>OZ030006.1:145413145-146789395 GCA_964023405.1 Apodemus agrarius | reverse complement strand
CCAAATCAAACTTCTTAGTTTAAGAGGAATTTTATCTGTCTTGGTGGTCTGAAGTATTTCTCACCCATAATGGCCCAAGGCAGAGCAGAAGCCAAACCTAATGTCGCATTCTATGTCACTAAAAGGCCAACAGTAGGCTTTTTGCAGTAGCCAGTCAAATCAATGCATGCAGACAGAGGATGGCCTAAAACTAGAAAGATCCTCAATGGAGCTGAGTTCAGCGGATGCAGAGAGTCTCCAGAGATGGTTGTCATGGATCCAGAGGTTGTCTGTGTAGACTCATTTGCTTGTCGTTACAACCCTCCAAATAATACAGTCACACATCCATTCGCATAGAACTTACATTGCATTCCCTATAAATAGGCCAAAGATGATTTAGAGTAAAAGGGTGTGGGTTTTACTTTTGAGAACATTATTTTGCATAATAGACTCCATCGTCCACAGATTCCCCTTCCCTCAATGAATATAAAGGGCTGGCGGTATAGGAAAATCAAGGAGCCACATTTCTACTCAGTAATATTCAAAAGCTCAAGCCAAAGAGGAACTGGTGGCTATCAGCTCATTCACTGGATATATGCCTCCTGCTGGATGGACCTCGACAAGAAGCAGAAAACACAGATGGAGCATGGCTTTGTAAGCCAGCCCAGTCTCTGGATACCTGCTCCATTCAGTTTCCATTGATATCTCTCTAGATCAGGGACTTGGATGCCCAAGTTAAGGCTTCTGAAAGCAAAGTATCAAAAAAAAGTTTGCCCTTTAGTTTCAGAGGGCTCTCTCTCTCTCTCTCTCTCTCTCTCTCTCTCTCTCTCACACACACACACACACACACACACACACACACACACACAGAGAGAGAGAGAGAGAGAGAGAGAGAGAGAGAGAGAGAGAGAGAGAGGAGACAGAGACAGACAGAGGCAGAGACAGACAGACAGACAGACAGACAGACAGACAGAGACAGAGAGGTCAGCTTAGCCATGAATAGTTAGAGTAAACTGGTCCTTACCCAGCCAAAGGATAGATAAGGACTTGACTTATAAGTCCTCCAGGATTTGCCCACTGTCACCAAACCATGCGGAGTTTTATGAAGTCTCGGGGCAGCAGAGACGCTATTCATATTAAGCTTCTCTTCAGGTAGAAAATACTTCCCCTGTCCCCAACCTCCAAGCCTCCTCACACTTTCTTTTAGGCTCCATCTTTCCAGGCTCTTCATCATTTCTGGGTCCATTCCCAAGGCGTCCTCTGGCTTTTCTCAGTCTCTCCTAACAGGCATCCTCTTCCGAAATAAAACACAAGCTGAAACAGTCCCTGAACCCAGAAGGTGCTGGCTTGGGATTGCCTGCAATTTTTCAGGAATGTAAATAATAGTAAGTTAAAAAGCTCAAAATCTTTTTTTTTTCAATGAGTCAGAGCCAGGAGCACAGCTCCCTGCACAGCCGGCATTGTCTCTGAGGACCTGATAGCCTGGCTCTGCTTACAACATTTTACACACCCAGGAAAAGTCCAAGATGTTAATTCGTAGAGACCCTGTGCCATTTACAGGACATACCTTCTCTTCCCAAGCGTAGGTCTTAATCAAAAGTGATTAAAGCCAGGCCCCCACTGGGGCCTTCTTTCACAGCTTGAAAGAAGGAAGGAACAACAGAGATGGTTATCTGACAGTTCAGCAGAGATTCGCTCCTTTCCATGAAAATACACAAGCTGACAGGGGCTGCGCTGCACACTTACAATTTGTCTGATCTCATCACCTTTCAGCCCAGGGAAGCCTGGCTTGTGTATTCAAACACAGGGGCTGCTGTGGGGCTTGTTCATGGAAGGCCATACTCAGACTGAACCTCCAACAAGACACTTGGCCCTCATGTTACCTTGAATGTCACCTTCAGGCCTACCATCCGTGTTTTAGGGCAGTGGGAAAGTGTCCCCGATTCTCTGTACTCCTGCAACCATTCTGTCATTCTCTGCACAGGCTCTGGTGTGGTGTGTGCACCTATCCCAGACCATGGGCTTCTGGAATCTTCACCAGGAGTCTTTGATGCCTACCTTGGATTGTTGTGGCCTTCTTTCCCTGGAAAACAGGAACTCGGCTTCTTCTAGAGAGATATGAAGTGGGAAAAAGTGAGTGTCAACATTTCTGTCTAGGCAGCAGTTCTGACAAGGTAACTAACAAGGCAGATTCAATGGATACTATTTTCAGCCTATAAAATTGTTAATACAATTTTGGTAAATCCTAATATGATAGTTATTCTCAGATACTATTTTATGTGTGACAGAGGGTGCTCACCCAAGCACACATACCTACACACACAAACACACTCATACACATATGTTTATGTTTGTGTGTTTGTGTGTCTGTGTGCATCTGTCTCTCTGTGTGTCTCTCTGGTGTGTTTTATAAAGATCATCAGAGTATTGTTATGGAAAGCAGTTAATTCAATGTGCTCCAAGAAGCTCTATTTTTAAAATGAGGAATTAAAAATAAACTCCAGGATGTGAAAGTTCCACCCTATTAGTAAGCTCTGTGGTAGAGATGAGAGGGTGGTGAGAGGTGGTGATGAGGACAGAGTGAGTGCCAACTTCTCCCCTAACGCCCGATACAGGTCAGGATCTTAGTTTTTCTCTAATGAACCTGTGGTTTATTCATCCATGGGGGCTGATTAGAAGGTTAATAAGCCAAATTCAAGATTGATGTCCATCACTTATGTCTAAAACCATTGCCCTGGACTTAAGCTTCAAGAAAGGTTTGGATATGCAGACTTCCTGAGTCCCCAGAGACAGGAACACTGAGAAGAGTCCATGACACTGACCCTGCCAGTGCCTTGACTATTTCGTGTTGAGTAACAACATCCTTGGTGCTACACGGATGAGTACTCGCATGGCTAGAGAAAAGGCAGGAGACCCTGAGAGGCCAGACTCACGTTTCCTAGTGTCTCACTCTCACATGCCCTAGTCCACACCTGCAATGTATGACCAGCTCAGAGAATCCAGCATCAATCTCTCCTCAAAGCCAGTCATAGGCTAATTACCGTCCACTGCTCCTCACCTCCTGACGTCTCACCACCTTCCAATACTGTTGAATTGAGAAACAAATTTCAGCCTGAATTTTCACAGAGATAAATTACAGCAGCAGCCACCAGTGCCTGAGGAAAACACTGCATTGTCCTACAGGAAGCTTTATGCCTTCAAATAGAATTCAGTGAAACATGAGCGTCTTGGCAGGCCATGGCATTAACCTGCATAGGGACTTGTGATCATTGTGGAGAGCACAAACAGGCAACCGTGCACATGTGTGTGCACACAGATAGCACCAGCAAACTGACTGAGTTCATTTTCATCTGAAGTGAACATCTCCCTCTACATTCCATTTCATCAGTTCTTCAACTTTATGCAACAAGCAATAACACAGTGCCGGAGAGCCAGCTAAGGCTGTAACTACCCGGGAACCACCTGAGAACTCCCATCTCTTAGGCCAAAGTTAGAGGACTTTTCGGAGATGTCCTTGGCCCCCAAGAAGCTCTGCTAAGGTGAGCCGTGGTTATGGATGCGAGTCTGTGTTTCAGGGACTGAGAGGTTTCAGGGCAGAATGAGATCACCCAGGCCTGGAGCTGAAAGATGGATCTGTTCTCTACACTCCCTTGAGCGCATGGCTCCCGAGAGAAGGATCACCACTCCCCTGTAATCCAGCTTTTTCTTCAGCCTGGTGATGAGTGTGTAAAAAACTGCTTCCAAAATGTGCTGCTAAACTAGCCAGTGATTAAAAGTATCCCCTACCTCGGGAACAAGCTGGAATAAGTCAAGATAAGCAGACTTCTTTACTGCAGAGCCTATTTGAGCTGCAAACACACTAGTATGTCACCTCGGTCTCAGATAGAATTGGTTATACTCTGTAACGTGTTCCACATGACTCTCCACCAACTAATTCTGTAACTGGGAACACCCTGGGATGCTAGAAATCTGCTAAAAAGTGTGGGAAAATGTCGATCTGCTGAGTTAGTTGATAAAAGCCGGCTACAATTATATCAGCTTTCGCTGAGTTCTGCCAAGTTGTTGGGGGTTACTGTATGGCACTAGAAGGTCACATAGCAGAGTCTCAGCAATGGCTTCTGCTCTGTACCTTACATGGTTTGCCTTCAGCACATTCAGAGGACCACGGAGATAGGTTGTTACAGACTATCTTAATGAAAGATCATGGACCCTTCTGGAATAGCCTCATCCTAAGGAACAGATTAGACACTCGCAAGGTCGGAGTAATTCAGAAAGCACCACTTTCCTCTCTCTAAATGTTTCCAGAATCTGATTTTTCATCACCTGCAACCTGATACGCCACCCTATCTCCTCCTGGGTTTATAGTGTAGCTTCTCCCAGACATCGCTAGAGTAAGCTTGCTGAAACTCAAAGTAAACAGTGGCATGCCTAACTGGAGAGCTTTCTGTGACTCCTCACTAAGCCCAAAGTCAAGGCCCTCGCACTTCCTCACAAGGTCTCTGTAACCAGTTTGTCCTCACCAACCATTCCCAAACCCCAAGGGACCATGCCCCTCTTCATTTCCTTTCATCTGTCCCTGGATCATGTTGCTCCATCCAGTTTTGACCCTGTACTCATGACTTTTCTGTGATAAAATATCAACAACCAAGGTGTGATTATTTGTATGTGCTTCATGCAGGGAGTAGCACTATTAGGATGTGTGGCCTTGTTGGAGTAGGTATGTCACTGTGGGTGTGGGCTTTAAGACCCTCATCCTAGCTGCCTGGAAGTCAGTCTTCTCCTAGCCACCTTTGGAACAAGAAGTAGAACTCTCAGCTCCTCAACCCCATACCTACCTGGAAACTGCCATGCTCCTCTCTTGATAACAGACTGAACCTCTGAACCTGTAAGTTAGCCCCAGTTAAATGATTTATAAGACTTGTCTTGGTCATGGTGTCTGTTCATAGCAGTAAAACCCTAAGACACAAGGCAATTCATGGAAGAAAGAGTATATTTGGGCTTATGGTTACAGATGGATAAGAGACCATGAATATAGGGAGACATGGCAGCAAGTAGTAGGTATGGTGACTGGAACAGGATGCTGAGAGCTTACTGCATTTACTGTAAGCATAGAGAAGAGAAAGAGAAATGGAAGTTAAGATGAAGATTTAGCTCTCAGAATTCACCTCCAGTGACATTTATCCTCCAGTACTGTCTAAATATTCAAAATAGTACTACCAACTGGGGACCAAGTGGCCAGATGCTTGAGGCTATGAAGGAAATTTCTCATTCAAACTACCACATTTCACTCCCTGGGTCCCATACTCTCCTGGTTTCATCATAATTCACAATGCACCAAGTCCACCCTCAAAAGTTCCTAGCCTTTCACAGACATAACACAATTTAAAAGTCCCAAGTCCAGCATCTCCTCTGAGACTCAAGGCAATCTCTTCATTATAATCCTCTGAAATTCAAAGGCAAATTATATACTTCCAGCCAATAATGGCACAGAGTGTACATTGACATTCCAAAAGGAAAATCAGGGCATAGTGAGGAAATATCAACTCAGATCAGAACCCAAAAGGGCAAATTCCAGCACCTGCTCTTCCATATCCAATGTCTGGAACTTGAACTTCAAAGAGCTTTAGATGGTACTAGGCCTCCAGATTTGCTCTCTACAAAACACGTCTCTTTCCTGCAATGATTCCACTTCCTGTTTGTATCTCTTCTCAGCAGATGCTCCGTGATTCTCACATATCAAACACCTTGGGGGTCTCCAATGAGACCTGGGGTTTCCTTTCATAGCTCTACACTGCACTCTCTTATTGGCACCTGCACTTGGGGCCTCCCTTGGTATACATTGACTGTCATGACTTACTCTCTGAAACCATGGAAGAAGAATCCACAACCCCTTCAACCTTGACTTCCTCATGCCTCTGTTCAGCTGCCAGCATGGACTGGACCTGCATCCTAGAACAACAGCAGCAGCAGTGCTTCCCATGTGCTTGCTGGGAGCATCAGTGCCTTACATTCTTGCACAGGTCAGAAGCTTAGCTGGGTGGAGTCATGCTCTGAAGACACCCTTCCCTCCCTTTACTCCAGTGCTGATCAGAAAGCCTTTCAATGGCACTCATCCTCATATCGCTTTAACGGAAGCTGTGGTTGAAACACTAAGTTTTCTGGTGATTTATTTTTCTCTTCAAACTGCACATTTGTATTTCTTTTGGCCCACCTGATTTTTTTCATTGTTCATTAATAATAAGTCATTAATAATACTAGCCATGCCACAGATTCAATATTACGCTGTCTTGCAATTGCCCTTTAAGTTCTGCTTATAATGTTCAACAGTTTCTCAAAAGTCTCAAAAGTCTCAAAAGTCTCCCATATTCCTCTCCAAACCTACACGGTCAGGTTCTTCATAGCAACAGCCTACTCTCTGGTACCAACTTTTGTATTGTTGCTTTGATGTTGCTGTGGGAAGAAAAAGGACCCATGACCAAGGCAACTTATGGATCAAAGAGTTTACCTGGGCTATGGCTCCAGATGGATAAGGGTCCATCAGATAGGGAGGCATGAAAGCACGGGGTAGGAATGGTGGCTGGAGTAGGTTGCTGAGAACGCATATCTTATACCATATCCATGAGCACAAAGAGAAAATTGAGAAGAGGGATGGGTCTTAGGCTCTGAAAGCCTACCCAGTAACTTACTTCTTCCAGCAAACCTGCACCACATAAACTTGTGCTGAAGCTATGGGGGACATTTCTCATTCAAAGCACTATAGCCCTACTGCATTCCCAGTAACTTCCAGGTCAGATTTAGTTAGCACGTAATATCCCCCTATATTGATGACTAGCTACCTCTGAATTTCTTCCCTTAACTCTCAGGGGTCTTGGTTTAAAGGTCATCTTCTCAATGAAGACTTCTTTATGTGTCCTATTTAAAATCATAGCCTCTCTATCCTCCCCAAATCCCCTTATCCCCTTAACCTACAGTGCTTTTTATCCACAACTCTCAGCACTACCAGGCATGCTTCAACTCCTTTATTTCTTTATACTATGTCTCCCTAAGGAAATAAAAGGCATTGTCATGTGTCATTCACTGGAGTAGCTTCAGCCTTCAGGAACTAAAAAGTATTTGCAGAAGAGAAGAAAACAAACAAATATTTAACAGAGAAATTCAGAATTTCTACAAAATGGGATAATGCCTATAGTACTGGTCAGAGACAAGTTATACTCTGAAACTAAGTTCATTGGGGGAAAAGATAAGCAAAGAAAGTCAGTGGATTATACAGGTATGAAATATTTCCCTTGTCCCTGTCATAGTTCTATAACCAGCCCAGTGGCAGTGAAAAGGTCATTGCTCTTCTGGATGTTGAGGAAGGACCTCTAGGCAGGGGTTATACTTATGGATACCTGTTTGTTTACACTTCCTTTTTTTGACTATTATACCTTTTTGTTTCTGTAGACTGAAAATGATAATAATTGATTTGCTCCGCAATGCTTTGGGTCTAGATTTCCCTATTCTGAAGGTGGATAGACCTCTCAAGTCCTTGTAGGTTCTAGTAAAAGGTAATAGTCACAAAACTCTTTGGAAAGTCAGTTTTACAAGTGAAGTATTTCTGTGTGACAGTAGACTCATTGGAAATTAAGCAAATTCTTTTTGCTAGCCTCACATTTTTGGTGGTGTTCTCTTGAGTACACTACACAAGAAATAATAACTGCCTATTAGGTCACAGGACACAATCATGGGTCTCTGATATGTGCCAGAATACATTTCCATCTGGTCTATCAACTACTCAGAGATTGTGGATAAGAATATCACAAGTTGTACCATCTTGCAATCCCACCAACAGTGGAGGAGTTTCCTCTTTCTCCATATCCTCGCCAGCACCTATTGTCTCTTGAGTTTTTAATCTTAGCCATTCTGACTGGTGTGAGGTGGAATCTCAGGGTTGTTTTGATTTGAATTTCCCTGATGACTAATGATGTTGAACATCTCTTAAAGTGCTTCTCAGCCATACGAATTTCTTCTGGTGAAAATTCTTTGTTTAGCTCTGTACACCATTTTTGATAGGGTTATTTGGTTCTTTGGGGTCTAACTTCTTGAGTTCTGTCTGGCAGTTCCTCAGAAAATTGGGCATGACACTTCCAGAGGACCCTGGCATACCATTCCTGGGCATATACCCAGAGGATTCCCCTGCATACAATAAAGACGCATGCTCCACTATGTTCATAGCAGCCTTATTTATAATAGCCAGAAGTTGGAAGGAGCCCAGATGTCCCTCAAAGGAGAAATGCATACAGAAAATGTGGTATATTTATACAATGGAATACTACTCAGCAATTAAAAATAATGAATTCAAGCAATTCGTAGGCAAATGGTTAGATCTGGAAAATATCATCCCAAGTGAGTTAGCCCAATCACAAAAGAATACACATGAAATGCAATCACTGATAAGTGGATATTAATGAGCCCAAAAGCTCTGAATACTCAAGGCATAATTAGCAAGTCAAAAGATTGCCAAGAAGAAGGAAGGAGAGGACCATGGTCCTGAAAAGACTGGATCCAGTTTTGTAGGAGAGTACCAGAACAGAGAAATGGCAGGGGGTGATTGGAGAATAGGTGGGGGGAGAGGACTTATGGGACATATGGTGAGAGGGAAACTGGGAAAGAGGAAAGCCTTTGGAATGTAAACAAAGAATATAGAAAATAAAAAAAATCTTAAAAAAAAAAGAAAAAGGGAAAAAAAAGAATATCTCAAGTATGACATTGTATACAGAAGGGCCAGGCCAGAGCTTGGTGAGGTCAAAACCCAAAGTTAATGTCCCTCTTTTTCCCCTGCCTTGTCTTGCATGAGCTTGCACTTGTGAGGGATGTCCTCCCTGGGACAGCACTGGGTTAGAAAACAAGTAAGTGAAAGAAAGGTGGTGTCAGTGCTTCCCTTTTGTTCTCCAACTACAGTTAAAACATCAGAGACCTTTGGAAGACAGTAGTAATGATACAAAAAGCAGATGGAGGCATGTAACCCAGTGTCCAATCAGCCCGGGTGGATCCTGGTTCAGTCACTCCATCCCTAGCCAGCAAACCACTATGATGGACAAGGAAGGTCTGTCCCTGAAAGTGGCCTCATGTTACCTTGTAAGAAACAGCTTAAGGCATGAGGACCTTATGTGACATTCTTATCCCTCCAGGCTCCAGGGTGTGTTCAGTGGGTTCATTTAATACAGAACAAGATATGTTGTTGTTGTGTTAGGTTTCAGCGTTGCTTTTGTCTTAACTCATAGAGCTTTTTGTCATGCCCAAATAAGGCAGCAGTGCTCTATGGTGTCCTTAGAGTCCCTGTGATCCATGTCTTCTCCTCTGTATCTTTTTTGTTTAGTTTTGTGATGTTCTTACCCAGAAGCACAAGCTCATACACCACCAGCTGCAAAAACCAAATTGGCAAGTCGCCATTCCTGTGTTTTTGTTGAAATTGCACCTGGCAATTCAACAGAATGTTGAATGTTGACATCAGTGGAGCTACAAGCTTAGTAGCTGTGGACCATTGCAGATGCAATGGAATCAGAATAAGGAAGAAAGAGGAACCTTAGTTAGACTAAGTAAAAGGAGGCTAGAATTACAAAACATAGCAGAGCAAGTAAAATGGAAGAAATTAATTGCTCTGTATCAGTGGTTGAAGTCAAAGGTAAAATCCAACAAACAGTACAAAAGTAAAATTGAGCAATAAAGTCCTTGAGATAATAGTGTAGAAATCAAATGGCAAAAACTGTGTGGAGTGTTGAGTATTATAATTCCAGTGTTCTCAAAGCCGAGACAAGAGGACTCTGAGGCAAAGCCAGCAAGAAATACCTAGACCAAGTGAGACAATCAACAGACAAACTGGAAAGTAAAAGTCCGAGGCTCCTTGGAGATGTAATGGATGTTTAGGTTCTTAATACTAAGAACTGAGTATAGATAAAATGTACAAATTACGTAACAAACACTAGAAGATTAAAATGTAGACAGCTTGGGCAATTAGCTGAGAAAAGCACATGCCAGCAAGTAACATGGTAATGAGCTTCTTGTGTTTCCTTTTGATTTAGTATACCCTGGTCTTGAAAAGCAAAGAACCTAGAGATGCCAATAAGAACAGAAAATAATGATAATAATGATGATAATGATGATGATGATGATGATGATGATGATGACGATAAAATAGATTTTAAAATATTCCCCTTCCAAAATGAAAGAAACAAAGAAAGAAAGAAAAAGAGAAAGAAAGAAAGAAAGAAAGAAAGAAAGAAAGAAAATTATTGTGATAATTTTTATTCACTGTGTAAACATTATCTTTGTATTATGCAAATGTTGATTTCTGTACTTGGAAAGGACTGAGTACTGTCCAAACTTTGGTATTGTTATTTTTATGAATCATCACCTTCCCCGATATTTTGTAAACATATACGCCCCTCGCCTTCTGCTTGGGCTAATAAATATCTGACAGCCAAAGAAGTACAGGATAGCCACACTCCACTGCACAGGCCCACACTCCACTGCACAGGCCCACACTCCACTGCACAGGCCCACACTCCACTGCACAGGCCCACACTCCACTGCACAGGCCCACACTCCACTGCACAGGCCCACACTCCACTGCACAGGCCCACACTCCACTGCACAGGCCCACACTCCACTGCACAGGCCCACACTCCACTGCACAGGCCCACACTCCACTGCACAGGCCCACACTCCACTGCACAGGCCCACACTCCACTGCACAGGCCCACACTCCACTGCACAGGCCCACACTCCACTGCACAGGCCCACACTCCACTGCACAGGCCCACACTCCACTGCACAGGCCCACACTCCACTGCACAGGCCCACACTCCACTGCACAGGCCCACACTCAACTGCACAGGCCCACACTCCACTGCACAGGCCCACACTCCACTGCACAGGCCCACACTACACTGCACAGGCCCACACTACACTGCACAGGCCCACACTACACTGCACAGGCCCACACTACACTGCACAGGCCCACACTACACTGCACAGGCCCACACTACACTGCACAGGCCCACACTACACTGCACAGGCCCACACTACACTCCACAGGCCCACACTACACTCCACAGGCCCACACTACACTGCACAGGCCCACACGCCACTGCACAGGCCCAAGGAAATGAAACAAGAAGAAAGGCCTAAGTGAGGATGCTTGAGCCTCACTTAGAAGGGGGAAGGAGTAAAACAGTCACAGGAGGCAGATGGAAGGAAGGACCTGGATGGGAGAGGTGATGGGGAGAGGAATGGGGATTTCAGGATCAAGTCTGGTGAGAAATGGGAGAGAGGGCCACATTGCCAGAAGAATGAATCTTAACCAGCGGCTGGCAGGAGTGGGGTATAGGGGGCATCTGTAGGACATGCCAAAAACTTGGGATGGAGAAGGCTCCCCCAGAGACTATAGGGGGTCACTCTAGCTGAGACTCCTAATAGTGGAATATGGGATCTGAGGTGGCCACCTCGTGTAGCCAGGCCTACAGGATCACCAGTGGAGGAGGGATAAGGACACCAACACACCCACGAAACTTTTGACTCGAAATTTGTCCTGTCTACAAGAAATGCAGGGACAAAAATAGAGCAGAGGTAGAGGTAGTAGCAAAGAGATAACTAGCCCAATCTCACACACTATTAATGATACTTGGTTATGCTTACAGACAGTAGCCTAGTGTAACTGTCCTCTGAGAGGCTCCACCCATCAAATGACTGAAACAGACACAGAGATCTACAGCCAAACACTAAACAGAGCTCCAGGAGTTTTATAGAAGAATTGGGGGAAGATTCAAGGAAGGGATAGGAACTCCATGGGAAGACCAACAGAGTTAAATAAACTTGAATCCGTGGGGACTCTCAGAAACTGAACTACCAACCAAAGAGCAGAGACTGGCTGGACCTGGGTCCCCTGCACATATGTAGCAGATGTGCAACTCAGTCTTTATGTGGGTCCCCCCAACAACTGGAGGGCTGTCCCTAAAGTTGTTGCTGCTCTGTGGATTGCTTTCCCCTTACTGGACTGCCTTGTCTGGCCTCAGTAGGAGAGGATGCATCTAGCCCTGCAGAGACTTTATGTGCCAGGAAAGGAGGCTACCCAGGGGAGCCTTCACCCTTCTCAGAGAACTGGTGGGGAGTATGGTGGGGAGAGACTGTTTGAGGGGGACCAGGAGGAGGAAGGCAGTGATTGGGATGTAGAGTAAATTAATTAATTAACTAATTAACTAATGGGGGAAGAGAAAAGAAAAGAAAGGGGAAAAAGAAAAGAAAGAGGAAAAGAACAGAAAACAAAGGCTGATGGCCAGGAGCTGGACAGTAAGAGGAAAGGCAGGACATCCAGGCAAAAATAGGCTCTGTAAGAAGAATCAGGCAGACATGACTAGAGCAGTCAGGTTAATTTAATTTACATGAGGCCCCAGGGAACTAGGAGACTCCACAGCCTTCTGTGGACAGCCCCCCCCCTCTACCCCCTCTCCCACAGGAGAGAGTGATCTTCCAGCAGTGCTTTCACTTATGAGCACAGAGGTGAGATCTCCACCTTCTCTCTGGAGAGGAACAGCTAGGAGCCCACAGGGCCTAAGATCAGTGGAGAAGCTGAGACAGAAGTCTTCCTGCCGCCATTGGCACCAGGGAGTCAGGAGACTCCACAGCCATGCACAGCCCACCAGGAGAGAATGATCTCCCAGCAGTGCTTTCACTTCTGTGCTCAGAAGAGTAAGGACACAGGCTTACAGGCTCACAGGAGGAATAAAGTCCAGACAGAGACAGCAATACCAACTAGCACCAGAGATAACCAGATGGCAAAAGGCAAGCACAAGAACCCTACCAACAGATACCCAGGCCACAGGGCAACATCAGAACCCTGTTCTCCCACCACAGCAAGTCCTGTATAGCCCAACACACCAGAAAAGCAAGAATTGGATTGAAAATCATATCTCATGATGCTAATAGAGGGCTTCAAGAAAGACTTAAATAGCTCCCTTAAAGAAATACAGGAGATCATGGGTCAACAGGTAAAAACCCTTAAAGAAGAAACACAAAAATCCTTTAAAGAATTTCAGGAAAACACAAACAATCAAGTGAAGGAACTGAACAAAACCATCCAGGATCTAAAAGTGGAAGTAGAAACAATAACGAAATCACAAAGTGAGACATCTCTGGAGAGAGAAAACCTTGGAAAAAATTCAGGAGTCACAGATGCAAGCATCAACAACAGAATACAAGAGATAGAAGAAAGAACCTCAGGTGCTGGAGATACCATAGAAAACATTGACTCAACAGTCAAAGAAAATGCAAAATGCATAAAGCTGGTAACCCAAAACATCCAGGAACTTCAGGACACAATGAAAAGACCAAACCTAAGGATTATAGGTATAGATAAAAGCGAAGATATCCAACTTAAAGGGCCAGTAAATATCTTCAACAAATTGTAGAAGAAAACTTTCCTAACCTAGAGAAAGAGATGCCCATGAACATACAAGAAGGCTTCAGAACTCCAAACAGACTGGACCAGAAGAGAAAGTCCTCCTGGCACATAATAATCAAAACACCAAATTCACTAAACAAAGAAAGAATATTAAAAGCAGTAAGGGAAAAAGGGCAAGTAACTTATAAAGGCAGACCTATCAGAATCACACCAGACTTCTTACCAGAGACGATGAAAGCTGGAAGATCCTGGGCAGACCTCATACAGACCCTAAGAGAACACAAATGCCAGCCCAGGCTACTATACCCAGTGAAACTCTCAATCACCATAGATGGAGAAACCAAGATATTCCATGATAAAAACAAATTTACACAATACCTGTCCACAAATCCAGCCCTACAAAGGATAATAGGTGGAAAATGCCAACACAAGGAGGGAAACTACAGCCTAGAAAAAGCAAGAAAGTAATCTTCTTCCAACAAACCCTAAAGAAGATACCTACACAAACATAAAAATAACATCAAAAATAACAGGAAGTAACAATCACTATTCCCTAATATCTCTTAACAACAATGGACTCACTCCCCAATAAAAAGACATAGACTAACAGAAATTTTTCTCATGTAAATCTTCAATTTTATCAGAAAATGTTTGTAATTCTCCTTTTAATTAATTTAGTAATTTTTATGTCTACAATTTTATCTGCATTTTTAATGGCAATCTTCAATTTTAATATGGATTTCTATGTATTTCCTCTATTTTATCAGAAATTTTTTCAATGTCAATCTTTGATTTTATCACAAATGTTTCTAATTCCACCTTCAATCAATTTAGGAAGAGTTTTTATATCTACCATTTTATATGTAAAATTTTCCATGAAATAGTCAATTTTATCGTGTTTGTCTATATATTTCTTGAATTCTATCAGAAATATTTTCCAAGTAAATCTTCAATTTTATCTGAAAATGTTTATAATTCCACCTTCAATCAACTTAAAATTATCTGTATGCATATCTTTATATCTGTATAATTTCCATGATAATCTTTAATTTTAACATGTTTTCCTCTATAGTTCTTCAATTTTATCAGAAATATTTTCCATGTACCTCTTCAAGTTTGTCAGAAAATGTTTATAATTCTACTTTCAATCAACTTAGAAATACTTTTATGCCTACCATTATTATATCTATATAAAATTTTCCTTGATAATCTTAATTCTAACATGTTTAAAATTTTTGACATCTAAAATTTTTTACAATTTTATCAGAAATATTTTCCATGTAAATCTTCAATTCCATCATAAAATGTTCCTATTTCATATTTCAATTAATTTAGTAATGTTTTACATGTTTACCACTTTACTCTTTAATTTCCATGAAAATTGTCAATTTTAACGTGCTTTTCTCTCTATCTCTTCTATTTTATCTGAAATATTTTCCATATAAATCTTTAATTTTATCATAAAGTGTTTTTACTTCCTGTTTCAATAAAAAATTTAATTTAGATGAACTAGTCAGGAGGTAGCCAGCTAAGGCCTACCTAAGCTGTAATAAACAATAATAAGTCTCTGTGCTGTTATTCGGGACCTGTCAAGTCCAAGACAGTCTAGTGATACAACATCTTGTTTTCTCTAGTCTAGGGGACAGAAATGGAGCTGTCTTACAAAACGTATTTTGGACAGTAGATATTAAACTCTAGTAGAAGACCACAGAAGAAAGCGACATCCACCTTCCTCCCAGCAGCAAGGGCTAGATGGGGAATATATATTGCAACTCCTTCAAGATTGTAATGAGACTGCTCCTAACTCACTAAAGGAGACAGCAGAGAAAGTGGAAAAGAAAAGTCTGGCATTTCACCTTTGCACATCAATGGAGTACCCCTACCTCCTCCCAGACTTTCAAACGTTGTCAGTGGGCACATCACTGCAAAGTAGTAAGTAAGCCTCTGTCCAGCGGAGGCTAGAATGCTGTCAGAAGATACTGGCTAAAAGGCAAAATCAGACTAGAACCCAGAGCTTCAAAACAGTATCCTAGGTGCCATTACACACATTCAGACTAAGGAAGCTTCAAGGTGATTGAGAAAAGGCGGTCAACAAATGAGGAGATCACAGGTATTGGAATAGTCTCCCAGGAAAGGTAGGTCTGACCCTGTCCCTGTCAGGCGCCCGCTTCTCTCTGACACACATACTGCTCTGGTTCTTTCCAATATCCATAGGCTCATAGAGAGTGACACTATTAGGAGATGCGACCTTGTTTGAGTAGGTGTGGCCTTGCCCGAGGAAGTGTGCCAATGTGAGGACTTTTAGGTTTCATATGCTCAGGCTGCTCCCAATGTGGCACAGTCTCCTTCTGCTGCCTTTGGATCAAGATGTAGAGTTAGCTCTTGGTCATCACAAAAATCCTTCAGTGGGCAATTGTGAAAGTACTTAAAAGCAAATTAAAGAATAGCATCTCAGAAGAATAAAAAAACATTGACAGGAACAAAACAGAATCCCCACTATTTAAAAATGTGCAAAACTAGAAACAGATTGAATGGAGAGAATGCCGAAGGAAATAAAAGAACTCAAAGTAGAAGTTATTCAAGCTTGGACTTTCCAAATTTGGGGAACCATCTGAACTTACATAATCTTAAAGCAGAACAAATCCAAGACACAATTTTTAAAAATTGACACTGAAATTACATTATAGTCAAAATTTCAAAAGCAGAAGACAAGGAAAGCATCCTTGAAGGCAGCCAGAAAAAGCAGCTGCCCTGAAAGGAGAGAGAGTTTGAATGTGAGACCTATAGCTGGGTCTTGAAGTAGATTGATTTCCAATTTTCCTAAGGAACCAGCATAGTGATTTCCATAGTGGCTGTCCAAGGTGCAATCCCATCAGCAATGGAGGAGTGCTCCCCTCGCTCTGCATCCTCACCAGCGTGCGCTGTCACTTATTATTGATCTTAGCCATTCTGGCAGCTGTAAGACAGGACCTCAAAGGAGTTCTGATTTAAATTTCCCTGATGGCTTAGGATGCTGAACTTTTCTTTAAGTGATCTGTTTAGATCTGTACCTCAGTTTTAACTGTTTTTATTCTATCACAATTTCTTTTTTTTAATTGAAAAGGGAAGTAAAAACACTTTATGATAAAATTAAAGATTTACATGGAAAATATTTCAGATAAACATGTTAAAATTGACAATTTTCATGGAAAATTAAAGAGTAAAGTGGTAGACATGTAAAACATTGCTAAATTAATTGAAATATAAAATAGAAACATTTTATGATAGAATTGAAGATTTACATGGAAAATATTTCTGATAAGATTGTAGAAAAAAGTGGAAAAACATGTTAGAATTGAAGATAATCATGGAAAATTTTATATAGATATAATAATGGTAGGCATAAAAGTATTCCTAAGTTGATTGAAAGTGAAATTATAAACATTTTCTGATAAACTTGAAGATTTACATGGAAAATATTTCTGATAAAATTGAAGTATATAGAAAAACATGTTAAAATTAAAGATTATCATGGAAAGTATACAGATAAAAGATAGGCATGAAGATAATTCTAAATTGATTGAAGGTGGAATTATAAACATTTTCAGATAAAATTGAAGATTTACGTGGAAAATATTTCTGATAAAATTCAAGAAATATATAGATCATGGAAAATTTTACATATAAAATGGTAGATATAAAAACTCTTCCTAAATTGATTGAAGGTAGAATTAGAAACATTTGTGATAAAATCCTAGTTTCTTAGGTTCTTTATATGTGTTGGATATTAGACCTATTGGATATGGACTTGGTAAAAAAGAAAAAAAAAACAACTTTTCTCATTCCATAGGCTGTCTCTTGTCTTATTGATGGTGACCTTTGCCTTACAGACCCTTTCAAGTTTCATGGTGTCCCATGTATTAATTGTTGGTATTAGTGCTTGTGCTGTTGGTGTTCTGTTCAGGAGGTTGTCTCCTGGGCCAATGCTTTCCAGGATCTCCCTTCTATCTAGTTCAGTATGTCTGGTTCTATGTTTATATCTTTGATCCACTTAGATTTTTGTGCAGAGTAATAAATATGGATCAATTTGCATTTTTCTACACGCAGACATTCAGCACCATTTTAAAGATGTTTTTATTTTTCCAATGAATATTTCTGGTTTCTTTTTCAAAGTCAGATGTCTATAGGTGTGTAAAATTTTGTCTGTGTCTTTAATTCTATTTCATTGACCAAGATATCTATTTTTATGCCAATACCATGCATGATTCATTGCTATAGCTGAGTAGTACAATTTGAAATAAGAGCTTTTGATACCTCCAACAGTTCATTTTTTTCTTTTTTATTAGATATATTCTTTATTTACATTCCAAATGTCCCCTTTCCTCGTTCCCCCTCCCTGAAAATCCCCTAACCCATCCATCCTCCCCCTGATCACCAATCCACCCACTCCTGATCCCCTCTCCTGGCATTTCCCTATACTGGAGCATCTAGCCTTCTCAGGACCAAGGGTATCTCCTCCCTTTGATGTCCAACAAGACCATCCACTACTATATATGCAGCTGAAGCCATGGGTCCCTCCATGTGTACTCTTTGGTTGGTGGTTTAATCCCTGGGAGCTCTAGGGGTACTGGGTTATTTAAATTGTTGTTCCTCCTATGAAGCTGCAAACTCCTTCAGCTCCTTGGGTTCTTTCTGTAGCTCCTCTATTGGGGACCCTGTGCTCAGTTCAATGGTTTGGTGAGAGTGTCCCCCTATGTATTTGTCAGGCACTGGCAGAGCCTCCCAAGTGACAGTTTTATCAGACTCCTGTCAGCAAGCACTTGTGGGCATCAATAATAGTGTCTGGGTTTTATAACTGTATATGGGATGGACACCTAGGTGGGGTATTCTCTGGATGGTCTTTCCTTCAGTCTCTGCTCTACACTTTGTATCTCCTCCTGTGCCTCTTTTGTTCCCCTCTCTAAGTAGGACCAGAGTATCCATACTTTGATCTTCCTTCTTCTTGACCTTCATTTGGTCTGTGAGTTGTATCTTGGGAATTCCAAGCTTCTGGGCTAATATTCACTTATCAGAGAGTGCATACCATGTGTGTTCTTTTGTGATTAGGTTACCTCACTCAGGATAATAGTTTCTAGTTCCATCCATTCTTTGCTTAAGAATTTCATGAATTTATTGTTTTTAATAACTGAGTAGTATTCCATTGTGTAGATGTACCACATTTTCTGTATCCATTTCTCTGTTGAGGGACATCTGGGTTCTTTCTAGCTTCTGGCTATTATAAATAAGGCTGCTATGAACAAAGTGGAGCTCTGTCCTTATTACATGCTGGAGAATCCCCTGGGTATATTTACAGTAGTGGTATAGCAGGATCTTCAGGTAGTATTACACCCAATTTTCTGAGGAACCACCAAACTGATTTCCAGATTGGTTGTACCAGCTTGTGGTCCCACCAGCAGTGGAGGAGTGTTCCTCTTTCTCCAAATCCACTTCAGCAAAGTGGATGTATATAAAATTAACTCAAACAAACCAATAGCCTTCCTATACTCAAAGGATAAACAGGCTGAGAAAGAAATTAAGGAAAACAACACCTTTCACGGTAGTCATAAACAATATAACTCTGACCAAACAAGTAAAAGATATGTATGACAAGAACTTAAGTCTCTGAAGAAAGAAATCAAAGAAGACCTCAGAAGATGGAAAGATCTCCCATACTCGTGGATTGGCAGGATTAACATAGTAAAAATGGCCATCTTGCCAAAAGCAATCTACAGATTCAATGTATTCCCTATCAAAATTCCAACTCAATTCTTCATAGAGTAAAAAAGAGCAATTTTAAAATTCATTTAGAGCAACAGAAAACACAGGATAGTGAAAACTATTCTCAACAGTAAAGGAACTTCTGGGGGAATCAGTATCCCAGACCTCAAGCAGTACTACAGAGCAATAATGATAAAAAAACTGTATGGTATTGGTACAGTGACAGGCAAGTAGATCAATGGAATAGAATTGAAGACCCAGAAATGAACCCACACACCTATGGTCACTTGATCTTTGACAAAGGAGTTAAAACCATCCAGTGGGGGAAAAAGCCTTTTCAACAAATGGTACTGGTTGAGCCGGGCGTGGTGGCGCACACCTGTAATCACAGCACTTGGGAGGCAGAGGCAGGCGGATTTCTGAGTTCGAGGCCAGCCTGGTCTACAGAGTGAGTTCCAGGACAGCCAGGGCTACACTGAGAAACCTTGTCTTGAAAAACCAAAAAAAAAAAAAATGGTGCTGGTTAGCATGCAGAAGAACGCACATTGATCCATTCTTATATCTTTGTACAAAGCTCGAGTTCAAGTGGATCAAGGACCTCCACATAAATCCAGATACACTTAAACTTATATAAAAGAAAGTGGGGAAGAGCCTCAAGCACATGGGCACAGGGGAAATTTTCCTGAACAGAACACCAATAGCTTATGCTCTAAAATCAAGAATTGACAAATGGGACCTCAGGAAATTACAAAGTTTCTGTAAGGGAAAGGACACTGACAATAGGACAAAACAGCAACCAACAAATTGGGAAAAGATCTTTACCAACTCTACATCCAACAGAGTTCTGGGTCTTCAATATCCACTGTATACAAAGAACTCAAGAAGTTAGACTCCAGAAATCCAAATAACCCTATTAGAAATGGGGCACAGAGCTAAATAAAGAATTTTCAACTGAGGAATATCAAATGGCTGAGAAGCACCTAAAAATGTTCAACATCTTTAGTCATCAGGGAAATGCAAATCATAACAACCTTGAGATTTTACCTCACACCAGTTGGAATGGCTAAGATACAAAACTCAGGAGACAGCAGGTGCTGGCAAGGATGTGGAGGAAGAGGAACACTTCAACAGTTCTTTTATTGCTCAGGCTCTTGCTTAACTATGTTCATTGTGGCTTTATTTATAGTAGCCAGAAACTGGAAACAAACTAGATGTCCCTCAACTGAAGAATGAATAAAGAAAATGTGGTACATTTACTTAGTAAAATACTAAACAGTTTTAAAATTACATTATGAAATTTATAGGCATCCAACTAGGAAAAAAATCCCAAGTCTGGTTCCCAAACTCAGAAAGACAAATATGGTATGTATTCACTTATATGTTTATATTAGCTGCTGAGAAAATGATAATCAAGGTATAACCCACAAACCAGAAAGGTCAGGTAAAGAGAAGAGCTATAGAGGGGAAGTATGAATCTCCCTGGGAAGGGGAAATAGAGTAGACTCTGTGGGTGGACTGAGGATGAGGGACAGACCATGCAGGGGAGGGGGATGGGTGGGGAGAGTGCAAGGAGAGGCTGTGGGAAGGGGTGGAAGCATTTGGGGAATGGTGTGGAAACCTGGGGCAGTGGGAACTTTCTGAAATCTAAGAGGGTCACCCTAGTGAGGACTCTTAGCAATGAAGGATACAGAATCTGACCCAGCAATCTTTTATAGCCTGGTAAGGCTTCCAGGTGAGACTGGACTAATTTTGGTTGAGTTGGTGGCCAAGGAAGTCCAGTGAAGATCTCTAAACACCTCAGACTGGTGCTAGGACAGAAAGTCACTCTGACAGTGGGGCTCCATTGCCAAGGAGAGCTTTCATTCACCTCATTGAATATAGAGAGGTAGAACTGGTGCAGGCTTAGAGCCTTCATCCCAAAATTCTTGTCTCTGGTGAGAGAAGGTACTGAAGGATACAGAAAGATACCAACCCAATCAGAAAACCCTTGACTTCTAATCTGACCTCCCTGCAAGACATATTGGGGTAATTAAGACACAGAACATGTAGGAGTAGCCAACCAATGTCTTATTTAACTTGAGGTCCTGTCTTAGAGTTTTATTGCTATACATGCTGGAGAATCCTCTGGGCATATTCACAGGAGTGGTATAGCAGGGTCCTAGTATTACACCCATTTAATTGGGACTGGTTTACAGTCTCAGAGGTTCAGTCTATTACCATCATGGTGTGAACTATGGCAGAGTGCAAGTGGGTATGGTGCTGGAGAAGGAGCTGAGAGTTTAACATCTTGATCCAAAGACAGCAGAAGGTGATTGTGTGCCACCCTGGGCATAGCTTGAGCATAGGAGACCTCAAAGCCTGTGACACACTTTCTCCAACAAGACCATACCTACTCCAACAAGGTCATACATTCTAATAGTCACTCATCCTGAGCCAACCATTCAAACGCATGAGTCAGGGCCAAACCTATTTAAACTACCATAGGTCCACTCCACAAGAAAAAGCCCATGTCTGATACTGCTTGGAAGGCCAGAAACCAGAGATTAGATAGCTCAGAGACCTAGAATAGAATCAAACACAACTAACTGGTCTTTAAAAATTTATTTTTAAAATCATGAAATGATTCCTAATGGTATACTCCTATACCCATAGATCAGTACCTTGTCCAGTCATAATTAGAGCCTTCTTCTGGCAGCAGATTGGTGCCAGAGACACACAGCCAGACATTATATGGAAAGAGTCTAAATTAGATATATCCATCAGGTCCCTCTTCTCAGAGCTCAGGGAACCCCTCAGAAGAGAGCAAGTAAGGACTGTAGAAGTCAAAGGGGTCAAAGACACCAGAAGAACACAGCCCACTGAATCAACTAAGCAGGGCTCACATGGCACTCACAGAGACTGAAACGACTGAAAAATCATCGGATGGCATGAGTCCTTTGCAGATAGGTAATGACGGTTAGCTTGGTGTTTTTGTGGAACTTCTAACAGTGAGAGTGGGTGTATCTCTGACTCTTTTGCCTGCTCTTGGGATTCTTTTCCTTATTTCAGGTTGCCTTGTCCAGCCTCGGTGTAAGGGCTTTCACTTTATTTTACTGTATCTTATGTTTGTCTTGTTTGGCTGCCTGTCATCTTTTAGAAGCCTGCTCATTTATGAAAAGGAAATAGAGTGGGAGTGGATCTGGGGGAGAGGGGAAGTAGGGGAAAGCTGGAAGGAGTGGAGAGAGGCAACCTGAAAGTAAAGAACATGGGAAAACATAACATGTTTATATCTTAAGAAATAGAATCAAGAATGACCTGATAATGCCATCACACAGAGAGTGAACAAAGAAAATCCTCAAGCCAATATGGATACAAACATTCTCAGGATATAAGTGAATAGTGTTGTGGGAATTATTATTCCAGGAGTTGCTATGCTGCCTTGTTGCCTTTAAATATTTATTAGGGGTTCTACCCCATTTCAGATCATTTAGTCCCTAAATAGAAGAGACTTTTAGATTTATAATAAGCTTTAGAGCACTAGAGCTGGGTAGACATCGATCATCTATACTATTTCGTCTACTTACTGTCAAAATTCCCAAGGTATCACTTGCCGTGTTTTGACTGGGCTGCTCCTGCTATATCAGGCCAGCGCTTGGGGCCATGTGCTTATGATTCATGCTACCCCATGGTAACCTCAAATTTCTTCTTTTTCTATTCCATATGGTCCCTCCCTCAGACCCCAAGCCCAGGAACCTTTGCTCTGTCCCATCTGTTTTACCCAGCTCAGGTTATAGGCATCTTTATTAATCAATCAGGGATAACTTGGGTGGCAAGTCTACATAGCACCATTTGGTATATGTAAGGATCTCCTCACTAGGGGCAACCAGATCATGTGGGCCAGTATTTAGTATTTGAGTTGATAGACCATCAACCTACATTCCCCCCTTTTGTAAAATAAAGGGCCTTTTCTCTTACAATAATAAACAACATATAGTAGGAACAATTATGAAACAATTATAAAACATATGGTATAATAATTATATTTGCATTTTCTAGTCCTTTTGTATTGGACAACTTAGTAGAGAGTATTCTATGACTATCTAGTCTTCAATCCCATTAGAAACTTGAAAAGAAATAAATATTATTTGAGTATGAAAGAAGTGCAGCTTCCAAAACTTCAGAAATGATGGCATATTGGCTACCTGAACAGTTCCCCAGAATAGTTTTTATAACATTGAAACATCTATCTTCAGCCTTCTGTCCCAGTATATCTGACATATATATTCCTTTTATGAAGCAGGAATTATAAAGGATTGCTTACCCTGTCTTGGAAAAAGCTCAGCAACAGACTTCCCTGCATTGGTTTGTCCTTTCTAGGCATCATTGTGTCTGCAGATGAAGCCAGGGCCTTTTCTTTGCCCAGTGGCTAGCTTGTCACAATTGAAGCAATCCCATATGAAGGTTATTTGATGCTCATCAACACTGAACTGAAAAACTTCGCTGTGTGATGGACAGGAGTAACTACAGAGACCCATAACTGATCAGTGCTTGGGATAAATAACCATTGAGTTATTTATCTATAAGTAGAAAATCTATTTCACCCCATGCAAGCCTCTGAAAACATTTTTAAGAGAGAGGGTAGAAAATTAGAGATGCAGAGGTATGGATAAGGTGTATGCAACATTGTATTTCAGGTATGACATGGCTGTCATCTCAAACTCACAACAGAAGTGATTGTCAGCATACAATCTTCACAGGACTAGCACAGTTCTTGTTATTGTGTCCTATCTGAGGGAACGACTCACAAGCCATCATCTCTCTCTAGAGATAGATAGGCAGTTAATGGTTGCTAGGATGAGAAACCTTTTCTTCAGAAGTATAACCACTGGTAAGGTTCTCATAGTCCTGTAAATAATCCCTTGTCTTATTAAGGGTTTCTAATGCTGTAATATAACAGCATGAGCATGGCCAAAAACATCTCAGAGAGGAGAAAGGTTATTTCACCTTTCACTCCCAGGTGTTAGTGTATCACTGAGTAAGATGTCAGGGCAAGAACTCAAGCATAAGAGGAACTTGAAGAAGCAGATGCAAAGATTATGGAGGAATTCTGCTTACTGAATTGCTCCTTGAGATTAGCTCGGCCTGTTAGCTTATACTCACTAAGACCACCTGCCCACTACTCACTGTGGAAAGAGCCAATTCACATCAACCATTAATTAAGGACATGTGCTATAGGCTACCCATAGGCCAGTTATATAGTCAAGTTCTTAATGGAGAATTCCTCTTCCTAAATAACTCTAGTTTTTGTGAAGTTGTCATTTTAAAAAAAAGCCTGTCCAATTGACCCCTTATCAACTGGACACACAGACTTTTCAACTAGAACTTTTCCTTTCTCATTTGTCCCCAAAATAGCACTAATATCAGTATCATCATATCAAACATATTCCAAAATGTTGAAGTCCACAGTATTTACAAATTCAAACACTTTAGAACATCCAAAGCCTCTTTCAAAATTCAAAATTTCTTTAAAATCTAAGGAAGTGAAATACTTTAAGACACTGGAATACTTTAATACAATGAAAACTTTAAGACACTGGAAAAAGAAATTGAAGAAGATTCCAGAAGATTGAAAGACTTCCCATGCTCATAGATTTATAAAATTACTATTGTGAAAATGTCCACCATACCAAAATCAATCTACCTATTCAATGAGTCCCCTCAAATTTACAATGCAATTCTTCAAATAAAATTCTTCCAAATAAAAAGCCCAGTTCCAGGTGTATGACACTTCCCCTTGAGATGTCTTGTCTGTGAACACTGTCCCAGGAACCCCCAGGAAGCCCCCAAACAGTATAGGTTATTGCCCGTACTCTTGGTTTCCCACCAGAATTTGATGGTAAGATGTGATTGCTTAAGACACCTTATGCTGTGGTTATAGTACACAGAGAAATCAGGTTGGAACTGATCAGAAAGCTGCCTCCCTGGTATACAGCTTTCATTAGTGCTATGCAGACTTCTCAGGGAGACAAGCCATCACTCCTTTCTTACCCTGCTGATCACAGCTACGAAAATGACCTGTGGCAAGATATGCCCTGGGATGCAATAGTTGCACATAAATTATTGCAGTAACCAATAAGCTTCTGATTGGATTTAAGGACTTCTCCACAGGAAGAAATCTGGTACTGTAAATCTGGTCAAGGACCCATGGTTGGGGAGCTCACAAACTCCAGGGAAAAAGCTACTCCTATAATTCTTTTGAATAAAAATAGTACCAAACTATCCTCTAAATTTTTATCAGTATATCCATAGATTACCACAGCTCTCAGACCTCATCAGAGAAGTTTCTCTGTACAGTGGAAAGTGATGAACACAGAAATTTATACTTGGTGAAAGTGCAGAGAAAGTTTCTGTGGGATGCTCAGTCATAAGTGGGACATCTATATGTCTCAAAATCTCAGGGGCCATCTGAGAAGAGAAAACAAACAGAAAGTATAAAAGTCAAAGATCAGGAAGGATCCAAGAGAAACAATGTCTTTGGACATAGACACTGCACTCTTAAACTCACAGCAGCTGTGATTGCCTACAAAAGACCTGTATAAGATCAAGGTAGTCAGCATTCTAACATGGAGAGGAGAGGGTATCTGGAGCCCCCACTCCTAGCTGGGGAACTATTGACAATCTTCTAGAGGAAGGAGAGTCAATTGTACTTAAGTGGTTTGTGGACCATATTCCAGTAGGTAATCCAGCAGTCCTGAGTACATTAGCTGTACAAGTTTGACCCAGTGGGTAATTAAAGAAGAAGAAGGTTGGGGAGTGGAGCTGGGAGGAGCTTTAGTGGGGAGTGAGAGTTAAAAACAATCAAAATAAGCTGTATGGCATCCTCAATGTATTAATAAAATGCTTTACTAATAAAAATTCATTCTAGAATATTAGTAATGATAAAATGATAAAACAGGGGAATCAGACTAAATGGCTCTAATGTATTAAGCTCCTGCATGATCCACAATAAAAGTTCAGAGTCTTCGTGTAAATAACAAATACAGAAGGAAATGAAACCCCATTATGGGCCAAAACCAGTGAGTTTTGATGTCTTAAGAGAGCTAATGATGTCTTCAAATCTCTGCCTTATATAGGACATATGACAAATCCTCAAGTCTTAACCAATCAAATAGGGTTTTTCCTCTTTCCTATACTAACTGTAAGACACCTCCATTGAGGGCTGAAGTGCTCTGTGAGGCTACCCTGTTCATAAAATATCTGTTCAAAGAAGCCCTAAGATTATTTTTATTCAATGAAGTTTGGCCTTCTAACGGTGCTGAAGCTGAGGATTGTGGGAATCCTCTCTCTGGTTATCCTCTGTCTTCTAGACTGTAGCACCCCAGACCCTTCAAGTTTCCAAGAAGTCATGCCTATAATTGTCCTACAATTGTGTCAGAGATATTCTACATGTGAGGACACACTCTTGGGTCAGGGCCACCTGAGTAACATTGAACTTGACACTGAGAATTGGTTTGTAAGAAGTGGGGCGGTTTATTTCCCCACAGCTGGGGCTGAGCCAAAGGCATTCGGGCTGCCCTTTCTAAATACCTCAAAGACAGGCTGGGGCTGCAGCCAAAACAGGCAAACAGTTGGCTTGGTGCCAGTCTCCTGGGGTAATCCAGAGAACTCTGGCTGAGTGCTTAGAGCTGAGTATCCCTTGTGGCCCAGAACAAGAAAGGCATGACTGCCTTCCAGCCCCTCGTTCCAACACAATCAGGAATATGAAGAGGTTGAATGAAAAGCAAGAGAGATAGAGAGAGCAGCTGAGAGAAGGCTCTCTGTGACCTTAAAACAAAATCCACATGCCTTTTTTCATATCCCTCATGTCCAGTCCCTGACCCCCAGTAGGGGCCTCCCTACACAAGTAACACATTGCTAAAATGCTCATTATCAATGATTTTACATCAAATGATGCTCAGTGGAGTGCAACCATCCCACAAAGAATTTACAAACCCTTTTAGGCTACAGTAACCTAGCGAGCAGGTTGTTCTAACACAAATGGAGCCCTCTGAAAGATACGTGGAGCTATGAGAAGCCCTGTCCCTTCCTGATTGGTCACTATCTTGGTTAAGTGTGTATTCATTTGTTCCCCTCAAGCGCTTGATTCTTGAATGCTGAAAAAAAGTACTCCAAGGCTCAAAGATACGGTTTGTACCCTGAAGCTGTTTCTAAATATCGTGTTTTGAGCTCCTGTTCTGCATCACTGCTGAAGAAAAATTTGACACATTCAGTCCCTTGGTGTGAGTAACTCATGCTGGTAGATTCTGGGAAGAGTTTACAATTCCAGTGAGAAGGATGGAGGGGAGGATATGAATTTTAAAGAGGGAGGGAGGGAGAGAGAGTGAAAGAGAGGCAGAGGGAGAAGGAGAGGGAGTGGGAGGGAAGGAGGGAGGGAGGGAGGGAGGGAAGAAGGGAGGGAGGAAGAGAGAGAGAGAGAGAGAGAGAGAGAGAGAGAGAGAGAGAGAAATTTGAAAGAAAAGCCAGAAAAAGTCCCCTTCTCCTTCACTATTTATTTATAGCCTTCCCTGGGCACTAAAAGCACAATGATCATAACTCTTACCCATGCCGAATGCGCCAAACAGAACTTTCTTACTTTATGCACCTTCTGGCTCTTAAGTGCTCGGTGTTTGGATTTCTGATCTGATAGCTGTGTTTAAAGATTGAGCTGTTCTGGAAGCCTGTACTTGTCTGAGCTCTTTCTTCTGCTAAGCTTGCTGGCCATTCATTACATCAGCTCCAAGGAGCCCAGCCAGGGTGGCACTCTTTCAGAGCACCGCTCCAGGTCTGATAAGCAACACAGATGGTCATGTGACCGGGGACACGCTAATACAACTCCAGAGCCCTGCACACAGAGAAGAAACAAACCCCTTACAGCCCAGCACCTCTGTTGTCTGGAAACACAATGGGACTGTCTCTGTATTCTTTATGTTCTCTATGTTCTGATCTTTTTCTGTTACTCTGATTCTTAAGACTCTAATTATGTCATGCTCCATTCTCAGGATCCATCTTTGAACTCTCTCTTCCTCTGCATCTCACTTTAAGAAAGCTTGCTTTCCAGTTGCATGGTAACCTTAAAAAGAAGTTAAATTATTCTACAAAGGAGCAATTCAAAGACCAAAGACGGTTTAAATGTAGTCTTGAGACATGAAGGAGTTTTGGGGAAAATGCCAGTGGTATCAGTGGTATCAGACCTAGCAATTCCATACGGTAGTGGGAAAGATGAGCTTTTCCAGGGATCCTGTAACCATCCTCTGCTTGGATAATTGGAGCTGGGAGAAGTTGGAAAACACATGAACCCAAGTCAGAATGATTTGGGTAATTGCAGTAACACCTGTCTTTGCTCAGTCTCCATGCTGAGGAGAAATAGGGGTTCTGAGCATGATAGCTGACTCTCTTAAAAGAAGGAAAACCAACCCTTGTGGATTTGAGCTGAAGAAACTCCTAATTTTCCTGGCAGTGGAAGTGGGATGAGCTGACTCTGTGTGGATAAGGTGATCAAACTATCACTAAGAAAAATGAGTTGTCAACAAGATGTTTGCATACTGTACACATGTGTGTGCAGACAGATCCAAGCATGGGAATTACCTAGGGGAAGCGAATATCATTCTATGAAAGTCCCAAGGCTACAAACAACCATATCTAAGAAGCTGGAATAAAGCCTTTCTTGTCATCTTGCATATAGAGCATATCTGTCACCTGAGCCACCACGGAGAGGTTACTAGACTCTTTCGGTCTCCAAACACAATATGCTTTCTGAGGACTGCCAAAACCACATCCATCAACATGGTAGCCTTATGCTACCCTACAAAGGGCACTGCAGAGAGACCCAGCTTACAATTCCATGGTGTGAAACTGGGAGAGGCTTGAATTTTCATCCAGAAAAAAGTTCAAAATAGATGTATTTTTCTGTCAACTAGTGAAGCATATGTTCTCCAAAGGTTAACTATGTTGACTTTAAAATGTCCTTTAATAATCAGAATATCAATCAAAGGATTTAATTATGGCATTTCTATACAAATGTTGTTGACCACACTGTGTATCTATTAACCTCTTCCATCCCTGCCCTCTATCACAATATTTCTTTGTCCCAGTGCCCCCTTCTGCTTTCATGTCACATATAATCCAATATATTTTCCCTACCCCTTCCATGAGACCTTTCCCCCCAACTCATAATATGCTCTAGTTTCAAGATCTGTAAGCACATTTATATATACATATATAAAGCTCAAAACCCAGGATCCACATGTAAAAGAAAGTATGGAATCCTCTTTTTGATATAATAACTTCCACCCATTATTCTACAAATTTATGGTTTCATTTTTCTTCATGATTGAAGAAAGTTATTCTGTATGTGTATTATATTTTGTTTCACGTGTCCATTAATGGACATCTTGACTGGTTCTACTTCATAACTAGTGTACAGTAGAGCAGCATTAAGCAGAAATGCAAGTGTCTCATGGTAGGACCCAGGTCCTTTGTGTCTATACTAAGGAGTTGTCATAGGGTAGTTCTCAACAAATTAAGAAACTCAACCCTGGGAAGACTAATGCTCTCTATTGGTAGTCATTACTTGGTCATAGCTCTTCATCTAGGTATGGGGCCTGTGAGATTTTCCCCATCTATGTTGTCATATCAACTTGTGTTGACTCTATTTGGGTCTTGTTTAGGTGACTATATTATTGAGTGTTCAAGGGTAAATTACTCTGTCAAATATAGATGACAAAATCTCACAGCAGATGTCTTAGTCCTCTGACTCTTAGAACCTATCCATCACCTCCTCCGAGGTGATTCCTGAGCCTTAGGTATAGAGTTGTATTGTAGATGTAACAGCTGGGGCTGGGTACCCTATGTTCAGTGCTTCTCTGCATTTTGACTGGTTGTGGCTTTCTGAAATAGCCTCTAGCTGCTACAAAAAGAAGCATCATTGATTAGGGGTTAGCACTACACTGACCTATGGGTATAAGGACAAGTATTGGCAATGCAGTGAGAGATGGAACCACTTGGAAAGTGACAGTCATAAGTTTTCTTCTAGGTTCTGTGATGGATATGATGGATTTATTCCCACTTCTCTATACTCCTATTCCTCTCATGAAAGCAGTTCTACCAAACTGTTCTTTAGATGAAACTTCTTTCCTTTTCTTCTTGTGTGAAATTCATTGAGGAACTAACTGGAGTGTTGGCTTGAGTATCAACAATTGTTTTGATTTTTTTCTTATTTTAAGACCTTCCTCCTCCTCCTCCTCCTCCTCCTCCTCCTCCTCCTCCTCCTCCTCCTCCTCCTCCTCTTTTGGTTTTTCAAGACAGAATTTCTCTCTGTGCCCTCAAACTTGCTCTGTAGTCCAGGCTGGACTCAAACACATAGAGAACTGCCTGCCTTTCCTTCCCCAGATTAAAAGTGTGTGCTATCATCACCACCCAGCTGCTCTCCTAATCTTGAGACAAAACTTTTTTTAGATAAATCAGTCTTGGTTGACAGTTACAGCTGCTGAAAGATCTGCTATTATTCTGATGCTCCTGCCTTGGTAAGTGAGTTTATTTTAATAATATTGTTCTTTGTTTTATATATTATAATGTAACTATGGCATAGCATGGCAAGGTTCTTTGGTCATGTCTATTTAGAATTCTTGGGAACTAGGAGCCTTTAATGTTTGGATGTCTTCTCTAGGTTTGGAAATTTTCTGTGGTTTTATTCACTAAACTGTGTCTGTGGTCTTTGCCTGACATCTTCTTATAGCCCATGGATTCTTAGGTTCATTCTGGTGAACATATCTCAGCATTCCTAACAGCAAACTCAGTCATATTCTCTATTTTTCTTTATGCATTTCCTGGTGTTTTATTATCTCAACCTTTCCCCTCCATTCTTAAAATTCATTCTTGTGCTTAATGTTGTCCACCTATTTTGCTTTCTGCTGTGTTCTTATTTATTTAACAACCATTTATCCAAGCCAGGTAAAATTGTTATGCCATGAAGTAAAAAGTCATTGCCATGTTACAATAGCAAGAACAGATGTCAACACAATAGTAACTCTCTGATATGAGAAGCAAATTCTATATTACATTGTAACAAAAGGATTATTTGAACAGACTCATCGAAAAACAAAAACATAGGCTCAAATTTAAAAATGTATTTGGGATTCTAGGTCTACAGAGTCTTATGCCTCTTGTGGTTTTACGCCTGCCACAACCATGATTTTCAGTGTGAGATGGTATTCTATACTTCACTTTGGAACTGGCACTGTGAGACAGGCTCCTCAGCACTCCTGAATCTATGTTTATATTAGGTAGATTTGGAAATCAAGGGATAAATGCAAGCAAGGGTTTAAAAGCTACAGTTTTATCTTTTAAATGTACTTCTAGGCCTCCATGTTTTGCTTTCTACCTAAGAGTTCCTTATATCACCACGTATGCTTTGCTGCACCTTGATGATAGAAAAACTGTTCTGCACAAGTACCAAGTGCCATCAAGTGCCTGTGTGTAGCACAGACCCTGACGGCAATTTTTGGAAAGACTATTTCTAGCAAAATTGAATGTTTACCAAGTAGCCCAAAAACAAATCAATCATCAATTCCAAGATACAGGAAGAGAATATACCCCACAAAAAGAAATCACATCCAAAAAATGAGAAGCCAGTATCAAATGCCACACCCAGTAACTTTTTCTCAAATCCTATTTTAATGATGGTTTTTAAAACTTTAATCTCCCTTGTAGCCCACCACCCACCAACAGCAGTGTAAAAGAAAGGATATGGGGTCGGGGCGGGGGGGGGAAGTGGACCTGTTTAGAAACATTCTTTGGAGCAACTCCCATCTGTGTTATCTGGAAACTGGCAGTTCAGTTCACAAGTTAGTGGCAGTTTGATCCACTTGCAAACACCTCATGGATACAGCAGCAGTCAGTTCGGTAGAGTCAGTTTCACATCAGAGGTGACATGACCTAGCAGAGACAGCCAGGCCTCAGCCTTGGCTTGAATCAACAGGAGGAACGTGGAGGGACTCAGAAGTTTTCAGCTGTGCCTCTCTCAGGGAAAACCTAAGACCTACAAGTGTTGCACAGCTGGCCAAGCTCTGTTTCTGTCACTCCGTGGACTCCTATTTATACCCTCCAAACATCACGTGTCCTCCACATGTCTTGCTTTAGCCCGAGTCTTGCCTTAGCATGTAGATCCAATCAGCTCAAGTCCACAGAAGTGCCAAGAAACTGCAGCACAGCACCAGAAGCACAGCACCAGAAGTGGTTTTTGGTGCATTTCTCTCTATGGAGTCCTAACAAATGCAACTCAACTATGTGGTGTTAGGCAGACCAATACATGTGTGTTGTTAGCAAAGACTCCTTCATCATGTGTTCTTTAATGTGTTTGCTTTAACAGAACTTCCTCTCTCTTTTTGCTTCAGCAAAATGTTCCTTCATGAGTCTGCCTTGGCCTTTCTCAATTGTGTCCATTTTAATGAAACGTTCCTTTACATGTTTGCCCCAGAAAAAGGCCATCCAACCAACTTTCCAAAGAACCCTTAAGTTTCTACTTAACACCACTAGCGTATTTTATGTCTGTTGATACTTTATTTGTATGTTTTTTAAGTATATTGCACATGTGCCCAGTGCCTGCAGTGGTGAAAGGGGGCACCAAATCCCCTGGGATTGTATTTACAGGTAGTTGTGACCCGGCATGTGTGTGCTGGGAACTGAACTTGGGTCCTCTGCAAGAGTAGCCAGTGCCCTTAGCCTCTGAGCCATCTCCCAGCCCCATAAAAGCAGCTCTTTAATACACATATACCCACACATATGTATGTATGTGTATATATATATATATATGTATATGTATACGTGTATGTGTGTGTTTATGTATATGCATATAATGTATATACATATATATAAACATATGTACACAAAAATATATAAATATATTTTAAAGCTGCAACACAGATATTTAAAGCTGCAAAACTGACAGTAAGTAGTGACAAGAGCTATCACGTTGCATCTATTCCTGCCCTAAAGAGCGGGTGTACCACACTGAGATACAAAGGCCCACAGCACCTCAGAATCTACTGTAGATGAATAATGAAAACACCTAAACCTCTGGCAGATGCTGAGCCTTGAAGGAATGCAGAGTAACTGAACACAACTGGAAAAACAATTTGGAATATTTTCAAAGATTCCTTCTTTCCATGAGAACTAGAAGATCAGAATGCTCAGTCAAAGGTTCAGAGATGGCAAGGTGGACAGTTCAGAGCTGTGGAAACCCATGCAGAGCTACGCCTAATGCCACCAAACTCCTAAGAATTTAGTCGAGCTTTGTAACGTTGATGAAATCACCTAATACTCATCAACTTGACATATTTCAGTGTGTATTGTAGAGAAAAGACCCATCAATTTCTTAGTTAAGTTTGACAGACTGAAAGACAATGCCTTTGTTATTGAATCAAGCGGGTTTATATATCAATAAATATAAATATATATAAATATAAATATACCAGTTATGATCCCTTCCAAGTTAGATATGAATTAATAAGATAGTTTTTTAAAAAAATAATACATTAAAAATGGTGAAATGCTTTCTAGAGTTTACTTCCTTAGGAAATCCTTCGTTTCCCTTATTGTATTTGCAGACTCAGACTGGGTGAAGTGCTGTGTACAACTGAGAGTCCCCAGAGAGTGTGGATACACTGAGGTGTAACCATTGCTCCTTGAAAGGGAATTGGGTGATGGCCCTGGTGGTCAGCATCAGGAGCGGAGCTGGACTTGGGACTGTGGTGTGCAAAATCTTCCATTTGTTTATGAATATTTATTTTGTGCTTCTTACTATCTAATCATTGTCTAAACATAGTTTAGGCACAAAAATTCCCATGTGGAATTCATCTAAAAGGACATTAACGATGCATGTGGATGTTTCCAAGCAGATAGCACAACAATGAGGATGGAAAGTCACAGCAGACAAAGAATAGAATCATTCATTGGCTCTCATGGGAGATTGGTTTCAGGACCTCCCATGGATAGCAAAGTCCCAAGATGTTCATGCTTCTCATTTAGCATGGCATGGTATTTGCATATAACCCGTGTACATTTTTTCCACACATTTTAAATAATACCTTCTATGATGTAAGTACTACATTAATAGTTGTTTCAATGCATTTGAGGAAATAATGACATTCCAGTTCTTGCAGCTTTTTCTGAAATCACAGAAGTACATCTTCAGGAGGCGGTCTCTGTGAAGCTAACATCCATGGAGGCTGGCGCCGTCTTGTCGATTACAGTGAGTCTCACATGGGTTTTTCTCCCTCCATCTTCAGCTTTATCCTGAAGAAGAATTTGAATTGTTCAAGCCACAAAATATCTATCTCTATGGTTTTTAAATCTTGATGTATGATCAGCATCATTCTAGGTATGAGCACTCACCTTGTTCTACCTATGCAGAATTAAGGGCAAAAGAAAAAAATCTAACATCAATTCAATTTAACAAATCTTCCTGCTAAAATGGTTGAAGAGCCGGATAGCACTCAGAGAGGGAAGACGGCTGTGCCTGCCTCACATACACTGCGATAAGATAAGTGAATTTTGTCCTTTAACATTTGCCTTACTGGGGTATAACTTGGCAGCCTTTGCCTGGGATTGGATGAGAATTCAGCTTCTATCGTGGACTGAGGCTCAGTTGCTTAGTTACCAGCAAATATACTTATCTTTTCTTTCCATATGCTTGCTCAGCAAGCCAGCTGTAATATTTAAAGTGTTGTAGACCAAATTTTATCACCTATATATCAATATTTGGTTATTCTAAATGTAATGTCAAGTCTGGAAAAATATTGTACATCCACACTTCCCCACTCTCCGCCCTATACCATATATTGGTGCCATACATTCCCATGGGATGGTGCTGTAGTACTCAAACTTTACAACATGAATGCAGACTGCATTGTGGAGTATAGGGAGCAGACAGAGCCTTGGGTGGATGTGTATTGTTGGCATAAACACAGTCCTGTTAAGGACCCTTGGCCTCAGACCTATGAGAATGGCAAAACCTTTACTGGGTAAGGCTCAGAAACAGCAAAGCCATCCTCTGGTCCAAGAACCAGTGTTTACCAACCATTGCCCAGAGTGTGCAAAACCTATTAGCCACAGTGTCTTCCTCCTGGACCACAACTACAGCTGTGTATCAGAAGTCCGCCTCCTTATTCAGCTGTGTGCAATAAACCTGCTTTCTCATTACAGATGTCTAAAAGATAAACATATTTTCCAGGTTGCTATTGTTGTTCTATCTCTATCCCAGCTTTTCTATCTGTGTGTCTGTCCTTTCTTCATTCCATCTGGTCATTTCAGATTCTGAGAACCAAGTTCTGCAGGACTCAGCACTGGAAAGCAGGGGTGTTCTGTTGTTGTTGCTGCTGTTGTTGTTGGGTGGTTGGTTGGGTTTGGTTGTTTAATATGTGCATTTGGTGTGAGGATATCTGAGTCTCTGAAACTAGAGTTACAGACAGTGTGAACTGTCATGTGGATGCTGGGAATTGAACCCAGGTCCTCGGGAAGAGCAGCTAGTGATCTTAACCAATGAGCCATCTCCCCACGCCAAAGAGCAGGTTTTTAACAGTTCTTTGACAGTTGCCTGTGAAGCAGGTATCTAAAGCAAACAGGCATCTGACATGGATTTCATTGGACTTAGTGGTTCTTCAGAGTTAGTGGTTACTATGGAAACTGCTGCCTTGAAGTGGAAATCTCTCAAGTGGAGAAGGTGATGACGGAGGATGAAATAGAAGCTGTGAAAATGACATTGTTTGCTATTGCCTAGAGACAGGAAATAGAAACACAGGGCTTATTTCTCTTTCTGCAAATTGTTTCTTACAATCATCAACACAATGTGCAGGGCTGCTGGCAGAGCCAGGTACACATGCACTCAGCTCTCTGAGGGTGCACAGACACCTGGGAGAAAGCCAAGGGCAGCGTCTATGTGACTGGAAACAGGCCTTGCTCAAAGCCCTAAAGAAAGCCTCAGACTTCTGCCTCCGGCTGCTGCTGCTGTTCTGCGACCTTCAACCTTTCCATAATCCCTTGGCTGGAGATTCTGGAGGGAAAGCCTCTCCTTCTCCCAGGCCCTGGAAACCTGCTTGAAGTCTGGTTACTGTCATTCCTGTAGCCCAAGCTCTCCTCTAGAAGATCCTGATTAAAGAGAGTGCCCAAGAGATTTATCTCAGAGCTGAAACCAAATAGGACAGGAATGTCTAGGAAGGCTAAGGAGCATAACAACCCAACCAACCAAGCTGAATTTCACGTGTGTGCTTGGGTTGGCAGGGGAAGAGGAGAGGGATTTGACCTGCTTCCTTTCAGCTGGGAAACCACATCGCAGCGCCCAAACTGCCTGACACCTAGATGTTCCCAGGATTTTCACTGAGAACCCAGCGACCCAGGTAGCATACTTCAGCCTTTGGAACTGGTGTCAGATATCTCCAGCCCCATTAGCATCTGCTTTCTCGCCATGTTTTCCAGAGTCCGTCACATCATTGGAGTGTCCCCAGTCCTTGCAAGCTCAAACTTGCGGAGGAAACCATCATAAGATGAGACTCTAATATGGAACAAAAGGGAAATGGCTTCTACCTTCCGGGAGCTCACAACCCAGTGAGAGGCAGGCATGACCCGCTTCATAAGTCAGTGTGGCAAAGTGCAAATGTATTGTAGAATCCATTAATATCCAAAGGGTCAAGAAATCTGAGAATCCTCAAATCCCATTTATAACATTGGATAGTATCTGCATGTAACTTGTATGCATGCCCCATGTGTCTTAAGTCATCTCTGAATTGTTTACAATAGCATTCAATGTAACTGCTGTGTTGTTTTATGGGCTATTATTCAGAAAATGACAAGGGAAGTGTCTTTGTGTAAAATTTCAGGGTTTTTTTTCCTTATAATTTGCCAGCGAAGTAAGGCTTTTTTTTTTAAGAATTTTGAAAATAAAACTTTGAAAGAACTCAAGAAATTAGACTCCAGAGAGCCAAATAACCCTATTAAAAATGGGGTTTTTAGATGGGTTTCAGAGCTAAGCAAAGAATTTTCACCTGAAGAACTTCGAATGGCTGAGAAGCACCTTAAGAGATGTTCAACGTTAGTCATTAGGGAAATGCAAATCAAAACAACCCTGAGATTTCACCTCACACCAGTCAGAATGGCTAAGATTAAAAACTCAGGAGACAGCAGGTATTGGCGAGGATGTGGAGAAAGAGGAACACTCCTCCACTGCTGGTGGGTCTGCATGCTGGTACAACCACTCTGGAGATCAGTCTGGCCATTCCTCAGAAAACTGGGCATGACACTTCCGGAGGACCCTGTTATACTACTCCTGGGCATATACCCAGAGGATTCCCGGGCATGAAATAAGGACACATGCTCTACTATGTTCATAGCAGCCTTATTTATAATGGCCAGAAGCTGGAAAGAGCCTAGTGTCCCTCAATGGAGGAATGGATACAGAAAATGTGGTGTATTTACACAGTGGAATACTACTCAGCAATTAAAAACAATGAATTCATGAAATTCTTAGGCAAAATGGTTGGAACTGGAAAATATCCTAAGTGAGGTAACCCAATCACAAAAGAACACACATGGAATGCAGTCACTGATAAGCCCAGAATCTCTGAATACCCAAGACACAATTAACATATCAAACATTCCCAAGAAGAAGAAAGGAGAGGGCCCTGGTTCAGGAAAGGCTTGATGCAGCAATGTAGGGGATTACCAGGACAGAGAAATGGGAGGGGGTTCATCTGGAATGGGTGGAGGGAAGAGGGTTTATGGGACTTATGGAGAGGGGGAACCAGGAAAGGGGAAAGCATTTGGAATGTAAACAAGAATGTAGAAAAGGAAAGAAAAAAGAAAAAAAGAATTTTTGAAAATAAAACGTTGAAAGAAATAACAAACTCAATTTTCTTAGATCTCTTTGATCTGAGTCTGGTTGGATCCATATATTTAGAACATGCAGATGTAGAGAGCCAACCTAACCACACACTACAGTAAGCCTCATGAAGTAAATGTATAAGCGCTGATACGGAATATATTATGCTAATAATTATACACTAAAAATAACTGGATACAGCTCTCAAGTTTAGAGGCAAGAGAAGAAATGACCACTTAATAAGTAAAGGGATGAGAAACAATTAGGAATGAAATAAAATGATGTTTGCACAATCCTGTGCATATCCTATGTACCACTGAGTTTTCCCATTTCAAAGGGCCATTTTTATATTATAACTTCTCTGTTCACAAGCCTAAAGTCATCCATTAAAGCATGTCCAAGTGTATTAACTAAAGGGTTACAATTTTATATTTATTTCTGTAAGATCCATATATTGAAGCCGGGTGGTGGTGGTGGACGCCTTTAATCCAGAGGCAGAGGCAGGCAGATTTCTGAGTTTGAGGCCAGCCTGGTCTACAGAGTGAGTTCCAGGACAGCCAGAGCTACACAGAGAAACCCTGTCTCGAAAAACCAAAAAAAAAAAAGAAAAGAAAAGAAAGAAAGAAAGAAAGAAAGAAAGAAAGAAAGAAAAGAAAAGAAAAGAAAAGAAAAGAAAAGAAAAGAAAAGAAAAGAAAAGAGAAGAAAAGAAAAGAGAAGAAAAAGAAAAGAAAAAAGGATCCATATATTGTGGACATTAACTTGCAACCTTCTACTCTGTGCATATCATATACGTCAGTGAGGTGTGTATACAGTTAGCCTCCCATTTCAATGAGAGCCTGCTTCTCTCTGGGGGGTGGGAACTGCCATCAGTGTGAGCCTCTGTGTCTTGGTGTTTTCAGTAATGTCTCCGCTTCTTCTCTGCACTGTTCTATACCCACTCTTTTCATCCCTGAAGGTACCTCTCAGCTCCCTGGATAGCACCTGTCCTGTAAGGACACACTATGTCACACATCTGGCACTGTGCACAGCATCCCTTCTGTGAGGACAGGCTGGCTCATGCCAGTCCTGCATTAAGCACAACAGACCACGCGGAGATCATTGTCCTGGCTCCTCCAACCCTAATGCCCACTCTCCCGTACTCTGCCAGATCCTGTCTTTGGTACTATCTGCCCACTCTGTTTCTCCAGGCCATTTCCACACTTGGTTCATAAGGAATGTAATCATGTTTTGCCTCTTTTTTAATTGAGCAAAGTGGCTGGATTATTCCTATCTTGTAGAAATGAGTATTACTCAAAATGAGTTTAGTCCCCTTTTTTCCCCACTGCAAAATACCAAAGGCTCAGTACTTTTCAAAGAGGGAACATTTGTTTCAATGTTCTGGAGGTCCACACCTGTGGCACTGATGCATGCTCTGCTCTTGTGAGGACCTCATGACTATTGGCATTACAATAGAAACACACAGAAAGGTGACACGTGTCACGTACGGAAAGTATATTTAGGGAAGATACCAAGTTCCCTTAGGACAACACGTGCTCAGATAAATTAGTGAATGCTTGTATCCTTCATTAGTTCCTTTCAAGACTGGGTCTCTGTAGCCTGATTACTGTCCACTAACCCCCACCTCTTAAAGTTACCCCCATGTCAGTTTCCCACACTGGGAGACACAGACTCCATCCACGCCTCCTGTAATTCCATGGGGAAGGTCACTCACATTCTGCACTGCCTGGAGCTGGTCCCCAGCAGAAGCCTATGACCTACATGCTTACCCTGAGCAGCCCTAGAGACGTCTTCCCCGCTTGCTGCCCCACCTCTCACGGTCCTGGACCCCCTTATCTGTCTGGCTCCTGCCGTCATCCTCCATTTCTGCCATTCTCTTGTGCCGGAATGATTTGCTGGGGCACTTTCCTGACTGAAGAACTCTGCTTTCTACTCTACAGAGCTCAGGACTTCACCTACTCCTCTGGACCAAGTGAGCCCTATTCTTCTTTGGAGAACATGAGAAGTTCATGGCTGGAATTTCCTCCCATGGGGCACTTTCCCTGACTGAAGAGAGGGAACCCAGCCAAGAGGCCTGTGAGCGGTGCCAAGTATAAATTTACTTTCCTAGAAAACTGAGTTCCTAAAGGACTGAAAACTCAGAGTAAAAACTACGATCTGATGTCTTACCTGATGTTTTAGTGCTCTTCTACCATTTGAGTTTGATGATGTCCTCAGATTCCCACAGGTGTGTGCTCTGCGCTGGTGCACAGGATACACCCAGCTCATGTGGTAATGTGATTGTCCCCTGTCAGAGGAGAAACAAAGGCCCATCTTCAGATGGGGTCGCATCCCCTCTGCCACACAGAAATCTACTGTTGCCTCGAGTCCCTGATCTGAAAATATTCATTTTTCCGGACTCGCAAAGCAGTTCTCCATTGCTTCCCACCTTCCACTACTGCACCCAAGCTATAATTCTGGTAACCCTGTGTGTGAGCCTCATCCCCTTTCAAATGTGATGACATCATTGATCGCTGTATCCAATCTTTTGTGTTTGTTTGCATTTGTGGTGCTGTATTCTTTGAGGGACAGCTGAACTCTCAGACCCGTTGGTTCTGGGGATTACTTCTTTCTTGCCTTACTTTCCATTTCCAGGTCTCTTGTGGTTAGACAGTGTTTCTGTGGCGCGACCCTTAGCCTCTGTCTGCTTCTCCTGTGTCAATCACCTTGCACGCGCTCATTCCACACGCCCTTCTTTAGGATCTTTAACCATCACCTCTTGGTAAAATCTAAATGTATTTTTCATCAACATTCCTATTTTACTTCCAGAGTTTTCTTATTTTCTCATTCATCCTTTTGTTAGCAACTTGACCAAGGGGAAGTTGTCCTCACTGAGTCTCAAGTCCCTGGCTGGCCCTATCCCTCAGACTGGACAGCTAGGAAACATGCATCAGCAAAAGCTGTTTTCAGACATTAAATACTAAAACCGAATGTTCAAGAACAATGTTTGAGATGCTAACATCTTTAGGTTTTACAGATTCGAGTTTTCATCTTATGGAGCTCAAAACTAAACACCTACTTAGCATAAGAGCTGTTTATTTCGCCAATCACTGCTTCTTATACATAAGTTTACCCCAATTATCAATATTTGTACTTCATTTTGCTGGAACAGATTCTTCATATGTCTCACATGACTTGTGATTGTTAAACTCTCAAAGTACTCGGAGTTCACGTTGTTATTTTTTATGTTGTGTTTTTTGGCTTAGACTAGAACTCTAATTCAAAATCACATATCACAGTCAGTCCTTAAAGATACAGTAGCCTCTATCAACCACGCTAAGCTCCACAGTAGAGCCATGAAACCACGGATGGACTGAACTCTGTAACTTGATGCCCTTCCAGCTTAACTAAACTTGTACCAGGGGTGGTCATTTGATGGTAATTTGGCCATTTTGAGGAGCAATTGCAACACTAACATAAGCTCCTCTTGCCCTCTTTTCTCAATTTCACAGACATCTTTGCAACTTCAGCCTGCATCTTGCTTGTTCCCTCATCAGATGGCTTCTTTGTGTATGCTTGAGAGCCCGCAGCACGACTTTGCCCGCAGGGACCATGATTAGTGGAATAAGTGTCACTGAACACAATTACTGTAACATCACAAATCAGTTTGGCCACCAGCATTGCTGTGTGTGTGTGTGTGCGTGTGCGTGTGCGTGTGCGTGTGCGTGTGCGTGTGCGTGTGCGTGTGCGTGTGTGTGTGTGTGTGTGTGTGTGTGTGTGTTAGAAAGCACATAAATTTGGATATACTAAAGGTGGAGTTAAAAGGGACCTCAGAGGATGCTGTGAAGGTTAACCCTTAACAGTCATTTCTGGGACTTTCTATTTCATAGTTTTAGGTCCTGACTATAAAACCAAAAGCATGAAAAGTTAACACACAAAAAGAGGGGGGCATCACAGGATCACCCTACTGCTCTCAGAGATCTCCTACATGTCCTTTAATACCTAAGTTTCTTTACCTTTTGTGATTATAATTTGTAAGGCATTTGGTCACCACATTCCACCTTACAAATTCAATTTCCTGCTCTATCAATTATGCTTTTCATTTTGTTTAACTTTTTCCCAGGTCTCTTAAGAGTTTGTTTTAGCATATATATAAAATATCCTCCCCCATTTGTGTGATAACATTTTAATACATGTTGGCAATACTTATTCTAAAGAATTTCCCGATGCTCCAACCTGTTTCCTAAAGCAGTGGTTTGTAACTTGATTCTCCTCCAGGGTTTGGAGATTTTTGATTACATGTGTATCTTCATATTTGTTTTCTTGACTTGGTAGGAAAGAGGTTGGGGAAGGTGGATATGTATTCTAATAGACAAGTTAACCTCAAGTATGTATGTGCATGTATATGTGTTGATATTTTTCTATCTACATTTATAGATGCTGAGTAGATAAAAGATTAGTCCATATCTTTTAACTAAGTGGTCATAACTTGTAGTATGTGTTTGCCCAAGAAGTCAGTCTATCCTGTCCAGTACTTAAATTATTTCTGGTAGTAGAATAAGAAGCAATCTCGATTGCTAATATTTTGCTTTGGAAAGATTGTTTAACTTCTCTGAGCCTAGTATTTCTAATATGTTAAAGGGACACAATAGGAAAATTAAGTGTGCCCTTGCAAAACTGCATGCTAGCCCCGGCACATAGACAGCAACAGTACAGGCGCTTACCATAATTCAGGAGGTTCAGATCAGGATCCAACAAATGGAGAATATGACACAGGAAGGAAGGTCACGTTGGGTAGGATGGGCAATGTATCGAAGAAGTCCACCCATCTACCTGTATGAATTCAGTCATCCTGAATGGCCAGATGGGAGGAGATATAAGAAACCTGCCATGCAGTCCTACAGTAGGATTGATACAAGAGACCAGGCCTGAACATCTGGAGAGCATGCCTGTATCTCTCCATAGATAACTTTGTAGTGAAGATAGCCACTCACAGTGACCTCGTGGAGAGAACAGGTCCCATCCTGCAGACCCATCTGTTCTGGTTTTGGTTTTGTTTTGTTTTTATTTCAACCTCCACTGATAGCTCTTGAAGACAGCTGAACATCTTCTCTTTTCCCAAGATCCAAGCCAGGCTAACTGTAGCCAAAACCAACAGCTGTTCACTTAGTAAGTTAAAAAAATAAAATAAAAATAAAAGGAAGGAGAAGAATCTCCTAGAGCTGCCAAAGCTCCAAGTTGCTCTAGGCTCTTTTGGGACACACACACACACACACACACACACACACACACACACAATGTCCACATCACTCACAGGTCCTGGGGTCCTGGGTGTCGGACCCTGACTGATTTTTCAGGGATGCTACTCTGTCTTTTGTGATGGACCATGCTGCTCTGCCCATACCTGTACACGTTTGTTGTGGTGGCCTGAATGAGCTGTCCCCCATGAGTCTTGGGCATTTGAATGCCTGCCTTCCAGTTGGTGGCTGTTTGGAGAGGATAAAGATGTGACAGTCCTGGAGGAAATATGTCACCGGGAGCAGGCTTTCAGACTTCAAAAGACTCGTGCTACTTCCTGTGTCTGGTTCCTGCTTGTGGTTCGAGGTGTGCGCTCTCACCTGCTGCTGCAGCCACCGGCTGCCTTCTGCCTCTGCTCTGCCATCAGAAACCCCAACCTTCTGGAACTGGAAGCCCAAAATGAACATTTGCTTCTATAAGTTGCCTTGGTCATTGTGTTTTATCACAGCACTAGTGAAATAACTAAGATGGCCATCTCCTGCTGACCTGTGCTCCTCATCTATTACCAAGAAATGGCTGGGGCTGCATTCCAGCTCAGGTGACAGCAAGAAGGCCAGCTCTCTGTCTGGGCTATGTCCCTCACTAAACAGGACACTGTGCCTACCTCTCTAGCCTCAACTGTGTTTGGTCCCTGAGCAGTGAGTTTGCCCAGCCTGGGACTTGTAGGACCTCCAGATACACAGAGAGAAGAAGCTACTGATAATGCTGTTTGGGGAGTGGTGCAGACTTGCAGCAAGAAGTACATCACCGGGGGAGGGGTTGAGAGTTCATAAACTCTCACGCACTTCTAGTTTACCCCAAGCATTGAGTTTGCCTTTGAAGGTGTGATCTCTCAGTTTCCTTCCTCACATCTCCCACCCCTATCATTATGGACTCTCCCTCTAAAACCATAAGCCAAAATAAATTCTTTCTTTTATGGGTTGCTTTTGGTTATGGTTGTTTTATCACAGCAACAGAAAAGTAATTAACACAGTGCCTAATGCTAAGGTGGCCCTGCCTGCGAGCTCTCCATAGCAGGAGCTGAGGACCTCGTGTCTGCATGCTTTGTACCTACCTGCTATCATAGAAAATCTTGATAGGTCAAAAGCAGTTTGGAGGCATGATACAGAGGCAGCAGCCTAGACTGGGGTCAAGAGGAACCTAGCTTCACACTTTACCTGTCATAATTAGCTTGAATTATTTTTTCCTCTTTATATTGAATATCATCTTCATTTGCATTGCCAATAGTAAAACCTTTCCCGATGATTCCCCCCCTCCCCAAAGACCCTCAACCCCTCCTCCCACTCCCTGCCTCCATGTATATACCCCTCCACCCGACCCACTCCCACCTCCCCCCCTCGATTACCCCTTGTTGGGACCTCTGTTGAGCCTTTACCTGACCAAGGACCACTCCTCCCACTGATGCCCAACAAGGCCTTCCTCTGCCACATTTTTGGCTGGAACCATGTGTACCCCTTCCTTGATTGAAGGTTTAGTCCCTGGGAGTCCTGGGGCTTCTGGGTGACTGAGATCATTGTTCTTCCCATGGGGCTGTAAACCCTTTCAGCTCCTCCGAACCACCCTCCAGTTCCTCCATTGGGGACCCCATGCCCAGTCCAATGGTTGACTATGAGCTTGATTTATAAGCTTGACATCCTATAATTACCTTGGAAGAGAGTCCCAGTGAAGGATTATCAACACTGGGTTGATCTGTGGGCATGTCAGGATTGATTAATTGATTGATCGACATGGGAATATCTATCCCACTGTGGATCGTGGCATTTTCCAGGTGGAAGTCCTTAACTACGTAACATTGGAGAAATCGGCGTGAGCACAGGCAAGCCAGTCAGCCTGTGCGCCTTCACTCCTCCCTGCCCTTGACTATGGATGTGTTGTGACAACATGCTTCAAGTCCCTACCACTCAGACTTCTCCTCTGACATACTGAGACACAGAGTTGTAAGCTCAAACAAACATTTTGTACTCTCAGCTGCTTTTGTTGGGATCTTTTATCATAGTGACAGAAATAAAACTACAAAAGTACCCAAGTGTGTCAGCCTCAAAAATGTCTTTCCTGCTTCACCTTGGAGAATGATGCCTGCTTCTACCTGGCTGTTGGTTCATCTTTCCCCACTCTTCCATAGGTGGAATACTCAATATCACCTTCTCCTTTCCCCTCTCCACCATCCTCCCTATCACCTGGTCCCTCACCATCTTCCCCACCCTCTTCATAATCCTCCCCATCACCTCTACCCTCACCATCTCCCTCACCCTCCCCATCTCCTTCTCCATCTCCCCCATCCTCTCCATCACCCTCCCCATCATCCTCCCCATCACCCTATCTCCCTCACTATCTCCTTCACCATCTCCCTCACCCTCTCCTTCATCCTCCCCATCTCCTTCTCCATCTCCCCCATCCTCTCCATCACCCTCCCCATCATCCTCCCCATCACCCTCACTATCTCCCTCACCATCTCCCTCACCCTCTCCCTCGTCCTCCCCATCTCCTTCTCCATCCTCTCTCTTCCTCCTCCTCATCTTTTCTAGCACCATCTCCACTACCTTGTCCCTCACTCTCTCCAGCATCTTCTCTGTCACTTATCCATCATCCTCACTACCACTCTGTCCATCGTCCCCTCCCTCAAACCTGTCTGCCCCATTGCTTTCCCTTCCTTTATTAAGGGCCTGTGCACTTCTCCCCACACTCTCTGGTTTGGGTTAACATAGTCTCTTGTCTGAATGTTTCTATTTATTACTCTTGTATCTGGGAATTTCCTATCCCCAAATCTTCACTTCCACACTAACACTTCAGATAGAGACATCTTCTTCAAACAACAATCTGATTATCACACTCTTGTTTTAAAAGCACCCCAGTGTCTTTCTCTGCAGTGTATAGTGCACGCTTACTAGATTCCACAGGCAAGCACAGTCATTAGACTGTTTCCTGCCTCTCTAGTTCCCATGTATCTCCTCCCATTTCACAACTCATGTCTTTATTGTGTATTTTCATTCAGTGGATGAACAGAACAAAGCAAAGGTCTTACGTCATAGCTTTCATCATTGTGATTGCTGGTAGCTGAATGACCTCACGCCATCAGAGCCCTGGGACAATTATGCAACCATTGTGGAATGCTTATAGTCTAGGCTGGGGTTGTGCCCTGTAGGTTTGTGATTTTGTTCAATGTTAGCCCAAAACATGAACATCCAGGAGCTATCCATTTTGGCAAACTTAAATGTATATAAAATAGAAGTTTTAAAAGGATAAGAAAATACATGTTAATTGAAAAGATTATAAACTAACTTCAGAATTCCCACGGAAGTTGATATTCTCAGTAAACTAAATACCAGTTTTCCTTTCTTTTTTATTTTATATACAAGAGTAAGAACTGCAAAGTCTGTGGCCAAGATGTGGAGTAATATCCTTATGCTGGGTGCCTGTATGAGAAGGCTGCCGGATATGAGACTGTGCCCCTGGCATCCCACAGAGCAGCCTCAAATCAACTGGCAGACAAGTTCCCTGTGGGCATAAATAGAAGCAAGCAGGCACTGGCCTAGCTCCACAAGTCCAATCCCCTCCAGCTGAAGGCTTAAGCCAAAAGACTCTGTCTGCCAAACCCAGAAGAGATGAATGTTAACTTCTAATATTCTAAGGACAGCACCTAGATGTCCACAGGAGTGAATATGACACAAAGAAAAGTATCCCAAGAAGGGGCTTAGCTCAAACCAGACCTCAGCCCCTGCTCTTCCTCCTAGTTATTGTATCTCATCCCTCACCTTGTCTTCAGGGTGTGGTGCATGGCTGAGTTCCAAGGCTTAGCCTTCCCTTCACCTCTCAGCAAGGGGTCCAATAACATTAGAGCGTAGCTCATCAACTATAGACATGGGCCATAATGTGACTGGGCCTGCTGCCTTCCTGCTATGTCTTAGAAGGTGTAGGAGTTGCCAAGTTCTTGTTTCTTTGTTCTCAGAAGCGAGATGCCCAGAGCTGACCTATGCAAGCTCCATAGAAGGGGAAAGTAGCATGGGCATTCAGGGTTACATAGTAACCATTTCCCCATGCAGTAGCCCCAACCATTGTTGAAAGTCTTTTTTTAAGAATGAAATTAACTTCCCCACCCCCTGCTATGACTTCCTCCTAAGATCAAACCTCTTTTCAAAGTGATGTCACAGAGTGTGCTTGTTCTTTCTGCCTGTTAAGGTCCTCCAACGGCTGGAGACAAAGGTGTCCTCCATTTCCTTCTCCCCACTGGATTAGACAGTCTGTTTTGATTATACTTCATCTTCATACATGACGTGTGTTCCAGAACTATCCAGATGTTCATCACTGTCTCAAATGCTCACATTCAAAGTTCCTTCTGTAACATCGCATAAGATATCCAGAGTTCCGTAGGAAGCGCCCACCCAGGAAGGCAGCAGGAACATTGCCTCATTGCTAGAGCTCCTCCCAGATTCTTTAATAACACAGCCGGAGACAGCCTTATAATGTAATGCACAGCATTGCTGGCCTCCACTAGAGCCAAAAGTATCAAAACACAGTGATATTTGTATAATTAACTTTTAGATGTCAAGTGTTTGGTGTGGATCACTGAACATTATTCACAGCTAAGTTTGTCTCTGTGGGTAATACACAACTTAATAACTAATCTTTGATCCCCCCAAGAGCATTGGGACCCCTTTTAACAAGATGCACTGGTTTATTCTGGACTCTTGCTGTAACAAAATACCACAGAGTATCTATTAAGGATGAAGATTTCTTTCCCACAGTTTAGGAGTTTGCAGGGGACAAGGGTGGAGGACATGCTATTAAAATCACAAGCACCATGGTGGATCCAAGCACACTGTCGGAGATGGGAAGACAGCTGAGAAGGCAGAGCATTCATGGGGTTCCCCTTACTAGAGATGATCTCACTGATTCCTGGTGGAAAAGTAAAGATTTTTAAGACACTAAAGATTGGGGTGAAGTGGGATGAGGGCAGTGCCTACCTGCAGAGGTTCTAAGGGGGTGTGTGTCCCTATGGGATAAGGCAGCTCTGAACACTTGGCGCTTGGAGGTAGTTTGAGACTATACATTTCTGGACCTTCAAGAAGGAGATGAGCAACCAGATTTTCTGCCCATCTCTGTCCACAATGAGTAAGACAAAGGCAGTGCTTAAGCTCAGTCACTTCTAGAAGAAGGAGAGGTGGAGACTGAAGGATCCCATCAGGAGACTCCGATTCACTGCCGCTAAAACTCCTCTCCCAGTATTCACAGTCCCAGGAGACATCTATTCACGTCAGTGAAATCCATGGCATTCCCCACTCTGAGATTTGTAAGCAAACGTTTGCAAGCAGAAACCCCTCGTAGGAAATGAGTACTAGGCAGACTTTCCATAAAGAATATGTTCAACTATCCCTGACATCTCAGCTGAAGACGCTCCTGCCTCAGCACACTGTCAAAGGGAAGGCAGTGTGACAGATCTTTCATTCCATAAAGAAAGGCGAGAATGTGGAAAACTGGGTTTTACTAGCAAAGGCATCAGCAACAACTGGCACACAGGCAACCTTGATCTTGAGAGGGATTCCAAGCTTGGGTCAGCTGTGGCCCACCAGTTCCATTCCTAAGCCATCTGTGGGTTAAACTACCTGTAAACTCAGATTCATTGAAAGAGCTCTCTGGATAACAATACAAGCAGATGGGGGTCACCTGATATCCAAGAGATATGTGTATATACACTGCTTGTTCATCTTATGTGGGTCTAACACCATGGCATTAGCATTGCATTAGCATGGCGTTTGCCTGGTATTGTCTGCATGGCATTTGCATGGTATCTGCATGATATTTGCATTGGGTTTGCATTGGGTCCACATGGGGTGCATGGGTTTCGCATGGCCTTTAGCAGCTGTTTTACATCTTCTGTGCTTAGAAGCCGTGGTCATGTCTGTTTCCTTTATGAATTTCATTTTCTCCCTCTTTCTGTCTTAGGCTAAATGGTTTCTAGTGTTGTTCTCAGTCTCTGTGATCACATGTCTAAGTGCCTTAACATTAGCTTTATTGAACAAGTCAGTAATATGCAACATAAAACAACTACACCCTAATTAAAACTCAGAAGGGCCCTGATAGAAAGTTACTCCTTGCACTAAACTCAACTCCAAGTGGATCAAGGATCTCCACATAAAACCAGACACACTAAAACTAATAGAAAAGAAACTGGGGAAGACCCTTGAAGACATCAGCTCAGGGGAAAAATTCCTGAACAGAACACCAACTGCGTATACTCTAAGAACAAGAATAGACAAATGGGACCTGATAAAACTACAAAGTTTCTGTAAGGCAAAAGACACTGTCAAAAGGATAAATCGGCAACCAACAAATTGGGAAAAAATCTTCACCAACCCCACATCCGACAGAGGGCTAATCTCCAATGTATACAAAGAACTCAAGAGGTTAGACCCCAGAAAACCAAATAACCCTATCCAAAAATGGGGTACAGAGCTAAACAGAGACTTTTCACCTGAAGAAATTCGGATGGCTGAGAAACACCTTAAAAAATGTTCAACTTCACTAGTCATTAGGGAAATGCAAATTAAAACAACCCTGAGATTTCACCTCACACCAGTCAGAATGGCTAAGATTAAAAACTCAGAAGACATCAGGTGTTGGCGAGGATGTGGAGAAAGAGGAACACTCCTCCACTGCTGGTGGGAATGCAAGCTGGTACAACCACTCTGGAAATCAGTATGGCGGTTCCTCAGAAAACTGGGCGTGATACTTCCGGAGGACCCAGCCATACCACTCCTGGGAATATACCCAGAAGATTCACCAGCATGCAATAAGGATACATGCTCCACTATGTTCATAGCAGCCTTATATATATAATAGCCAGAAGCTGGAAAGAACCCAGATGTCCCTCAACAGAGGAATGGATACAAAAAATGTGGTATATATACACAATGGAGTACTATTCAGCCATTAGAAACAATGAATTCATGAAATTCTTAGAGAAATGGATGGAGCTGGAGAATGTCATACTAAGTGAGGTGACCCAGTCTCAAAAGAATACCCATGGTATACAGTCACTGATAAGTGGATATTAGCCTAGAAGCTTGGAACACCAAAGACACAAATCACATATCAAGTGATGTCTCACAAGAAGAAAGGAGTGGACACTGGTGCTAGAATGGACCAAAACATCATTGTGGGAGAGTACAAGAACAGTAAAGTGGGAGGGGGTGGATGCGGGAGCAGGGGGAGGGAAAAGGACATGTGGGACCTTTGGGGGTGGGGAACCAGAAAAAGGGAAATGAATTGTAAATATAGAATATATACAATAAAAAAAATTAAAAAAAAAAGAAAGTTACACTTTCAAGTGTAACAACTCAGAAAAAAAAGATACAATAAAAATTTCAGAAATTAGCAAAATTTAGAAAGAACATAAACTAGCACTATTCTAAACATTATACATACCAATCCACTTAAATTTTGCATAATTCCATGAGCTATATAGTCTATAGGTAAGAAAAAATTGAATAGCTTTTTAAAAAAATCTTAATTTTTAATTTTTTCTTCTTTTTTAATTTAAAATTTTCATACAATATATCTAAATATTATTTTTAGACTTTCAGTATCTTTAAAAGCCCAATTATTTAAGGCTCTTTATGTTTCTCAGACTATTTCTTTGGATAAATCTTTGAGAGTTGTCTTTAAGATTTTAAGTCTTTAAGACTTATAGATAATATTCTTTTTTATTCTTAAATAACTTTATTATTTCTTTATATATATGTAGAATGTATATAGTTATATTTATATATATATATAAAACTTTATTTTCTTCTTAAATAACTTTAATTATTTCTTCTTAAATAACTTTGAAGATTGCCTTTAATTTCTTTCTTACTCCAAATATAATTTTGAAGTCGTATGTTTTTAAATGTTAATTTCATTATGGGAAGAGAAGCTGAATTTTTTCATATACAGGCTTTGCATGATCTTTCAAATTCTCTAAAATTTTATTGGGAGTAAAGTGCGCAGTAGATGTTTGTAGAATTTCAGTTCACTTTCGAAAATGATACTTCTTGCAGCAATGACACTTCTATATACTTGTCCTATGACTCAATCTATACAAATTAATTTGTGAGTTTTAAATTAAATCCTCTGATATGTGTTCTTAATCTTAACTTCCTTACAATCTCACCCTATCTTTGACTCTTAAATAAATTAAATAGATCCCACAAGATCCTGACCAACTAAGAACAAACTTCAGGAGTCCCAAGTGAGTGTAGAACTTTGATCCTTTAGACTGGGATGGCCAGTGACTTGGCCAATTGGAGACCAGAAAGCTGGTGACAAAGAATAATGCATAATTTTGACTTCCTAGAGGTGGGGTCATACCAGTTCTGCAGTCAGAAAGTATACACTGGCCCCGGAAACAACAAGAAAACACAGAGTCCATCCTCCCTGGTTACACTGAAGTATGGGGAACTCAAACACAGCCACAGAGGCACATTAGACAGAGTCTTTCTGCATCCCAGTAGTCAGAAAATTCCCTCCTGGATAGAGTCCTGCACATGAGAGAAGCAGCCAGGTGATGGGGCACCATCTCTAGGAATGTGAGAAGCAAGATTAGCATGTCTCCGTGATGGCTTTGACACTGCTGCTCACCTTAGATCTAGTCCTTCACACATTGGCATGTATATATTTTATATTAAATAAACTACTAAAGGCCCATGGGTGATGTTAAGGACAGGAGCATAGAATGCAGGTTCTATGAATGGAACAGGTGAATGATGGGGTAGGGTGGGGTAAGGGTTGGGAGGTAGGATTGAGGAGAAAATATGGAAAGGGATAATAATATTGAAGTCTTTTGAAAATGTCACATGCAGATCGAGTATTGCAGCAGCTTCCTAAAATACATTCATACACATTATATGAAATGAGTTTAAATAGAGTTAACCCATAATGGGACATTGTTGATCCCAGACACTGTAAACCATCAAAATAAGAAACTCAGTGTCAGGCAGGGTTTACTTCTTTTTTGATTTGTTGGCTCATGAGTTTCCGTATCTCTCTCCAACATCACAAGCTATTGGATTGCTCCTAGTTAATCTGCAGAATGTGTTGGCAAGTTGCCTGATGGTGAATAGCTTGATGGCTATTGCTTAAGATGAATCGTGGGGCATAGTGAGATCAAGCTTGTGCACACTTGGAAGCTTCCCTCCTTGCTAACTAAATTTCAAAGTGCTGTGAGTTGCATGCATGCCACCAGGAGAGAAAAATAATTACCAGTCTTAGCCATCTGCGTATGTTTTAAGGCACAATAATGAATTGTCTGACAAGATGCACTCACGAATGCCTTGGGAGTAACTAACAAATTCTGCTGGGATTTAAACCCTACTCCACAGGACTGGGCTCATGTCTGGCACCATTAACTGGGCCAAAACCCATGACTGGCTATGTTATTGGCCCTGCAGAAGAATATAATAATATTACTATTATAAATAGTAGATGATTATAAATACAGAGACCCACAACTGGCCAAGGTGCATCAGATGAGTCCGAGCTTTTTAACTTTAAAGAGAACTCTTCAGAGGTGCCAGGTGGGTCTGGGTCATCCAGCACAGAAAGGACATGTGTCATTTTAATATAACTTTGTCTTTTGTTTTTATGTTTATGTTATCTTTGTTTTATTAACGTACATTCTAGGTTCGTGAATTGCTTCTGTGACTGTTTATTAGTTTCCAGCTTTCTGTGGGTACTCTAATTTAAACTAAGGAGTCAAAGCTAGCATTCACATAGAAGATAGAATATGTAACATGTGTCTTTCTCAGTCTGAGGTATCTCATCTAAAATGGTTATTTTGGACTCCATCCATTTACCTGTAAATATTGTACTGCCTCAAGCACTGCATTGCATGGTAGTTGAGAGATTGGACATCTTTGCCTGTTTACTAACGTTAGTGGAAAAGCACTATTCTTTTCTATGAGTAGCATGAAGTTGATTGTGGGGTTGTTTTGTATTGCCTTTGGTACATAGAAACAGGTCCTCTATATTCTTAGATTCTCTAGTACTCTTATCATAAAGAAATGTTAAATTTTTGTCAAAGGTTTTTTTCTCATCCAATGAGAAATAATCATGTAGCTTCTATTCTTGTGTCTATTTATGTGGTAGATGACATTTATTGATTTTATTCATGTTCACCCATTCCTACACTTCTGGGATGAGGACAATTTGATTATAGTGAATGATCTTTTTATGTGCTCTTGAATTCTATTCTCAAGTATAAATATTTTATTGAAAAGTTTGGCATCTATGTTCATTGGACAGATTGGCCAAAAGTTGAGCCTTTGTCTGATTTTGATATCAGACTAATGGTATTGGCTTCATTTGAGTATGTAAGTGTCCCTTTCTTTCCTAGTGTGCGGAATATTTTGAGTAGTATTGATGCCAGTCCTCCTTTGAAGGTCTGGTATAATTTTGTGCCCAATTCATCTAGCTCTGGGTTTTTGAGGTTGGGGGGGGTCCTAAGTTCTTGTTTTTATCTCATTGGTTGGTACAGATCTGTTTAAATTGTTTTCTTCTTTGTGATTTAACTTTGATGGCTCATCTAGAAATTCACATCATTTAGGTTTCTATTTTAATAGAATATGCATTACTAAAGAAGTCTTTATGATTCTCTGAATTTCATCAGTATCCTTTGTAATGCCTTTCTTTTTACCACCGATTTTATTAATTTGTGTTTCTCTCTACCTCCTCTTGTTAATCTGGCTATTGGTTTGTCAATCCTGTTGTTAATCTGTTTAAATAACCAACTCATTTGCAACAGGAGATGGACTGACAAAACAAAATGTGAGCCCAGAAGGAGTGATTGCATAGCCCTAGCTATGAGCAGCAGCATGCAACTAAGGCTCCGAGGCCTGAGGGTGAAGCCTGTTTGACTTCCTTGCTGTGGTAGTGGTCATGTGACCCCTAAAAAGAGGACTAAGACATGCTACCAAAGCTGAGTCCTCCTTCTAAAAGGAAAACTGGGTTGGAGATCTGCAGGGGACATCCTGGTGATGCTGTCTTTCATTGTGTGGTACAGGGTGGTATGCCTGCTTGGAGAACGTGGTCCTGGGCATGAGCATAAAGATGCTCTAGAAGAAGTTAAAGGCTTAAAGCAAATTTTGCTGCCATGAGAGGACAAGTCACACGCATGTCATCAGGCTGCTGTGGGAGCATCCTGACTACTGATAAATGCAGCAAAAAGCACATCTACAGCCAAGACACTGTGGTTTTATTTTGTTTTCATTCAATTCTACGACTTTTTTTACATTATTTTCCTTCTTGATATTTTTCCCTTGACCCAATTATTATACAACAGTCTCTATGATGCTGTGTACTTCCTGTAATTCTATTACTGTTGCTATCTAGCTTTAGTCCATGGTGGTCCTGTAGAACACAGGAAGCTACTTCAATGTTCCTGTATTTGTTGAGACTTTGTGTCCTACTATGTGGTCAATTTTGGAGAAAGTTCCATGGAATGCTGAGGATAATGTGTGTTCTTCAGTGTTTGGGTAGAATGTTCTATAGGAACCTGTTAGGTCCACTTGATCATCAATGTCATTGAACTCCAATGTTTCTGTATTTTTTTCAACTCTGTGCAGTCCTGAGACAGTGTGGAATCTCACAGGGCATGTGGTGGCTGCTACAAGTGAGGGTTGGATGCTTGGGACTGTACCTGCTCAGGTATCCAGGGCTTCTGTCCTGAATTTCTATTCCCCCTTTCACTTAATAAGTGTTAATAATTGAGTTTGGGCAGTTATCTGATGAAAACTCTTGTGAAATATACAGATTATAAAATATAAGCTATAAACCATTTCCTTTTTATCGGATATTTTCTTTATTTACAATTCATTTATCAGTTATCACCTTTCCCAGTTTCCCCCCACTTCCCAGAAATCCCCTATCCCATCCTCCCTCCCCCTGTTTCTATGAGGGTGTTCCTCCACCCACCCACCCCTCCCCAACAAAAGAAAAAATAAACCTCAGCTCATTACCCAGAATCCTTACAGCCACCCTAAGCAAGGGTATGTGAGAAACCAAGATGATCACTAGGCCCCTTTTCCTTCACCTTTATTATCTTTTTCTACAGTAATACTCCTGTCACTGTGCTACTGCCTTCTTTCCAGTATGATGGCCCAGGCCCACCATGATGAGGAAGATCCAGTGTGCCCAGATTCCATAGTGCAGAAGCCAAGAGGACAGCAGGTAGACTCAGACAGGTCTGGGTGCAAAGCCTGCCTCCATCCTTCAAATGTAATTTTTGGCAAGTGAAGTGCTTTCTTTAAAACTCAGTTTCTCCATCTGCAAAAGGAAGATGATTGCCTCTCTCTGCAAAGAAATGTGCCAACCACAGTATGCCTGGTCCTCAGCAAGTGTCTAACAGACAACAGGGATGATTACAGCTTAGTCCTCAGCCTGTTAATGGCTCAAATTTAGACTTTTTAAAAACTAGTTTGAAACCCTGTCTTTAGAACTTGAGCCATGCTCCACCCCCACCCCCCTTCACCCCCCTCCCCCACCCCCTACTCCCCCACCCCCACCCCCCACCATGGCTGCCTAAAATTCTACTATAGGTTGTATGGTCTACTCATTCTAATGCCATGCTGCTTTTTGAGTTTTACATTTAACTATCTATCATCTGACTTTGTCTCCATGGGAAACCCACCCCTCCAATGTACTTGACTCGGACTGCCCTTGAATATCTGTTATCACTAGCTCCTTTGCATTCATTCTCCCATCCAGTGACTGCAGCCAACATCTGTGAATGAGGACCCTCCCTTGTCACTCACACTTCGGAGTTAAGAATGCAAAAATAGTGCAGCCTGCCTTTAGATAGGAACTGAAAAAAAATATAAACCAGATATAGGTCCCTTGAAATTGTGGCATATAATTCATACATATTCAAGGATCCAGCAATACATGTACTAAATTGTCAATGGGATTTTTTTTCTACAGAGATTGAGAGGATGTGTTGAAAGAAGGGACAGAGACTAACAACGGGTGTCCATCTCTGCAGAAGGGAAGCCTGGCCACGTGGGCTAGGATCCTGCAGCTCCTATGATCCTGCTCTCCCACCTGCTCTGCAGCTCTCTAGACAGCACCAAGGGGTCACCAGACTTCTGTAAATATCTGTGTTCCCTGCTTACCATCTCCACAGTGGGGCCGGAGCTACATGCAGTGGCTGAAAGCTCTTCTTCTGTGAACTGAATTTTAAGAGATGAAGTCCAGCTAGATAAATAAACCAAGTCCTGTGGCAGAGACGCTTGTCAGCTTCCATGGCCAAGGGAATTTTCCCATACACAACACCCTGCAGGGCAGTGGAAGAGTCTCCTCATATTTCAGATTTGGGAGAAGGAGGGGACACAAGAGACAAAAGACGGCCAGCCCTGGATCTATTCCAGATCACCATTCCGCTGAGTTTAAAACCACTGAAGACCTGGGGACTTTCATATGAAGATGAGGACATACATTTGTTCACAGCTGGCTGCATCCTGGCAAGCAGCAGACAGAGAGGCAGGGGTGGCTCATGTGGTGGCTCTCATAGGCTCTGGGAGGGGACACTGGAGGGCTAATGCTTTGTCTTGTCATTAATGTTCTTATAGAGCCATTTAGAACAGACAGGCCTGCCACATGGGGGACAGCATCTCACCAAAGATGAAAATGCAGTGTCTTTCCTGGCTCCTAACTGTCTGTGTGGATAAGGGACAGCAAAGGGAAAGAACAAGGTAATATCTTAATAAAACATTATGCCCAAATGGCTTTGTCATTGTCTATTAAGATACCCATATTGTGGAGGAGGGCTTACAAACATGAAGGTGCTTTTTTATTACATTTACTTTGTGAGTGTGTGTGTGTGTGTGTGTGTGTGTGTGTGTCTGTATGTGTCTATGTGTGTATGTGGATGTGTGTATATCTATGTGTGCATGTGTATGTATGTAGTGTGTACATGTGTCTGTGTATGTGTCTATGTGTGTGTGCATGTATGTCCATGTGTATATATGTATATGCATATGTGTGCATATATGTATGTGTGTCTGTGTGCTCATGTGTGTGCATATATGTGTATATATACATGTGTGTGTGTGTGGTATGTGTCTATGTCTGTATATATATATATATGTATATATACATATATATATGTCTGCCTGTGTGTGTGTATATGTGTGCATGTGTTTGTCTCTGTGCATATGTATGTATATGTGTGTTTATATATGTGTATATATATGTCTGTGTGTGTCTATGTGTATATATATATATGTATGTGTATCTGTGTATATATATGTATGTGTGTATGTGTCTATCTCTGTGTGTCTATGTGTGTATGTGTGTGATATGTATGTATATATGTGTCTGTGTATATGTGTGTGTGTGTGTGTGTGTGTGTGTGTTCATGCTCGCATGTCACAGAGAACCACCTGCATATATCCTCTCCTTCCACCATTTGGGACCCAGAGATCAAACTCAGATTTCAGGATCTGTAGCAAGCACTTTTAACCCATTAGCCAACTTGCTGATCCAATATGAAGTGTTTAATGAGCCTCAACCCCAGTTCTTACTGCTCGGTAAGGAGCTTGCCCTCTACTCTATCAAGAGGCTTGCATAATAGGATTAAGCCACAGACCACTCACTGGGAAGGAAGGGATCTCAAGCTTCATAAAGTCAGGAGAAAGCAAAAGCTTCAGCTCATCCATTGCATCAGGACCATTGTGAGTAAAGCGAGTTGAAATGCACAAAGGGAGGCTGGATGGAACAGGCAGGTAAGGGTGCATGTCAGGAATCTCACACCTTCATGCTCATGTTCTGAGTCACATGCTTAGGAGGCCAGCTCCCTCCTGCACTGTCTTCCAACCAGGCCAGCTTCGGAACCAAGTGCCTATCAAGGTCTGCGCCCTCTGCTTCTGTAGCCTCCGCTTCTCTACCTTCTACACCCTCTCAGCCTCGGCGCACACCACTCCCCACACTCTGTTCCTTTTGTGAAGGTGAAAATCTGATTACAGGCTTTATTGGCACGGAACCTGGAACACGGAAGCCTCAGTAACAGTGGCTGTATGACCTAGACTAGACAGTCACCATAGAGACCCATAACAGCATCCCCACTTGTTGAAAAATAACGGAGACTCCGATTTATTTCATTCATGTGTTGAAGCATTCCTGCCGATCTCAGAGGTTCCGGTGCTAAAGCTCCTTCACACATGGCATTCTCAATGTTAAGACAGACTCTGCCGTGGGTAGTACTTCCATTCTCATGACGTACGCACACTAAGAGCTTCCTGTGGACGTGTGTTCTGGCGCTGTGCTGGGAAGAAAATGCCAAAAGGAATCAGTATTAGCTTTGGCCTCTTCACAGGAATTATCCACAGTCCTGGTGTGCTGCTCCACCCTGTAGCAGTGACTCCCAGCACTGGTGGCTGGAGGCTGAGGGCCCTAAGAAAGAACCTTTAAGAACCACATGAGCTGCGTAGAGAGAATCCTCTCCCACACTCAACACTGTTAAAAGGGTAAACACAGAGACCTTGAATTCTGCAGCACTTCCTTGAACATGCAACAGCTCAGGACCCCCGGGCAAAGGCAGCCCCACATACTGGTTAAGAAAACAGATGCACTGTGCTAAAGGAAAGATCCCCCCAGAAGGGCACATGCTATACACAGAAGGAGCTGAACCTGGATGTTACCTTCACTAAGTCACAGAATGGATCCTTTAGTGATCAAAGTCTCTGTCACTTGATTCTCAATGAGCTGTCTCTTGTCCTGCTGTTATTTGGCAGCAGGTCTAGCAAGTAAAAGCAAGAAATTTAAAGAAAACTAAGTATATCCCAGCATCTAATGCCACTTACCACACAGCCCAGGCCCTGTGGGGTCATGGTCCACGGCGTGTTTTGAGGTTGCTTCCGTCTTCACTAAAACATCCTCTCTTTGCATTCCTTCTCTCTTCTCTTGCTCTCCCCCTTGGTCTCCCGATGGCCTTTTCTTTCTTTCTGTAAACAGAGGTATAAATTACCACTTAGCTTGAGCTGCTTAGTGGGCCCTGCTCTTTACACCACCAGCGTGCTCTGTAATGGATCGCCTCAATGCAAAGTCACAGTCCCTGCAATCAGGGAGCTTTGATGAAGAGCCCGGGCCTCATAACTCAGGAGATCAGAAGCATTTCTGCCCTGATGAAGTTCAGTTTAATGCAAAAGAAACATGTGTTTCCTGTCCATTTTTCTAAATCGATTGAGTCATTTGTCTAATTTAAACACTCTATAAATTACACACATCTTCCCAAGACAGGGATGAGGCTGAGGGTCTTGATATATGCCTTTTCATATGGCTTGAATCCATCACTGTCTCCCTCAAGGCCCCTTGGCTTTCTCCTGAGTGGGAAGGGGCCCATAACTCTCTGATCTGCTCCATTTCCCTGACACCCCTTAGAATCCTCGTTCAGACACTTTGGTCAGAGAATTATGACTGACTTCAGAAGGCCCAGACTGAAGGCTAAATTGGTACTGCATCTTTCACTCCCCGATGTTTGTTAGCACAGACATCAAACTTTGCACCCTCCCACCATCCCCTGTCTCATATTCTTGTGAGAACTGACAAGCAAAATGATGGCCAGTTGGGTGTGTGCTCGTGAAGTAAGCAATTAAGACGCCAGATTTGCCAAGTCAGCAAATCAGGGGTGAGAGGGTGGATTCGCATTCCGTTTGTCAATTTGTCCAGTGCCTGAGCCTTCCAGACTTGTAAAGTGCCCTCAAGATTTAGCATCTACAGGTGGTAGGTTCCCTTGACTTCTCAAATATTGCTGAGAAATTGTAGCTTAGATATCAATTAGGCTATGCTTATTATCATTTAATTAGACTCCATGTTGTTTTTAAAGGCTACTCTCCCTCCTCCTGCCCATATTTCCTGAGGAAGATTTAACCTAGAAGAAGAAGAATGGCTAATGAAAGTAAGCCCCTCGTTTTATGAACAACCTGAAAATGGCAAAGGGCATCAGTTGAGATAAGAGCAGAACCACGATTCTCAAACCCTGGCTCTCATGTTAGAGGTTAGACAGTGCGAGTCAGGAATGCCACAGTTCTCAAACCACTGCCACCGCCCGGCATCGCACACAGGCTTCATCTGAGGCCACGGGAGATGTTTAAAACTGATTCTGAAAGCAAAACAGAAAGCCAGTTTGTATATTTCCAAACTGAAAAGATAATGCACTTAGGATGTGAAAAGTATGTGTGACCTAAAAACTGTGCGAGGAGGCTGGAGGGGGAGCTTAGTGGTTAGAGTATTGGTTATTCTGCAGAAGAGCAAGATTTGGTTCCCAGCATTCCATGGCAGCCCAAGTCTGCAACGCTAGTTTCGGGGTATCTGGCCCCACTTCTGACCTCCTCTGACACCAAGTACACTCAAGGTACACATATACACAAACCAGTCATACACATAAAATAAATAAATCTAAAACAAAGGAAAATGCTTTTTCAAAAACTGTAAGGAAATTCATTATGGTCAATAGTTAATAACAATATAACCGTACATAGCTTAATTTTTAAAAGATTTTATGTGCATGTGTATGTGTGCATATCTATATGGGTACATGTGCATGCATGTGCTCCTATGAAGGCCAGAGGTCAGCAATAAGTATCTTTCTCAGTTGCTTCTTCACATTATTTTTTGAAAGCATCTTTTACTGATGACCCCAGATCTAACTAATTCAGCTAAGGGTCCCCCATCTCCACCTCCCAAGCACTGGGACTATAGGTATGTGCCACCACACCTAGCTTTTCACATGAGAGCTGGGATCTGAACTCAAGTCCTTATACATAAATGACAAGGACTTTACCTATTAGGCTATCTCTCCAACTCTATATTTTTTTTTAATGAACTGTTTTTATGTCTCTGTACTATATGTGTGCCTGGTGTCTATGGAGGCCAAAGGTGTGTCAGTTCTCCTGGAACTAGAGTTAAAAGCTGCTATGGGGTTGCTGGGGGTTGAACCTGGATTCTCTGCAAGTACAGCCAGTGCTCTGTGCCACCGACACAACTCTCCAGGCCCACCTCTATTTTATTTTTAATATAAAGTATGACAAGAAGGGCTGGCAGGATTGTTCAGTGATTAAAGTACTTGTTGAGCAGAAAAGAGGAGCAAGATTCAGACCCCAGAAACTAAGTAAACACCGGGTGAGCTTAGTGACCCAGCGGCAATTCCAGAGTCAGAAGGTAAGGACAAGATTGTCTGAGCCAGCTGGCAAGCTCTTGTTTTTTGTTTGTTTGTTTGTTTGTTTGTTTTGTTGTTGATGTTGTTGTTGTTGTTTTGGGGTTTTGGTTTTTTTTTTTGGTTTTTCGAGACAGGGTTTCTCTGTATAGTTCCAGCTCTGTCCTGGAACTCACTCTGTAGACCAGGCTGGCCTTGAACTCAGAAATCTGCCTGCCTCTGCCTCCCAAGTGCTGGGATTAAAGGCCTGCGACACCAACGCCCGGCTTGGCAAGCTCTTGTTTTAAGCAAGAGACCTTGTCCCCAAAGAATATGGTGTAGGAGCAATCAAGGAAGATGACATCAACCTCAGAGCATACGCGTGTGCACATGAATGCTTGTGCACATGCACCCACATGAACACATGCACATGTGCCCACACACACAAAATCATGTGTGCAGGCAACATCTACATACCACACACACACAAACATGAAACTGACACCATGGATTTTTAGTAAAGTATAAGACAATTACTGATTACAATTTGCAAAAGATTTCTATGGGAAGCACACTTACAATATATAAACAAAATAATCATATAGCATTGAAAGTTGGTTATATAAGTCCTACCATTGAGGGACTGGGCATGTTCCCAGATGCCATTCTCTGTGAAAGAAGACATGCTGCTGCCTCCCTCAGTCTGTAGGTCTTACCGAGTTGATCCAGATGGCATGCAGACTCCATCTCTGTCATCTGAGGACCTGGGCTTCACCATCTCTAGTCTGAAGATTATTCATTGGCGGATAAATGCCAACCCTGTCTCTTCCTCTTCCTTCTCTCAAGATGCTGTATCTTTGTATGCCGTCTGCCAATTTCATAGGCCTGGGGCTTCACTGCTCCCCCCCCTTGACTGATGCTTTGCATTTATTTTATATTTTTTATTAATTCTTTCAGAATATTGTACAGTGTGTTTTGATTATATTTATCCCCTCATATTGAACTCTGCAATCTCTATGGATCTAACTTTGTATATTTGGGTTTTTTTTTGACACCCATCAAATCTAATTTGCACTGCGCATATATTCTTGAATGTGTGGTCTTCCATTAGAGCATCGCTGACATACCAGGGCCCACACTCAGAAAAGCGACTCTACCTCTCCTAGCATCTATTAATTACCAATCGCTCCTTGACTAGAAGTGGGACTTCATGCCCTCCTCCCTTCTCCATGCTTCAGCTGGTCTGGCTTGAGTTTGCACATGTCTTGCACACACTGTATGAATTCATGTATACCGCTGCCTTGCAATGTGTTTGCAGTCACCCACAACTTCTTATTTTTACATTCTTTCCATCCCTTATTCTGCAATGATTCCTGAGCATTTGGAGAAGAAGGTCTGATATATGTGCCTCATTTAGAGATGAGCATTTTTCAATCTCTTGCACCTTGACCAGTCATAGGTCTGTGATAATCATCATCTACTACAAATAGAAGTCTCTTAGATGAAGGGAAAGCGAGCCATTAATCTGCAGATATAGCAATAAGTTGCTAGCACTCAGCTTTGTACTATGTTTATCGGAAAATGGTAGTAGATTTTCCTCTAGTGCCAATGACCTACCCAGCCACAAGTGCTTGGTCTCCTAGTGGGGCCAGTTATGGGCTTCAGCTTGTGGAGCAAGTCTTAAATCCAAGGAGAAAGCATAGTCCACAATGTTCATGCCATAGTGGCAGCAGTGGACATGTGTTCCCAGGACGGTCACTACTGGAACACTCAGGGGTCATGTTGGCCATTGCTTTTCTTCTTCAGGAGCAGGCATAGCACCTTCCAGCACTCCCAGTGAAGAGCGTGCAGCTCAGCGCTGGCTTGCGATGCTCAGGTTCTAACACCCAAGTCTAATGTGTCACCACATACATATCATTAGCAATAGGGGCTCATGGCCAAGTTCTGGAGGGTCACCACATCCCTTGCAACTGCCTGTGATGTTTAAAGTTCTGTGGGATCTTACTGGCCAAGTTTCCAAAAGAGGTAACTTATTTCTGACATTAGAATTTTTGTTAGCCTGTGACATTGATGCCCCATCTCTGTCTCTGTCTCTGTCTCCTTCTCTCTCTGCATCTCTGTCTCTGTCTCTATCTCTGTCTCTATCTCTCTGTCTCACACACACACACACACACACACACACACACACACACACACTTTAGTAAGTAGGTTTTCATGTGACTTTTGAAAAGATCTTTATTGTTATGTGTCCCTTCCTGAATTCCAACTTCTACAGCACCCACACATCCCCAACCCAATCCTCCCTGCTCTGTTACCACTTTATCATACTTCATTCTCTCTCCCCTATCGTGAGTGTCCCCCATGGTCCTTTACCCATTTTCTAACCTCCATGGCTTTTTCAAACAAAACGTATATCTGAAAACTCAAAACTAACATCCACAATCAAGAGAAAGCACGAGAACAATTAGACAACATAAGGAAGTCAAAGGGATACAAATTGGAAAGGAAGAAGTCAAACTATCATTATTTGCAGATGATATCATAGTATACTTAAGCAACCCAAAAAACTCCACCAGAGAACTCCTACAGCTGATAAACAACTTCAGCAAAGTGAATGGTTATAAAATCAACTCAAGCAAATCAGTAGCCTTCCTGTACTCAAAAGACAAGCAGGCTGAGAAAGAAGTTAAGGAAATAACACCCTTCACAATAGCCACAGACAATATAAAGTATCTTGGCGTGAATCTAACCAAACAAGTGAAAGATCTGTATGACAGGAACATCAAGTCCTTGAAGAAAGAAATCAAAGAAGACCTCAGAAGATGGAAAAATATTTCATGCTCTTGGATTGGCAGGATCAATATAGTAAAAATGGCCATCTTGCCAAAAGCAATCTACATATTCAATGCAATCTCCATCAAAATCACAAATCAATTCTCCATAGATCTAGAAAGAGCAATTCTCAAATTCATTTGGAGTAACAAAAAACACAGGATAGCTAAAACTATTCTCAACAATAAAAGGACTTCTGGGGGAATCAATATCCCTGACCTCAAGCATTACTACAGAGCAATTGTGTTAAAAACTGCATGGTATTGATACAGTGACAGGCAAGTAGATCAATGGAATAGAATTAAAGACCCAGAAATTAACCCACAGAGATATGGTCACTTGATCTTTGATAAAGGAGCTACAACCATCCAGTGGCAAAAAGATAGCCTTTTCAACAAATGGTGCTGGTTCAACTGAAGATCAACATGCAGAAGAATGCGAATTGACCCACTCTTATCGCCTTGTACTAAGACCAAATCCAAGTGGATCAAGGACCTCCACATAAAACCAGACACACTGAAACTAATAGAAAAGAAACTAGGGAAGACCCTGGAGGACATGGGCACAGGGGGAAAGTTCCTGAACAAAACACCAATAGCTTATGCTCTAAGATCAAGAATTGACAAATGGGACCTCATAAAATTACAAAGTTTCTGTAAGGCAAAGGACACTGTCAGAAGGACAAAATGGCAACCAACAAATTGGGGAAAGATCTTCACCAACCCCACATCTGACAGAGGGCTAATATCCAATATATACAAAGAACTCAAGAAGTTAGACCGCAAAGAACCAAATAACCCTATTAAAAAATGGGGCACAGAGCTAAGCAAAGAATTTTCACCAGAAGAAATTCAAATGGCTGAGAAGCACCTTAAGAGATGTTCAACATCATTAGTCATCAGGGAAATGCAAATCAAAACAACCCTGAGATTCTACCTCACACCAGACAGAATGGCTAAGATTAAAAACTCAAGAAACAACAGGTGCTAACAAGGATGTGGAGAAAGAGGAACACTCCTCCACTGTTGGTGGGATTGCAAGATGGTACAACCGCTCTGGAAATCAGTCTGGCCATTCCTCAGAAAACTGGGCATGTCACTTCCAGAGGACTCTGTCATACCACTCCTAGGCATATACCCAGAGGATCCCCCTGCATGCAATAAAGACACATGCTCCACTATTCATAGCAGCCTTATTTATAATAACCAGAAGTTGGAAGGAGCCCAGATGTCCCTCAAAGGAGGAATGGATACAGAAAATGTGGTATATTTATACAATGGAATACTACTCAGCAATTAAAAATAATGAATTCATGCAATTTGTAGGCAAATGGTTGAATCTGGAAAATATCATCCTAAGTGAGTTAACCCAATCACAAAAGAATACACATGAAATGCAATCACTGATAAGTGGATATTAATGAGCTCAGAAGCTCTGAATACTCAAGGCACAATTAGCAAATCAAAAGATTCCCAAGAAGAAGTAAGGAGAGGACCCTGGTCCCGAAAAGACTGGATCCAGTTTTGTAGAGTACCAGAACAGAGAAATTGTGGGGGGGGGGTGATTGGGGAATGGGGGCGTGAAGAGGACTTGTGGGACATATGGCGAGGGGGGAACTTGGAATGGGGTAAGCCTTTGTAATGTAAACAAAGAATATAGAAAATAAAAAAAATTAAAAAATTTGTCTTTCTGGGCCTGGATTACTTCTGGCCCAGATGGATTGTCTCCATACCCATCCATTTGCCTGTGAATTTCAGAGTTTGTTTTTCTTGAGAACTAAAGACTATTTCATCTAGTCCATGTACCACATTTTTATTTTCCATTTATCAGTCACTGGACATCTAGGTTGCCACCATTTCCTTGATACTGTGAATTGATCCACAAAATGAACATGGACGAACATGTATTTCTGTGGTATGTTGTGGAGTCATTTGGGTATGTGCCCAAGTCTGGTATAGCTGGATCATGGAAGTAGGTCTCCATTTAACTTCTTGAGGAACCTCCACACTGGTTTCAATAGTAACTAACTTGCTTGCACTCCCACCAGCAGTGAATAAATGACCCCCATTCCCACACTCATGCCACCGTCAGCCACCTTTGGTTCCTAAATCTTAGCCCTTCTCATTGGGGCAAAATGAAATCTCAAAGTGCTTTAAATTTGAATTTCTCTGATGGCTAAGGAGTTGAACATTTTTTAAAAGTATTTCTCAGCCACTTTTATTTTATCATTTGAGAACTCTGTTTAGTTCCAAGCCTTGTTTCTTTTAATTGAGTTGTGTTGTTGTTGTTGTTGTTGTTGTTGTTGTTGATAATGATGATATGATGTTTGGGGGATTTTGGTGTAGGTTTAAGATTTATTCATTTTTATTATGTGTATGACTTTTTGTTCTCACTAAAGTATATATACCACACACGTGCCTGGTATCCTCAGAGGTCCACGAGGGTAGAACTAGAGTTCTAGATGGTTGTAAGCCACCTTGTGGGTTCTGAGAACCAAACCCAGGTGTTCTTCAAGAACGGCAAGTGTTCCTACCTGCTGAGCCATTGCTCTGGCTCCAAGATGTTTAAACTTTTTAGTTCTTTGTGTGTTCTAATGTATAGTTTATAATGATTTTCTCCCATTCTGTAGCCTGTATCTTCACTCAAATTATGGTATCCTTTGGTGTAAAGGCTTTTCTGTTGTTGCTGCTGTTGTTGCTGTTATTGTTGTTGTTGTTTCATGAGAGCCCCTTTATTAATTAATGCTCTTACTGCCTATGCTATCAAATCCTGTTTATTTCTCTGACATGTATTGCTGGGAATTTTTAGAAAATCAGATGTCTGCAGGAGTGTGGGCTTACAATTTGGTCTTCAGTTTTGTCCCCTTGATTATTGTGTCTGTTTTTAATGCCTGGACCTTGATGTTTTGATTATTATAGTTCTGTAATATAACTTAAAAACTTGAATAGTGATACCCACCACAGGTTGGGTTTGGGTTTAGTTGTTGTTGTTGTTGTTGTTGTTGTTGTTGAGGAGGAGGAAGAAGATTTTTTAAAAAATATATAAAATTTTCCCATTATAGAAATTATAAAATTATAAAAATAAACTTGCAAATTAACTAAAGTATCACACAAAAAATTAACCAGGCCCCAAATCTATAAAAATTAATAAACTTATATCTGGCTATAGTTGGCATTCAAAACAGAAGCTATGATGCTTCACATTGAATTTTACACTTTCAGTATCAAATATATTTTTACATATTTTTCCATAACCAAGACAAACAAAATCCATGTCAGAGTTAGAACTAAAACAATCAATAACTCCCTGGCAATGGACAAAGAAACGACTTATTGGTGATGTTGTTCTTCTGTTAGTTACAGGCAAGGCAAGATGGCAGTCCTTTGTTCATCCTAGCCCTTGGTCAGCCATGGCATGTGGTGCAGGCAGGAAAAGATGCACACGGACCTGCCCTATGCCCCATTCCCACCGCATAGCACAGTACAGAAGGAAGAAGACAGAACCTATGGACCACCATGCTACCCTCTAGCATGTGGTACAGGCAGGCTGTCGATACCAACTTGCCTCCCCGTCACTCAGCTCAGACAAACAATGTCACAGAGGTGTCTGCCAGCTTGAGCATTATAAAGAGAGTTGGAACTGGAGACTTGATGGGGTATAGGAATAGCCTGTTGTGAGTGGCCAGCCCTGCCACCTGGGGCCGTGATGAGGTTCTAGCCTGAGCTGCCACTGAGGCTCATTTCTGAGTCCATGCCTATAAAACAGGAGGGATCAGTGTGGATGTCCATGGCTCATATTAGCACTAGAGAACATAAGGATGACCCTGGTCAGGGCAGCCACCAAGGACCATGTTGATGTCTAAGGGCTGTGCAAAACAGGGCACCTCTCACTGGCTATGGCACACTGGAGAGCTGGCCCCACCTCTCACTGGCAGCAGGACTTGGGAAAGCAGACCCTGCACCTCACAATGGCAAAGGACAAATGATCAGACACTGCAATGAAACCACCCCTCAATAAAAAGCTTTAAAAGTGTTCAGCACCATCAGTCATCTGGGAAATGCAAGTTAAAACTACTTTGAGAGTCTACTTCATCCCAATCAGAATAGGTGTTATCAAGAAAACAATGCCAACAAATTCTGGCAAGGGTGAGGAGGTGAGGGGTTGGGGGGGTCATTCATTAATTGTTGGTGCAAGACTGTAAGCATGGAAACTGGTATATTCACCATGGAAGTCACTGTGCAGTTTCTTCAAAACGCTAAAAGAAGATCTACCATATGACCCAGCTACTCCAGGGCATAAACCCAAAAAACTCTGGGCCCCACGAAAGAAATGCCTGCATATCCATGTTCATAGCTGGTCCTCATCCATAACTAGAAAATGATATTTGACTAAGTGCCCATCAACTATTGATATTTGGATAAGAAAAATATGGTACACAGTCAATCGAATTCTATTCAGCACCAAAGAAAAAATAAAATTTACCAGAAAATAGATGGGAAAATACTATGCTCAGTTAGAGAACAGAAAGGTCTAGAAAGACAACAACCATATGTTCTCTGTCATATACATATTCTAGCTTTGAATTTCATATTTCTGTGTTTAGATTTGAGTGAATGTTTATAGAGACCAGCAAGCAAGAAGGGAGCCATGAGAGGTACTCGGATGGGTGGAGGCAGAATGATGTGGGGGAAATCCTTAAAGGGTGTAAGAATAGTAAAACATATGATATGGAAAGTTTAAACAGCGATAAGTGTGGAGAAGGAGGAAAAGTAGAGGGAGGGTCAAGCAAAACAGGATGTATGGGAAAGCCATATAGAAATCTAATACTACTTTAGAAGCTAAGTTAAAAATTGGTTGTTGATGATGGTGGTGGTGGTGGTGCTGGTGATGTTGTTCATAGAGAGAGGCCAGAGAAGTGGTTGAATAAGCAAGCGTCCTTACTTTGCTAGCATTGGGGCCCCCAGCACCCATGTAAAACCCAAGCATGGTTAGGCGAGGCTGTTGACATATCCAATTAATTCCAGCACCCTGGAGACAGATGCAATTAAGTCTCTGTGTGTTTGAGGCTAGCCTGATCTGCATATTGAGTTATAGATCACCCAGAACTGCCTGGTGAGACCATCTCAAAAGAAGAAAAACAAAAGCCTGGCTTATAACGGCAGCATTGCACAGCAGATAGGTGGATGAATCCCAGCCTGGCTGAAATGGTGATCTTTGGGTTCAGCGAGAGACCCTGTCTCAAACAGCAAGGCAGAGAATGGATGTCCTGATCTGCTCTCTGTATGTGAGATTATGAAATTACATACCTGCACACTAATGCGTGCAACATACACACAGGCACACACAGGCACACACATGCACATGCTCTGTGTAAAGAATTAATGATACTCCCAGAAGCCATAGTTTTTCAACATAAATCCCAATGCCAGACATGGGAGCCCCGTACACCTACCTACCCCAAGGCTTCCAGAACAATCAGATTATCGCTGCTGCTTCTGTTTTCACCAGAGTTACATAGTAAGACTATATTGCTGAAGACTCCCTGTACACAGAAATAAATCGCTCTATAACATGAAAACTTCCTCTCTGTTGGATGTTTGTGGTACCTTAAAGTGATATGCATCTACTTCTGGAGAAAAGTCACCAACTGTCTCACCCAGCTCTGGAACCTTTGTGCTATAATGCAGAGAGGGAACAGCCTCTAGGAGCTTAGTTTCACAAACTAACTTAGTCCTAATCACTTCACTTTCATTTGTGTATAAACACAATGAGCTCAAAACCATTCAGAAATCTTCCCCTGTGCTGAACATGCTCACCTGCGTGCCTCTCACATTGTCCCCTGAGCAGTGGCATATGACAGCTACTCACATGCACTTACTCTCTATTAAGTATCATAAGTCATCTACGCATCAGTCGCACACTAATACTACAACATTTTGCTTGAGACCTCAGCACTCACTGGTCTCTGTTGTTCAAATGTTCATTCATTCATTTGTTTTTAATCTGGAGAGTGCCCTGGCACTGGCATCAATCCTCTGTGGAGGTCACTGTGCCTAACTTGGGGGCTGTTTAGGTTGTTAGCTATTGTCATTGTTTAGAGCAGTTGTTTGTTTGTTTGTTTGTTTGTTTGTTTCATTCTACCAGACACCAAGCCAAAGATCTGGAGAACACAAAAAGTAAAAATAAAATAAACTAACCTCTCCACCACTACTGAGCTTCCTTTCTCTGCCCCATACAGGCTTTAGACAAAAATGAATGCTTGCCATAGAAAACAGAAACTCTGCCCCTAACCTCAGCTGATGACAAGATTGACATGCACACGCCAAGAAATTACAGAAACAGCTAGGCCCACACTAATCATGCTCAGAAAGAAGGGCAAAGTGGAAATCTGGCCAAGTGTTATTGTTGCTCTTGGCAGAAACCATGCAATGTTTTCCTCAATGAATCAGTGGTCTTCACAGCATCTACTTGGGGCTGATCTGCAGCCCTGTCATCTATCAAACCAGCCAAAGACAAAAAGAAAATTGGAAATCCTTGGGCCAAACAGCTAGTGAATCAAAGCTTAAAATTAAAGATTAACTTCATAGTTTTTCTATAATATCCATCCAATTCCTTGGTCCTCCTCCAAGCTCTTGGCTGCCCACAGGAGTTAGCTGCAGAGTTAGTTCCAAGGAATTGTCTTGGCAGAACCAAGAGGTCCTACCATGGCCTGCTTATATGCAGAGGTAGGACCTTCCCCATGCAGTAATGGACCCATCAATTTTCATAATTTGTGTAATTAAACCAATGAGGGTATAGACATGCACTGTCTCCCTGATCCCTTGCTCTGAGACACTACTGAGCATGTCCATTGATGCTGGGGTTTTGCTCAATCTGATTTAATATTCTAGTTCCCACTGGGTGTTGGTTCAGTTTTTCTGGCCTGTCTACACCTTCCTTTTTCTGGCCAAAAATGTGATTCCTTTACCTCCCAGATTCTGACAACTCAAGATGTTATCCCTCACCTGCCTTTGTGTTCTGCCAGTTCTCGAAGACTTGAGATGATGTTTCTAGGATGTCATGAGACAGAGACTCATATTCATTTGTCCATAAACAAATAACCAGACCCATCAAATGAGAGGGAGAGAGAAACTCTGATCAGACACATCTGGACAACCAGGATATTCAAGTCAGTTCTGTTCAATGAAAATGTCTCAAGCTCCTACAAGTACCTGGCACTTTGCCAGCTTCGGTAATTACAGATTAGTGTAACACAGTTCCTGCTTGCCCAGAGCTTACTGTCAATTTGGAAAACACATGTAAAAGCAGCTCTTTATTCTAATGTAATTTTGAGTGATATGAGCAGGAGATAGGATAGGATGTAAATCTATGACTCCTTGAGAATAGGGTATAGGTCACCCCAGAGGAGGAAAGATGAGTGAAGGAGAGAAGCCAGAGAAATTCTCAACCTCAACACTCAAGAGCACCTATAACATGGACATTGACTTGCACTGCCCCTCCTACAGCACCTGGGAAAATGGTAGAGTCTCCCTGGGAGCTATCTGCAGCCATGTCCAGCAAAGAGTCTCCACCAAACCTAGAATAGAGACCTGACCCTGACCACTAGGGGACAGGCTAATGCCCATGTAGAATTGGACAAGTGAGACAAAGGTGGCCAGTGCAGCCATGGGAAGTGTCCTACCATATATCCTGTGCAAAGCAAAGAAAAGCAAAGCAAAACAAATCAATACACACACACACACACACACACACACACACACACACAACCCTACAGACTCTTAGGCTAAGTGAGAAAAATGTCAATGGTAGAAATGATGGTCTTCCAGACCTAGCAGAAGTGAAGCTCCAAAGAAATTATAGTTGATTTTTCTTTATCTAAAGCATCAATAATGTTACATGTATGCATCCATATAAATATATTATTACAAATCTACTGACTCTATTTAGTGTTGCTTATATATGTTTTTAGAGCTGATGGCTTTGTATTAGATAGCCAATTAGGGGATTCATCCCTGGGGAAGACTAATTCTCCCTCTCTTGGCAGCCATTAATTGCCTATAGCTCTTCATGTAGGGGTGGCCTTATGAGATTACCCCCATCCATGCTGCCATTTTGATTGTTGTCCTTGTTCAGGCAGCCATATTACTGAGAGTTCATAGATACAGTTTCCATGTCATATACAGAACACACATTTTCATGGGAGATGTCCTGGTCCTTGGGTTTTACAATCTTTCCACACTTTTTTCATGGTGATCCCTGAGACTTAGGTGTAAGTGTTGTGTTATATCAATTTAGGCTTGGTACCCCATGGTCATGTTTTCTACATTTTAATTAATGGCTTTCCATAACAGTCTCCATCTGCTGCAAAAAGAAGCTTCTTTGATGAGGGGCAAGAGGCTATAAGGAATACACACACACACACACACACACACACACACATACACATACATACAGGTGCCTGGTTCATGGCATCCTAGGAGCATGATCTCAAATTTTTGAGAACTGGCAGAACCCAAAGTCAGGTAAAGGATAACATCAAGAGTTGTCAGAATCTGGGAGATAAAGGAATTATATTTTGGCCAGAAAGATGAGGATCCTATTGGCCACACATGTCCACCTGCTTCAAAACAGCACTTCTGTCTCACCATGTCTATCCAGAAGACAGAAAACATAATTGGACCATGCCCAGGACATGAGTAAGACACAGACTGTAGGTGGCTTGCCAGTGTCTCTCAAAAAGGTGCACTTGAATTCCAGGAATGATAGGTACAACAAAGATGTTTGTGAGGACATTACAGGTCCACCTGGGACAAAGACAGCAGAGGTTACCATGAGCTCCATCATCTGGCCCATGGCTCTGCCTATATTACTGAGAAGGCATGTAGGACCCCAGAAACAGCCAAGTTAGACACTTTCAAGCCAATCCCATGCCTATTGAGTCCACCTGGGACACAGACAACAGAAGTGAGCTGAGTTCTGTCCCATAAGTTCCATCATCAAGCCCATGGCTCTATTTCCCTTCCTAAGGAGGCCTTCAAAACCCCAAAAGCATTCAAGTCCACCTGGGGGCAGATCCAGCAGAAGTGAGAAGTGTGTTGCTTCCTGACCTGAAGTGTCAGGCTCAAGGCTCTGCCAGCCTCCCAATGGAGTCCTGCTGACACCAGAAACATCTAGACAACATATGGGACAACAAGATAGATAAAGATCAGTGTAAGAGCACAATCAACAAGAACCAGGCTAATATGGTATCATCTTAGCTCAGCTATCCTATTATAGCAAGTCCTGGATATCCAAACACAGCCAGAGCATAAGAAGATAACCTTAAATCCAATCTTATAACAATGCTAAAGGTTTTTAAAGATGAAATAAATGAACCCCTTAAAGAAATACAGGAAAATACAAGTAAAAGGGTAAAGTAAAAACTTCTCAACAGAGACTCTAAAAGCCAGAAAGAAGGTCATGGGCAGATATCATGCAGACTCTAAGAGAGCATGGATGTCAGTCCAGACTGCTATACCCAGAAAAACTTTTAATCACTATAGATGAATAAGACAAGATATTCCATGAAAAAAAAACAAATTTAAACAATACCTATCCACAAATCCAGCCCTACTGAAGAGACAAAAAGGAAAATTCCAACCCAAGTAAGCCAGCTACATCCAAGAAAACACAGAAAATAACCCCACATGTGCAAAAACAGAACACTCACACACACACACACACACACACACACACTACCATGACTAGCATTAAAATAACAGGAATTAATGGTAATTAATCATTGGTTATTAATATCTCTCACCATCAATGGACTCAATCCCCCAAAAAGAAGACACAGGCTAACCACATTGGATGCAAAAACAGGCTCATTAGACTGCTGCATACAAGAAACACATCTCAGCAACAAAATTAGATTTGGCATTACCTCAGAGTAAAGGGCTAGAAAAGGTTCTCCAAGCAAATGACCCAAGAAGCAAGATGGGGTAGCCATTCTAATATATAGTAAAATAGACTTTTAATCAAAATTAATCAAAAGAGATGGGAAAGTTCACTCCATACTCATCAACATGTCTTCTCAATTCTAACCATCTATGTCCCAAATGTAAGGGTACCCGCATTCATAATAGAAATATTACTAAAGTTTAAATCACACATCAAGCCCTATGCATTAATAGCGAGACTCTCCAACACAGCACTCTCAGCAATGGACAAGTTCTCAAGACAGAAACTAAACAGAGAAACAATGAAACTAACAGATGTTATGAATCAAATGGACATAACATATCTACAGAACATTTTACTCAAATGCAAAATAATATACTTTTTCTCAACACCTCATAGAACCATCTCCAAAATTGACCATATAATCAGACACAGAACAAGCCTCTTCCAATATTGAAATAACAAGACTATTGAAATAACCCCATCCATCTTATCAGATCACTATGGATTAAAACTGGACTTCAACAACAACAGAAACAACAGAAAGCCTACAAATTCATGGAAATTGAACAACTAGATAGTCAATGATCACTGGGTAAGGATTAAAGAAAGAAATTAAAGACTTTCTATACTTCAATGAAAATGAAATTTATGGGATACAAGAAAAGTAGTACTAAGAGAAGTTTATAGCCCTAAATGTCTTAACTTAATGAAGAAATTGGTGTTAGCCAAACTAACTAAAAGGCAGAGAGACATTATCCAAATTAACAAAATTAGAAATGAAAAGGGAAACATAACAACAGACTCTGAGGAAATCCAAAGAATCATTAGATTTTACTTCAAAAGCTTATAATCCACAAAATTGGCAAATATAAACCAAATAGACAATTTTCTTGATAGATACCACTTACCAAACTTAAATCAAAATCCGGTTAATAATGTAAATAATTCTATAAGCCCCTAAGAAAATAGAAGGACTCATTCAAATCTCCCAACCAAAAAAAAAAAAAAAGAGCCCTTTTTAGCACAGTATTCTACAAGACTTTCAAAGAAAAGCTAACACCAATACACCTCAAACTATTCCACAAAATAGAAAGACAAGAAACACTGCCAAACTCATTTTATGAGGCAGTAGTCACCTGGATACCTAAACCACAAGATTCCACAAAGAAAGACCAACCAGTTTCCCTTATGAAATTGATGCAAACATAAACTTGCAAACCAAATTCAAAAACACATCAAAAACATCATCCACCATGATCAATTAGGTTTCATCCCAGAGATACAGGGATGGTTTGATATATAAAGAATCCATTAACATAATCCACCATAGAAACAAACTGAAAGGAAAAAACACACATGATCATCTCGATAGACATTGATAAAGCCTTTGACAAAATCCAGAACCCTTTAATGTTAAAAGTCTTGGAGCAATCATGGATACAAGTTACATATGTAAACACAACAAAGGCATTTTACAGCAATTCAATGGCCAACATCAAATTAAATAGAAAGAAAGATAAAACAATTCCACTAGAATCAGAAGCAAGGCTGCCCACTCTCTCTGTATCTACTCAATATAGTGCTTGAAGTTCTAGCTAGAGCAATAAAACAACTAAAGGAGATCAAGTGGATACAAATTGAAAAGGAAGAAACCAACATATCACTACTCACAGATGATATCATAGTATACATCAGTGACCCCAAAAATTCTACCAAAGAACTCCCACAGCTGATAAACAAGTGGCTGGATACAAATTTAACTTAAAAAAAAATCAGTGCCCCTCCTTTATGCAAATAATGAATGGTCTGAAAGAGATAGTACCCTTCATAATAGCCACATATAATATAAAATATTTTGGTTGTACCCAAACCATGAAAGTGAAAGACCTATATGACAAGAACTGAAGAAAAAAAATTGAAGAAGATATCAGAAGATGGAACGATCTCCCATGCTCATAAATCAGTAGGATTAGTATAGTGAAAATGCCCATCTTACTAAAAGCAATCTACAGATTCAATGCAATTTCCATCAAAATTCCAATGGAATTCTTTATAGATCTTGAAAGAGCAATTCTCAACTTAATGTGAAAAATAAAAACCTCAGAATAGCTAAAACAATCCTGTACAATAAAAAGAACTTCTGGAGGTATCATCATCCATGATTTTAAGCTGTACTACAGAGAAATAGTAATAAAAACTGCATGGTATTGGCATAAAACCACACAGAATAACCAATAGAATCACATAAAAGTCCCAGAATTAAATCCACACACTTACAAACACTTGATTTTTCCAAAAAAGTCAAAGACATACAATGGAAAAAAGAAAGCATCTTCAACAAATGATGTCAGTCTAACTGGATGTCTGCATGTGGAAGAATGCAAAAAGATGCATATTTATCACCCTGAACAAAACTCAAGTTCAAGTAGAACAAAGACCTCAACATAAAATTGGATACATAAAATCTAATAGAAGAGAGAGTAAAGTATAACTTTGAAGTCATTGGTACAGGAGACGACTTCCTGAACAGAACACCAATGGTACAGGCTCTAAGATCAACAATTCATAAATGGAACCTCATAAAACTATAAAGCTTCTGTAAGGCAAACAACACTATCAATAGGACAAAACAGCAGGCTACAGAATGGGAAAAGATCTTCACCAACCCTACAACTGACAGAGGGCTAATACCCAAAATATGTAAAGAACTCGACACCAACAAACCAAATAACCCAATTTAAAAATGGGGCAAAGGAGGACCCAACCATACCACTCCTGGGAATATACCCAGAAGATTCCCCAGCATGCAATAAGGATACATGCTCCACTATGTTCATAGCAGCCTTATTTATAATAGCCAGAAGCTGGAAAGAACCCAGATGTCCCTCAACAGAGGAATGGCTACAAAAAATGTGGTATATATACACAATGGAGTACTATTCAGCCATTAGAAACAATGAATTCATGAAATTCTTAGAGAAATGGATGGAGCTGGAGAACATCATACTAAGTGAGGTAACCCAGTCTCAGAAGAATACCCACTGATAAGTGGATATTATCCTAGAATCTTGGAGCACCAAAGACACAATTCACATACCAAATGATGCCTGACAAGAAGAAAGGAGTGGACACTGGTGCTGGAAAGGATCAGAGCATCAGTGTAGGGAAATACAAGAACAGGGAAGAGGAAAGGGGTGGAAAAGGGAACAGGTAGAGGGAAAAGGGCATGTGGGTCCTTTGGGGGGTGGGGAACCAGAAAAGGGGAAATGAATTGTAAATATAGAATATATCCAATAAAAAAAAGAAAATCTCAAGAGAGGAATCTTGAATGGCCAAGAATCACTTACAGAAATATTGAACACCCTTCATCATCAGGGAAATACAAATCAAAATGACCATGAGATTCCATCTTATACCTGTCAGAATGTCTAAGATCAAAAACTCAAGTGCCAGCTCATGCTGGCGCGGATACAGAGCAGAAGGAACACTCCTCCATTGTTGAGGAGTACAAACATGTATGACCATTTTGGAAATCAATCTGGCAGTTCCTCAAAAAACTGAGAATAATTCTACCTCAAGATCCAGCTGTTGCAGGATTTTTCCTGTCCAATCACACTAGTGGGAGACCTGTGGTTGGACAGGAAAAAGGGAGGTGGAGCTAAGAGTTGAGGAGAGAGGAGCATCTCAGGATATGAGGAGGAAAGAAGATGTCTTGTCCCTGCATGACATTTTCCAGCCACAAGTAGCTATTCATAAGGTTAGAAATATTGAGGTAAAGCTTTTTATCATTATCAATATACATTATATAATAACCCAATTTACAAAATGCCAATACAATAATTTCATGTGGAAAATTTCATTCAGGAGCATGGTCTGGCACCATGGAGAGTTGGCGGGTTCATTTTTTTTTTTAATATTTCCTGCAACACCCAGCTATACTACTCCTAGGCATATACCCAAAAGATTCTCCACCATACCACAAGGATACTTGTTCATAGCAGCTTTATTCATAATAGCCGGAAATTAGAAACAACCTAGATGTCCTCCAACCGAAAAATAAAGAAAATATGGTACATTTACACAATGGAATAATACTCAGCTATTAAAAACAAGGACATCATGAAATTTGTGGGCAAATGAATGGAACTAGAAAATATCATCCTGAATGAGGTAACCCAGGCCTAGAAAGACACGCATGGCCTGTACTCACTTATAAGTGGGTATTAGCCATAAAGTACAGAATAACCATGCTATAATCCACAGACCCAAAGAAGCTAACTGGCAAGGATGATGCAAGGGAGGATGCTTGAATCTCACTCAGAAGGGGAAATAAAATAGACTTTGGGAGTGGAGAGGGGAAGGAGGGAACAGAGTAGGAGAGGAGGTGGCAAGGAGAACTGGGTTGGGGGTCAAGTGTGGGGAGGAGTGAGAGGGGAGTGAGGGCTAAGAGAGACGAAAACTCAGTGGAGGGGATCATCCCTGGTTCTAGCTGCAGACCGAGGACAGGGGAGACTCCTAGCAGTCTGTGGTGGTGACCCGCCTGAGACTCCTAGAAGCTGGAGATATGGAGCCTGAAGTAGCCACCTCCTGTAACCAAGTGGGATTTCCAATGGAGGGATGGGGACACTAACACACCCACAAAAGCTTTGACCCAAAATTTGTTCTTCCTACAAGATATTCAGGGGTAAAGATGGAACAGAGATTGAGGAACAGTCAACTAGTGTCTGGCCCAGCTTAAGACCCAGCCCATGGAAGATAGTCAACCCCTAACACTATTAATGATACTCTGCTGTGCTTGCAGGCAGGAGCCTAGCATAACTGTTTCCTGAGAAGCTCCACCCAGCAGTTGATAAAACAGAATGAGGAGACCCACAGCCAAACAATAGGGAGAGTTCAGGGAATCTTGTGGAAGAGTAGGGGATAGGATTGAGGGAGCTGGAGAGGTCAAGGACACTACAAGAAGACCTACAGAGTAAACTAGCCTGAGCTGGTGGGGGCTCCCAGAGACTGAACCACCAACCAAAGAAGCTCAGGGGCTGGACCTACACCTCCTGCACATTTGTAGCAGATGTGCATCATGGTCTTCATGTGGGTCCCCTAACAACTGGAGTGGGGCTGTCCCTAACTCTCTTGCCTGCCTTTGGATCCCTTTCCTGTAGCTCGGTTGCTTTGTCTAGCCTCAGTGGGAAAGAGTGCACCTAGTCCTGCTGCTACTTGATGTACCAGGGAGGGTTGGTATCCATGGGCAACCTGAACGAGGGAAGGGCATGTGAGGGTAGGACTGGATGAGAGGAGGGAGTGGGATTGTGATTGGCCTATAACGTGAATGGAGAGAGAGAGAGAGAGAGAGAGAGAGAGAGAGAGAGAGAGAGAGAGAGAGAAACAGAGACAGACAGAGAGGAGGAGAAGGAGGAGGAGGAAGGAGGAGGAGGAGGAGGAGGAGGAGGAGGAGGAGGGAGAAGAAATAACCATCACCAACTAGGAGGGGGCAGAGGCTCTAAATGAATATCCCAGGGTGCACCTGGACCTGTGCCCTCCTATGCAGCATGACTAGCTTATAGAAAGTTGGTCCTGCACTTTTTCTTATTTGGAGTCCACGGAAGCAGAGGAAGATCCAGAAACCAGGCAGCCAAGGACCCTGGGGCAAAAAAATAAAGGAAGAATCTGTGGGCACCCCACTGTTGGGCCCACGCTTCTTCCAGGAAATCCACAGGAGGGGCAGCAGATAGGGAGTGCCAGAGTCTCCAGGCTGCTGCTGCTGCTGCTGCTGCTGCTGCTGCTGCTGCATGGTGGTGTTGAAGCTGATGTAGGCAGAAGAGCAATGGAGAGAAACTCAGAAGGGAAGAGCCGCAGGGGTCAGTGGCTGCCTGGAAAGCACTGATGAAGGATCAGATGTCCATGCCCAGGACCTGTAAACTGAGCCCTTGGAGCCAGAAACTGGGAGCAGAAGGGCTGGGCTGCAAACAGCTGGAGCTCATGCTTGCATCTCATTAGCTGGCCCGCCCCACAGGCATCAGAACCACCTGATTTCTCAGATTCCACGCCCTCTGCCATCACTCAAACAGGCACTGCGGGTTCAATGGAGGAGACAGTTAAGCCTGAGGGAGACCCTGCCTCTTTTTTTTCCTTACTCTAAATGTTATTTATTTTTTATTGGTTATTTTATTTACATTTCAGATGTTGTCCCCCTTCCTGGTTTCCCCTCAGCAAGCCCCCCATCTCATCCTCCCTCCCTTTTGCCTCTACAAGGGTGCTCCCCCACCCACCTACCTATTCCCACCTCACTGCTCTAGCATCCCCTCAGGCTGGGATATCAAGCTTCCACAAAACCAAGGACCACCCCTCCCACTGATGCCAGACAAGGCCATCCTCTGCTACATATGCAGCTGGAACCGTGGGTCCCTCCATGTGTACTCTTTGGTTGGTGGTTTAGTCCCTGGGAGCTCCATGGCATCTGGTTGGCTGATATTGTTGTTGCAAACCCCTTCAGCTCCGTCAGTCCTGATCAATCTCCTAAGAGATTCTTGGGCCCCCAGAGTCACGAAACACTGGAGATCTTCTTGGTCCTCTTCTCTCTCCTTTCCAGTGAAAGTTCCATCACCCTGAGCCTGGCAGGTTGTCCTGAGCCCATGCTGTGTTTCCCCCAAAATTCGGAAATAGATCAGCATTGGAAGGGCAGGGCTACTGGGAGGTCATTAGACCTTTGATATTGGGTTCAGATCCTCAGTGAGAGAGTAGGATTATTGTAAAAACAGGCTGAAGGCTGGAAAGATGATTAAGAGTGCAAACTGCTTCTCCAGAGGACTTGGGTTCCATTTCTTGCCCCTACATGGTAGCTCACAACTGTCTAGAACTCCAGTTTCTGGGGATCCAGTGCTCTACCCTCTCCATCCCTCCCCAGGCAAGAGACACACAAGCAGTGTACATGTAGGCAAAGCACTCATACACATAGAATAAAAATAAGTAAATACTTTTAAGTAAGCTGGACCTTCTCTTGTTCTCTCTCAGGTGTGATCATTCCTTCCACTGTCTGTCATCAGATGACTCAGCAAGAAGCCCATCCTCAGATGCAGATATTTATGTATTTGACTTTCCAGCCTCCAGAATCATGAGTCGAACAAATTACTACTGCATTTAAGTTGCCCAGCCTGGAGCCTTCTGTTCTAAGAACACAAAAGTAATAGGGGCAAGCCCTGAATCATGCTCCCAGGAGTCTGCAAGAATCTCAGTCTTGACTGTGCCTCTCATCAACCCTCTTGCATGGCATCTGCAGGATGCTCTTGTGCAGAGACAGGTTGGAATGAATACCCAGACCAGCTTTAGTGGCCACTAATTCACACTTGGTGGTGAGTTTAACAGATACTCCAGAGAGATGAATTTGAAGCTTAGTCTTCAGGGCTCTCCTCCATCTGCCCACTCTATCCTCGGGTCCACCATCTACACCCTATTGCTACCATCAGTTTGCTCAGATCAATATCCTCTCTGCCTCTAGCCTATAGAAGCAGAAATGCAAGCCTCGCTATATCCTTTGCCTCCTAAAATCCCATCAAAAATGCTCCCATTGCTTTTGGATTGAAGCTTTTATAGCCTAGAAGGCCTTGCCCGGCCTCACCTCATCTCTCAGGTCTGTGCTTGCTCTCACAACAGACAGAAAGTTCCCAGGTCAAAGCTGTGATCTGGGTTTGCTCTTCAGACCATCTCCAGTTTAATTATCATCCTGGACTCAACCAATGGCCCTGTATGAAAAACAAAGGCAAGACAAGTGAGCCCTCCCCCAAAAAAAATGGGTGATCCTCTGGGAGAGACAGAGGACAGCATCCCCTCACCAGAGGCCTCTCTCAGCCTGTGCCTGGATCCTTCCAACAGAAGCCAGACTATATCCCCAAACCTCTCTGGTCCCTCAGTGTTTGTTTCAAGGCCCACGAAGCATCCTCACACTGGCACCATGTCTCGGTTTCCTTCCACTGAGCATCGGGAGTGTGAAAAGCAGGCATCCTTGAAGATTCATCTCATGTCCAGACAAGCAGAACTGGGTAATGTTCTTACTCCAAGCTGCCCAAGACAAAATGGAAATGTGTAATGGTTTGTCTTGAAGTAAACAGAATTATAAGGAGGTGTAGGCTTTTAGACAAGATGATCAGCAAGTTTCCTATAGCCAAGAAGATAGTTAGAAGCGGGTATGTCCCGAGTGAGCTGGTGATGTGTCTACTGCAGCACTGGATCTGTGCTGCGGTCTTGGTATGTTTAACCTCCGAGAATCCTAATCTTCAAAGGTCTAGGTATTTATGGGTGGGACCTTTGGAGAATGGGTAGAATTGAATGAAGTCACGAGGGCAGAGTCTTCTGTGATAGCATTAGTGGCTTGCCAAGAAGCAAAGTAACCTAAGTTGGGATCCTTGCTCTATCTTGCTGGTGTGTACTGTCCTTTCTCACTCTATGGAGTAGGATGAGCCTCGCCAACAGATGTCATACTATGGTTTTAGACCTCCTGCCTTCAGACCCAGAAAGATAAATAAACTTCCATCTTGTATTCAGTCTGTGGCATTCAGGTATTATGGCAATAAACAAACAAACAAACAAACAATCAAACAAACAAAGACCAGGTGCAGAGCCCTCCTCTTCTGAGCCTAGGCTGGTCACAGTCATTACCAGGAGGCCAGAAGCATATCTGTGGCTCCATGGGAAAGAGTTCTATGTCCAAAAAGACCCTGTCACAGTGAGCATGGAGCTCAGCCAGCAGCAGCTCTGAAGACATAAGGCCTGAGTAAGAAGCATCAGAAGCCGGGCGGTGATGGCACACACCTGTAATCCCAGCACTCTGGGAGGCAGAGGCAGGTGGATTTCTGAGTTTGAGGCCAGCTTGGTCTAAAGAGTGAGTTCCAGGACAGCCATGGCTATACAGAGAAACCCTGTTGTCTCAAGAAAAGCAAATACCTCCCCGCAAAAAGAAGAAGCATCAGAAACAGAGGAATGAGCCCATAGAGGGAGTGGCATGTGGCACCACACAAGAGCAGTCCTAGGTGCATCTGTGACATATCTCAGAGTCACAGGCAGTCGCTAAAGACCAAGGCCCCAATGGTCTGTGCTAAAGCCCTCACTCCATATGGTGTATGTGAGGTCCCCATGGCTAGGCAAACACAGACAAAAGTGATGGCCCACTGCCCAAGTACATGCTTAGTGAGAGGCGGAGCCTTTAAATGTTCCTTTAAAGACAATTTGTCTTAATTCTTGAGATTCTCATACATGTGATGATGAAATATGATCATATCCATCCCCTCATTGCCCCTCCAACTCCTCCCATATTCTCCAGAACAGGCTCCCTTCCTCCTCCATACCTTCTTATTTGGCAGCCACTAAGTCTAATTAGTGATGACTATTTGCCTTATTAAAGAGTAATTGTCAGGGGAAAACGTATAAAGAAGAAAGAATCCATCTTTCAGATACCATGTATATATACATTTACATATACATATACATATGCATGTGTATATATATATATGTGTGTGTGTATATATGTATGTATATATTTGGAAATATATATATGTGTGTGTGTGTGTGTGTGTGTGTGTGTGTGTGTGTGTATCCAAATCCTCTGCCATGTCTTCACAGCCTTGCAGAAGTCAGGGCTGTTCTACTTGCTGATGAGGAGTTATGACAGAGTAACACAGATCCAGTCTCCCAATCTGTGCTTTGCGGGTCCTTGACACATATTTACCTACAGAATAAATTCATGAGCCAAATGTCCTGCCCTCATCCTGTGGCCAACATGTGGTCTTAATGTGACAGCCAATCTTCAAGCTGCCTTGGCTTAGGACAAGCACACCAGTGGGTATGCCTGTGAGGGAATTTCTAGAGAGGACTAGCCGAGGGTGAAGATATGCCCTGGGTGCAAGTGGCTCTAGCTTATGGGTTGGGCCTACAAGGGGTAGAAAGGGGAACAGAGGAAGCCAGTGGAGCCCCAGCCTCCTCTTTGCCTGCTTTCTGGCTTGACATGAATCGCACCGCTCCACCATGATCTCCCTACCATGATGGTCTGAACCCACTGAAACCATGGGCCAACATAGACTCCCTCCTTCCCCTGAAATTATTTGTTAGGTATTCAGTCATCATCACGCAAACGCAAAAATACTTTTCTGTCTGAATTATGAGCCCCTCACCTGACAGTAAATAGGAATACCCTCCCTAGGTTTATGAGGTAAGGAAGGCGGAGTCACCAAACTATTAGCATAGAACTTAAAAAGAGCAGGTAATCAGTAAATGCTCCCCCTTTCCCCGCCCCCCTCCTTGGGACACAGTTAGCTCCTGTACAGACAGCCCATTGGACTGGGTGCTCTGTCTGAACTTTCTTTCTGACCCTTCACACATTTATAAGAAAGTCGGGCTGTGGCCAAACGGGGTGTGGACAGTGAGGCCAATGTCCAGCCAGTGGACACAGAAGAGTCTTTATTTGGTGAACACTTGATCTCTCACTCTGACTAGACCCATTGGTGCATCTGAGCCAAAGCAGAGTGAATAAGAAGAAAGGTCAGGAGGAATGATGGGGAAGGAAGAGAAGCCAAGTGTCTGGATGGTGTGACCTCGGGCTACTGCATGAAAGAGACTGCAAGCCTTCTCCTTCACGGGGAAATAGGAATGTGCCTCAGACACTGTGCACGCCCCGGGGCTTCTCTGCTGACTAAGGCTGCAAATTGTTCTGCCAATTATGCCACACTCTGACTTCAGCCTCAGTTCAGAGTTGACCTTCTGCTGGGACCCTAGGACTTAGGTAGGACCTGAAGGGGCTTCTGCCACCTAGAGTCAGGAACATGAACTGCAGGGATCTGGAAGGCTGAGGACAGGATAGCTCCCACATTCTCCTGAGGGCTAGAAAAGCTTGTAACTGGAGAAAAACTCGAAGCAATCCCTCTAAAATCAGGGACTAGACAAGGCTGTCCCCTCTTGCCATATCTCTTCAATATAGTACTTGAGGTACTAGCTAGAGCAATTCGACAACAGAGGGAAGTCAAAGGGATACAAATCGGAAAGGAAGAAGTCAAACTATCACTATTTGCAGATGATATGATAGTTTACTTAAGTGACCCAAAAACCTCCACCAGAGAACTCCTGCAACTGATAAACAACTTCAGCAAGGTGGCTGGCTATAAAATCAACTCAAGTAAATCAGTAGCCTTCCTATACACGAAGGATAAGCAGGCCGAGAAAGAAATTAGGGAAATGACACCCTTCACAATAGCCACAAATGATATAAAGTATCTTGGAGTGACGCTAACCAAACATGTGAAAGATTTATACGACAAAAACTTCAGGTCTCTGAAGAGGGAAATTGAAGAAGACATCAGAAAATGGGAAAATCTTCCATGCTCGTGGGTTGGCAGGACTAATATAGTCAAAATGGCAATCTTGCCCAAAGCAATATACAGATTCAATGCAATTCCCATCAAAATCCCAACTCAGTTCTTCATAGAGCTAGAAAGAGCAATTCTCAAATTCATCTGGAATAACAAAAAACCCAGGATAGCTAAAACTATCATCAACAGCAAAAGAACTTCTGGGGGAATCAATATCCCGGACCTCAAGCAATATTATAGAGCAGTGGTATTAAAAACTGCATGGTATTGGTTCAGTGACAGGGAAGCGGATCAATGGAATAGGATCGAAGACCCAGAATTGAACCCACACATCTATGGCCAATTGATCTTCGACAAAGGAGCTGAAAACATCCAGTGGAAAAAAGATAGCCTTTTCAACAGATGGTGCTGGCTCAACTGGAGGTCAGCATGCAGAAGAATGAGAATTGATCCACTCTTATCTCCTTGCACTAAGCTCAACTCCAAGTGGATCAAAGACCTCCACATAAAACCAGACACACTAAAACTAATAGAAAAGAAACTGGGGAAGACCCTTGAGGACATTGGCTCAGGGGAAAAATTCCTGAACAGAACACCAATTGCTTATGCTCTAAGAGCAAGAATAGACAAATGGGACCTCATAAAACTACAAAGTTTCTGTAAGGCAAAAGACACTGTCAAAAGGATAAATCGGCAACCAACAAATTGGGAAAAAATCTTCACCAACCCCACATCCGACAGAGGGCTAATCTCCAATGTATACAAAGAACTCAAGAGGTTAGACCCCAGAAAACCAAATAACCCTATCCAAAAATGGGGTACAGAGCTAAACAGAGACTTTTCACCTGAAGAAATTCAGATGGCTGAGAAACACCTTAAAAAATGTTCAACATCACTAGTCATTAGGGAAATGCAAATTAAAACAACCCTGAGATTTCACCTCACACCAGTCAGAATGGCTAAGATTAAAAACTCAGAAGACATCAGGTGTTGGCGAGGATGTGGAGAAAGAGGAACACTCCTCCACTGCTGGTGGGAATGCAAGCTGGTACAACCACTCTGGAAATCAGTATGGCGGCTCCTCAGAAAACTGGGCGTGATACTTCCGGAGGACCCAGCCATACCACTCTTGGGAATATACCCAGAAGATTCACCAGCATGCAATAAGGATACATGCTCCACTATGTTCATAGCAGCCTTATATATAATAGCCAGAAGCTGGAAAGAACCCAGATGTCCCTCAACAGAGGAATGGATACAAAAAATGTGGTATATATACACAATGGAGTACTATTCAGCCATTAGAAACAATGAATTCATGAAATTCTTAGAGAAATGGATGGAGCTGGAGAATGTCATACTAAGTGAGGTGACCCAGTCTCAAAAGAATACCCATGGTATACAGTCACTGATAAGTGGATATTAGCCTAGAAGCTTGGAACACCAAAGACACAAATCACATATCAAGTGATGTCTCACAAGAAGAAAGGAGTGGACACTGGTGCTAGAATGGACCAAAACATCATTGTGGGAGAGTACAAGAACAGTAAAGTGGGAGGGGTGGATGCGGGAGCAGGGGGAGGGAAAAGGACATGTGGGACCTTTGGGGGTGGGGAACCAGAAAAAGGGAAATGAATTGTAAATATAGAATATATACAATAAAAAAAATCAAAAAAAAAAAAAAAGAAAAGCTTGTAACCACAGTGTCTCAGATCTGCAGTTCAGCTACTCTAGAAGCTGAGGCAAGAATATTCCAAGACTGAGAACTGTGTAGGCTACAGAATGAGTTCAAAGCTAACCTGGTCACTAAGGGAACCCTGTCTCAAAAAATACAAGAGCCTCTGGGGGAATGTCAGTATGTGTGTGCAAAGACCTGGGTTCAATCCCAGTAGATCACGTCCAGCTTGCTTTCTCCGCACTGTATTAATGGTTGAAGACGTGCTCTCGGCTTCCTGTTCTGCCTGCCTGCTGTGCCTCTTCCTCCATCGTGGTTTCCCCTTCTAGAGCCATAAACCAAAACTAATTCTTTTCTTTCCCAGTCGCTTTCGGGCATGGTGTTTTATCTCAGCAATGGGACACAGGTGATACAGTGAACTTGCAACATCCCGGGGAGGAGGGGGAGTGCAGATGAACTGTCAGTTTCTCCGCACCAATCTCAGCTCACACTGAGGGAAATGGGGTCATGGAATTAAGAGAGGAGGCGAGAACACTGGGCAAGTCCCACCTTCTTCATGCCAGCCAGTGATTGACAGGAGGGAACTAGATGGAGGGGGAAGGAAATCAACAAGAGAAGAAATATGAAGGAAAGCCGTGGTGTGCAGGAACAAGAAAAAGGGTGTGTGTGTGTGTGTGTGTGTGTGTGTGTGTGTGTGTGTGAGAGAGAGAGAGAGAGAGAGAGAGAGAGAGAGACAGAGAGACAGAGAGACAGAGAGACAGAGAGACAGAGAGACAGAGAGACAGAGAGAAACAGTCACAGATATAGAGAATGTCTCATAACTAAACTCACCACGTTCCAGAAACAGGAGTATGACATTTAGAAGAACAGGACAAGTGGCTGTCCCATCTCCACAAGCAACAGCTGATGTGCCTCCTTACCCCTTGACCTACTGTGATCCTCAGCAGAAGAAGGTAGCTCGTTCTTACTCCTTCGACAGGAATCACTTCCAGGTCCACCTCAAAGACAACCCCGGGAATCATTGTCTACCCGTCTCTGGGTTCGGAATATACGCACACACATACGTGCATGCAATGACAATTAGTTAAAATGAGGCCATGAGTGTGAAGGGGAACGGGGAGGGGTACATGGGTGTGGGGAGAGGAAGGGGAAGGGAGAGACATTGTAATTATATTATAATCTCAAAACTAAAAACTAAAATTTAAAAAGCCAGTAAGGCCACGTAACGCAAAAGCTACTTCCACGGATTTCCACAGGTATTGCTTTGGGGACAGTGTCACTCCTGTTCTAACAGCTGAGAAGAAAGGAGCAAGCAGGACCACTGAGAGGTGACGTCTGTGCTTCTGCGGGTGCACGCTTGGCTTCTTGCTCATGACAAGGGGGCGTGTCTCTTCCAGGTGTGTGCACCCGATCAGCCGCTCCTCTGTGTCCTGATTGCATTCCTTCCTACTGAGCAGTCCCCGCACCCTCCGCTGAGGAGCTTCTGCCGTTATTGGGTGGTTCATAGGCCACAGGAGCCGCAGATGGACCTTGGAGGATGGTGAGCGGTCACTCAGCTGACCTCAGAGGAGATTCCGAGTGTGTGAATAAGAAATGCAGGAACACCCAAAGACGCCCGATGAACCCTCCACAGGCTATCAGGTGCCCGCCCTCCACTTGGCCACCACGCAGCCAGCTCCCCTCTTCGGCAGGCGTCTTCTCCTTTCTGTGTCCCCTTCCCCTTATTTGTCACTAACTAGAGATACTGCTTCCTAGAAGCCCGTTGAGAGTCAACAGCTAAGATGGGAACAGTGTCCGGAACAGGAAGTGCAGGCCGTCTGGGCCTCTCCGGCGTTGTCCCCCTGTGAGCTGGCCGGCAGCTGCACTGCAGGCTGTGCTGTGGCCCGAGGCTTCCATTTCTGTGCACTCGGGGCTCCAGGCACTTTTCAGATTCCCAAGTGGACGTTCCTCGTGCCCCTGACTGGGCACTGCCCTCATAACTGTTACCTCATACCCTTACCCTCCTCGCTAGGAAGCTGTTTCCACCAGACCCGTGCTCCTGGGATTTTACTGCTACCATTATAGAGACTATGGGTTCAAAGCAGCCTCAGGTTTCTGGGCCACACATCACCCAAAGACTGAGGCGGGGGGTGGGGGGGGGGAGTATGCAAGGCCCAGTCACCTCCTGGACAGGGAGGAGACTGGCAGGCCCCATCCCTGAGTCTGCATGAGGCATTCCTCCAGCCAGAGGAGGGGTTGTCCCACCCTGCCCTGCCTTCTTCCCATGTGACTGCTGGAATGTGCTGAGATTCCCAAAAGCCTGGTCAGGGTCTGGGGGCTTGTGATGGCCCTCACCTTGTCTGGGTGGTCCTGGTCCTGGGTAAACAACCAATCAACTTGGTGGCAGGTGACTCTGTTCCTACTGACACCCGAAAGCCACTGCAATGTGTTAAAAAAAAAAAAAAAAAAAAAAAGATGAGCACAATTGTGTCGTTTCCAAATCCTTTAATGATTTTTTGTGTTTATTTTGTATGTTTTATGTTTATTTTTGATATATAACAAAAGTATCACTACTGCTGGTTTTTTTTATTAGTTATATTCTTTATTTACATTTCAAATGTCCCCTTTCCTGGCCCCAGCCCCGCAAAAAATAAATAAATAAATAAATAAATAAATCCCATAAGCCATCTCCCCTCCCCCTGTTCCCCAATCAACCCTCTCCAGCTTCCCTGTCCTGGTATTCCTCTACACTGCAGCATCGAGCCTTTCCAGGACCAAGGACCTCTCCTCCCTTTGGTGTCCAACAAGGCCATCCTCTGCTGCCTATGCATCTGGAGCCCTGGGTCCCTCCATGTGTACTCTTTGGTTGGTGGTTTAGTCCCTGGGAGCTCTGGGGGTACTGGTTAGTTCATACAGCTGTTTCTCCTGTGGTGCTGCAAACCCCTTCAGCTCCTTGGGTCCTTTCTCTAGCTCCCCCACTGAGGAGCCTCTGCTCACTGCTACTGTTTTTAACAACCCTTGAAAGCCTGAGGCCTACATGAAGCAGCCGCTGATGTTCACGTGCCCCACGTACCTGGGGTACTTGCTTTACAAGACATAAAACTGAGACCTGGAGGCAAGCTTGGAGCAGTGAGCAGTGCAGTCGGGACACCGGCTCAGTGACTTTCCCAAAGCATACTTTTCAAGACTCCCATTGTCACCGTCATCTGCTGGTCCCTGCCACGCTGTTCTCTGCAACTCAGGGATGCCTTACAAGGTGAGATCCAACTGTGAGGATCCATCCTTGTGTACAGAAGAGGATAAAGAAGAAACTCTCCACCCTGCCTTAGTGGCCACAGTGATATCTCTCTGCTAGCACTGTTGGGTAGCCACAGACCATCTTCCTTGGATTTCTGTTGGAAGTTTCCTGTCTTTTGGGCCTTCCAGGTCATTCCTAGGTTTAATAATGGCTTGACTCTCCCACATGAAGTCTCTGTTCAAAATCCCCAAGGCGAGTCTAATCAGCATAGCCCTGTAGCTTCAGCCCAAGGTTTCTGAGAACCCCAGACTCACTGCCACCACACGCTCCTCCACGCCCTTCTGCAGGTATCATAGGTATATTCTGTTCATAGGAGCTTGCCCCTCACTACAGAGGTCTAATATTCTCACCTGCAGGATCAGAGCCTTTCTCTCGGAAGTCTTTCCCCACTCCACAACTAAGTTACTCTCCTGGCTTCTGCCCCTTACACTTTGTGGATTAATCTTTCTGAATAGCATAGAGTTCTGCAAACATAATTATGTCTCACGGGGACCTCACAGGGACCACAGCACAGTTTTGCATAAACTGGATTTCCACATACAGAAGAATGAAACTAGATTGCTATCTCTTACCCTGTACCAAATAAACTCCAAATGGGTCAAAGATCTTAAACATACAACATAAAACTCAATTTATCGTGAACTGTTTCATTACTTTTTCCTCTAAGAATTGCAGAGTTTTATGTTTTACATTAGGGATGTTTGGGAAATAATTCCAATAATTAATAAATGGAACCTTATGAAATTACAAAGCTTCTGCACGGTGACGGGGCACAATTCAACGGAGAGGCAGCCTCTAGTAGGGGAGCAAACCTTTGCTAACTATGTAGCTGGCAGCAGACCAATATCAACAAAGATATCAAAAACTCAAATACTATTATCAAACAACTCAATAAACAAGTGGGCCCATGAAAGGATTGGGCAGTCCTCAACGAAAATAAAACAGCCCATTGCTAGCAGAGAAATGCAAATTGAGAGTCTACTAGGATCTCATCCCACTCCAAGTGGAAGTCATTAAGAAAACGGCAAACACATGCTGGCAGGGATGCCCGCTGCTGGTGGGATGGAAATAGTCCAGTCACTATGGAAATCTGTGGAGAGGCTCTCAAAAGACTAAAAATGGATCTTCTGTGTGACCCGGCTCTACCATTGCTTGGAACGTACCCGAGGGACGTGGGTAAGCACACCACAAAAACTCGCGCTCATAGATATTTGCTGCAGCCGTAGCCACGATAGCTGAACCGTGGAGCCAGCCTTGGTGTCTAACGGCAGAGGAAAGGTTAAGGGGAATGTGTACACGCTGGAATCATTTTAGCTCTAAAGAGGAATGAGGTTGTATCATTTGCAAAAATAAATAAAAGATGCCGCTGAAGATGATCCTATCAAGTGGGACAATTCAGCTTTAAGCAAATATGTTTTTTCTCATGTCTGATTTCTAGATTTCGTGACAGATACATACAATAAGATATCAAAGTGGAACTAAAATTTTCTATGGGGACAAAAAAAAGACAATGGGAAAAGAGAGAAGGAAAAGGGGGTTAGTGGGCTGTGCGGGGAGACGTGCTCCACGCACACTGCGTACGTACGTGGGAGTGCCCTCAGGTAGCTCGGGATTGTGTAGTTTCGCATAAGTGAGTCAGAAAGAAATGTTGGAAAGTGTTCGAGGTCACAATGGCATGGCTGCCGAGGAAAGTGTCTGAGCCCCTGGGCATCCATGAAGGAGCCCTCGAGGATGCCCCGGTGTCCGGACCCCAGATATGCTCACGTCTACTCTACAAAGTGGCGCCGTATTTTCAGATACCCTGAGCGGTCCTCCCACCTGCTTCACGGCACCCCTAGATACCTTATAATCCTTAATATAATGCAAATGCTATGTTATAGCTACTTTATAATCCGTCACTCACAAAATAATAAGGGGAAGAGTCTACGCATACTCCGTACATTTGGAGAGCGTCTACGCACGCTCCAGACATTTGGAGAGCGTCTTCGCATGCTCTGTACATTTGTTTCCCAACTATTTTCAGTCTGCAGTTGACTCCATCAATGGATAAAGAACTCAAAGATGCAAAAGATCGGCTGTATAAAGTTTAACCCATTACGCTGAGTCAAGAATTTGTATTCGTGATGACTCTGAACTGAATAGGACGCCAGTGGAATCCAGGGTGTGATCAAGAACACTGCCCTTGTGTCAGGCTCCGGGTGTGCTCGGGCAGCGTACCACAAAGGCCCTAATGGCACCACAGTCTGAGTCTAAAATGTCCCCAACAGGCTTGTGTTTTGAACACTTGTTTCAAAGCTTGGAACCTCTAGAAAGGTGTGACTGACAAAGACATTCGCTAGACCCTTAGTCTAAGAGTGTTTGAAGGTTATAAATGGTTCCTTGTTTACTCCCATTCTCCCTACCCCCCCCCATGCACCACAATGTGACCCACTGGTCTCCAGCACACAGGCCTGCTGACATGGTCCCACCAGTGCATGGGGCCGGGAACCAGAGGACCAAAATTTCTAAACCATGAGCTGAAATAAAACCTTCCTTCCTTCCTTCCTTCCTTCCTTCCTTCCTTCCTTCCTTCCTTCCTTTTGCAGAAATTGTGGTCATATCATGTCTAGGTAAATAATACAAGTAGCTTCTACTGTGCTTTGCTCCTTGAAGGTCAGTCCTTGTGCCAGATAAAAGGCTGTGCCAAGAAGGCAGTGCCCAGAAAGAGCTCAGAGAACTCGTCTCTACAGGGAGTGGATGGTGTTCTTTCGCACTGCAGAGATTTTCATGAGAAGCCAGTTGTTAAACTGATTCCTCTGCCTACGGAGAAACTTAGACCATGCGTCTACATCTCCCTCAGCTAGGGGAACAACCCTCCTTGTTCTCAGGAGCGGAGAAAACAATCTTCCTCTCTGACATCACAAACCTGGAGTTCCGCGGAATCAAAGACACATCTTGCTGCCGAGGCAGCCGAGTCTGGAACCCTACTCAGTTTGTACAAGTTACGGGGAGTGCAGAGGAACTGTAGCTTTCCTGCACACACCTGACACCCTCAGCTGGCCTCTGCACCCTGTGCCTGGGGACGGAGTATCTAACGCCTTCATCAGGGGCAGGTGTGGATAGTTTTTTGTTTTGTTTGTGCTTCTCCCCCCCCCCGCCCCAATTTCAGGATTTTAGTGTTTTAAACTATCGAGTAACATCAATGAAGTTTTGGAGAACAGGAAGCGACAGCCCTGACTTCGTCACTTATTGGTGGTTTGCTTGTTTCCTCCAACTACTGACGGGCCCATCCCTTCTTTCCATGCCTGACTTCATTTTTCTGATCCCTCAGATCATGAAGATGGCTCTCCAAGGCACTGTTTGGCCTCCACAAGCTAAAGGAAGTGCTGTCACTGTGTGCACCTTTGGCCTCGTATCCGTGTCTAGCTCCCACAGGCTCTCCCATTCTGTGCTGTATCGCTTGGCTTTCCTCCCTTCCAAGTACACAGTACATTCTCTGAAGACCTTTACATACATACATTACTCAATCTTAGCACGGTGCCTGGTGGTTACTCTGTTCTGAGACAGCAAAGGAACCAGACTACAAATAAATCAGATTCCAGCCCCCACCCCCACCCCAACCTCACTGGCTTTTCAGGGCAGGAGCTGCAAATCCTCTGTGCTGTGAGCTGCTTCGGAGTCTGTGCAGTGAGCCCTTAGGTAGCAGCTCACACTGTGAACACTTGTTAGGGTCTTGGGTGTGATCCTGATGCTATGGACTGTCCCACGATGGATATCTATAAATGCTCACTGCTCCGCGGCTCGTCTTACAGCCTATGGTCAGTGTGCTCTGAAGGGGTTGGCCTGCACCCCAGCTCCTAAGGTCAGCTCTCATTAGCTTGAGAGAATTGCAGACTCTCGGCCTGTTTAGTACAGACATTGACTGCGGAACAGATTTGACCCAAGCCAGCCCCTCCTCCTACGGTAGGGTTTGGAGGAAGCCCGCGTCCCCCACATTTGATCCCACAAGCAGAACCAAGACTCATTGGTGGCCTGAGAAGGTCTCATTTTTTTTTTCTGCATTGTTTGATGCGAAGCTAGAACAGCAGCAGGCAGCTGGTTGACTAAGAAGGACAAGAGTCTGAAAACAAAGCCAAGCCATGGAAAGACAGCCAGAAAACGAGTGACCGTCCGAATCCAGCTGCCAGTCTTTGCACGTCTTCATTACCAAGCCGCCGTGACTCCTGTTCTCTGTTTACTTGAAACAAAAAGCTGTGAGGAGCGTCTCAGCCCACAGTCCAAGAAGCGAAGTTGTGGAACAACCACGCTGAGTTTAGAAATTGCCAGGGTGGTAAGGGACTTACTTGCAAGAATTCCTTTTAGAAAGAGGAAGCAAAGGGAAAGACCAGAGCACACCGGGCCTCTGCCGCCCTCTAGCGGACACTGCTGCCGCCACAGATCTGCAGCCTAGCTCAAAGTTGACCAAAGCCCTGTTCTTCACAGGTGCCTCAACTCTCCAGACCTGGGCCCTAAGGAATTATTAAAGCACCCAAGTGGAGTGTTCCTTGTTTGTAGAGTAGGAAAAAGAACAGCCCCTGTTACCTGTAAGATTGCAATTAGATTAAATAGGTAAGATGATGTTAAAGGGACCTACCCATATGAAATAACAAAAGGGAAAAAAAATGAATTGCTGAAGAATGTTTTGAAAAATAGCACGGGCAAAGAGCCGTGTGATTGATCCATGTCGCTCACCAGAGAGGATCCAGATCATGCCTTAGAAAGTGTGACTGTGGCGAAGCTTCTGGCTGTGAAAGTCAGAGCACTCTCCTAGACGGGGTAGGACCCTGGAGAGAAGGATCATGGCATACAGAGGCCCCGTGAGCCCCAGAACCACCCCTAGACGAGAATGAGGAGAAGACCAGGAGAGCTACGGGAAAGGACCGACACAAAGAGGCTCTGCATTTAGACACAGAAAGCCAGGGCAGGAACAGAGGTAAGAGCCGTTAGCAGGGCCTCTGAACCAGCAGGAACCCTTGCTTTCGGCAAGGCAGTTAGTATTTAGAGAAAACGCTGGTTCTCAACCCTCCTAACGCTGCAACCCTTTACTAGACCGTTCCTCCTGTTGTGGTGACCTCCTGTATTAGTCTGGGTTCTCTAGAGTCACAGATCGTATGGGCAGTCTCTATGTAGTTAGGGAATTTGTTGATGACTTACAGTCTGTAGTCCAGCTCCCCAACAGTAGTCAGCAGCAGCTGTGGATGGAAGTCCAAGGATCTAGCAGTTGCTCAGTCCCACGAAGCAAGCCGGCAAGGAAGAATCAGTCTTTCTTCTTTCAATGTCCTTATATATGTCTCCAGTAGAAGGTGTAGCCCAGATTAAAGGTGTACACCTTTAATCCCAGATGAACTTGAAGTCTGGGATTAAAGGTGTATGTCTCCACACCTTTAATCCCAGATGACCTTGACTGGAATCCATGCTTCAAGATATCCATGCTAAGTCCAGGTCAGAAACTTATATCTCTGAGCCTCCAAATTAGGATCATAGGTGAGCCTTCCAATTCTAGATTGTAGTTCATTCCACATATAGTCAAGTTGACAACCAGGAATAGCCACTACACCTCCCAACCATAAAATTTTTGTTGTTGCTTCATAGCTATAATTTTGTTACTATCATCCTGATGTAAATCTACAACCCCTGTGAAGGGGGTCACTGTGAAAGTGGAACACGCCCCAAAAGGGGGTCACGACCCACAGGTTGAGAACTGCTTCCCTAAGACCTCTTACAGGGAGAACCTAGATAGAGCCATCGTGTCTGTGGCCAGGACAAGAGTGAAGCTCACAGCAAGCTCAGAGGTGTTTACAAGGAAACAGTCACCACGAAATAAGAAAAGGGTAATAATGTGCAACACCCAATACAAAGTGCCTGTGCCTTCCAACAGGCAGGATGAGACAAGCCCGGGGAACTGACGGCCAGAGCGCCGCGGCACAACACAACTGGGTGGGAACAAATCTTGGAAAGAAAACTCTGCCCCAAATTAAGTTAAAAAGCGAGAATGGGCTCCAGTCTATGACTTCAGCTTCCCTTTTAGAAGCCAAAACAAAGAACATCAAAATAGAATATAGAAGAAACAGGAGGGAAGGACGGAGCAAAAATCAGGTAATAAACTACTACAGTAGAAGACAGGAAAACAAAAAATTAATAGCTGGAAGATTTTTTTAGACAGCCAATAAAATTGACAAACCACAGAGCATGGCGGGGCACAACTTTAATCCTAGCCCTCAGGAGGCAGAGGCAGGAGGATCTCCGTGAGTTCAAGGCCAGCCTGGCCTACAGAGTGAGTTCCAGGACAGTCAAGGTTACATAGAGAGATTGTGTCTCAAACAAACAACAAACGGTGGTAGGCCAGTGGTCAGATTGTTGGAGGAGAGGGAGGAGCAGGGAAGAGAAGAACGGGAAAGGGTGGGAGGGAAGAGGGTCCAGGGGCTCACAGGGCAGAGCCGGCAGCCTGCAAACTCAACACATGTTCAAAGGAAAGTAAGACAATGTTATGAAAAACTTAATATATTGGTAAGTTAAAGTGCCAAAGTCCTTGAAGGAAATACGTGTACTTGAAATGAAACACATCGAGTTAAATTATCCTATCCCTGTTCTTATTCGTTGTACTTAATAAAAAAAGAAATCCCACAAAGAAAACCTCAGCCTCAGATGGCCTTGTCATCTAACATTGAAAAGATAATTTATATTGATTTCAGTCTTCCAGAAAATTGTACAGAATACACTACTACTCGGATTGTTGCAAGAAACCATTGTGCCCTGCTACTGCTGATGGGCAGGCTGGATGATGAAGGAGCCAGCAGAGAGCACCAGACCAGCGTCCTGGGGTCTGAACAGGGAGCTAGCCTAAGACAGTCACCATACAGGCCTGGGGGGAGGGGTGGATCAGGCCTAAGATGGCCCCTGCAGGGTTTAGCACTCTTAAGACCACTCTTGAGATGACCCCAGACACTCAGAGACTAAGTACCTCTAAGAAGAGCAAAGAAGTGGTGGAGAAATAGGAGGGAAAGAGAAGCAGAAGGATGTGGGCACACTGAAGGGGCAGAACTGGAGACTCAAACATCTGGAAGAACAGCCTGATGTGAGGAGCTGGTGATGCCACCTGCGACCATGGTGGGGTCCTGGCCTGTGCTGCCACAGGAGGGGCATGGGGGCACATCTAGGTCTGTGACCCTGAAGCAGCAGGGTTCTGTTACCACCAAAGGCCAGGTGGATATCCCTAATCTGGGCTGCTACCTAGGGACCTGCCAATGTCTGTGGGCTGTGCAGAACTGGCCCCACCCCTTACCTGGGCATCCCGGGAGAGCTGGTTCTGGGGGCATGAGAATAGAGGAGCTGAGCCTGCCCCTAGCCAGCCGCAGTACTCAGGAGAGGGGGCCTTAGCAGGAGTGAGTACAGACAGACACACGGGACGGACTGGGCTGGGGGATGGGAGAGAAGACAGGCAAACCAACCTCGAGGGCGTGAGCACGGGAAAGCTGTCCCTACCACTTGTCTGCCATGTGGTGCGACGTGGACATGGACAAGAAGGAGATGACCGCCCCTCCCTTGACTCTTGCCACCCACGGCAGGCAAGAGAGCTGGCTCTGCCCCTCGCCTGCTGCAGCAATTGGGATTGCAGGCTCTGTATTTCACCTGAACAACAGGATAGAGAACTGGCTCTGGGAATGGGACTTGCTGGTGAGCGGGGCTGGTAGACCCACTAGGCTGGCCAACCAGCTCAAATAGCTCTCAATTGGCCCATCTCAGCATCTACCTCATTGATGAACTGCTGGAGTGCGTGAAGAGAACAATCCTGCAGACCCAAAACTATAGGATCTCCATGACACAGGGCAACAACCAGATATCTGAGAAGAGTCCCAGTGAGGCCCCAGTATTGATAGAGTAGCTAAAGCCAGAGGCCTCATACCAAACCAACATGGTCATTGCAATGAACATTTGCAAGCAAAGCAATGCAGACAAAAGAGTATACTGTGGACACACTATGACACACTACAGTTTTCACAATGAGATTTTTGCTTCCTCTGTTTCAGGGAAGATTGCAAGGGTTGGGGGCAGGTACACGGGGAGGGGGAGATGACCAGGAATGTAGTGCATGGTGCAAAATTTACAAAGAAGGGAAAAGGGCATGTGGGACCTTGGGGGGGTGGGAAATCAAAAAAATGGAAATGAAATGTAAATATAGAATATATCCAGTAAAAAATTTTTTTGAAAAAAATTATATTTTAAAAACTAGAATTAAAGAAACTTTTCGAGCTTAATAAAAATGATTTCTAAGAAGGATCTATCCAAATTAAAAAGAAAAAAAAGGAATGCTTTTCCTCTAAGCAAAAGAATAAGGTGAGAATGTAACACGTACTTTCTATTTAAATCTTGCTGAAGGTTCTTGGACATCAGCTTGGGCTCTCAGTCCAAACTCATGCATTATGTTCATGTTTCACATATATCAGAACTGCACATTGCACGGGCGTTAGGGAGCAGGAAGGGGATGGCGCCTCTGGCTTTGCTCACACTCCACTCTGCTTACCCCGTAAGCGGCTTTCTGCCAAGCAGGAGACAGAAAACTGCAACTTGGCAGCACTTTCTAACAGCCCTAGAACTATGCGTGGCTACTAGTGTCTCCGACATACTATGGAGCCTTCTTTCTTTCCTTCCTTCCTTCCTTCCTTCCTTCCTTCCTTCCTTCCTTCCTTTCTCCCTTTCTCCCTTCCATCCCTCCCTCCTTCCCTTCTTTCCTTCCTTCTTTTTTTTGGGGGGTGGGGTGGGGTGTAGAGAACATTTTATTGCTTGAAAAAGGATTCTCAGTTGAATTAAAACAAACAGAAAATTGTACAGAGAATATGGAGCTGTTATACTCTTAGTGTCTCAACTAATTGAAATACAATGAAGGCTTTCAATCGACCACAATTTATTGATTTCAATTTTCTTTCATAAACTTCCTATATGAGCTTAAAATTTTCACTCAAGTTCTGGAAGAATCAGCTGTGTCTATAAAAAAAAAAAAAGAAAAAACAAGGTTGTGATAACCTTAATCACTAAAACTCTGTTTTCACCTAAGAATGTTCTAATGTTTATACACACTCCAATGGAAGTTCTATTCAGTACCTCTAGTTATATTTATTACTGATAGAAAATGCAATACTTTGAAAGAAAGGTTGTATGATTATAAAAAATATAAAATAAATTATTGATTTCTAGAGTTTTTCCTCAATTCAAAAATATCTAGCTCCCCTTTGTATACAAAGAACTCAAGAAGTTAGACCCCAGAAACCCAAATAACCCTATCAAAAAATGGGGGTACAGAGCTAAACAAAGACTTTTCACCTGAAGAAATTCAGATGGCTGAGAAACACCTTAAAAAATGTTCAACATCATTAGTCATTAGAGAAATGCAAATCAAAACAACCCTGAGATTTCACCTCACACCAGTCAGAATGGCAAGGATTAAAAACTCAGGAAACAGCAGGTATTGGCGAGGATGTGGAGAAAAAGGAACACTCCTCCACTGCTGGTGGGACTGCAAGCTGGTACAACCACTCTGGAAATCAGTCTGGCGGTTCCTCAGAAAACTGGACACGATACTTCCGGAGGACCCAGCCATACCACTCCTGGGCATATACCCAGAAGATTCCCCAGCATGCAATAAGGATACATGCTCCTTCCTTCCTTCCTTCCTTCCTTCCTTCCTTCCTTCCTTCCTTCCTTCCTTTCTTTAGGGTGTCTCCTGATGCCTGTACTTAGCTCCTTCCTGAAATAATCATCCTGACTACCTGTTGGCTCAGTTGGTTGTGCTCTCTCTCTCTGCCACATTACCATATTCAAAATGAACCAGGAAATAGTCACCCAGACACCAGCTAGCAGTACTCTCTTCTCGGCATGCCTCTGTGAGGAAGCCACAGTAACCGTGGCTTCACTTCCTAAGCACATACCGCAGATCTCGCAGGCACTGGCACTTTGAATAGGCCGCCTAGAACACAGGCATGGTATTACACACACGTTGTGCCAGCCCTCAGGAGGCGGAGGAAGGAGGAGTTCAAGGCCTGCCTGAGCAAGTAGCAAGAGGCCACCTGAAACAAAGCCAGAAAGGGACAAACATAGCTTCATTGACAGGGGAAACATAGCTGGTGTGAGATAACTGACTTCCTTGAAGCCATACAGAGGATAACAGCATAAGGATTTCCATTAAAAACCCATCTGGTTTTGCCCTGCCCATCAAAAGCTAGAATTTTTCAATAAAGAGGCTTTAATGAAAAAGAATGATCTACAACCAAAGGACTGTTGAAATTGGTTGTATCTATGAAAGGCCAAATCCCTTATTAATTCTCTAAGCCCTAGGTTGAAATTAATTTTCACATTTGCACTAATTCCTGCCTGTGGACAGCAGCCAGTTGAGGCCCAGCTAGACTCATGTCATGAATTTGAGCTTAGGCAAGTAAGGAGATCTCAGAGATCAAAATCTCATGTTGTCTCCAACGATCTCCAGGGAAACAGAGCTCCTGGGAAATTCTTGTATGCATGGGATGAAAGGAGACAGAGGTGGGTTATACACTGTTGGGACTGGCAGGCCAGACCGTGTGAAGCAGAGGAGTGGGCCGGAGGCTTCGGCAGGAAGTAACCTACAGCCTTGAGCTCCAGGGCAGTCTAGGGCAGACGCGCTAGAGGACCACCTCACTTCTGTTAAGTCCTTCAGTGGACTAGATGAGGCTACGTGCATTATAAAGAGTATTCTTTAAATCTTAAAAATATATCTTCACAGCAACCTATAAACTAGTGTTTGACCCCTAACTAGGACGTTATATCCCAGCCATTTTGAATCATAAAATTAACTATCATGCTATCAGAGACCAGGAAAAGGGTGATAAGTCCCCTATACCCAGATTTAACCCACTATGTACTAAAAATATGTATTTGAAAACCATGTATGTTCTGAGCATGCCCAGACCCCCTTCCCTGCCAGTATCCCCTAGATAATAGAGTACAACTATTTGCATGGCACCTGTATCACATTACATTATAATTATGATTATATTCAGATGATTTTAAATGTGCACGAGAGTCGGCATAGGTTACATTCAAATGGGACGTCATTTTATGTAAATGGCTTGAGCATCTGTGATGTTTCGATGAGAAATGTCCCCCTGGAATTGGGCATTTGAAAGCTTGGTTCCTAGTTGACGGTGCTGTTTGGGGAGATGTAAGCGGTCCAGCTTTAGAGGACGAAGCACAGCACTGAGGACAGCCCTTGCCCTGCCCCAGCTCCCTCTCTCCTTCATGCCTACACCTAGAGACGTGAGCTCCCAGCTTCCTGCTCCTACCCCCATGCTTGTCCTTTGCCGCCGTGCCTCCCACCATGATGGGTTCAAATCCCACTGGAACCGTGAGTCAAATGAACCCTTCCTTCTGCAAGGTGCTTTGGGCCATGATGTTTTATCACAGCAACAGAAAAGTAACTAACACAGCATCTTTGGGTTGGGGTGCTTACTTTCAAGGTCTGGAAAGCATCAGAACCAGTCCCCCGCAGATACCTTCGGCTGGCTTTACTCCTAGAGCAGTAGTCATCACATTGAGCTTGTATCACACCGTCTGGAGACCTCTATCCCCAGCTTCTGGAATAGACAAACAGGACCGTCTTGGTAAAAAGTTCTCTGTGATGCTTATGGCCTTGGACCAGTGGCTGCACTGAGAACCACCACCGGGTGACGTCATCACCCCCTTATCCTGAAAGATGACATGCAGCATCATGAACACAGATGCACGTATTTTTATTTGTATCCTCTTCGTGACAGTCTGAAGATTTTCTAACTTCTAAGTTAGCAACAAGAGGCAATCTAAAAAAAAAGAGGCAACCTTTTGAGCCCCCAGAAAAATGTCCATCCAGACTTGAGTTCCTTATAAGATGATATTTAAAAATATATTTTTATGGATTTAAGTTATATCCCAATGTAATAGAGACATGTCACCTTGGTTTGCTTAGGAGAGGTTATATATAGTGCTTGTCTCTAAGACTTGGACCATCTGGGTTGGGAGAGTTCTCGATTCTCACAATTGATACATGCAGACACAGTCAGAGTCCTTCCTTCCTTTGTTCCCACCCATCGGTTGTCAGGATTCACACCTGTGAGGTGGGGGCATCGGCTTGAGTTCTTTCCTGCCTAGTTATTCTTCTACATGAGTCTTTTTTTCTTTGTTTCATTCAGTTCCACACAGAACATGCAGACAGTGCTGTCCAGGAGTCAAAAAAGGCTGTGTGAATCCATGATGGAAAGACCGCAGTGGGGATTTCATGGACAGTGTGCAGGCTTTGCGCCGCCTCTGTGAAGATCCATGAGTCCTAAATTATAGACAAAATCTTTGAGAAATATTTGATGGTGCTATTGTCAGGGTAACTATTATGAACATCTGTTGTGTAACAAATACCCTTATGTGCAAATTTCCTGCGCTGCATCATTAAGGCTATTTGTGGTTTCAGAAAATAAATGAATGAATAAATCAATAAAAACACAATAAAACGGAAAGTCTCTTCAACTTCAGCAAAACCGTTCCCATGTCAGTTAATCTGGAACTGAATGTCACCTTGAATCCTCCCAAGCCTGGCAGGGCCCCACACAAGGGATGATTTGCATTCCATGGAGAAAAGCAGCTTTGGGTGCTAGAGAACCAGCCATCTCAGAGCAAAGATTACATTGGATATGAGCTCAGATGCTGCAGGTAAGTGGAGGGTCACTGGTCAGAAGCTCAAAGGCCCTGCTCATCCTTCCATCAGTAAGAAATGCCACCAATTTGTGTAACAACAACAAAAAACGTCACCTTTATCTGCCATGAAACTGATTTGCACCGAACCAGTCAGGACTTAAAGATAAACGCCAATATCAGTTCTTATCTGGGAGTTAAAGTACTAAAAATTGTAACCTTCAACTTGAAGCCAGAAAAGAAAAGAGGAGGGCTCTCTACCCTTAGGGCTCTGTGATGGGGGAAGGGAATTCTCCATACTTTACTCTGAGGGCTCTGTGATTTGGGCAGATCTAATTCTTTCTAGAACCTTGTTTCCTCCTCAGTAAACAAGGTTACAATTCCCAACCTTGCATCATTATTTTTGTTTAAAAAGGACTAACATAGACAAATGGGACCATATAAAACTAAAAATAAGTTTTTGTACAGCAAAGTATGCCCACTGAGTCCTATAGATTCCTAAAGAGGCAGCCTACCAAATGTTAAAAAAAATAGTATGACTAGCTATACATATGACCAAAAAAAAAAAAAAAAACAACTATCTAAACTATACAAACAACTCAAAGCACTGGATATCAAAAAATAAAATAAAATAAAATAAAATAAAATAAAATAAAATAAAATAAAATAAAATAAAATAAAATAAAATAAATAGCCCAGTTATGATATGGGGCAAAGAACTAAACAAAGAGTTTTCTTTTTTTTTATTGAAAAGGGAAGTAAAGGGAAGTAAAAACACTTTATGGTAAAATTAAAGATTTACATGGAAAATATTTCAGATAAACACGTTAAAATTGACAATTTTCATGGAAAATTAAGGAGTAAAGTGGCAGACATGTAAAACATTGCTAAATTAATTGAAATATGGTATAGAAACATTTTATGATAGAATCAAAGATTTACGTGGAAAATACTTCTGATAAAATTGTAGAAAAATGTTAGAATTGAAGATTATCATGGAACTTTTATATAGATATGATAATGGTAGGCATAAAAGTATTCCTACATTAATTAAAAGTGGAATTACAAACATTTTCTGATAAACTTGAAGATTTACATGGAAAATATTTCTGATAAAATTGTAGAAATATATAGAAAAACATGTTAAAATTAAAGATTATCATGGAGATTATATAGATAAAATGATAGGCATAAAGATAATTCTAAGTTGATTGAAGGTGGAATTATAAACATTTTCAGATAACATTGAAGATTTACATGAAAAATATTTCTGATGAAATTCAAGAAATAAACATGTTAAAATTGACTATTTCATGGAAAATTTTACACAAAGAATGGTTGATGTAAAAACTCTTTCTAAATTAATTGAAGGTAGAATTAGAAACATTTGTGATAAAATCAAAGATTTACATTGGAAACATTTCTGATAAAATGGAGGAAGTATATAGAAAGACATATTAAAACTGAAGATTATCATGAAAAATAATGCAGATAAAATGGTAGACATAAAAGAAATTACTAAATTAATTAAAGGGGGAATTATAAACATTTTCTGATAAAATTGAAGATTCACGTGAGAAATATTTTGTTAGTCTATGTCTTTTTACTGGGGTGTTGAGTCCATTGTTGTTAAGAGACATTAAGGAATAGCGATTGTTGCTTCCTGTTATTTTTGATGTTATTTTTTCTTTCTTTGTTTAGTGAATTTGGTGTTTTGATTAGTATGTGCCAGGAGGATTTTCTATTCTGGTCCAGTCTGTTTGGAGTTCTGAAGGCTTCTTGTATGTTCATGGGCATCTCTTTCTCTACGTTAGGGAAGTTTTCTTCTATAATTTTTTTGAAGATATTCACTGGCCCTTTAAGTAGGAAATCTTTGCTCTCGTCTATATCTATAAACCTTAGGTTTGGTCTTCTCATTGTGTCCTGGAGTTCCTGGATGTTTTGGGTTACCAGCTTTATGCATTTTCCATTTTCTTTGACTGTTGAGTCAATGTTTTCTATGGTATCTTCAGCATCTGAGGTTCTTTGTTCTTTCGCTTGTATTACTTTGTTGATGCTTACACCTATGACTCCTGAATTCTTTCCAAGGTTTTCTATCTTCAGAGATGACTCACTTTGTGATTTCGTTATTGTTTCTACTTCCACTTTTAGATCCTGGATGGTTTTGTTCAGTTCCTTCACTTGTTTGTGTTTTCCTGTAATTCTTTAAGGGATTTATGTGTTTCTTCTTTAAGGGCTTCTGCCTGTTGACCCATGATCTCCTATATTTCTTTAAGGGATTTTTGTGTTTCATCTTTAAGGGCTTTTACCTGTTGACCAATGTTCTCCTGTATTTCTTTAAGGGAGTTATTTAAGTCTTTCTTGAAGCCCTCTATCAGCATCATGAGATACTATTTTAAATCCAACTCTTGCTTTTCCGGTGTCTTGGGGTATCCGGGACTTGCTGTGGTGGGAGAACTGGGTTCTGATGTTGCCATGTGGCCTTGGTTTCTGTTGGTAGGGTTCCTGTGCCTGCCTTTTGCCATCTGGTGCTAGTTGTTATTCTTGTCTCTGGGTGGAATTTGTTCCTCCTGTGGGCCTATAAGCCTGTGTCCTTACTCCTCTGAGCTCAAAAGTGAAAGCACTGCTGGGAGATCTCTCTCTCCTGGCAGTCTATGCACAGAAGACTGTGGAGTTTCCTGGCTCCGCGGTGCAAATGGCAGTGGGCAGGAAAACTTCCGTCCCAGCTGCTCTGTTGATCTTAGGCCCTGTGTGATCCTAGCTGGTCCCCTCCAGAGAGAAGGTGGAAGAGATCTCACCTCTGTGCTCAAAAGTTAAAGCCTGCTGGGAGATCACTCCCTCCTGGCAGGCTATGCACAGAAGGCTGTGGAGTCTCCAAGCTCCCTGGTGCAAATGGTGGCAGGAAGACTTCTGTCCCAGCTGCTCCACTGATCACAGAAGGCTGTGGAGTCTCCCAGCTTCCTGGTGCAGATGGCAGCAGGAAGACTTCAGTCCTAACTGCTCCACTGATCTTAGGCCCTGTGTGCTCCTAACTGGTCCCTTCTGAGCTCAAAAGTGAAAGCCTGCTGGGAGATCACTCCCTCCCGTCAGGCTAAGCACAGAATGCTGTAGAGTCTCCTGGCTTCCTGGTGCAAATGGTGGCAGGAAGACTTAGTCCCAGCTGCTCAACTGATCACAGAAGACTCAACAAAGAGTTTTCAAACTATGCTGTTTAGTTTTTGCATTAACTTAACATAGGCTGGGGATCATCTTGAAAGAAAAAAATTTTAAATGAGAAAATACCTCCATGGAATTGACCTGTAAGGCATTTTTTAATTGATTATTGATGTTGAAGGGCCCAATCCATTATGGACTATGCCACCCCAAGACAGAAGGTCCTGGGATGTATAAGACAACAACCTGAGCAAACAGGAGGAGTGAGCCAACAAGCAGCACTCGGGCATGGCCTCGGCACCAGCGCCGGCCTTGAGGTCTTGCCCTGACTTCTTTCATGAATGGGCTGTGATACAGAACTTAAAGCTAAAATAAGCCTTTTCCTACAAAGTTGCTTTTGGTATTATCACAGCAACAGAAACCCATTATTAAGACATAAGAGATGAAATATGAATGTGTAGGCTTAATTTTTCAAAACCAACTTCTAACAAGGGTTCTTAAATGCTTTAACCTCCCTTCTAGCTCATCATCCACAAGGCGTAGTGGAGAGGAAAGGTTAATAGGGCAAAGGAGGATGTGGACCTATTTAGAAATATTTCTTTGGAGTGAATCCAATCTGAATTGCCAGGGTATCAGTAGTTTGGTTCACACGAATCAACAACAGTAGCTTGATCCACTTGTAGAAACCATTCATGAATCAACAACAGCAGTTTAATCCAAAACTGAGATGCTCTCCAAATGGGCCCAAGAAGCCACCAGAACACCACCACAAGTTCTTTGGTGCCATTTCTCTCTATGAAGTCATGACAGATGATAGCCTGCAAAGAGTGGCAAGATGAAACAATACCATATAGTGCCATCCACTATTGGGTCATATTTGTGCCTTTTCCAAACATCACATGTTCTCTCAAGTGTCTGCTCTAGCAAAACATCACATTCCCCTTTTCCAGGCTGCTTGCAGAAAAACACATGTTTATTCTCAGCAAAACATTCCTCCACATGTCCAAAACATCCTCTCATAAGACAGTTTCCAGAAAAAACGTTACATGACACAACTGAGTCTCCAAAGAAACAAGAAACTTCTACTTTGTGAATGGTTATGAAATATTGGAAAACATGTTTGGCAAATTAAAACTACTTTGAAATTTCATCTCACCTCATTCGGAATAGTCAAGATTAAAGAAACAAATGGCACCAGGTGCTGGTGAAGATGTGGGGAGTGAGTCCCTAGTCACTGCTTGTGAGCTGCAAATTAGTACAGCCACTGTGAAAAATCAGTGTGAAGATTCCTCAAAAGAAGAAAGCCTAGAAATATATCTACCTCATGATCCAATTATTCCTGCACATATCTTCACTAAGTTCTCTGTGTATACACCCTGGCGTCCAATTTTAGGGCCTTTATGGGATTCCACAATATATGAATTGTGCCCCTCTTGATCTCTTGTTTTCTGTTTCTTTGTTTGTTTTCTCTAATTCCACTATGCTAGTTTGTTTTATCATATAATTACATATCATATCATATTCCCATATTCTCTTTTTTTTTTAAATGAGAGACAGAAAAGGAATGGATCCAGATGGGTTGGGAGGTGGGGGAGGAAGTGGGAAGAGTAGAAGAAAGGCAAACCATAATTATATTATGCAAGAAAAAACATCTAGTCTCAATAAAAGCAGAAGATATTGAGAGAGAGAGAGAGCACGCATGCACCATTTGGAAATCTACTACTGTAGAAGCTTCCTAAAATATAAACATATATTAAAAAGTTTAATGAATCCAACCAAAAAATGGACTCATAGACACCCCCAAAGCATTTACAGATTATTGGCAATACACCTGATTGGCCTCCAGAACTTGTCAGTAAGATGATATTGACAAAGACACCATATTTTTCACTCAGGGAACATGGAGAAATCAAGCTAGTACTCATTTGGAAGCTTTATCTCTGCTTTCCTTGTGTGGAAAGGGGGTATTCATGCTACACAGGGAGAAAAGTAAACTTCAGTCTCATCCAGCTGCAAACCATGCAAGCTACAGTAATGATTGGCCTAATATGATAGGTCTACCCAGTGCCATAATGGCATGAGCATTATGGGAGTAATCCAACACTCTGATCAGATATAAAGCCTGCTTCATGAGATGGAACCCATTTCTGCCACTATTGGTGGGGCCCAAAACATGTGGCTAAATAGGTTAGTAGCCCTAGTGCTAGGGGTGAATCCACCAGTACTGTTCTGCCAAATGAACATAGAACTAAAATGACTCCGAATGATGTATTGCCCATAGAGGGATGCAGCCCTAAACCCTCATCAGAGAAGCGTCTTGTAGAAGATGGCAATTATCACAGAAATGTTTAATGGGAAAATACACAGAGAATAAGAAACTATGGTGTGAAGGAACTGTACAGGCAAAGATCCCCCAAGGTCTCAGCACAAAGGAGATTTGCCCCAGAGAGACAATGGGCAGAAAATAAAAGACAAAGGAGATAGAGAATGAGGAAGAAGAGGAACCAAACAAGTGAAGGGGGAGATATTTGTCTCCAGAGGACAGAGGATACCTGCCTCTGGATAGAGAAGAAGCAGATGTATCCCATAGTCAAATAGCAGTTTATAAAGGTAAAAAGGTAAAAAAATCCCTGTGTAGGGATTAGGTGTTTAATTTTGATTGGGCAGGTTTATAGCCACAATGGGGGCTTTTGATTGCTGGATTTCAATACTTCAATAGCTGGACATTGATGGTCATCCTCAGGAGGAGGGAGTGGCCATATAAGGGAATAAATAGAACTTGGTGGCTAGCTTTGGGAATGAAATCTAGTGGGTTTTTAGCCAGGCAATGGGAATAGAAGAGAACAGCATGGCTAGAATCCCTTCACAGAATATTCAGCCCTAATTAGGGCATATATATCAAAATGTCCCCCCAACCTCCCTGTCCAAAGCTCATGGAATGTCACAGAAGAGGTTTAAAGATCATAAGAGCTATACATGGAGGGTTGCTAAAAATCCCACCAGTAGCTGTGGAACTGTTGATATTTGATAGCATCTGAGAGGAAGGGAGTCAGCTTTGTATAATAATGTGATGCTTGGTAGCTCAGTCACACTTCAGGCAGGTCTTGCTTCCAAGAGTAGGTAGCTGGGTTACACAAACTAGACTCAATAGGAGAAAAAATAAATAAAAACTCAAAATTACATGGGTAAGGTGGTGATTGTGGAGTCCGTAGTCATGGGAGGAGTTTGGTGGTGAATATGATCAAAATGTACTGCATGAAAATTTCAGATTTAATAAAATATTATATATATACACATACACACACACGCGCGCATATATATAATATTTTATTAAATCTGAAAAAAATATATATATATATATTTCCAGACATTCACTGGAAATATTCACAGCCACTCACTGAAAACAAAGATGAATCCAAAGACTCAGACTCACAGATTTCTGCTTTGGAAACTGAAAGCAGCACAGGAAGGAATGAAATTGGTGATGATGATCTCTCTCTTCCACCAAAAATTCTTCCTGCTGACAGGTAGGCACCTCATCCACCCTGGGAGGGAGAGAGCAGGAATGTCTCCCTCTGGTTGTGACCCTCTAAGTCACTCCTTGCCACATATACTCACACCTCAAGGCCTTTTTTATACAAAAAAAAAAAAAGGAAGAACAGATAATACACAAAGACACTAGACAGACCCTCCAGGAAGTTGGGGGGCTTGGAAGTTTAGGGGTTCTTGGCCAATGCACCAAATGTTATGCCCAGATTTCGAAAACCCCAAAGAGACCACCAGGGACTACAGCTCCAATACAAGCACATGAGAGACGTTTTTCAAGCTTGAGCTCAGGCCACAAACCTTCCTGATGTAACAAGATAGGAGAGTAGCCCCCTGGGGTCTAAGGGAAGGAGGTTTATAAAGGAAAAAAATCACAAGCAAGGGTTCCAAACCTTGGCATTACATGAGAGGGTAAAGGAATGTTGGCCTTTAAGCTAAATGGTTTACAGCACCTGGTTAACCACTAGGAGGGAGCATACATCAAGAAGGACCATCTTGACCGGGGAACAACTTATGTTTTCTTAGCCCACAGCTGCAGCTGCTGTGTCTATTTTTCAACTGTCATGGACATTTTGTGATTTTCTCAAAACTTAAGAGTGGGACCCATGCCTCTCTAAGAGCAAGTTAACTTAGAGTGGAGTCTTAAAAAAAATGGAGCTCATTATGTCACTTTAATCCCTACAATTTGTCTGCTCACTTACAGAAACGAGTGGAAAACACCTCCACAGACATCAAAGAGACTGATGAATATGGTAGTGTAGATTAACACCCAAAGCCCAGGGAGGTCATATAGGCCAGTGTGTAGATCAGGAATGAAGAGGAGAAACTGAGGTCCTGAGCACTGGGTTTTACTAACCACCTTATGAAAACCCCTCTTGAACAGCAAAAGCAACACATTCTGAGACCTGGGACAGACTTCTTTCTCTTTCTAGCCATACAAAAATGTCAGCACTCAGCTTTGTCTCTTATTCCTTTCAGAGTCACATTACTTTTCTCTCCAGAAATTCAGATGTGAATCTATGTTGAGGAAGTCTGAATATAGGCAGCCATGCTCTGATCCCTGAGCCTGGGGACTGAGAAGACTGAGCAGCCCTGAAGGGGCTGCAAGAACAGCTAACTAATAGGTCAAGAATGTTCTCTTCTGAATCCTCAGACCCCCAGTATGATGTCATACTAGGGATAAAGGGAATGCAATAATACAGTGTCAGTTGCTCCTGACATCACTGGAAATGGCACCACTGCCCAGAGCAAGGTGAGGCTGCCAGTGCTGCCAGGCCTCAGGGGCCACACTAGGCATTGTTGTGCTGAGACATAAGTGTTCAGTGTGTGAGATCCTTTTCTCTAAGCCCCAATAAAGACTGTAGAAAATGGCAGCACATAGTCCAGAGCTAGCTGGAATCTTTCCAACAGGACAAAGGGAATATGGTCCTTGGATAATCAAGGACAAACACAAAATAGAGATGCCAAGGATTTGAAACACCAGAGTTGGAAAAGATCTAAAGTGGGTCATCACTGCGACACTAAGGATAAGGCCAACCACCTGGACCCAAAGTAAGGCAGCATGTACTGCAGACTCTATCACGTTGGCTCTCCCTGGCCTCCCACCTGTTGGACCTTGACCAGAGAGAGCTTTCTTCACTGCACCCAGGCGTGTTTTCTTCTATTCCATGGGATCTTTCTCTTCCTAGCTTTCCTTTCTTTGCAGAGGTGATTTTTATCCTACAACATTGAGCACCAAATACCCGAAGAGATGTGGTTCTCACACTCGAACAGGAGATCAGCTTGACTTATGCAAGGATTTAGGCTTGGAATTCAGCTTCTCATCTGCCAACAACTGGTGAAACAGACAGTGGAGAGATACTTCTTACAAAGACCTGTGGAACTGGGTGCCCCAGATGTCCAACCTCCGACAGTTCCTGACAGGTACTGTGTTTTTGAGTGGGCTCAGTACCTCAAATCCTCATTACTGCTTTCTATAGCAGAGCAGATAAAGGGCTGTGTTAGGAGCTCAGTGTCCCTGAGGAAGTCAGCTGGATGCCATGCCAGTCACAGACCTTGGGCCCAGCGAACATATCTCTAGAAAACATATGCAAAATTTCCCCATGACCATAATGTATATGTTCATTCTGTCTAAATAATGAGACCTAAATAGGGACTGTACTTATTAGTTCCATTGCAAAACACACAAACAAAACTCATCAAATGTCTCCAATTATCACTCCAGGAACATTTAGTCCTGCTCGTTTCTGATATTTACATGTCTGTTAGTCCTTGTTCAGGACTTCTCCCACGTCATATCTTTCTGTTCGCAGCTGGCAATGGCTATCTTCCGTGTCTGCCTCTTTGGCTTTGTTGACACAGTTTGGAGTTTAGACTTTGTGTGTGCACTAAGACAATTTATAGAGGGTTTTGGCAAATGCAGAGACTTCTGGCTCACATCCCAAGGTGGTTGCATCCCCACAAGCACCAGCCCCTTTCTTGTGGTCTCTGAAGCCCTAATGGTGGCACTTCTACTTGTACAAAGGACAACACAGCTATAGTCTCACAGGATCAGAAGGGTGGAGACGCCTATAGCTCAGTCAATTCATAAGTTTTACCTGATGCAAACACCAGCTCTCTTGACACTAAATGAGTGGCTTTAGTTGCATATGGACACTAATTGCCCAGAGACGGTACAGAACCTTTGTTCTAGGAAGTCAATTACAAGACTCCTCCCACTTCAGACGGAAAGGATATCCCCAGGCAGGTGTGCACTTCTGGTCCGATAACTACAAATTTAGGTGCTTCTATGGTTCTTAAGTTTGACAATTTTTCTAGAATGACTGACAAATGTTTCAATACAATAACTATACTTAATCATAAATTTTACTTTTGAGGGTGCAAATGAACAAGCAATTGGGAGAGATGTGCATTGCCAGGACCAAAGGCAACTCCAATAGGCAGTCCAAATATCCAGAAATGAGCTCTACATGGAATATACGAGGACTTCTGATGGTTAATTGAAAGCCACATGTCTCAGGAACTTATGAAGGTGGTCCCCCTTCCCAAAAGGAGTTATTTCCCTTACCTCTGGCAGAAGGGACACACGGCTACCTGTGATGACTATGAGCAGAGCAAAGCTCATGCTGGCCTCCAGGCTTCCTCAGAGCCACAAGTACCTGTTACACATTTCAAAATCTGTGCTAGCATCCTACCCCTTCCCACCTCCTCCCCCACCCTAAACTCCACCCAGTTCACAGACTTCCCTCTCACCAGCTGCTAATTCTCCTTATAACCCTGCTATTCTCTCTCTGTCTGTCTCTCTGTCTCTGTCTCTGTCTCTGTCTCTGTCTCTCTCTCTCTCTCTCTCTCTCTCTCTCTCTCTCTCTCTCCCTTTCTCTTTCCTACTTCTCTCACTGAGCTTTGTCTATTTTCTCTCCCCCACTATTCTTCCCACTTTCACAGACAGCCCTGGCATGTGCAGTCAGCTTGCCATGTTCATTATATTTCTTTCCCTGCTCTGGATTCTTCTGGACTTTTCTAGATGCCTCTGGCTACTCTCTCTCATGTATGTAGTAAAAGCCTTCCCCTTAACCGTAACACAAAACAGTCATGTCATCAGTTTATATGTGCATAGTGAGTTATGAAAGGGAAGTGTTTTCACAGAGATTCGAGGTCCTCACTAGGCACCAGCCTCCCAGAAAGAACCTTCTGCACAGATGTGTTCACCAACCCAGATGAGCTTTACAGCCTAGGCCTGCTTGATGAGATCACTATGGTTGATGCAATCGCTATGACTGATGAAATTGCTAGGAATGGACCCCTATCTCCAGTGCTGGAAATATGCATTTTGAAGCTGCTTTTGCTAAAATGTGTTGACTCCTTGCTTGGGCTCCGGGGTAATTGCCTTCATCTTGTATCCGTCTGCCTTCTTTATTTTAGCTAAAGGCAGAAACATAATATTCCTCTAATCCTTCTCTCTTGAGTAACCTTGGGTTCCTGGACTTCAAAGGACATACCCTATCTCCCAGGTAAGGACAGATATCTACAAGGCTGAGATTGTACCCCAGAAGAGAAGTAATAATACCAGGAAAGGGCCTTGCCTCTTAAAGGAACAAGAATTTTTCTCAGACCACCTTCAAGATCTTGCAGAACCCAGATGTGGTACAATGATCAACAGACTGCAAGTAGGTCAAGACTGTAATTATGAATACCCCTTGCTCCTGGCCCCAGTTCTCTCTTCATTTGAGCCAAAGCTCATGTTAGTGGCACAGTGATGGACTTGGGCACTAGAGTTACTTATTTGTTCCTCTTCCCAAAATCGCCGCATTAAATAAATCTCTCTGCTTCTTGCCATTATTTGCTTTTGTAATTGTGTACTGGGACAAGTGGCTGAGCCTAACTTTTGGGAGCTGCTGGATTCCAGACTTTTGTCTTAATAATGCTAGTTACAGGGAGGCCTCAGAGGTTCCCAAGTACAGGCTATTGCTATGGCTACTGACTACCCACTAGAACTAGATGATAAAAATGTTTAAGACACCACATACTTCAGTTACAGAACACACACACACACACACACACACACACACACACACACTGAAGCTGTAATTGAGCTGAAAGCTGTTTCCTGTTGGCTAGGTGTTCTTAGTGCCTGAAGGCACAATGTAAGCTACTGGAAGAGAAAAGCCATTAATAGTTCTACCCAGCTATGAACTCTACATGCAACAACCTGGCTGGCAAGCCAAGATATCCTCACTGGTGCAATCATGGCATGACTGTTGGTGGGAGATAACCAACAAGGTTCTGATTGGATTTGAGGCCCACTTCATAAGAGGATTCCTTAGTCTGATAAATCTGATCAAAGGCCTACCTCTGGAGAGGTCACCTACCATGGAGAGAATTTGCTACTGAGGCTTTGCTAAGTGGACGTGGAATTGACCTGCCTTCTAAATATTTATGTTAACACAGATGGACTGGTGCTACTCTCCGCCTTCGTCAGATAAGCTCCTTTCTATAGTGAGCAGTGACTGATTAATGCAAAGGCTCCTAACTGGTCAAAGTACTAAACACAGGTGGCTGCTAAGTGTTCAGTCAGGAAATGTACAGCATTCTTTCTAATGCCAGGGAATACAGGACAAGAAGGTTCAGAAAAGAATGTCCTAAGAGCAAAGGTAGTGGGAGAGAACTGGACTTCCCTTACCACGAAACAAAGAGAAAACAAACCAAAGTCGTCTCCGGGGTGTGAAAAGTATAGAAATGAGGAAACTGTTAGAACAATCGATTCTGTCTCTTTTTTCTCTATTCTCTTCATTTTTCTTCTCTCTCTCTCTCTCTCTCTCTCTCTCTCTCTCTCTCTCTCTCTCTCTCTCTCTCTCTCTCTCCTCTTCCTCCTCCTCCTCCTCCTCCTCCATGTCTCCATTCACTCATTATTATTTACTTAAACATCCACACAAAGTTCTCCTTCATCCATCTTTCTTTCAGATTTTAAGTAAATAATTTCTCCAACATTTCTTTTGCAGGAAGGAGAGAGAAGTAGGAAGGTTGTAACTCCTGCTTCAGACACATAGATCTAAAGGTCAGTTCAGCAGACCCTAGAAAGTCTCTAATATAGGTCGGGGTTAATGGTCCCTGTGTGAGTCCCAGAAGCCCTTAACAACTTGAAGGAGACCCTTTGGGGCAGGAGAAACACACACTGACAGGCATCCCCAGCTTTTGCTATGGCTAGTTTAAATGTGTTCCTTCCAAAATTAGTGTGTTGGAAGCAAAGCTAATTGCTGTTGGGAGGTGGGGCCTTGGGGAGGTAGGGTCTTGGGAAGGTGGGGCCTTGGGGAGGTGGGGCTTTGGGGAGGTGGGGCCTTGTGGAGGTGGGGCCTTGGGAGGTGGGGCCTTGGGGAGGTGGAGCCTTGGGGAGGTGCAGCCTTGGGGAGGTGTGGCCTTGGGGAGGTGTGGCCTTGGGGGTGGGGCCTTGGGGAGGTTGGACCTTGGGGAGGTGCTTCAGCCATTCTGCCACTGAGAAGAGCTTGTGAGATTGGGCTCTGATCTCCCACATGAGGACATAACATCCCTCTTCTAGAGAATTAAAAAGCAAAGCTATTGAGGTTTGGTCTGTTGCTATGTATTGTAATACTAAGTGTGGGCCTGCAAGACCTGGTTATCCCAGAGAGAGTCTGTACATAGACCTGCTATGTGACCTTGCCCCCAAATTTTTTCTGATTGGTAAATAAAGATGCCCACAGCCTATAGCTGGGCAGAACTGAGATTTGCAGTACTTGGTATTCCTGGCTGGAGGCAGGGTGGGGGGTGGGGTCAGAGGAGGCCTTGAGAAAGAGAGAGAGTGAACCGAGGAAAAACACTTGATGGGTTAAGAGTCAAGAAAATGTAGCCCTGAGAGCTGGCCAATTGGAGGTAAGAGCAGCTCAGATGAGACATAGTAATAACGCAGAGTTACTGATAGGAAAGTAGATTCTAATGGCATACATACCTGCCCAACTCTTGTGCTGCTTAAGATTTATAGTAAATAATAAAACTTGTGTGTCTTTTATCCAGGAACTAAATGGCCAAAGGTGGGGTAGGAACCCTGGGTTGGGGTTAAATTTTGCCCTAACACAAAGCAGCACCTTGAAAGCAGAGACTGCTTTAAACACCTGTTGTTTTCATCTTGAACTTCTCCATCTGTGTCTACAAGAAATACAGTGCTGTTCTTGATCACACTCTGGAGTAATCTCTCTGAGAATCAACAATACACCTGAACATTTAAAAACACGATAGAGTTACTTAGGACTGGAAGAGCAGCGACAGGGGTAAATTTTCAGTAAGGAAGTAAAAGATTATTTCTACCACATGGACTGTGGAGATATATGGAGATAGTTTTTAATAACTTTAGTATTTAAACCTAGTCTCTGAAGTTTGAGTTCCTACTTATGACATCCAAAAGCATGATGCTAACTAACACCAAACCTCCAAAAATCAGGTTGGAACTTAATCCTGAAGGCAATAGCATAAAGAAGGTGACCTTTGGGGCTGCTTGGATCATGAGAGTGCCACTTCATAAATAGTGTCAGAAACCATATGAAGATATTTAAGGGACCTTGTTAGCACCCTTTGTAACCTTTACCAGGAGAGGGCACAAGCCTCAGCCCATCCTTCTTCTGGGTGAGGGTGAAGCTGATAGGTGTTATTTGGAAGCAGGCAGTAGCCCTTGTCAGACACTGAATCTGCCCGCATCTTGCTATTACAGCATGTGAGTCTATGAAAAATAAAGTTCTGTAATCCCTGCACTTGGGAGGCAGAGGCAGGCGGATCTCTGAGTTCGAGGCCAGCCTGGTCTACAGAGTGAGTTCCAGGACAGCCGGGGCTACACAGAGAAACCCTGTCTCGAAAAATAATAAATAAATAAATAAATAAAGTTCTGTTCTCTATTAAACCATCAGTCAAAGGTACTTTGTTATGGCAATAGGAATAGACTAATTATCCACTTAGCACGACGATTACAGAAGGCTAATCTCTGGGCTGCCTGAAGGAGAGCCTGTGCGAGCAGAGAAAGCACCCAATGGCAGTTCCCTGGATCGGGGCGGGGGAGGGGTGGTGGTGGTGGTGGTGGTAGTGGTGGTGGTGAGGGTCCCTGTACATGAAGGAGCTTCTGGTTACAACTGTCCAGGCATCATCAGTTCTTAGTCCAACAGAAAAGCAAGGGCAGCTGAGTCCAACTGAAAACCTAAGCAACTGTCCTGTAGATATTTTTCATTTATTATGGGAGTGTAGGCTTCCAAAAGAAATATAGGTGGGCTTACAAAAGATAAATGACTAAAAGCACTTAATTCAGTGGTTTGATTTTGTAAATGCCATGGTTACAGATTAATTTATGCAACTTCTTCTAATGAGTATTCTCAGGACACTCATCACAAATCTAATTTCTGTTGACTTGGACCTGGTGAACAATGAGGATTCAGGTATATTAAATATGGTCCCTGGCTACCATGTGCTCAGAGAACAAAAGAAAATGGCAGACAGAACCATTGATCTGGTGCTTAGCTTCTTGTATCTAGAAATATTCGTGTCTCTGCTACTACTGTCCTATTGGTAGACAGTAGGCTGTTGTCTAGTTTGTTTTTTATTGCTGTGCTAAACACCATGACCAGAAGCAACTTGGGGAGGAAAAGGTTTGTTTGACTTTTATGTCCCAGTCATAGTTGATTATTGAGGGAAATCAAGGCAGGAATTCAAGCAAGAGCTGAGGCAGGAGCTGTGAAGGAACACTGCTTACTGGCTTGCTCCCTGTCTTATGTTGATATCTTTCTTATATCTGGCAAGGCTTGGCACCACGCACAGTGGACTGGGACTCCTACACCAACCAACATTCATGGAAATTCCATATAGACTTGCCTACAGCCCAAATCTCATAGATATTTCCTTCATTGAGGTTCCCTCCTTCCAGGTAACTCTAATTTGCACCAAGTTGACCAAAAATTAAATAAATAAGACATAACCAGCACACCTACTTTGAGATAAGTAATCACACCTCTGGTAACATAGATATAAAAACATTGACTCTGGAGTAGCCTGAGAAGGGCTCAGAGGTGTCCAGCTCTGGGCAATGTTGCAAAATACAGAGAAAAAGGAAATGTCTACCTTAAATCAAAGAGACTGCAAAGTCTCCTGATGGTCAGAATCCTCTGGAGCACTAAGGATATGTGCTAAGGACTCAAGGCCCCAAGGTCAAGCCAAGTCACTGGCTTACACTACCATACTTACTCTTAAAACAAAACAAAACAAAAATCTATGTTGTTTCTTCCTCCAGCAAGACACTCTGCTCCCATGTCAACTCTGTGTCCTTGAAATGAGTAACAGACAGTCAATTGATTACAAAGAAAAATTCTTTGGCAATGATCTTCGTATTGTCTACCATAAATCTTACCAATTCCTCAGATTTCTCATGATGGAAAACCAAAGAATGATATTGAATGACATTTCATCAGACTCCAGGAGCCATCTGTTCTCTGGCTTCCTTAAGTGAAAAAGATGCTTGGATTCAAGACATAATGTTGAGCATGTGGTGCTCTCAATTTCAACTCCATGGAAAGCTATATTCACTCTGGCCTTGAAAGATGGTCTCTTGTAGGTTCTCAGACTCTGGATGTTCCCTGGCTCTCTCTGTGCTCTGAATCCAAATCAAAGTATGGCTTCCCCACATGTGGGCAAGCATAAGGTAGATCAGGGAGCAGTGCTGTTTAGAGGATTTAATCCCCTTGAACTTAAATGATGTAAATGTCACTGGGACCGTCTATCCTGACTCCACAGATAAGCATCACTTTCTTCTAAGAAGCTGATGCTATAAACAGGTACAATGGTGGGGATGGGCCTCTCCTTCTCTCTTACATCTCTCGAGCTATTCCTCTTTCTGCCATTCTCCAACTTCCTGTCCTCCTGGATGGCAGCCTATCTTGATGTGCCAACTCAATGCTTCTTTTCTTTGGGTGAGTTTGGGTTTTGTTTCAGATATTCTTTCCGTGTTCCTTCTGAGAAATGTGTGCCATGCTGTAGGATGCCATGAGACATTGAACTCAGACCCCAGCTGTCCTAGCCATGCTGTTGAATGCAGTAGAGAGTTCCTATTTCCCAGCTCTGGGAGAATAGGGGCAGGAGAGATGCTGGGTCAGGCACCACAGAACTGAGGATATACATACATTGTGCTCTTTGTAGAAGCTTACCCATGCCTGCACAGTGTGCTGAAGAGGTGGGTGAGGAACGAAGATGAGATATAGTCCCAGAGCACAACATCTTCTAGAGAAATCATACATGCTCAGTTCCCCTGCTGTTTCCATGGCAAGGGTTAAGGCAGGGTGAGGTTTAGACACAGGTGAGATGCTGAGTGGAGTTCCAGCCAAGAACATAGGGTGACCTCAAGAAGAGCCCCAGTGCTCCAACCACAGATGTTCAGGGGTCATTTGCCCAGGGTTGGAGCTCAAAGGACCTTCTTCACTTTTAAGGGATTCCCTACCCTGAAGACAAGGAGCAGAAGAATGATTCAGAGCTTCTACTTGTCAGCTTAAAATGATATCACCGAGCACTATCTACCCGAGCATACCATTATCTCATGGTATCATAGGGAAGCAGAGACAGAATGAGCTAGAGACTGCTTCAAGGCGTGGTGAACGAGCCTATGTACTTTGACTTTCCTTGAAAATACTGAGGTAAAATAGCATAAGATGTGTCAACTCAACCTCACAGCTAGCATTTTAACGCATGCAGTGCCACAGCACCACATCTGTTCACACTGTGCGTTACAACACCCATTCCACCCTTCCACCTCTCCACCCTTTTGCCCTTCCACCCTTCTACCATTCCAGCATTCTACCATTATGCCATCACACCATTCCACCATTACATCATTATACCACCCATGTCCGGAACTCCACTCTCAAAGGATCTCTGTGCCCACTAGACATAAGCCTGCCTTACAAACTTCCAGAAAACCCCATTTTACTTTCTATCTCTATGAATGCCCCTCTTTTAGATCGGTCAGGTAAGTCTGCTCATGCAGTTACTTGAACGTAACTACATTCAAGTCTACAGCGTTTCTCATTTAGTTTCTCCCGAGTGTGGAATTTGTGGGTTTCCATGGTAATTCCATGGTTAACTTTTTTGGGGAACAACCATACTCTTTCATAGTGACTGTGCCATTTTTCATTCCCACCCACAAATGTACAAGCACCCTGATTTCTCCATATTCCAACATGTAGTATTTCCCGTTTTCCTGATGACTATACTAATGGCTGTGGAGTTGTCTTGTATGTTTTTGAATGCAATTGAATATATTGCTAGGTTACATCTTACATATGTTTCCATTTAGTACCTGCATGGCTGTGTTGGTTAGTTTTTTTCTCAACTTGACACAAGCTAGAGTCCTCTGGGAGAGGGAACCTCAACAACAACAAAATGACTCCACCAGACTGGCTTCTAGGCTTTTGTGAGGTATTTCCTTGATGCTGATTGGTGTGAGAAGGCCAAGCTCACTCTGGATAATGCCACCCTTGGGAAGGTGGTCCTGAAAAATAAATCAGGCTGAGCAAGCCCAGTGTTCCTCCAAATCTCTGCTTTAGTTCCTGCCTTAAGGTTCCTGGTTAAGATCCTGCCCTGACTTCCTTTAGTGATGGGTTGTGACATACAAGTATAAGTCAAACAAAGTCTCTCCCACCCTAGTTGCTTTGGTTATACTGTTTTGTCACAGTGTACTGGCTGGTATTGTGTGTCAACTTGATACAAGATAGAGTTATCACAGAGAAAGGAGCTTCCCTTGAGGAAATGCCTCCAGGAGATCCAGCTGTAAGGCATTTTCTCAATTAGTGATCAAGGGTAGATGGTGCCATCTGTGTGCTGGTAGTCTTGGGTTCTATAAGAGAGCAAGCTGAGCAAGCCAGGGGAAGCAAACCAGTAAGTAACATCCCTCCATGGCCCCATGACATCAGCTCCTGCTTCCTGACCTGCTTGAGTTCCTGTCCTGACTTCCTTTGGTGATTACCAACAATGTAGTAGTATACGGTGAATAAACCCTTTCCTCCACAACTTGCTTCTTGGTTATGATGTTTTGTGCAGGAATAGAAACCCTGACTAATACACACAGCCTTAGAAAACAATGAGAACAGCTGTTCAGAGTCTTTGTCATACTTTGTCATGGAATAGAGAGGTTTATTTGTCTCAGGATTCAGGTGGCTAAAAGGTCCAACATTACAACACTGTCATATTACTGAGGGTTTCTGGCTATCAGAGAGGCATCAATGGAAAAACCACATACAGGAGAGACAGAGCCCTGAATTTTCATAGCTAACTCTTATGAGAACACATTGATCTATTTAAGATATAGAGCCCCCATGAGCCAATTGCTTCTCAGTTCCCCACATCTAAAAGTCCCCACCACCCCAATACCACCCTGGAGACTAAGCTTCTAGCACATGAACCTTCAGACGCAAATTTTATCTGCCCACTCTCTGCATTGCCCTTGTGTAATACACATTTGTGTGCTGTGAGCATTTCTGTATCATGCACCGGGCTATGTCATCTATTCTTTAGGGAAAATTGTGGATGTTGCCAAATATAGCCTCTACAAATATATAGATAGCTGTCTATATGTCTCCTTCCATAGAAACAGAGGCTGCCAGCCTGTCTACAAACCTTGCTCATTTGTTGCCATAGAAGCCCAACAGTGAATCCCAGAACTATGTCATACTAGCCTACCTGTCCCAATCTGCTATACCCCTATGCACCCCAGACCCGAGGACCCTAACAGAGCCAAGGAGGACAATACGGCTAAAAATACCAGGCTCTGTAACATATCCCTGACCAGACTCATATAGTCCCCCACATCTGATCTTCCACATAGCATAACCTCAAACAATAAATTACCTAACTCCTGGAGCAGGACACACTCAAAAGCATAATTTACAACGTGAAATCCAAGCAAGGGCCAAGTGGCGGTCAACACTGTGGACATAAATCCCAGCTTGTTCCTATGTTGACATTCTACCATCTGAAAAGAATAAGCAGGAAGGTGTTTTCCTTGGTTAATGAGTTACATGCCAACAAATCTCAAAATATCATGAAGGAGGGCCCATGGGGACTTCAGTAAAGGTTCAGAAGAGACTCAGAGAAAGTTGCTAGAGCCTTGCTAATGGATTATTTGTCCTACCCTGTAAGTGTTCACCTTAATTTTATCACTGAGAGGGGTCAGGGCTAGAGGACACTTGTAAGCTTCACTGCACAGTGAGTCCAAGGCCCATGGGTCTCATCTTTCCACACTAAGGACTGCACCTGCCCTTCCTCAAATGTGGGACTTTATTTTGAGATTTCAATCGACAAGTCTGTTCACAGACTGACATGTGAATCCCAGTTTATTTACTCGGCAGAAACAAAACGTAAGTCTGCCAACACAGGGACTCATCTGGGCTGCCCCTGCAGAAGAAATATGAACTACACCATCCCGTCCCAGTAGTCTCTGAGAGGGAAAGCAAACATGGTGACCTCAATGGAAAGCCAGGCAGGATTAGCAAGGCGTGAGAAACTTCCCCTGAAGAAGTCCTCACAGCCAGAGCACACAGCCCCTGCTCACCCGTGCACACACATATTCACACCTCAGGTTTGTTACACATGGGAAATGGAATAGACCCCGCCCAGAGGGGCCTCAGAGGACCATGACTATCACTCTAAGAAGCTGTGCCTCATAGGAAGAAGCTCATTGGGTAAACTCCCCCATCCTCCCATAACAAGCCCACTTAGACCCCGTGTTCTCCCTTTGCCGAGCTGTGGGCTTCTAGAAGCAGTTCTACTTTCCATGGTTTCGGTTGCCCATAGTTAACCACAGGCCAAAATAGTACATAGAAAATTCCAGAAATTAGCAACTCCTGGCCAGCAAATCATGTGCTATTCTGAGTTACATCCTGAAGTCCTAGCCATCCTTATCAGTTCCTCCTAAGACAAAATGCTCATCCCTTTGCCCTATGTATCCACATTTATGCACTGCTGCCCCATGAGTCAGTTAACAGCCATCTTAGATATCAGATTGACTGCCATGGTATTAGTGGCTTTGTTCAAGTAAGTTTCGTTTTACTTATTAATACTTCTGGGCCTTGAAGAATAATTGCCATGCTGGCTATTTTATCTTAGTGCATTGTTATTAATGTTTTGTTTTAGTATTTATAAATTAAATATTATATGTATGTATGTGTATATGTATGTGTGTGTATGTATAGGAAAAATCATAGCATGCATTGGGTTCTGTATTGTCTAAAGATTTAGAGATATGTGGTGGGGTCTCGATAATCTTTTCACACCCAATAGTAAGGGATGTACCCAGTTTATCTGGAGATGATAGAGAATTATTTTTTCAGTCAGTGACATAGAGAAGCACTTATTCCCCAAGAATCTCAGGACCCTCCTGCAGGAAGTGAATTTGGACCTAGCTCCATCTCCTAAGTAGGCAGGAGTCCCTGAGCTCTGCTCATTCTTTATCTGATGCCAGAAGGAGATTGCATTGTTCCCTGCCACTGAGGCACCAGCCAGGAGCCCTGGGAAATCTTGTATGAACAGAGCAGCAGTGAGAAAAACAAAGACCCTGAGTCACCTGTCCCCAGGACAGTCACACTTCACTATCCCACTCCATGCGGGCAAGGTACCCTGCTTTATCTGCAGCAGTTGTATTTTATTTCACACAGTAGGACTACAGGGTATGAGCACTATGATGTCCCTTACCCAGAGAGGGTAGCCCTTGTACTCTGACCAGGGAACAACAACAAAGTCCCATAATATCCAGAAGAAAGACAGAACCTCTCAGCTCCAGTTTGCTAACAGCAATGTAGACTAAGAGTAAACAAGGGGTAAAGAATAGGAGTACACCTGTTTCTGTGGTAGATGGGCTTTCTTTCTAAAGGGCTTAGCAGCTATGTAATCTCTCCTATGCCAAGCCTGAAGAGGTAGAAGCCCTTATGTCCACCTGGCCATAACAAATACTCTAAAGCTGTATGACTTAAAACAGTTGTAATTAGTGGTCTGTGTAAGACCCGGAAAAAAAAAAAACCGAGGGTGCCCCAGCACCCCATGCCTCAGAAAGCGACACCCAGATCACTTGCAAGAAATGGTCTTAATGCAAGAGCAAGAGGAATTTTATTCCAGAGGCTCTGGGGTTCACAGCCATACACTATGCAGGGGTAGAGGACTGTGAACCACGAGTGCAGAATCGGGACGGCTTTTATAGGCTTACAACAAAACCCACACATCACAAACCAATCATTCCTTAGCATTGAGAGCCCGCACAGTGCTAGCCAATTGATTTGTACCACTCCATAGCTTCTAAGTCAATCAGTTTAAATTATCCAAGCCCATGCTCCAAGGACCAATCAGTTGCCTATAGAAGCCAGATAGCAACTAGAAGCTCATTTCCTGTTATGTGGCCAGGGTCACATACGCATTTCCTGTTATGGAGCCAGGATCACTTATTCAAGGCCCTTTTGCCTACCTAGTTCCTAACAAAGAGTGGGCTCAAGGAATGTGACCTTTCACCTAGTTTCTAACAAACAGCGGGCTAAACTTCTGACTTTTGGGGGTCATTTAAGAGTTAGGCACGGGGGATTTTTAGGCTGTAATTCTCATCCTTTCAGTCTGTATCCTCACATTCTACATTTATACATTAAACAGTATACATCCCTTCAAAAGACTGGAGTCTGTGCTGGACACATAGACTTTCTTACTGTTACTCCCTGAATGATGTGGTATAAGACTGTATATCATTTGTGTATTGCAAATAGTCTGCAAATGATGTAAAGACTCAGGAGGATGTGAGTAGGTCAGAGTCAAGCACATCACCATGCTGTACAGGCACTTTAGCCTCCAGAGATATGGAGATCATCAGAGAGTCTGACTTTCAGAGCCAACTCCCCAAGGATGCTAAGGGACCATTTCAGTCTTAATTGCATCAACTGCCATTAACAATCTTAGCCTTGCTCTGCTGTGCAGTGATTCCTGCAATATCTGCTGCTGAGTCCGCATCAACTCAGGCCTAGAGAGTCCGGGATAAGTTCACAGAAGGGCAAACTCGTTGCTTCCTCTTATGCTATAGTTTGTATATTAAATACCTGCCCCACACCCCATCCCTCAGATTTGAAGGCTTGGTTCCTAAGCTCTGTCACTACTGGGAAGTGGTGACACACTTCATAGGCAGGGACTAATGGGAGAAAGTTAGGTCCTTTGGGGCTGTATCTTTAAAAGGGATCTTGAAACTCTAGACTCCTCCACTCTTCCACTTTCAGCTCATTTCCTGGATGCTGTAGAGTACACAGACTTCCCCCACCTTACATCTCCGCCATGATGCTATGCTGCTATTGGACCGAAACAATGGGGCCAAGTAGTTGTCCACTGAATTCCTACAATCGTGAGGCAAAATAAACCTTTCTTCCGTTGAAGGTGGTTATCTCAGGTATTCATTACAGTGATAGAAAGGTATTTCCTCAAGCAGCCTATTCTGGATTCATTACAGTAGCTGCTGGGTGAGGAAGAAAGTTCCAAGATTCTTCCTCCATTCGTTTGCAAGAGAACAAGGGGCCACTCTTGCTAGACCAGAATATCCCTTACTACATTTTAAGGTTTATCCCTATGCCACAGATAAATGTAGCTCTCACCCCTCATCAAAGAAGCCTCTCTGTGGGAATTGGAGCCCATGCCACAAAGCAGAGAGCAACAGCTCATGAGGATCCAAGCCCCAGAGTGGGATACATCTACAGCACAGCTTCTGTATCTAAGGCTTGGGGAGCTTTGTGGACAAAGGAGCAGAAAGATTCTAAGAGCCAGAGAACCGAGATGTCAGCTGTGAAATAGTAGAAATGGCTGCAGAACCAAGATCAAGATCCAAACAACAGCAATATAGACACATTAATATGGGAGGGGGGATCTCATGGGCTTCCCTCCCGAGACAAAGAACTGCAGGCAGCTAATGACTTCAGAGAGAAGAGAATTAGCCTCTCCCGGGATGAAAACCTAATTGGATATGCATCGTGTAGGGCTTGTCCATGGTGTGCTGTCTTATCACGGGCCCAAAAGACATTGATTTCAGCCACAGAATAAGGCTCCCAGAACTGTGAGAAAAACTAAAGGCTTTCCAAGTTAATTATATCAATTTCATTATTATAGTGATAGAGGACTGTTAACAAACCTACTCTGTATTAAAAAAAAAAAAAGCCATCTCTTAGACCTGCCAGAGACTAACAGCCCACACGCAAAGACATTCTATTTAATCAGAAGAAGCCTGGAAGTAGGGACTTTGTGCTGGAGTGTTCTAAATGAAGCCCCTGCCTCGCTTCAAACAGCCACGCCATTTCTTCACCTCCTTCCCAGGCCCAGTAATGAAGGCCTTCTTCTCCTCCTCCCTTCCCCTCCCCCTTCTCCTTCACCTCCTCCTCCCTTCCCCTCCCCACTTCTTCTCCTCCCCTCCTCCTCCTCCCCTTTGACCCCTGGCCACTTTCAACTTTGTGCTTGCCAATTCCTAAGTTGATATTCACTCAGACCCTTCAACATGTCAATCAAGTGGGTGTCTCCGCTGCTCTTCAAACACCTGGCCAGCATTTCCTCTGAGTGGGACATACAGATTCAGCTGAGTGGAAAGAGAAAAAGACACTCGATTTGAAATCTATTAAAATATTGAGTGCTGGACATTCATCTTCAGAAAATCTCCAGGAAGGCAGAGCATTCACAACAGCTCAGTGGTCGAGCAGAGTGCCTTCCTAGAAGACTAAGAACCCTGGGGCTTGGTCTCCAGCACCCTAATAAAAATAAGATAGGAAAACAACATCTTCATGTGGAATGTAGTGGCATGTTATCTGTAAGGCCAGCACATGGGATGCTGATGCCAGGAAACCTCAAATGTGAAGCCAGCCTAGACTGCACAGTAAAGTCCTGATGAGCCTGAGCCATGTAATGAAGTTCTGTCTCAAACTAAATTAAATGCCCAGAGGCAAGATCCGTTCCCTGGCCACCTGTGGCATGGCTCTCAGAAACCAATCCTTCTTTCTGCTTTTAATTGCTGGACAGTTAAGATCCCGAGGCAAGTATTGCCAGGTACTGGAATTTAAAACTGACTGCCCCAACTCTGCATGGTGGGGGACTTTACACAGCCACAGGAGACAGCTTCTCATCCTATTACCCTGGAGAATTTCAAGGCTGGGTTGGCCTCAGTAGAATCACCTCAGGGCAGGGATGTAAGATTCAAGCCTTCCTCCTCCCAACTCTGACTCATGGATCAGGGAAGTTCTTCATTTAACTTTCCTTTTTAATGTTTCCCAGTTGATTTTCATATGCAGTCAGGATTAGGCGCCATTGTTAGACAAGTTATTTGCAAAGTTGCCTTGGCGTTGTGTGTACCCTGAAGTACCTAAAGAGGCTGAAAAACAGTCCTGAGGCTGGCCCCACCCCTGACACTGATTGAATTAGATGCTGGTGGGACCTGGACATGAGGATTGGTGAGAGGTGATTCCTAGGTGTGGGCAGGAAAAAGATGCAATGTTTGGGGTGACATTTCAGGAAATTGTGAGTCTCTGGAAGGTCAAAGGACCTAATATCTTCTAGGCCTGCTTAATTCCATGTTCTCTAGAGTCAGCACTTCTGCCCTGAGGGATGGACCCATGAAGAGAGATACTGAGTCGGGCCCTGAAGAAACAAACCTACTCTCATTCAGGAGGCTGCTGGGGACAAGAGGCTTCAAATTTTCATGCCGGCACACTGCTTCTGGCTTCCTTCTGAGAGGATAGTTCCTTCTTCCGCCTCTAGGGCAATGATTCTCAACCTGTGGGCTGTGGCCCCCTTTGGGATATCACATATCAGATATTTGACATTCATAAGAGTAGCAAAATTGCAACGAAAATAATTTTGTGTTGTGGGGGTCACAACAACATGAGGAACTGTATTAGAGGGTTGCCGCATTGGGAAGGGTGAGAATCACTGCTTCGGGGATTCTGAAAGCAGTAGTGATGTGGCTTGCTCAGTGTGCCTGCACTCCAGGGAGTTAGTGCTGCAGGTATATGCAAGAGAGAGAGAGAGAGAGAGAGAGAGAGAGAGAGAGAGAGAGAGAGAGAAGAAGAAGAAGAAGAAGAAGAAGAAGAAGAAGAAGAAGGGAAGGAAGGAAGGAGGAGGAGGAGAAGGAGAAGGAGAAGGAGAAGGAGAAGAGAAGAGAAGAGAAGAGAAGAGAAGAGAAGAGAAGAGAAGAGAAGAGAAGAGATGAGATGAGAGAGAACATTTTTAGATTTCTAGCCTGCTGGGGTTGATAAAGTATGAACGACATAGCAACCGCTAATTAATGCATCACAGACACTCTTCTTTCTGTCCTGTGGGTCATACAGCACAACCCTGGCACAGAGAAAGAGAGGGGGCCATGGAAGGAAATGTGGAGATGATAGCCAACTACAGGGCATCAGAGGACTCCATAATGAACACCAAATGTTCAGATAAGAACGGAATACAAAACATAAAAGGACTCCTCCACTGCTGGTGGGAATGCAAGCTGGTACAACCACTCTGGAAATCAGTATGGCGGTTCCTCAGAAAACTGGGCGTGATACTTCCGGAGGACCCAGCCATACCACTCCTGGGAATATACCCAGAAGATTCACCAGCATGCAATAAGGATACATGCTCCACTATGTTCATAGCAGCCTTATATATAATAGCCAGAAGCTGGAAAGAACCCAGATGTCCCTCAACAGAGGAATGGATACAAAAAATGTGGTATATATACACAATGGAGTACTATTCAGCCATTAGAAACAATGAATTCATGAAATTCTTAGAGAAATGGATGGAGCTGGAGAATGTCATACTAAGTGAAGTGACCCAGTCTCAAAAGAATACCCATGGTATGCACTCACTGATAAGTGGATATTAGCCTAGAAGCTTGGAACACCAAAGACACAAATCACATATCAAGTGATGTCTCACAAGAATAAAGGAGTGGACACTGGTGCTAGAATGGACCAAAACATCATTGTGGGAGAGTACAAGAACAGTAAAGTGGGAGGGGTGGATGCGGGAGCAGGGGGAGGGAAAAGGACATGTGGGACCTTTGGGGGTGGGGAACCAGAAAAAGGGAAATGAATTGTAAATATAGAATATATACAATAAAAAAAATCAAAAAAAAAAAACATAAAAGGACAGTGGGATGGAGGCGAATTTCCAAAAGGACTGGGAGCTTTCATATGCTAATAAGTCTAAAGTCCAAAAGGGGGCGGAGCCAAATGAACACGTGATTCAGCTACTGGGCTTGTGCCTCGCTTCCACTTTCTTCTGCTGACACTCAGCTGAGGATCCCGGAAATAAAACCCGAGGAAGGATATGAAATATCAAGGGGTTATCTACAGCAGCCCAGACACCACCCCCGGGACATCTCTGAATTTGAGTTATGCCCGTGATCTTCCCACTGCTTTCCGGAGGCTTCCGCAAGCCCAGTGGCTAATGAGTAGCGCATACATTTCATCTTCCCCTCACTCCTCAAGATCCCCAGAGCCATTCCTAACATCTGGAAACTCTGTGCCCCTGTCAGTGGTGTGCGATTTATGTTCGTCCCATATGGCTGGGATGACTGAAAAACACCCCTGTATAGTAACAAACAGAAGCCCCGGACGAAGCCCTGAGGGAACCCCATTCTGACGGCTGGGGCGTTATTCCCGTGGACCACCTCCAGAGACGATGTGAATCCCCACTGAATCAACCTCCAACCCCTCAATTCTAGGAGCAGAGAGGCTCCCGATGATGATTTCAGACAAAATCTTCCTGAATCATCTCCACTGTTCCGTGAAGAGTTCCCTCTCACTAGGCAGCTCCATGATAAAGCATCTATAAATCAAACGCCGAGAAAGCAGCCTCGGCTCTGAGCCAGAGGCCTGACCAGACTCAGCGCCCCCTCGTTCCCTTCCTTTGTAACATTGAGTAAGGTCACCTAGTCCGACACAAATCCGAGGGTAAGAATGGGGTTTTGTATGCGCGCAGCACTGACTCTGGAATGCAAAGGCTCTCACGATGAAAACAAACATTGCTGCTTCGTTCCCGAGCCCTGGAGCCAGGACGGCTTTGGGCCAAGTGCTTAGATTACATGATAGTCATAGATTTTAATCTATGACCATCATGGCTCAACTTCACCACACCGCTTTTTCTTCCTGGCCTGGCATCCGGGGGCCATTGACAGACAAGGAGAGAGAAGTTAGACATAAGACAGAAAGCCCCAGATCTCTTCCTTGGAATATTTCAGGAGCCCTGAAGAAAAGTGCCTTATGGAAGTCCTCCCAGCATTCACCTGTGAGGAAACAGGTGAATCACAGATTTTTCACTCCGAGTGATCCAGAGACTTCGAACTGTCCACATGTCCCTACCCTAGGATTCATATGGGTGTCAGGGCATTTCATCACTTCCCACAATGCTTCCCTACTCCTGGGTAATCAGTTGCTAGAACATATTTCACTGCTCAAAGCTCATAGCTCTCCATTTCAATGTCTGTCCATTGTACTTCACAGGACAAAATCAAAATTGGCATTGGATTTTTTTTTTTTTTTTTTACTTGCTGCTGCTGTCCTGGGCAGTGGGATCCCTACCGGGCACACTCCACATGACTCCCTCCTGTAATAAGACTCTGTGTCACCTGGAGGACTTTCCCAGGCTCTACACGGGTTCTGCAATCCTTCTCCACATCAAGTTTGCTGCCTTCCTTCTGTCCATCCTTCTCTGCCTCTTCGTAGCCTGTCGTAAGTGAAACTCCCAGGCCTTCTGCTAAGAGCTCTGCTCTCTGCTGGGCGCATTAGTGATGCCGGGTCAGATGTGCATGTCCAGGGCCTTGCTTCCGTCTCCTCCAAGTCCTATTTTAAGGTCTAGCCATTGCTTCCCAGCAGACTCTTCTCTAGACTGTAAGATATCTGGGGAACTTTGCCAAGACAGACTTCTCTCTGCCCTGTGGGACTCTACAAATGGGGTTAATGGTCCTAGGCCCGCTTTGTGGTTTCTTCTAAAGGGGCTCACGCTGGGATTCCTCCCCATCTGCCTCTGAAATGGACTCTGCCTTCCTCACATCATCAGCTCAGTGCCATTTCCCAGATCCCTGTAAAGGGCAGCTCGGTCAAACAGGGCACCCCTGGGTTTGAGGAATGCCCCAACTTTATAATCTAGTTCTCTACCTGTTCCACTGTGAGCTGAGAGCACAGAGAAAATCCTCATTAGGAAAGAAGCTAGGAACTGAGCCCATTCAGACACACCCACTCAGTCATCTCACTGTTGCCTGTTGTCTCATGAGACAGACTCCACCCCCCACTCCTCATCCTGACCAGGAAGAGGCATAGCTCAGCCTGTTCTTGAGCCCCTTGTTAGAAGTAAGGGGAACTTCTCCAAAAGCATGTGCCCCCTCTGGGCTATTGGTCAAAGATTTGACCAGGGAGAGGAAGCCATGGCCGCTGTGTCTTCTGAGCATTTGAGCACACCTAGGGCTGGTCTCAGAGGCTGAGCGCTGCAGGGGGTTCTTGGTGCTCTTCTGTTTTGAGAATACAAGGACAGTCACATTTCTTCTTTCTGCCACAGTTACTGGGGCTCTCAGGCACCTCTGGGTTTCCCCAAGGTCACCCAGTTAATTGTTCACACAGCACACACGGTGATTTCCCACATTTCATATCCTGGATGCCCATATGGAACAGAAGAGGGTCTCTACGTGCTGTGGTCTGAACTGAGGTCAGAGTTCAAATCTACTGGATTCGGAAATCTTTTCAGTCCACCTATACACAGAAGGAAAGGGTCTGGAACTAAAGCTGCTACTCTCACTGGAGATTTAAAGACACGCTTGTTCTGTCTCTACTCTTCTCCCCCACAGCCCAGATCTGCTCTAGGACCCCAGCAGGTGTGAGGTGTGAGTGTGACTTTCTTGGCGCAGCCTCCTAAGGAAGGGCTTGGCCTCTAGCTCTCCTGTTCCCCCCTCCCAGCCAGAAACAGTTAATTGCCAGCTCCAGGCTGCCTCCTGCCCAGCCCTAATCGGTCTGATCTCAGGCAGCTGCACCGGAGCTGAAGCACCTCCAGGCTAGGCCAGGGCTGTGCAGAGCAAGGAGAGCATTCTTCCAAGATAATGATTAAACTGAGCAGCGCTTGACACACAGGCTGCTCAGCTAGGGAGGCGAGCCCTGTTCACACCTCGGCCAGGCTGTGGAGGCCAGAGCTAGTTCAGGGAGGCTGAGCCCAGAGGCCCAGGGGCCCCCCAGCCAGCCGCCTGCCTCTGGGGACCATCCAGAGCATCTCAGATACAGAGGAATCTTTGCAGCCTGCCCTTCTGGGACTCTGTTCACACCCCTGGCACCATGAAGCTCCAGGTCTTCTGGACCGGACTGGAGTATACCTGCCGGCTCTTGGGCGTCACCACGGCTGCAGGTAAGATCCTACCTCTCATCCTCCGCCTCCTTGCTCAGGGACACAACGGGAAAACTACTAGAGAAATGGCTTCTAGCCATCTGGCCACATCTGCCCTTCAGTTTTTCTTTTTGAGTCCCTCAGAGAACCCTGAACTTTGGGAAAACAGAAGGTACAGAGTGAGCCTTAGGCAGACTGAGAAGAGTGAGCCTTGGATCTGGTGCCGGCACTCAGTAGCATCCCGCCCTCACAAGACCTTGAGAGCCTTCAGCATCCCTAACACTGCCATGAGCTGACGGGTCTGCCCCTGGCCCTCAGAGGCTTGTGAGGATGGCTGGTTGAGGTGGGGACTAGAGGTGAAGGCATATAAGGCTGGAAAAATGTGAGAATCTTACCATTGCATAATTTAAACAGTCAGCTAAGTTCACCTTGCTTTGTTCGCCAATAGTCTTATGCAGAGAGAACCCCCATTGCTAGGGCGGCTCTCTCCTCAGGAGACCCTCTAGGTATAAAGATGGCAAGCTTCCACAGGGCCCTCCCCACACCCTGCTTGGAAAAATGCATCGCTGGAAACCAGTCCCCTTTGGAATGAACCATCTACAGGAGCATGGTATGAGGCTTAGAGGGCCAGAAATCACCTGAGCTGCTCAGCTGACTGGAATTTCAGATAGGAAGCAAAGAATTGACCCTAACCCCGAGCCCTACCAATGCAGAAGGGGCAGAGACTATGCTGAGGAACTGAATTGCAATATTCTGAGCTCTTAGCTCTCTCCACCAAATCTCTTGGGGGAAAAAAAATATATATATATAAATCCTTCTTTGCATTTGGACAAAAGCTTTCTCAAGAGTCTCTCCCAACTGAAAGGCCTCTCTCCAGTTCAAACCAAAGCAAAGCGACCCAAGCCTCAGGCTTCTCATGCATGTACATCGTTGGTCCAGCCCTGTGGAGCCTTGAAGCTGTGCTTCCTGGCCTCTGTGATGGATCGATCTGGCAGATGCAGGGCTCAACCAAACAGCATGTGAGTGGCGGTTCTGGGTAGATGTCCTTGGGATAAATCCGTGGTCAGTGGGGATCCAGATCATTTCTGGGCTACTAGATTGAGCTCATAGTCAACCAGCTATTTTGCTTTTCTGGCACCATGGCTGTGAATCCAGAGCAGACAAGGTCGAATTCCAGCCCTCCTGCTATGAGACGGAGCAAATGAACTCAGATTGGAGTCATGACCTTGCCAAGGTCACACAAGAGATTGGAGTAGCAGTACCCTGGGATCTCAGTTCCTGGATTTTTCCAACAGCACCGGACAAAGCTTTCCCTGTTTCCCTAGGCTAAAGAACTGGCCTGCTTAGACCTAAGTAGATAGGCTAGAGGAAAGGCCAGCTCCAGCTTCCTTCAGGACCCCAACACCTTTTACCTGTAGGCAAATGACTCCAAGGTGACCCTAAATCTATCTCCATGATGGGAGTGTGAGTTACTCTTTACCACTGCTGTTCCTTCTACACCATGAGTTTTAAATGCATACATTGTACTCTTCCGGCTACTAGGAATCTTACAACTAGAACTCAGCCATACTCCACCCAGGGCAACAATCCCCCTCCTGCCAGGAAGCTGCTTAAGGTGCACATATCTATCTTCCTAATGGATTAGTGGGTCTACCTCATCTCAGCCCAAGGATGGCCTTTCATTCCACGCCCCTCGGCACATGTGCACACCAAGGCGTACTGCACAGCTTCACCACAGCCTTCATCTCTGCTAAGAAGCTGCTGTTGATGCTGAAGATGAGCCTCCTCCTGCTTGGCTGTGATACAAGAGCCAAGCTAAAAATAGAGCACAGTTGCCTTCTAAAGGCCAAGCTTTCAAAGAATATCCCTTGGGCTCTCCAGAGTGCGGGGCAAGTGGGAAGCCAGAGAGGGGGCCAAGTGCTCTCTGGCAGATCTCGGGTTTCTCTCGACACCACTGGCCTTTGGGCCTCTGTCCAGCACATAAGATTTACAGATTCCTTGTTCCCTTAAGCATCTTTTTGTTGAAATCCTCTGCTGAAAAGTCCGAAACCCACTGTAGGAACATTGCTGCTACAGGGGAAATGAGCCTTGAAACCGAGACTGGCACTTTGCAGAAACCCAGGGCAGTGGGGCACATGAGGTGCCTGCTGTACACAGACAGCATGGATTGTCCCGACGCTAGGCAGGGATGTGAGCAAGGCTTCCAGAGTGTCACCTGCAGGGAATGTGCAGCATTCTGTGGCAGCCTCTGCCCCAGAAACTTCCTTTGTGGGCCCTGGAATCAGGCTCAGGGCTGTGAGGCTCAGGCACTCTCCTGACACAAGTTTCCTGTGCCATGGCTGCAGTGAGTCCTGCAGAGAGGGCTGCTCGCTACGCTGCTTCCTCCCACCTAGCTCCATTCATGAAGTGTCTTGGTCGGGATTTCTATTCCTGCACAAACATCATGCCCAAGAAAGAAGCTGGGAAGGAAAGGGTTTATTCAGCCTCCACTTCCACGATGCTGTTGATCACCAAAGGAAGTCAGGGCTGGAACTCAAGCAGGTCAGGAAGCAGGAGCTGATGCAGCGGCCATGGAGGGATGTTACTTACTGGCTTGCTTCCCCTGGCTTGCTCAGCTTGCTTTCTTATAGAATGCAAGACACAGGGCGCACAGGGATGGCACCACCCACAGTGGGCCCTCCCGACTTGATCGCTAATTGAGAAAATGTCTTACAGCTGGATCTCATGAAGGCATTTCCTCAAGGGAGTCTCCTTTCTCTGTGATAACTCCAGCTTGTGTCAAGTTTACACATTAAACTGGCCAGTACATGAAACATCATGGGTTTGCTGGCCCCACACAGAGCTCAGGCCCTATAAATCAATGGTTCTCAACCTCTGGGTTGAGACCCCTTTAAGGGTCACATAATCCTTTCATGGGGTTGGCCTAAGAACATCAGAAATATTTACAATTCATAGCAGTAACAAAATTACAGTTGGGAAGCAAAAACAAAAATGTTATGCTTGGGGGTCAGCACAACAGGAGGAACTGTATTAAAGGGTTGCAGCATCAGGAATGTTGAGAACCACTGCTCTAAGTGGTTTTAGGAACAGAAGCTCCTGCCAACCCAGAGTGAAAGCTAGAATATTCTGAAGATGAGCAATCCTGTCCCTTGAAACAGTCATATTGTTCCTTGGTCCCCCCTTCTCTCTCTCTCTCTCTCTCTCTCTCTCTCTCTCTCTTCTCTCTCTCTCTCTCTCTCTCTCTCTCTCTCTCACACACACACACACACACACACACACACACACACACACACCACACACCCTACTCTAACATGATCTTACAAAGTGCTTCTTCCCTGGTGTTTGCGGTCATGGGGTTTTGAGGGCTGTGTGCACAATGTGTGAATCCATGAGTAATTCTCTTGCCTAGATGTAGCACAAGACCCTGCCCACAATTAGACACACCAGGAAACCGTGCACAGGCCATGGGGTCTTGCCTGTTCTGTACAGGTGTGAGAGCATCTGGCCATCCCTCACTGAAAACAGACTCTCTCTGCATTCACCTGAGGCGTGGCAAACATCCTGTGCGAGAACTTGAGGCGTAGTGGAGGCAATTATAATTAGTTCTGTTTTGGTTGGTTGGGTTTTTGTTTTAATGCTGGCTCTGTATTTATCCCAGGCTGGCCTCAAATCTGCTATCTTCCCATCTTAGTCTCTGGGATTATAGATGTGGGCTATCTCACCCAACTCAAGATTGCTTTTAATACAGACTGGGCATCAGCCAGGATCTGGAAAATGGATACTAAGTGGTCAGGACTCGGCAGTTCAGGGCACTCTTTGGCCTCGTGAGAAATGTCCTGTCTAGTAAGATTAGTTCTCAGTTCCCAAGGGATTCAGGGAAGCTGGAGAATCCTGTCTTTGGATCTTTATCTGGTAAGGAAGTCCTTTTCTTACTGTCCCTACACACAAAAAGCAAGGGCTTTCCCAAGAGTGATCTGTCCCCTAGGGGGAAAAATCATCAATACTTGCTAGGGCCTCCCACCCTCCCTCCCAACAAAAGGTTTATGGTGGAAGCTTCTCTGTGTAAGCCCACTCTGGTTCCCACCCCCCATTCAACCTCCTCATTCCTCACTCTGACCCCCACCCCACACACGCACACACACACACACACACACACACACACACACACGCACGCACTTGCTCTCATCTTTGATTCCTCTAGCCTCTGTTTAATAGTAGCTGGCCGTTAACATCTTTGTTGAAGTCTTCATAATGGGCCACACCCTGTGCTACTTGTCTTCAGTGCAAAACCTCATTCCATCCTCTGTCCTATCCCTGAAGGCCTCACTATGCTCAGCACTGTAACATTGTCCAAGGAAGGAAACTAAGGCACACTTGGTAAATTGAAGCACGCCACTCAAAGTCTGCCGCCAAGGAAGCAGGGAGGCAGAGTACAACTGACAGGTAACTATTCTAGAGACCCCACTGTTAATCAGTGCCTTCCGCCTGAATCAGGATTAAAGTGTAATGCAGGAGATGGGATGGGGGAAGCCAGGTGCCACCGCTCAGAACAGGCACCAGACACTGGGTAGAGAAGCAGAAGAACTTACTCATATGACAAGCGCAGGGGAATAACCTCTGTGAAGCCCAGTTGCCCAGCTGTGGTCTCCTGGGGTATAGCCAAGCAGAACCGCACCATTCTTGACTTTTCTCTTCACTGATAGGTTCAAGTTTAACAAGATTCAAGATAAGGTACCATGGTGTTTCCCAACCAGTTTTAGTCTACCATCTCAAAGGCACATGTTTCTCTGTATTTTAATGAAGCTAAGATGCTAGATTAAAATAAAATAAAATAAAATAAAATAAAATAAAATAAAATAAAATAAAATAAAATAAAAAACAGAAAGAGTAGTAGAGAAGCCCAGTTGGAGTCACTCCATAGTCTCCTCTTCTAACTCAGCTCTGGGCCAATCCTGGCTGTGCACAGGCTCAGTCAGGGTGTGGAGCTGCATTGAGCATAGGTGTGACGGTATTGCAGCAAACAGTACAGTCAAGCTATACCGTGTACTTGTGAAGCTGAAGACACTGGCATTTAAGATGTCTGCTGGTTCTCTGAATGATCTGTATGCATGACTCATCTGGTCATTCCAGAGAACTCCAGCGGAGTCCACTCCTGTCTGCCAATGTTTCCAGGAAGAAGGATCACAGCAGAACCTCCCGTTTCTATGTCCAGAAGTGCATAACTAACAGCAAACTTCAGTGTTAGTGTCTTTTCAACAACCATAAAAGCCTGAAGATTGTAGTGCTGAATTTAATGGGGAAATAGGGCTTTACTATCCAATTGGGTTGTCTACCTCAACACACAGTAACAATGCAGGGCATCCTAAGGACTGGACATAGCAGAATAACCGAAGGAATGAGGTGATGCCCAAGCAGAGCTGTGGTGGGCAACTTGCTTGCCAATCTTGCGACTGTTTCTCCTAAATCAAGTGCTTAGAGTCAGCCTGGGATCACTTACGGATTGTTTTGTTTGTTTGCTTCTTTTTTTGTTTTATTCCCTACCCCATACCCTTCAAACACACTAAGGACTTACAAACACTAAGGACTAAGTGTATGGTCTCACCTCAGCCTTGGTCAAAGCCTTCACAAAAGTGTTTTCTAAGTAACGATCTGGGGCCCTGTGTGCTAATTTCTTTTTTTCTAATTTTGTATGTTCACTTGGTTTTATTGTATGAACATTTTGCCTTGCATGTATGTCTGTTCACCACCTGTGTGCCTGGTCTCTGTGGAGTTCAGAAAAGGGTATCAAATCCACAGAACAGGAACCACAGGAGGCTGTGAGCTACTATGTAGGTGCTGGGAATCTAGTAGAGAACCTCTATTAGAGCTGCCAGTGTTTAATCACTGAGCCATCTCTCCAGTCTTCCAGTCTCCACTGTATGCTAATTTCAACCACTCTGAAACACATGACTACCTTTTGCCATTGAAGAAATCATGTACTCTAACATGTCTGCAGGGGATTTTTGTCCCAATGAGGTTACAAAGTTTTTCCAGTTTTGTTTTGTTTTGTTTTTCTGGTCTGATGATTATTCTCCCTGCATCTTTTCCTCCCTCCTGCCTCACAACAGGTTGGGTCAAACATTTCTTTCTTTATTCTTTATATCTATGTCTTCCTTTTTAGATTTAGAATTGGAATGCAGAAGGCTAATTATAGTTCATTTCCTTTGAAAAATTTTGGTGTTTCCATCTTGTGCAGTATGTACCCACATATTAAGAAGCCAAGACCTCCACCACAGGGCACTGCATGTGATCTGACCAAGTAGTAAACACATTCCACCACCTCGTGCTTCTGTGACCTGTACTGCCCCTATACTACCCCTTCCCACACAGACTATTTAAGTTTCAGATTTCTTGTCAACAGAACAGGGACAACCATTGGACCTACCCTGAGACCTCAGGGAACCAATGACTCAAAATGAAAACTGCTGCCATGGATTCCCGCTCAGAGCGGGCTAATTCCAGAGTCTGTTCAGGAAGCAAGGTCTGTGAAACATGAACAGCTAGCCCCTCCTGAAGGACGAAGAGGGATCAGAGGAAAGGGAGAAGACAAGTGCCCCCCCCCCCGAGATTAGGAAGGGAGTGGGGCAGGACTTTAAAAGTCCTGATCCAGTTGTACAAGTCCCATCACTTTCAAGCTGGGCTGGCTGCAGCAGCAGTGGGAGTTTTAAGACAGTGTCTCACTCAGAAGTCCAGGCTGTTCTAGAACTTTCTGTGTAGTCTGAGCTGGACTTGAATGTCTGGCGGTCGCCTGACTCAGTTCCCTGTGTGCTGGAATTACAGGAGTGACCACCACTCCCCCACAGAGCATAGCTGTTTCTATACCATGTGCAGTGTGCAAACCAGAAAGAAGAGAGCAGTTCTGATCTCTTTTTTCATAGGCATACAGTTCTTTCTATTCCCTTTGAATATATTTGTTGCACAAAATGATAGTTTCATCATAACAATTTATACATTCATATACTTATATATACATATGTGTAGATATATACACATGTACATATATATATATATATATATATATATATATATATTGTCCATATCCATCTACCTATTAGTCTTTCTTGTCTCCCCTCTCTGTCCTCACTGGACCCCTACCATAGTCGTGTGTGTGTGTGTGTGTGTGTGTGTGTGTGTGTGTGTGTGTGTGCTCCCCATATAAAAGGCAACATATTTCTCTCTTTATGCCTGGTTTATTTAACTTGACATTATAGTCTCCAGCAAATGACACAATTAATTCTTTAAAGTTGAGGAAAAGCCCATTGTGTATATGTGCCAAACTTTCTTTATCTGTTCATCCATCAATGGACACCTAGGCTGATTTCATATCTTGGCTTCTGTGACTAGTTCAGTCACAGTCATGCATGGACAGGTTCCTCTGTGAAATGCTACCACAGACAGTTTCTTTGCGTGTAGACCCAGCAGTGTATCTGAATAGATCTTGTCGTATTCTCTTTGGGGCTTCTGGGGGAACCTGCACACAGACCTCCATAGTGGCCCCACTGCCTCACGACCCACTGGCAGTGTGAAGCCTGCCTCTCTCCCCATATCCTCATCAGTGCTATCTGCTCCCTTGGTGAAGGTCATTCTCTCTGGGTGCGATAGAATCTTTATGTGGTTTGGATTCGCATCTCCTGTGCTGGCACTTCTTTCAGTTTTCTAAACAAAGCAGGTGTGCAGCTGCACAACTGCACACAAGGTTTCAGGGAGCACGAGAATCCCTGTGAGGGGCAAGGTGGAGGGCGGGTGAAGGCGTGTGGCCTCTATGCTGTGGAATGACACACATTATTCTCTAGCACCAACAAAATTGTCATTCAGAACAGCTAATACACACGTTGATTTTGAACACTGAGATTGAATAAGAAGCATGTATATTCCTAGCTAAGACCAAGAAGAACATGTTTTCTGAGCCCTCCCAAGGAAGATGCTGTTCTAATGGGAGACAATTTCCTCAGGAGTACCAAGGAATCTCACAGCGTCTCACACGGCAGTCTCCAAAAAACGATAAAGCAGCCCAGATTGCTTCCCAGGAGAATTCTACCAATATCTAATGGAGACATAATAGAATGCCATGTAAACAACTACAGAAGTCTGAAAGCAGGGAGTGATTTCCAACTTCTTACATAGAATCAGCATGTACGGATGTGACAACTGATCTCAGCTGTCAACTTGACACCCTGGGAAGAGGGAACCTCAGGTGAAGAAGCGCCTCCATCGGATTGGCCTGTGGACATGTCTGTGGGGGCAATTTCCTGATTGTTGATAGATTTAGGAAGACCCAGACCACTGAGGGTCATGCCAGCCTCGGGCAGGTAAGCCTGGGCTGTATAAGAAAGGCAAGAACAAGGGACAAAAAGCAAGCCCATCAACAGCCTTGCTCTATGGTCCCCGCTTCACTTTCTGCCTCAGCTTCCCTCAATGATAATACAGAGTCTGGAATTCAAAACAAACCCTTCCTTCCCCTCAAGTTGCTTTTGAGGCTTGCTTTAAAAACAGCAACAGAAAGCAAGCTAGAACAATGTAGACAACAACATTAAACAAGGACGTTGTAAGAAAACCAGAGACTAATTCCCTGAACAAGTGCAGCAAGCAAGTGTCCACGTATGTGAGAAGGGGTGTGGGCCACGGGCAACTGACGTTTGTGGCAGATATTTGCTGCCCGTTGTTTGGAGCTTTAATCATCTGTTTATAAATAGACATCTGCTGTTTGTGCTCCTCCGGTTAATTCTTATGATTTTTATGGTCATTAGATCTTTGAGAATTTCCTACGTGTTTTGGTCATTTTCACCTCCCCCACCCCTAGCTCTTCTTGGATTTACTGCTCCTGTCCTGTCACCGACAACTCTGTATCTCTCTTCCCACCAGCTAAGGCCAACTTGTATTCCATAATTATTCACGAACGTGTGGCCTTTCATTACAGCGTTGTGGATTTATCAGGGGCTACACTTTTAGAGACACTGACCCTTCCTCTCCCAGAAACCAAGAACTTTGTCAAGAGCTCCTTGGCTAGGTCTAGAACTTCATGCCCAGCTTCCCTCTCTGTGCTGGGGTTTGTGGGTTTAAGCTCACACATGACTAGTGAGTGCATGGTGTGGCAACTGCTGTGAATTTATACATGCAGCTTCTCTGCTGTGTTCTGAAGGCACGTTCCTTACCGTCATCCGACATCTCCGGCTCTTGTCCTTTCTGATGATTCTTCTACAATGATCCCCGAGCCTTTAGAGGAGGGGATTGTGGTATGTATGCTACGTTTAGGGATGGACATTCTGAAGTCTAGTATCCTCTGCCCCTTGAACATTGTGGGTCTCTGTGTTGATCATCATCTAGTATAAGCAGAAGCTGCCCTGATGAGGACTAGAATGGTTTTTAATCTATGGGAATAAAAATACGCCATTAGAAATTGGTTTAATGCTTTGTCTATTTTTTTTCAAAATGATAGTTGTAGGCTCTTTCCTAGGATTTATGATCTCTCTAGCCATAGATTCTTAGCCTGATGATGGAGCTAGGTATTGGTTTCATCTTGTGGAGTAGACCTTTAATCAAGTCAAATGGTGGTTGATTACTCCTGAAACATTTCTGCCACTATTGAACCAGTGAAAGTATTGTGCCAGACCTGTTGTTATTGTAGTCCACAGGGATCACACCTACATAAGATTGATGTTTACTCTCCTCCTTTAGTATCATGCATACTATGAAAACTACCTAGTAGGGATGAAGCTCCCAGATGAGAACCACCTTGATTTACTCATGTCATATATGACATATGTATGTGGTCTCTTCAACAATAGGGTCTTGGTATCAAGTTTTGGGTTTCAAGAGGTAACACAAGAGCACTAGCAATAGCCTGTAATTTTTGGAGACTTATAGAACCTCATTTGCCAACAACTGCAAAAGGGATAGATAGATAGACAGACAGACAGACAGATAGATAGATAGATAGATAGATAGATAGATAGATAGATAGATAGACAGATTTTTTTAAAAAAAAAGGTTCTTATTCATTGGTCTCGTTTATGTAGCAGGGACATTGTTTACCCATAGAGGATATCTCCACTTTGATTTTATATATATACACATATATATACACACATATATATACATATATATGTATATATATACATATACATATATGTGTGTGTGTATTTCAGAAAGTTTCTGTTGAAGTAGGTTTCCATATGACTTTTTTAAGTCTTTAGAGTTCTTTATCCCTTCCATTTTCTTTCTTCTACTCTGATGGCCCCTCCCTTCATTCCATAATTCCCTTTTAACCCATTTATCACTACATTCTATCTCCTCTTCCCTGAAAGCCACTCCCTGTGGGTCCTTAGTGATCCCCTGACCCCTGGGTATATTCCAAATGAATCACACACATCTAAAGAGTCAAAGCTAACATCAACAAATGAGAGAAACATACGACATTTGTCTTTCTGGGCCTGGATTACCTCCCTCAAAATTAACGTTTCCAGCCTTCCCCATACCTGTGGGTTTCATAGTTTTATTTTTAAGAGCTGGGTAATATTTCATTTTGCAAGTACACCACACTTTAATTATCTCCTTGTCAATTGCCTTTCTATGCTCTTTCCATCTGCTGACCATCATGAACAAAGCAGCAATGAGCAAAGGTGAGCCAGCGTCTCTGTGGTGGGCTATAGAGTGCTTTGGGTATACGCCCGAAAGTTATACTGCTGGCTCCTGTGGTAGATCTATTTTTAGCTTCTTGATAAGTTTCCATGCTGATTCCCATGGTGGCTGCACCAGATTGCGCTCCCAGCAGCGGTAAATAAGTGTTTCTCTTTCCTCACATTCCTGCCAGACTTTGATGCACTTATTCTTTGGCTCTCGGCCATCCTGACTGAGGTGAGATGAAATCTCAAAGTAGGTTTAATTTGCATTTCCTTGATGACTAAGGCTGTTTCTCAGTCAATTGTAGTTCACCTTTTGAGAATTCTGTTTAGCTCCATGCCCCATTTTCAATTGTGTTGTTTGCTTTCTTAATCTTTAATTTTGAGTTATCTATATGTTCTAGGTATTAGTCCTCTGTCCAGTATGTAGCTGATAAAGAATTTCTCCATTCTGTAGGATCCCTCTTCAGTCCAGTGGTGATGCCCTTTTTAGTCTTTCATTCCCTTTTACTAGTTGTTAATCGTCATTCCTACACTGTCATCATGGTTCTAGGCAGAGAGACCTTTCTTGTACCAATGAGTCCAAGCATAGTCTCTGCTTCCCTTCTATTGGGTCTTAGGTATTGAGCCTTATGTTGAAGTCCGTGATCCACTTGAAGTTATACTTTGTTCAGGATGAGAGATAAGGATCAAGTTTCATTCTTCTGCATGAAGCTACTGAGTTTGTCCAGCACTATTTATTTAAGATGTTGTCATTTCTCCAATTTGTATTATTGGGTTCTCAATCAAAAATCAGATGACTACAGGAATGTGGGCTATATGTGGTTCCTCAATTTTATTCCATCGTTCAACAGGTATTCTTATATGAGTACTATGCTATTTTTTATTATTATATCTCTGTAAAATAACTTAATAGCTGGGGTGGTGATATCTCCAGCAGGTTGTTGTTGCTGCTGCTGTTTTTCTGTTTGTTGCTGCTGTTGTTATTGTTTTTGTTGTTGCTGCTGTTGTTGCTGAGGATTGTTTTGGCTATACTGGTTTTTCTGTATGTATACATGAAACTTTTTAAGTTGTTTCCATTTTTTTGAGTTTCTCTGAAAAATTGAATTTAATTTTTGGTAGGAACTATGTTGAATCTGTAGATTACTTTTGGTAGGGTGGATATTTTCTCAATACTGATCCTACCAATCCATGAGCAGGAGGTCTTTCCATCTTCTGATGTGTTCTTCAATTTTGTTGTTGTAAAAGCATCTTAAAGTTTTCAGTATATAAGTTTTCTGCTACCTTGGTTAGATTTAGTCCAAGACTGATTTGAAACTAATATGAATAATATTGTTTACTTACTTGCTATTCTGTGCATCTGTCATTTGCATGAGAGAAGGCTACTGCTTTGTGCATTGATTTTGTAATTTATTTTGCATAATGTATTTATCAGCTGTAGTACATTTCTAGTGGAATATTTTTTTAACTTGGGAGCTTTTGAATTACATCTCCTAGCTCACTGGATGTTATGGATTTACTTAAATTATTAACTTCATCTCTATTTAAATTTGATTATACATATGGGATGAGTTTATATGTGTATAAACATAAAATATAAAATGTGTATATATAAAAACTCATCCATGTTAAGACTTTGTTTAGTTTGGTAAAATATAAATCTTTAAAGTATGCCTTTATAATCTGTGAATTTCCTCAATTCTGTTATAATAGTTCCATTTTTCTCTAATTTGATTAACTTAGACCTCTCTTTCTTTCTTTTGGTTAATGTGATTAGTTTTGTTGATTTCTTTCCTTTTAGTTAGCTTGGCCAAATGTTTGCCAGACTCTTCATTTCACTGATTCTTTGTATTGTTTTAATCATTTCTTTTTTATTAATTTCATCCCTGATTTTGATTATCTCCTCATACCTACTATTTGGGGGTATTCATTGTTCTTGTTTTTCAAAGGCTTCAGGTGCATCATTAGGTTATTAATTTGAGTTCTCTAATTTGTATGGTGATGCATGAAGTAGGTGCTTTCCCCTCAGTCATGTCTTCATTTGTCCCACAGATATTCGTATGTTGCATTTTCATTTCATTACACCCTGAGCATCTTTTCATTTCCTCCTTGATGTCCTCCTTAGCCCAATCTTGATTCAGTAGTGTGTTATTTAGCTTAAACGAGTCTGTGTGCTTCCTGTAATTTCTTCTGTTGTTAGTATCCAGAGCTCATGGTTGTCAGACAAAATGCAGGGCATGATTTCAGTTTTCCTTCATTTGTTGAGTCTTGTTTTGTGTCCTAATATGTGCTCTCTTTTGTAGAAAGTTCCATGGGCCACTGAGAAGGTTGTATCATCTTTAGATTTTTGGTGGAATCTTCTGGAGATAGATGTTATATCCATTGGATTTATGATGTCATTCCTCAGATTCTCTACTTTTTTTTCCACACGTTTTATTGGTGGAAGTAAAGTATTGAAATCATCCACTGTTGTATTAGAATCAATCTGTGATTTTAAATTAAATACTTTTTCTTTTATGAAATTGATCTCTCCTGTGTTTAGTGCATTTATGTTTAAGATCATAATATCCTGTTGCCGGTTTTCCTTTAATGAGAATCAACTGTCCCTCCTTGTCTCTTATCATTAGTTTGGGCTTGAAGTCCATTTTGCCAAATATTATAATAGCTTGCTTGTTTCTTAGTTCCATTTGCTTGGAATACCCATTTCTTTTGTTGTTGTTGTTGTTGTTGTTTTCTTTTGTTTATTGAATATTGTCTTCATTTACATTGGTAAAATGGTAAAACCTTTCCTGATATTCCCCCTTCCCTAAGACCCCTAACCCCTCTTCCTCCTCCCTCCCCCTGCCTCCATGTATATGCCTCTCCACCCAACACACTCCCTCCTCCCCCCTTGTTTTTGCTTTGTTCTGACCTCTGTTGAGCCTTTACCTGACCAAGGACCATTCCTCCCACTGACGCCCAACAAGGCCTTCCTCTGTCACATTTTTGGCTGGAACCATGTATGCCCCTTGGTTGATGGTTCAGTTCCTGGGAGTCTTGGGGAATCTGGGTGGCCAAAATCATTGTTCTTCCCATGGGGCTATAAACCCCTTCAGCTCCTCTGAACCATCCTCCAGCTCCCGGGGGGGAACCCATGCCCAGTCCAATAGTTGGTTGCTAGCATCTTCCTCTCTATTTGTAAGGCTCTGGCAGGGCTCCTCCAGAGACAATCATGGCATGCTCCTTTTGGTATATATTTCTTGTCGTCCATAGTAGTATCAGGTTTTGTTGGCTGTTTATAGGATGAATCCCCAGGTAGGGCAGTCTCTGGGTGGCCTTTACTTCAGTCTTTGTTCCACACATTGTCTCCCTTATTGCTCCTGTAACTATTTTGTTCCCTTTCTTAGAGGAACCGAAGCACCCTCACTTAAGTCCTCCTTCTTCTTGAGCTGGGTGAATTGTAATTTGTTTATTTTGAGCTTTTGGGCTAACATCTGCTTATTAGTGAGTGCATACCATGTGTGTTCTTTTGTGATTGGGTTGCCTCATTCAAGATGACACGTTTTAGTTCCATCCATTTGCCTAAGAATTTCATAAATTCATTGTTTTTAATAGATGAATAGTACATATATATGTATATATATATATATGTGTGTGTATATATATATGTGTGTGTGTGTGTATATATATATATATATATATATATATATGTATATATATATATATATATATATTAGTTTCTGTATCCATTCCTCTGTTGAGGGACATCTGGGTTCTTTCCAGCTTTCTGGCTATTATAAATAAATAAGGCAGCTATGAACATAGTGGAGCATGTGTCCTTATTACCTGTAGGAGCATCTTCTGGGTATATGCCCAGGAGTGATGTAGCTGAGTCCACTGGTAGTACTATGTCTATTTTTCTCAGGAATCACCAAACTGATTGCCAGAGTGATTTTGCCAGCTTGCAATCCCACCAACAATGGAGAAGTGTTCCTTTTTCCCCACATCCTCTCCAGCAACTACTGTCTCCTGAATTTTTCATCTTAGCCATTCTGACTAGTGTAAGGTGGAATCTCAGTGTTGTTTTGATTTGCATTTCCCTGATAACTAAGAATGCTGAACATTTCTTTAGGTGCTTTAGAGCCATTCAAGTTTCCTCAGTTGAGAATTCCCTGTTTAGCTCTGTACCCATTTTTTGTTTGTTTGTTTTTTGGAGACAGGGTTTCTCTGTGTAGCCCTGGCTGTCCTGGAACTCACTCTGTATACCAGGCTGGCCTCGAACTCAGAAATCCACCTGCCTCTGCCTCCCAAGTGCTGGGATTATAGGCATGCACCACCACTGCCCGGCTTTGCACCCCATTTTTAATAAGGTTATTTGACTCTGGAAACTAACTTCTTGAGTTCTTTGTATACATTGGATATTAGCCCTTCATCAGATGTAGGGTTAGTAAAGATCTTTTCCCAATTTGTTGGTTGCTGTTTTGTCCTATTGACTGTGTCCTTTGCCTTACAGAAGCTTTGCAGTTTTATGAGGTCCCGAACAATCACTTGATATTTGACAAAGGAGCTAAAAACATCCAGTGCATAAGACAGCATTTTTTAACAAATGGTGCTGGATCAACTGGAGATCTGGATGCAGAAAAATGCAAATTGAACCATTCTTATCTCCTTGTACAAAGCTCAAGTCCAAGTGGATCAAGGATCTACACATAAAACCAGACACACTGAAGTTATAGAGGAGAAAGTGGGGACAAATCATGAACACATGGGAAAAGTTCCTGAACAGAACACCAATGGCTTATGCTCTAAGGAATACCCCTTTCCATATTTTCATTATAAAATGCCATCTATCATTAATCATGACATATGTTTCATTTTTAAATATTGTTTTATTTATTTTTATTTTGTGTGCATTGATGTTTTGCCTGCATTTATGTCTGTGTGAAAGTGTTGGACACACTGGAACTAAAGTTACAGATAGTTGTGAGTTGCCATGCGGGTGCTGGCACTTAAATCCCCATTCTCTGGAAGAGCAGCCAGTGCTGTTAACTGCTGAGCCCCAAGGTATGTTTCTTGAAAGCAGGAAAAGAAAGGGGCATCTAAAAACAACAAACTAACTAAAAAAAAAATGCAGTTTTCTGAAAGCTAGCGGCTAGATGCTTTTCTCCTGAGCTTGGAACAAGCCCAGGATGCCCGTCTCCACCACATATAGTCAGCACCATGATTAAGCTGTAGCCAGCACCGGGACTGAGCTCCAGCCAGCACCGACATGCGATGAAGAGAAACAGAATGTATAGCTTGCCAAGGAAAAACAAAGAAAATCCCAAAGGCAGCTAGTATATAAAAGGTGCATCTTTAATGCATGAGACATAAATAATTAAATATCCATTTCTGCAAAATTACCTATCTCTAATCTTATCCTTTAAAGGCTCTAAATGGATCATAAACCTAAAATGTACATCTTAAATTAATAAAACTCCTAGATGATAAAATAAAATCTCTGGATTGAGTTAGGCTGAGATTTCTTAGTTCAATACGAAAAGTTCTGTCCCTAATAAAAGAATTAATAAGATCCTTCTGATTGGATCCCATCAAGATCTTAAAACATTTCCCTTTAAAATACAGTATTGGAAGCCAACACAATATACAACTGATGGCAAATGTGAAAAGGCGTTCAACATCATTAGTCCTTAGAGAGATGCAAATGAGAACCGATGTATATGTGTTAGGATGGCTAGAATTAAAAAAAACCAAATCCTTGGCAAGGCTGTGGATTCCGCATGCACTCCTAGTGAGAATGCAAATACTGCACTCACTTTGAAACAGCTTGACAGTTTCTTCAAAAGTTTTACATGCTGCTGCCATATGATCTGGTTATTCCAGTGCCAAGCGTCTACCCAGGAGAAAAGAAGCACGTAACCATGCAAAGAATGCATTCAAACACTCGTGGCAGCTCAGTTCATAATATCCAAAACTAGAAGTGGCCTAGCTGTCCATTAGAGTGTGAGTTATAAACAAGCCAAGTGGCATCCCCCTTAGTCAGCAATTCGAGTCAGCCATAGCGTGGTGTGAAACACTGATGCACACTACAGCTAAAATCTGTCTGGAAATAACTGTTCGGGTGTAACAAATAGCCAGAGATGAGAGAGCACTGTTCAGTACTGTTTATCTTAACTCACAAGAAGCATAAACTCGTCTCCGGTGATAGAGGTGGATCACCAGCTGCTTAAGGGTGGACCACAGAAAGAGAATGTAAGATCTCACTGATGTGATACCTGGAGGCTTTCAGGGTGATAAGAATGCCCATTCTCTTGATGTAGTGATGCTTCCACGAGTGAAGACATATGTCGGTGCTTATCAAACTGCACTTGAAACACGTGCAATTTGTCAGAAGTCAAGAATGTCTCACGAAAGCTGTCACTGAACGTGCATGTTATCTTGCTAAAAAGGTGTCCTTGGACAGCTGTAAACCTCAGTGGCATATAATAAGCTCTTGGTGTTTTCCATCCAGGGGAGTGAGCTAAGCAGCTCTGCTAATGTTGGCTGGCTAAGCATTGCTTCCTGGAGGCCAGGCAACTGATGGCTTATCTAGACTGGCCTTGGCTAGGATGATAGTGCATTTCTGGCCTTTGTGTCTCTCATGCTTCAGTGGAAGGCTGGTAGTAGCGGGGACAGAGAAGGCTCAGGTGTCAAGGGCACTTTATGTCTCACTTGCATTGTGCATTGTTCAGAGGAAGTCATGGTGCTGAGCCAAGAGCCAACTCTTTGCCACAGACAAGGGATGACTAAGTCATATGATGAAAAGTGCGGATATCAAGAGGTGTGTAGGGCCAGCGGGAGTTGCAATCTATCACAGGCACTGCTACTGAGCTAAACCCAAAACAGACACTTCAAATGGTGTCTTTCATTTATGAGTCATATTTGAAGAATCTAGTAAGGGTCGTTAACGTAGGTCAGTGGCTAAGAGTTCGCCTAGCATAAACAAGGCCCAAGATTTGCTCTCCGGCATTCAAAAACAGGGAGAAAATAAAGGGAAAAAAAATCTAATACAAGATGGGTGAATTCTACCGCCTCGAGGAAATTCTCTCCAAACAGACTGATTAGAACTAAATGATAAATGCCAAGGTTTCCTTGAAATCTCTTCCAGAAGTTTCCACCATACATTCAGCCCTTTCCCATGCCACTTCTCTGTCCTGGCTCACCCCGTGTCAGTGGCACAGATCTCAGCACACAGGGAGTTTCTGGGCCATGCTAGGAATCTCCTCAACGTCCTCTGTTAACAACCCTGATTGTCTCAGGGAATGTGTGCCAACAGGTTCAACATCTCTGCCCTGTCCTGGAAAAAGGAAAATCTTGTGTCATGGTGGCCACAGGCATTCTGTTTTAACACCTGGTGGAGTGCTGTGAGGACATAGACCATGGCTAATGGAACTACAATAAGAGCTAGTCTATTCCTACCAGCCCTCTCGAGAGGAAAGAATATGCCTGTTTTCATAGTTTTGCCTCATTAACAACTGTACTCACTGTGGACAAAGAGCCCTTTCACTCACACTGGCGTTGCTCATTGATTTTCCTATCTCGGGTCCTTCTTGAAGCCTTGTCAGTACACTAGTAGCCCTGAAGTCCAATCCTTCTAACTACATCCTGCAAATCACCCTTTTACTCTTCAAGGAGCTCCGAGGGACTAAGGCCAAGAAGGGAGTGAATATCTCCTTATATGCACAGTGAGCATCCTTTCTCAATTCTGAGTGCTTTTTGGATTATGAGGATGTTCATTCTGAAGGTGACTCTCATTTGGCTGAGCGCCTTCTGAATTTTAGGGTGACTATCTTATGTTCGTGAAGCCAAATGTCAGCCACAGTGATCCAGGCAAGAGAGTATAAAATCTAGGTACCTTTCACCTGTGGCAAGCCATAAAACACATACACTGGCCTGGCTCAGGATGGCAAGCATCTTGGAAGCCACCACAGAGACTTGTCATCAACCTGAAGGGCTGTTGGGTTGGCTTTTATTCATACAGTCTCTAGGGCATGGAGACCTTGAATGGCTTCTATGCTGTATGGTTAGGGTATTCTTCGGGCTCTTCCTGGGGTTTTCAGGGACCGACTGGAAGCCTTCCTGCTCTCTTTACCTGTCAGCACACATGGAAAGGGACCACCCTAGCTCTCAGACCTCAGGGGAAAAAACTTATGCCTCAGCCAAGAGTCCTCACAGGGCAACGCTGTGGAGTGGTCTGCTCAAACCCACTGTCCTGTCTCCTCTCCCCCTGCAGTGCTGATTGGAGTGGGCACCGAGACCTTCCTCCGGGGGCGGTTCAGAAGCCTGGCCTTCTATCTGCTGTGAGTATGAGAACCTGCTCCCCCGCCTGCATGTTCCAGCTCACCCATGTCTGTCTACTCAGAGTAACCCAGGGTAACCCACTTCCTATGCTAATTCCTCCCCATCCAGAGGTGGAACCACAGAAGCTGCTAAGGTAAGTCCCGGTTTGGGAAGATTCCATAAATCAGCCTACATCCTTCCATACACTCACGGATGCATCTGCCCGCCCTTCCACACATCCACCTGTCCATCATCTATCCAAGAACCCACCTCATCCATACATCGTACCTACTAAATGAACCATTTACCAACACACCTATTCCTTATCGAATCACTCCTCCATCCACCCACCAATGTTTCCACCTCCCCATTCATCCATCTACAGACTCGCCCACTCACCCTCTCATCCAACTACTTAGTCCCTTATCCATCCACCCATCTACCTATTCCACCCACCTACCCACACAACCATCTCTCCACCCTTTATTCACCAACTCTATGCACCATCTACCCATCTACCCACCCATTCTAACATCTTTGCATCCTTATAATCACTTCCTTATTCAGGCAACACCAGTGTGTGTGTGTGTGTGTGTGTGTGTGTGTGTGTGTGTGTATCCCTTGCATGGCAAGTACAGTTCATTGTCTTATGTACATTATGCCATTTAGCTTAGCACGATGAGAGGTGTACCCATTGTCCTAGTTATAGAGATGGTCAAATTCAAAATGAAGCAGCCATCCTAAGTCATCACAGGTCTCATATCAAGGCATGAGATCTGCCTCCCAAGCTGGCTCTACCTCTCCACCACCAGCTGTGCCAATATACCTTGGCATGAAAGAAATGGCTGTACAGGGATGTCACAAGCAGTGAGGGAGCTGGGGTCCCTGAGCCTATGACTCAATATCTCTGCAACCCTGCCCTAGGCTACCAGCTAAAGGAATGTTAGAGGAAGGATCTGTGTGTCCCATCAGTAGAATGTCTCAGCTGACTTTCTGCCCACAAGGTCTCAGGCTGCATCTTCTGCCGTTCCCTTCCCCTCACTAATGTATCCCACACCTTGGGGGCTTATCTTTGCCCTAGGCAGCATTTATTCCATAACTCAATGGAGGCTCTCTGCTGCCCCTGGGCATTTCACATCTGCCCCTCCCAGCTGCGGCCCACCTTCACAGCTCAGGTCTACACTGCTAACTCTCACATCTGCCACCTCCCAGCTGTGGTCCACCTTCACAGCTCAGGTCTACACTGCTAACTCACATCTGCCACCTCCCAGCTGTGGTCCACCTTCACAGCTCAGGTCTACACTTCTTGACACACTTGGCTGCACCTGGGGACTTCTGTCCCTCTCTACTGCCTGGCTTTTGTGCTGTGTGTACCCATGGAGCACCTGAGTGCACACAACACATCTCAGTACCCTCGAGGCACTGTCTCCCTGGGTCCCTGCAGCAAGGTTGAACCTGCCTTCTCTCCCCCAACAGTGGTAATGCATCAGTGTGCTTCAAGTCAGGTAATGCAGATACCTTCTGCCCTTGATGTTTGCTCTTCCTTGGGGTTCTGCCCTGTCTTGAGGGGACTCGATGCCCCCCACAGTCATCCTTGGGTCCATTCCAGCCTCAAGTCTCCCCGTCCCTCACATTCACACAATTTCTTCTCTATTCAAGCCTCGCTCTCTGACACCCACAGATCAGCACCAGTCCCTGTGCTGCCATCCCCAACCCCCTCACGAACACCTTACAGACAATCTGCATGAGTCACTTACCCACAAAGTCTCAAATACCCTCTGCCCCAGGATGTAGGAAACAGAAACGCCTCTGCTGAGAGTTTCTGCAAAACACATGCCTTCAAGTGCTTCTTAGTCTCATGATCTCCAAACTTTGGGCATGGTTCCCATCTGTCCACTGCCACTGATAAGCTGTGTAGTCCTGGACAAGGGTCTGACCCTCAGCTTCCTCATTCATAACAGACATTAGTATGACTGCTGGTCATAAAAGCATTGTAAAGACCAAAGGAGTTGGTTTCTATAAGGCTTGTAGGTTGTGATTGGCACATTTCAAGCATTATGTTCCTAGCATTTTAAAACTAAGGGGTAATAATTGGTCAGACGCTGAAGAAAGCAGGAAAAAGATGAGATTAAATCTTATAATCACACAGAGAGGAAAAGCATGTATGTAAGGGTAGTTACATTCTAAGCATGGTTCTACGGGACCTGTAGACATCCACTCATCTCATTGGTAAAAATTTCATTGTTGAAGCCTTATAGTTACCCCTGGTTTACAGTGAGAAACTGAGTCACAGGAAGGCCAAGTCTCTACATACATGCACACAGCTGGTCAGTAACAGAAGCAGACCCATGACCCTAAGGAGGCAATGGTCCTGAGCCCTCTATTGCATCTACTCTCACTACTGTGTGGGTATTCACAGGGCACTCTTCCAGAAGTCCTGCCCAGGGTGGGCCCAGAGGTCACATGCTAATTATACAGACGAATCCTTTAGAAGCTCACAGACTAGTGACTCTGCCATTGTGATAACAAGAGTTCACCAAACAGGCGAGAGAGGGAAGGAGAAGCCTTTAAAAAAAAAAAGGCCAGCTTGTACAAAGGCCCTGTGCCACCTATGGCTACTCATAAAGGGATTTAAATGGCATATAGTTTCAAGTCTATGGAACAGGAATGTTCTTCGAACAAAAAAAAAATCAAGCTTTATTTACAAGGATTCTAATATATAAAATTGAGAGAAATTAGACAGAAGCCTTTGATTTCACATATACCCAAAGAGATTCTGATTTTAGAATGCCTGGAGCATGGACATTCTGGATCAGATCAAATGCCTTCAGATTGGTGTGTCCCAGAGGCCTTGCCAGCCTGGCAGTGATAAAGAAGGAACAGGAGATTCAGGCCAGTGAGTCAGGAAAGCCAAAGGGCAGAGACCGAGGCCAGAGGGGATGGAACTGTATCTGAAAGAATTTTAAGAAGGCAGCTCCAGGTAGATAAGCTATTGGAAGAAGGACCAAGATAGGGCATCTTCATCAAGACCATCTGAGTTGCTTTCTGATACTGTGATGAAGACCATAACCAAAAGCAACCTGTGGGGGAATGGGCCTATTTATCTCACCCTTCCGTGCACAATCTATTATGAAGGAATATCACTTCAGGAACTCAAGGAAGGAACCCGGAGTCAGGAACTGAAGCAGAGAGGATGGAGGAAAGCTGTTTGCTACCTTGCTCACCATGGCTTGTGATTTTTTTTTAATACAACCCACACCACCTGCCCAGGAGTGGCACCACCCACAATGGGCTGGGCTCTCCCACATCAGTCACTATTCCAGAAAATGTCCACGGTCTTGCCCACAGGCCAGTGTGATGGAGGCATCTTCCCAGTCGAGGTTCCCTCTTCCCAGATAACTGTAGCTTGTGTCAGGTTGACGAAATAACTAACCAGTACAGTGCTCAAATTCAAGGTTGGGCCAGGAGGCAGGGAACACACCTTCCAGTGTCCACTTAAAATACGGAGTGCAGGCCACCTCACCTACCGGCCTCAGCCTCTCCCTCGCCTCTCCTCCAGCCACTCTCGTCAAGACCTGTGTGCCATCCGAGCAGCCCTGGAGGGATGTTTGATGGAGACACGGATAGGTGGGGGCAGGGATCCTGGGCAGTGTGTCGGTGAAGATGTCTGGGAATCAGAGGAGAAGAAAGCAGACAACCTTGATAAGTCCCCAGGGGACCCACAGGGATGGTCTCTCTCACTTCCCCCTCACAGGTTTACAGGAGTCGCCATCTCTCTGTGTGAAGGGACCTTCTTTGTGGCTCAGCTGCTGGCCGTCTGCTTCAAGTGAGTAGCCTCCTGGAGTGATCCTTACATCCCCACCCAGCCCAGCCCCAGACAGATCCCTCACCTGCAGGGCCACGGCTGAGGCTGTCCTGCTTCTGGGGCCACTGCGGACTGGTTCTCCTTCCAGAAGCAAGCAAGCCCAGGCCGGGAGGTGGCTTAGATCAGCACAGCTCAGTCACCTGCTTTCTGTTGTTCTCAACTGGTCAGATCCAGTCAGGGCCTGACTCTACCCAGACTCCCTGGCAAGGTCAGATTTCCGTACCCCAGGACATTCAGTCTCTGGGACAGTATCTAGACTGTCCACTACAAGTTGAGGTGCCTGCAGAAGGCTCAGTGTGCAGGGAACAGAGCTATGTGTAGGATCTGGCTCCACCTCTTCCAGCATTCAGACCGCAAAGGCCCCACTGTTGCCCAGCCAATGCTCACTGTGTGAAAATGGCCAGCAGTTCCCTAAGGGCTCAGACCCTGGACTGTGGCTAACAAAGCCCAGATAGTAGTCAGGTCCCCAAATGGTCAGTGAGATCCAGACCTTAGCACCTTGGAGACTAATAACTGCCTCCCAGGCTCAGCCTTTAGGCGCAAGCATGCTCCCCTTTCTGCTGAATTCTACCTCAAAGGATTCTTGACATTTTAGGGATGTGAGGGAATGTTTTAGTCTCGGAGTCCTCTCTGCATCATCTCCCACTGCACAAGGGCAGGTCAGCTTCATGTGTGCACATGTACATGCACACCCACAGACTGACACCAGATGGCGCCAATGAGCTATACCAGGCAAGGTCTTATGGAAAGTGATGATCTGAGCGCATCAAAGGTCCAAGGACAGGCAATGTCCTACTTTGCCTGTAAAGAAACCTGTAGGCCATGTCCCTGAAGAAATCTACTTAGCATCAGAGCTCTGCCTTTACCCTGGATGATCCCTATCTGTCAGTAAAAAAATAAAAATAAAATAAAAAAGAAGAAGCTTTTCCAGGTCTGTTCTGCCCTGTACCTAGCAAGGTATAGCAAGCATGATGCAGCGGAATCCCAGTCTGTTTATTCTTTGTGCAGTGTGCAGTGTTCAGTCCACACAGTGGTCCTGGGATGGTGGTTCATACACTATACTCTTACTTGTACATTAAAGACTTCCCCCTGGCTGGTGAGATGGCTCAGCGGGGGAAAAGCACTAACTGCTTTTACAAAGGTCCTGAGTTCAAATCCTAGCAACCACATGATGGCTCACAACCATCCCTAATGAGATCTGATACCCTCTTCTGATGTGTATAAAGACAGCTGCAGTGTACTTACATATAATAAATAAATAAATCTTTGGGCTGCAGTGAGTGGGGCCGGAGCAAGAAGAGGTCCTGAGTTCAATTCCCAGAGACCACATGATGGTTCACAACCATCTGTACAGCTACACTGTACTCATATACATAAAATAAAATAAATACATCTTTTTTTCCAAAAAGAAACACTCATATATTTTTTTAAAAATCTCCCAAATTTCAAAGACTTCTATCAACTTTCCTTTCCTTTTGGTCAAAACCATGGCTAAAAGCATGCATGGGTTGAGGGAAGCTTTTTAGAAAATCTGTGGACCCTCTGGAGTGGCCCAAGGAAGCCTCCTAACCATAGGACCCACTGAGAGGAGCCTGGGCTTCTGTGACTCCAACCCCTGAAGATACTCCATCAAGGACCACTGCAGAGATCACAGATACTGCAGGGCTCAGCCCCAGGCTCCCATGGCCTCCTGTAGAGCTGGGACTTTGGGGTAATGACTTCTACCAACCCGATAATGCTGAACCCCCTCCCGCAGGTGTCAGCCAGGGTCTCTGGCACACAGAGCAAAGGAGAAGGCCCACTGGCTGGGCTGCTTCCAGAAGTTCCTCGCCTACATGCTGCTCTCGGTGGCCTGCTTCCTCCACCCTGTCCTGGTCTGGCATGTGACCATTCCAGGTAGGAGCACCGGGGGTAGTGGACATCTGTGGGCCCTGCACAGATGTAATCTAAGTAGGAGGACCAGGTCCTATCTCTCAGAGGCCCCATGAGCCTACCTACCCTTTCTGACCCAGTATGTGGGCATGACTGCCAGACGCTGACCAAGCAGCAGGAGCATCCTGAGGTGAACCCTCGTATACATAGCCATCCAGAGGTCAGACCTTTGATGGGACCCTGGGTTTGTCTCCTCCCTGGTCACTTTCAAAGAATGAGACAGATAATCCTCAGACCAGACCCTTACACATCTCCCGGATACCTATTTCTTCAGCTCCAAGCTTGGGTTAGAGGGCACACTAAAGAGCATGCCCGCTTATCTTCTGTTCCTCCTCCCGGTGCCTTGCAGCGTGGCTCAATGCCTAAGCCCAAACCGACACCCTCACATCTACACTTCTGCCTCTTACCTTCATTTCCACAACCCTCCTCTTGATTCCTCCTTATTTATGTATACACTGCCCTCCCAGAGCTTAACTACCAAAAGAGTTCCAGAGTAAACTGAAGGAGATTAAGCTCTCTTCTTTAGCAGACTATGAACGATGCCCCCAGAGAAAGTCATAGAAGGATCCACCCTGACATTGAATGAGCCACAAGCCCCGCCCTCTGAAAAGGCAGACTGAAGAGACCCTGGAACTGGTGGGCACTGGTGGCCAGGTTCCTGGCTTCCCATAGATGGGCTGTGCTCCTTGCAGGAGACTGTAGCAGACTGCAGACTGGCTCAGACGATTCATGCAGGATTCTCTGTGCCACTGAACATGAGAGATTCACATCTCCCCAAGTTTACTGGGTGGTAACTGGGGAAATCTCCACATTTCTGGAAGTGAGAAGGCATCCAACAAATGCAGCACCCCCTCAGAATCCATATCTAGCAAAGCCATTACATGCCTACCCTTGATAATTCACCCCGAGAGGGACTGAGGGTGGTGATGAAGTCAGTACCAAGACCAACTGTCCATATGAGGGGATGTGGGGCACAGAGAACAGACGGATACCTTCTGTGGTACCCTGGCTCCACATAGCACTGGTCCGCTTTGAACCTTTCAGCCTTGTCATGCTATCCTGTCAGCCCCTGACTCTGGTGTGGGTGTGGGAAGGCTAGACCTATCAGGGTTCTGAGCATGGCTGCACAGTATGGTACAGCAGTGGTGCTGTGGAGAGAAAGGCTTGCCCCAACTCTGGCTTTCCTCGATGGCATGTTTGTGCTGTGTCTTGACTCCCAGATCTTTTTCAGGCTCCATGCTAATCATCACTGGCCTGGCCTACTTCCTGCTGAGCAAGCGAAAGAAAAGAAAGGCCGCTCCAGAGGTGACGCCCCCCACGGAGCAGTACACAGACCCTTCCAACAGTGTTGTGAGCACCACGGGCTCTGGGGACACTGAGCAAACGTATACTTTCCATGAGGCCTTCAAGGAGGGGCCCGGCTCCTTCTTCATCCACATGAAGAGCATCCTGAAGGGGACCAAGAAGCCACGTGTCCTGCAGGCCCAAGATACCCTAATGGAACTGGCTTTGGAGCCAGCTGACTCCTTGGCCAAGAAGAAGCAGGTACACTTTGAAGACAATGTGGTCAGAATCATCCCATCCCTCACTGAAGGTCTGGGTGACAGTGACAGTGGACCAGAAGAAACCAGCTCTGACACAACCCCCATCATCCCTCCCTCCCAGACCCCACTCTTTCTGCCTTCTCACATGGCCACTGACCTGTTCTGAGCTTCTCAACTAGAGGTCTGCAGAAGCATGGACCTGCCAGAGGACTCCTAAAGCCACAGTCCCTGCAGGGAACTCAGGGTCTCCACTGGTCAGCTGTTCACATCCCAGTGGTGGCTGGGCATTCAGAACAATGAGATAGTGTACCAAGCCAGATCTATGGTGATCTCCAGCAAGGCACAAATGAAGCTTTGCCATGTGGAATCAACACAGTCTCCTTCTTGGCAAGGGATGGGAAAAGAGACCATGGCTTCATTCTCCACAAGGCTGCTGACCCAAACTTTCTAAGTCCTAAGGGAACAGAAAACATGAGTTCACCCTCTCATCCAACAAAGGGGTCAGCCTTCAGCAAGAACTGTGTGTTGTGTTTTGCTTGTGACACAGCCTACTGGTGCCAAAGGCCCAGGGCTGTATTGGCAGCATAAGCAAGATTGCTCAGGGTAGATATGAGAGAGGAAGATTCGGATCTCAAGTGAGAATAGCCTGGCAGTGGGCTACATTCTCAGAATGCCCCGGGACTGGGCTGGACAGCAGGCATTTCAGAATCACCACGGAAAACAATACCACTCTGTGCTCACTGCCAGGAAAGCTGACCAGAAGAACATCTCTCATTCCAGAAGGATCGCTCAGGGCTTCCTGCCCTCTCCTCGCCTACCCTCTATCCAACTGTCTGGGCAGTGTTCAGTGTCCAAGTAGATGGTACAAATGGTCCAATGTAAAAGTGTCTGAGAGCCTGTGACCATCTGTAGCAGAAATGGCTAGGATAGCATGGAGTAGTGACTGTAGTTCAGGCCCCGAGGGGACTGCCCCCAGAGAGTCACATGGCACAGGGTGGTACCCCTGCCATGCTTAGACACCTGGGAGTAGAATCTCTGATAGGTAGATGATCACTCAAAATAGACGGGAGGGGAGGAAACGGAGGGAAGGGCATAGGAGAGAGAGAGAGAGAGAGAGAGAGAGAGAGAGAGAGAGAGAGAGAAGTGAGCAGGCAGGCATGGCTGCATCCTGGAATTGCAGAGATGGCGGTGAATTAGAGTTAGATATTTCTCAGTAAAAAAATTAGTAAAGTACCTTTTAATTTTAAATAGTATGATTGGTCCACGGGATTACTGCCAGGAAAAAAAAAAAGACATGTTATTCCTCATAGCTGACCCCCAGTGCGTTCTAGAGTCCTATAGTTTGTGTCTGAGGAGAGGACTCACTTCAGGGCTCTCTGATGGGCGAGCCTCAAAGCATATACTTTATAGTCTAGATAAGGAGCATGTTTACTGTACAATGATCAGTACTTACAAGACCTTTGTATGTTTTTGTTTTGCTTCGGTTTTTGTTTTTTGTTTTTTGGGAATGTGTGGAAATGAGGTAACCTGGAAGTCCGTGTCAGCCTGGTGCTTAGCACACAGCCGGTGTTCTAGACACAGAACACTATTTGCAATAGAGGATGTGTTTGCTAAGATTGTAAGGAGTGAAGGAAGAAAGCAAGCCAGAGGCCTGGAGTAGGTAGGGAAGGTCTACTCCACTCACCCCTCAAGTCAAAGGGTAGATGGCCAATGGATGGCCACGGAGGCATTTACGCCGTTTCTTTGACTTTTCCAGTGAAGGATGTTAGATAGTGCAGTCAGGGAAAAATAATATTTATGGAATAGGAGGTATGGGTGGGTATGTCCCTATTATTACAGGGACCTCACAGTGAGGAAGAGCAAGAAAACACTACCATGACAACAGTGAATCTGTGTGAGACTAGGCCAGAGTAGACCCAGGCGGTGGTTAACTGCAGACTGCAAGGCTGGAGCTCAGGGAGCAGAGCTTCCAAACCCACCGAGGCCAGAGGCCAGAGGGAATAAATCCCTTAACCAAGAGGAGCCTGTGTCTCTGTATTAGTTACTTTCTGTTGCCGAGATAAAATACCATGGCCAAAAGCCACCTAAGGAAGAAAGAGTGGATGGGGCTTGTAGTTCTGACAGAGAGCTAGAGTCCAGGATAACAGAGAAGACCCGGCATGCAGCAGGAGCTCGAGGCCAGCTGGTCCCATTTCATCCACACACAGGAAATGAGGCAGAGCGAAGAAGGCAAAGGTGACATGAGGCTATGAACCCTCAAATCCAGCCCCCAGGGATGCACTTCCCCCAGCAAGGCTGCGCCTCCTGAAGCATCCATAGCCTTCCCAAACGGGCCCACCCACTGGATGAGTGACATGTCTCATTCAAGCCACCATACTCTCTCATCAGCTTAGACAGTGTTAGAAATCTTGTTCTTGGTTGATTGGTTGGTTGGTTAGCTCATTTTACTTTTCTTAAACATCCCTATTAAGATGCAGTTCGCTGTCATAAATTTGACAACTTAAAGCTAAGTGGATCTTAGTCTATGTCTATTCTGAGTTTGTTATACTCATTGCTATCTCAAGTTCATAATACACTCATCACTGCCCCCTAAGACAGAAATCCAGTCTGGTAACCACTAAGACTCACTCCTTACCTCCCAGTTTCTATCCTGTATAACCACTAATCTGCCTTGTATCCTTGTAACTTTTACTGTTCTGAACATGTCATAATTGGAGTCACATAATTTGAGCCTCCACACCCCCTGACCTGACTGCTTCCGAATGGGCACAGGCTGCACTCAGCCACGGTTTCTGCATCTCCCAAGATAGGCTGATCCCACAGGATTCTCCCTGGCTCTATGTGTCTAGTTCTCTATTAAGTGAGGATTCCCCGATTTGTTTATTGCTACCAGCACCATGGAATTCTGAACACCCTTTTATTTATGTATTCTCCCCGTAATGTATTTACAATGTTTCTGAGAATTCAGTGTGAATGGAATTCTTCACATCCTGTTCTGAAAGAGGTCTTTCCCTAGGGCAGATCTCTAAGCTTTCCCGAGGTCTCTCCCCCCATCCCCACTACCCTATCCCCCCACCCCCCACCAGCAGATCTCTGAGCTTTCCATTCTTTCTTTCTGGCCAAGCCTTCAACAGCAAAGGTTCCTGGGGGATAGCTTTCCTGGGCGGGCAAGCATAGGAGGAAGAGATCTTGATAGCCTTGGTTTATCCTTCCCAGTCTGGAGCCTCTACCATAGAAGTCAGATTGGGTGGAGCCCCGAAGGCTATCATATATAAGTCTGCTGACTTTCCTGGAGATGGCTGGGGGCTCAGGATGCACGAGACTCTAAGTGAGGCAAGCCATTAGAGGCAGATCCTTATATTAAAACATGTTCTGTATCAAAAGCATCTTTTTCTGTAAGCTGTTTCAGTTTATCAGTTATATTGGCATTTCTTTAAAAACCAACTAGGTCTCTAAGTGAGGGCTACTTTTCCCTTCCAATGTTCCCATAGTCTTTCCCTGTCTTTCTATCTTACCTTACCATGACCCTGAACTAAACATACCCTAAAGATGGGTCTACTACTTTTTCCTTCTTAAATCATGACCTTAAAGTGATCATGCTCAGGAAAGAGACCACCACTATGTAAGTGGATATTTTTCCTGGATGATGTCCTGTGCTCTCTGGTTTGAACGCATTGATTTTGAATTACTCTGATATTCTCATTGCTGACTGCAGGTAGTAAATCTTTCTCCTCTCTTTGTGACTTGGCTGTGTTTGTTCTGTTTCTGTACTCAAAAAAGAGATGAACTCCTTGTATTGGGTTATGGAGAGGTCGGGGTAGGGGCTCCATCATCCTGCTAGGCCTCCTGGAACGGAACTTCAGAAACACAGAGGCAAGAGACATGAGGACGCAGCATCTTGCTCTCTCGAAATGGGACCACAGCTTAGAGGGAAAGCTGAGGATATAGATCTGTTGATAGACACTTGCTTAGCAGGCATGATACACACTGGCTTTAATCTCCTGCCTCATAAAGTCAGGACATTGCTTCCTCAGTACGATACAGCACTAGGGAGGTAGGAGCAGGAGACTGGGAGCTCAGAGTCATCCTCATCTTTGTATAATAATTTCCAGTCTAGCCTGGAATGGGAAACATGAGACCTTGTCTCAGAAAAGAAGAAGGGAAGATCACCAACTAAAGACTACACACGGAGCCGCCCACGGCGCTGGCCACATAGGTGGCAGAGGATGGCCCTGCTGGACATCAGTGGAGGGAGAGGCCCTTGGGCCTGAGGGTGTTTGATGCCCCAGTGTAGGGGAATGCTAGGGTTGGAGGACAGGAGTGGGTGGGAGGACAGGAGAGGGGGGAGCACCCTCATAGAGGCAGGGGGAGGAGGGATGGGATAGGGGGTTTCTGAAAGGGAGATCTGGAAAGGGGAAAACATTTGAAATGTAAATAAAGAAAATATCCAACCCCCTCCCCCTCCAAAAAAGCAAACCCTCAGAGGAACAAAGAGTTGATCTTCAACTGTCATTAGCCTTTTGTGACTGTTTCTCCACTTGCTGTGCACCCCTACCTTTCTCAGAGATTTACGTGATTGATATTGCACACTTTTCCAAGATGGAAGCACATTGTATTAAACAGCAATCCTTTTGCTTTTTTGAGAGTTTTTTTGTTTTTGTTTTTGTTTTTGTTTTGTTGTTGCTACGGCTAGAAAGGGGGTTCTCTGAGCCACTCTGAGTCTAAGAGAACCGCTCGCTCACTCCTCGCTCACACTCCTCGCGTGCTCGTTAGCTCGCTCCCTGGCTCACTGGCTCACTCACTCGCCCATTCCTTCCCATGGTTGTGAGAACATGGCACACGTAGCTGAGGATTTCCCATCACAACCTTGGCAAGCCCCAACCTTGAGCCCTGTGTCTGCTCTTCAGTAGTGATGTAGCTTACTGGACCTCCTGTCAGCCACCACTCCCCTAGTTGTAAAGAGGAGTTAATTACAGCCTCTCTCCCTGAGACTGGCTGAGGCTTAGATGTAATGACGCAAGCTACATCTTCACAGAACCCCCCCCATTGCCACATTCCTGGGATGTGTGCCTACAGACAGCCACTCTGAGACAATGCTCTCCCTTCTTGGTTAGCTCTCTGGCCCACAGCTATCTCTCTAAGCTGCAAGGCATTCCTATCGAGTTCCATTTAGTTCTTTTATCCCAGCCACGGGTATGTTTGTTTGAGGGAGTTGCTATGCCTCTTTTCCTGGGTTCTATCCCATCCTACTCACTGAAATCTCAAAAGAAGAAAAACCTTCATCCCATACTCTGTGTATGCTTGAGTCTCGGGCTGTCAGTGTAGACAGATTCACCTATCACCTGGCCCTCAGAGCTCTGGAGACAGCTGCTGGCCTGCATATTGAACTATTGTGTATTTTACAGGCTGGAAATGGAAGACAGGGTGAAGTCTCAAGGGTAAAGGACTGCCCATGGTAGCTGGAATGAGGCTTCTCCTGGGACTTAGTGAAGTGGCCATGTATTTTGTCATTGTAGGAAATGAGGGAAGAACTAAGCCGTGACTTTTGCCCATGGAAATAAGGAGTGGAATTTCAGTTAAGTGGAATACCGGTTAAATTACAGTCTGGGTTCCACAGTTTGACAAGAGAGAAACAGCTGCGGAGAGATTAGGTTGTCCAATGGCAAAAGGCTCACATGAGACCATCCGTAAGGGTCCTGTCACTCTGCTCTGGAGGCATCCCGCGTTGAGTATTAATAAGAAAGAGACTTGTGACCCGGCAACAGAGCAAGCCCAGGGGGTATCCAGAGTCTAGAATAAAATGTGATTTTTTTTTTTAATAGCAAGGATTTCTGAGACTTTGTGTAATCTCTTAAGACAACCTGTGCAAGTGGAGATTCTACTAGGGCTGACTGAGGAGTCTTTGGAAGGGACTGTTTACCAGCTCACAGATACAGAAGCGCCAGGAAGTCTCAAATCAAAACACTCTTCAAAGCACAGATAAGTGAAAAATGACTCATTTGTCCCCAAGCAGCTGCTCTGTTAGAGGCCACACCCATCCCCAGCCCACTAGCACTTGAGCGTCCGCTTCCAGGAAACTGAGCCGTAGATTTTCAGGCCCCAAGTGCTGGTTCCTCTTTCCAGTGTGAAACAGGAATGTTCCTTTATTTCAGACTACCAGAGCCCGTATAAGTTCCAAGAATAGCATTAAAGAAAGGAATCAGAAGCCGGGCGGTGGTGGCACACACCTATAATCCCAGCACTTGGGAGGCAGGGGCAGGTGGATTTCTGAGTTCGAGGCCAGCCTGGTCTACAGAGTGAGTTCTAGGACAGCCAGGGCTATACAGAGAAACCCTGTCTCAAAAAACCAAAAAATAAATTAATAAAAATAAAAAATAAATTAAAAAAAGGAATCAGTTTAGCTCGGCAAATATTTATTAAGAACTTACTGTGTGGACTAGGTAATGGGGCTAAAGAACCGAGTCCAGCTACTCCGCCAGATCCCATAGATGTATGCTAAATGTGGCTACCAGAAGGCAGATAAGGCCTCACAATTAATCACAAATGCTATATTACATGATGAATTTGGGCAGCTTAGAAATGGAGGAAGGAGAATTGGGTTGTATCTATCGTGTGACTTTTCCTGGGGAGATGTGGAAAGAAAAATGTCTTTTCACTGTAGTCGGGTACCAACAGCAGACAAACAAGGATTCCACCCAGGACCAGCCTCATGAGTCAGTGAGTTAAGTTTGTTGGGTTTATTTACAGGTAGGGAGTTGCTCCTTTGAGCCTGGATGATTCAGAAGTGGGCTGCATCACTTCAAAGCCATTTATCACGAGTGAGGATTCTCAGGAGTATCATTCATCCCTGACCAAGTGCCCCCGCCCCGAACCCCTCATTTACTGCTGGCATAACCGTGCATTGGGAACCCTGGGACTCTCCTCATTCCAGCTTCCCTGGGCCTGGAAAGGTTTTGTTTCCTTCCTGCATTTCCTCAGCCTCCCTCCAGAGTAAGAGCGGACTTCTGGTCAGATACACCATCACCTGTCTTGGGACCTGGGGAGTGTGGCCAGAGGCAGTAGTCCAAAGCCGTCAGATTAGTCTTCCACAGAGATCAGAGACAGTTCCTCGTGCCGTGGAGCGATCATAAGGCAGATCACAAGGACTCTAACCACTGACAGAATAAAGTCCTGAGTATGTGCCCTGCTCAGGACATTTCATCTCCTCTGGTCCTTGTGGTCTAGAAGTCCTGGTCTGCTTCGATCCCACCTTGTGGATGGGGAAACCAAAGCATGAAGGATTCAGTCATGTGCACATTAGCCTGCGGCTGAAACCAGTGTGGTATCTTCCGCACTGGGCTCCAGACAAGGATACTAACTCCAGCAGGAGACCAAAAGGCTGGGTTGGCTATAGACGTCACCTGTGGGTGGCTCTGGGTTCTAGAGCCCACTCCGAAACCACTCCTGCCGTCATGTGTCTCTCCTGGAACACTCCCTTCTAGCTGGAGGATGGGAGCTCTTAAGACCCACAGGCTAAGGAAACTTAGAAGACCAGGAAAGCCAGAGTTACAGGATCCCTAAGCCCCTCCCCTGTGAAAGCAGTGACGCTCAGGGTGGGGTGGAGGGACTCTGCCTTAAAGCTATGCAGGGAACCCAGGGATGCAGCTTTTGGGAGTCATCACTGATCCTAGCCTGGGCTTTCTGGTGGTATAGCTGCCTTTGAGTCCAGATTTCAGTTAATAAACTATAAACTTACTGGCTTACGAGGCCAGACTTGGTGGAGCTGTTTCTGTGCTCCGCCATTGGTGACCTGTGCCAGGTGGACAGACATTTGCTCTTGTCTCCCCTCATCTCCGAGTCAGGAGAGCATGGACCTAATGTCCTGGCTTGGCTTGGGCAGCAGAGACAAGCAGACAGTGCAAACCAGACTTAACCAGCACGCACTGGTGTCTGTTCTGACAGCTCAGGGTCAGGACTCCAGCATGGGAAGGGACTTGGGAGGGCCTGCTTCCTGGTTCATACGACTTCCATGGTAGAAATCATCTCTTCTCTCTTCGTGTCTCCTCTTACTGTGACACTGTTCCCATTCCCACAGGCCCCATGTAAATAACACAGTCATTTCCAGTGGCCTTACCGCCAACACCATCCCAGCACCATCACACTGCAGAGGGGTAGCAGCAGATGGACCTACAAGCATCTAGTCCCCAGTGGACACTTTCCCTTCTACTTAAGTCACCTGTGGTCCCATTTATCAAGGAGTGGATGAAGATGAGGACAGGAAATGGTTAACAGGGAGGATGAGGAAGCTGGGGCGTCGAGAGGGCCAGCTCCTGTAGACCCAGACATGCCAAAAGCTCCCAGAATAGATCTTGACAAACTTATTTTCACCTTTGTAGGCCACAGACACAAAACAGCACTCACAGTAAAGGTGATAAGTGATGCTAAGCCAGATACAGAGGTGAGAGATAAATCACTAATAAGCGGACTACAGCCAGCCCAGAATAATTTCAGCTCTGGTTCTGCAGCACCCAGGCTCTACAATCATGGAGTTCTATTTAGTCCGTCTGTAGACTCCTCAACATAGGTGCGGTGTTTCAGGGAACTCAGTTCCCGGCACTTTGCGGTTCTGCCTGGCTGAGCACCTGTTAGCCCACTCCCCAACAAGCAGAGAGAGTCCTCCACCTGCTGCCACCTGAGCCTCCTTGTGCTCATGTGCTCTGAGTGTCCCTCCCCCACCTCTGTTGGGCAGAGTGTTGTAACATCTACCCCCATGCCTCTCCACTGACATCTCCAAACCTGGGATAAAAGTCCTAAGGCTCAGCAAGGCTTCCTCGGCCTGTGCCTATGAGGAGCAGCCCCAACGCCTGGGATCTCCAGTAAAGTTGACAGAAGACACCAACCCAAACAGCATCTCCAAGATCCTATTCTGCTCCAGCACTTACAGGCTATCCCCAGCCCCAGCCAAATCCCCTTAGCCCCAGGGCCTGTTCCTCATTTCCCCCATTCTCAGTTCCTAATGCTGTGGTTATGGGTAGCTCGCTGTGCCCCATGGTCATACTGCCTTTCTCTAGCAGGGCGGCTCTCAGTTCCCTAGAGCTGTGGTTTGGGGCATGGTGATCTGCAAAGAGAGTACCCTTTGAGCCTCCTGTCTGTCCAGCCAGTTCCCTCCTCTCCTTGTCACCTGCTGGCTCAGCACGACATGGGCCATTGTCTCCAGCTGAGCTCCTTCCCATGAGCAGAACAGCCTTTGCTCCCTGGAGAGTCTGAAGTTCCCTGAGCTCCCACCCGCCCCCGGGGACTGATGCAGTCACCCAGCCTCAGAAAGGCACCATCCCTGGCTCTGGCCAGTGGAAATGAGAGAAACCCTCTGCAAGAGAAACCCTCAGCACCACAGTAGCATTGCCGTGGCCTTCCCTCCCTCTTCCCCCAAATATGGATGTGTCCCTGGGAAGCTCAGAAGCCTTTGACAAGCAGCAGGAGTTGCTGGGCCAAAATGCTGAAGATGGCCGATGGAGACGATTTTGAGACACTGAATAAACCAAGCTCAAGACTATCGGTGTCTGGGCTTTGCACCGTGTGAGATAATGAAGTCTTCTTTGTTTTGTTTGTTTCTTTATATCGAAAATAATCTCGCTGGGTGGTGGTGGTGCACGCCTTTAATCCCAGCACTTGGGAGGCAGAGGCAGGTGGATTTCTGAGTTCCGAGGCCAGCCTGGTCTACAGAGTGAGTTCCAGGACAGCCAGAGCTACACAGAGAAACCCTGTCTCGAAAAAGAAAAAAAAAATCTGGAGCCACAGTGCAGCTTACATGTCCTTCCATAGGTTTGGCTTTCTGCTTGTTTTATAAATAAAGTTTATTGTCAAACAGTGACACCCACTTATTTCCCTATGGTTGGTTGATGGATACTTTTGCCTGAGTGGTTGCAATACCTTGAAAATATCCATTGCCCCTTCACAGAAAGTGTTTGGCCGTCCATATATAAACTCATAACCCTGAGGAGGAACAAAAGTTCCCTGAATTGCCACAGTGACACGGATAGATACATTCAAGCATGAAATTCCAACTGCATGCGGTTAGCTAATTTTGTGAGTTCAAGGCAATCCTGAGCGATGTAGTGAGACTCATAACCGAGATACAAGGAAAAGAAGACGGCTCCATCCCGCAGTCCTGGCAGACTGTAGGGATAATGGGCGGGCGGGGCCCACGGACCCATACAGGGATGGCGGGCTCCCCGAGTCCCTGCTGAGGGGAGCCTGCCCGGCTAGCGGGGAAGGTCCATGCCCAGAGGGCAGGGCCATTCTCGAGGGCCCCGTGAACCTGTAGAGGAAGCCTGGCTGAGCAGGAAAGTCCTAGGTCCTTTCTAGCAGCTGGAGACGCTGAGGCCTATTCCACTGCTCCTACACGGCGAGTTTTGATAAGAAGAGGCAGCTCATAGTTTCAAAGCTTTATCATAGAGAAGTAGAAAGGGAAAACGAGATAGAGAAGTAAAGAGGGAAAAAAAGAGATAGAGGGCTGAGAGCTGGCCATGACCACGGGGTAGAGGGGAGAAGAATGGGGAGAGAGGGGAAATGGGGACAGGAGCGTAAGGGCAAGAGAGAAAAAGCAAGAGAACGAGGAGGGGCCGAGAATCCCCTTTGTATTGTGGGCTTGGTTGCCTGGCTGTTGCCAGGTAACTGCGGGGCAGAGAAAACCTGGCTGTAGCCTGGTGACCGTGGGGGTGGAGTCCAGCCAGAACTCTAGGGGCCTGGCCCTATGTGACTGGCCACAGGGTTATGGAGTTGAAGAGTCAGGAGTATGGCGTTGGTGTCAGGAGCCTGAGTATCTGGGAGCACGGCTCACAGTTCCGTCCCTTGTAGAATATTCTACTGGGTCTCCGGAGTGAGCCTCACTCAACCAGGCCACAGACTGCCTTTCACGGTCCCACAGAAAGCCTGCTATAGGCTCACACTTTGCATGGAGTCTTTCCTCATGGGGACACGAAGCAGTTTGGACTATTGGTCACACTCCGGAATAGGCATTCGCTGTGTGTGATGGCTAATTCATGCAGCAGCTTGGCTGGCCTGTGGGCCCAGGGACCCCGCTGTTGGATCAAATGCCAGTCTGGTTGCTATGGTGGATGTATTTTAAATGGATTGAACATATTACCTAATAAACCCTTGAATAAAAAGCCTGGCCTCCGCAGTGTGAGGGGGCCTTACTTGGCCAGTTTGTTTCTCCAGAGGAAAGCCTGGGCTTTGATGACACAAGCACATCACTGTCAGCCATTTTGCTCGGCAGTCGGCTGAGTTCCCAGCTCACTGGTATGCAGACTTCAGATTGCAACATCAACCGTTGTCTTGATTCCAGCCTGTGGGGCCTGCCTAACAGACTTTTCCATTCGCCAACCCAAAATCTCCCGAGCCACTTTCTTGGCCCACTGGCTCCAGCCCACTGTGTATACCCAAAGATGCTGATACATACCCAAGGCCCTTAGTGAAATGGAGGTATTTCCATGTCAGCCACCTGTATGTCTCCACACACTGACTGATCTCATTCCATAAAACAACTGTGAACACAGCATAAGTGATTTTCACTGTAGAGCATAGGGACTAACACCAGAAGTTCTATAATGTCAGTACAGTTGCAATGCTTTTCCTGCTTACGATTCAGCTCCGGTTGGTCAGATGTGGAGGACACTGACCACTGGCTGTATATTTGTGTTATCTGTACTCTTGCTCTGGTGAATACTAATGAACTCCTGGACACTCTGCTCTCCCAGCTGAAATGACAGTGTTTGTCCTTTTTGCCCAGAGAGAGACCTCCTGGGATGTTAAGCCAGAGCCCATTCCAAAATGGAGAGAAAGCATTGGAAGTCCAGCAAGTCCAGGCTCTGCCTTTCCCCAACGCACAAGTCTTTGGGGACCCAGTCACAACTTGGAGGGTGGGCTTTAGCATCAGAGAGGGGAGGTCAACTCAACTGAAGCATCTTTTATTTCTTCATGTCAAGGCCACAGGCTGGAGGCCAGCCTGCCCCTGGCCCTAGGAATGTTTTGCATTCCTCAGAAGCCTCTTAATTTTGGTGAATTCCCCAGGATTCTCTGGTGTTAAGAGACACCCAGAGCTGGACAGATGTCCCTTGTGTGTATGTGAGTGATCTGTATTCCCTGAGGGTCCTTGTCTCTCCCTCTGGGAGGTCTCAGCTTCCTTTGACGGCTTCACATCCTGGCTCGAGGGAAGATCCTGGTTCCTGTGTCTCTCTGGCTGGGACTCCCCATTCCCAGGACCTAGGGCTCCCAAGCAACCCCAGGCTCTTTGTGGGGAACTGGACAATGCCCTCTGGTGAGTTCTGTGAAGAGCAGTGTCCTCCTGTATGTAATCCTTCCTGCCCTTGAATGGTTTGCTGTGGCTTCCTGAGCCCAGTGGTTTATAGAAGGAATAAAAATATGGACCAACATGAAGCCACTTTCTGCTATCTCTAAGATAAATTCTGTAGAAATGCAGCAGGCTGGGGACCCATGCATGCTGAACTGAACTGTGTGCATCTTCCTTTAATTATGCAGCAATTCACATTGATGGCAATGCAGATAACAGCACTTAACAGTCCCTGCACCCCACCACCACCACCAACCCACACCAACTACTACAAGTGTGAAGTAGTGGCTTGGGGGATGGGAGTGGAGATCTCGGATGGTGTTGGGCAAGGGCTTGGAAGGCAGGACAAGCCTCAGAAAGCAGGCAATCCCTCCCTCCTGTCCTTCCTCAGCCTTCTAATTAGATGAAGTTTCCTTCTCTTTCAATGTGTTGTAGTTCCAGAATCAGGAAGATAAGAAGGTGAGAAGAATAAGCAGCTAATAAAGGTGCTCTCCGAAGGTGACGAAGGTGACGTCAGGCCAGCCCTTCCTCCCACACGTTTTGGGAACAACTGTTGGTTCCACCTTTGTCCTCTTCCTCCAGAACTAAAGGGAGGAAGGGCTCCCAGGCTGTTCTCTCTGCAGCACTTCCAGCCATGTGACCTGGAAAACCCAGCACTAGCTAGCATTAAGAAGTTATGCAGCGTGGGGTACAAAGGAAATTCTGAAGCATTGCCAAAAAGAGGGAAAAACAAAAACAAAACAAAACATGCTCGGGTCATTGAGAAGGCACTTGTGAGCACGCCATTGAAATTTATGTCCATTTAGGGAATAAATGTTCACCTCCAGCCAGGCTCGGATATGGGTTGAGAGTCTCATATCAGCCCAGAGTTACTATTTGCACTTTAACAAATGGAGCTGCTGAAAACCATTTGACAGAGAAAAAGGGGAATAGGCAGAATGCCGAAATTTGGAGCAATTACCTGAAATCCAAGAGCAAGCCCTCACAAAACCTCCTGCACACTCAGAGAAAACAATGTCCTCACTCAAGGACCACACCCAAGCAAACAGCATTGGCAGCAATGTGTGACAATGTGTGACAATGTGTACTGTGTGAGGAGCACTCCCGGCAGATCGGGTACAATCACCAGCCACAGAAGTTCCTTTGGGATCACACATAAGTTCTAGAACAATTGCTCAGAAAAGGCACTTACTCTGAATCTCATGTTGGAGACGTTGAGAAGAGCCACACAAAGCCATCTGCCATGAGGCAAGGGGGACCAACAACTAGTTTTAATTCAAAATTCCAACTTGTTCTTTTGTTTGTTTGTTTGTTTGATGTTTGTTTGTTTGTTGGTTGGTTGGTTGGTTGGTTGGTTGGTTGGTTGGTTGGTTGGTTTTTTGAGACAGGGTCTCTGTGTAGTCTTGGCTGTCCTGGAACTCACTCTGTAGACCAGGCTGGCTTCAAATTCAGAGATCCACCTGCCTCTCAAGTACTGGAATTAAAAGCCTGTGCCGCCACTACCTTTCCCAATCTATTCTTTTAAAGGAACTGCCTTGAAAATGGTTCTCAGTGATGCATTCCCGTCATCCCAGGACTTGGGAGGTGGAGGTGAGAAGACCATCCTCTGCTACTTAGTTATAGTGAGTTCCAGGTCAGCCAGGAACTGCTGCTATATGCGCTATATGAGACCTTGTCTCAGAAAAGGTGGGTGGGTGGGTGGGTGGGTGGGTGGGTGGGTGAGGTGGATCAGCAGGAAAGGTACCTGCCCCTAAGTCTGATGATGTAAGTCCTGGGAACCCCCCACCCCCAGGGAAAAAAAAAAGTAAATGATTTTCATCTTAAATCATTTATATGAAAATCTATTTGCGTGTTTCAGAGTTCACGTATCTAAATTATATAGCTCAGCACATGAGGCCCTGAAGAGAGGAACAAAGATGATTTCACAGTTGCCTTAGAACAGAACCAGCTGCCCAGATGCCTCGAGGCAGCCCAGAGCAGTGCAGGCCCTGGGTGGCAGCCTCATCTCGGGCTGTGCTGTGGGCTTTAGCAGGGACCAGGGCACTTTAAATTCCCCCTCTTGCAAATCAAGCCAAAACTCTCTCTTTCGGGCTCTTGCATGAAAGAGTGGGTCAAGAGTTTTTCCATTCGCCTTTTTACAGGCCCTGAAAATCACCCTGGACTGTGACGCTTCCTAAAGATATCCCAATGGCCACATGCTGTAAGAATGGGCCTCCCACGAGCTCCTTGCAGAAATTCCTCAATGCTCCCCCACCCCCTGCCTTCACTATGGTACTTCAGATTTCTGTGAGGCCTCAGCCCCTGAGACCTGAAGGGTCCTTCAGGCCTCACTCCTGAAGGTAAAAATGTGCTCCCCAGGACGGTGCCACCAGAGGTTGAACCCGTCTCACACTATCCATGCCTTGCCTGGAGTGGAGCTGGGACTTCAAGAGTCTGTGTCTTTCCTGAATCTGCTAAGAGACAGGAAACCAAGAGCACACTGGGTACTGGTACGACCCAATGACCTCCAGGAGCTCAGCAGCTGAGAGAAGGGCATTCCTCAGCTGGAGAGCCCAAGAAGAAGACATGAAACACAGAGAGGGGTATGTGTAGGTTGGGAGGGACGTCCTGAGGGCCCTAGAAGGTCTGGAAGAAACAGTGAGTCAAGCCCTGCAGGAGGTGAGGGAGGGGTCAGCCTGGCCGTTGTCTGGAGAAGAGACTTAGGCAAAGGAACACCAAGTGCAAAGGCTGAGAGAGTCACGTTCAGTGTGACCAGGACAGACAGGAGGGAGATGGGGGCAGGAAGGGTGGGAACTGAGGAGGCAAGGTCACCTGGGAAGGAGCTGTCACACGGGCCACGTGGCGCACGTATTACACCACCATTTTTGTGAAGCCTTATTGAAGACAGTACGGTAAGTCCAAGATGTTTAATAAAGACCAAGGTTCTTTTTGTCCTTTATAACCCACCACCTTTAAAGCATGTGGACACACTGTGTGATGACCTCACGTTGGCTGCTACTGCCCCAGACACTGTTTATGAGATCCTCACGACACAAGAAGGCAAGGGACACAGCTCTGCTTTGTACTAAGAAAACTAAATCTTTCTCCGCCCTCCCCTCAAGTCCTTCTTCCTTGAATTCTGTCTCCTGTCGAGGCCCAGAAGTGAGTGCGAAGGCCACATCTAGCTTCAAAGTAACTAGGAAAGCCAGAGATTGTCAAGATTGGAACTAGTTTTTACTTTTCTCCTACACTAGTACACATCCTATGCCACAATCTAATACACACAGCTGAAGCATAGATACCAAGACAGAACTTCTGTAAAATACGACATACGATGTGCGCTGTGACCCGACATTTTATCAGTTACCTGTTACAAGTCTAGCCATACCAGCCTCTTGTGCATTGAGCGTAGCGGGGGACGCACAGGCAGTCGTGCTCCATCACCGGCAGGGTGCTGTGCCTATTGGTGGGCTTCTCTGGAATGTTCCCCCTCCCTCACCCCTCCTTCCTTCCCTTCCCTCTTCACAGAAGATGGAGGATGTTCAGTGGGCAACTGTGGGTAGCCACAGACTCCACCACAAGTTAGAGGCAACCATTACTGGGCAGCAGGGTGGCCTCTCCTACCTAAGGAACTGGAGTCTCTGTGAAAGACAGTTTGTTCTCCAGAGGACATATATGCATTTAACCAAGGCCTCCAGGGGCTGTGGGACAACGGCAGACCAGACCAGCAGCACATGTCAAACATACATGGACCTCTGAGGCCTATGTCCCAAGCCAGGTGAGGGAGGGTGACCTGGGGCAGAGAGTATCATTCGTGCTGGAGAGCCCCAGGGAGACTCGCCCTCCCCAAGGGCTGTTAACTTCTTCAGTTGGGCAGGGATAGATTGGAGAAGTTAGGAGTTACTTTAATTGTGGAATTTCATGCATTTGGTTTGTAAAAACTTTTAGAAGCATCCAAATAATGATCTCAGTTCTGATGATGTCCAGCATTTGGGCTGTGGAAAGAAACATGTATTCCAAGAACAGGTCGCCACCCGAGTTGGCAGAGGATGGCTCACTCTCCAAGAATACAAGCAAAAGCTAAGCTGAAGAGGACTGCAGGCTGGTCCGCTGCAGGGAGGGAAATAGAGAGTCCGTGACACAGGAAGCAAAGGGCAGAATACAATCTCTCTGCCATCTCCTCACCAGCCATAATTGGCACAGTGCTCTGAATTGGGGTCCAAAGACTCTAATGCCGCCTGTTTTCAAATATGTACCTTTTAGAAGACTCACTTCATACTCTGAAATGGCCCCGCGACTCTAAGAGGGTTATAAACCAGGGAGTGAGCCGAGCTGAGATGACTTACTTTGCAGGGGAGGCCAAGAGGTTCTGAAGTCAGGACTGGGAACCATGAAATAAAACAGCCAACAACGCTCCCAATCCTCACAGTCGCCCAGCTTCCCTAGGCTACCAGCCTATGGCCTGGGGCTCCGCCTCAGCTCCAATCTGCTCAGAAGACCGAGAGAGGAGGCTAACCTTTTTAATTCACCAGCTCCAGTTTCTTAATGTAGCTTTCTGAGAAGTCGCAACTTTGCTTGCGGGTGCTACCTGAACAATAAATAAATGTCCCGGGCTTAACGCGCACGAACACACACACTCCACCCTCCCCAGGATGCGCACAGTAGTAGCGCCTGCGCAGAGGTCTTTGTTGAAATCCAAGTATCTGCGTTGCCCAGGCTTCCTGGCCTCTGTCTGTAGACCGCAGGTCCCTGGGCGCACAATCCTACTGCTTTCTCTGTGCGTCCTGGGGTGCCCTCGAGGATTGGGGACTTAAGTGGCGCGCGGAGCGCTTAGTGGTGTCTGTAAAGATCGAACAAGTGAGCAAATGCTGGGGTCTTCTTGAGGGGTATCAGTACCAAGCACCCTGGAAGGAAGAGATGGGCTGATGGGCAATGCTGTTGACCAGAGAGAAGGGGCGTGCCCAGGGCGGGGAGGGGCGTGTTCGGGGCGGGAAGGGGTGTGTCTAGGGTGGGCTGGGACGCACTTGATCCCTGCAGCAGATGCACTGGAGTCCGCGCCGGCACAATTCTGGTGCAGACGAACTCTCTCCTGCTGGTGGCCCCTGGACCGTGCGATGACTGGACGGTGAGTGATGCTCAGACTGCAAAGGTAGTGGGCGTCCTTGGAGCACCCCACCCTCGACCCTGGGGCCTCGATCAGGCGGGGCGCTAGAGCCTGAGCACTTGTACCCCCAGCCGCAGTGCGCGAGTCTCCTCCCCCTGCCAGCCTGGCGCACTGCGGGCTTCCAGCCAGGGCTGAGGGTGGCAGGGCGCCTAACATCTCCTAAGATAAGGGCACTTTAAGGGCTAAATCTTAGCAGGACACGTGAATCCAACCGCCGGCTACAGTTGTGCTCACCTCATCCTCCTCTCAGCTTCCTAGAGACACGGATCTTTCAGGCGGGAAGAGGGTTTCAGCAAGACCTTCGGTTTTACAGCTGGAAAGCCAATGCAAGGATGATTGATCATCCAGACACTTGTTTCTCAGTCGCTGTTGGTGCGGTGGGCCGTAACCTAAGGGCTGCACAATATGCCACTCACGGCAGGTTTCAGGGCTAACCTCCACCTGTCCCCTGATCCTTAGGGACCGTTCTCCTTTGAGTTCTCCATTCCCTCCTCTGCACCTCGCTCTCTCTGGAGCCTGAAGCCCAATGTCAACAGTGTTTATTACGGATGAAGTCCTAGGATCGTAGTTGTTTTGACTGGGGATGAACTCCAGTTCGAAAACAGAAAGGATTTGACAGGGTCATGCAACCCGGTCAGGGTAAGCTTTGAGTCCAGACCTTTGGGAAGGCTGAGTTGTTTAACCTAAAAAGTATGAAATTGTCTTTATTTATTTATTTATATTATTATATATGAGAGAAACAGACACACACAGACACACACGGGGGCGGGCGCGGGGTAGAGATCACATGTACATGCTGTGGGTCATAGTAGCTGTGTGGAAGACAACTCTGTGAAGTCATTTCTCCCTGTCCACTTTTCCATGGCTTCTGAGGATTAAACTTAGGTGCCTTTTCCACATAAAGCCTCCTTGCCAGCCCTGGAAACTGTTTAAAAGTAAACTATCAGCAACTAGGAAGTAGCTGCCGGCCTAAGCTTTCGCAGTTTCCCCAAACTTGTAGTTCCCCGACTCTCCTTCCTGCCTTCGGGATTTCCCCTGGGACATACCCTGAGGTTGAATTGGAGCCCTGCCTACTCCCTTGCTTGACCTTTAGTAGCAAAGATGGGCTGTGGTATAGTTCCCCGAGATGCCCCAGGGACACTCTATACCAGCTGCCACTACAGCTAGCTAACTCGAGGCCTAGAGATGGCACAATGTTTGAGGTCACACTCCAAGTCAGTGACAAAGAGAATCTCAGCCAGAATGTTTCTCTGAGTCGCAGCCTGGGATCTGGAGCAAGTGGACACAGGCCTCCTGATTCTCTTATGGTTATATGACCATCTGTGTGTGTATGTGTGTGTGTGTGTGTGTGTGTGTGTGTGCATGCACACATGAGCACAATCACACTCACACATTTTTCTTGTTCCGGGATGAAGGTGTTATGTTTTCAGAAGAATCCATGTCCCAAGGGATTCTAAGACATAGCAACTCGTCTCCAGAGAAACCTCTCCCAGCATCTGCACATGGTGCGCAGACTAGGCCAAAGGTCGCATGCGTATAGCGGCTATTACAGTGCTGAGGACAACCTGGCAGCAGCTAGCACCAAGTAGTCAGGGGCTCTGCTCAGCTGGGCTGCACTCCTGGGCCCAGGCAATCTGAGGATCTGTTTGGCCCCCAAACCATAGCTGGGAGGATCCCTGTTTCCTTGAATCGTCTCTTCCATAGGCAGGGAGTGCGCCTCGATTGCAGTGGTGGGGATGCAGGGCCAGGAAGTATGAGAAAAACAAGGGTTGGAAATTACTTTATTACCTCAGTTTACGGGAAAGAACAACAGCAGGAACCTGCAATCTGTCCTGCAGGTGTGTGGGTGGGGCCCTGCCTCTGGGCTGCAATTTACCTCAGGGAGTCACAAGGGAGAAAAGATGGCTGCAGAGGGGACAAGGACAAGGACCCGTGTCTTCGGAGGAAGGGAAACATTGCCAAGGAAGCGTGCATGGTAGAACAGGTTCGTCTAAGGTCACCAGGACCATAGGGGTCACATGGCAGAGGTGGCCTGGCCAGGGTAGTTGCTGTGGTAGGAGTGGAGATTGTGATGCCTGTGCTTTGTCTTCCTGGATCTCCATCCCCTCCAGTTGTCAGTGTACACATCCTGTCAGGGCTTTCCCAGCTGGTGGGACTGAGCAGCCTAGGAGGGGTGTGGCTGAGCCAGCCGTGGGTAATGTCAGGGGACAGCAGGAGAGGGCAGCAGCTGCTAAGGGGAGGCCTGCTGTTCATGCCTAAGTAGCAGGCCATCTAGGTGGCTGTACAACCAAGGGCAGACAGCCTGTGTCCAGCCGGATCCCCTCAGCAGACAGCTGGCTGCTCTCTGGGGAAGGCCCGGCTCTGTGAGGGCTGACAGGTGCTGGAATGGTCTTTTAGAGGCTCATTGTTTTTAGAGTCTGGGCTCCGCTCCCCAGCATTAGGAACGGGGGCCACAGGCTTCTCAGTTGTGCAGGGCAGTGTAGCCCGCATCTGCCTCCCTTCTGGCCCTGCTAGAAGGAGAGGGGCCCTTGGCTGGGCCTGGCCCTGTCTCCTTTGTCTTGCCGCTCAAGATGCTTTATTTTTTATTTTGTTTGCATCGACGAATCCAAGACAGGTTAGAACAGAGACAGCCAAGCTCTCTGGTTTCACTGGCCAACTTACATTTTACTTTCGATGTTGGCCCATTGTCCATATTGCCAAGTGAGGGCAGTACTACCTACATTCCTCACAGTTTGGGATGGGCCCTCTACGGACTGGAAAGCAGGCCACCCATAGGCTCATAATAACAGGCTGTTAGTGCAGTGGAGTTCACGTCTTGAGTATTCCGCTTCAGTGGTATCTGTCCCCTTGATCCCTCTGCAGCCAGTCCGGAGGGACTAGATCCCATAGTGATGTAAGGATTCAGAATCTGCCTTCTGTGGAAAGAAAACGAAAAGGGACCGGGACCTAGGACTTGTGAGAGCTTCTGTGGCCTTTGTCACTCCACAGCAGGCTGTGTGCCAGCTGTCGCTGCCTCCGCATGCGGGCAGAACAGAGCAGCCGCTGAAGCGGAAAGTCTGGACAACTCATCCGTTGTCTGTTCACAGAGGGAAGGTAGCCAGGTATGCCACACTGCCTGGGGCTCCTCTGAGGGACAGAGAGAGCATCTATCTGCCAGAGAAGTGAGCTCAGAGGCCGGAACCCTGCCTGCTGGGGTGTAGGGGCAGAGCAGGGCCAGGACAAAGGCTGCTGGGGGAGGGGGGCGGCCCTGCTGAATTGGCCTGTCTGGTTATATCAGGGGCTGCTTTTCAGACACTGCCGGATGGCAGGCCAGGCCTCTCTCTTCATCTCTTTCTACCAAGAAGCATCTATCTGAGCATTGGATGCCAGATAAGATTATGATTATGGGTTTTTATTGCAAAAGAATGAAAGTAGGCCATTGGAGATGCTTGTGTTTGGACAACCTGCCCAGGGAATAGGGAGATTCAGGACTAAGGAAGAAGTTTCAAGAAAGTGCCCCCCAAATAAAGAGTGCTCCACTCCACTTCCTGGCAGGAGTGGATGCACGCCCTGCCCTCTTCACACTCTCCCTGACAGCAGTAGTCTCTAAGTCACCCCTTAGGCATTCTGCAACTCTCTGAGACACTGTGAGCTTGAGAGTAAGTAACACAGGCTCCAATCAATAGGGAGGGATCTTAAAGGCAAGCCAATGCTCATATGTTACCAAACCTCCTAGTCAGAACCTGTGCCCCAACTCAGCTGTGGCCGCCCCTCTCAGTACACAGATTCAAAGACCCAAGTTGAAAGTGGAAAACTGAACTGGTACAGCCTTTAATCCCAGCACTTGGGAGGCAGAGGCAGGCAGATCTCTTGAGTCTGAGGCCAGCCTGGTCTACAGAGTGAGTTCTAGGACAGCCTGAGCTATAGAGAAACCCCGTCTCCAAAAAAAAAAAAAAAAGGAAGAAGATGAAAAACAGAAAAAGGGGGATTTATTCAATGTGACCACATTGGGAGGAGGGACAATGAAAGCCAGAGAACCCCACAAGTCCATTTTACCTCCAGGATCCTGAAGTGAAGTGGAAATTTGAACAGAGGGTCAGGGATATACACTTCTAATTAGTCCTGGTTAAGGTGTGGTCCTGCCCACCTTTGCCCTAGCCTTGTCTGGGCTTCAGTTTTGTCCTGTAAAGTTGTATAACCAGTTATTAGAACTCTGTGAAATCTTTTTCTGAGAGATAAATCCCCACCCACCCACGGTTCCCCTTTTCCTTCTCCCAGATGAGCGTTCTGGGGAAATTCCCATTTACTTGAGGTCCATTGTTTCAATAGTCCTATAGGCAGATTGTGAAAGACGCAACATATCTCTAGAATATCTTCATCTCTGCAAGGCCAGGGGCGGGGGGCGGGGGGGGGAGACTGTGGGACATCCCAAAGCTCCAACTCTGGAGCTCAGTGGGGGTGGAGCATGAGGTGCCGCCCAGGGAGGACGCATTTGACATCCAGGGAAGCCAGGTGACTCACTGAGCGCCACGGAGCTGATGAGAACAGCTAAGCTGCATGTTGTTCCAGGTCAGAGGCCGTTTTGCTAAGGACCCCAGGCCCCTCCCCCATGAGACCTAGTGCCTATAGTTGCAGCCTATAATTTACAAGAGCCTCCTTACCTCCCACTCCTCCCCCTAAGGCATCCCAATTGCAGCTCCTCGTCCTCCCATGATGCTGTGCTGTACTCCTCCCTGCCAAGCTTCTCTTTTTACTTTGTAAGAAACCGGGGCTTTCCCCACCTTCCATCCCCAAGGGAAGAGCAAGCAGGAGCCATCACTAGGCAGAGCTCTGGTGGATGAGCTCTCTGCCAACCGCCCTACTGTCGAGCAAAGCAGTCCCCTCATGATTTACCTGTGTACACTTTCCATTTGAATAGGAGCACTGCAGCTGGGAAAATGTCAAAGCCAGTGGAGAGCAATCCTCTCATTGCAGAGATGGAAAGGCCAGGGCTCAAAAGACAAGGCATGCGTCTGCAGCCACCCAGGTCCTAGTAGCTCCCTGCCCTTAGGAAGAAGGCCTCTCTGTTACCAGGTAACCACTGCTTAACTTAAGGAAATTCTACTTGCAGGTGCTTCTGCTGTGGAGTAGAGGAGAGGTATTCTCATTCTGAGGGAAAGTAAAGCTACTGTTAACTAAGGTAGGCCATGAGTCAGTCCAGAGCCACAAACTAGTCCCATACCTGTCCTGCAAGTGTTTGCTTCATTTGGTCTCTCCCCACTCTCTTTCTAATTATTCTCTCTCTCTCCCTCCCTCCCTCTTCTTCTTCTTCTCTCTCTCTCTCCCCCTCCCTGCCTCCCTCCCTCCCTCTCCTTCTCTCTCTCCCTCCCTCCCTTTCTCTCCCCCCAATTCACTATCTAGCCTTTACTGTCCCGACTTCAGTGTGACCAGGATGGCTGGTGTCAACTAATAGTGATCCACCGATTTTTGCCTCCTGAGTACTTGGAACTATCTTCTAATTTAAACATATTTAAATGTATACAATTTAATGGAACACTTCCGGAGTTAGTCAGTCTGGAACAGGTTATGCTTCAGCAAGAAATGCCTGAAACCCCAGTGTCTTAGCCCAGCAGAGATGGCTTCTCTTTCCAAATGCAAATCCACTGTGGATGGGTCAAGGATTCTGATCCACAGACTCCCTCAGGGACCCGGGCCGACCATGTAGTGGCTGAATCCTTAGAACATGTTGCTTTCCAGCTGACTATAGCAATAGTCACTGCTTCTTTTTCTTTAAAAGAGAAATGTATGGGGCCTGGAGAGATGGCTCAGAGGTTAAGTGTGTATACCGCTCTTCCAGAGGACTGGAGTTCACAATTTGAAATCTAGGTTCCATACGTGAGATAATATGAGATAACCGTCTTTCTGAGTCGGCCTTAGTTCGCTTTACATCATGATCTCCAGCTCCATCCATTTTGTATCTTTTTCTTACTGATGTGTGTCTATGGCAATAGGCAGAAACTGGTTCTTTTTCTTAACAACAACAATAAGTTCACAGGCGTGCTGACTTAGAGCCCCTTGGGCATGTACATAGGAGTGGCGTAGCTGGCCTGTGTGCTAGTTCCTTTTTATTTTTTCTTGAATCTCCATATTGATTCCCATTGTGAGCACACAGACTGACTTTCCCACCAGTGGGAAGTGAGAGGCCCCTTGCCCTACGTTCTTGCCAGTGTTTGTTTTCATGGTGACAGACATTCCAACTGCTTTAATTTGCATTTTTCTAATGGCCAAGGATGTTGAATACCCTTTCATGTATTTATTGGCCATTTGTATTTCTTACTTCAAGTCTGATTCATTAGCCAGTTTTCGGATTAGATGGCTCAGATTGCATTGTTTAAGGTTCTTTTGTTATGTATTCTAGATATCCATTGTGTAGTTGGTAGAATTTCCCCACACTTTCTAGGTTCCTTCCACCCTGTTGTTCCCTTTTCACATAACATCATCCGCTGCTTCTTGGGATTATTCCATAAGCTCTTGGAATCCTTTTCAGGACACCCTTACTAATGGCACTTGATGTGTTTTTACCCATTTTCCTCCAGCAGTTTTAAAACTTCAGGCCCACATTCAGGTCTCATTTCATTCTTCTACACATGAGAATTTAGTTTTCCCAGAAAGTTTGCCAGGTAGGCTGTCTTTCTGCAATGTATGGTTTTGATAGACAGAGTCATCCAAATGTAGTTGGCTGTAGCTATGTGCTTTATTTCTGGGTCGTTGGTTCTGCTCACGGATCTAAGGTCTGCTCGGCTATTCCTGAACGATGGCTGTGGGATAGGATGTGATCCTATAGGATTAGGTGTGGTTGTGCCTCGCGCACTGCTCATCCTGCTAAGGACCACTTTGACTATTTGGGTCTGTATCAATGCTAGTTGTTTTCCCCATGTTTTGTGAGGGATGCCATTGAGGTTTGAATGGGGATTGTGTTGAATGTGGGCATTGTTTTTGGTTGTGAAGCCACTTTCACAACATTAATTGTTGTGAAATAATTGTTAATAACAGGTTGCTCAATCCTTGATGGCCTGCCTATAGCTAATGTTATATTAAGTAGGGAGAAATTGGCAGCATTTCCAGTAAAATCTAGAGCAAGACAAGTCTTTCTCTTCTTTTGTTCAAAATATAGTATTTGAAGTCATAGAACAGTAGAGAAGAGAGAGAATGACAGGTGATACAGATTGAAAAGGAAGAAGATAATCATTCCATTTGCAGACAACATGGTCCTGTCCTTAGAAGACCCCTAAGAGTCTCCAGAAACATCTCAGAACCTATACACTCTCAGTAAAGTAATAGGATAGAAAGTTGGGGTGGCGGGGGTGGATTTTCTATATAACCATAGCAGACTTGCCAAGGAAGAAATCAGAAAGATGAGTATCACTCATGATAGCCTCTTAAAACCCAAAATATGTAGGTATTCTCATGACAATGGGTAGGTGAGGTGGCCAGGTTTGGAGAGACAAATACTGCACATTTGCTCTCATGTGCAAAGCCTCACTTCTAATTATCTAATTATGTGTGTGTACTCATGCTGGAGCAGCTCTGGGTAACTGTCTGGAAACCTGTTGTTACTGCGCCACCAGGAAAATGATCCACACATGTCCTTTTTATAGCAGAAAGGTGACATGACCCCCACGTTCAAGGAGCTGGGAAAGATTGCTAATCATTTTACATAATTATTCTGGGGGCATCGAATGATTCTGCCCAAAGCACCAAACTTTAAGTGGCAGTACACAAACCCATAAAATCCCAGATTTCAGCTGGGCGTCATGGCTCACACCTTTAAGCCCATGGCTTGTGAGGCAGAGGCAGGCAGACCTCTGTGACTTCAATTCTAGCCTGGTCTGCAAAAAGAGTCAGGGACAGCCAGAACTACATAAACAAACCCTGTTTTGAAACACCAAAGCAATCCAAACCAAACCAAACCAACCAGATTTCTGGTTTCCTATGAGTAAACCAGAAGATCTTCATTTTGAAAACAGGACGGTGTCCCCAGTTCCCCGTGGGCTCTGTAACAACTGTTCCTAAAGGAAGCCAGCCCTTTAATCCCCAGGCACGGCTCCAGTTCTTGTTTTTCTTTCTTAGATAGAATCTCATTCTGGAGCCCAAGGTGAACATCAATTTGCAGTGATCCTCCTGTCTCAGCTTGGGATTACAGGAATGAGCCCGACTTACACTTCGTATGTACAGCTCGGAAAGACTGACTTGTGGGAGAGCCTAGGAATCTTGTGATCACTTTGTCATCCCACAGTGGGCCATAGACAAGTGTGAGGCAGAAGGGCATCAACAGCCCCCTACACACTCACACACACACTCACACACACACACACACACATACACACACACACACACACACACACACACACACACACACACATGTGCACGCTGCAATGGTGCCCTAGCGGTATCACTTACTAAATGGGATTATAAATATTGAAGAGGCCCCAGGTCAGAAACTCTTCCCCACCTTGTCCTGGGCTTGCTCGGCTCCTGTGTTCTGGAGGAGCAGCTAAGGACAGGCAGAGAGACTCTTTTGGTGCCTAGCACCTCACAAGCCGTAAGAGAGGAGAGAGAGTCAAGTGCTCTATGGCTACGGAGGTCTGTGTTTCCACCTCGCTGCTGGAGTGGCAGAATGCTGCCTACGTGCCTCTTAGGGAGGTGAAGTGCAGGGGTGTTAGGCTGCATTTTCCTCACTGCTGGGTGACAGGCCACCAACAGGCCACTCAGGGAAGGTGAAACACTGTCTAGGATTGGGGGTTCCAGCAGGTGTTTCTCTGGGTGAAAACAGCAGGGGCTGGGACAGAGGCTGTGGTTCCCAAACTCCTGTGTACCCAGACGCTGCTGGGGGCCATGAGGAGTTCAGGGTTCCCCAGCAGGTGATGAATCCGGGATGGGGAGAATACGGCTCTAAGTGAGTGCTAGGAGCGCAGAGGGGCCTTCTACGGGAGATTTGGGCGGGGCTCTGTATGATGAAGCCCCCACCACCACCACTCACAGTGGTCCTTGATGAAGGGGGCAGTCTTTGCCTGCCCAAATTGCTTAATTCATGGCGGATGAGAATGCCTATGTCTTACTCAGGGTGAACAGAGATTAAATACCTTTTGCAGGAAGGGATTCCCAGGAAGGGAAGCTCATTGGCTAACCACTCCAGATACTTCATTAGCATGGAGAACCCTAGGCTCTGTGCTACCTAACCTAACGTGACCAGCTGTCATGGTCCTCTTAGGGAGGTGTCATGGTCATGTGCGACAGGAGAGGAACCTAGTCGGGAGCTAGTTCAAACTCATGCTGTTCTCAGTTATGACCTTTACTGGGGTCCTGACCTTACCAGTTCTTTTGTCTGGTGGCGCAGGGCTGTGTGTGGTGGGGAGAGCTGGGACTTCATGAAGGACATGACAGACACTGGATGGAGAGGCAGAGGGAAGCAAGGGGAACTCCACTTCTCATGATTTCTGAGTAAACTTTGAGCTTCCTGTAATGAATGAGCTTGCTTAAAACTTAACAGCGGCGTGCCGTGTGTCTGCGGAACCAGTGCAAACCCAGAAATCCCAACCCAGGGCACTCCCCAGTGCCAAACAGTTCTGCTCAGCAGTGTTTAAGGAACTAGCCGGACAAGGAGTACACCCACACTTTCAACAAGCCAAGCAGAGGGAACCGGTTCTATTTTGAAACTCCTGTTGCTGGGCTAACGAGAATACACAGAATCCCCAGCTCTGATCTCAGTTGGGGCAGTGCTACCTTACTATGCAGGTCAAAGCCTGCGCTGCAAAGGGCCTGGCTTCTCCACAGGCCATGGCTGGGCTCGCTTTAGAGTAGACAAAACCTTTAAATTCATCTCCCCCAGGTCCTCCCGTTTCTCACGGCCAAACAGTAATTCTCCTGCTTCCATCATCAAATGTCCTTTTAGGGACGGTGTCCATCTTGAGGGTCATAGGCAAGGAGTCAGGGGGATGAAGAGTAGAGGCTGCCTTGGTCCTGAGGGTGTGCTGGGCTTCACCTTACTGCCCGGCAAATAGGAAGGGCCCTCAGTGAGGGCCCTCAGCCAGGAAGCAGTAACTCCTGCCTATCTCTCCTTTCCATAACCGGGGCAACTGCGGTCTCAAATTATTAAGTGGAAAAATGTAGAAATAAATAGCTGGTGAGTTTTAAGCTGAATGCCATTCTGAGGAGCTGATGAAATCTAACCGTCTGACTCCTTCCTGCCTAGGCACAAAGTGTCCATGTCCCTCATAGGCACACTCTATGCATCTGTTAGAGTCACTTAGAAGCCACCTCTGTCATCAGACCGGCAGCCAGGGTATCTATCAGTGCTTGAGTTTAAGGAACTTAACACTCTTGTTTTACTTGTTTGATTTAATAATGTAGTTATTAAATGCCCCAAAGACAGTTATGCAGTCTAGCCAGACACACGAGGGAGCAGTGAACTGATCAAATTCCTCACTCATTAAGAAATGGTGAGGTATTGTGTTGCTAGGAACTGGTAAAAACAAATTTTCTGTCCATGAATATTCTGACAGATAAAGAATCCACATGAGTTTTTTGTTGTTGTTGTTGTTTGTTTGTTTGTTTGTTTGTTTACCTAAAACTTTACAAGCTGTGGCCACAATCCAGTCAGGTTTATAAGTAAGCTGAGGAGGCATTCAATCACAGGGTGAAGGACCTTCCATAGTCTCGGGAACCCACTGGGGAATCCACAGCATACCTGCACGTCATAGGGGAGATTAACTGATTCCAAGGAAGCCAGAAGGGTAGGGAAACGATCTTGTGCTTCCTAGTCCATGAAAGCAGTGCGGGCAGGCATGAAGGCCCTCGGGCTTCCATGGCCGCGAGTGGAAAAGAGACAGAGGGAGCTTGACTTCTGAGTCTGCCTCAGAACCTGAAGGCTGGACGCAGCTCCACGTGGCTTAACATGGGTTAAGAATTTGCCAAGAGCCATATATAGTAGAAAAGTTGAGAGACCAGAATCAACCATCCAGACTCTTGTGTCTAAAGAGTACCCTGTTATTGTGCATTGGTTGATTTTTGGCTTCACCTCTGTCTTGTTTTCCCACCCAAGTGGGAGATATTGGCTAATGCTTCATAGTGTTGTGAGACAATTCACAGACTGCTCTGCAGTCCAGAAGGAATAAGTGAGACACAGATGAATCCCCGGGAGAGCTGGCCTAAGGGATGGACTCCAAAGCAATCGATGGGATCACCACCCCATCTCAGTAGGAAAGGAAAGAAGAGGACCAGAGTAGCTTTGGAAGACTCTAGAAAAGCCTAGAAGAAGCCGTCATCTAGAATGTTCACCCAAGAGAAAAGAGTGTGTGGCTTAAAATATTTAGGAACTGATCTAGAGTCTTGGAGATCCTGTAGAGCTTTCTGGAGGGACAGCAGGATAACTCCTTGACCTGATGCTTCCAGCTGTAACCAGCCTGCAGTTGGATGGGTATGACATGAGGGTGGATAAGTGTTCTCCGACCAGGGACATCGGTGCTGGACAACACTGAATGTGGCTCCTCCTGCTCCCCCGCAGGCACGTCTGGTCAACTAGACCAGATCTAGCTAGTCAACTTGACATAAGCTAGAGTTATCTAAAAGGAGGGGACTTTAATTGAGAAAACGCCTCCATAAGATCACCTGTAAGGTATTTCCTTAATTAGTGATTGATGGGGGAGGTCCCGGCCCATGGTGGGTGGTGCCATCCCTGGACTGGTGGCCCTGTGTGCTATATATAAGAAAGAAAGCTGGGCAAGCCCTGATTGATGAACAAGCATGGCTTCTGCACAAGCTTCTGCCCTGATGTCCTTTGATGACGCACAGTAATATGGAAGTGTAAGCTGAATCAACGCTTTCCTTGCCAACCTGCACTGATCAATAACAACTCTAAGACAGCACCCCTTGTCCTCGTTCTGACAGGTGACTTCTGGGACTGAGGACGAGACCTGAAGATGAAGGACGGGTGCTCGCCCAGCTCTCACGTGCCCGTCAGCGACGGCAAGTCCATTCTGAAGTACGTTTGAGTGTGCAGTGCTGGGGTGGGGGGCTCCACAGCCACCCGTGTCCTTCCCTGCGTGGAGGCCAGGGTGTGGGTGCCAGAACTCGTCAGATGTGACACTGTGCCCGGGGACAGTGGTCCGTCCTTTGGTTGCGGGGAGCCCCTCCTTGGAGATCAAGGTATTCTTGAGATATGAGCAACAAGGGGGTGACCATGGAGCTCACAGTGACAGTATTTAATTTGTTGACAGACTAGAATTATATGAAAACTCTTACTGTTTAAAACAGTTTAAAAATCCAGTTGTGGGTTTTAATGGGAAAAAAGTGTACTCTATTGGTATATTTTAACTTTGCTTATTTTTACTTACTCTCTCTTATAAAAAATACTTGGAATATTTTCCCTGAACCAAAGAAAAACATATTTTTATCATATTTATTTGTGTGTGTGTGAGTGTGTGTGTCTGTCTGTCTGGTGTTGGGGGTGCCTGCCACAGCAACTATATGGAGGTCAAAAGCAACCTTTGGGAATCACCCTCTTTGTCCAAATGTGGCTCTCAAGGTCACACTCGGGTCACCAGGCTTGGCAGTGAGTGCCTTTACCTGCTCGGCCCTCTTGCCAGCCCGAGAAGCATTTTTCATTTAAGTTTTTTTTTTTTTCATTTCATCTTGCACTTTGAGTCCTAAGTACCAATACTTTCTAAAATTGGTCATGGTTAGCCTCACATACCTGTGCATTTCTCAATACCTTTGTGTCCAGCCTCTCGGCACGTTTGTGGCACGGGACAAACGCAGCGTGGAATCCTCACTCACCCCTGCTGCTCAGGTGCACACCGTTACCCCTGCTGGTTCCCCATCTCCACCTCATGCACAGGACACTCCCACCCAAGCCCCAGAATGTCACCGTTCTCCTGCACTGGGAGTGGGGTTGGGGGGGCTGCTGGGAAGGTGACAGAGCAGTGGGGCCCAGCCAGGGACCACGGCCAGGAAGTCAGAGCACACTCTAGTTAGCAAACGCTTTACATACAACAACGTACCAGCTTCCGCGGATCCCGTGTTGACAGGCGAGCATCCTGGGCACTCAGTTCAGTGAGTACACCGTGCTAGTGTTACCTGCCCTCTTCCCCTTTCCAACCTGTGGGAGGCTGAAAAATCACCTGCATGTTACGTACCCCATAGCTCCCCTAGCCTAGACCCGTGGCCGTGCTGACTGCCCTCGTCCTGACCGTCCATCGGGCACGGTCGCTTCCCATTGTGCTGGGAGAAAGTGTTTGAGCAGAGTGGCCTGCCTGGGCCTGTCGCCCTCATCCCAGGACTGACCTCTGGACAGTCAAGACAGGGAGCAGTCTGGTAATCCAAGCCACTGAGATCTCCGGAGGCAGCAGGTCACAGGAGAGCACAGGGAGGCTGGTAGGACTGCTCATAGGCAGTAGTGAACACGCACACACACCCTGAGTGAACATGCATACATGCCCTATAGTGCACATGTACACACACCCTATAGTGAACATGCACACAGGCCCTACAGTGAACATGCACCCACATCCTATAGTGAACATGCACACAGGCCCTATAGTGAACATGCACACACATCCTATAGTGAGCATTCACACAGGCCCTATAGTGAACATGCACACACATCCTATAGTGAACATGCACGCACACCCTATAGTGAACATGCACACACATCCTATAGTGTACATGCACGCACACCCTATGGTGAACATGCACGCACATCCTATAGTGAACATGCACGCACATCCTATAGTGAACATGCACACACACCCTATAGTGAACATGCACACACACCCTATAGTGAACATGCACACACACCCTATAGTGAACATGCACACAGGCCCTATAGTGAACATGCACACAGGCCCTATAGTGAACATGCACGCATGCCCTATAGTGAACATGCACACACATCTTATAGTGAACATGCACACACATCCTATAGTGAACATGCACGAATGCCCTAGCACTTCCTGGGAATTCTGCTCGCTTCCCAGCACCTTTGCCTTCGCCACCCTCCTCCTCCTCCAATTCCTACAAGGGCCGGGACACAGAAGCTGCTGGGGACGAAAGGTCAAGGGTCATGGTGGGACAATCTCACTTAGTTGAGCAGATATGGTTGGCAACGATGTATGCTACTACATTTATTTTTGCGGATGAAGAAAGTGTGGGATCAACGATGCCTTGCCCGAGGGCAGCTTCTCCACCCTCCAAGTGTCCACGTGTGCCTGTGTCGTTTTAGGTCGGAACTCTTAAGCCTGCTCAAAACCTACAACTGCTACCATGAGGGCAGGAGCTTCCAGCTAAGACACCGAGAGGTGAGACCTACAACTTCTTTTGCTTGAGGGGCCACCATCTGTCCCGGCTTGTGTAGACCGCTGAGGTTTGCATCCTCTGTTCTCAGGGTAGTTATACAGCCTAACCCCTTCAGTGCTGGTTGGGCTCTTGTCAAACTTTCTGACCAAGGAACCAGGTTACCGGCAGACAGAGTTGGCCTGGGGTGTCCCTGTGAGGTCTCCTAGCAAGGAGATCTCCTGTACCTACATGTAGCGCTGCCCTTGTGGGTGTGAAGGCTTGGAGCCTGCCTAGCCCCTTTGTGCCTCTGACTGTCTTGCTGCTTGGTGGGAGGGTGAAGGGAATTTGTCCCTTCTGTGCTCCTCACACACTTCACACACAACAGTGTGCCCAGCTCCCACTGATCCCATACGGAGAAGGACACATGCATCCTTGACATGAAGCTCCATGAGTGTGCCACACTAGTTTTGTGTATTGTATGGCTGCTTTACCTGTCAATCTAAAAGAAAAACCTATGGCTTATAGAAAAGAGTAGAAGAGAAGGCGGGGCATCCAGGAGGCAGAGAGAATTCTGGGATAGAGCGGAGGGCAGGAAGTTGTAACAGAACGACGTGTGGTACCCGAGCACTGGAGACCACCCAGCCATGTGGCAGAATGTAGACCAGGATAAATGGATTGTATTATAAGTTATGATCTAGTTAGAGAGGAGCCTAGCTGTATGGCCAAGGTCTTTGTAAATATATTCTGAGTCTGCATCATTTCTGGGAGCACGGGGCTGGAGGAAGAACCAGACCTCACTGCTACAGTTTTTCCTGCCTGTTCTCATCCCTGGCACCAGGCCAGCTGTCATGAACTGCCTCGCCTGTGCTCCTCACTGTGGCACCCTCACCTAGATCGGTATCAGGCTCATATGACAAGGGGCATACGGGGAGTGGGTCCTTATTAAAGGGGAGTGCCACCTTATCAGAAGTAACCCAAGGTGGCAATTTGAGAATGTGCCTAGGTACAGAAGGAATTTCCAGAGGAGGCTAGGTATGTGGAATTCCATGAGGGACTTCTTAAACCTTGAAACACTCTGGGAGTGTCTAGCAGGGTCCAGGCTGGGATCTACTTGAGGACAGATCAATCCAGGCCTGGGCTTCCACCATCCTTAACCTCACAAGGGTTCTTTGGCTGTGGCTTTGTACTCAGAGTTGTGTCTAATCCTGTACCTGAGAAGGCGCATAGGGTAAGGGTTCCATTGGGATATTTCCATGGTTGAGATCCTGCTGGCTGCTGGAGATGCCCGGCCTCTCAGTGTCTGAAAAGGGCTGGTGGGAACTCACAGGGGCCTCTGCCAGGTGGCAGCTGCTGGGTCCCTGACCCTCTCTCCTATTGATTATTCGTCAGCCCACAACTCTGAGGGACTAGACTAGAACCAGCCAAACAGCGTCAGGCAGGCCTCACGGCAGGCCATGGGCCAGCCCAGCGGGGCTTGGTACCTCCAGCCACGTGGACTGGGGAGAGGCCGCAGGTTCCTAGTCCAGGCAGGGCTGCACCGCCTGTGCCGTCTCTAACAAACACCCTGAGCTCTGCCTTTTCTTGTTGTGCCTGCCTGAGCCCTCAGCTTTGGGCTTTGGCACCAGTGCTGATATCTCCAGAGCAGCTATGTCTTCAGGGCGTGCCCACTGCGCCCACCCCCAGCCCTCCCAGCTCTTCACAGCCTCGGAGGGCTCTGACCTGACTTTGCTCCTGTGTCCTCACCTTCCATCCTAGGTTCTACTGACTCTTCACCGGCCTGACTGGTGAACTTCTGGGTGCTGGGACTGGGCCCCGCTTCGTGCTGAATATGCCAGGCCAGGCTCTGTACACAGCTGGCCGGTGTAGACCCGGGCCATTCAGACTGAGAAAAGAACCCTGAGCTAGGAGTCCAGTGTGATGGGCAGCAATGGAGGAGGCGAGTCAAAGTGGTTAGAGAGGCTTTGGTCTGTGACCTGTGCTAGTAAGTGGGGGACTTGTGCCCACCTCAGACTCCTGGCACAGGCACGGGGTGTAATGGGTGGGTCTTGGCTGGGTTTCCCTCCCTCACCCTTGGGTGTTTCTGGGATTGATGTTTCTAAGGCTGGGGTGGTTTTCTGCTATGGCTTTTATGTCAACATCCTCACTGTCACTAAGGAACTAGCTGGAAATGGAAATCTTACATATGTGCACACCCAATCACATGCCCCCACCACCCCCCCACACACACACACACGCACACACATGCTGCGTGAGTACACTGAACAAAACCTTTCTTTTTCTCACCAATGTATTTGCAAACTTTTCAGGGCATTCTGATAGAAGCTCAAGTCTGAGACCAGTTAACAGACTCCTCTAATCCTGGCATTCTGAAGCTGATGCAGGAGGATTGCCAGGAGTTCATAGCCAGTCTCTGTCGCCTAATAAGTTTCAAGTCAGCCTGAGCTACACAGAAAGACCCCGATCTTGGCACTTGAGAATCCCTTCTGTGGGGAGTAGCTGTGCCATGAAGCAGGGGGCCCTGAGAGGGGCATGAGCTTTTGTGACAGTCCAGATGGAAATATGTGAACTTTGCAGCTGGCAAAACTTATGCTTGAGAGCCTGTCCCAGCAGATAGCCAACCAACGTAGGGGTCTTGTGTTTCTAGCTCTAAGCCCAAGGGGAAAACTGACTTGATATCCATGAAAGCAGGAAATACCTCTCAGGGACCTTCTGCAGCATTAATTAACAGACTCATGGAGCAGGCGGTCTGAGAAGGCGTGTGCTTTTCCAGGGCAACAACCACCACGGAGAAAAGCCTGCAAGTCCAGAATCTGAATTCTGGCAGGCAGGAATGAGACACTGTCGTTCCATCTACTTAACTACTGCAAAAGTCTCAGACCTGACGTTTGGCCAGGGTCCCATGTCCCAGGTACTTACTTTATTGTACGACAATCCCAGAATGCCCTGTCCTTGGGTGTCATTAGGACAGGCAGCTGGAGGAAGTCACAGGTCCCAGTAGAAATCTAATACACCAACCACTTTGCCTTCCTTTGACTATGACCATGGGCTTTTTCCTGCAAAGAATTGAGACTCTCAGAAGTTAAATCTCTAGTTGTGTTATTTGAGAAACTTTTCCTGGGGAGAGAGAGCACATACCCGTGCTGCTCACCCTAGAAGAGGGACCCGCTACAGACCACTGTCCCCCTTAGTGAACCTGGGGGATTCTAACAGGAGCTTTGGTGAGGGGTGACTTAGAGGAACAGGAATGACTCAGAAGCCACTGTGTCACTAAGAAGCCCTTCCAAGCATGGGTGGTGACTCATGAAAGCTGCATCCTTAGGAACTTTATACAACTTATAGGTAGGAAAACTCACCTCTCCATAGCTGGAGACACACACACACACACACACACACACACACACACACACATCCCTGGAATCTCTTGAGCCTCCCCCTCTCCTTCCTGGAGGGGATGGTTCAGGCCCCAGGACTTGGGAGTAAAGGAACCAAAGACAGAGTATGGAGGAGAGCAAAGCCCTTTCTGGCATTATGAGCTAGAACTCATTGGAAGCATGCATTGGGGATCACTGACTAGATCTCAGACACGGGGCAGTTTGTTACTCTTGATCCCTAGGCTTTACGGTACCTTCAAGTGCTGAGTCACTCACATTTGTGTGTGCCCTGGAAGAGACTCCCGATTGTCAGCCTTGCTCGCTGGTAGTAACTACAGTCTGACTATACAGTTTGGGGCAAACTCCGTCACTGCCCTGTGGGATGCCTGTACAGAAATGAGGTACATCTGTAGGTGGCGCCACAGTGTGGGACCACTGTTTCCCAATGACCTTTCTCCTAATTACTAAGAGCTAGGGGAAGCAATGTCGCTCTCTAGAGAATGGGGTGCCAGACCCCTCTACTGTAAAACTTGCCTTTGGGATAATTTTTCTTCTGTCACAATGAAAATGGTAAAACAATCAGTACCTTTTGAAGTTGATAGTTTTCTGGAAATGCTGAAATATAAACCTAATAGGGTGATCAGAGACTTACTAACCCCAACCAGGCTGTCTGATCAGGATTTCCCAACCAGCCTGGATACCAACCGTCTAGTGGTCCGTAGTCTCCCCCTGGTGGCCATGTGCCGCATTGCATCCAGTTTTATTCTCTTCTAGATCTCCAGTGTGTGATTCTCAGAGTGTTCTTACTCTCCTACACTCTTACCCTTCCTTAGAAGGGTGGGACTGCCCCCTCTCTTGGGCCTCGAGAACACTTTACCCTGAAGTAACCCTGGACCCCTTCCATCCTGAGCTCTACACAGCTGTTCCCTGGGAGCACAAAGTACTAGCCTGTCCTGGCAGATCGTTAGTGGACTCCACTGGGCGGCACCAGGTATGGCGAGGTGCCGTGAGGCAGAGCACCTTCTCAATTGCCAATTAGCATCGTTCATGTCGGAGAATAGTCGAGCAAGTCCCCGGACTGTCTGTACAGGAGCATGACTTCTGAGCCCGTGGAACTAATGTTGTGCCACTTGGCAGGTGTCCCCCTCTGACCCAGTTCTCACACCTTCACAAAAGGGGACATAAAGAAGCTGGGTGTAGCAGCCCATCTGGTCTCCAGCAAGGTCCCCCCCCCCTGCAGTAGGTCAGTCTTCCTATCACACCTGGGGACATTTTGCCTAAGGGCTGCCTTACAGAAGGCCTGTTTGAGGCTGCTGAGGAAACGCAGCAAGCCGTGACAGATGCAAGCCGCGCCTCTGACCGTGTCCACGTACACAGCTTTGCACTCCTGCTAAGGGAGAAGGATTATGTTGTGTCCTGCACTTTACAAATAAGAGAACCGAACAAATGGCTCATCTGACATAGTTTGTTTTTGGTGTGTGGTTTGCATCCTGATTCTGAGAATATACATGCAAAAGAGGACATCAAAGTGGTTAAAGTCTCTCTTTCCCTAGACATGCCATCTTGAGTGTGGGCAGCTGGCTCCAGCCCATACAAGGGAGCAGGTGCTGGGCCTTGAGTCCTGATTCTTTTCTCATCTCCAAGACCACACCCACCCCTCTGAGAAAGGAAACCTCCCATCACAGACTCCCTGCCTTCAACCTCCTGCTTGGTAGATGCCTCCAGGAGCTGACAGTCTCTGGGCTGGTGGCTGTTCGGTGCTGGTCTGGATTTCCAAAGCCTTAGGACATCCAGACTTAGCCAGAATAAGGGGGTTGGACAACTGCCTGCTGTGCCCCTTTCTGTAACAGGGCCTGGGTGAAGCTGGTGGGCACATGCAAGAAAAACAGAGACGAGGCCACTGGACCCAGTAGGTGCCAGCCTGCAGGCTGCGTGCTGCGTTCTGGTTTGACTCTGAGCATGGGAGTTCTCTGGTACCACACTGAGATTTGGGCCCTGTAGCCAAGAGAGCATGTTCCCCGGATATGTAGGCGACAGCCTCTCTGAAACATAGTAGCACATCCGCTGAGACCTTGTGTCTTTTGTTGGGCCTCTGGAAATATATGTCTAAAGGTAGAGCATAGAGGCCAGGCCCTTCCTCGGAAGCCCTTAGGACAGTGTTTTTCAACCTGAGTCATGGCCCCTTTCAGGGTTGAATGACTCTCTTACAGGAGTCACCTAAGACCATTGGAAAACACAAGGATTTACATTAGGAATCATAGCAATAGCAAAATCACAGTTAGGAAGTGGCAACAAAAATAATTTTATGGTTGGGGGGGTGGTCACACAACATGAGGGCCTGTATTAAAAGGTCACAACATTAGGAAGGTTGAAAGGCAGCGCTTTAGGGAGCTGAGACCCTTCCCTTGGCCCGCCCTTGGTTTCTCGTGAGACTGTGGCGGTCACCCAAGCACACCCCACACCACCAAGAGCACAGCCCGCATCTCCTCCTTAGAGCAACCTGGGAGGTGGCCATTACGCCTACGCTCACTTTAACTGTGATTAAAAACAAGGGATAGAGACACTACATCACTTCAAGGTCACGGGCCAGCCAGTCACAGATGGTACCAGTCAAGTTGCATTGTGGGAGCTAGACTGTCATCACTCTTTAGGGGATGGGTCTCACTAGAAATTGCCCAGTCCCTGCAGACCTGCCAGGAAGTGTCCACCACAGGAGAGAGAAGCCGAGACAGCCACAGGGACCCACTATATTCTTTATTATGAGTTTTTTCTGGGGAGGGGTCAGAGTTCATGGATCACTGGGAGATGCGAATACAGAGTGCCTAGGATGCTACCCGGGCGGGAGCTGGCGACGGACGCTAAGGCCTGGCAGGACTTTCTAGAAGTCCAGCTTTTCAGGTCGGAGGTCCTGTGCCCCTGCCCTGGTTTTCTTCCCAGAGAGTGCTCAGGTACCCTGGCCTCCCACAGCCTCGCCGTGTCCTTGCCCGTCTGTCTGGGCACACCCCAGTGATCTGAAGAACTGGTCCTGTTGGGTGGATCTCTTCCATCTGTCTGCTGTTCCTGCGACTTCCCAAAGAGCCAGTCCAGAGGGTTGTCAGTGCCGGGAGAGGGCAGCGAGGGCAGCAGGCTGCTGAGGCAAGGAGAGCTGTCTCCTAGAGGCTCCGCCTGGCGCCTCTTCTCTCTGGTCCAGGCTGGCCGGGAGCGTCTGTTGGGGTGGCTCCGGGCTGTGACCTTGTCCAGCACTGAGGTGGGCTGTGCCAGCTGGCATATACACCTGACATAGTCATCCAGGCTGGGGGAGGCTGGGGGTTCCTGCCCAGGTGCCCCTTGTGATAGCTCCTCTGAAGTTTCCCGAATCGTTGGCAAATGGGGTACAGGCAGCAGAAGCCGGGACCTCATGGCTGTTAATAAAGCAAAAGCAACCTGTTAGGCTAGAGAAAACCGGTGCTGAGGGCCCATCATGCCACCTCGACTCCCTCCTGCTATACGGGGCTTGGGTACCCAAAAAGCAATAAGAAACCTGCAAATGTGAGACCAAGGCTCACTCGCTGCTCCCACCCCCACTCATCCTTCCTGCCAACACCAAAGTACGCAGCTAAGACTTCATCAGCAGTGTAGTTTAAGAATGCCCAGACAATTGGGGCCGGAGAGATGGCTCGGCGGTTGAGAGTACTTATTCCTGCAGAGAATCTGAGTTCAGTCCTGAGCACACATGGTGGCTCAGGCCACCTGTAAACCAAGTCCCAGGGGAATCTGACCAGCATGTGTGTAGTACATATTCATTAGCGTAGGCAAAATATCCATGCCTATAAAGTAAAACGAATTAATTAAAAATTTTAAAATGAGGAATGAACAGCTAAGAGAAACAGGGGGTGTTCCTGTGGGGTCAGAGAACACCCAGGTTTTAAATTCATCTCTGCCACTTAGTGACCTGGAGGCCTTCTGCAATGCCCCCCCTCTAAACCTCTAATAACCCGTCTGAAAAATAAGGTTATAAACAGCCCACTGGCAGGGATATTATGGGGAATTCTTGGAATCATAGCTTTGAAATCCCAGCTCTCCTGTGAACACAAAGGCCTTGGATAAACACCTTGCTACCACAGTGGTCAATGGCACCCACCACCCTGCTCTCTGTCCGGTAGCCAGGCTGTGAAAGCTCAGGGTGGAAGATGCTCTCGGAGATAAGCCAGCCCCTGTGAGTTAAAAGTGTCAAACCAAAGGACAGTTAGTTGTTCTTCTTACCTGTAAGTCAGCAGTCAGGGTGGCAGGGAGTCTAGACGGGTAAAGATTGTCTAATCCAAAGGGAGCACCCGAGGCAGGCAGGCACGGCCGGGTCTCTAGCTCTTCCTGGTCACTGGGAAGAGGACAATCAGGACGATGTGCTGTGGTTTCTTCCCCTGTGCGGTCTGGCAAACCCAACACCCGCTGCTGCTTTTAAACAGTTCCTCCGGTCATCAATCACTGTCAGGAAAAGCTCAAAATAGCAGCGATTGCAAAGGTTCTCAGAGGAAAGCACAGAGGGAGGGTGGGGCTTGGCCCAGCTGCCAGGCTGGAGTGTGTATGTGCCTGCAGGAGGTTGGGAAATGTTTACACTGCGGGGTGAGGTGTGGGGCAGCCACCACGCCTTGACTAAGCAACTTCACTCCGGGTAGAGACCAAAGCCAGCTTAGGGGGTTCTGGGTGAGCCTGGGGGCTCCACAGCCCCCTCCCGGGCTTCCACCCCATCTGGTATAGCGCAGTATTTTCTACTATGGATTACACCAGCACCTGTGATCCTGTGACACACCAGCCTTGTGCTAATGTTTGCTGAGTCCCAGGCCTGCACGTATGACTGTGATAACTCATGAGCCTTGCAAGGTGAGGGCGACATCTCCCCACACAGGCACCTGGGCAGCCCAGCCGTCTGTCTGTCTTCTCTCTTAGTATCTCAGATGAGATGCTTTCAAGGAGAAATTTGCTTACTCGTTGTTGGCCAGACATGTGCCTGCGGCTGCTAGTAGTATAACAAATATGGTAGACAAATCACCACGCGTGAAGCCTGTTTCCCAGTGAGAAGGATGATCCAGTCACCAGTGGGCAGGTTCAGTGACTCAGCACTCATGCTGGCTGAAAGGCAGAGCGCAGAAGGGCTGTGTGGAGCAGCGGCAGAGGGCGTGGTCCAGGCCAGGTGGGACAGAAGATACAGCAGTGCACTGCAGGCTGAGTAAGGAGCTGTAGAGTGGCTTCCGCCAGCTGCTGGGCTAATGACAGCAGCTGTGAGGAACCAGGGGACCCCAAGGGTGATACCAACACAGCCGCAGCTGAAGGCAAGGTGGGCGACCCTGGGAAGGAACCAGCGGTGCGTTTCTCAGGCTTCAGAGCCTCTGCTCACCTGACCTCGGAAGCGGGAGGGAGAGGCGTTGCAGAGGGAACAGTACGTTCAGGTCTGATACACAGGGGCTGCACAGACACTAGCCTCCTGCATCGTGGAGCGCTGCTGGTTTTGTGTCTGCATTCCAAGTGTGGTGTTAGTGACCTGGGTAAAGGCAGGGGACATGGAAGATGCTGAACAATGCTCAAGTCAGGTGACAATTCCCAACTTACACCTGAATGATTCCATAGGAATCAATCAGCCTCTTGCCTGAGTGTTAAGGCAAACACCATATCAGGAAGCTGTGTGTGCTTTTGATAGCCTTAGACGATTCTCTCTGTAGTCAGTGAGGTGTTCGAAACTAGACATGACAGCCGACCATGTGACCATGTGACCACTGTGAGTCGGGCTGAGACCATGCTCATGGGAGGAAGTTCTCGTGGCATCCCTGTTATCACAGGGACTTTCCAGGACAATGAAGAGAGAGTAGACGTCATGGGGCAGGGGGCGCTGCGTGATTTCACTTACGTGCCATGTGGAATCCAAAATGAATCAAATTCATAGAGGCAGAAAGAAGAATCACTTGAGTCTTCAGACCTCCCTCAGCATGCCCCTCCCCACTGTGCCTTACAATCACTCCATAGCAGAGAACTAATCAATCGCAGACTGTGCTTAGGCCTCCTGTTCCATAGATTAGGAAGCTTGACTGAACTCCTAATTAGGACCCACGTCCTCACCGTCATCAGTTGTGTTTGCAAGCATCTTCAGTGTGCACATGCGTCATCACGAATCCTAGCTGGCAGGCCCAAGCACGTCACCATCCGAGATGGGAACCGTGTTGTAAATAGCTATGGAAAGAGGTTAGTGATTGTGTGAGCAGTAACTGTATGCAGAACATCACTGAATAAATGCCCGAAGAGAAGAGAAGAGAAAAGAGGTAGGGGAGGATAGGGGTGCATGTGGGACTCTTATATTAAATGTTCTTAGCCTAAAACATATACGTAAATAAATAAAATGCAGGGTGAGAGCCATGAGCGATGAGGCTGGAGCCTCTCAGAGGTGCCAGAGGCTTCAGGTAGGATCCGACAGTACAGCTGCTCACGGAGTTGTCATAAGGGTCCAGAGAGCCTAGAGGACCCCAAGGAGCCAGAGTCAGGAGGGGTGCCTGTGGGATGGAGTGCTGTGCCTTAGGGTTGGGTAGCAGTTGTCTCATTTGTAGACCTAAAGGAGTCTGAGCAGGTGGAGGGCTCAGTATGAAAACAGCATGAACACTCGTGAAAGACCATGGAAATGTCCCCGAGGTGTTAGGCAAACCAGCATCCACCATCAGGAGGGTAAAGGGGCAGTTGACAGCGCCACTGTCTGTGTGGAGAGAAAGACAAAGCAGGGCACACAGATGGCAGGATGTCCAGGAGAGCCTGGTGGCTCTGGGATTCTCTGACCCAGTGCAGCTTGAATCGAGGAGCCTAGCCCAGCACAAGTGGCCAGGCATGCCTCCCCAGGCCGTGCTTCCTCCCGGCAGTGTGGACGTGCTTGCCAGACACTTGCAGTGTCCTGGGGGACACCTGACTCAGCAGCTCTGTGCTGGCCCCAGCTCTGCCCTTGGCCTGGCCTGGACTTAGCAGCGGAAGGAACACCTCGTGCGTCCTCCTGCAGGTCCCTGCCCTCGCGCACTGAAGCATGTACACACTGCTCGCTCTTCCCTGGGAGGATGAGTGTTTCGGGGGGGCGGGCAGGGGGTGAGCATCGTGTTCCTGAGCAGGTCAGAGAGAGGAAGGACAGACATCTTTAGGGAAGGTGCTGTTCTTTTGAAGAGGCTGACCTGTGTTGGTCCCACAGGAAGAAGGGACTCTGATCATCGAAGGACTCCTCAACATTGCCTGGGGACTTAGACGACCCATCCGGCTCCAGATGCAGGATGATCGGGAGCGAGTGCACCTGCCTTCTGCCACGTGGGTGCCTGAGCGGCTCAGCGGCCTCCAGTGAGTGCCTGGCAGGTAGAGCAGAGCCAGGGCCCTCCGTGATGTCTATTATCAGGAGCACCACAGGATATACCACGTTATACCCACCCAGCACACAATCTTACTTCGGGTGTCCTCCTGTGCTATGACCTTTGTCCCTCCTCCAGGAGAATACTTTCACACTCCTAACACCTGCTTTATGGTGCTGGGGCCTGACCCCAGGGCTAAGTGCTATACCAATGAGCTCTGTCCTCAGCCCCCTGGGATCTCCTTGAAAGGGAATGTTAGGGATTCACCCAAATTTATCTTCCTGCTGCTACTGTTTTACATCAGCGACAGATTCTGTTTGCATAAATTTACCAGAATTTAAGATCCAATTTATTTTACGATCAGGACAAAGGCAGTTAGTCTGAGTTTTGCTTCTTCATGTAATGATTCTTCAGAGGCAACATTCAGAATTTTGTCCTTGCCAAATATGCAGATAAGATGGGCATGGTGACGTAAGTATGCCTGAGATTACAACCCTCAGTAAATCGGAAGGGGGGAGGGACTCTGAGTTTGAACCCAGGCTAGGCTTACATACTGAGACACTGTTTTAAAGACATACTATATGGATGGGGCTGGAGAGATGGATCAGTAGTTATTAGCACTTGCTGCTCTGACCCTAGTTCAGTTTCCAGCATGCATGGAGTAGTTCAGTGCTACCTACAACTCCATTTCGAGGGGATCCAGTGCCCTCTTCTGGCCTCCTGAAAAATGTAGTGCACATAAACTTACATAGCCAAATATAGGTGCACACTAGATAGATGCAGATAGATAGATAGATAGATAGATAGATAGATAGATAGATGATAGATGATAGATAGATGATAGATGATAGATAGATGATAGATAGATAGATAGATAGATGATAGATGATAGATAGATGATAGATGATAGATAGATGATAGACAGATAGATAGATGATAGATAGATAGATAGATAGATAATGATAGATAGATGATAGATAGATGATAGATAGATGATAGATAGATAGATAATAGATAGATAGATAGATAGATAGATAATAGATGATAGATAGATGATAGATAGATAGATGATAGATGATAGATAGATAGATGGTAGATAGATGGTAGATAGATAGATAGATAGATGATAGATAGATGATAAATAGATAGATGATAGATGATAGATAGATAGATAGATAGATGATAGATAGATAGATGATAGACAGATAGATAGATGATAGATAGATAGATAGATAGATGATAGATAGATAGATAGATAGATAGATAGATGATAGATAGATAGATAGATAGATGATAGATAGATAGATAGATAGATGATAGATAGATAGATGATAGATAGATGATAGATAGATAGATGATAGATGATAGATAGATAGATGGTAGATAGATAGATAGATAGATGATAGATAGATGATAAATAGATAGATGATAGATGATAGATAGATAGATAGATGATATAGATAGATAGATAGATAGATGATAGATAGATAGATAGATGATAGATAGATAGATAGATAGATGATAGATAGATAGATGATAGATAGATGATAGATGATAGATAGATGATAGATAGATAGATAGATAGATAGATAATAGATGATAGATAGATGATAGATAGATAGATGATAGATGATAGATAGATAGATGGTAGATAGATGGTAGATAGATAGATAGATAGATGATAGATAGATGATAAATAGATAGATGATAGATGATAGATAGATAGATAGATAGATGATAGATAGATAGATGATAGACAGATAGATAGATGATAGATAGATAGATAGATGATAGATAGATAGATAGATAGATAGATGATAGATAGATAGATAGATGATAGATAGATAGATAGATAGATGATAGATAGATAGATGATAGATAGATGATAGATAGATAGATGATAGATGATAGATAGATAGATGGTAGATAGATAGATAGATAGATGATAGATAGATGATAAATAGATAGATGATAGATGATAGATAGATAGATAGATAGATGATAGATAGATAGATGATAGACAGATAGATAGATGATAGATAGATGATAGATAGATAGATAGATAGATAGATAGATAGATGATAGATAGATGATAGATGATAGATAGATGATAGATAGATAGATAGATAGATAGATAGATGATGCATGCAGATGAAATGGGAACTCTGGGGGCATACAACTTGTTGACACACTAGCTCTTATCCCAGGAGTCCCTGGTCACTGGTCCAAATTTTTGAGCAATATGACTTAGAACATAAAGACTCCTTGGAAAGATTGCAAGTATGACTCATGCTCCCCACTGCAACTCACATGAAGGTAGAAGCAGTCCTCCTAGCCATCCCTCCCCGGCCGTGTTCCCAGGCTGCTCCTTCTCATCCCCAGTCCCTCTACTCAATGCTACCTCTCATTACCACCGGCTCCTTCTCTATCCTGATGCTGTCTTCTCTGGCTTGGGGTAGGCATCAGTCCTGCCAAGAGGGCTAGAGATTTGATCCCCAAAGTAAACCTTGCCTGACTCCTTAGACCCACAACACCCTCAACGAGCCAGCAAGCTCTTTCGGCACACAGCAGTCCAGGCACTGACCTGGCTGAGCCTGCATCCCACGAATGCTTGGGCACGGACTTTGCACGTGGTCTGTGATGCATCTCACAAGGATTACTCATTTTAAGGGGCAGCGTCTACTCCTTCCCACAGATGCTGTGGGGAGCGTTCTACTATACTGATCAAATTCGCCACACTGAGCTCTGGCCTCCTAACCCGTGCCTCTGCCTGTGAAGGCAGAGAGGCTTTTTTCTCTGTCATAGCCACTTGAGTACTGTGCTTCTCTGTTTGCAGAAAGGAAGCTTCCCCCCAGGACAGCAAGACCCCTACTGAGGAGCCTAGTGCTCAACCTGCAGACAAGGCAGAGGTTTCCAGAGGTAAGCAAAGCCCAGAAGACCCCAGCCTATTTTGGGTGATGTACACAGTCTCCAAAGAATGGCCGTGGGGAATCACAGAAACAGCTGCATCTGTCTCATGAGAGCGCCTGGCTAAGCCCCTGCGCAGGAGGAAACAAGTTCCACACATTCACTCTTCTGTATTCCTTTATGGAAAAGAAAGCAGAGGCTTATAGAAGTGTCACCTTAGGCCCTTGGCCTGAATCTTCTGAAATGTGATATAAAAAGGAAGTGGGTTCAGCAGACACTGCCGTTCTCTTTTGACACAAGCTTCTAGACCTCATCCTCACACCGTACTCCAAGGTCAGGTGCCATTCGCCTGTGTTCTTTGTACCTTTTCCTTAGCACCTAGCGAAGGAGCTGTCCCTGAGTGAGTACTCAGAGGACAGGGATGAATGACCACATACCTCAGTGGGGACCCTGAGAGACCCTGTGGCACCAGCACAACCACTGCCCGCCATCCAAACCAGGCTCAGCGTTACTACAGTGTGCCATGGCGCCAGGGAGTCAGTGCCACTGCTGGAGCCATGACCACTGCCCCCCCTCCACCTTCTCGTCTATTCATCTCTGCAGGACCCTTGGAGGGGGAAGAGGAGGAGGTCCCACAGCTTATGCGGACAAAGAGTGACGCCAGCTGTGTGATCCAGAGGAGGTCCAAATCCCGGGCACCGAGCGAAGCCCAGAAGATACGACGACACCGGTTCTCCATCAATGGGCACTTTTATAACCACAAGGTGAAGTCCCCACCTGCCCTGTCCTGGGCCCTGAAGCCGAGAGAACAGAAATTATGCCCAGCACAGAAGAGCAGCCCCTAACATTCAGCATAGTCCCATCCCTTCATTAGGCTTTGAGATAACTGCTGTCGCCCTATGTGGAGAGCTCAAGAGAGACTGGCATAGCATTCCCATCCACAGCCAGCGCTCCACACACACAGCACTACCCCTGCCCCATTCGCTCAGCTGCATGGATTTGGAGCAAGAAAGCCCTAAGCAGACAATAATGCCAAGCGCATCTTTTAGTTGGCCCGTTCTTGTGAGGCTCCCTTTCAGGGTCATGGGAAGATCATATACACAGCTGTCGCTCTTACTGGGTAATTAAGCTGGCTTGCTAGGTGTGCCCAGAGGCATGAGTGTCTTTTCCCAGAGAACCCTGGGTTCTCTGAGTTCCCAGCACTTCTCCTTTTGTACAAGTGTGCATTGTACTGACCGTAGGAAGGGAGAGATCACCTTCCCCCAATTACATCACTCCCTTAACCAGCGAGCTATAAAGGGATAAGTCGATTGTTACTATAAATGGACTGAGTGGCAGTCTGGGTGTGGTCACGCCTGGAGCTGGAGTGTACTGTGACAGGCCACATCCTGCCATGCTGGGGAGGGGAGAGAGAACCTTCCAGCTTGCCTTTCTAAAAGGTTGACTCATAGGAAGGAAGCATGGACTGCAGAGAGTCTTTAACCAAAACAAAAAAGCCATTTTCCCCTCCTTTTACCTCTATACACAATGTTCTTAGAAGTTGGAGTACAGATTCCTTAAGACACAAACAACAATGAAAATTACTAATTCTCAGCACTGGCATTACTTTTTTGGTGAGGGTACTTGTTCTAGGTTTTATTCCTGACGACTGTGCACTAGTACTTCAACGCTATGATTTCCCTAAGCGGTTATGCCTAACCATGTGGGTTTTAGTCCCACGCCCGTCGGTATCCCCACTGCTTTGTCCTGGCGACTCAGATCCAGATGTGATGCACTGGAATGAGAAAGCAATCCAGTGACCTTTGTTGATGCTTGGTTGGTGTATGTGCAAGGCAGGTTCTGTGCAGAACAAGCACAGCCTTGTCAACAAGAATGTTCCTCTCCTTGAGGTAGTTGAATAAACCCTCCGTGCTTCTTCGGCACTGAAACAGTGGTTCTCAACCTGTGGGTCACTACCCTTTGGGGGGGAGATCAAATGGCCCCTTCTTAGGCGGTCGCCTGAGACCATAAGAAAGCACAGATGTTTATATTGCAATTCGTAACCATAGCAAAATAAGTGCTATGAAGTAGCAATGAAATAATTTTATGGTTAGGAATCATCACAACATGCGACACTGTCTTAAAGATTGAGAACCTCTGCCCTAAAGGCTCGTTTTCTGTACAGCCAGCGGCCTGGAGCGCTTGTGGGTCTCAGCTAGAGTGGGTGGGCACACTGCAGCAGTCAGGTTATTGGGAGGCACCTGCTTTAAGCGGGTAAGTAGCACATGAAGTCCCAGGCATTGCAGAATCCTCCGTCACGGCACTGCCCTTTCCAAACGGCTGGCCGTAACCAGGTATTTAACCTCCCAACTAAAGTTTCCTTTCTCAGAAAATAGGAACAATTGTAGGTAACCCAGAGGGCCACTGTAAGGATCAAGAGTACAGGTAAGATGTGTCACACATTCAGGACCTGCTTATAGTGTTTTTGTGGGGCTTCCCAAGCCCCCAGACAGGGCCCTGGTTAATTTTTCTACACAGAAGCTCTCTGACCGGCATCCTCGTTGTGTCCTGATGAGCTGGCTCATCCTAATTGAAAACATGAGGTGGAACTATTTGTAGCACCCAAGTCGCAGTGCATCTCGGCCCAGAAGCACAGTCCCCCGGAGAGTTCTGAGTGCTTCTCCACATGGTTATGTGGCTAACCAGAGCTGTTCACACTGTTGCTGCCCAGCGTGGAGAGTAGCACTGTATTCCATATGATGGCTGGGAGTGGGAGGATCCAGATTTAAAGTTTAAGATATAGGTGATGAATGTGTATAGTTTTTGCACTGTCTTAAAGTCAAAAATGATGAGTCATGCTATCATAAATTAGGGGCTATCTGACATGTTAGAGGAAAAACATCAAGGTAATTGCAAAAAAAAAAAAAATGTAACATGCTTCCCATGCAAAAAAATTATAAATAAACCAGGCACGGTGACATATGGTGATCCTGTTTTGAGGCAGCCTAAGCTCTGTAAGTGGTTCAAGGCCACGTAGTGAGACCGTATCTAAAAACAAAAAGGAGAGCTGGGAGGATCTTCAAGGTGGTGGAGTTCTTGTAGGTACTTAGCATATCCAAGGCCCTGGGTTCAATTTTCAGGGCCACAAAAGAGTAAAAATTATCTGCTTGGCATGGTGATACCAAACTGCAATTGTGGCCTTTAGGAGGCCAGGAGAGAAGATCTTGAGTTTCAAACCAGCCTGGTCTGTGTGGTTAGAATTTGTCTCAAAAAGTATACACGAATGTTTAAGTAAGTAATTGTAAAGAGACCCATGTATCTGGAGCACCAGATGTTTGTTGGGGGGTCTTGGCATCATGTGTGCCATAGAGTGAGAGGAGATGCCCATGGCATTATACAGGCCACAGGAAGCCTTAGCATGTTTTCTAAAGGGGGGGGGTCTGACGTCAGCAGACATGCCCGGCAGTCTTCTCCAAGAGTTGTTTCTGGACTGTCACATCTCTTTGGGAGTGAGAGATATAGGAAGACCAAGGTGGGACTGTATGGAGCTGGGCCAGACCACATTTTGTTATTTGGGGGATTTTAAAAGGTAGTACCATGGGGAGTGGTATAGAGAATATGCTAGAAGGTGAGAGGGAGGGGCCTGTTGACAAATGCCTCAGTGTGACTGGGGGCCTCTGCTTGGACAGCACTTGGGGAAGTGGGTAGATCTGAAAGCTCTGACGTCTCACAGACATTTGTGGATGCTGATGCTGAAGGTAGGAAGAGGACGGAGAGCCCTGTGTCCCACCCCAGTGAATTACTTCCAGCGTCCTGGTTTCCAAGATCCAGTGAGCTGCTACTGATGGATGTGTACAGTGTTCAGCATCTTCTCCGGAGTGCTCTGAGGACACATAGCTCCTTGAGTGTCCCCAGGTCTAGGAACAAACATCATGGTCATGGGTTTGCACAAATGGGAAGGGACGGGTGGTTGAAGAAAGTCTCCTGCAGTTTGGGACTGCTCAGAACTTTAACTTTAGCTATGTCTCCCCTGGGCCTGCCCTGAGCTATCCATCTTCTCTACACAGACCTCAGTGTTCACTCCTGCCTATGGGTCTGTGACCAACGTCCGGGTTAACAGCACTATGACCACCCAGCAGGTGCTCACCCTGCTGCTAAACAAGTTCCGGGTAAGTGCGACCTTGCCAAGAGCCTGGTGCTTTGCTGGGTGGCGAAAGGACTGGAGGTTGCTGGGATTGGCTGACTTGTTTCTTGGGCGACAGCCGATGTGCCGGTGTCCCTGGGATTCTAGGGTAGGACGGGTGTGAGGTCGGTCTGTTCCCTTTTGGGTAAAAAAAAAAAATGCTGTGGTCTGATTTCTTGTGGCTGCCTGTGCAGGTTGAAGATGGCCCCAGTGAGTTCGCACTCTACATCGTCCATGAGTCTGGGGGTAAGTGCTAGCGTCCGGTGTTCACGTGGTAGGCAGACTACCCGTTCTTCCGCATATCTTCCCCTCCACTGTCAAGCTTGGTTCCGTTCTGAGAACCCCTCTAAAACAGTGTGGGAAGAACCCTCTCAGGCTCTTCCCATTAGTGAACCTTTATGTATGTAGGTCAGTTAGGAGAGCAGGCTTTGTGTACCCAGTGGCTGCAACCTGGGTCTGCTCTTGTGGACCCTCTGGGTCCCTCTGCAGTCCATGGGCAGCTTCTTGGTGCTAAGCATTTCCTGTGTCCACAAGTCTGGGTTCCCCTCTGTCTGCTCTGCCCCCATTTTCTCCATGCCAAGCCTTTATTAAATATAGGACAGGACAATTATTTTCTCTCTACTCCCACTCTCTGGATGGGCCTACAAAGCACACGAACCAAATGCTGCTCTACAAGAGGAAAACAAGCTGGTTTGCTAATGGGCCATTACACATAACCCTGGAATTCCCAGCGATGAATCACCCAGAGGAAGGCCCAGAATTCTTTTGTCACAGCAAGGAAGTCAACTTTTAGAGAGGCGAGAAGATGAAGGTGGCTGTGGGGTAGAGGGGACTCTGAAGCAAGATGGTGGCCAAGTATCAGTGGCTAATGGAAGAAGAGGTCGGGTGTTAGCAGCATTCACTGTGAGGATTCCTCTGTCGCTGCCTCTGGGCTAACAAGGGTCTAGAGTTGGGGCTGGTGATTAATTTCTGTCCTGCCAGTATCTAACTTCTGACAGTAGATGAGACGTCTCAACAGATTGATGTCATGGTGCTGGGCAAGCGAGGAAAGGCATTTATTTGTTTCTTCTCACTCGCCTCAATCCCGAGTCCAGAGAGCTGACCTAGGGTGGCCAGTCCTGCTGCCCTTCAGTGAATCATGTATCTCCCAAGATGTAGATCCACAGAGGCCCGAGAAAGACTCTCTAAATATCTCCCTTTTATCATGCCCACGTCCTGATTACATACATACATACATACATACATACATACATACAGGGGTAGGTGGGAAATCCTAACATCCCATGAATTTTGTAAAATTCTATTTCAGAGCAGATAAAATTAAAAGATTGTGAGTACCCACTGATATCCAGAATTCTGCATGGGCCCTGTGAGAAAATTGTCAAGATCTTCTTGATGGAAGCCGACTTGAGCGAGGAAGTGCCCTATGATGTGAGTGCGGCGGAGCTGAAAGCCCTGGAGCTGAAAGCCCGCTCCACAGGGAGGGCGTGGGAGGCAAGGCTTGAAGGGAATCTTGGCCACAGTCCTCCTAGGCAGTGTATCCTAGATCCCCACAGCTGACCTGTCCGCTTAAGGGATAGAAGGACTCAGGTCCTAGGAGAACCCAGCCCTGCCCGTTTCCTCCTAAGTAAAACCTTTCCTTCAGTGGTGCATGCTTTTGTTATCATGTTAAAGACTCACATGGGGCCCTTAATTAGAGACAACTCAAAGGCAGAAGGTGTTAAGTCTCGCTGATAAAACTATACACATATGTCTAGACCCTAAACAAAAGGGCCAGTAGAATATGGGTCTCCAAGAAGACCTTGTGGCTGTCTCCCTCAGCTTCCCAGGGCTGGGACAGTTTCATTTCATTGTCGAGCACAATGGTATTCCCACTCCCCACCCATGCCAAGAGCACTCAGTGTAACAATGGCACAGACTTGAATGCTTTTCCCAATATTCAGCTCAGTGGCGTTTCCTCCAATGGATGATCGTTGCCTTTGAGATAAGAGCAGCCCCCACTCTCCCAGCACACAGCATAGCGATGCCAGCAGCAGAGTTGGGAGGAGAGGTAGCTCCTGCGGGTACAGGACCTTGTCTTTGTCCACTATGGAAAACACATCTCAGGCCCCTCATCTAAAGCACATGGTAATGTTCTTGGATTTTCTAGGTCGCCCAGTACATCAAGTTCGAAATGCCGGTGCTGGACAGTTTTGTTGAAAAATTAAAAGAAGAGGAAGAAAGAGAAATAATCAAACTGACCATGAAGTAAGCATTACCCCTTGGCCAGCCATGGTTCTGGCCATTAAAGAACATCTGCAGGGCATACCTCTGTCCAAGCAGGCAGGTTTCTCCCTTCTGTGGACACCAAGTGCAGTGCAGTGGGGAGGCCTGCTAGCCTTGGTCCCCAGTCCTACTTACTTCACTGCTCAGGTGTTAGCCTTCTGAATTAGAGCAGGGCCTAATCCAGCCCATCCAGGCTGGGCCTCTTGTACAGCAAGGGGCTTGGAGCATAAAACAAAGGGCAGGAGGCTGGTGAGCCCTGGCTTGGCTTTCTAGTTCTGCTAATGGCCAAGCTCAGGTAAAGCAATCACAGAGAGACAGCTGGCTAGAACCTCAGCCTAGTGCGAGGTCTTCCTACAGGTAGGAAGTGTGAGCCCGGTGGGAAGCAGTGATTGTTAACATTCAAGCTCTGGCTGCTGTTTGGGGGAGCGAGGCTCACCAGCATCAGGACAGGCTGTGTGACATTAATGATGCTTTGGGTCCCAGTGATCTGTTTGCACTTTAGAGATGTGTGGCATGGGGCAGGGTGTGTGAAGAACATTCAGGAGGGCTGGGAAGAGGGAAGTCAAGCTGTTCTCTCTACTCTTGAGAGCCTAGGACCGGGACTGGTTTGGATTCTGACTTCACACTCATGATCCCTAGAAAAGCCATATCCACCCACAGGCTTCCTTCTGTGAAACTGGGCCTCACTCAGATTCAGCAGAGACTCTAGAGTCTCCCGCCCATCAGTGATGTCACTATAGGGTTTTAAAGACAGTAGAGACCTGGGAATCACCTGGCCAGTAGATTCATGTTGGGATGAACAACCTGAAACCCAGGCTAAGGATGCAGCTCTGGTTATTTACACGGCCCTGGCACAGACATTATCTTCTTGCGACCTGATCTATAGCCCTGATCTGCATCCCAGCACATCCCTGTTCCTACTAGAGTCTGGAGTAGAATTTCCAGCACTTTTCTTTGAGGTTCTGCACAGTCCGCTGCCCTGTTGAGTGAGCCTCCTTGGTGAAGGACAGAAGTGGTAGCTGCTGATCAGCCAGCTAGGAGCAGTGGTCTCCCCACTCCCCTCTCCCTCTTCTCTCACCTGCCTGGCCCTCCAGCCTTAGTGAAACCCCTTGGCTTTGTCTCTCTCCAGGTTCCAAGCCTTGCGTCTGACAATGCTGCAGCGTCTGGAACAGCTGGTGGAGGCCAAGTAATTAGCCAGAGCTTGCCTTTTGTGGTGCCTGTGGTAGCCAGTATGCATGGAGTCCCCGGGCCCAGCCCTAACTGATCACTGACCGATGGCTGCTGCCCAAGGAATCCAGTACCTATTCGTCCTCCACCTGTCCACAGACTACATAGCATCCTGCATCTCTAGTCTTGGTACCATGGTGAGCATGCACAGGCACACCCAGGCACTTGCTGGCTAGGATCTATGTGCAAAGCTGGCCTAGGTGGTAATAAAGAGCCTTGGAACTGTGGTACCAGCCACATTGTATGGTTGAATAGCGTGGCCAGCCTTGTTCCTGTGTATTTCCAGTTCGAGAGAGCAGTATAACACCCATCCCCTGGAGAATGGGCTTCATCTGCTTGCCCAGTGCCTGTTTCTGAGCCTCTGCATGACCACAAGTCCCTGCCCTTCTCACCCATGTGAACCATGAAGTACGTCCCTGTCTTCCCTTGCTTCTTATTGCCACTCAGGAACTGTACTAAGTGGGAACTGCCCACAGCCATGAGCTATGGCCTGCTTCTAACTACTGCTTCACCGTGATGTCCTGGCCTCCGAGCCGCCTTTCCTAGTCAACATTCCTGGTCTAGAGGTTAGATCGGGACTACCAAGATCTCATCAGCTCTTGGCATACATCACCCTTAACTTGTGAGTGTGATCCAGAGAAATCCTTGAAAGAGCTGTCTTCAAGAAATATGTCCATCGAAGTGCTTCGGAAGTTGGTTCGTGTGGCATTGGAACAGCTTGCAGTGGCTCCAGAGGGCTCAGTCGCCTTCACTCCATCTTGTGGGTGTCTATACGTCCCTTGCTTTCCTTGGGACTGAGCTTCTTTGTCTCTAGTGGATAGGGACAGCACTCAATCCATCCTATCAAAGCTCAGCAAAAAATGGAAAATGTCTATTAGGGGATAAAAGGCTTCTAATCGCCTAGAAACAGACACAGAACAGTTTGTTTGCTGACCGACTGAAATCCCTGGAATGAATGAGAAAACTATGCAGTGGTTTACATCAGTTGTGGGAATGATTGTCTGACAGAGCAAACTAAAGGTCAGCTTCCTCCCCTGAGGTCTGCGGACAGTGGCTTTGGAGAGAAGTAAGATGAAGGCCTTGGAAGACAGAGCTTCATCTTCAAGGCAGTGCATGCAGACGCCACTCCTGGAGTCCTGAAGATCAGAGCGTGAGGACAGCCGTGCGGTGGGAAGCCACGAGACAGGGTAGATGTCACCCCTAGATTGTCCAGGCCCAGCTCTGTTTCACAGAAGTGCTCAGCTGCCAAGGGAGGCCTCTTGCCTCCTCCCCTCTTTGGCACTGAACTTTCTTCGGTGCTTAATAAAGGCCTGTTGTGTTGAACAGAAGCTGCAGGACCAGCCTTTCTTGGGCTTCTTCTTCTTCTTGTGTTTATTGCCTTGATTCATTTTTCTACTCTCTCTGAAGCTGTTGTTCTACACTCTGAAGAGCTGCAGTTGGCAGAGGAACTGTTGGACCCTGTCGACATGAACAGGACTCCTGTACTACATGCATGGACTGAGAGCTGGTGTACGGTCTGAGACAAGACTGCCCTACCTTTAAAACACAAGAAAGGATTCACTAGTGGTAGTCTGTGGGTGGCTTGAGCAATAGAGTCACCCCGAATTGCAGATTTTTAGCATCAGACGTGTGTAGGAATCTTCCAACCAGAGACTCTGGAGTTGAAAACCCAAACTGGATTTTTAGTCCCAAGACATCAGCCTGTCCGTTGTTCAGAAATAATTAACTGACTTGATTGTTTTATGCCAGGCCTGTACTAGACTCCGGAGGAACAAAGATAGAGCCTTGGTAATTCCTCTTCTGGAGAAGCAGACATGGGGACAGTTGAGCTCCTGATATCGAGCAGACAGCTAAGAGTGACTGCTACTGTAAGCCAAGAAACACCTTCCGTCCCTGGCACAGGAACTCAGTGCTGGGAGAACCACTGATGCAGGAAACCCTGGAAGAAGCAGCCAGCCCGGTGGTGTTTCATAGCTGTCCAAATATTAGCAAAGGCTTTTAAAAATATGTTTTACTTTCAAAATATTATCAAAACTAGTTTCTAAGTAACATAGTTAGGAAAAACTCCAGCAAGTTGCACGGAGCAGGGCTCTCTGCTGCACTTCTTATGAAGTGTTCACAAATGTCAGAGTGACCTGCCACATCTGCTCTTTGAGGACAACTGGAGAACCAGCCTTTGCAGGGCATAACAACCCCGGAACTTGAGTCTGTGGAGGCTGTGCCTTCAGAGTGCACTAGGGCTATCACCTGCAAGGGAGGTCACGGCCTTTCTGGTGTGTTCACTTCTCAGATGGTAAAGGTATCTACAGATAAAGTGAAGAGCCCAGTTAGAAAGGACTATCTCCTGAAATAAATCTGTCCTCAGAGCCTCAAATAATAAACAGCACAGGTCAAAATCAGTGTGATTACAGGATTGCAAAAGTCCCAAGCTCAGGATAAACAAGATTGTTTGTCTAGAACAAATGGCCAGAACAGATTAGAAACAAGAGTAGGGGAAAGACTTGTTTTTCTACAGCAATAACCTTTAGACTTTCTCTGTGGCAAAACAAAGCCTTTTGCCCAGAATACATCTGACTCCTTGGTCCAGGGAAAGGAGAGAGGGCTTCTGTACTCTAGTCAGGTGATTTGGTAGGAACTGGAATTATGCCAACTGTGCTGTGTGACCACAGCTGCAGAGAGACAGGCTGTGTAATGTCCTTATCAGGGGTATTCTGATTCTCAGGTCCTCAGGCCCTCTGACCCTCATCAGAGGCAAGCAGGAAGTCAGGGAGGTCACAGCCAAGCAGTAGTTGTATATAAACAACCAGATGCGTGTACTATATTTAGGCCCCCAAGAGCTGCACTTGGGTATTCGCCAGCTGTTGACGTGCTGGGAGCCTCTCAGAACCTGAGGTGGGGCTCTATGCCCTCCAGCAGGGTTGTAACAAAGGTTTTCTGCTAGTCCAAGAGCATGGGAATTCCCAGGGTTTCCTTTTTCATCCAGCCCAACGTGCACATGACAATGCCTCAGGCTTATCTAACTGATTCATTGTCCAGGGTCCTGTGCTGAAGGACCCACCTTGAGAAAAACAGTATGTTTGTTCCTATACTCAGGCCATTCAAGTGACCCATCCTGCTGTCCCTGGACTGTGAGTCAGTTCGGCCAATGACAGCAGCACTCCTCATTAATACCATGCTTATTCGTGTACATGTATGTACACCTGCACATGTACCAAAACACATATGTGAAGAATAGGGTCTAAGGAACAAAACCACAGAAAAGGAAAATTACACTGCTAGGCTGTTTCTCGGCTGTTGTTTTTGTTGTCATTGTTGTTGTCGTTGTTGTTCTAGAATTAATTCTTTACATCTTTAACCCACTCTGGGTAAGTGGCCCCTGTGGTGCAGATCTCCAGAGAAGCTACAGCCACAACTAAGACTCCCCCAAAAGAAGACCTGCCGAGTGCCCAGGCTGTGGCCTCTCCTCTTACCCTTTGTCTCTTCTCCCTTTGTCTAAGGACTACCCGTGACTGTTCTTCATAATTTAATTTACTTAAAAATGACATAGTTCCAAAGCTTGACTCTGTGAAGTGTGTACATGTGGGTGTTTCACAACATGTGGTCCTCGTGCGTGAGAACCAGCTGCTAAAGGCAGAAGGTGCTACGAATCTAAAGGAAGACACAGGTAGGCCCCAGAGTGCAGAGTCTAACTTATGGACTCACAGGCTTCCATGGCCCGAGAAGGGTCAAGGCAGAAGGGTCCTCATATCTAAGGTAGGAGTGAGAAGTTTATACAGTACCCCAGACAGGTGTGGGCTGCACTCAACCAGAAGATACCACACCTTTCTCCAGAGTTGTTCACATGTCCAGTGTTAGTTAAGAAGACATATTGTTTGTCAGTGACCAGCCCAGAATGCAAGGGCATCCTAATAGCTTTGTCTTACAGGGCCGGTGATTTGCAGCAAGGCCAGCTGGTAGGTGTTGCTACTAAGTATCCAACCCTGTTCCCCGGTAAATGAAAGCTCAGCTCAGCGGTTAACAAAACAAGCTACAAGCCTAGACTGGGCAGGCCTCCCACTCTACTACTCTGTTTCAATCTATTTTATCCCATACAACTTGCAGTTTCTCTAGGCCCCAGCTTCTCTCCCGGCGGCCTCTCCGGTTCTCTTTAACCGTTTCTCTCTCCCTGTTTCTTCTCTTCTTCTCTCCTTGTTCTCTCTTCCCGTTCCTCCTCCTCCTCCTGTTTTATACCCTGTAGCTCCTCCCCTAGACTCTGCTCCTCCCACTTTCCTCCTGCCCAATCATTGGCTCAAGCCTTTATTTGAAAAGTCAAGGTGGGGTGACGGTTCACAAGGCAACTCCTCATCTGCAGCCCCTCTGAGGAGTGGAATTAACATCAAAGTACTAGCCCAGGGCTATCCACAACATTTCCCCCTTTCTGTCCAATTAAAAGACTCTTTTATCTCAGACATCAATTGAGCACAATTATTACCATTTTGTAATATATAGCATACAGGATAGACCTAACACCCAGTCAATCATTTTTTATCAATTAAGTAGTACCCCTGTCATCTGTTGGAACTTAAAAGACTTATAATTCTACACCTGACTCAGGTACACTTTAGACTGTAACCCATCTGAAAACCATCCTCTCAAATCTGTATTATCTTTCTAAATGCTAACCAGCTTGGACTGGCTATAAGACTATTAGTCTTCAACCCCATCAGAAATCCAAGAATGACTAATATTACCTGAAAGTATGAGAAGCACAAAATATAGCTTCTAAAACGTATAGATTTATAGAGGCCGCTGATCACCTGGACAGGCCCTATACACCAAAACGTTGGAGCATCAGTCTTCAGCCTTCTGGCCCAGGATCATCTGACAGACCTTGGTAATGCAGAATTTTGAAGGGCTGATTACTCTGTCTTGGCAGAGATTATCAGTCGACTATTCCGCAGTGTGTCCTTTTTTTGGACAGTATTTGTCTGTAGATGAAATGAGGCAATTCTTGCCTGGTGACTGTCTCACCACAACTAAAGCAACTCCACTGATGCTCAAGTTCTTCTTTAAATTCAAGAAAGGGGTGCTGTCAGGAGCAGACAGGTCTCTAGTCAAATATTAATAAATAAATGTCAATAAACATATTCTGTGGACTTCTGACACCTTTGAAGACCATTTGTCTACCTAAGACATCTCTGAACTGTTAAGCCTTGACTATTCTCGGCTGTTTCTAATGAAAATAGCTCAGGAACACTCTTTTAACTAATTCATAACCAAGAGTTTGCTATCTGGCCCTTAACTTGTATTACTTAATCATCTAAAAGCAGTTTATACTAGCAGTTATAGAAGGACTGGGTCTAAGCCTTGTATTCTTAAATGTGTTATATAGGCACAATGCCTACATGGGAGTAACAATATTAATCCCAGTTTTACATCAATAGTAAATTCATACTAATGAAAACCTTAAATTTACATCAACTAAATTCTGAGCCAATAGGCTTTGCATCAATTATAAAGACTTCTACCAATGTAAGATCTGGCTATGTAATTTTTTGCTTAAAAGTACATTTTCTCACCAATCCCTATTTGTCTATTTCTATAATTTCTATGATATTACTTTATCCCCCTTTTTCTTTTCCACCCACTTCTCCTTTACCTAAGAAAGAAGGATAGAGAAGAGGAAAGGAAAGGTAGAAATCCCTGTTTAAGTTCTTTAGTTTCCTCCTTGACCAAAGCTACATTTGTGATGTATCCCTAAAATTATAACATATCTATAATTCCTAAAATAACCATAACCATCCACCCCACATAAGGAACTGGGACGATGATTGTCTTCTGTCTGCTTCCAGCTGAATTGGGGCGAAGAATTCTCATTTGGAAGCCCAAAGGGAAATTTTGAAAACTAGCTGGCATTATTTGCCTTCCAGTCACTATGTTTTGAGAAAGTTCGTGCCTCTATGTCAGATGACATCTCGACCATGACATTCTGAAAGGCTGGAGAGGCAAGTAGAGTTCTGGAAGCAAGTCTTTAAGAGAATCAGCTTTGATGTAGTTGAAATAGAGTCAAGTGTGAAGCTGGAATGGAAGTTCCCAAATCTCAGCATACTGGTGTGTAAATCTTTTCAGGGCTGTCTTTCTCTTCTTTCATCCCTATAGTATACAAAACTTAAAAGCAACAAGTAAACAGGTAAAGACATTCACACAGAGCATGCAGGGGGCACATATTGGCCAATGAAGAACAATAAAGAAAGACATCTGACTGCCTTTCCTCAGATTAGCTTGATCACTTGGTCAAACTAAAATGTAACTGTGTATCCATGTCCTCGTAAAGGATGTTTTGTAACACCCAATAAGTGTTAATGGCTGTTTATAGACATTTTAGTCTCAGCCAGTTCCAGAGCTGTCTCCATATACAGAGACATAAACATTACTACATATACATCACCTATTTTGTTGACTGTGTTAGTCTCCCGTTTTCTTCTCTGTTGCCAAGGTCCTCAGGAGGTCTCCCTTTGTCATGTCTGATTTTTATCAACTTGGAAGGGACCCACAGCTTTTCTTTTCCTGTGGAAACATAGGCATAGCCCCTCCCCCAGTGTAACACATTTCCCATTCTCCATTCTGATGTTAGAATATCCTTAATGTAAACAGGCTGGTTTAGTTCAATAGTTCGTTCCACAGTACAATGTCTTTCAGCAGCTGTGGTGTTTTGTTCATTGACATTTAAAAAATTATCTGGAGGTCTTTGTTGTATACTGACAAGATAGAATAAAGTTTGTTTTTTAATAACTTTTGGTTGGCTTATTCTACTTTTATCTTCTATCCCTCCCTGAGTATTTTCCTTTTCCTTGAGTTCCTGTATTTTCTGTTCAAGGTTCTGCCTCCAAATTTTGATCTTTTCTTTATATTGCAATTCTGATAGTCTACTGTCTATTTTATTCTGATTGATTAATTTTAAAAGGTTTTTCTCCAAGTCTAGCTTCCAATCCTCATTTTTTTTCTCTCTGCTGCTCAGTCTGATCTGTGAACTGCTGCATCCTTTGTTCTAGCATCTTTTCTAACTCCTGTCTCCCACCTTGATTCTCCTCCTTCTGTCTCTTATTCTGTTCTATGATTTCCTGGGTCTTCAATTCTAGTGTTTCGAACTGCTGCATCCTTTGTTCTAGCATCTTTTCTAACTCCTGTCTCACACCTTCATTCTCCTCCTTCTGTCTCTTATTCTGTTCTATGATTTCCTGGGTCTTCAATTCTAGTGTTTCTAACTGCTTCATCCTTTGTTCTAGCATCTTTTCTAACTCCTGTCTCCCACCTTCATTCTCCTCCTTCTGTCTCTTATTCTGTTCTATGATTTCCTGGGTCTTCAATTCTAGTGTTTCTAACTGCTGCATCCTTTGTTCTAGCATCTTTTCTAACTCCTGTCTCCTACCTTCATTCTCTTCCTTCCGTCTCTTATTCTGTTCTATGATTTCCTGGGTCTTCAATTCTAGTGTTTCTAACTGCTGCATCCTTTGTTCCAGCATCTTTTCTAACTCCTGTCTCCCATCTTCATTCTCCTCCTTCTGTCTCATATTCTGTTCTATAATTTCCTGGGTCTTCAATTCTAGTGTTTCGAACTGCTGCATCCTTTGTTCCAGCATCTTTTCTAACTCCTGTCTCCTACCTTCATTCTCCTCCTTCTGTCTCATATTCTGTTCTATGATTTCATGGGTCTTCAATTTTAGTGTTTCGAACTGCTGCATCATCCTTTGTTCTATCATCTTTTCTAACTCCTGTCTCACACCTTCATTCTCCTCCTTCTGTCTCTTATTCTGTTCTACAATTTCCTGGGTCTTCAATTCTAGTGTTTCGAACTGCTGCATCATCCTTTGTTCTAGCATCTTTTCTAACTCCTGTCTCCTACCTTCATTCTCCTCCTTCTGTCTCTTATTCTGTTCTATGATTTCCTGGGTCTTCAATTCTAGTGTTTCGAACTGCTGCATCCTTTGTTCTAGCATCTTTTCTAACTCCTGTCTCCTACCTTCATTCTCCTCCTTCTGTCTCTTATTCTGTTCTATAATTTCCTGTATCTTCTGTTCTAAACCTTGCTTCCATAATCTTAGCTTCTCTTTGTATTGTAATTCTAATATTCCAGCATCTTTATTTTTACCTATGAAATCCCGAACCTTTATTTCTAGTGTTACTTGTAATCTCTTTTCTACGGCAAGGAATTTTTTGTCTAGGACTCTTGGGATGACATAGTAAATCAAGAGAATAAGTACTGCAATACCAATGACTTTTTCCTCTAAATCCATTCCTGTCAAATCACTCAAAATATTATCACGTAGAGTCAAAACAGTCTTCATTGTTCTACTCATCTTTAGGTATCAAGATGCTATATATCCCTCTTATATTAATGAATTACCGGGTCCGGAACCCTTTCTATCTGCTGTCTGAGCTGTTCAGGGCTTCTCAGGCAGCTAACGTTTTATCTCAGGTTTGTTAGGTTCTAAACAATACGTTGGGCAGCCATTTTGTTGCTACTAAGTATCCAACCCTGTTCCCCGGTAAATGAAAGCTCAGCTCAGCGGTTAACAAAACAAGCTACAAGCCTAGACTGGGCAGGCCTCCCACTCTACTACTCTGTTTCAATCTATTTTATCCCATACAACTTGCAGTTTCTCTAGGCCCCAGCTTCTCTCCCGGCGGCCTCTCCGGTTCTCTTTAACCGTTTCTCTCTCCCTGTTTCTTCTCTTCTTCTCTCCTTGTTCTCTCTTCCCGTTCCTCCTCCTCCTCCTGTTTTATACCCTGTAGCTCCTCCCCTAGACTCTGCTCCTCCCACTTTCCTCCTGCCCAATCATTGGCTCAAGCCTTTATTTGAAAAGTCAAGGTGGGGTGACGGTTCACAAGGCAACTCCTCATCTGCAGCCCCTCTGAGGAGTGGAATTAACATCAAAGTACTAGCCCAGGGCTATCCACAACAGGTAGGCACTGCGGTGGCCACGGTGACCACGCCTTTGGTCATGCCAAACTGAATTCTATACTGGGAAAGTTACTTGCCTCACTTCCCCATCAGCACAATGGGGTAAACATGGTTCCTAGCTCTCAAGGTTGTTCAGAGTCAGAGATTCACGGCAGTAACAAGGCCAGAAATCTCAGCGTCACTGGAGACTTTACATCTCTCAGAAACTATGGGACTATATAGTGCCCGTGATGTGCTCGTGTGGCTTAGTTCTGCGTGTGGATCCCCGGAGGACTCCTTGGGACATGTTGTCGGAAAGAGCAGAGTGACTGAGGGAGCATGCGTCTCGAGGCTGCTTCTGGGCCACTGTGTTACCTCCATCCACTCTTGGCCAGTGTAAGTCCCCTAGTAGAGTCCTTATGTGCAGATGCACACTCTAGAGTAGTGGTGCTAGACCTCCCTGATGCTGCAACCCTTTAATACACTTTCTCATGTTGTGATGACCTCCGGCCATAACGATTACTTTCGTTGCTACTTCATAACTCTAATTCTGCGACGGCTGTGAATCACAATGGAAATATCTGATATTTCCAATGGTCTTTGTTGACCCCTGTGGAAAGGTCATTGGACCCCAAAGGGGGTTGTGACAACCCAAGGGTTGAGGACTGCTACACTGGCAATTGCTCTGAGAATTGTCCCCCCTGAAGAGTACAAAAATTAAAGAGGATGTCCCACTGTCCCACGCAGTCATTATGGTCATGCCATGACAGTATCAAAGACCTTAAAAGTTCCTCAGACGGTAACTGGCTGAAGTGTAACAATAGAATAGTGTTCTACTAACACATGACCCAGGGCGGGCATGGGCTCTGATTGCTCACGCCTCTTTTCCTCTCCACTTTGATACCCGTGAGCTGTCCTGGCCTAGGCCTGGCCATGGCTCACCACCCACTCTTTCCCCTCACAGTGCCTTAGCTCCTTTCTTTCCTGACCTTTGTCTCCTTTCCAAAGTCCATCGCTCCTTGACTGCCTGCCTGTCCTGAATCCCTTTGGGCCTTTTGTAGCTGGTGCAGCTGTTTTTCTATGCACCAACCACAAATGACAGCAATTTAGTAATAAAATAAACAATAAATTATGTTCATCATGTGTTAGGAAAAGTGTCTGTTCCTGTTTAGTCTCTATCATTGTGATAAAACACAAACCGCAAGCAATTTAGGGGAAAATTATTTATTTCAGCCAGCAAGTCTGAGGGAAGACAGGGCAGGAACTTGAAACAGAAATCGCAGAGGAGTGCTGTTTGCTGGCTTTCTCGCAGGCCTGTACTCAGCTAGCTTTCCTATCTAGTTCAAGACGATTACCCAAGGAACGGGGCTACTCACAGCAGGCTGGGTTCTTCTACATCAACTAATAATCAAGAGAATTATCCACAGACACGTCCATCTCAGATGACTTTAAGCAGTGTCAGCTTGACAATTAAAGCTAATGAGGACAACGCTGTGCATTTATTTCCTTCCAACTTTGATAAGGCTCCCATAGTGTCTGGCTTATTGAGATGTTCATGATGCAGCACACATCCTTAGGCTCGGGGCTCTGTCATCTGCAGAAACAGCTCCCTCTGCTGACCAGAACTCTTTTTTAATGCCATTATTTTCCTAAAATAAAATAAAATAGAAATGCATTTATTATCTTTTTTTCTATATTCTTTGTTTACATTCCAAATGCCTTCCCCTTTCCCGGTTCCCTTTCCCCATAAGTTCCATAAGCCCTCTTCCCTCTGCCCATTCCCCAATCATCCCCCTCCCATTTCCCTGTCCTGGTACTCCCCTACAGTGCTGGATCAAACCTTTCCAGGACCAGGACCCTCTCCTTCCTTCTTCTTGGGAATCATTTGATATGTTAATTGTGTCTTGAGTATTCAGAGCTTCTGGGCTAATTAATATCCACTTATCAGTGACTGCATTCCATGCGTATTCTTTTGTGATTGGGTTACCTCACTTGGAAATGCAAATCAAAACAACCCTGAGATTTCACCTCACACCAGTCAGATTGGCTGAGATCAAAAACTCAGAAGACAGCAGGTGTTGGCAAGGATGTGGAGAAAGAGGAACACTCCTCCACTGCTGGTGGGATTGCAAGCTGGTACATCCACTCTGGAAATCAGTCTGGCGTTTTCTCAGAAAACTGGGCATGACACTTCCGGAGGATCCTGTTATACCACTCCTGGGAATATACCTAGAGGATTCTTCCGGTATGCAATAAAGACACATACTCCACTATGTTCATAGCAGCCTTATTTATAATAGCCAGAAGCTGGAAAGAACCCAGATGTCCCTCAGTGGAGGAATGGATACAGAAAATGTGGTATATTTACACAATGGAATACTACTCAGCAATTAAAAACAATGAATTCATGAAATTTTTAGGCAAATGGATGGAACTGGCCAGAACTCTTTAGCCAGAGATAGAAACTCCTGAGGCAACTGTCCGGCCTTCCTTTACTTACCTGCCAAGGCAGATTTGGTGAGCCATGCTTTTTGGGACTGTAGCTAGAAGAGAATGAGGAAAGTATTGAATGAAGCAGAGAAGCATCTCACCAGTTCATTGATGCAACAAACGTGTGCTGAGAACCTGCTGCCGGCTGGACACGGTTCTTCGCCCTGTAGAGAGAACCAAGAGCACCACATACCACGGCCGACGTCATGTGCCATAATCAGGTCCCTGGCTTTTGTTTCGAGATGTAAAGACTTTGGGATGTTTTGGACGCATGAAAGGCAAGATCTAGCTTGGATTTTAGAGGGTCGCACCGAGCTTTGAAAGGGCACTTGTCAGGAAGCAAATGCAGTCTTGGGGGATGGGCAGGCGGGAGGAAGAGGACACTGACACTTGAGACTCTGTGGAGATCGTGGGAAAGGGGCATGGTTCTGAACCTTCTGTGAAGACAGGCCCAGAATAATGTTTGTGGAAATGAGGGATGAGGAACTAGAGAGATCCCTGCCAGGCAGGCAGCCAGGGAAAGGGATCACAGATAAACAACAAAGTTGGCAGACTCCCAGCCTCTAACTCACCTTTCTGACCAGAGACAGAGGCCGGGTGCCATCAGGAACCTTCTTCTGGATGACCGGTCCAGGCTGATATGTCCAAGGCCGATTTTGAGCATGTTTACCTAAAGCCATGGGTCTATCAGCTCCCAGTCTAGCTGACTGTCTCAGTTAGAGTTTCTATTACTGTGATAAACGAAAGTAACTTGGGGAGGAAAGGGCTCATGTCATCGGACAGTTTTCCAGGTAAGAGTCTATTCCTAAAGAAAGCCGTGGCAGGAACTCAGACAGGGCAGGATCCTAGAGGCAGGAACTGATGAAGAAGCCACGGAGAAGAGCCGCTTGCTCTCTGCCCTCCTCCCCAGGGCTCATTCAGCTTGTGCTCTTACATACCCCGGAATCACCTGCCTAGGCTGGCACTACCTACGCTGAGCTGGGCCCACCTACATCAATTATTAATCAAGAAAATGCCCTACAAAAATGCTTATGGGCAGATCTGGGGTGGGGTGCTTCCTTAAGTGAGAGTCTCTCTTCCCAAATAACTCTAGCTTGTGTCAAGGTAGTATAACACCAAACAGGACACTAACCAATATGAAATGAAGAGAGTGAGAGCTCAGCCCAGGCAACCAAAACCACTCAAAAGCCCCCTATGAGGAAAATGGATTTTTTGGTATGCTTTTTCAGTAGCTGCCTCTGGGGCCTGATTTCTCACTGGCTTTAACTCAGGAGTCCGTATCACTTCCTTTTCCAATGCTTGCGTGTGTGTTTGTTTTATTGTTGTTTTGATTTTTACATTTTTGTGTCTTGGATTATTTTTGTCTCTTATTTCTTTAATTGGTGAGAAAATAAATCCAACCAGGACCCCCAGACGGCACCAGAAGGGTTGTTTGTAAGTTTAGAGTGGGGGAGAACATAACAAGAGTGACGCTGAGGATTTTGGCTTGAGCAGCTGGAGTGACAGGGGTAAGACTGTCAGTTTCTGGGCGGAGACTCCTGAGGAACAGAGCGTTTGATGTGTCACGCTCACCACACATTCAAACAGGGAACCCACGCAATCGGATCCACGTGTCTGGAGCTCTGGAGTGTTGCATCTGTCAATGCAAAAACCACAGCTCTCACTTCCAGTGGGACAAGAGAGTTCATGCTGGGACCAAATGTAAATGACCATGGCCTGGAAACAGATTTAGGTTACCTCAAATCCCAGGCCCCCAGCGTGGAAGCGGTTTCATGAGGCTTCATAGTACTAAAATGAAGTTATAAAGCAAGACACTCTGAAACAGCACATGGAGTGGGTGATCACAGCAACGTGGAGGAACCTCAGCTGCAGGCCTCCCCTGTCAGATGACTCCAGGACCTCTTGTTGTAGAAAATTCAGTTTTGTTAAATTAACACATCCCAAAACATTTTTACCTACCAGTCACAGGAGTTCGGGTCTGACAGAAGTGGGCAAAGTAGTGGTTATTTTCGTGGCTAAAGACACCTCAAAATGTGTTATGACTGGGCTCCGCACTGGCAACATTCCAAACTCTCCATAACCATAGAAGGTGACGCGTCTGGCCCGTCCTGCAGTGGAGTGCTGCTTCTCTGTGGGAACTTGCATTTACAGACACCAGGATCGGTGTGTGTGGGGAGTCTGCAGCAGCTAATGAATCTGAAGCCGTTGGACTCCCCTGGGAAGGAGGTAACCGCGTGCCTTTCCAAACTGAGTTGTTCACTCACAGTGTGAACGTGAGCGAACTTCCTCTCCAAGCTGGGGTTCCTGCCCAGGGTACTAAACACATTCATTTCCCTCTGATGGGAGTGGCCGTGCAAAGCCACAGCTCTGACCTCAAAGTCATAAGAGTTTTATTCTGGATCCAAACACAAGTAACCACGGCCCAGGGAACACAGATGTAGACTACCCAAACTCCACCTTCCAACCGGCAACCAGTTCCATGAAGGTTTGACCGTAACAGAACAAAGAAAGCCATAAAACAAGATACTTTTAAATTCATTTGTGGAAACGTCAGAGAGGAGGCTTAGAGCCCTGTTAGGACATCTCAGCTGTAGCTGTTATCTGATATAGTATTCTTAGCTTTTTGATTGGAGAATGGGATTTTGTGTTTTATCTATCAGGATGGTACAGGTCCGTCCATAGAAGTGGACAAGGAATGGATGTAGCCAAAGATGAATAGTAATTATACTCTGGACCTACAACAACCCAACCTCTCTTCACCACTACTGTTTTAATGGGTCAGCCTGTGCAGATAGTGTCTTCCAGAAATTCATTCACGGGGCCTTTTGGTACTAGAAGGCGACCAGTGAAAAACATGACTAACATCTTTGGCTGAAGTTATTTCTCTATACTAGGTACTCAGTATTAAGAATGCAATTTACAAGTTAGACAGGGTGGTTTGGGGTTGGGGGCCAGAATCTAACAAAGGCCAGTTTCTGTGTAGGTCGACCGGAATAGAAAGGGAGCAGGTAACAGGCCTTGAGGTCCTTGGGTCTGCCTTCCGAGTGGTAAGGAGGGAATACAAAAGGACCACAGGAAGAATCAGCGGGACCTGGTGGGGGGGTGGGCCAGGGACCATAGAGGGTCTCTCCGCCTCTTCCTAGAGCGGCCGGCAGCTCCACTAGCAAGCCTGCACTTCCGGCGGGCGAGGCGCGCGAGGCGAGCACCGTGGCGGCCTGCGCGGTGAGTTCACCGGGCCTGCGGGTCGGCCTAGGCGGGTGTCGGGTCGGTTTCGGCGCTGCACGGAGCCAGGCGGGCGGGCGGGCAGGCGGCTTCGGCCTGGGGTGGGCCTCGGCCTGGGCGCTTCCGCTCGCCGCGGAGAAAGACTCCGTTGTACGAGCGAGTAGGCTGCACCGGGCCATTGTGAACGACTTGGAGGGAGTCGGTGGACGCTTTGTTGCTCCGGTAAATGGGTGAGGAAGCAGGTGCATGCGGGTTAGACGGATTTCTAGTACTGGAGCTCCATCACCCAGCTTTACCGAGCCTTTCCCCTACTGGGGACTCTATCAGGAAACTGAACTTGGCGTTAGAGGAGGGGCGATAGACTCCCCAGTACGGACAGTGAGAAATCAGGCCCGGAGGCGGCTCCCGGATTGGAACGGCTGGTGTTAAAGTAGCTTTGTGCCTGTATTTACAAACCCACAAACGGAGGCAACAGCACAAAGCTGTATAAAATCCTTAAAAATAAGAGCACACATAAGCTACCTGTAAGTATGATTACTTTATCCATAGGTAGATTTCATAATCCATGTTTGCAACGAGTTGTGAGTTCCTCGGTATTTAAAGAGATGTGTTCAAAAGTGTATGATTACCATTATAGCTATTTATTGAGTACCAGGTACCCCCAACCCCCGTGTCTCCTGTTTAATAGGTGGTCTGTACACAACAGAGGCAGTTAATGGGCATTGATTGCTGTAGATTTGTGTTATATGCAGTTTGCTCTTTCTGTTGCTGCAATTTTAGCAGATAAAATTATTAAACACCCAGAAAAAGTCCCTGGGCACTCTTAAGTTGTTGTTATACAACAAAATCAAGACGAAGGAAAAAAAAGGCAGGAAAAATGTCATTTGTATTTTTAATTTACTTACTTTAAATGCTTGTATGCAAGGAAACTCAGGACAATTATTGACTTGCAAGTAAGCTTTCTAACTAACCTAAGACACTGAAAGTCCAATAACTGGCTTTGCAGCTCTGAACACCTCCCACACTATCACCTATTTGGAATTTGTATGTGTTGGGGGGGAGGTGCTGTTTTGACAGCTTCCAGACAACCTTAAATGTAAACAAATGAAATTAATTTAAAACTTCTGATTGTGCTTTCGTTCTTGGCGTAGTATAGTCTGGGAAAGGAAGAATAAGCATTTCTTCAGGTTTTTCTCACCTAGTATTTTCTGAATAAGACTCTTGGGAAACTTTTCATTCTTTTTACTGATTAGCTTCTATTTTTCAACCCAGTTTGCTAGATTATCATCTACAGAAATAGCCAAACAAATAATAGATAGGAATCTGTGGTGCTGTGGTATGATCTGTCATTTCTTTTGAATTAACTATCTTAGGTAGCAGCCATTAGATGAGAAATTTAGCACAGTCAGTGTTGACCCAAGGTGCTGTGTGGCAGAGAGTATCTTCTCTGAGACTTTATCTTACTTTTACTTCTTAGTCCTTCAAAATACTCTCTGTGGCTCCTCCCTAACACGTTCATGTTTTCTTTCATCTTCTCTTTTGCCTGTCCAAACTCAGTAAAATTGCAAATTGATGATGATATTTATTAGCTTAACTTATGGAATTAGAATTACCTAACAAGCGTTTGTCTGTCTCTTAAAAGTGCATTCATTGCATTGTAATTAGGTGTGCTTTGATTTAAATATGGATGTGATTTTGATAGATTGAAGAGGTGTTAATGTTGCATTAATAGTTCATCTATATTTTTCTTTTTCTTCTACAGAAGAAAATCCTGAGTTGGCGTTACTCTAGGATATGAGGCCTTAGTTCAGAAGTTCAGAAGACAGTAGAATCTCTTGACAGTACATTGGCTTCTCACCATGAGGTTAGGAAAGCCTAAAGGGGGTATTTCTCGAAGCGCAGGCCAAGGAAAAACCTATGAGAGCAAGCGCAAGACGGCCCGCCAGCGACAGAAATGGGGGGTGGCCATTCGCTTCGACTCAGGCTTAAGTAGACGGAGAAGAAACGTGGATGAGAAGCCTTACAAATGTACTAAATGTTCTAAGAGTTTCAGTCAGAGCTCCACTCTTTTTCAGCATAAGAAGATCCATACTGGGAAGAAATCCCATAAATGTGCCGATTGTGGGAAAAGTTTCTTTCAGAGTTCTAACCTCATTCAGCATCGGCGGATCCACACCGGGGAAAAGCCCTATAAGTGTGACGAGTGTGGAGAGAGGTTTAAACAGAGCTCCAATCTTATCCAGCACCAGAGGATCCACACCGGGGAGAAGCCCTATTGCTGCGACGAGTGTGGCCGGTGCTTTAGCCAGAGTTCCCACCTCATTCAGCACCAGAGGACCCACACCGGAGAGAAGCCCTACCAGTGCGAGGAGTGCGACAAGTGCTTCAGCCAGAGCTCCCATCTGAGGCAGCACATGAAGGTGCACAAGGAAAAGAAGCCACTTAAACGGGGTAAAAACGCCAGGGCGAAAACTCACCCGGTGTCCTGGAAAAGGGGTAAAGGAAGGAAGGCAGTGGCTGGGCTCCGCCAGGTAAAGGGAGCCGCGCCCGGCCTCTTTAAAAAGAAAAAAGTGAAAGGCAGAGGTGAAGGCCGCCCCTGAGAGGGAGGATGCCCTACAGCAGAGCACTCAGACACTGTCTTCCCTAGCATGGAGACTGCAGGGGTTTCATGGCAGTGGCCGAAACTCCGAGTCTACCTACCCTCATTTCCTTTAAATTTATGTGACATGGAGCAGAAAGAACTGAAAAAATAATTTGGTAAGAATTTAATATCCTTAGCCTCAGTTGAAATTTCTTCCCTTCATCTTGATAAAGAGCATCATGTTTTCACGTTTCACTGGCGTGCCAACAATTAGTCTTGGTTTTAGGGATTTCTGAATACGAAATCATTAAAGAAAGAAGGAATGAGTTTTCAAGTGCTAGGAGCGACTGTATTTTATGTTTTTAATGTTTTGTAGTTTATTAACCATTAGTATCAGCGTTGACTCAGTATTTGACACAATAAAATGCATTCAAGTTCATAGGTTTTGTCTTTTTTTATTAGTGTATATTGTAGGAAGGAATGAGTTCCGTTTTCTTTAATGCGTATGATGAATCTGTACGATGTGCTTTGATCGTATCCACCCCTGTTACCCTTGCCCCACCTCCTCTTGGTTCTTTTTCCTCCCAGGAGTTCCCATGTAAAAGGTTGATCCTAGATTCTGTGAATGACAGAAAATGTATTTGGTTATTTTTCTGCATCTGCTTTACTGTGCTTACAGTAATGTTTTCCAGGATTTTGACTTTTTTTTTAAATTTTTTTTGACTAAAAATAGTTTATCGTAGTGTTTAAGGCTTTAATGACAACTCACTTTGTTTCTTCCCTTGTACTATGTTATTAAAAGGGTAAGAAGGTCTCCATGTGGCTGTTCTTTTGTTTGCTTTTGTTCACCATATTCTTAGAGATTTGTAAGAATCCAAAGTGAGAAACTGCAGACCTCCTTCTCCTAGCACCACTCCCTGCGATAATGATGCTGACACTGATGCTGTCACGGCTCTGGCACTTGCTTTCTTGAAATGCGAATGGGTTTATGTTGTGTTATACCAGTGGCCTCTCCACATTCCTTCATCCTCCTGTAAACAGCACCTGCATGAAAAACTGTTACCAAGAAAGCCTCTACTTACTTCTGCCTGAAGAACTACGATGTCATAGACTGAGCTCTGGATACCACTGACTGAAACAGATCTTTGTCTACAAGTTACTGGCCAGCGCACTAGCCCTGTCAGAACTTTTTTTTACTTTATAGCAATTGTTTAAGAAGACTAGTAGACATTCTTCTCCCAATGCCAAGTGTAGGTTCCTAATCAGCCTTCAGTTCAAGTTTTTGTTTATTGAATGCTAATGTTTTTCTGATTTTTTATATTAGTTCTTCCTGTATTAATGACAATTATCCTTAAAAATAAAGATTGAGATATTTTCGCTTACTACTATCTATTTTTCTTTTGGAATATTGTTTTCAATGAGTTAAAAAAAAAAGATCACAGCTTTTAGGAGACTTGTCCCACTCTTTGTGATTTTTCTCAGATCTGAACTTTACCTCCCTCCTACCACCACCACCATCCCCGCAACCCACATTTTAATGGAGAGCCATAGCATGTGGCTTGTCGACAAATAGTTGCATCCAACAGAGTATCCAGTGTCTTATAAGTGTAAGGCTATTGCAGACATCTTTAATGAAAGACTTGATCCTTGGCATCCTGTTGTAGCCAAGTCTCTGTAGCAGGGATGTATCCATGGGGCCTAGTGAGCATCTGTCAGTCTTAGGTTTGTGTCTGAGATAGGTTTTTTTTTTTGGGGGGGGGGTGCACAGGACTAACACCATTTTCTTAAGTCCTGTGAATTGCCCATTCTGGTGACAATCACAGTAAGGCCCCTCTAGTAGTTTTGATAGCTTGTACTCTTATCTAATAGATGCACCTGTGTTTCTTATTAAAGCAAACTTAAGATTTTAATGGAGTTTGTATGTATTTTGAAATCACTGACGCTGACAGGCATCAAAGACACTGATTTGTGGGCGTCTTCTATGGTGACCAGTGTACTTTGTGTTTATTTTTAGAAACATCAAAGCTGAGAGATCACTAGTATATGAAATTAATAAAGAAATATATAAGCAAACGGCCCCTCAACCCTGTATTCTGCTGAGTTTCTAGAGTCAGGTGTTTACTAACACAATCCTGGTTATGTTGCAGACATCTTCCCACATCTGGGCACAGCGGTCTAGGGCTTATTAGGGAAGTGCTTTATTACTGAGCAACATCCCAGCTCCACCAGACTGCTTGACTTCATGTTTTATTGGGAAAAGAAATGTTCCACAGGTTTTGAGTTTGTATTTCTCGTGTGTGTGTGTGTGTGTGTGTGTGTGTGTGTGTGTGTGTGTGTTTTGTATGCCAAAATGTTTTCTGCCCTGTGAGTATGGTGTGGGCTTAAAAGTGGCTTAGTCTGAAACAAATGGCAGAAGTAGGATAGAAATAGGCAGAGGTTTAGAAACCTGAGGCAACAGTGCATCGGGGCTGTCTTCCATTTCTGTTGGCACCCTGATAGGGTCTTGGTGTGAAACCCAGACCTTACATTCATTCCCTTGCTTGGGCCAGAATTACACATAAGTGCTACCAGGCCCAGCATGACTTCCATTTCAATTTTAACACCATCATCCCATCCACCCCAAACTTGACTCTGAAGACAGAAGACATCAGTGATTAATTATCACATAGTGTGAGCTTGATTCTCCCTTGTTACAGGGATGAGATCTGCCTTGGTTAGTCTGTTGGGTCACATGTAAGAGGGTAACAAATGTTAAGGTATTAATGCCAAATTCAAGCAGTTAGAGGTATGCAAATGTTCGAGGGGTGTAGATATGACAGGCCAAGTACTTGAAACCCTTTGTGAAATTCTGTTTGTGGTGTCCTACAGGGAGGTAGGTAGGTAGGTAGGTAGGTAGGTAGGTAGGTGGGTAGGTGGGTAGGTGGGTAGGTGGGTAGGTGGGTAGGTGGGTAGGTGGGTAGGTAGGTAGATCTATCATGGAAGGCTTGTAAAATACAAGAGGAACAATAATGGGCCAGCAGCAATTAGCATCATTACAACTACACAGAAGTCTTTTATACATTTACTTTCTACCTTTGAAGCAAAACTCACATCCTTAACTTAGAATAATAAATCTATAGCACTGATGAAAATCAAAACCTTAGGACTCTTTCATATTAGGAAACTGTGCTACAGTGCTGTTGACTACAAACGTTTATTTTTTATGCACAGGTGACCTCATATACAAATACAAAGTAACTAAGGAAACAGATGAGGGCCAGGTTCTCAATTAGCAGGTCTGTCCAATTGTCAGGTTTTTATTTATCCAGATGATGCTAATTAAAAAGATAAGCATGTAGAGGGTCCCCCTATCTCCCACCTTCTGAGGCATAGTTCCATTCATTCTGCGGGCCCTGAGCTTCTCTCTGAACCCCACACCTGATTCTGTTCCCCTTTCTCCTCCCCCTCCCCTCTCCCACTCAGATTCCTCCCTCCCTCTGCCTCCTGTGATTTTCTTTCTCCTACTAAATAGGATTGAAGCATCCTCACTTGTTAAAGTTCTTAAATTCTGTGGGTTGTATCCTGGGTAATCTGTACTTTTTGGCTAATATCCACTTGTGAGTGAGTACATGCATGTCTGTCTGGGTCTGGGTTACCTCACTCAGGATGGTATTTTCTAATTCTATGCATTTGCCTGCAAAACTCATGATACCCTCATTCTTAATAGTTGAAGGTGGAAAGTAGGGAGACTTTCTAGAAAGTACCAGAGACCTGAGAGGTGAGAGACTCTTAGGACTCAGTGTGGACAACCTTAGATGAAATGGCCAACATTGGTGAAGAGAACTTAGAGTCCACCTTTGGTAGATTGACAGGGCCCCAAGAGGAAGGATGGTGGTACCAACCGTCAACATTTCTGACCCAGAAGTGTCCCTGTCTAAAAGAACTGCAGGGACAAAAATGGAGAAGAGACTGAGGGAAAGGCAGTCCAGTGACTAGCCCAATTGGGGATCCACCCCGTGGGGAGACACCAAGGCCTGACACTATTCCTGATACTATAGTGTACTCACAGAGGAATCTAGCATGGCTGTCCTGTGAGAGGCCCAACCAGCAGCTGACTGAGACAGAGGCAGACGCTTACATCTAACCATTGGACTGAAGTCAGGGACCCCTCTGGTTGAATTAGGAGGAAACTAGCAGTCTCAACTAACCTGAACCCCTGGGAGCTTCCAGACACTGAGCCAACAATGAGTTGGTCTGAGGCCCCCAACACATGTATGGCAAAGGATTTCCCAGTGTGGCCTCAGTGAGAGAAGATGTGTCTGACCCTCGTAAGACTTGAGGCACTAGGGAGGGCAGAGGCCTGTTAATGCAGGAGCATTGGAAATGGGGGGGCAGTTCCAAAGAATGGGATGAGGAACTGTGGGATGGGGGACTAAGGGGACAACGGCAGGATTATAGATAGATAGATAGATAGATAGATAGATAGATGGATGGATGGATGGATGGATGGATGGATGGATAGATAGATAGATAGATAGATAGATAGATAAAAGAAGTGTCTTAAGCTAGTACTAGGTTGCCTCTCATGAAACTCAGAAAACAGAAGTTCAAGGTCACCCTCAGCTACATGACCAATTTGAGGCCAACCTAATGTATGTGAGTTCCTGTCTCAAAAAAAAAAAAAAAAGTGAAAAGAATTTCATTGTCTATTTTATATGTTGAAAATCCAGACAGCCTGTTGTATAGATTGAAGTGTTTGTGAGGTCACTTTGCATTCACTATGTGTCTTTAATTCTGCAGACTCCGACATAATATCAAGCTTAGATACACAGCTCTGTTTCCAATCACAGATATATAGCAGAGTAAACAGTTTTGAATATACTAAAATCTCCTAAAACAATTGTTTATAAATTGGTCATCTAGGCCACTTAGCCTTTCTATTTAAATACTTAAATAGAAAACTTAGGTGAACTTAGACTTTTAAGTTTACTAGGGAGTCAAAAGCCTGATAAAATCAGCAATTACTTTAATAAGTAATACATTTTTCTAAGATAATTCAGTTATATGAATGTTTCTAAGAGCACAATCATATTTTAAAGGCTGGTTGCTTTAGACACAGAGAATTAGTAGTTAAGTTAACTGTAAACTTTGACCTTAGAAAATCCTCAGAGGGCTGAGATAGACGAACTGGTGCTGTGGTCATCCCCCTGCCTGTACCACGCAAATAGTAAAACATGCTGCCTCTCTGAGATCTCCAGCATGAAGGTCAAGGTCACAACTGGCTACTACATACAGAGTTTGAGACCAGCCTGGAATGCATGGAACTATTTGTTGTTTGTTTGTTTTAAAAAACCACCAATAAATGCATTTTGAAACATTTTACAAAAACAAAAAACAAAAAACAAAAAACAAAAAACAAGATGGGGGAGGGACTGGCAAGATGGCTTCATAGGTAAATTTGCCACTATACCTGACCACTTGAACTCTTGTCCTTAGAAACCACTTAATGCAAGGAGGAAGCCAACACCCAGTCTGCTTCACACATGTCCCCCATACACAAATAAGTGTAAAAGACTTTTTAAAAGTGACATCAGTGTGTCCCTTAACCAAATAGATGAAGAAAATGTGGTGTGGTATGTGTACTCAATGGAGTATTATGAGGCAGTTTTTAAAAAGTGACTTCATTGGACAAAGACTGTGAGATCTAAGAGACCCTTGCCTCTCCAGGCCCTGCCAAGGAATTACCACTTGTGTGAATATCCCAGGAGAAAGGGGCTTCCTGTGCCACATGCCTTCCTGGATACAGTGGGCTGACCTGTGAAACCGCCATTAATTCCTGCAGAGGGAACCTCTGTCAACATGGAGGCACCTGCGATAAAGACCTTGATCGCCATGCATGTATCTGCCCTGCTGGATACGCTGGAAGGTTCCGTGAGATCGATCACAATGAGTATGCTTCCAGCCCGTGCCACAATGGGCCTGTGTGCCAGGATAGAATCAATGGCCACTCCTGATTCTGTGTGCCTGGATTCCAAGGCAGCCATTGTGACTTGCGAGTGGATGGAAGTGCTTCTGATCCCTGTGTGAATGAGGCTGTATGCCTCGAGGAGACAGGAAGATATAAGTGTGCCAGTCTTCAAGAGCATTCTGGTGTGACCTGTGAGCTGGAAATTGACGAACGTGGATCCCAGCCATGTCTACACAGTGCCATATCAGCATGCTCATGGGGCTCTCTTCTGTGACTATGCACCTGGATTCCTTGGAGAGCACTGTGAACTCAATTTTGTTGAATGTGCCAGTCAGCCAGGTCTACGTGTAGATGGAGGAAACAACTCCTACTATGACTGCATGGGTAGTGGATTCTCAGAGACACACTGTGAGACCTTGATGCCTCTTTGTAGGTCAAAGCCCTGTCACAATGATGCAATATGTGAAGACACTGTTGACAGTTGTATTTGTCACTGCTGGCCTAGATACACAGGTGTCCTGTGTGAGACGGACATAAATGAATGTGGTAGCAACCCCTGCTAGTTAGGAGGCGGGTGATGAGCTAAGCTGTTCATAGAAGATCTATACGGACACACTGTGGGCCTGCCTTCCTCCTTCAGTTGCCTTAGAGCCTCAGGCTGGGTTTGTATCTGTCAACCCACTTTTACAGACAGGAGCCTAGCATGACTGTCCTCTGAGAGGCTTCACTCAGGAGCTGACCAGAAACAGATGCAGAGACCCAGAGCCAAAATTTGACCGTGTTCAGGAAGTCTTATGGAAGAGTTGGGGGGAAGGATTGAGGAACCCAGAGAGGATAGAGCCTCCACAAGAAGGCCAACAGTGACTTAACCTGAACCCTTCAGGGCTTCCAGAGACTGAACCATCAACCAAAGATCATACAAGGGTTGAACCTAGGACCCATATAGGGAAGGAGCAAGAAAGTTTAGCCTATATAAGGAAGGAGTAAGAGGGTCCTCTTGCAAAGCAAGAAAACAAGATTCATGAGAAGCCAATCAAACCTTTGCACATGTTTAGGAGATGTACAGCTTGATCTTCATGTGGGTCCACCACCAACTGGAGTGGGAGCTGTCCCAATCTATTGCCTGCCTGCCTGCCTGCCTGCCCGCCTGCCTGTAGATCCTGTTCCGCTACCTGGGATGTTTTATCTGACCTCAGTGCAAGAGGGTGTGCCTAGCTCTGCAGTGAGTTGAGGTACCAGCCTGGGTTGATTTCCTGGGAGTAACCTCCCACTTCTCAGAGGTGAAAGAGAGGAGGGGTAGGGGAGGGGCCATGTAATGGGGAGACTGGGGGCTGCAACTGGAATGTAAAATAAATAAATAAATAAATAAATAAATAAATGGAAGAGAAAATGGCAACATGAAATTTGCAGGCAAAATGCTGGAACTAGAAAAAAATTAACACGAGGTAACCCAACCCAGAAAGATAAATGAATTTAATTATCTATAAGTAGATATTAACTGCTAAGTAAATGATAATCATCAGACCCAGAGAGGCTAAGTAACAAGGAGAGCTATGCAGGGGTGGGGATGGGAGTGGGGAGACAAATGAATCTCCCTGGGAAGGGAAGTAGAGTAGATTTTTGTGATTGGACTGGGAGTTGGTGAGGGTGGGAACAGTAGGGGTCAGGTTGTGGGGAAGGGTAGAGGGACAGTCCAGAAAGAAACAACTGGGATTGGAGGGCATGTTGGGGGATGATGTAGGAACACCTTGGGATTTACCAGAGTGACCTTAGCAAGAACTCCTAGCAATAGGATAGGGAGGACAAGGAGCCTGGGCCATCCATCGTTTGTAACCAGAAAAGGCTTCCAGTTATGGGACTGGGACATCATCCCATCCACAAAACCTTTGACCTATATAATCTGTCCTTCCTGCAAGACATGCTGGGGCAGTGGTGACGGGGGCAGAACTTGTGGCACTGGCTAACCAATGATTGGTCTAATTTGAGGTCCACTCTATGTTTAACACTTACTGGAGGACCAGGAACCAAAGGCTGGAATAGCCCAGAGACCTAGGATAGAGCCAAACATGACTGGGAAAAAAATCAATGAAATGTTTCCTAATGATGTTCTGCTGTACTCACAGAACAGTGCCTATTCTAGCCATCAAAGAGGCTGGCTCCTGCAGTTGATGGGAGCAGAGACAGACTCACAGCCAAACATTAGGCAAAGAGAGAGCCCAGGTTGAAGGTCTCTATCGGGTCGCTCCCTCAGAACTATAGGGACTCTGTTGAACATAGGAAAGAGAAATTATGGGAACCAGAAGGATCGAGGAGACAGGGAGGACATGGCCTATGGAATTAACAAAGTAGTTCTCATAGGGGCTCAGAGTCGTGGTGCCTTGCATGGGTCTGCAATAGGTCCTCTGCATATAAGTTATGGTTGTTGGCTTAGTGTTTGGGGGGGGGGAATTCCTGGCAATGTGAGTTGGGGTGTCTCTGACTCTTTTGCTTGCTTTGAGGACACCTTTTCTCCTACTGGGTTGCCTGCCCAGCATTGGTGTGAGTATTTGTGCCTGTGAGTATCTTGTGTGGGGTTTGGCTGATGTCCCTGGGTGATCTGTCCTGGAAGAAGCCAGGAGATGGGGGAGAAATGGGAGGTTAGTGGATCTAGGGGAGAGAGGCAGTATGGCAGAACTGAGAGGAGGGGAGGGAGGAAAAGTCATGGTCAGGATGTATTATATGAGAGAAGGATAGATTTAAAAAATCAAAGTAACATCAGTTACTGAAAAGAGACATCACTAGTATATAAGTTCTTATGCCATATATAATACAGTAGTATATAAGTAAGGCTCAGACAGACCCACAGGGTTAAATTATTAGAAATTCTGCTTACATTTGTACTGGTTTCTGGTACTTTAAAAATATTTAATAATTTGTTTATTTGTTTGGTGTGTGTGTGTGTGTGTGTGTGTGTGTGTGTGTGTGTCCAAGTGCCCAGGGGCCAAAAGATGTTGAGTAGTGAAATTAATATTTGCAATATTATTGGCCAGTTGTATTTATTAGATGTGCAAAAATGCCATATAGCTTGTGATACTAAATTGTCACAATTTGTATTAAACAACAGAAATTTACTTATTTGTGGTGTGTGTGTGTGTGTGTGTGTGTGTGTGTGCGCGCGCGCGCGCATGATTCTGGAAGCTAAAGTCTAAAGTTCCAGCAGGATTGGCTTCTCATGAATCTTGTTTTCTTGCTTTGCAAGAGGACCCTCTTGCTCCTTCCTTATATGGGTTAAACACACACAGACACACACACAGACACACACAGACACACACACACACACACACACACACACACACCAGTATTTAACATACACCACAAAGCACTTGCACATAAGAACTCACAGTGGTTGTGAAAGCACGCACAAGACCTGACCAAGGTAAGTCAGAAGATAACCCCAGTGTGGGGGAGGGAGGTGTCATGAAGTCTCACTCTTTGCTGAAGAGCTTTGACAGTTGATGGTTGCTGGAAGACCCAGTTAACGTTCTTAAAGGATTTGTGCCTGCAAGGATACCCACACTCCAGTAGATGGCCCTACACACACTGGCAGAGTTAAGTGGATTGTGGAGAAAAACAAAACCTTGAAACTAGGAGAGAATAGTGGTGGAGGTACAGGGAGCAACTGGAAGGGAGAGGAGATGCAGTGCGCATTGGATCAAAGCATATGCATATCTGAAATTCTGAAGCACTAATTCAAATCCTTTAAACACAGGCCAGGGATATATGCACCTAAGCGGTACTGGTCAAAGTATGGCCCCACTCTGTACTGCCTCACCATCTTCTAGGCTTCTGTCACACCCTGTTTCATGGCCTGAAAAGTTATTAGAAATCTTTTTCTGAGACACATATTCTAGTGGAGACCTCTAGTGGATACCTTTCTCTTCTCCCAGCATGAAAAGTTATTAGAACTATTCTGAGATACATATTCTAGTGGAGACCTCTAGTGGATACCTTTCCCTTCTCCCAGCAAGAAAAGTTATTAGAACTATGTGAAATCTTTTTCTGAGACACATATTCTAGTGGCGACCTCTAGTGGATACCCTTCCCTTCTCCCAGCATGAGCCATTTCTACTTCTTGGGCTCCATTGTTTAATAATATGGCTGGGGAACACGTGTGTCTCTTTAGACTATCATAATTTCTGCCAGACCAGTTTCAAGTAAGTCTTTAATATCTTAACACCTCCATCTTGAGAAGGAACATACCTGTGTCTGAAATATATATAATAGAATTCAAGGAGGGACCAAGGTTTGAATATCTAGTTAGTATCAGATAGTTGAGTATAAGAAACATAATCCCCCTACTCCACTCCCAACAGTGGGCAAAGAGATACCTTGTTGGTGCTGATGCTTGTATAACAGTCAGGGGTGTAGCAGACAGGAGTCCTTCATGAATCCTAGCTTGATGCCTGGCTTTGTGGCCTAAGCTGTTTTATGCCTAGGTGTAGAGAATCTTATTGGGGTGCTGTGCTGCCTGGCAGGAGTCTGACATTGGCCAAAGAGCTTGACATTGGCCAAGGACAAGAAAATGGGCTGCTTGGCAGGAATCTGACATTAGGGCATGACAAAGAAGTAAATCCAGGCAGGAATCTGACGTTAGGGTGGGACAAAAAAGCAGAATTGACTGGGGTCATGCTGCAGTTTTGTCTAATTGTCTCTTTCTTTTCAATCCTTGCTCCTGCACTGGAGGACTTGTTGACTGACTAAGCTGGCTTGGTCAGGTGGCCCCTCAAAGTTGGAGCTCCAGTAAGTGAGATTCAGCAAAGTTATCTCGGGAAAAGGAAACGTGTGCAGAGGAAAATTTGTGCCAGCAGAAGAAAATGGGGCTCCGTGGTTCCCAGAAAAGCTGGTGCATCAAATGAAACAATCCCCATGCTCCTGCTGATTTCCCTACTGATCGAATGACGATTCCTGCACACTGCGAAGTCCACTAGGCCTATGTTCCTGACCCACCACTGATACATCCAGCAGTGTGGCCCAGGACTGGAGATTCTTGTGACCAGTAATAATGCTCAACTTCTTAGATCTCCCTGGACAGGAGAGTCAATTTTTAATAAGACTGTGACTTTCAATGCATTTGGTGATGGGATCCCTGTTTGCTTTGTGAAGAACAGTACAGACGATGGGTGTACTTCAGTGTTTCTTCAAACTTGGAAGAAAAAGGTTTCACAAACTGTAACTCAATTCATAGAGATAGGCATGCCTAAATGTTATAAGGGAGTTGCCCCTGATCCTCATGAGCTACAACCTTGTTGATCTGTACACACAGAGAATGTGGAACAGGTATTTAGCAGTTATTAGTTGGAAAGAATGTTTTAATCAACCCCCCCATGTGGATTAATGTTTCCAAGAAAAGGCAAATTATTGATTGGGCAGGGAATCAGTCAAACACTGGGCAAAAGGAGATGTGCATAGTCCTTTGGCAATCAGAAGCAGGCCATTTCCAACAGCATATCTGGAAGTTAGCTGCAGCTCTCTATGAAGTTACATTGGCTATCGGCAAAATTGGGACAGGATCTCGAGTTAAAGCAAGTGTTAGTACACATGTTAAAGCTCCCAATCTTTTATTAACTGGTCATGTTAAAATTACTCTTGTTTCTTCTACAGTATTTAATATAAGTTGTGCTGATTGTACACTTTCTAATTGTGTTAGTGTGTTGAAATCTGGCGTGTCTGTTATGGTGGTCTATCAACCAGCTTTTCTATTGTCTGTGAATATTATAGGACCCTGGTATTCTGAAAGAAGTTTGCAGGCACTGAAAGAAGTTAGTCAGGCTTTAAGTAGAAGCAAGAAGGTAGTGGGCTTGATTATTGCTGGCATAGCAGCTTTAATTGCATTGATAGCTAGCACCACTGCCTCTGCAATTGCTTTGACACAAGAGGTTAAGGCAGCTACTTTTGTTAATCACTTAGCAAAAAATGTTACTAATGTTCCAAGTACTCAAGAGGATTTAGATAGGCACTTGGAACAACGGATTGACACTCTTTATGATACTATTCAAATTATTGGAGATGAGGTTCAGAGCTTAAAAGTAAGGAGGCATCTCGAGTGTCATGCTAGATACCAATGGATTTGTGTTACTTCTAAAGTTTACAGTGACAGTCACTATAGTTGAGAAAAAGTTCAAAGACACTTGCAGGGTATTTGGTATAATTCCAATACTTCTCTGGATGTTTTAACTTTGCATACTGAGATTATGAATTTAAAGAATGCTGCTCCACTGATCTTTGATGCTGCTGATATTGCTGGTAAAATTGTCCATGACCTGAAGTCAGTATTTCCATCTTGGTCAAGCTTCAAGACTGGCATATATGGCTTGATCATGCTAGTCCTTCTTGTCCTAGGAATACTTTTATTCCAGCCCATTGTCTAAAAGCTTGTCCTTAACAACATCAGCATGCTGGCAGCCAAAGTATATGGCTTGAAACTAAAAATGAACCCCCAGACAGAGTCATTAATTTAATAGGCTGGCAAGCCAAGGATGGGTAAGATGCTGCACAGAGCGTTACCAACCTAAGACAGAGGCATGTGCTGAAAGGCTGTGTTTGTTTATTAATAAACACTAATAAGGCCGTGTTTGTCCAAATAAACACAAGCTGCACATGTCTTGAAGATGGGTAAGGAGGGCATTCTTGTCAGAACAGTCTAAGATAGGCTCAGCCTTGTTTATAAAATTAAAAGGGAGGGAATATAGAGAGCCTTATTGGGGCTCCATGCCACCTGGCAGGAGTCTGACATTGACCAAGGAACTTAGCATTGGCCAAGGACAAGGAAATGGGCTGCTTGGTAGGAATCTGACATTAGGGCCTGACAAAGAAGTAAATTCAGGCAGGAATCTGACATAAGGGTGGGATAAAGAAGCAGGCTTCAGTCATAATTATGACTTTAGGCTAGGACAAAGAAGTAGACTCAGACATCTTGATCATCCTTTAGAAACAACAATCACTGGAGTGATCATGGGGCTTTGTGTTTATTGTCTTGCTTGATTCCTCATTGTACTACTTGGCCTTAATACCTGCATGTAATTAAAATGGTATTAAAGTGGATTGGAAAATATAAACCTGCCTTCAGTCCCAAAGTTGACTGGGGTCATGCTGCAGTTTTGTCTAATTGTCTCTTTCTTTTCAATCTTTGATCCTGCACTGGAGGACCTGTTGACTGGCTGAGTTGGCTTGGTCACCTAGGGCACATGACAAATCAAATCCAGGCAGCACAGCTCAGAAAGAGGAAGAGAGACAGAGAACTGCTTTCTGCCATGACACATGGTATTGCTTGGGAAAAATGCTCCACCCCCACAGCAAGGGCAGGTCATAGAAACACAGAGCCCCATGTATCACCACAAAGTATATTGTGAGAGAAGACAGAGACTAGCAGACCACCGTGGCACCCACAGGGCAACCCTCTGGTGTTGTGGATTGCCCTGGTGCTGTTTGTATTTTGATGCTAATTCTGATTCCCCAAGAGGGGCTGCCTGGGAATTGGAGTAAATCAGTACTCAGGTGACTTTATGTGAACCTTCTCCCCATTTTAACTTGTAAAATAAAGGCTAGAGCCAGTGACTGGGCAGTGGAAGAGAGGTGGAGCTAAAAATTTTTGGAGAGAGGAGAGAAAGGAGGGGAGAGATGAGGAAAGAAGCGGGAGAGAGGAAGACTGAAGAGGAGGAGGTGAAAGGAAAATGGAGTTGAAGCACATGGCCTGGAGAAACCACGTTATAAGGGATCGCATAGCTGGGAAATATAGTAGCTTAGTAGTAGATCAGCCCAATCTAGGCACACAGCTTGTATTCATATTAATTGAGTTGTGTTTTCCTTGCCATGGGCTTATTTGGGTTGGAGATTTACCACAACACTCTGGTGCATGGCACAGGTGGGCTGTAGCCATGCCTTGCAGCTCTGCCCTTCCCAGCTACAGCACTTGGGAGAGTGGCCCCTGCACCCCGCCTGGACAGCACAGCAGAGCTGACCCTTGTAGTGAGAGTTCTGGGATCTTGGTTTATTTTTAAAACGCAGGAATATTGTAAGAATATGTTTTTGTTTTAATTCCAGGTGTGGCGATGTGGAGCTGCTTTGCAGCATCTGACTATGATTTGCCTCATGCTCTAGGAGAGGCATGGTTTTGCCAGCTCCAGATGTTTTCCACAATTGTGTGACATTTGGAGTTCTGGGAACTTTTTAAAGGGCATATAAATACTAAAGCCCCATAGTTGGGGTGGATGGTTGTTAATCCTTCAGGGAGGTTGGTTGCAGTTTGTTAGTAGCTGTGCTCTATGAAGAAACAAGAAGAAAATAGATTCAAGTATCTATCTCTACCCACCCCCATCCTTATTTCTCTCCTATTAAGTAATAGGAGGTGAAACCAGGGGGTTAAATGATGGGGAAAAAAACTATAAAAGCTAAACCAGCTACAGACCCGGGTGATGGGGGTACAGGTGAGCCCATCCAAGAATAAGAGCATGGGGGAGTTGGCCCTGCCACTTGTCTGCCATGAGATGGCATTGGTGTGGAGGTTATGACATCATCCTCTTACCCTTCATCACCCTTGGCAGTTGGGAGAATTGACCCCAAGGTCATGAGAGTGGGTGTGCTGGCCCTGTACCACACTGGATGCAGCACAAGGAAGAGCGGACTCTGCACCTCACCTGAGCAACACAGTAGGGCTGTGGAGGGAGTGGAGGTGGACTCGCCCCAAGAGCAAGAGCTTGGGAGAGCTGGCCCTGCCACCGGTCTGCTGGAGCCAGGATAATGCCTGAGAGCAGGAGAGCTAGCCTTGCCCCATCATTGGCTGTGGTGCTCAGGTAAATGGGTTCTGTACCTCGTCAGGGTAATACAGTGGAGCTGGCCTTGAGGGTGAAGGCCAGGATGAGCCAGTCCCGTGGGTGTGAGAGAAGGAGAGCTGACCCAGCCCCTTGCAGGCTGAAGAAATTGGGTGCATGAGCCCTACACCTTGACTGGGCAGCGCAGTGGAGCTGGCTCTGGAAGCATGAATGCACATGAGCTGGCTCAAGGGCAAGAGAGCAGAAGCGATGCTTCTGTCTCCTGCCATTGATGACATTAGATGGCCTAGCAGAAGTAATGCTGAAGAGCACACCCTGGTGGTGCAGATAAGGGAAACTCAGCATGCTGACTACCTTGGCTGTCACCTAGGCCCAGATTCAGGGTTCTGAGCTGGCCTACCCCAAAATTTGTATCATCTGTAAATGGCTGGGACACATGGAAGGGCCAGTCCTGCTGAGCCAAAGCTGCAGGATCTCCATGACATAGGGCAGCAATGGGATGACTTAGAAGAGTCTCTATTAGGTTCCAATACTGACCAGAGATCTCTAACATCAATGACTCATTGCAATGAATACTTCCAAGAAGATGTGCAGCAGACAGAGGGGCATACTATGGGACACACTGTGACATACTACAGATTCCACAATGAGATGTTTTCTATGCTTTGTTTCTGTTTGTGTGTTTTTTATTTGGAGGGGCTGTTGCAAGGGTGAAGGGTGAATATGAGGGGATATGGAGATGAGCAGGGCTGGATGCATGACAAAGGTTTTTTTTTGTTTTTTTTTTTGTTTTTTTTTTTTAAAAATTCTTTTCCATAACCTTTTGGGTTTTGCTTACTCTTGGAAGAGCTGGCAAAAGCAACTCCATTTTGTTGGTTTGAGACAGGCTCTCCTTATGAAGCCTAGTCCATCCACAATCTTTAAACTTATAACCTTCAGCCTCCCAAGTACAGGAAAGAGTGTCAACCCAGCATGACCTAATTTCAATTCTGATGACTTCTTCCCTTGTCTCTGAAAAATATTCTTCGAAACATTGATGATTAACCATGTTACATGGTTTGTTGTCTATTGTCCCACACTGCCAAGATAGGATCTATCCTATTTGGTCTAATTTGATCTCGCATTGGAGGTGCTGGGGAGGGGGAAAATGTCAGACATCTCTAAATGAATTGCACTAAACTCTTTGGGAACAATTTAAACAGCTGACATGCAGAAGTAGCTCTCCAGTTAGGCGGTCTTGAAGTACACTCCTGGTACCCTGAGACCAAGTGAAGAAAACACAGTACTGGTTGTATCTTGATCCCATTGTTCTCATTGGCACTGGCTGCTATATTCAATCATGTGTGGTTGCACTTTATAATTTTTAATTGGCTCTCTTATTCCCACCCACCACTGGTTCTCAGCACATAAACTGGGTGTTCTGACTTCACTGTCCTGTAGCAAAAGAAACAGGGCTCAGTTCTTTCTTTCTGTTCCTGTTTGTGCTTGCATCTAGTCCAGGCAGAGTGAAGCTGTAGTCTTCTTACCAGTGAGTTGATGGTGTCTTTGATCCTGGTGCTCTGTCCCCACCCCATACTACTTGTGTTTTCAAAGCCTTAGCAGCCTCTCCATAATTTCCATTTCTTAGTTGTATCCAGAAATAGTGGAGAATAATTTTTCCATATTTCTTGATACCAGCTCCTGCAAATACTCACTTATTCTCTATTTAAACCCCTTACCTGCACCCAATATTGGAACTTACATTTTGTTCACCTTCTGGTGTTCCTTTTTCTCTTCCTCCTCAGTGAAGGTGCAATATTCAGTGTACACCATATTATGAACTGTTCATCATATGTGGAACTATAATAGCGCGCGCGCGCGAGAGTGTGTGTGTGTGTGTGTGTGTGTGTGTGTGTGTGTGTATTATACTAGGTGTTACTAACAGTGTACTGACAAATACTTATGCGTTATAGCTGTCTTGGGTAGCCTTATCCTGAGGTCAAAAGGCAGAGATTCACTGAGATAGTTTAAGGAACACCTAATAACTACCTCTCTGCTCTAATTACTCAGAGTATAGGCAAGGTGGTGAAAGCAAAATTTCCCAAAGGTGTGTGAGTTTCACAAAAAACATTTTCAAATCAAACTAAGTAAGTAATTTGCTCCCATGGGATTAATTATTTCCTAAGTTATCATACTGAACTGACTAGGAGGTGAAACATTGTGTAATGGGATTTTGGGAAGCCCCAGAGAAGGACATTGCCTCCCTAAAATGATCTATCACAATTACTGTTAACTGTTCCGTGGTTTTCAGAAACAGTTGGCATGAGACAACAAAAATGTTGGCTTCTTCCTCTCCTCTGTCTTCGTGCTTTCAAAGCCACACTTCCTATAAGCACCCCAACTTGTATAAGCATTCATTTATGCATATCACTTGTGCTGCTGATTTGTTTATGCCCTGTCCCTCAATAGAAGGGTTTTGTCGATTCTTCAGACTCACTTCCCTCAGGGCTAATTTTCTTGAAAAGCTGACTTATACTAGAGGATTGAAATGAGTGCAGAGGGAATACAAAGTCGGGCACTCTAGGGCCAGTAGCTGTTTCTCACTTAGGAAATGGTTTTAAATGTTATATGGCTGGAAGCTATTTCTCATTTAGGAAATGGTTTTAAATTGAATTTCTTAGGGCCTATGTATAGACAAAGTCTTGGGCTTTAGCCAAGCAACCAGTGATTTCACAAACCCTATAGGTAATATTGATGCCCCAAATTTAGAGGCCCTGGAGATAGGAAGTTACTAATTGGCTAGGAGTGGTATAATGAACAAGAAGTATGTATTGTTAATACCTATTAAATTATTGTTTTCCATTCTGTTTGGAAAACAACTTATCATTGCACCAAGTTGCAGACAGATCAGATAAGCAAAACATACATGCTGGGTGTGCTGGGTGGACAGTGATGAAATCCTCCATTTCCTTCTCTGCCTTCTAGCAGAGTGAATATGTTATCTGCAGCATTTTGACCATTACGCAAATAAAAATTTTCCTAGTAAAATTCACTTTTCTATTTAAGTAGTGCTAAAAGCACTTCAAAAGTGCATCATTTTGCAAAACATATTATTTCATACTGTTGTATACAATTTCCTTTCTCATTACTCCTTAGAAAATGTTAGGCAATATATGTTGATCGTATTTATCCCTGTCTTAGTCAAGGTTTCTATTCCTGAACAAACATCATGACCAAGAAACAAGTTGGGGAGGAAAGGATTTATTCAGCTTACACTTCCACACAGCTGTTCATCACCAAAGGAAGTCATGACTGGAACTCAAGCAGGTCAGGAATCAGGAGCTGATGCAGAGGCCATGGAGGGATGTTTCTCACTGGCTTGCTTCCTCTGGCTTGCTCAGCTTGCTTTCTTATTGAACCCAAGACTACCAGCCCAGGGATGGCACTACCCACAATGGGTCCACCCCCCTTGATCACTAATTGAGAAATTGCCCCACAGCCGTATCTCATGGAGGTACTTCCCTAACTGAAGCTTTCTCTGTGATAACTCCAGCCTGTATCAAGTTGACACACAAAACCACCCAGTACAATCCCCTAGTCCACTTCCTCTCTCATCCTTCTTCCTTCTTTACTCTCTAGTTTTGTCTTTAAAAACACATCAAGTACAATTTGTGCTATCCATTTGGTATGAATCTATGGCCTTCCACTAGAGACTGGTGAACCTACCATTAACTCTTGGTCATAATATTAACACTGCCAGTGTGGTAGTTTGAACTTAAAGAGACCTGGTTGACTCATATATTTTAGTACTTGTTCCCCAGTAGGAGTTATACGTGGGGAAAGATCTGGAGGTGTGGCCTTGTTAGAGGAAATGTAGGGGACTGACTTGAGGCTTCAGCTGGTTCCTGCCATTCCCAGTACACACTCTGCTTCCTGTTTGTAGCTCTGGATGTGAGCTCTCAGCTGCTATTCTAGCACCATGACTGCTTGCTATGATGGTCACAAGCTCCTATTCCTATAGAACCATAAGTCCCAAATAAAGCCTTTTTTTATAAGTTGCCATGTCATGATGTTTTATCACATCATTAGATGAGTAACTAATGTGGCAGGTCTTGTTCAGAAAGTTCTTCCCTGTGCCAATGAGTTCCTGTGGCAAGCATATTCACTGCTTTCTCTACTAGCATATTCAGGGTATCATGACTCACCTTGAGTTTCTTGATCCATTGAGAGTTGAATTTTATGTAGAGTGTTAGATATGGGTCTATTTTCATTCTTCTACATATGGCTACCCAATTTAGCCAGTACCATTTCCTAAAGATGCTGTCTTTTCTCCAGGATATGTTAGAGTCTTTTTTTTTATTTTGGTCAAGAATCAAGTGTATGTAGGTATGTTGAGTTATATTCTGGTTTTCCATTCAAATCCATTGATCAATATTCTTTTATTCTAATAACATGCTGTTTTTATTGTTATAACTCTAGCACATCCTGACATCTGGGATGGTGATTTCTACAGCATGTTTTTCTACTATTCAGGATTGTTGAATTAACTTTGGGCTTTTATATTTCCATATGAAGTTAAAAATATTTTTCCAATTTCTGTGAACTGTGTTGGAATTTTCATTGGGATTGCACTGAATCTGCAGACAGCTTATGGTATGGTGGCCATTTTCACAATAGTAATCCTCCTGATCCATGAACATGGGAGGTCTTTCCAGCTTTTGATATCCTCTTTAATGTCTTCCTTTGAGGACTTGAAGTTTATATTTTATTTTTTATTTTTATTTTTTTATTTTATTCGATATATTCTTAATTTACATTTCATATGATTTCCCCCTTTCCAGGCTACCCCACCCCGAAAGTCCCATAAGCCCTCTTCCCTCCCTCTGTTCCCCCATTCACCCCTTCCCTCTTCCCTATTCTGGTATTTCCCTACACTGCTGCATTAAGCCTTTTCAGAATCAGGGGCCCTTCCTTCCTTCTTCTTATACATCATTTGATATGTGGATTGTGTCTTAGTTATTCCAGTCTTCTAGGCTAATATCTGCTTATCAATGAGGGCATACCATGAGTGTTCTTTTGAGATTGGGTTACCTCACTTGTTCTCCAGGTCCATCCATTTGTCTAAGAAGTTTATGAATTCACTGTTTTTAATGGCTGAATAGTACTCCATTGTGTATATATGTATATACCATAATTTTTGTATCCATTCCTCCAATGAGGGACATCTGGATTCTTTCTAGCTTCTGGCTATTATAAATAGGGCTGCTATGAACATAATAGAACATGTATCCTTATTACATGCTGGGAAATCCTCTGGGTATATGCCCAGGAGTGGTACAGCAGGGTCCTCCAGAAGTGTCATGCCCAGTTTTCTGAGGAACTGCCAGACTTATTTCCAGAGTGGTTGTACCAACTTGTAATCCCACCAGCAGTGAAGTAGTGTTCTTTTTCTTCACATCCTCGCCAACATCTGCTGTCTCCTGAGTTTTTAATCTTAGCCATTCTGACGAGTGTGAGGTGGAATCTCAGAGTTGTTTTGATTTGCATTTCCCTAATGACTAATGATGTTGAACATTTCTTAAGTTGCTTCTCAGCCATCCAAAGTTCTTCAGATGAAAATTCTTTGTTTAGCTCTGTACCTCACTTTTTAATAGGGTTGTTTGGCTCTCTGGAGCCTAATTTCTTGAGTTCTTTGTATATATTGGGTATTAGCCCTCTATCGGATATAGGGTTGGTGAAGAACCTTTCCCAGTTTGTTGGTTGCCATTTTGTACTTTTGACAGTGTCCATTGCCTTACAGAAACTTTGTAATTTCATGAGGTCTCATTTGTTAATTCTTGATCTTAGAGCATAAGCTATTGGTGTTCTATTCAGGAACTTTCCCCCTGTGCCCATGTCCTCAAGGGTCTTCCCAAGTTTCTTTTCTATTAGTTTCAGTGTGTCTTGTTTTATGTGGAGGTCCTTGATCCACTTGGAGTTGAGCTTAGTACAAGGAGATAGAATGGATCAATGTGCATTCTTCTGCAAGGTGACCTCCACTGGGATCCAGCACCATCTGTTGAAAAGGCTATCTTTTTTTCCACAGGATGGTTTCAGCTCCTTTGTCAAAGATCAAGTGACCATAGGTGTGTGGGTTCATTTCTGGGTCTTCAATCCTATTCCATTGATCTAACTGTCTGTCACTGCACCAATACCATGCAGTTTTTAACAGTATTGCTCTGTAGTACTGCTTGAGGTCCGGGATACTGATTCCCCTGGAAGTTCTTTTACTGTAGAGAATAGTCTTAGCTGTCCTGGGTTTTTTGTTATTCCAGATGAATTTGATAATTGTTCTTTCTAACTCTGTGAAGAACTGAGTTGGGATTTTGATGGAAATTGCATTGTATCTGTATATTGCTTTTGGCAAGATGGTCATTTTTACTATATTAATCCTGCCAATCCAGGAGCATGGAAGATTTTCCATTTTCTGAGGTCTTCTTCAATTTCCTTCTTCAGAGACCTGAAGTTCTTCTCTTTCACTTGTTTGGTTAGAGTCACCCCAAGATATTTTATATTGTTTGTGGCTATTGTGAAGGGTGTCATTTCTCTAATTTCTTTCTCAGCCTGCTTATCCTTTGAATATAGGAAGGCTACTGATTTGCTTGAGTTGATTTTATAACCAGCCACTTTGCTGAAGTTGTGTATCAGCTGTAGGAGTTCTCTGGTGGAGTTTTTTTTTGGTTGCTTAAATATACTATCATATCATCTGCAAATAGTGAGAGTTTGATTTCTTCCTTTCCAATTTGTATCCCTTTGACCTCCTTATGTTGTCTAATTAGCTAGAACTTCAAGCACTATATTGAAAAGATATGGAGAGAGGGGGCAGCCTTGCCTAGTCCCTGATTTTAGTGGGATGCTTCAAGTTTTTCTCCATTTAATTTGATGTTGGCGACTGGTTTGCTGTATATTGCTTTTACTATGTTTAGGTATAGGCCTTGAATTCCTGTTCTTTCCAAGACTTTTACCATGAAAGGATGCTGACTTTTGTTAAATGCTTTTTCAGCATCTAATGATAACCGTGTGGTTTTTTTCTTTGTTTGTTTATGTAGTGGATCACATTAATGGATTTCCATATATTGAACCATCCCTGTATCTCTGGGATGAAGCCTACTTGATCATGGTGAATAACAGTTTTGATGTGTTCTTGGATTCGATTGGCAAGAATTTTATTGATATTCATAAGGGATATTGGCCTGTAGTTCTTCTTTGTTGGATCTTTGTGTGGTTTTGGTATAAGCGTAATTGTGGCTTAGTAGAACAAATTGGGTAGTGTTCCTTCTGTTTCTATTTTGTGGAATAATTTGAAGAATATTGGTATTAGGTCTTCTTTGAAGATCTGATAGAATTATGCACTAAAACCATCTGGTCCTGTGCTTTTTTTGCTTGGAAGACTTTCTATGACTGCTTCTATCTTTTAAAGGGTTATGGGACAATTTAGTTGATCTATTTGATCCTGATTTAATTTTGGTATTTGGTATCTGTCTAGGAAATTGTCCATTTCCGCCAGATTTTCCAGTTGTGTTGAATATAGACTTTTGTAGTAGGAGATGATGATTTTTTTTAAATTTCCTCTGTTTCTGTTGTTATATCTCCCTTTTCATTTCTAATTTTGTTAATTTGGATACTGTCTCTGTGCCCTTTGGTTAGTCTGGCTAAGGGTTTATCTATCTTGTTGATTTTCTCAAAGAATGAGCTCCCGGTTTTGATGATTATTTATATAATTCTCTTTGTTTCTACTTAATTGATTTCAGCCCTGAGTTTGATGAATTCTGTCTTCTACTTCTCTTGGGTGAATTAGCTTCTTTTTGTTCCAGTGTTTTCAGGTGTGCCATTAAGTTGCTAGTGTATGCTCTCTCCAGTTTCTTTTTGGAGGCACTCAGGACTATGAGTTTTCATCTTAGCACTGCTTTCATTGTGTCCCATAAATTTGGGTATGTTGTGCCTTCATTTTCATTAAATTCTAAAAAGTCTTTGATTTCTTTCTTTATTTTTTCTTTGGCCAAGGTATCATTGAGTACAGCATTGTTCAGCCTCCATGTGTATGTGGGCTTTCTGGTGGTGGTGGTGGTGGGTTTTTTTTGTTGTTGTTGTTTGTTTGTTTTTTTTCTTTTTTCTTTCTTTCTTTTTTTTATTTTTTATTTTTTTATTTTATTTTATTTTATTTTATTTTATTTTATTTTATTTTATTTTATTTTATTTTATTTTATTTTATTTTATTTTATTTTATTTTATTTTATTTTTTGCTATTGAAGACCACTCTTATTCCATAGTGATCTGATAGGAGGCATGGAATTATTTTGATCTTCTTAAATTTGTTGAGGTCTGTCTTGTGACCAATTATATGGTCGATTTTGGAGAATGTACCATGGGGTGCTGAGAAAAAGGTACATTCTTTTGCTTTAGGATGAAATGTTCTGTAAATACCTGTTAAATCCAATAGGTCCAATGCTTCAATTAGTTTCACTGTGTCCCTGTTTAGTTTCTGTTTTCCTGATCTGTCCATTGAGGAGAGTGGAGTGTTGAAGTTGCCCACAATTATTGTGTTAGGTGCAATGTGAGCTTTGAGTTTTAGTAAAGTTTCTTTTATGAATGAGGGTGCTCTTGCATTTGGAGCATAGATGTTCAGAATGGAGAGTTCTTCTTGGTGGATTTTTCCTTTGAGTATTAAGAAGTTTCCTTCAGTGTCTCTTTTGATGATGTTAGGTTGAAAGTCAATTTTATCTGATATTAGGATGGCTACTCCGGCTTGTTTCCTAAAACCATTTGCTTGTAAAATTGTTTTCCAGCCTTTTACTCTGAGGTAGTGTTTGTCTTTGACCTTGAAGTGTGTTTCCCGTAAGCAGCAAAATGTAGGGTCCTGTTTATGTATTCAGTTTGTTAGTCTATGTCTTTTTATTGGGGGCTTGAGTCCATTGATGTTAAGAGATATTAAAGAATAGTGATTACTACTTCCTGTTATTTTTGTTGTTAGTTTTATATTTGAGTGGTTATCTTCTTTGGGGCTTGATGAAAGATGTTCACTATCTTGCTTTTTCCTGGGTGTAGTTTCTCTCCTTGTATTGGTGTTTTCTACCTATTATCCTTTGTAGGGCTGGGCTTGTGGAAAGATATTGTGTAAATTTGGTTTTATCATGGAATATTTTGTTTTCTCCATCTATGGTGATTGAGAGTTTTGCTAGGTATAGTAATCTTGGCTGGCATTTGTGTTCTCTTAGAGTCTGTATGAGAGCTTTCATGGTCTCTGGTGAGAAGTTCAATGTAATTCTAATCAGTCTTCCTTTATATGTTACTTGGCCTTTTTCTCTTACTGCTCTTAATAGTCTACTTTGTTTGGGGTTTTGATTATTGTGTGATGGGAGGTATTTCTGTTCTGGTCCAATCTGTTTGGAGTTCTGTAGGCTTCTTGTATATTCATGGGCAATTCTCTCTTTAGGTTAGGGAAGTTTTCTTCCATAATTTTGTTGAAGATATTTGCTGGCCCTTTAAGTTGTATATCTTCACTCTCATCTAAACCTATAATCCTTAGGTTTGGTCTTCCAATTGTGTTCTGGATTTCCTGGATGTTTTGGCCTACAAGGTTTTTGCTTTTTGCATTTTCTTTCACTGTTGAGTCAATGGTTTCTATGGTATCTTTGGCACCTGAGATCCTTTCTTCTATCTCTTGTATTCTGTTGTTGATATTTGCATCTATGGTGCCTGATTTCTTCCCAAGGTTTTCTATCTCCAAAGTTGGCTCCCTTTGTAATTTCTCAGTTGTTTCTACTTCTGTTTTTACATTCTGGATGGTTTTCCTCAGTTCCTTCACTTGTTTGTTCGCATTTTCTTGTATTTTTGTGTTTCCTCTTTCATGACTTCTGCTTGTTGACTCAATTTCTCCTGCATTTCTTTAAGTGATTTTTGCATTTTTTCTTTATTGGCTTCTATCTGTTGACCCATATTCTCCTGAATTTCTTTAAGTAATTTTTGTGTTTCCATTGCAAGGGCTTCGAACTTATTCATGTTCCCCTGTATTTCTTTAAGAGATTTATTTATGTCCTTTCTGTGTTCCTCTAACAGCATCATGACCAGTGATTTTAAGTCCAAATCTTGGTTTTTCTGGAATGTTGGGGTATCCAGGACTTACTGTTGTTGGGGAATTGGGTTCAGATGCTGCCACATTGCTTTGATTTCTGTTAGTAACGTCCCTGCATTTGCCTTTTGCCATCTGTTTATCTCTGGCGTTAGTTGGTCCTGATGACACTGGCTGGTGCTTGAACCTCCTGTGGGCCTGTAAGGCTTTTTCCGCTCCACTGGATGACTGGGTTTCCCTGGTTGAACTGCGGGATCCAAGATGGTGGCAATCTCGGTTCTTGGGGCTCCGTTTATCCATGGGACTTCCTGCAGGTCAGACGCTCCCCTGCATGCCCAGGCAGCTGTAGTGCTGCCCGGCTCCCTGGTGTGGAAGGCACCCAGGTAGGCTGTGCCCTGGGCAATCCTTCACTCTGGTGCCTTCTGTGTACCTGATTGAGCTGCCAGCTCCAAGATGGTGGTGGGTCACAGGGCCCGTCTATCCATGGGATTCCCTGCAGGTCAGGAGCTTCCCTGGCTGGACTGCTGGAGCATAGACGGTGACAATCTCGGTCCACGGGGCTCCATCTGGTTGAGCTGCTCTCACCAAGATGGTGGTGGACTGTGGGGCTCTGTCTAACCATGGGGCTCCCTGTAGATCAGGTGCTTCCCTGGTTGAACTCTTAAGTTTTTATTGTATAAGCCTTTTATTATATAAGTCTTTCACTTGGCTAGAGTTATTAAACCTAATATTGAAGGTTGCTAATGACCAGCCTCAAGTTGGAGAGGAAATCTTGAGAAAGGGATGTTTGGGGGCAGCAAACAAAATGATTCAAAGTCAATGATGGTGTGCAAGCTGACAGCTCTGTACTCTCCTCAAGACAACCCCCTGCTCAAGTCAATTTTCTGCTCAAGATAGCTCTCCACTTAAGAGATCTGTACATAGCTCTTGGGTTTTCTGACCAAAGTCTGAAAACCTGCTAGAAAAATTCTAAAAGCTCTCTGGTAGAGCATGTGTTTTCTGACCAAAGTTTGAAAACCTGCCAGAACAATTCCAAAAGAGCTACATTAGCTTTCCATTCAGTTCTATCGAGGTAGTTCTCTCTTGCAAACCAAAGTTCAGTCTTTTATTAACATATCATTTCAATCAGTTACCCCAGTTCCTTTGTTATTATCCCCCAAGAGCATTTTATGACCTTAGTTCCATGATTCTTAGAACAGAATGTAAGTATATTTATTTATTTATTTATTTATTTTTATTTTCTATATTCTTTGCTTACATTCCAAATGACTTTCCCTTTCCTGGCTCCCCCCTCCTACTAAGTCCCACAAGTCCTCTTCCCTCTGTCAGTTCCCCAATCAACCCCCACACACTCCTCTGTCCTGGCAATCCCCTACAATGCTACATCAAGCCTTTCCAGAACCTGGGCCCTCTCCTTCCTTCTTCTTGATTTGAAATGTGGGTTGTGTTTTGGGTATTCTGAGCTTCTGGGCTAATATCCACTTATCAGTGACTGCATTCCATGTGAGTTCTTTTGTGAATGAGTTACCTTACTTAGGATGATATTTTTCAGTTTGCCTAAGAATTTCATGAATTCATTGTTTTTCATTGCTGAGTAGTATACCATTGTGTAAATATACCACATTTTCTCTATCCATTTCTCCATTGAGGGACATCTGGGTTCTTTCCAGCTTCTGGCTATTATAAAAAAAGACTGCTATGAATATAGTGGAACATGTGTCCTTATCGCATGCTGGGGAATCCTCTGGGTATATTCCCAGAAGTGGTATAGCAGGGTCCTCCGGAAGTGTCATGCCCAGTTTTCTGAGGAACTGCCAGACTGATTTCCAGAGTGGTTGTACCAACTTGCGTTCCCACCAACAGTGAAGGAATGTTCCTCTTTCTCCACATCCTTGCCAACACCTGCTGTCTCCTGAGTTTTTAATCTTAGCCATCCTGACTGGTGTGAGGTGGAATCTCAGGGTTGTTTTGATTTGCATTCCCCTAATGACTAATGATGTTGAACATTTCTTAAGTTGCTTCTCAGCCATCCGAAGTTCTTCAGGTGAAAATTGTTTAGCTCTGTACCCCATTTTTAATAGGGTTATTTGGCTTTCTGGAGTCTAACTTCTTGAGTTCTTTATATATATTGAATATTAGCCCACTGTTGGGTGTAGGGTTGGTGAAGATCTTTTCCCATTTTTTTTTTTTTTTTTGGTTGCCGTTTTGTCCTCTTGACAGTGTTCTTTGCCTTACAAAAACTTTGTAATTTTATCAGGTCCCATTTGTTAATTCTTGATCTTAGAGCATTAGCTATTGATGTTCTATTCAGGAACTTTCCCCCTGTGCCCATGTCCTCAAGGGTCTTCCCAAGTTTCTTTTCTATTAGTTTCAATGTGTCTTGTTTTATGTGGAGGTCCTTGATCCACTTGGAGTTGAGCTTAGTACAAGGAGATAAGAATGGATCAATGTGCATTCTTCTGCATGATGACCTCCAGTTGAACCAGCACCATTTATTAAAAAGGCTATCTTTTTTCCACTGGATGTTTTCAGCTCCTTTGTCAAAGATCAAGTGACCATAGGTGTGTGGGTTCATTTCTGGGTCTTCAATCCTATTCCATTGATCTACCTGCCTGTCACTGTACCAATACCATGCAGTTTTTAACACTATTGATCTGTAGTATTTCTTGAGGTCCTGGATACTGATTCCCTCAGAAGTTCTTTTACCGTTGAGAATAGTTTTAGCTATCCTGGGTTTTTTGTTATTCCATATGAATTCGAGAATTGCTCTTTCTAACTCTATGAAGAACTGAGTTGGGATTTTGATGGGGATTGTGTTGAATCTGTATACTGCTTTTGGCATGATGGTCATTTTTACTATATTAATCCTGCCAATCCAGAAGCATGGAAGATTTTTCCATTTTCTGAGGTCTTCTTTGATTTCCTTCTTCAGAGACCTGATGTTCTTCTCATACAGATCTTTTACTTGTTTGGTTAGAGTCATACCAAGATACTTTGTCAAATGGTATAGATAAAAATGATATTACAATAATATAACCAAACTAACTTTTTTAGAAACAGTTGTCTTTTACCTGCTCAAACAAAGAGCAGGTGAACTTCTTGAGTTCTTTATATATTTTGGATATTAGCCCTCTATTGGATGTAGGGTTTGTGAAGATATTTTTTCCCAATCTGTAGGTTTCTGGTTTGTCCTATTGAGTATGTCCTTTGTCTTACAGAAGCTTTCCAGTTTCATTTAAGGTTTCTTGATCATAGAGCTTGAGCCATTGGAGTTCTATTTAGGAAATTGTCCCCTGTGCCAATGAATTCGAGGCTCTTTCTCACTTTCTCTTCTATTAGATTCAGTGTATCTGGTTTTATATTGAGTTCCTTGATCCACTTGAACTTGAGCTTTGTGCAGAAGACAAATATGTATCTATTTTCATTTTTCTACATACAGACTGCCAGTTAGACCAGCACCATTTTTTGAAGATGCTTTTTTATTCCATTGTATTTTTTTGGCTTCTTTGTCAAAGATCAAGTGTCAGTAAGTAAGTAGTTTTATTTCTGGGTCTTTAATTATATTCCATTGGTCAACCTGTCTGTCCTCAGTGACAAAAGATGCACCTAACCCTCCTGAGACTTGAGGCCCCAGGGCGTAGGTAGGCCTGGTTGGATGGGGAGCAGCCCAAGAGGGGGTTGATGTCTAGACTGTAAAATGGGATTGAAGAATAAAAATAATAATAAAAAAGGAACAGGTAAACATCCTTAATTGATCTCTGTGTGATGCACATTCCATACAAATGTCTTTAAGGAACTATATATTGTGTGTAAGGCTTGTATATTGTAGAATGGAAGTTCAGGAGGACAGCCCTGATAAGATTCACCCATGGGGATGCTCAGATGACCTGCTGTTCTAGATTCCTGCTTGATCAGACTTCAGCTGTATAGAAGCTATTTCCTCTAAAGACTTGCTTCTGGAACATTTTTAGAACATCTAGCTCACTAGGTCCAGCATTTCAGACTGTTCAGGTCAGATCTTCAATTAAGCCCTGAAATTTCTTAGCACATAGAGACTAGACAACAAATAATGCCAGCTAGTGTTCTTTTAACTTAACTATTTCCCCAATTTCCTTTTAGAGCCCAAACAGAAATTCTTCACCCCAATTCAGCAGGAAACAGTTATAAGGAGACAATTGTTCCAGTCCCTCAAGTTGGGATAGATGATTTGGTTATTTTACAAATCATAGACATGTTGTCATTTTAGGGCATGATTTACAAATATTTATGGCCTTAGACAGGGAAAAATGAAATAAGGAGCTTAGATTCAGTGATTTCTATTTTTCCTTTCCTCTTCTCTATCCTTTTGTCTTTCTTAGAAAGGGTAGGGGGTTGAGAAGAAAAAAAGGGGGTACAGAATTATTATAAGAGCTTAGACATATAGAGATAGATTGTTAAATCTACTCTTAAACAAAAGCATTTTATAGTCATAATCTTACATTGGTAAAGATCTTTATATTTTGATAGAAAACTGAGGTTATATTTTGTTACATTGATACAGAATTTTGTATATTGATACAGGTTTAAGGTTTTCGTTGGTATAAATCTTTGTATATTGAGAAAGATTAAAATTATTTTGTTACATCAATAATGGACTAAACCTCTGCAATTATAAGCAGCCTCTCAATTCATTGCTTTCTTTTATTAAAGTTGCTTTGGTCATGATGTCTCTTCACAGCAATAGAACAGTGACTAAGACAAAGTGTTTTCATGAATAAAGTCTTTCCATCACAATCTGATGGGAAACTAAGGGCAAAGGCAATATTCTGTAATATTTGGATGGTCCATAGACCTCACTAAGCACCACCAACAACAACAATAAAGGTAACTCATATCAGGCACTGCGATTTTTATTTGAAAACCTATAGTGTCTAGAAGACACCATAGATGTCCCTCTGTGCTAGAGTAACTCCATTTGAACTCAACTTGTACATTTTTATCTATTTACATTAGGAAGATTCTACAGTAGTGGGCTTTGAAATGACTTTTTCAAAGATCTTTAATATTACTTACCCCTCCTCATAATCCCTCTTGTATATTTTCCTCCCATTCCTCACCCCTCTTAATCCTTTCTCTTCCATTATTCTTCTTTCCCTTTTATACCTCTGCCTCCCCTACATGCTCCTTAGTAGGTTTTTAGATGCATGTAAGTACTCTATTTTAAACACACATGTGCTAGATAGGTTAGGAGGGTTTTTGTTTGTTTGTTTTTGCTTGTTTCTTTTTTTTTTGTCAACTTGAGATAATCTAGGATCATACGAGAAAAAAAGGGAACCTCAAGTTGAGAAAATACTTTCATAAGGCTGAGCTGTTGACAAGTCTGTAAGGTGATCCATTGATTAATATTGATGTGGGAGTCCCAGCCCATTGAAGCTGGTGCTGCTTTGGAAAGGTGGTCCTGAGTTCTACAAGAAAGTAAATTGTGTGAGCCATGGAAGGCAAGCCAGTAAATAGCATTCCTCTGCTCCAGTTCACACCTGAGATCCTTCCTGGTTTCTGCTTGATTTCTTACTCTGATTTATCTCAACGATGGACTGTGATCAAGATGTGTAAAACAAATAATCCTCTTCTTCCCCACATTCATTTTAGCCACCATTTTTACCACAGCACTAGAAACAAAATAACATGGAAACTGGTACTAAGTTTATGGGAAATTCCTATGACACACCTGGCTATGTTTTTCTTTTAATTTAATTAAAATATAATTATATCATTTTCCTGCCTTCTCCTTCTTCCAACAACACACATGCCCTCATTTTCACTCTCAAATCCTAGAATCTTGTCCTTTATTATTGGTGTGTGTGTGTGTGTGTGTGTGTGTGTGTGTGTGTTTGTGTGAATAAATACAACCTACTGAGTCCCTTTTGTGTTGATTGTGTATATATTTTTAGGACTGGCCACCTGGGATTTGATAATTAGCTAGAGAAAATCTTCTATGGAGAAGATTAATTCTCCCAGTCTCGGGATTTTTTTTTAATAGCCCATAGCATTTTATCCAAGAGTAGGGCCCCATTTTTTCTTTTTTAAATTGAATTTATTCTTCATTTACATTTCAAAGGTTATACCCCTTCTTGTTTTCCCCCCTCCCTGAAAACCCCCAACCCATTCTCTCACACTCTGCCTCCAAGAATATGCTTTTTCACCCAACCCACTCCTATGACCTCCACTCCACTTCCCCACACTGGGGCCTCTATCGAGCCTTCACAGAACCAAAAACCTCTCCTCCCAATGATGCCTGACAAGGCATTCTTCTGCCACTATTTTGCCTGGAACCATGTGTACCCCTTGGTTGATGGTTTAGTCCCTGGAAGTCCTCAGGTGTCTGGTTGGACAACATCATCGTTCTGCCTATGGGGCTGCAACACCCCCATCCCTGCTCTTCCAGTCTGCCCTCCAATTCCTCCATTATGAACCCTGTACTCAGTACAATGGTTGGCTGCTAGAATTTGCCTCTGAATCTGTAAGGTTCTGGCAGGGCCCCTCCAAAAGACAACCATAACAAGCTCCTTTTGGTACACACTTCTTTTCATCCATCATAGTTTTGGGGTTTGGTGACTATTTATAGGATGAATCTCCAGGTAGGACAGTCTCTGGGTTGCCTTTCCTTCAGTCTCTACTCAACACTTTGTCTCTATAGTTGTTCCTATGAATATTTTGTTCCCTTTCTCAGAGGAACCAAAGCACCCCCACTTTGGTCTTCCTTCTTCTTGAGCTTCCTGTGGTCTGTGAACTGTAACATGTTTATTTTGAGCTTTTGGGCTAATAGCCACTTATCAGTGAGTGCATACCTTGTGTGTTCTTTTGTGACTGGGTTACCTCACTCAAGATGACACTTTCTAGTTCCATCCATTTGCCTAAGAATTTCATGAATTCATTGTTTTTAGTAGCTGAATAGTACTCCATTGTGTTTATATACCACAATTTCTATATCCATTCCTCTGTTGAAGGACATCTGGGTTCTTTCCAGCTTCGGGCTATTATAAATAAGGCTGGATCAACTGGAGGTCAGCATGCAGAAAAATGCAAATCGAGCCATTCTTATCTCCTTGTACAAAGCTCAAGTTCAAGTGGATTAAGGACCTCCACATAAAACCACACATGCTGAAGCTTATAGAGGAGAAAGTGGGGAAGAACCTTGAACACATGGGCACAAGGGAAGATTTCCTGAATAGAACACCAATGGCTTATGCTCTAAGAACAAGAATCCACCAATGGAAGCTCATAAAACTGCAAAGCTTCTGCAAGGCAAAGAACACTGTCAATGGGACAAAATGGCAACCAACAGATTGGGGAAAGATCTTTACCAATCCTATATCCAATAGAGTGCTAATATCCAATGTATACAAATAACTCAAGAAGTTAGACTCCAGAGTTCAAATAACCCCATTAAAAATGGGGTATGGAGCTAAACAGGGAATTTTCAACTGAGGAAACTTGAATGGCTCTGAAGCACCTAAAGAAATGTTCAGCATCCTTAGTTATCAGGGAAATACTAATCAATTCAACCCTAAGATTCCACCTCACACCAGCCAGAATGGCTAAGGTGAAAAACTCAGGGGACGGCAGATGCTGGTGAGGATGTGGAAAAAGAGGAACACTTCTCCATTGCTGGTGTGATTACAAGGTGGTAAAACCACTCTTGAAATCAGTTTGGTGTTTCCTCAGAAAATTGGACATAGTACTACCTGAGGACACAGCTATACCACTCCTGGGCATATACTCAGAAGATGCTCCAACATGCAATAAGGACATATGCTCCACTATGTTTAAATCTTTTCATCCCTTCTCTTTCACAATGTTCCCTGAGCCATACATGTACGACTTGTGTTGTAGATGTATCCATTATGGATGGGCTCTATGCGACCCTTTGATATCTGCATTATGACCTGTTATGTGCTTGTTGAATGGTCCCTGTTTTCTGAAAATAGACACTTATTTAATGAGTGAGGAAAACAACACTTATCTGTGGGTATAGGGATAACTTTTCAGAATGCAGTTAGGAGTTTTACTGGTTTAGGGAAATGGCAGTAATACATTCTTCTTTAAGATCAATGACTTCACTAGCTGTGGCTGGATTACTAGATTTCCAGCCACTGGCAGTTTTTCTAATGAACAGGACTTTAAGTTCAAATAAACAGCTATAGATAATCAACAAAATATATCCTCTTATCGAACCACTAGGGATACCTTGGAATCTTGTTTGTAAAAGTCACAACTGTCTATGGCTACTGATTGCCTTCCCCCCTTAACAGTTTGCTTAGCACCTTACAGTACTATGAAAGCCAGTCCTCAGAGAGAAGGCTTTCAGGCCAGATCTAGACTGAATTCTCTGAGTCCTATGTCCAAAGTCTATGATGTTTCCAGCAATATGGACTCACCTGCAACTTTTGAGAGAGGCATCCAAGGACAAGAGCAACAGCCAATAATGTTTGGGAAGTCTCTTAAATTCCCATGACTGTAGCACTATATTTAAATGTGTGGATGGGAAATTTCCCCATTCTTGGTTACACTATAGTGCCAAAAGAATTCCTGGGTCCTTGGTGCATAGCTGACCCATGCCATTTCGCTGTTGCTTTATGGAGTTAAGGAACATGACTGTAAAAACAATTTCCATGACTGATAATTTGAAAGGAGGTTTCTCATGTCAACTAGAATTTGGGGGGAGGGACAGTCTATGTATGGCTCATAGTATTTTTAGCTCAAGATGAACATATATATATATATATATATATGTACTTATGTATGTATATATATATATATATATATATATATATATATATTGTAATCTGCTGAGTCTGTTCTGTGTTGATTGTGTATATATTTTTAGGACTGGCCACCTGGGATTTGATAACTACCTAGAGGAAATCATCTTTAGAGAATATTAATTCTCCCAGGCTCAGGGGTTTTTAATAGCCCAGAGCCTTTTTTGATACTGGATGAACTTTAGGAGAATTTCTTCTCTTTCTTTTTTAAAAAAAATCTCATTTTGTAAAACAACAGCCAGTCAAAATGCAGAGTTGTGTAACCTTGTCCCAGTGGATTTGTAAAAAAACCAATCCCCACAGCTAAGGATCAGGGAACCTTCTGGAAAAGGTGGTAGAGGATTATAACAGCCAGAGGATCAAGGAATTTGATGAGATGGGGTTTTGATTGGGATTGAATTATATTTTAAGGGGTTTGTGGTAGAATTGTCATTTTCACAATACTAGTTCTTACAATCTATTAGCGGGATGTCTTTTCATTCCTGCTCTTTGTCAATCTCCTCAGAGACTGTGATATCATTGTAGAAGTATTTTACACCTTTGATTAGGTATGCTCTTAAATACTTTTATTTTCCTTTAGGCTTTGATGAATGGAAAGTGCCCCTGCTGTCTTTCCAAGTGTGTTTACTGATGATGTATGGAAAATCTACTGATTTCTGTAAGTTGATTGTGTATACTGACAATTTGATGAAATTGTTGATCATTTCTGAAAGTTTTCAACTTCCAGAATTTTTGATTTCTAGAATTTTTGAAACCTTGTATGTTTACTGTGTCATCTGAAAATTGGGCTAGTCTGGTTTCCTTTCTGATGCATGTTTCTTTAACTTTCTCCTCTTGTTCTATTGTTCCAGGTAGTGTTTTAAGCAATATATTGAAAAGAAGCAGAGCTTTCCAATTTTTATCCCTTTGACCTCCTTTTGTTGTCTAATTGCTCTGGCTAGGACTTGGAGTACTATATTGAATAGATATGGAGAGAGTAGGCAGCCTTGGCGAGTCCCTGATCTTAGTGGGATTGCTTCAAGTTTCTGTCCATTTAGTTTGATGTTGGCTACTGGTTTGCTATATGCTGCTTTCACTATGTTTAGGTATGGGACTTGAATTCCTGATCTTTCCAAGACTTTTATCATGAAGGGGTGTTTTGTCAAATGCTTTCTCTGCATCTAATGAAACGATCATGTGGGTTTTTTTTTTAGTTTGTTTATATAGTGGATTACATTGATAGATTTCTGTATATTGAACCATCCCTGCATCCCTAGGATGAAACCTACTTGATCATGATGAATGATCATTTTGATGTGTTCTTGTGTAAGACCCTCTAAATGGGGAGACCCCCCCACTCAAGTCTCAGGATAAAGCGACACCCAAAGAATCAGCCAAAGACCGTCTTGCTGCAAACACCCGAGGCCTTTATTGGGGGTCCAGTGCACTGGGATCGACTCGTAACCATGCAGGGTCAGAGGAGATTGATTCCTTGTGTCCGGCACAAAGAGTATTTGAAACCAAAATATCGCAGAAGGAGGAGGGCTTGAGGGATTCAGATGGGGAAGTTACACGTAGATCATGAGGCAATGGGGACTGGGTGTAACTGCATTCTGCAAGATGGATTAACTGCATTCCGAAATAGGTTGGGCATACATCAACTATCTATAGAATGCAGAACAACCTTTGCAGTTAGCTAGTTCCTGGAATAGAGGTCAGGGAGGATAGGAGTTATGGTGGTACTCTGGCCTTCTAAAGCAGGATTTTCTGGGGGTAAATGAAATTTCAAGGCAGGATCATTCATTTGGATTTGGTTTGTGAGAATTTTATTGAGTATTTTTGTATCAATATTCAAAAGTGAAATTAGTCTGAAGTTCTCTTTCTTTTTTTTTTATTGTATATATTCTATATTTACAATTCATTTCCCTTTTTCTGGTTCCCCACCCCCAAAGGTCCCACATGTCCTTTTCCCTCCCCCTGCTCCCGCATCCACCCCCTCCCACTTTACTGTTCTTGTACTCTCCCACAATGATGTTTTGGTCCATTCTAGCACCAGTGTCCACTCCTTTCTTCTTGTGAGACATCACTTGATATGTGATTTGTGTCTTTGGTGTTCCAAGCTTCTAGGCTAATATCCACTTATCAGTGACTGTATACCATGGGTATTCTTTTGAGACTGGGTCACCTCACTTAGTATGACATTCTCCAGCTCCATCCATTTCTCTAAGAATTTCATGAATTCATTGTTTCTAATGGCTGAATAGTACTCCATTGTGTATATATACCACATTTTTTGTATCCATTCCTCTGTTGAGGGACATCTGGGTTCTTTCCAGCTTCTGGCTATTATATATAAGGCTGCTATGAACATAGTGGAGCATGTATCCTTATTGCATGCTGGTGAATCTTCTGGGTATATTCCCAGGAGTGGTATGGCTGGGTCCTCCGGAAGTATCACGCCCAGTTTTCTGAGGAACCGCCATACTGATTTCCAGAGTGGTTGTACCAGCTTGCATTCCCACCAGCAGTGGAGAAGTGTTCCTCTTTCTCCACATCCTCGCCAACACCTGATGTCTTCTGAGTTTTTAATCTTAGCCATTCTGACTGGTGTGAGGTGAAATCTCAGGGTTGTTTTAATTTGCATTTCCCTAATGACTAGTGATGTTGAACATTTTTTAAGGTGTTTCTCAGCCATCCGAATTTCTTCAGGTGAAAAGTCTCTGTTTAGCTCTGTACCCCATTTTTGGATAGGGTTATTTGGTTTTCTGGGGTCTAACCTCTTGAGTTCTTTGTATACATTGGAGATTAGCCCTCTGTCGGATGTGGGGTTAGTGAAGATTTTTTCCCAATTTGTTGGTTGCCGATTTATCCTTTTGACAGTGTCTTTTGCCTTACAGAAACTTTGTAGTTTTATGAGGTCCCATTTGTCTATTCTTGCTCTTAGAGCATAAGCAAAGTTCTCTTTCTTTGTTGGGTGTTTGTGTGGTTTAGGTATAAGTGTGATTGTGGCTTCATTGTGGGATTGCAAACTAGTACAGCCACTCTGGAAATCAGTCTGGCAGTTCTTCAGAAAATTGGACATAGTATTACCTGAGGACTCAGCTATACCACTCCTGAGCATATACCCAGAAGATGCTCCAACATGTAATAAGGACACATGCTCTACTATGTTCATAGCAGCCTTATTTATAATAGCCAGAAGCTGGAAAGAACCCAGATGTCCTTCAACAGAGAAATGGGTACAGAAAATGTGGTGCATTTTCACAATGTAATACTATTCAGCTATCCAAAACAATGAATTCATTAAATCCTTAGGTAAATGGATGGAACTAGAAGATATCATCCTGAGTGAGGTAACCCAGTCACAAAAGAACACACATGGTATGTACTCACTGATAAATGGATATTAGTCCAAAAGCTCGGAATACCCAAGATACAATTCATTTACGACCTAAAGCTCAAGAAGAAGGAACTCCAAAGTGTGGATACTTTGGTCTGTCTTAGAAGGGGGAACAAAATACTCATGGGAGGAGATACAGAGACATAGTGTGGAGCAGAAACTGAAGGAAAGGCCATCCAGAGACTTCTCCATCTGGGGATCTACCCTAAATACAGTTACCAAACCCAAACACCATTGTGGATGCCAAGAAATACTTGCTGACAGGAGCTGGATATAGCTGTCCTCTGAGAGGCTCTGCCAGAGTCTGACAAATACAGAGGCAGATGCTCCCAACCAACCATTGGACTGAGGACGGGGTCCCCAATGGAGGAGTTAAAGAAAGATCTGAAGGCGCTGAAGGGGTTTGTGAACCCATAGGAGGAACAACAATATCAATTAACCAGACCCCTCCTGTCCCTTCCCCCTTGTTATGGTTTGTATATGCTTTTCCCAGGAAGTTGCACTATAGGAGGTGTGGTCTTGTTGGAGTAGGTATGTCACTGTGGGTGTGGGCTTTATACCCTCCCCCTGGCTGCCTAGAAGTCAGTCTTCTACTAGCAGCCTTCAGATGAAGAGGTAGAACTCTCAGCTCCTCCTGTACCATGCCTGCCTGGATGCTGCCATGTTTCTGCCTTGATGACAATGGACTGAACCTCTGAGCCTGTAAGCCAATCCCAATTAAGTGTTGTCTTTTATAAAACTTGCATTGGTCATGGTGTCTGTTCACAGCAGTAAAACCCTAACTCAGACACCCCTCATGGTTTACAATTGCTTAAAATTGTTCCCTTTTTAATACTGCTAATTCTTAATTTTGATAATTATTTATACAAATGTAATTCAAGTTAAAAAGGATATTTTCTTTAAATAACTGTCCTGCATGTCTGAGAGCTGATCCAAAGACTAGAGAGACAGCCATGGGTGCTGGGAGCCAAGCTCTTGTATTTTAGGGATTTGAAGAGATGTCTCAGCCATTAAAGGCTAGGCCCTCAGTTATGGAATATGGGATTTCATTCCCAGCAACCACATGGTGGCTCACAGCCACCTATAATGAGATCTGACACCTTTTTCTGCCGTGTTTGAAGACAGCTACAGTATACTTATATATAATTAATCTTTTAAAAGGTGCCTAGACAAGACCCCTTAAGGCAAGGCACATAAAGTGTATATCCCAGACAGATTATATAGAAACAATTGACTATATAAACATATAATTTTTATATCATCAAAAAAATTAATGGCTTAAAAATAATTTTATATTTTTGTGCTCATCAAATTATAAAAATTTGTTCTTAAATGTCCTCAATTCTTACCCCTACCACATAATGGTGTTAATTCTAGAGGACTTATTTAATTGTTACAGATAAATTATACTCATATTTCTAATGTATATTATGGTATATGCTTGGTGTTCCAACTTAAAGTAAGACAGATAATGGAACTGGTCATTTAATAAAGTTATCAAACATTTGAGATGTCTTTGACAATTTAATTCTTTGTTATCCTCAAAGACAGATAATATAAAAAATTTTTTACAATATCTTTTTAAAAAATAAAAAGAGGGGAATTTGTATCCCTGTACATATCATTTAAATTGCTTGCGTATTTTTAAGAAAAAATTTTAAATTTAGATGCCAAGAAACTCCTTGCTGAGTATATGGCATTCTATAACTAGGCACACTGTTGCCTAGGTGAGATAAAAAAAAAAACTTTAAAAAAAAGTTCATTTATTGGCATATGACATGATCCTGACTTAATGTTGGGGAAGTAGGCATGTCTGTAATTTTTTCCATGGAATGCTGCAGAAGCATAAACCAGCTGGTAAGTATTGGCTAATTCAAAAATATTCTCAAAGCCACTTCTCCCAGAGTTGGGAAGATAGGCTAATTGGTTTCTAGCATTTGAATTACAAGGCAGGCCTGGTTGCCGAAATTGTAAATTTACGATTGAATACCTTGGGCCTCCCAAACATGGTCCCAGCAGTTTTGTTTTCTGGCAGTTAATTCACAAGCCAAGCCTGGCTGCCTAAAGCACAAATTTATAATTGAATATCATGGGCTTTCCAAAGACAGCCAAGTATTTTTTCCCCTTTTAATCTCGTTTGTGTTTCAAGCAGGTATCTTTCAGATACAGCAATGGCTTCCAGGACTCAAAGGTGGGCTGCTTTTAAGGCCAGCCAGCTCATATTCATGTGGCATCTACTTTACCAGTGGATCTCCAAAAAGGGAGCTGCATAGAACTCAGATCTATGCATGTTTGTTTTCTAACAAACATGGGCACCAATTGAGATGCCAGGCAAGGCACTACAAGGGAAAGGAAAGAAATCCTGCGTCTAAGTTTCCCTAAAAGCATACCTGGCTACATGGGGGTCGATGTTGAGAGACCGCCCTTATAGTAAATAATAAGGCAGTCTATTTCCCCACCCCAAAAAAGGACATCATTTAATATTTAAGGGGGCCAAGGTCTCTGCTTTTTCTCATTGGTAAATGCCCACCATCTTTAAATGGATATATTTATCCACTGGTTTTTTAAAAATTATAAATTAGGGAGAATTGTCCCTTCCCCCCACCCCACCCCCACTCCAGCACTCAAGCTAGATGGTTTGTAGGCTGCTGCTGACTCTGTCCTCAGCCCGTGAATTTCCTGGCCTTTGTTCCATTTCATACCTGGGGGAAGGGAATCTTTCAGACTATATATTGGGTTACATTTTATTAAAATGGGGTCTTGAAAGGCAAATGTCTCCTTGACCTCATTCTTTTGTGCCGCTTTCCCCATGCATCCCATAGTTTTCTCTTGCAGAGCTAGCCTGGAGTAGCTACAGAGAGCTACGGAACTCAACATCCTCTGAACTCCCAGGGAGTAAACCACCAACCAAAGAGTACACATGGAGGGATCCATGGCTCCAACTACATATGTAGCAGAGGATGGCCTTGTGACATCAATGAGAGGAGAAGCCCTTGGTCCTTTGAAGGCTAGATGCCCCAGTGTAGGGAAACACCAGGGTAAGGAGGCAGGAGTGGGTGGGTGGATAGGGAGCAGGGGAGGTGGGATGGGATAGGGAGTTCCTGGAAGGGAAACCAGGAAATGAGAATAACACTTGAAATGAAAATAAGGAAAATTATCTAATAAAAATAAAAAGAAAAGAAAAGGAGTAGAGCTAGTGGATATCCTGACTTGTTCCTGATTTTAATGGTATTCCTCCATGTTTTTCTCCTTTTGGGATGACATTGCCTCTGTGTTTCTCATATATAGCCTTTACTGTTGTGGTATGTTCTCTCCAATCCTACATTTTCTAGGACTTTTATTATGAAGGCATGTTGGATTTTGTCAAAGGTTTTTTGTTGCTGTCTTTGTCATTTTTTTTGACATCTATTGGAATGAAGATATGATTTTTGTCTTTTAGTTCATTTATGTAACATAAGACATTTACTGACATGCATATGCTGCATGTCCCCTGCATCTCCAATATGAAACCAACTTGTTCATAGTGGACAATCTTTTTGATGTATCTTTGTTCAGTTTGAAAGTATTTTATTGAGAATTTTTGAATCTATGTTCATTGGGGATTTTGACCTGTAGTTTTCTTTATTTGTTGTGTATTTATGTAGTTTTTGGTGTTATAGTAATTCTTTCATCATAGAGAGACTTTAGTATCATCCTTCTGTTGTTTTTTTTTTTTTCTTTTTTACTTTAAGAAGGATTCCCTGAAGGTCTTCTCTGAACCTCATGTTGAATTCTGCTGTGCTGTGAATTTATCTCAACCTGGACATTTTTCAGTTGGAAAAAAATTATTCATCTTCCCATCCCCTCATTTATTATGGATATTGTTAGGTTGGTTGGTTTTTTGGTTTCGTTCTTGTTTTCGTTTTTTGTTGTTGTTGTTTTGTTTTGTTTTGTTTTGTTTTAATTTTGTGGTTTGGCTTAATCTAGAAAGAAATTCACCCATTTCTCTTAGATTTTCCAACCTAATGGGGAAGAGCTCTTTTTTTAATTTGATATTTGCTTTGTTTACATTTCAAATGGTTTCCCCTTTCCTTGTTTCCCCTCCAAAAACCCCCATCCCATCCCCCTCCCTCTGCTGACCAACCCTCCTCCCACTTTCCTGACCCCTACACTGGAGCATCAAGCCTTCACAGGACCAATGGCCTTTCCTCTCATTGATGCCTGAAAAGGCCCTCCTCTGCTGCATCTGTAGCTAGAGTCATGTGTCCCTCCATGGCTCTAGCTACAGATGCAGCAGAGGCTCTACCATGGTTGGTAGTTTAATCCCTAGAGCTGTGGGGGGTACTGGGTGGATACTGTTTTTCCTCCTGTGGGGCTGCAAACCTCTTCAGCTCCTTGGGTCATTTATCTAGCTGGAGGAGAGCTTTTTTTAAAGCATTCCCTTATACTGTTCTGAATTTCTTTGGTGTTTGCTGTACTGCTTCTGGGTTCATTTCTGATTCTTGGGTCCTCTTTCTTTCTTTGGTTAGTTGGGCCACTGGTCTGTTGGTCTTGTTGATCTTCTAAGGATCCATCCTTAGATTCATTTAGTCTTAGTCTGCTTTCTTTGTTCATATTTCATTAATTTTGGTTCTGATTTTTTTTTTTTTACAATTTCTTGATGTCTAGTGGATTGGGTTCAGTTTGTTCCTGTTTGGAGTCACACCATTTACTTGTGGTTTTTTTTTTTAATTTTTAAAATGTAGGCACCTAGAGTTATAAATTTCCCTTATATAATTGCTTTTAAAGTTTCCCACAAGTTGAATTTTTCTATTTTTCTCTTGATTTTTCTTTTCTTTTCTTTCTTTCTTTCTTTGTTTCTTTCTTCCTTTCTTTGGTTTTTGTGTGTTTTTTGTTTTTGTTTTGTTTTGTTTTGTTTTGTTTTGTTTTGTTTTGTTTTGTTTTGTTTTGTTTGAGACAGGATTTCTCCATGTAGCCCTGGCTGGCCTTTGACCCACAGAGATTCACCTGCCTCTGCCTCCCAAATGCTGGAATTAAAGTCATGCACCACCACTGCCTGTTGTCTTGAACTTCTTCTTTGACCTATTCATCATTTACAGGCACGCTGTTTACATTAGTTTGTATACTTTTTACTGTTGATTTTAAGTTTTAATGCATTATGGTCAGATATGATTAATCTATCTGAATTGGTAAGATTTCTTTTGTTCCAAGGTATGATCTACTACAGAGAAACTTCAGTGTTCTGCCAAGTGGAATGAATATTATTTGCTGTTTGAGTAGAATAATCTGTGGATATATTAAATCCATTTAATGAATAATGGCATTTAATTCTGATATTTTTCTGCTTGACTTTTATACAGAGGACCTATTTATTAGACAAGAAGATAATTGAAATTACTTACTATTATTGGGCTTGTGATTATCTTTAAGTCCATTAGTACATTTTATATGAAATTAGACGTACTTGCGTTTGGTGCATGTATTTTTACTATTCTAACATTTTCTTGATTAATTGACTCCTTAATTAAGGAGAAGTGCTCTTCCTTGCCTCTTCTGATTAGTTTTAGTTTTAAATCTGTTTTGTCAAATAGTAGAATGGCCATGCCTTCTTGGTACCTGGTCCCATTTGATTGGAATCCTTTGGTCTGTCCCTTCACTCTAAGGCAGTGTTTACTTTTAAAGCTAAGATGTGTTTCTGTGGAGGACATGGAAGTCAACCTTGTGCAGGAAAAGGTGGGATGGAGAGTGAGGTGTGAAAGGCTCCTGAGACTCCTTGAAGTGTCCTGATCTGCTGTACACAGCATTAGATCTAAGATGGCTTCTAGCACACTGGTGACAAAGCAAAAAGCAACCAAGGCCAGGACAGTGGCCATTTCCCACTTCCTCATGGAAGTCCTCACAGGAGACAATACTCCCCCTACTCCTTATGAGTTACCTCATTTGGCAGGGCTATCATTGGAGAATGGTGAGAGTATGGCAAGATGCAATTGGCCAAGGACTTAGGGGCTTGGGATTGGCTCAAACACTATCGCTTATGGGCTGGGCAATAAACTCAGATCAGCACCCTGCTGCTGGGCTCCAGAGTCAGATTTCCCAGGATTCGTCACATGACTCTATCACCTCTCACACACACCCCTCCATCCTTGGTCCTGTTCCCACATGTTACCTGTAAACAGTAGATATATGGATTTTGTTTCATGCTCCATTCAGCCATCCAATGTCATTTGATTAGAAAATTGAGGCAATTAAAATGTAAAGTTATTACTGAAAGGCATGCAGTGATTACATTATGCTGATGTTCTCAGTGATGCTTGTGGTCTCAGTGGTTTGTTTGCTTTTCAGTAACATACATAGTTTTGTTTGCATGCTACAGGCTGTTATCTATGCTCATTCTTGTATTCAGTCCAACATATTATTTCCTGTACATTCTTTAGGTTTAGTCTGTTGGACATGTTTATATAATTTTAGGCTGTTTATGTCATGGAAAATTTTCCCTTCTCCTTTAACTATGGCAGAAGGTTTTTCTGAGTACACTAGTGTAGGTTAACTGTGTTGGTCTTTTAGGACTTGAAACTCATTGCTGGGGGTTCTTCTGGCTTTCAGTTATTCCCATGAGGTTTCCTTTATGTGTGATTTGTGTTTTTTCTCTTGCAGCTTCCTATACTCCTTCTTTGTTGTGTATACTTAGTGTTTTAACAAGGGTATGTCATGGGGAGGTTGTTTTTTTCTACTCTTGTCTAGTAGGTATTCTCTATGCTTCTTGTGTTTGTATATGTGTGGCTATTCCTAGTTTGAGGAAGTTTTCTTCTATGTTATTGTTGAGGATCTGGTCTATCCCACTGACCTGGAATTGTTCTCCTTCATCTATGACTATGGTTTGAAGATTTAGGTTTTTGATGGTTTTCCACATTTCTTCAATGTTCCTTTTCTATGTTGTTAATTTGTTTTTTATTCTTTGCTTATTTGCTCTAAATCCTCTACTTTATCTATGTGCCCTGATATTCTATCTTCTGTTTAATTAATTATACTAATAAGGCTTTCCCTTGAGTCTTCTAGTTGGATTATTGGGTTTTTCAATTCTATCTTCATTTGGCTTTAATTATCTACAATGTTTGTATCTTTTTAATAAGTTCTGTTTTCAGACCTTAGTCATGTCCATCAGCATGATATTTTTGTTTATTGGACATCACTCAGGCATTTATTCTCCTTCAGTTCATTCTTTTTAGGTTCATTGAGCTATTTCTTTGTCTTTCTTCTTTTAACTCATTGAAATTTTTTATCACTATATCATTATTCTTCTAAATACTGTGTCCTGGGCTTTATCTAGGATATTCCCATTAGAGAACATGTCTATAGTACTAGTAGATTTTGGTAGGGAAATATGGCTTTTTATATTATTTATATTTATTGTGATGAGATCTGGGCAAGTGGATGTATGTTATTAGTTCTATGCCTCATGTGAACAGAGGATATTGGGGTAGAATACAGAATGTGTAGGCCAGGTAGGACATAAAATTGGATATGGATTAGGCAGAATAAATTTGGGTGAGCACAGGTGTCTCAAATAGACACATGCCCCTATCTCTAACCTAGAAGCTATCTCCAACTGATAATCACTTGAAAACAAAAATTTACTTTTCTTCATGGGTGAAACACTGAGGAGGGGGAGTCTTCTTAAGGTGAAGTTGCATGCTAGTAGTAGATGGATAACAGAAAAAGAATAGAACAGCTTCTTTGGAGGTTCCTTGTACCACAGGGTCATGTCACTGGAAAAGTCTATTCATGTCACAGTGTGTTCCAGGCAAAGTCTAGAGTTTGGAGGATAAATCCGAAGTTGGGGAGGGTATGTAAAGGAAAGGACCAGGTGGACTCATCCAACTAGACTCTGGCTCACGATGTGTAGGATCTGGTGGGACAGAGGGATTGGAATATGACAGATGAGGAGCCTGAAGGTTGTGGGTGGGTAGGACTTGTCCTGGCCAGAGCTTTGAGGTTGGGTGGGGTTGGGTGGAAGGTCTGCAGTCAGGACTGGCCAGAATACCAGCACTAGATATGGTGAGTTAAGAAGAATGCATGGAGTGGGAGAACTGGGCAGTGTATATGCTGAGGAAGATTTGGATGGGTGGGACACTCAGAATATTGTGTTCCAGAAGCCTCCAGTTTAGTGGCAGGTCAGAAGCTTTTTATTACTCCTTCAACTTCCTCATTTCTTATGGGTTTCTAGGCTATTAACCTTTTTCTTTCACTTTTTAAATATTTTATTTGGTTTTAATTGAAAATACATTTTTCTCTCATATAATATATCCTGATTGTGGTTTCTTCTCCCTCTGTATTTCCCAGTTCCTCCACCCCTCCCCTTCAATCCAGATCCACCCCCTTCCTATGTACACATCTACTACAGGAGGAAGTTTCTCTGATGGCGGTTGAGCAAGGCACTGATCTATGAGTACAGCAGAATATCATCAAAAGTCATTTTACTGTTCTATTCCTTTAGTAAATTATAGTATTTGATTTTATTTCAGGTCTATGGGCTAACTAGTGTCAGGTTCTTGGTCACCCATGGAGTGGAACTTAAGTCAAATCAGATATTGGTCGGTTACTCTCACAAGGTTGTTTGTTTTTTTGTTTTTGTTTTTGTTTTGTTTTGTTGGGTTTTTTTTTTTTTGGTTTTTTGGTTTTAAGCTGGGTTTGTCTTTATGTTTTTTCTTCAGTGGTGTGGAGTAACTTCCTGTACCAAAGATAGTAGCCAGTAGGGGTAAAGTCTCTATGTAGGCATCAGGTCCACTTCTCTGGGTTCAATGAATGTATAGGTGTTCTCTTCAGCAATAGGGCCTTGCTGTCAGGGCAGTTTGTAAAGAGGAACTTACAGGTTTGGCAACAGCCTGGGTGTTTTGAGTGCTCCCATGGGAACCCTTTGGCCAACAACTTAATTAGATGTAGCCCATTCCCAGTATTGAAAGCTTCATTTGTCAACAATTTGATATCCATTTGGGGCTCTGTCTCCCCTATTTGGCAATTTCATTTTGATTGCCTATATATACATATATTCATATATATGAAGTAGATATTCATTTATATATATGAAGTAAAAGCTTACACACACAGACACACACACAGACACACACACTTCTACTCTTTCAAGTTTCCCCTTAAAGGATCCTAAATTTTAAGCTGTCTCTCCCTGTATTCCTTCCTCTTGTTCCCCTCATCACTCACCTTCCCCAACTGATTTTTCCTTTCAGCATCTCCTAGTCCAGTCCATCCATGCCTGTTTTATTTCCCTTTCAGAGGGAAATCTATTGGTCCCACCCCTAGCCCTTTAGTCTATACCTATCCTCTGTGATTCTATGGATTGTAGCTTGCTTATCATTGACCTCACAGATAATATCCAGATATAGGTGAATGTGTTGCAAGATATTTCCTATCCATTCACATTGAGGCATTGAGAGACCAGTGATTAGAGGGGAGAGAGGAAGAGGAGCTAAGGGAAGTGAGGGGCAGGGAGAGAGAGAGAGAGGAAAGGACTCAGTGGACCTGAGGGGCAGACGAGGTACAGATATCCAGATAGCTTCAGACATATTTCTGATGTTTTGGAGAGGTTAGAAAATTGGGATAAGACTTTATCATTGAAAATTGGCATTATGTAATTGGGAGTTTTATATACATAAATATATTTGGTTAACTATTCAAGTTTAAGAATCATGCTTTACTGGATACTTGGAAGGAGTGGTGCAGAGGCCTGGCAGGGCAGTACTCTTTTGTAATTATTACCCACTACATGAATGTATGCCACATTTGTCTTTCTGGATTCCCTCATCAGAATGATTTTTTTTTCTACTTGCAACTATTTACCTGCAAGTTTGATGGTGTCTTTTTGAATGGGTCAGTAATATTATATTGTTTAAGTGGACCACATATTTTAAAACTATTAATCTATTGAGGGCCATTTAGATTGTTTCCATCTTCTGGGTATTATGAATAAGGTGGCAATGGACAAGGTTGAGCAAGTGTCTCTGTGATAGGATGAAGCATCCTTTGGGTATATGCCCAAGAATGCTTTATCTGAATCTTGAGGTAGACCCATTCCCATCTTCCTGAGGAAACAAAACACTGACTTCCCAATGTGGATGAACAAGTTTGCACTCCCACCAGTAATGGATGCATGATCCTCTTACTCCACATCCTCACCAGCATGACCTGTCATTTGTTTTATATTGTCCTTAGCCATTCTGGCATGTGTGTGATGAAATCTCAAAGTAGATTTGAATATCCCTGATGGACTAAGGACATTGAACATTTAAGTGTTTCTCAGCCATTTGAGTTTCCTCTATTGAGAACTCTCAGTTTTGATATGTGTTTTTTTTTAAAGTTGAGTGGTTTGGTTTTTTTGTTTGTTTGTTTGCTTGTTTGTTTTGTTTTGTTTTGTTTTGTTTTAGTTCTTCATGTATTTGGATTTTAATCCTCTATTGGCTGTCTAGTTGGTGAAGATCTTTTTCCAATCTGTAGGCTGCAGATTTGTTCAAAAGACTGTCCCAGTTGCCATGCAGAAGCCTTTCAGTCTCATGAGGTTACATTTGTAAATTGTTTATCTTTGTGCCTGTGCTATCAGTGTTCTGTTCAGAAAGTCTTTTTCTGTGCAAATGAGTTAAAAGGCTATTCCCCATGTTATCTTCTACCATGTTTAGTGTATCTGGTTGTATGTTAAGGTCTTTGATCCACTGGGAGGTGAGTTTTGGGCAGGTGTTAAGTATAGGTCTATTTGCATTCTTCTAAATGCAGTTTGACCAGGATCATATGTTGAAGATGCTGTCTTTTTTCCAGTGTGTATTTCTGGTTTAGTTATAAAAAAAATCAGGCGTCCATAGGTGGGTAATTTATGTCCATATTTTCAATTCAATTCTATTGATCAAGGCCTCTGTTTTCATGTCAATACCATGCTTCTTTTATTGCTATATCTCTGTAGTATGATTTGAAGTGGAGGATGTTGAAACCTCCATCAGTTCTTTTCTTTTATTTTATTTTAGTGAAGTTAAATGGCTGTTTATTCTGAATGAAAATGAAGCAAACTATCACACATATCACAAGAGTGATACAAATATTGACTTAAACTGGTACAAGAAGAATCTTATAAAGGAAACATTATATATGGTCAGCCTGGTTAAAGATTAAATATGAAATATTTATATGTGTCTTTCTAAAAAATGATCACTAATATCAAAACTGCAGCAAATCTAGAATTTGGCCTCTTCTGTTAAAATACCAAATTTCTTAGTGTTCACCTGTTATTAATGAGAATTCTTTAGCTTAGCTTCACTGTTTATAAAGGTAACTCTCCTAGGACAGGAAGACTGTATCAACAAGATGACCCTCTGTGCTACAGGTTCTCCTTACTGGCTGTTAGCATGCTGCCACTGATTCACAAGTTTATAACTTTCCATATTTCCCTTTGTTGGCAGACCCACACAGTTCCACTCACCACTTGGAAGCCAAAGCTATTAAGAAAGTAAAGTATATTTAAAAAATAAAGTTTATTCAGGGGCCAGCACTCTGAGAAAATGGCAGAATAACACGTCCCATGCCCCCAAAAGGCCTTCTTGAGGAACTCAAATACATGGCAGACCTGTTTATGAGACATAAAGTAGGAGTGACTGCAAAGTGGCAGGGATCCTGCAGGCTGAGCCAGTATTTGATGTTTGGGTATGGAGAGTTTGGCACAGGGTCAGCTCAGGGGCACAGATGGAAACCAGAAGGATCCTGTCCCAGGCTGCTCCTGGGTTCCTGTGTCCTGAGAGCTCTGGGCGGGACCCTTTGGGGCCAGGTATTTGAGCAGCAGTGGTGGTCTCACCTGTGCTCTCAGGTGTGACAGCACCCCTGGGAGACCAGCTTTCTCCCTACAGAGAAATGTGGCACAGGGGGCAGCTCCAGGTGCAGATGAAAAGCAGAAGGAGTTCTTTTATTATGAAGGATTGTTTTAGTGTGTGTTTGTGTGTGTGTGTGTGTGTGTGTGTGTGTGTGTGTCCATATAAAACTGAGAATTGTCCTTTTAAGGTCTGTCAGGAAATGTATTGGAATTTTGATAGGGACCGTATTGAATTTGTAGGTTGATTTTGGTAGAATGTCCATCTTTACTATATTTATTGTACTGATCCAAAAGTATGGGAGATCTTTCCATCTTCTGATTTCTTCTTTCTTTCCTCAATGTCATAAAATTTTATTATAAAAGCCTTTCACTTGGCTTGAGCTATTCTAAGATATTTTATATTTTTGAGTCTATTATGAAAGTGCTAGTTCCATGATTTCTTTCTCAGTCTGTTTGCCATTTGTATATAGGAAGCCTGCTAATTTTTGTGGATTAATTTTATTTCCAGTTACTTTAATGCAAGTGTTTATCAACTGTAGGGGTTCCCTAGTAGAATGTTTAGGGGCGCTTATGTATACTATTATTGTAACACTGATATTTAATAAATACCAGAGTGGGATTGCTATCCACCTCAATGGTTTATGTTCCCAAATAAAAGACACACAGAGAAACCTTATATTTTAATATGCCTTATGTAGTACAATAGCTAGTTAACTGCCTATCCTCCATGTTGCTAGAATCTACCTCCTGCTAATAATTCCATGTTGCTACTTATTAATTTCATGTTCCATCTTGGCTGCTCTTAACTTCAATTAGTCAGCTATCTGAGTCACGCCCAGAGACCAGAGCACTCTCCTTGCTTCTCTACCCCATAGTAGCCTTTGTATCTTTTCTCTTCACACTCTCCTAAAACATTATGGATCTCTTCTTTCTCCTCGCAGTCCCAAACCCAAGAATGCTAAAATCCAGCCTCTGTCTGTTCTCCCCAGCTACTGACTACTGGCTTCTTTGTTTACCAATCAGAACAAATTGGGGGGCAGGTTCCAATCAGCTACATGCAGACCCTCTCATGTAGTTTTTTGAGGGATCCAATTAGCACTTGAATTCAAGCAACTACATATTATATGGTCTGCAAATATAGCTACTTTAGCTAGCTTTCCTCCTGATCTTCTTTAGTTGTCTTATCACTCTAAGACCTCAAGAACTATGTTCAATAGGCATGGAGTGTACAGTTTGTCTTATTCATGATTTTAGTGGAACTGCTTTGAGTTTCTCTTTATTTAAGTTGGTGTAGGCTATGGACTAATCTGTCTATTATGTTGAGATATGATCCTTGTGTCCCTAATCTCTCCCAGACTTTTATGATGAAGGTGTGTTGGAATTTTCAAAGGTTTCTTTTGTTTTTATTTTTTATCAGGTAACATGGCCATGGGGTTTTGTCTTTCATTTTGTTTATATAGTAGATTATGGGTATTGATTTATGTATGTTGAACCATCCTGAATCTCTGGGTGAGGCCTACTTGATCATGGTGGATAATCATTTTATTGCAGTTGGTTTGCAAGTATGTTGTTGAGAATTTTTGCATCTATGCTCATAAAGGAAATTGGCCTGTGATTCTCTTTCTTTGTTAGGTCTTAATGTAGTTTAGGTTTTGGGGTAACTGTTGACTCAGAAAACAAATTAGATAATATTCCTTGTGTTTCTATTTTTTGGAATAATTTGAGGAATATTGGTGTTAACTTTTTAAATGTCTGGTATAATTCTGAAGTGGAAATTTCTGTTTTGTTTTGTTTTGTTTTGTTTTGTTTTGTTTTGTTTTGTTTTGTTTTTGAAACTCGGTTGAGTCACATGATGTTTTTCTTGAAGCTGTCCTATGAGAGGGCATGTGATGTTTTGTTGGAGCAGATACTTGAGAGGGCACATGATGTTCGGAAAGAGTATAGTAGAACCCAACAGACAGTGAAAGGATTTTCTTACATTGCTACACCTTCTAAGCCTTCACTGGTCTTCTCTGGCTTCACTTGTCATGCAGCTCTTGGCTGGTTTTCACTGTTCTTTTCTTGTTATGACTTCATAGTCAGAAATGTACCAAAGAACTTCTCATGGTATTCCAGCTACTTTTGGTGGAACTTCGTGGTTTCTGCTGGATTGAACCACTGTTTGCTATTGGACTTGAATGCTGATATCCTGATAATGAAGACTGGAATTGCTCCCAAGGAACTACTTCTAAACAGGTCCACAACCCCTTTGTCCTATTAACCATCTTTCTTCTTCCTTACTTTGTTTGGTGGGCTAGAAGGAAGGGTGAAGTGTTAAAAAATCCTAAATAAAGTAGACTTTGAAAAATCTTAGGCTACAAAATTCTGTGCTAAAACATCTGGCCTGAGCTCTTTTAGATTGGTAATCTTTTAATTACTGCCTCTATTTTACTAGGGGATATAGGTCTGTTTAATACAAACCTATCTGCTGCCTATCTGACATTGATTTAACTTTGGTAAGTGATATGCATAAAGAAAATTATTCATTCCTTTTAAATTTTCCAATATGGTTGAGTACAGGTTTGGGAATTATGATTCTCTGGATTTTCTCAGTGTCTGTTGTCATATTTGCTTTCATTCACTTCTAGAAATTCTTGCTTTTCTTTTTTGATTTCTGTCTTGACCCATTTTTCATTCACTAATGAGTTGTTCCATGAGTTTGTAATCTTTCTGTTTGTTTCTTTTGTTGATATACAACTTTAATCTGTGATTGGCAGATAGGATGCAGAGTGTTATTTCAATTGGTTTGTATCTGTTGAGACTTGCTCTGTGTCTGAATATGTGGTTAATTTTGGAGAACATTCTATGAGATGCTGAGAAGAAGGTATATTCTTTTGTGTTTGAATGAAATATTCTGTAGATAGCTGTTAGGTCCATTTGGTTTATGATATCAGTTAATTCCAGAATTTTTTCCATTGATGAGTAGGTAGTGTTCTTACATATCTCTTCTGATTAGTTTTGGTTTGAAGTCTATTTTGTCAGATAATAATATGGCTACATTGTCTCGCTCCATAGGTCAATTTGTTTGGAATATATTTTTCCATTGTTTAACCCTAAGGTGATGTCTATCTTTGATGTTAAGGTATGTTTATTAGACACAGCAGAAGGATGAATTCTGTTTTGACATCTACCTGTTAGCCTGTAACTTTTTACTGGTGAACTGACATCATTGGTGTTGAGAATTATCAATGAGCAGTATCTGTTGGTTCCTATTATTTTGTTGTTTGTGTTGTTGCTGCTGTGGTGGTGATGATGGTGATGGTGATGGTGGTGGTAATGGTGTTGATTCCTGTTATTTTGTTTTCATTGTTGTTGCTGTGGTAGTGGTGGTGGTGGTGATGCTGGTGATGGTGGATCATGATGGTGGTGGTGGTGGTGGTGGTGGTGGTGGTGGTGGTGGTGGTGGTGGTGGTGTGTGTGTATGTGTTCCCCTCTTTTCATTTGCTTGTCTCAGATTATTTATTCTGTATTGTTTTGGAGGTATGGTTATCTTCTTGTTAAAGTTTTCATTCTAGTGCTTTCTGTAGGGCTGGATTTGTAGATAAATGTTGCCTAAATTTTTTTTTATCATGAAATGTCATAACCACATTACTAGAAAACTGACTACTAGCTGCATTCTAAAACTTACCCCTTTTTCCACAGACAAGTGTAGCTTTTATCTCTCATCAAAGAAGCTCCTCTTTACAGCAAATGGAGACTACTATAGAACCCCACAAAAGCTCACAATACAAAAATCATGGATTAGGTAGAGCTCAGCCTTAATGAATACCACAACTCTTAACCCTAAGACTCAGGGAACATCTCCAAAGAAAGAGAAAAAAAAGTTATAAGATGCAGAGAACCAAGAAGTCTGATGTAAGATTATGTCTTAAAAAAAGATGCAAACTATACTCATGATGCCTCAACAATATGGCTGCCTGATTAAGATCTGAACAATATAATATCAGTAAGAATGCCAATGCAGAAGGGGAAAATTTCACAGGTTCTCACAACTAAACAAGAGTTACAGGCAACTAATGATCACAGTAAAAGGGAATGTCAGCTTCTCCCAGGGATGAACCCCCTAATTGGTTTTTTAATACAAAGTGTTCTGCCCTGAAATTATATATACTGAGGCCATACTAACCTGATTCAGCAGGTTATATTTATATAACTAAAGATAGGTAGATAGATAGATAGATAGATAGATAGATATAGATAGATATAGATATAGATATAGATATAGATATAGACATAGACATAGACATAGACATAGACATAGACATAGACATAGATATAGATATAGATATAGATATAGATATAGATATAGATATTATAACAAGAATAACAAAAAGCAGTCAATGGTTTATGAAGGAGAGATCCAGGTTTGCCTGGGTTCAAGCATAATGAGCCAATGTTTTAGGATTAGTTATTCTTCTTATACATTTGTGGGAACCACAGGAACATTGAAGAAAGATTCTTTGATATTGGCCTTGACTTTGTAAATGAGGGTTGATGATGGCAGATTCAAATATAACATCTCACTGCTGGGCGTAGTGGCACACGCCTGTAATCCCAGCACTTGGGAGGCAGGGGCAGGCAGATTTCTGAGTTCAAGGCCAGTCTGGTCTACAGAGTGAGTTCCAGGACAGCCTGGACTACACAGAGAAACCCTGTCTCGAGAAAAAAAAAGTTTTCAAATATAACATCTCCAAGAAGTCACTTCACAATCTAGCAGTGAAAAAAAAAAGAGTGAGTTCTTTAAGTCTTAGTGTATTGTTTGTCTGTGAGTATAAATGTAAGTATTTAGGAAGCATTTGGGGGCTTTGTTAATTTAGCTACAAAACAAAAGTAAATTCCTCCCTAGGTCAGAAGACCTCCCTTAATCAAGGATTTTTAACTGGGTTTACAATACCAGACATAAATTCCTTCCTTAAAATGGGTCTCAAATCTAATCAGTAGCTATTGTCTATGTCAAAACAGTCATGCTACCAGTGGATATATGTTGTGTGGTAAGGTGGTATTGCAGTTCATTGGCTTCATAGTTAATTAAGACTATAGATACCTTTTCTCAGTTAGTATCTTCTGGAATTACAGAAGCTATCTAGCAAGGAAGTTGATTCCAGCTCAGTTCCAGCTTAAATTCTCTATATCTTGTATGTGTGATCCCTGGTTTTTACTGTAAATCCAAAAGCTGAAGAAGTAGAGATCAATTTCCAGAAGCCAATCTGAGGTAACCAAGAGAAGAAGCCCCAAGATCGAATGTTGCTAAGCAACAACTTCTCCCTCCTTAGGCTCACATGCCTTCCAGCAATGTCTACCTACATCTATTCATTATAAGCAGATTCACTTATTTCAGATGCATACTTTGATCCATTAGTCAGCCACTAAGCTAAAATTATGATATGTTCAGTGGCCTGAATAAGCCTAGATTCCATTTTAAATGAAATAAAACAAACACAGGGAGATGATGAATCATGTTTCTCTAGTATGAGGAACCACTTTCTTACATTTCTTTCTATGTGTACACTGCCATGCTTCCTGCCATGATCATAATTAACTAAATCTCTAAAATTGTAAGCCAGCCTCAATTAAATGTTGTCCTTTATAAGGGTTATTGTTGCTATGGTGTCTTTTCACAGCAATGAAACCCTAAGACAACAATATATACCAAATTGTATATGCACACATTAATTTGATTCATAATAGTTGTGTGTATTTATAGAGCACAATGTGATATTTTAAGATTTATACATATCTCTATCTATCTCTATCTCTATCTCTATTGCTGCCTCTGCCTCTGCCTCTGCCTCTGCCTCTGCCTCTACCTCTACCTCTACCTCTACCTCTACCTCTACCTCTACCTCTATATCTATATCTATATCTATATCTATCCATGGCAAAGGTTAGGCAGGTTTGAGATGTTAGGAGAACCCTGGCCTTCCCTTTATTTCTATGGAAAAGTAGGAATTGCATTTCCCTCAATAAGGAGGCTGGGCCAGGCAAGAAAATACTCTGCTGATAAAAATATCAGCAGCTGCTGCCTACACACGAATGTGTTAAAATATTAACCTTGAATTTGTTAATTTCCTTTTTAATTGATTACTGATAAAAATTAAACTAAATTAAAATATAAGGAAAACAATTATCCCATACATAGTTGGACAGACGAAGGTAAAATCCACTCTCTCCCGTACATCTTTCTTCTGAACTTTCACCATAAGTCTGTCAGAAACAAAAATCCAGGACCAATCATTTTTGCGTGTTTGCATTTAGCTACATTGCTCTGGCCTCAGTACATACACTACATGTAGAAAATGTAAGGCTGGACTTTGACCTCAAATAAATAGTTAAATATCCAAGTTGAGATCTGAGAGAACCTTAGAAAATTCGAGTAAAAAATGTCTTAGCAGAGGACAGCTGGCACTACCTGTCACCTCAGACAGAAAACAGTGTTCTATCTTGTTCTTGAAAGTGACCAATTAGATGTCTCTAGGGAGCCCAGCTGTAGGTAACATTTCCTTTCTATTCCTTCCATTCATAACGAGCTCTGAGATCATCCTGTTTCCTGCCTAGGGACATCATGCTAGTGACCAAATTCTTGTGGGGAAATCATCAAAGACATATTAGACTTGTGCTTTTGGAGATTTGCATTCTCAGTATAATCCAAAAGAGACGATCTCACACTAAATTCTGAAGGAATACAAAGGAGAAAGCCATGTGGAAGAAAAGCCAGATGCTCACCAGAAAGGCAAGCAGTATTCTGGAATGTTCCTTAGGCTACTCTGCAGGTCCTAAGGCATGAAGGAAAAGGAGGTACACAGTACACCCAGATCTTGGTGATGATGGTGTGGGACAGACACATATTCCACCTTGCCACCAGCAACTTGGCCCCCAGATTTGATGGAAGAGAGAAGGATGAAGTCGCTGTGAGTGAAGGGGGTAGTGTAGTCTCTGGATCATTATTTCTAGTTGATTTATGCTGTGAAAAACTGTCACCAGCATCTTCTTATGTGCTAAGGTGGAGCCCAGAGGAACAAGCTTATGTCCTTGGCTTACCCTGTACTGGTGAGGACCCTTGTGCATGGTCATCTCAGTGCCTTTATGTTAGTGGTCATGCTGAAACACATCTGTCTAGAGCCACTCTGCGCTTAGGTCCACCATAGGTCATTACTATTACCTGAAGAAGGAGAAAGTGGCATCAGTGGAGGGTAGCTCCCACATAGGTTTAGGAGATTGTCAGTTGGACATTTTCTCCTAAAGAGAATATTGATTCAGTGAGTTGAGGTACTTGCCACCAAGCCTGAGGACATGAATTTGATCTCCAGGACATATACGGTGCAAAAAGCAACTGAGTCCTGCAAATTGTCCTCTTATCCCCACATACACCCCCCACACAGTTAGAGTAACAATAAAAATATAAATGGAATGCACTAAGAATACACTGTCGTAAATATTGAGAAGCAGCAGGAATTCTGGATTTCAGTAAGGCCCAGATAGAATGCAGGCTTTAAGATCTCTGAGATTCTGAAAGTTTTTATGTCTTCTAGTGAAACAGGGGTGGCAGGACCCTAATACTGATGATATTGTGGGGACAGAGAGGAACAGTGACTTCAGGTGGCCAGTATAGCAGTGTAAGTGGTGATGGTGATAATAGCAATGTCTGGACCAAAGAGTAAAATGCCAATAATTATGGCACTCTAGTTAAACTTAGGAACACACAGGCTCATGTCAAAAGCAGAGAGTAACAGTTTCGTCATGTTTGTCTTCACCACACCACGAACAAGCTGCTGAATGACCTCACAACTCAGCTCTCTGTGATCTTTCTACCATAAGTTGTCTTATACAGTGGGAATGGAAAACAGGACAACTGTCCAGGAATTTACCCTGGAGGGATTTCCTGCTGCCCAGCACCTGGGCAGACTTCTCTTCTCTCTGAACCTGCTGGCATACCTGGCCTCCATCACAGGAAATGTCCTCATTGTCTCCATTGTTTGCACCAGCGCCCGTCTGAAAAGCCCCATGTACTTTTTCCTCGGTGTTTTCTCCTTTGTGGAGTCTTGTTTTACGAGTGCTGTTATTCCCAAGTTGCTAGCTATATTTCTTTTAGGAAAACAAAAGATTTCCTTTGTTGCCTGTTTGATACAAGCCTTTGTCACTCTATTTATCGGGGCATTCGGTTTTCTTCTCATAGCTCTGATGTCAGTGGACAGGTGTGTGGCTATTTGCAAGCCTCTGCATTATCCCACCATCATGGACCTCAGAACCTGCTTCCTCCTAATCCTGGCCTGTCTTGCTGTGACCTTCACCCTGATCACATGGCTAGTGGTGAAGGTATCACAGTTATCCTTCTGTGGCCCCCATGTCATCCCACACTTCTTCTGTGACATCAGCCCTCTGATCCACCTCTCTTGCTCTGACACTAGTTCTGCCGAGGCTCTGACTTTTGTGCTCGCTTTGATTATCCTTCTCTCATCCCTCATCATAACCACCATCGCATACAGCAACATAGTAGTCACAATTGTGCGTCTCCCTTCGGCCAAGGAGAGACAGAGAGCTTTCTCCACCTGCTCGTCCCATCTTATCGTCCTCTCTCTGATGTATGGCAGCTGTGTGTTTATATATGTGAAACCAAGGCAAATGAATAGGCTTGAATCCAACAGAGAGGCTGCTCTTGTGAACACGGTAGTGACACCCCTTCTGAACCCCGTCATCTACACCCTGCGCAACAAGCAGGTCCACCAGGCTCTGAGGGAGACTCTATGCAGAATAAAAATATCAGAATAGAAAAACTTCACATGTTCTTGGAGTGGAAAACATCAGAAATTGTGTTTAAATCTTAAAAATGCACTTTTTAAAAAATGTACTTGAGAGCCACAGAATTCACAAACCTTCCATGTAAATTGTTCCATAAAATGTAGGTGTTTGTCATATCATAAATACATTTTAATGTTGTGTGTGTGATTGTTCCACATATTTCTGGCAATCTTTGTTTGTTTGTTTGTTTGTTTGTTTGTTTCAATTTTTGGCTTTTCAAGACAGAGTTTCTTTATGTAGACCTCACTGTACTGAACTTGCTTAGTAGAACAAGCTAGCCTAGAACTCGAAGAGATCTTTCTGCCTCTGACTCCCAAATATCCATCATTGTCCAGTCTGGCAACAGGTTTTAATTGCAAAATCTATTGAACATTTTTATCCAAGTGGTGCTTGAAATTTCTGAAACAAAGTGAAGTAAATGACTTTAATGGTGCTCTCTTCCATGCATAAACATGCTTTAACAGACATAATAATTATTTACCAATGATGGTAAAGTAATTAGAACAATTAATTATTTTATTTCAATCGAAGCTTTGAAAATATTAGTGGAAATCAGCAATGCTTCATCCACATTCCCCCAGTGAGTCATTGAAGCAAAGATGATCTCAGAATCCTTTTACCTTGTAAAATATATGTCATAGTAGGTGTCTTCTCCATTTCTCTTCCTGTAACTTGGCTCAGCTGTACACAAATGCCTCATTTGAATGTGAAATTGAAATGTACTATTTAGGGTCTTAATTCATTCTCTAAAACACCAAAACAGCTACTATCCTAAAGATGTGCAAAGTCTTGCTGTTCCAAATTTTGCAATTGCATGCCAGTCTCTCAGAGTTGAGCTTTTAGATGATTGATTCTGAACCAGTTACTGGGAACAATGTACACAGTAGGCTGAGATGGGTCTTGCTAATCAATGACATACTTTAAAGCCAATGTTTCTGTTGCTTAGTTTTTAACCTTGCATACTTTCAGTCCCAATTTCCAGAATATAATGGAATTATATTCTGTCTTGTCTTTAGAAGAAATGCCTCTGAAATGTGTGTTTGTTTTGAAATAAGGTCTCTCCATGTGACAGGCTTGAACTGTTACCCCTTATTTCTTTGATTTAGATAACTGAGTCCAGTAATAACAGAATTGATGTGTCATGCCTGCCTCTTGAACTAAGTCATTGCACAACCACAAATAAAATTTTATGAAATTCCTTTAGTTTCACAATTGGAGCTAAATGTCACAATTCAAAGTTCATATTTCACTCCAATCTCACAGGCACAGCCCAAGCTCACAAACTCCAGGTGCACAGCTCCTGCACTGCCTTTGCCTTATGGATTCCCTCACAATTAAGCCTTTCCATATCACATTCATGCACCCAGACCTAGCTCTGTACACACAACCCCTGTATGGCTTTGCCTGGTGAGTCTCAGAACCAAGTCTGCTCCTGCCATCCCAACAGTCCCAGGCTCAGCTCTGGAAATTCAGCTCACACACCCACCAGTGCTGCCAGGTGACCTCACCTGACCCTAGACTACCTATGTCCTATCTCCATGCTAGCAGGCCTAGACCCAATCTGATAGCTTCTATAGTAGATGTATATGGCCTTCTGCCCAACCTGAAACAGGCTGAATCCTCACCTCAGACACATGTTCAATGAATGTAGTTCACATCACAAAAGCACACACACACACACACACACACACACACACACACACACAAACAAAACCCACCATGAAATGGCAAGATAGCATGTCCCACCAGAAAACCACTAGTTCCATAAGAACACTCTCTGATGAGAATTACTTAGATGAATCCCAGGAAGCAGAGTTTAAAAGAACAATAATAAATTCCACCAGAGATATCAAGGACATACATAAAGGATAGAAAATTAAAGTTGCTCAGTCCACAAGGCCAGGTGTTTCACCTGGTCTTCTGTATAAACTGGAATCCTGAAGAAATAAATTCCACCAGATGTGCTGGCAAGTAAATCCAAGCAGATGAAGACTGAATCTTTCTTCTTCCAATGTCCTTATGTAGGCCTCCACAGAATATGTGGCCCAGATTAAGGGTGTGTACCACTATGCCTGGATCTGAAACTTGCTTTGCCCCAGTTTGGCCTTGAACTCAAAGTTCTATTTGCCCCAGTCTCCTGAGATTAAATGCATATACTACATTCCCCAGGCCTAAGCTTTTCAAAGCCACTATGCCTCAACATCTCCATGTCAAGATTCAGGTCAGTTTGATTATTTCCTGCTGTCTACTCCTCTTGAGTGTATTTGCTTCTTTTTGTTCTAGAGCCTTCAGCTGTGCTGTTAAGCTGTTAATGTATGCTCTTTCAAATTTCTTTTTGGAGGCACTCAGAGCTATGAGTTTTCCTCTTAGCACTGCTTTCATTGTGCCCCATAAGTTTGGGTATGTTGTGCCTTCATTTTCATTAAATTCTAAAAAGTCTTTAATTTCTTTCTTTCTTTACCAAGTTATCATTGAGTAGAATGTTGCTCAGTTTCCATGTGTATGTGGGATTTATGTTGTTTTTGTTATTATTGAAGACCAGCCTTAGTCCATAGTGATCTGATAGGGTGCATGGATTTATTTGAGTCTTCTTATATCTGCTGAGGTCTGTTTAGTGACCAACTGTATGGTCAATTTTGGAGAAGGTACCATTAGGTGCTGAGAAGAAGGTATATTCTTTTGTTTTAGGATAAAATGTTCTGTAGATATCTGTCAAATCCATTTGGTTGATAACTTTTGTTAGTTTCGCTGTTTCTCTGTTTAGTTAGTATTTCACTGATTTGTTCATTGATGAGAGTAGGGTATTGAAGTCTCCCACTATTATTGTGTGGGGTGCAATGTGTGCTTTGAGCTTTAGTAAAATTTCTTTTATGAATGTGGGTGCCCTTGATTTTGGGACATATATGTTCAGAATTAAGAGTTCATCTTCCTAGATTTTTCCTTTAATGAATATGAAGTGTCCTTCCTTATCTTTTTTTGATTACTTTAGGTTGAAAGTCAATTTTATTTGCTATTAGAATTGCTATACCAGCTAAGGACCTCCAATAAAACCAGATACACTGACTCTAACAGAAGAAAAATCGCAGAAGAACCTGGAGCACATGGGTACAGTGAAAGATTCCCTGAATAGAACACCAGGAGCTTATGCTCTAAGATCAAGAATTGACAAATGGGACCTCAGAAAATTGCAAAGCTTCTGTAAGGCAAAGGATATTGCCAATAGGACAAAATGGCAACCAACAGATTGGGAAAAGATCTTTACCAATCCTACATCTGATAGAAGGCGAATATCCAATATATACAAAGAACTCAAGAAGTTAGACTCCAGAGAATCAAATAACCCTATTAAAAATGGGGTACAGAGCTAAACAGAGGATTCTCACCTAAGGAATAGCAGATGTCTGAGAAACACCTAAAGAAATGTTCAGCATCCTTAATCATCAGGGAAATGCAAATGAAAACAACCCTGAGATTCCACCTCACACCAGTCAGAATGGCCAAGATCAAAAACTCAGGGGACAGTAAATGCTGGAGAGAATGTGGAGAAAGAGGAATACTCCTCCATTGCTGGTGGGATTGCAAGCTGGTAAAACCACTCTGAAAATAAGTTTGGTGGTTCCTCAGGAAACTGGACATAGCACTACCTGAGGACCCAGGTATACCTACCTCTTCTGGGAATATACCCAGAAGATGCTCCAACATGTAATAAGGACACATGCTCCACTATGTTCATAGCAGCCTTATTTATGATAACCAGAAGCTCAAACGAAACCAGATGTCCCTCAACATCTGGATACAGAAAATGTGGTACATTTACACAGTGGAGTACTAATCAGCTATTAAAAACAATGAATTCATAAAATTCTTAGGCAAATGGATGGAGTTAGAAACTATCATCCTGAGTGAGGTAACCCAATCACAAAAGAACACACACAGTATGCACTCGTTGATAAGTGGTTATTAGCCCAAAAGCTCAGAATACCCAAGATATAACTCACAGACCACAGGAAGCTTAAGATGAAGGAAGACCAAAATGTGGATACTTTGATCCTTATTGGAAAATGTATCAAAACACCCATGGCTCACAGCCAACCATTAGAGTGAACATAGGGTCCCTAATGGAGCAGGTAGAGAAAGGACCCAAGGAGATGAAGTGGTTTGCATCCCTGCAGGAGGAACATTAATATATACCAAACAGTACCCCCAGAGCTCCCAGGGACTAAACAACCAACCAAAGACTGCACATGGAAGGTCCCACAGCTCCAGCTACATATGTAGCAGAAGATGACCATTTCAGACATCAATTAGAGGAGAGGCCACTGGTTTTGTGAAGGCTTGATTCCCCAGAATAGGCGAATGCAAGTCGGGAAATGGGGAGGGGTGAGAAGAGGGGGGTCTGGGATAGGGGGTTTTGAGTGGGGTAATGTGAAAAGGGGTTAACATTTGAAATGTAAACAAAGCAGATATCTAATAATAATAATATAAAAAATCCATGTCAGAAGTCTGTATCTTATAGTCTCAAGATCTGGATCACAGGTGCCCTCGATTTCTGGATTGTATTTCATTCTAGATGTAATCAAGTTGACAACCAGGAATAGCCATTACAGTCAACCTAATTACCTTACCCAGCAAAACTATCTGCCATAGTCGAAGGAAAAAGAAAACCTGTCTATAATACAAACAGGTCAAAAGAATGCATGTCCTTCAAACCAAGCCTACAGAGACTTTTAGGATTTATTTTATTTCTGTAGACAATGCCAGTGTCATCTTGATATGGATTACATAAAATCTGTAGAATGATTTGAGTAATATGAATATTTTAGTAATATTAGCTATTTAATTCATAAATATTTGATATCTTTTAATTATTTTTTCATCTTTAATTTCTTTTCTTTTGTGTGTGTGTGTGTGTGTGTGTGTGTGTGTGTGTGTGTACTATATGGTGCGTTTAATAAATAATGACAGGAAAAATCAGTATCTACATGCAGAAGAATGAAGCTAGACCCTGTTTCTCACCACATAACAATACCTACTCTAATGGACTTAAATTTAATACCATAAAGACACATCCAAATAATCCAGTTTTATATCAGAGAAGATATAACCAACACAACAAATACATCTTTAAAAAACGCCTTCTTGGGACTGGGCAGATGACTCAACATTTAAGAGCACTGACTGCACTTCCAAGGGCCCTGAGTTCAATTTCCAGCAACAACATGGTGGCTCATAACAGTGTATAATGGGATCAGATGCCCTCTTCTTGTCTGTCTGAAGACAGAGAGAGTGTATTCATACACACGAAGCAGAAGCAGATGAAGATGGAGAAGGAGGAGGAGAAGAGGAGGTGGTGGAGGAAGAGGAGGTGTTGGAGGAGGAGGAGGAAGTGGAGGAGGAGGAAGAGGAGAAGGAGAAGGAGGAGGTGGTGGAGGAGGAGGAGGAGTAGAAGAAGGAGAAGAAGGAGGAGGAGGAAGAGGAGGATGAAGAGAAGGAGGAGGAGGAGTAGGTGAAATCACAATGAAGTATTCCCTTAGTGAGTGGGTATGAGGAATTTTATACATGTTATGGAACACAGCATGGGGAACAAGTTCCTCACACAAACTCAAAGCTACCAAGCTGGCCAGGAATTACACTGCCTGTTAAATTTCCAAAGAAATTGGAGTCAGTAGGCAGAGATACCTGCATTCTCATATTTTATCTACCACTGTGAAAATGACCAAAATACACAACCAACATAACTCCACCAGAAAATGGACAAAGAGAATGTCTTAGTCAGAGTTTGTATTCCTACAGAAACATCATGACCAAGAAGCAAGTTGGGAAGGAAAGGGTTTATTCAGTTTACACTTCCAAGTTGATGTTCATCACCAAAGGAAGTCAGAACTGGAACTCAAGCAGGTCAGGAAGCAGGAGTTGGTGCAGAAGCCATGGAGTGATGCTCCTCCTTGGCTTGCTTCCCCTGCTTTGCTCAGCTTGCTTTCTTATAAAACCCAGGCCCACCGGCCCAGTGATGGCACCACCCACAAGTGGCCCTCCCCCCTTGAGCACTAATTGAGAAAATGCCCCACAGCTGGATGTTATGGAGGCATTTCCTTACCTGAAGCTCCTTTCTCTGTGATAACTCCTGCCTATGTCAAGTTAACACACAAAACCAGACAGTATAGAAAATGTGCCATAAATACACAGCGAAATTATACAGTCTTTCACAGAGTGGAGGGAGGAACCTCTGCATATGAGGGTTTGATCGATCTGGAACCTGTCCCATTCTTCCAAGCTGTACTCCTATGCCTTTAGTAAGAAATAAACATCTGAAGTGATAGTTGTGATAATACCCCTCAATTGGTAAATACAATGCACATATGCATCAAAGCATAATATAATATTGTGCACATGCACATCTATGACTATATATGAAAAACAAAGGGCTTCTGGGTAAGATAGTTAAAGCTGTCTCTGCATGAGCCACTGAGGCAGGGAATTGGAATAAGAAAAAAAATCATATCCCTAAGAGAAATAGAGGAAGAGGATTGGAAAGGCAAAAGGCATTAAAAGGACACCAGGATAGGGTAGAAAGAAGATAAATAAGCAGGACATGACATCATTAAAGTCTCCTGCAGGAGGAGAAGAAATGGAAACTTCCCCCAAAATATAAGCTAAATGAAAATGGGCAATCAACTCTCTGAACACACCTGTAAGTGTTGAATCTGCTTGTGGGGCTTGGTAACATGGGATTCCTCTGGCAGACATGTTAACAGTAGATGAAAAGCCCATTGTATTGTGCTCTGTATGCAGAGAACAGTAGCCAGGTGCCATCTTGGAAGAAAATCTAGTTAAAGCAGAGGTAGGCCAGGGGCTGGAAATCACTAACTGCCCCAGGTCGTGGGGCCTCAGTTTGACTAGCTACTGCCTCTGGGTGAGAAAAGGCTCTTGGATCAAGTCTTGACTGCTGGAGGGTCAGATGCTGTGACAAAGGGGTGCAAACTCAGGCTGGGGAGTTGGTAATGTCAGATACCCCAGCCTTGGTGATCCTAAACAGATCTCATCATGGGATAAAAATCCTGAGTTTGATAGCTCTGAACTGAGGCCAGTAGGTGGATCAAACTGTAGAACCCAACAACTCTGACTCAATGGATGTGTTTGATAGTTAGAGCTGTAAACCTCTAGCATTGTGACTGCTCTGTAAGTACAAACACAAGACAATCACCTCAGGATTACAGTGTGATTCCCACACTCCCCAGACACATCCAGTTTAACAGTATCAGTGAGAAAACTTGCTCCAGATCACAGGCTTCAAAACTAAATATGACCAGTAGAGAATGCTGGTACACGCATGTACACACACTCACACCTGCATAATTCCCAGTCTTCAAGTTTTGAGGACAGAACAATTCTCCAACAACCCACCTTTTCATTTTTCTTTCTCTCCCGAGTGAGTCCCACTCTTATAAACTACACATTTAGCAGGATTTTTTCATTTCTAAAATTTTCAATTGATTATTACTCTTCATATGTCAATCTAATTTTGTTTATGGATTATCTCTATTATTGGACCATATTTCCTTCTTTTCACATTTCCCCTTTTTCTTTCTTCTTTTTTTTTGTTTTCCCTGTTTTTTCACCCCATATATTTAGTAATGTTTTTATTTTTGCTTTATTGTTTTTACTTTTACCTGCTCCTCCAGCCTTTTAACTTTTTCACTATTGGAATTTTTTTCTGATTTCTTGCTAACTTCTCTTTCCTCACACACTATTCTTCTGCACTTCTTTCATCTATATAACCCTGCTCCCTTATTACCTCCTTCCTTTCTTTATTTTTAATGAATATATTCTTCATTTACATTTCAAATGTTATAACACTTCTTGGTTTCCCCCCTCCCCAAAACCCACAACCCATCTTCCTACCCCCTGCATCCAAGAATATGCTCCTCCACTCAACCCACTCCCACAACCCCCACTTGGTTTCCCAACTCTGGGACCTCTATGAGCCTTCACAGGACCAAGGACCTCTCCTTCCACTGATGCCCAACAAGGCATTCCTCTGCCACTCTTTTGGCTGGAACCATGTATACCCCTTGGTTGATGGCTTAGTCCCTGGGAGCCCTGGGCAGTCTGGTTGGCCGACATCTTTGTTCTTTCCATGGGGCTGCAATCCCCCCTCCAAGCTCCTCCAGTCTGCCCTCCTTCTCCTTCATTATGAATCCCATGTTCAGTCCAATGGTTGGCTGCTAGTATTCACCTCTGTATCTGTAGGGCTCTAGCAGAGCCTCTCCAAAAGACAACCATAACAGGCTCCTTTTGTTACACACTTCTTGTCATCCATAGTAGTTTTGGGGTTTGGTGACTGTTTATAGGATGAATCCCCAGGTAGAACACTCTCTGGGTTGCCTTTCCTTCAGCCTCTACTCAACACTTTGTCTCTATAGTTGTTCCTATGAATATTTTGTTCCCTTTCTCAGAGGAACCAAAGCACCCCCACTTTGGTCTTCCTTCTTCTTGAGCTTCCTGTGGTCTGCGAATTGTAACATGTTTATTTTGAGCTTTTGGGCTAATATCCACTTATCAGTGAGTACATACCATGTGTGTTGTTTGGTGACTGGGTTACCTCACTTAGGATACTATTTTTCAGTTTCATCCATTTGCGTAAGAATTTCATGAATTCATTGTTTTCAATAGCTTAATAGTACTCATATATATATATATATATATATATATATATATATATATATATATTCCTCACACACTATTCCTCTGCACTTCTTTCATCTATATAACCCTGCTCCCTTATTACCTCCTTCCTTTCTTTATTTTTAATGAATATATTCTTCATTTACATTTCAAATGTTATAACACTTCTTGGTTTCCCCCCTCCCCAAAACCCACAAACCATCTTCCTACCCCCTGCATCCAAGAATATGCTCCTCCACTCAACCCACTCCCACAACCCCCACTTGGTTTCCCAACTCTGGGACCTCTATGAGCCTTCACAGGACCAAGGACCTCTCCTTCCACTGATATATATATATATATATATATATATATATATATATCAATTTCTGTATCCATTCCTCTGTTGAAGGACATCTGGGTTCTTTCAAGCTTCTGGCTATTATAAATAAGGCTGCTATGAACATAGTGGAGCATGTGTCCTTATTACATGTTGGAATATCATCTGGGTATATGTGCAGGAGTGGTATCACAGGGCCATCAGGTAGTGCTATGTCCAGTTTTCTGAGGAACTACCAAAATGATTTCCAGAATGGTTTTTCCAGCTTGCAATCCCACCAGCAATGTAGACATGTTCCTCTTTCTCTACATCCTCTCTAGCATCTGCTGTTCCCTGAATGTCTTAGCCATTCTGACTGCTGTGAGGTAGAATCTTAGGGTTGTTTTGATTTGCATTTCCCTGATAACTAAGGATGCTGAACATTTCTTTAGGTGCTTTAGAGCCATTCAAGTTTCCTCAGTTGAGAATTCCCTGTTTAGCTCTGTGCTCCATTTTTTTTTTTCTTCGAGACAGGGTTTCTCTGTGTAGCCCTGGCTGTCCTGGAACTCACTCTGTAGACAAGGCTGGCCTGGAACTCAGAAATCTGCCTGCCTCTGCCTCTGCCTCCCAAGTGCCAGGATTAAAGGTGTGCACCACCACCACCTGGCTTTGTACCCCATTTTAATAGGGTTATTTGACTCTCTGGAAACTAACTTCTTGAAGTCCTTGTATTCTTTGGATATTAGCCCTTCATCAGATATAGGGTTGGTAAAGATTTTTTTCCCAATTTGTTGGTTGCCGTTTTGTCCTATTGACTGTGTCCTTTGCCTTACAGAAGCTTTGCAGTTTTATAAGGTCCCATTAGTCAATTCTTGATCTTAGAGCATAAGCATTGGTGTTCTATTCAGGAAAATTTCCCCTGTACCCATGTGTTCAAGGTTCTTCCCCACTTTCTCCTCTATAAGCTTTGGTGTAACTGGTTTTATGTGGAGGTCCTTGATCCACTTGGACTTGAACTTTATACAAGGAGATCAACCTTCAGTTGATCTAGAACCATTTGTTAAAAATGCTGCCTTGCCGGGCGGTGGTGGCACACGCCTTTAATCCCAGCACTTGGGAGGCAGAGGCAGGCGGATTTCTGAGTTCGAGGCCAGCCTGGTCTACAAAGTGAGTTCCAGGACAGCCAGGGCTGCACAGAGAAACCCTGTCTCAAAAAACCAAAAAAAAAAAAATGCTGCCTTTTCCCCACTGGAAGATTTTAGCTCCTTTGTCAAATATCAAGTGACCATAGGTGTGTGAGTTCTTTTCTGGGTCATCAATTCTATTCCATTGATCTTCCTGCCTATCTCTGTACCAGTACCATAAGATTTTTTTTTTATCACTATTGGTCTGTAGTAGAGCTTGAAGTCAGGGATGATGATTCCCCCAGTAGATCTTTTGTTTTTCCTTTCTTTATTTTACTCACTATTTCTACCCTTATTTTGAAAAGCATGTTCCTTTATTAAAAACCTTTTATGTTAGAATTGAAGATTTATGTGGAAAATATTTCTGATAAAATAGAAGAGATATATAGAAAACATGTTAAAATTACAGAAAATTAATGAGTAAAATGGTAGACATTAAAAAGTTGCTTAATTAATTGAAAAAGGAAGTAGCAACATTTTATGATAAAACTGAAGATTTACATGGAAAATTTTTCTGATAAAATTGTAGAAAAATTTAGAAAAACATGTTAAAATTGAAGATTATCATGGAAATTTTTAGACAGATATACTAATGATAGGCATAAAAGTATTCCTAAATTGATTGAAAGTGGAATTGTAAATATTTTTGATAAAGTTGAAGATTTACCTGGAAAATATTTCTGATTAAATTGAAGAAATATATAGAAAAACATGTTAAAATTGAAGATTATCATGGAAAATTATACAGATAAATTGGTAGGCATAAAAATAATTCTAAGTTGATTGAAGGTAGAATTATAAACATTTTCATGTAAAGTTGAAGATTTACATGGATAATATTTCTGATAAAATTAAAATATATATATAGAATAACATGTTAAAATGGACTATCACGGAAAATTATACAGAGAAAATGGTAGACATAAAACACTTTCTAAATTAATTGAAGGTGGAATTAAAAATATTTTGTGATAAAATCAGATATTTACATGGAAAACATTTCTGATAAAATAGAAGAAATATATAGAAAAACATGTTAAAATTGAAGATTATCATGAAAAATAATGGAGATTAAATGGTAGGCATAAAAATATTACTAAATTAGTTGAAAGAGGAATTACAAACATTTTCTGATAAAATTGAAGATTTACATGAAAAATATTTCTGTAAGTCTATGTCTTTTTATTGGGGAATTGAGTCCACTGATGTTAAGAGATATTAAGGAATAGTGATTTTGCTTCCTGATATTTTTTATGTTATTTTAATGTTTGTGTGGTTATCTTCTTTTGGGTTTGTTGGAAGATCACTTTCTTGCTTTTTCTAGGATGTAGTTTCCCTCCTATGTTGATGTTTTCCATCTATTATCCTTTGTAGAGCTGAATTTGTGGGAAGATATTGTGTAAATTTGGTTTTATCATGGAATATCATGGTTTCTCCATCTATGGTGATTGAGAGTTTTTCTGAGTATAGTAGTCTGGGCTGGCATTTGTCTTCTCTTAGGGTTTGTATGAGATCTGCCCAGGATCGTCTAGCTTTCATCATCTCTGGTGAGAAGTCTGGTGTGATTCTGATAGGTCTGTGCTTTTTCCTTTACTGCTTTTAATATTCTTCCTTTGTTTACTGCATTTGTTGTTTTGATTATTATTTGCCTGGAGGAATTTCTGTTCTGGTCCAGTCTGGAGTTCTGTAGGCTTCTTTTGTGTTCATGTGCATATCTTTCTTTAGGTTAGGGAAGTTTTCTTCTATAATTTTGTTGAAGATATTACTGGCCCTTTAAGTTGGAAATCTTCACTCTCTTCTATACCTATAATACTTAGGTTTTGTCATCTCATTTTGTCCTGGATTTCCTGGGTGTTTTGGGTTACCAGCTTTATGCATTTTGTATTTTCTTTGACTAATGAGTCAATGTTTTCTATGGTATCTTTAGCACCTGAAGTTCTTTCTTCTATCTATTGTATTCTGTTGTTGATGCTTGCATCTATGACTCCTGATTTCTTTCCAAGATTTTCTATCTCCAGAGTTGTCTCCCTTTGTGATTCTTCATTGTTTCTACTTCCACTTTTAGATCCTGGATGGTTTTGTTCAGTTCCTTCACTTGTTTGTATTTTTCCTGTAATTCTTTAAGGGATTTTTGTGTTTCCTCTTTAAGGGCTTCTGCCTGTTGACCCATGTTCCCCTGTATTTCTTTAAGGGATTTTTGTGTTTCCTCTCTAAGGGCTTCTGCCTGCTGACCCATGTTCCCCTGTATTTCTTTAAGGGATTTTTGTGTTTCCTCTCTAAGGGCTTTTACCTTTTGACCCATGTTCTCCTGTATTTCTTTAAGGGAGTTATTTAAGTTCTTATTGAAGCCCTCTATTAATATCATGAGATAGGATTTTAAATCCAACTCTTGCTTTTCCCATGTGTTGGGGTCTTCAAGACTTGCTGTGGTGGGAGAACTGGGTTCTGATGTTGCCAAGTAGCCTTGGTTTCTGTTGGTAGGATTCTTGTGCTTGCCTTTTGCCATGTGGTTATCTCTGGTGTTAGTTGGTCTTGCTGTCTCTGGCTGGAGCTTGTCCCTCCTGTGGGTCTGTAAGCCTGTGCTAGTACTCCTGGAAAACAACCTTTCTTTTGGCAGGGTCTGTGCACAGAAAGCTGTGAAGTCACCTGGCTCCCTGGTGCAAATGGCATCCTGAAGACCTCTGTCCCAGCTGCTTCACTGATTGTCCGCCCTGTGGAATCCCAGCTTTTCCACTCCAGAAAGAAGGTGGAGACCTCAGCTCCATGCTCAGAAGTGGAAACATTGCTGGGAGACCACTCTCTCCTGGTGGGCCATGCAAGAAGCCTGTGGAGCTGCCCAGCTGCCAGGTGCAAATGGTGTCTCGAAGACTTCCATCTCAGCTGCTCCACTGATTGTATGCCAGATGCACTCCTAGCTGTTCCCCTCCAGAGAGGTCACTATTTCTACCCTTAACCAAAGTGATGCTTAACTTTGTTCTATCTTAGTATTTACATTCTATTTCACTTTTACTGGACATGTTGGTGGCTTGTAATAATTTTCAGTATATTTTGACATTGTGTATAGATTGATGCTGTTATCAAAACAAGCATTGGTTTTCTACTGTTGAGTGGTACTGGGGATTGATTTTCCAGGGCTGGTTGATCAGCCAGAAGACTGACCCCCCCAAAAGCCAGATGAGATATCAAAAACAAAAGATTGGCATGTCACAATGAAGAAATTTACATGGCATGAGAATGGAAGCAACATGTCTCCTCCCAGAATCATGACTTCCCACATGCTGAACTCAGAGGTACTGACTGAGATAGGCCAGATGGTCCAGGACAATGTTAAGAATGACAAAGATCCTGCAAGAAGATACATATGCTCAAAAGAATTCAACCCAGGGAGGAAAGTCAGAAACACACAGGGAAAGATCACAAAATCACAAAAAAAAAAAACTGGATTAAATCAGCAATGCAGAATAAGTTTATCATGAATATTGAGATATTGAAAAGAAAAGCATATAAATAAATAAATAAATAAATAAATAAATAAATAAAATGAAAAAATGAAAAAATAAAAAAGAGAAAAGAAAAGCCAAATTGACATGTTCAGAGTCAAATCTCAGCAAATCAAATAAATAGATTGGAAAGTATCGCAGATAACCAAGGAGAATAAAGGTTCACAAGAATTTACATTCACGAATTGCTAACAAGGGCATGAATATCCAAGAATGCTGGTGCATGCTAAAGACATTAAACATAAGAATTCACAGACGGGAGAAGGTGCTGATATGTAGACTAAGAGCACACAGATGTGAATTAGAAATGTAAGGGTTCATTGGAAAGCCAGTAGTGTTTGATAGTGTTTTGCTGGGGCAAACACATGAAGGAACATTTTACTGAAGTGTACACAAGTGTGAATGGCTAAGGCAGACTCCTGATGGAATGTTTAACTGAAACAGATACAGTTGAAAGGATGTCCTGCTAAAGCAAGCACATGAAAGGGCATGTGATAAAGGACTTTTTGCTAGCAATGCCCATGTATTGGTCCACTTTACACTACATAGTTGAGCTTCATTTGTAGGGACTCCTTAGAGAGAAACTTATCACGAAAACTTCTGGTGGTGTGCTGAGGCTTCTTGCTGTTTCCTCGAACTCTGGTCAATTGGCAAAGTGATGTCAGCTGAGACAAATGCACATCCTAGGACAAGACCCATGGATGGCATGCGATGTTTGATGTATAAATAGGACTCGACAGATGGTGAGATGATCTGGAGGCTGGGCTGAGCTTGGCTTCCTGGTACAACTAATTCATCCTCACTGATTTTCACTTAGCTGAGAGAGGAACAGCCTAGAACTTTTCCTGGTGTTCCTGCTGGTCCCTCCTGCTCACTTGTGCTGAGGCTGAGGCCTGGCTGTCTCTACTGGGTACTATCACTGATATTTATTCATGTTTGCTATCCCAACTCTACCAAACTGGACTGTGATGTAATGTTTGTGAGTGGATTGCTGCTGTTGACCTATGAACTGAACTGCAAATTTCCTGACAACACAGATGGGATCTGCTCCAAAGAACCACTTCTAAATAGGTCCACTTCCCCCTTATCATTTCTTTCCCACTACCTCTGGTGGAAGGGAGGTTAAAGAGTTTGAGAACAATCACTAAAAGCAGACTTTGAAAAAGTTAAAAGTTGCACAGGTGTGTCCAACCCATGGCCAACAGGCTATATATGGCAAATGCAAAATTATATACCTAAAACAGTGTGAAATGTTTTTAACTTAATTGTGTGGCTATTGACTATGAATTTATATATGGCATTGTGGAAAGGCTGGATATGTCTAACATCTGTTCACTGAAAAGATAGCAGAACAATTCAAAATTAAAGAAAAAATGGATATTCACACATAAAGACCAACGTAAAGCTCTAACTAGACATTACCAGAGAAGAAGCATTCTGTACCTCAGAGCCAAAACACCATAAATAAAAAGCAAAAGAAATAATATTGACATCTGTGAGAGCAAAACATCAACTTCCTTCTAAAGGCAAAACACCAGCTCTCTCATCAGAAATCCAAACCAAAACCAAAACCAAAAAAGAATATATATGTCCAACCTGAAAGTATGTATCTGCCAACAAACATTGCTATACCTACAGAAACTATATTTAAATGTTGAGAGAGAGAGAGAGAGAGAGAGAGAGAGAGAGAGAGAGAGAGAATAATTCAGGTCAAGCCCAGAAGAAAGCAGTTTGAGACCTCAAAGTTACTCCTCAAAGGAAATTTAAACTAATACTGTTCAGAAAAGTGGAAGCAGGGAGGACTTAGGGTAGCTATGGGGATAGTTGTAGCTGAAACTCCTAGCAGTGGGGGATATGGATATAGGAACTGGCCACTTCCTATAGCCATGCAGGATTCCCAGTGCATAGATAAGGACAGCAACCCACCCACATAAACCTTCTGCCTAAAATGTGTCCTGCCTACAAGACATGCAGGGACAAATATAGAGCAGAGATGGAGGAAATAGCCAACCAATGACTGTCCCAAATTAAGACCCATCCCATGGGCAAGAGCCAATCCCTGATACTATTAATGATACCTTATTATTCTTGCAGACAGGAACCTAAATAACATTTCAATACATTAAACAACTCAACCAACAAAATGACCTGCAAAAATACAGAGATCAGAAAGTACATCTGAGTAACAGCCTTCAGTGCAAATGAAATGTCTTATATCACCAACAAAGAAAGGAAGACAGTCTAAGTGTATTAAAAACTAGCCCCAACTATTAGCTGTCTCCAAGAATCACACAAACATACAACCATACAAACATGCAATCATACAAATATCATTGTTAGTTTAAATTCTCTTTGAGGAGTAACTTTACTATCAGTAAAGACACACAGACCAAGAGTCAACAGGTGGAAACTAGTCCTTCTGGTGAATAGAAATGGAAAAGAAGCTGACATGGGTATTCTGATATCTGATAAAGTCAACTTCAAGCCAAAATATAAAGAAAGAACATTACATATCAACCAAAAAAGTAATCAAGAAAATGCAGCTGAATAATCCATACTGGTCATGTTCTTAGTACTTGGTACTCTGCTACCAAAAGAGAAACATAAACACCAACCCAGCTACACATCCTTTTATCTACAGTGGCATCCTGCCTGCAAGACACACTAGTGCAATGGTGGTGCAAATATCTGCTTTGACTTAAGGCTATCTCTATGAAATGTAACTGATACCTCACATTGTTCAGGTGACCAAGAACCTGAGAGTAGATAGCCCAGGGACCATGGTAAAACTAAATACGACTGGCTTTTTTTCTGTTTTAATGTTAATGTTAACTTTTACTTGTTTACTTTTCTTACTCTACAGGTCATTTGCATATACATGTATGTAGGAATATATATATGGCAAATGTGGCCAGTGAATATACTTTAGTCTTGGGCTGCAAATATGGAGCTAATTCTTGGCTGCGAAGACTGTGCGTATGGGAGAGGGAGAAAAGGAACCTGTCTGTGTCAAGAGCTGGACAGGAAGCAGAAGTGTATGCTGGAGTCAGAGGTTCAGGATCTCCTACCTATGACTGCTGGGAGCAGAAGTGAGTAGGGCAGCACAAGGACCCTTTACTCTTCAACACTGACAGAAAGGCAGGGAACACTTATTATAATTCCTAGTAGAAACAGAAACTTAATAACTGGTAGCAGTGTAAGAAAATTAATAATGTAGAAAGTTAGCAAACAAGCACATAATATTGGAAACATTTCAGCTTGTCATAAATGCTATATGCATCTAAAATGCAACAGCAATTCCATATTTAAGCATTTATTTCAGAGAAATAAAAGCTAACAATTTACATAAATGTGATCAAATATTTAGAGAAATTTAACTTGTGAAAGCTGAAAATTTAAAATAGACAATATGTCCTTCAAAAGGTAGACTGTTACAAAAATGTGATATAAATATCATATATCTCTCAGATACATATACACATACCATGGATCAACACTCAACAATAAAAAAGAATGAACTCTTGAAACACACAATGTCTTAAATGAATGAATTTCCAGGTAATTATGGAAAATAAAAAACCAATTCCAAAGGTTGCATTCTACATAATTACAAACATACATATATTCTTTTCATTATATATATAAACATATAAACACATACATATTTGTTAAAATGGAAAGTTACCGAATTGGAGACCTGAATAGTAATTATGTCAGGAGAAGTGAGCATGGCTCCTGTGAGACCAAAGGAGGCATCCTAGGGATGATGGAAATGACCTTAATTTGACCTCTTCAATGTCAGTGTCCTGACCACAATATACAAGATACATACATATGTATATCTATATAGATATATAGATATATGCATATGATACACACACACACACACACACACACACACACACACACACATATATATATATATATATATATATAGAGAGAGAGAGAGAGAGAGAGAGAGAGAGGGAGAGACAAAGCATAGTCCCCTTGTTTTAGTTCTTAAAACCACACATAGAATTATCCTTAAACTAAAAAATTATTTATTTATTTATTTATTTATTTATTTACATAGATAAGTAGATAGTTTTGTGCTTCTGTATGTGTGTGTGTGTGTCTGTGTGTGTGTGTGCGAGAGAGAGGGGGGAAAGGGGGCACATGCATGCATTCCACAAGAAGTATGTCAAGGACAAAGGACAGCCTGCAGCAATCAGTTCTTTCCTTGGAACATGTGGTTTCCAGGGAACAAACTTCAGTGTTGAGGGCAGGTGCCTTTATCCCTTTAACAATCTCATAATCTCTCTAAAAGGTTGCTTTTTTAAAAAAAAAATTTTATTCTTATTGAATTTAATTATTTAGTGGGAGGCATAATTGTCCCAATCCATGTGCTGGGTAAGAGGACATCATTGAGTGGTTTTAGAGGATCGATTGGGCCATCATCAGGCTTGGCAGCAAGCACCTTTACCCACTAGGTCATTGGATCAACTAAAATATAATCTCTTTCAAAGTTCATTCTTTTCCCAGGACAATTTATAGAAAACTCCTATGTGAGCCAAGATGAGCTCACTGATATAACAGCCAGAATTCTATTCAGCATTTCCAGAAACGTCACAAAGAAGAATGTAATTCATTATTACTTCCTGGTCCCAGAGAGATTCCAACTCAGGTGTCTGGTAGATACCCCATGAAGAGAGAGCCTGTTAAATAACAAATGCACACAAAAACTGAGTGAGAATCTTTGAATGGCTGACTCATCTGTGAGGACAATGCTCCCTCTTCCAGCTGGATTGTAAGACTATTGGAAAGCAACCAGACTTCTTCCACTCAATGCACATCATCAGAGCTCATAAGAGTTCCTTGCTGTTATATTTTTATTCATAAATATTTAATGTATTATTTCTTTTGAGAAAGAACAGGCACAGATAAATTGGTCTCTTAGCAGCTATAACTCTCAGGATATCTGATAGTCAAGTTGTTTACAGGTTATGCAACTGTTGAGTCTTTGAAAGTCAAAGATTTTTATCAGATAATACCTTAATATAATGAATTTTCAAATATCTATGACAGGATTGTATACTTAATGACACATACACATGGGGAGAGAGAGAGAGAGAGAGAGAGAGAGAGAGAGAGAGAGAGAGAGAGAGAGAGATCAAATACAGACCATGCATATGGGTAATCAAGTATCTTTCCTCCTAGATTCAATCACCTTTGCTACAAACCACTTTTCTGGGGAACCTAAGATATATGTCTGGCTCGATTTTAATGCATATTTTGTTAATTCATGTGTGTGCGTATGTGTGTGCGTGTGTGCATGTGTGCGTGTGTGTGTGTGTGTGTGCGCGCGCATGTGTGTGCGTGTGTGTGTGTGTGTGTGTGTGTGTGAACTTTTATTACTGTGACTTCTGTAAAATGGTAGCCACAATTCTACTTAACCCAAAACATTACTAGCAGACACTTAAAATTACATTTGTGAAAATTCTAAAATGAGAAGCTAGAAACAGGTATGGGACCATCTCCTAGAAAGCTAATTGTACAGACTTTGCAATCTAAAGTCTAAGAAAAAAATACTCATATACTAAGAGGTTTTGTATTATCTGTTTCAAGAATCCATCAAAGCAAATTATGACCATTATGCAATACATTAAGATGATGGTAAGTTAAACTGTGCATATTAGCTACCCAGAGTTATACTAAGCTACTTATGTCTCCAAAATAAATGAATCCAAAAAGAAAAAGAAATATATTTACTATTGATTTGTTTCAAACCCACTTTGTTTCTGATATTTTTAAATGTCCACTTCAGTAAAGTGCTAAAGAAAATTTTTTACCTATTTGTTTTAAGTATCAGAAAATTCAAACAAAAGTATGTATTATACACATCACATATTGACTCTGACTGACAGCTCAATGGCTTTGTATGACTCTTTTCTGTCAACATCCTTTCAGGACCATTTCCAGAAAACTTCTTGCAAAAGAAAATTCATGAATGTTTAAGAATCTTATGTAAAGTGATATAAAATTTGCAAGCAATCAACACAATCTTCATATACCTTTAAATCATGTCTAACATACTAACTAAATTATACACATCCTATGTAAGCATACATATTTCATTCATACATCCAAATATTTTTGTATCCCTGTTGACGGAAGCTGTGCACATAAGATACGCTGAAACAAACAGGGAATTTTTTTTTTTTTTTTTGGTTTTTCAAGACAGGGTTTCTCTGTGTAGCCCTGGCTGTCCTGGAACTCGCTCTGTAGACCAGGCTATCCTCTAACTCAGAAATCTGCCTGCCTCTGCTTCCCAAGGGCTGGGATTAAAGGCATGCCCCACCACCGCCCAGCAATTTTTTGTTAATATTATTTATTTACTCCATTTATGGGCTCTATAAATGCTATCTGGGTTGAATCAATATGAGGCCAATGAATAGAAATGAGGGAAGATATTTCTCACCCCAAGGGGTTTTAAAGTTGTAAATGGCATTAAAAGATAAGGTAGCACAGATGTGGTGAAATTGGCATAAATTAAATCACCATACAGATGTTATAGAAAGCGTTTCCAGTTTGGGGGCATTTCTGTTAGATGCCCAAGAAGACTCACCTTCCCAAGCAGATGATACTATTTCTGTAAGTTCAGCCTGGACAGTGCGTCCCTCAGAGCCTGGTGGACCTGCTTGTTGCGCAGGGTGTAGATGACAGGGTTCAGGAGGGGTGTCACTACCGTGTTCACAAGAGAGGCCTCTCTGTTGGAGGCAACCCTGCTCACTTGCTTCGGTTTCACATATATAAACACACAGCTGCTGTACATCAGTGAGAGGACAATGAGGTGGGACGAGCAGGTGGAGAAAGCTTTCTGTCGATCCTTGGCCGATGGCAGACGCATGATTGAGATTAGTATGTTGCTGTATGCAAATATTGCCACAAGGACAGAAGTGAAAAGGACAAGCACTGCGACACCGAAGGCCATTTTTTCAAGAGATTTGGTGTCTGAACAGGAGAGATGGATTAAGGAGCCAAGGTCACAGAAGAAATGGGGGATGACATTAGAGCCACAGAAAGACAGCCAGGAAAGCTTCAGAATCACTCCGGTTATGAGGATGAAGGAGAGCACATAGCTGAAGAAGACCAGAAGGAAACAGACCGTGGGGTTCATGATGGCTGGGTAGTGCAGAGGCTTGCAAATGGCCAGGTAGCGATCGAAGGACATCACAGCCATGTGGAAGAAAATTGTTGACCCAAGAAATAAGAAAGAAAACGCTTGGATGATACAAGGAGAGAAATGAATTGTTCTGTCTCCAAAAAGAAAGATGGACAGGAGCTTCGGGATAACAGTGGAGATGAAACAGCACTCACAGAAGGAGAAACTCCTGAGGAAGAAGTACATCGGGGTCTGGAGGCGAGGATCGGTCCAGGTGATGGCGATTATGAGTGTGTTTCCTGTGACTGAGGCTAGATACACCAGCAGGTGCACGAGGAAGAGCACCCTGCCCAGGCGCTGGGCCACGAGAAAGCCCTCCAGCACAAAGTCCAGGACTGCTGTCTCATTCCATGCCTCCACCCTTACCTCCTCGTCTTTTGCCATCAGCCCTCCTTGATGTGGTAGACAAACCTGCTGTCACCAAATAGTAAATAATTTAATGGTGGTCACTGCTGTTAAAGGAGGCTCGCCTAAGCTCAGGGCCTGCATGGGCTGCACCAGGTCCTCAGCATCTAAGTTATGGTTATTAGCCTGAGGTTTTTGTGGGACTCATTACTGTGGGATCAGGAGTGTCTCTATCTCTTTTGCCCACTCTTGGGATTCCTATTGGATTTCCTTGTTCAGCCTCACTGTGAGGGTTTTGGACTTGTCTCACTGTGTCTTGTTTTATAGTGTTTGGTGGTTTTCTCTTTGAAACTTGTTTTTTTTTCCATAGGGAAACATGGGGAGTAGGTCCAGGGGAGAGGGGTGATGGGAGGAGGTGGGAGGAATTGAGGGAGGTGAAACTGTGGCTGGGATGAAATGGATGAGAAGAGAACCTATTTTCAATTTTCAAAAATTTTCAAAAAAATTGCTTGCCCTTGTGATTCTAAGGAGTCATATTCTAATTTTAAAATATTTATTTGTAAATTATTTTTTTTTCTTTTCTCATTTCTAAAATACAAAGGTGAAATTTGAAGTTTGTTTTTGTGTTGATTTTTAGAATTATATATTCTGAAAATATTACCTTTGGATCATCTCACCTAAGATAAAGGATAAAACTGAGAATCATATTTTTGAAGATGAAACAAACATTAGTATCACACAACATCATATGTGCCACCCTACAGAAAATAGTGCCAGTTTCTAGACGTGGACTTGTGGTGTGAAGCCCTCCTATGCATTGACTGTGACCTCTGGAAACAGTATTAAACAGCTATAGACCTACTGTCACATTCTAAGCCAGTTTTTAAACAAGGTTCAAATGCATTATTTCCCACTTCCCATAAGGAATTAAATGGCATGAGATGGGTGACTACCCACTGACTGAGATTAAGCAGACTGAGGGGTGCAGATGGTAAAACAGTCCAGGCACAAAGAAGAAAAACATAGTGAGTGTGTAACTCGGGGTCCTGTGCCTTCGCCATCCTTGTGGAATGGCATGTCTGCTTCTGCTGGCCTCCACAGTTGGCCCATGAGCCTCCCCTTCCTGTGAACACTGTTAATAAAAGTTCCCATTGTCAGTCACTGAAGACACATTAACTTTCTAAGAGCCATTGCCCAGTGTTGATGTTGCCAGCAGTAATGATGTGTTACTGCTCCAGAGGGAAGGGTGGGCGTTTGAGTGACATGGGTGCTCCAGGGAAAACTCATCACAAGTCAGTTTGCTTTATTTTCTTGATTGTCCGAATCTACCGCTTTCATTGTGCAGAACCTCAGTGCTGGCTTACACAGGACTCATCTCTCTTTCAATTACACATCCCCTCTACAGCTACACACTTACCAGCAAGCAGCTCCCAGCAGAGATGCCTTGGACAGAGGTTCCTTCTTCTGACAAAGTGAAATCTTTCTCCTATGAAACGAAAAAATAAAAGTAAAAGATCAGTCATACAAAGAGGTGTGTCTTTGAGCCATAAAACAAATAATGCTTGCTTTCTATTTCAAGCCACAGAAAACCATCAAGACTACCGATTTTTAAGAAATAAAAGAGATTTATAAACCTGAGGGTACTAACAGCCATTCTCTCACTCACAGAAATCTGACAGGTAAATTCTAGACCCTTTGAGGCAATTCATAATGCCCAAACCCACACTAACATTTGAGGGTGTTTTCATTTAAAAATCCAGAACATATTCATATGGAATAGTCACGTACTCTGTGGGACTATTATATTATATTATAGCACACTCATGGCACAAAGTGCATAACTTTATATTGGGCCTGAGGTATGGACTAACATGGATGTCACACCTGGCAGCCTGTACATCCATTCACAAAAACTTAGGGAAAAGGACAGTAAATCTGCCTGTTTATGGAGGCTGGTAGCTACTTTCTTATCAACTAGTTATGGAAGACCACACTGGAGAGGTGAAGATAATTGCAGTCATAAATGAGACACATTTATAGATATTATTATTATGTGCTATTATAAACTACTATGGCATTGTGTACTGTCATGGGTGAGGTCACACAGGGTCCAAAAGCACAAACCTCTAGGACATTCATTAGAGGAATATGGGAAAGGGAGTCAAGAGTGAAATGTCAACAAAATCCCAGGAGGTGTTTCATTGTTTGTTTGCTGGAAATGGAAAATTTCAGGAGAATATTCTAATTAACATTCTAAAACCTTTTGACATAGTTCTCAATAACCTGCCCAATCCTCTGTGAAAGTCTTTAGAGGTATATTTGGCATGTCTCCCAAAAATACATAAGTGAGAAAACACAGGATTAGACTGTACATATTTTTCTCAAAGATTTGCTTATGTTTATTTTATATGTAGTGTTTGCCTACATGTATGTGAACCATGTGTAAGCCTTGGTACCAGAAGGGGGAATCAGAATCCCCTGGAACTGTGTGACTACAAACAGCTGTGACCTGACTCATGGATCATGGAAACTGAACCTGCGTTCTCTGTAAGAGAATAAGTATTCTTAACTGCTGAACCATCTCTCCAGCCCTACAGTTTACATACTTTAGAATGAAGAAATTTAAATGTACAGATGAGACTGATGCAAAGGACAGTCATGTAATCACCTCTCAGACTGTGACATTTCCCATGTTCCTACAAATTCCTTTGTCCCCTTACAGGAAAGAGCTCTCACCATTAGAAAACAATTACTAAAGTTTCTATGGTGCTGCAATGTCTAAATCCCACCTGCAAGAGTTGGAATTTAATAACAGAATATAATATTTGGTTATTGGAAAAGAGCACTGTAAATCCCAGAGTATGGGATCAAATTAAATTTTCCTTCTTGGAAAAAAATCACTTTTGCTAGTTCATGCCCATGGCACAGCAGGTGTCCCTCTCACCTAGCCTTTGTTACTCTTCAGGGGGTGCCTTAGGTCATTTATGCCTCAGAGTTAGTGATTTATTCTTTTATATTCACTATCTTAAACCACAGTTTTCCATTCTCCAGTGAAGGACATTTATGTCGAGTTACAGGCTATAATGAGTCAAGATGCTATGACCATTCTTTCTTCATATAATACATCTCTACTATAGATTTCCCTTTCCCACTCTTGCTAGTTTCTCTCCAAACCAACCCTGTACCCTAGATCCCACCCCCAGCCCCTGTCCCCTGAAAAGCACAGGCTTCCCAAGAACATCAACCATACACTGCACAAGATACCATAAAACTTGGTACAAACCCTTTCATCAAGGCTGGGCAAAGCAATCCAATAGGAGGAAGAATCCCAAAAGCAGTCAAAAGAGTCAGAGACACCCATTTTTCCTCTATCAGAAGTTTCCACAGAACACTATGTCAGCAACCATGACATATATGCAGAGGACCTACCACAGACCCATACAGGCTCTGCAATTGCCTCTTCAGTCTCTATGAGCCCCCCATGAGCCCTGCTTAGTTGACTCTGATGGCAGTTTTCTTTCTCTCAGGGTCCTTGACCCCTTTGTCTCCCACAATTCTTAATCCACCTCTTCAGCAGGATTCCCTCGGGTTTGAGGGAAAGGACTTGATGGAGACTTACAACCTGGCCTCTCTCTGCCTCATGTTCACCTGTGGGTCTCTGCATCTGCTCCCATCAGCTGCTGGCGGTGCTCACTCTGATGATATCCACAGCTGACCTATGAGTACAGCAGAACATCATTAGGAATCAGTTCCGTTGTTGTTGTTGTTGTTGTTGTTGTTGTTGCTGTTGTTGTTTGATTTCACCAGTTGTATTTGCTCTAACCAAGGCCTCTGGGCTATCCAGCCTCTGGTTCTCTGTCATCTAGACAGTGTCAGGCATGGCTCCCTCTATGTGGCATGCGGCACAAATTAGAGCAGTCATTGGATGGATACTCTCACAAGTTCTATGCCAACAGCTATGATTATTTTTATAAAAATCATTTGAAAACACAAGTATTTGATGCTCTTGAGTAATTCACATGTACTTCAATTAACATGTTCAAGTTCTAAGTAATGGGCTGAACCTTTTGTATATTTCACAAAGTTACAGGTTTCATAACAGCATTTCATATATCGTATTCTTTACCCATCAAGTCTGCCCCATTACTCTCCCTTACATACCTGCTGGTCATCTTTCTTCTATGCTTTCCTTTCTTACACACACCCTTGTTTGCATATCTATATTCTGAATATGTGAGAACACATGCAATGTTTGCATGTGCCTGGCTTGATTTGCTGAACATGATGTTCTCCAGTACCACTCTGGGAAATGGCATACGGATCTTGATTTCTGTTAGCAAATAAAGCAGGATTGTGTTGACATGGCACACTATCTTCTGTCCACTCATCTTCTGATGGACAGCTGAGATGATTCATGAACTTTCCATTGCTGGCCATGCTATGCCAATCATGCATGTGCAGACATCTTGGTAGGATACTAACCAAGATCTCTTCAGAATTGTTACTCAGAGTGGCTGAGCTGGATCATGTGGTAATTCTGCCTCTGTAGGGCTTTGTTTTATGTTTAGGAGAAGGAATCTTACTCATTAGCTCAGGGTGGCCTTGAACACTCAGCCAAACCCTTCTTCATTCAACCCACTGAATGCTGGGATGGCAGGTGTGAGCCACCACACCCAGCTTGCTTTTTAGACCCTTTCAGGAAATCTCATTCTTACTTACCAGATGCAATACTTAAATTCCTACCAAGACTCTTCCCTTTCCACATCCTTGCCAGAATTTGTTGTTTATCTGGTCATTGCCAATATAACTTGAGTGACGTGGAGCCTCCATGTGGTTTTGGATAATAATTTCCTGATGCTGAGGATATTGGAAGGTTTTTTTTTTTTCATGCATTTATTGACCATTTGTGTTTCTTCTTCTGAGAAGTCCTTGCTCAATTCATTCATCATCTGCAATACTTTTACTTTTTTTTCTGGTGTCAAGAAAAGTGTTTAAGTGCTGGAAATCAGACCTAGACACATTTAAATCCTAGACCTAGTAGTAGTGGGTGTGTTAGAATTTCCTAGCAAAGCAGAAACTGTGGGAAACATAAAAGAAACATAAGCTAAATGGAAGACATAGAAAACACTTCTCACTTCTCTGTATCAATCATCTCTATCATCTTTTATTTATCATCTTAATCTAGTATCTCTATATCTGTCTTTTAGCTCTCTGTCTGTCTGGACATGGATGTTTTGAACCCTTTGTATATTCTCAATATTCATCCCCATAAGATACACAGATGATAATTTCTTCTATTCTGCTGACTGTCTTTTTCACTCCATTAATTCATCCCTTCATCACTTAGAAGCTTATAAATTTGATGAGATCCCATTTGTCAGTTTTTGCTGGTATCCCCAAGGCTATGGGAGTGATTTTCAGAAGACTTTTTGTTTGCGTGTTTTTGTTTTTGTTTGTTTGTTTGTTTGCCTCTCCCTACATGTCAGTGTTTTATCCTAGAAGTTTCCAAGTTTCAGATCCTCCAATGAGGTCTGTGATCTAATACCAGTTGCTTTTTGTGGAGAGGGAGGCACATGGATGTAGCATCATTCTTCCACATTTGGGATCCAGAGACTGTTTTGCTCCAGTGTATGTTTTTGGCATGTTTGTCAGGGTCGGGTGGCTGTGGTTGTATAAGATAGCGTCTGGGTTGTCTATTCTATTTCACTGGACTGTGTATGTCGTGTGATCGTACCATGAGGTTTTGTGTTACTCTTCTGAAGTGTGAATTCCCTGCTCTGATGCCTCCATCATTGCTCTTTTGGCTAAGAAATACTCCAGCCTCCTCGGTCATTTGTTCCTCAGTGTTAACTTAAGGATAGTTTCTAACTTTCTGTGAGAATGTCAGTAAGAGTTTCATAAGAATCACATTGGATTAGTAGATTTTTGTGTAATATAGAAATTTTCACAATATTAGATTGACTGGCTGAGGAACATGAGTATACTTTCAACCTTTCAGTGTCTTCAATTTTTTTCTTTTGGTATTTTGATGTTTTTGATGTAGATGGTTTCACCCCCTAGGTTTATTCGTAAGTAGCTACAAAGCTATTGTGGACAGTAGTGATTTCATGCTTACAGAAGTATGGAAAAGCTACTGGTCTTGTGAGCTTATTTTGTGTCTAGATTCTTTAATTTATTTTTTTAAATCAATAGAGCATGTTTATTAATAAATGACATTACACAGTATAGCTATTACTATAGATTATTTAGCCATTTACCAACTGAAGAACAATTTTAGTGATTAGGCATAAACTTCATTATAACCTCCATCTGTAGGAAAGTATATGAAAATATCTTATAAGGTCTTAGTCTATTAGTATCTTTTATTTATTTTCTATATTCTTTGTTTACATTCCAAAGGCTTTCCCCTTTCCCAGTTCCCCCCTCACCATATGTCCCATAAGTCCTCTTCCCCCCACATTCCCCAATCACCCCCTCCTCACCATTTCTCTGTTCTGATACTCTCCTACAAAACTGGATCCAGTCTTTTCAAGACCAGGGTCCTCTCCTTCCTTCTTCTTGGGAATCTTTTGATTTGCTAATGTGCCTTGAGTATTCAGAGCTTCTGGGCTCATTAATATCTACTTATCAGTGATTGCATTTCATGTGTATTCTTTTGTGATTGGTTTAGCTCACTTAGGATGATATTTTCCAGATTCCATTCGTTTACATCTCAAATGGCATCCTACTTCTTGGTTACTCCTCCACAATCCCCCATCCCATCCAACCTCTCCCTTCTCTCCTTGGCCTCTGCGAGTATGCTCCCCATCCATCCACCCACTTCTAACCCACTGCTCCAGCATCCCCCTACACTGGGGCATCAAGACTCCACAGGACCAATGGCCTCCCTTCCCATTGATGCCAGACAAAGCCATCCTTTACTACATATGTATCTGGAGACATGGACCCCTCCATGTACACTCCTTGGTTGGTAGTCTAGTACCTGGGAGATCTGAATGGTCTGGTCAGCCCACATTGTTCTTCCTATGGGGTTGCAATCTCCCTCCACTCCTCCAGTCCTTCCCCCAGCTCCCCACCAGGGTCCCAGCTCAGTCCAATGGTTGGCTGAGAGCATCCACATCTGCATTGGTCAGGTGCTGGCAGAACCTCCCAGGGAACAGCCACACCAAGTTACTATAAGCAAGTGCCCCTTGGTAACAGCAATAGATTCAGGGTTTAGTGTCAGCAGATGGGATGGATCCCAAGGTGGGGCGGCCTCCGAATGGCCCTTTCTTCAGGCTCAGCGCCATGTTTTGTAACTGTCTTTCCTTTGGATAGGAACATTTCTGGGTTAAAAACTTTGAGATAAATGGGTGGCCTCATTAATCATCTGGGACACATAAGGTGAACTCTGCAAGATTTATCTCCTCTTTGCTGTGCAGCTGGACCATGCCATCTGTGAGTAGAGATTTTTACTTAGTAGAGACATTTTTACTTCTATCTTTCCCATTGTTCCCATTTTAATTTTCCTTTTGAATATTATTTTAAGCACTATACTAAACAAACTTGAAAGTCTGAACATGTTGTCTCCTTCCTGATTTTAAACTAAATATTTTAAGCTGTGAGGTGGTTCAGCAGGTGGGAGGACTTGTTTCTATGCTTGACAACATAAATTCAATCCCCAAGACTCAAATGATAGGGCCTGATGCCCACAAGTTAGCCAAACTGACTCAGCTATTAAAAACAATGTATTCATAAAATTCTTAGGCAAATGGATGGAGCTAGAAAATATCCCCAGTGAGGTAACCCAATCACAAAAGAACACACATGGTATGCACTTGCTGATATGTGGATATTAGCCCAAAAGACAGGAATACCAAAGATACAACTCACAGACCACCTGAAACTCAAGAAGAAGGAAGACCAAAGTGCGGATACTTTGATCCTTATTGGAAAGTAGATCAAAATAATCATGGCTCACAGCCAACCAATAGAATGAGCATAGGGTCCCCAGTGGAGCAGCTAGAGAAAGGACCCAAGAAGCTGAAGAGTTTTGCAGCACTGTAAGAGGAACAATATATGTACCAACCAGTACCCCCAGAGATCCCAGGGGCTAAACCATCAACCAAAGAGTACTCATGGCAGTACCTATGGCTCCAGCTACATATGTAGCAGAAGATGACCATTTCAGACATCAGTGAGAAGAGAGGTCATAGGTGTTGTGAAGGTTTTAGTTAATTTAGATAACATTTTAGAGATCTCATCTTTCATTAAATTCTATTTTCATACCTCAAATTGTCATTATTATTTTACTCCACTGTTTTTATTTTCACACGTCCTTATTGAAGCATTTGTTCCAGAATAGGGGAGTACAACTCATGAAATTGGGATTGGGGGAAGATGAGCAGGGGAGGGTGAATGGGATAGGGGATTTTTGGAGGGGAAAAGCAGAAAGGGTATACAATTTGAAAGCAGAAGGGGTTTACAGCCCCATGGGAAGAACAATGATGTTGGCCACCCAGACATCCTTGAGGAGTCCGGATGCCTCAGGACTCCCAGGGACTAAACCATCAACCAAGGGGTACACATGGTTCCAGCCAAAAATGTGGCAAATGAATGCCTTGATGGGCATCAGTGGGAAGAGTGGTCCTTGGCCAGGTAAAGGCTCAATAGATTCCCCAACAAAGGGAAATCGAGGGGGGGTGGGAGTGGGTTGGGTGGTGGGAGTAGGGGTTGGGGGTCTTTGTGGAGGGTGGAAATTGGGAAAGGTTTTACCATTGGAAATGTAAATGAAGATGATATTCAATAAAATTTAAAAAGAAATGTAAATAAAGCAAATATCTAATAAAAATTCGTAGACATAAAATAAAAGAAATTAGAATTTCCAATGTATTGATAGCCCAGAAAAATAACTTACATGCACAGGACAATGATTTCAAAACAATCCTGAACATGTTCAAAAATATCAAAGAAGAGATAAACAAATGCTTCAATAAGGACGTGTGAAAATAAAAACAGTGGAGTAAAATAATAATGACAATTTGAGGTATGAAAATAGAATTTAATGAAAGATGAGATCTCTAAAATGTTATCTAAATTCACTAAAACCTAAATTGAAAAACTCATGAAGTTGAACAAGATGCTCAGAGGACTGTATCTCCAACAGGTTAAATTATGTAGAAGAGCGAACATCTAGTCTCAAGGACAAAGTAGAAGTGGACCACTTGTTCAAAGAAAATGTTAAATCTAAGAAGAAACCAAGAATTTAACATACAGGAAATATGGAACACTATAAACATTGAACCTACAAATAATATATATGGAAGAAGATGGAGAAGAAACCAAGGATAATGGCACAGAAAATATTTTTTTTAACAAAATCATTGAGGAAAATTCCTCAAATCTAATGTACATGAGAAAGAAAGACTGTTTAGAGTATCAAGAGAAAAAGCAGGATTTAGTCACATAGAAAGTCAAGAGAGCAGAATAACATTTGGCTTTTCAGTGGAAACGCTGAAAGCCAGGAGGGCCAAGACTGTGTTCCAAATTTGGAACACAAATGAGAAAGAGACAAAAACAATATCGATACTGCATTTGTTCTTCTCTTGGTAAATTTGTCTTTCAAAGTCACAGGTCTAGTTCCTCTTGGTTATCAAACATATTAACATGGAGATGTTTACAATATCACATTGTTATTCTTGTAATACCTGCAGGATACGTGGAGTCACTCCCTTCATTCTTCATGTAGAAAGCTTTCCTGGTCCACGCTGTACCCATCACTCTATCTCTGGTTAGTCTTGTTGACTTTAAACATCTTAGGAGTCACTTCAAAGACTGAGATTCAGATTTGCTTGTTTTCACTCCGCCTCCCAGTTCTTTGATTGATTGAATACAAATTACTTGCAAACTTACTCAAATAGCTTCCATTTGAATTCAAATTATGTTCTTAATCTTAAAATTAAATGTTTAAACAATTAATTTACATCTCTTTCAAGTATTAGCACTTTCTAGACTATATTTATAATATTGTCTGTCAACAAGTCATGATTTCCAATGAGTTCTTTACAGCCAAATGTTGTTCTCACAGATCATTTGTTACTATTTTTGTTGTTTCTTTGTCATCCACTCTGAACTAATTACATCCTAACTTTCCATTCCTGTAAAGAGTTTTGACATTGACTTTACAGCCCAATAAAAGTTCTGTTGTGATAAAGTTCCCACCTGCTCATGAAAGTAATGTGCATCCTGCAAATGCAAAATGCAATAATGTGCGAATCAGTCAAGCCCCATTTGTTCATTACTGGACATACACAGTTCTGAAGGCTTCGTTGTCCTTCCCCATTAATAACTGAAAAAATGACATGAGAACATCCAACCACAGCTGCGTGTACTTTATTCTTGTTCTAGTGATTCCCATTTTCCCTGTGCTTTAAATCTACCTTTTGATACACACACACACACACACACACACACACACACTCTCTCTCTCTCTCTCTCTCTCTCTCTCTCTCTCTCTCTCTCTCGTATCACACCATGTCTTTATAATTGGGTCATGTTTTTACCAATCTGCTTGGAGTGCTATTATTTCATAACATTGGCTTATTTTTTCTTTTGAAATTTTGTACTTATGAATTTAAGACTGTCTCTATGTTCTTAAATTTTATGCCATAATCAACTCATTGGTAACAGCCTCTCTTAATTAAAAAAAAAAGTCTTAATCTACTTACACTTTGCCATTATGGTAAAGTTGGATTTACCTCTGTGGTCACAATATTTATTTCAGTTTGTCCTTTCTATAATATAATGGTGCCCTCCTTAGCTAGTTGTTACTTCAGTATACACCAAGTCCGAAAGCAATCTGGGGAGGAAAAGGGTTTACTTGGATTCCAGGTTACAGTTAATTTAAGGAAGCCAAGGAATGAACCAAAGGCAGGAGCTTGAATTAGAAATGGCAGAAGGCTGTGGCTTTCTGGCTTATTCCTATGGTCATAGTCAGCTGCCTTTCCCACACAGCCTAGGTCTTCCTGTTCTAGGAAGAAAATAGCAGTGCACACATGTGCTAGACATACCCACATCAGTTAAAAAAAACAATCAAGAAAATGCCCCCATAGATATGCCCATAGGACATCTGATGGAGGCCATTCTCCAAGAGGATCAACTTACCAACAAAACTAACCAGAACATGACTATTTTCCTGTCTTGTTCTCCATTCAGCTTCTCTCATGACGCATGATTGATCAATAGATTCATTTTTTCTTTGTGATAGAATGAATACCTAACCTTGTCCATAAATTCATCTCAAGAAGAATTATTATCTTCTAACTTTACAGTTAGATTTCTTTTAACTCTGAGGTAATTTCTCCTGAATTATTTGCATTTCACCAGCATGGTAACCAACATACAACTCTAGTCTGATTAACAATCTATAATTCCTGTGACTTGTGTTGGCCCATTAGTTTAAATGGTTCAGACTGAATTCAGCCTGGTAAATGAATGAACGCAATGGCAATTTTTTTTATTTCAATGCTTCACATCTTAGTGAAAACTAGATGTGTAATGATCTCTGTTTATATGCAAATATTCATCATGGGAAACAATTGTAGTAAGTGGTGTAAAGTAAATTATTCTCAATATCATGACATTTATTGTTTATACATCATTCAAATTTTGGTATGATGATCACACAAAGCAGTCATCAAATAAATGTCAAATTCTTGGTTCTCATTAATATAATTTTTCCATTCCCAACATTCTTTGTTCCTATATGACTACAACAGGATATGTGAAATCAGACCAAAAACATACATCAAATAAATGTATGGATAATTGGAGACATTTTTTGAGAAGGTAACATGTATGTAATGTACATGAGGCTTTGGTCTTAATTGCCACCAAAGCAGATATAGACAGATTTTTTTTATCACAAGATTATTGATGCCTTCAGATGGAATTACTGAATATATCAGCCATTGTTGTCATAACAAACAAGCAGAATTTGATAAGGTAACATACCTGACAATATATATAGGACACTTAAATGAAAATGAAAATGGTGTTAGACTTAATCAAAAGGAAGGGGCATTGCTCCTCTGATATCTGTGGAATTGAACCCTGGACAGTGCATCCCTCAGAGCCTGGTGGACCTGCTTGTTCCTCAGGGTGTAGATAACAGGGTTCAGAATGGGTGTCACTACCATGTTCACAAGAGCAGCCTCTCTGTTGGTGTCCAACCTGCTTGTCTGCTTTGGCTTCATGTATATAAATACACAGCTGCCATACATCAGAGAGAGGACTATGAGATGAGAGGAGCAGGTAGAAAAAGCTCGCTGTCGCTCCCTGGCCGAAGGGAGACGCACTATTGTGATCACTATATTGCTGTATGCAAAGATGGCTATCATGAAGGTAGTAAAAAGCACAATTAAAGCAAGGTTAAAAAATAGCATTTCAATAGTCCTGGTTTCTGAACAGGAGAGATTAGCCAGTGGTCCAAAATCACAGAAGAAGTGAGGAATAACGTTGGGGCCACAGTAAGATGAGTGGGAAAGCATCACAACTGGACCAGCTATGAAGAGGATTCCCAAAACTAAACAGACAGTAACGAGACAGAAGCACATCCTTGGGCTCATGATGGTTGGATAATGTAGAGGTTTGCAGATGGCCAGATACCGGTCCAGAGACAACACAGCCATAAGGAAAAAAACAGTTGCCCCCAGGAAAAGAGACACAAAGGCCTGAGTGAAACAGGCCACAAAGGAAATTGTTTGCCTCCCTGACAGAAAGATGGTGAGCAGCTTGGGGATAACGGTAGTTATAAAACAACACTCCACAAAGGAGAAGGAGCTGAGGAAGAAATACATGGGCGTGTGTAACCGATGGTCCTCACAGGTGATGGCAATTATGAGCAGGTTGCCCATGATGGAAGCCAAGTAGGCCAGCAAGTGCACTAGGAAGAAGAGGATCCTCAGGTGCTCGGGCACAGGGAACCCCTCAAGGATAAACTCCCAGACGGCTGTCCCATTCCTGGTTTCCTCTGCTGTCAGCCATTCCATATCTTCATTCTGTCACTAAGGGGCTTTGCAGAACCATGACTGATGGTGGAGAGCTGTGTGTTCCTAAACCTGTAAATGACATGGGAAGGCAATCAGACTTGGTAAACAGGTCATCCAATGTGTCACTTTGCCCATTGTTAGGGGAAAATAATTGATTACTACTGTGACTGCCTTTATATTGCCTGTGCCCGAAAGTGCTAGTTGTAGAAGAACTGCATGTGCCACACATGCTCATTAGCGAGAAGGTCACTCAGCAGTGTTGGTCATTTCACCATGTGGTTCGCTGCCTACTGAAACCAAGGTTTGTCTATTTAGTCATGGTATGTATTTCTAGGGAAACCATATTTATGGAACACAGGTCCATATAAATATTGCAAAGGAAAATCTACAACTTGAATGTCAACCTGAATCTGGGGGTGTAGCTCAGGGGTGGTGCACCTATCTAACAAGTGTGACATGATGGGATTAATTCCCACCCATACAAAATGTAAGAAAACAAAACAAGCCAGACAAACCAAGATTTCAGTCACAGGCACTAGAGAGATGGCTCTGCAGTTATGGGCATTAGTTATTTATTCGGAGGACCTGGGGTCAGTTCTCAGAATGTACCTGGTAACTCAGCATCAGTAACTCCAGTTCCAGATGATCCAGCACTCTCTTCTGACCTCCAAGGGCAATGGGATGCAGGTTGTATGCATACACACATGCAAGCAATATACTCAACACACATAAAATAACAAATCTTCAAAAGATTTTAAATCAGAAGCCATTCATCTCATAAAACATATTCCTTCATCATGCTTTAGGATTTGTTTACATGTTTGGCCATATTATTATCAGCAAAAAAACATCCATAGTTCTTTACTACAAGTGGATTATATTAGAAAACCCACACAATTAACTCTATCTGGATGGTTAAAGTCTCATGTCTGGCTGCTTTCATTTAGAGCCCCAGACAGACAGTGAAAATTAAGACTCCTGGAACCATGTAAAAAGCCAGGAGTGGTGAAGAGGAACTGTAACTCCAGCATCGGACAGGCAGACAGGCAGTTAGTCTAGCTAGTTAGTCTAGTCAGTCTGGTTGAAACAATGAGCTACACATGCAGAAAGATACTATAGCTCAAAAAATAGTGATGAGAGGGGTACCCAAAATCAACCTCTGCTACTACACCCACTTTTGTAGTTAAACACTCTTTCCCTGTAAATGGACATAGTCCTTGTATGTGACCCTTTACCATTCTGGTCAACTAGCATCCGTCTATGGTCTCAGACCTAGCTGTCTGACTTAGGACAACCAAAAGCTCTCTCTTATCACACATGTAGTGAAACAAGACTGAAAAAAAAAACACCACTGCTGCTTATGGCAAACAAATAGCATGATACTCTTTTCACACTGAGGCCATGCTCTTTCCACAAGCAGCTCACAGCAACCAGAACTCTGCCCTCTGATCTTTTCATCCTAGGGAAAAAAATCAACACATTGGTCTTGGCAGCTGAAATGTAAGTAAATCAACAGCTCCATTCTAAACATTCATAATTTGTCCAGAGGTAATTTCAACATCTGCCAGTTATTATTCTCCAATCAACTAACAGCCTAAGAACTGCATCAAAGCAAGCATATCTCAGAGGAAACCTTGAGTGGTAACTACGGAAATACAAATACAGACATTCCCTCACCATTCTCTGAGAATTGGCAAGTGAATTCATCTGGAATTCCAAAAAAGCATTAGTGAGTCTCCAGGTCCCCACACCCCATCCCGCTACCTTACAAATGCCAGCTGCAACAAGAAACCCCACTGCTAGGAACATAATACAGTCAGGGTCGAAGGCATGAGACTCTTCATTCAATCCAGCATGCACAGGTATTTCCTACATTGATACTATTTCATTTAAATGCCTTCCAAGGCACTGAATTTCTCAATCTTATCACCACCACGAAAGCATGCATGTTCCCAGACTTAGAAGGAGACTTATACCACCAGGAGTCGACATGAATTTATACTAGTGGATTGTCTCTTGATACTAGTCAGGGTCCACCTGGTCCAGTGGGTAGCACCAAGAGATACTAATTATCATTAGAGGGTGGAACAAAGCTCTCACAGACCTATGTCACTCTAGGATTCCTCATGACTGGTAATTGAGCAATGTTGTGAATGTAATATCACTTAATTAATGATAATAATAGTGATCTTATATAAAGAATTATTGTATCTGATAACACATAATGATTAGTAAGTTTACTCGTTGCCCTTTCATTGTGTATAAAAATACAATATGAGCTCTGAATAATCTTCTTGAAAATATTTTAAAGTAGTGGAGTACATATGATATCACAAGTTTCATAAATTTCTGAATTGCATAATATTGGGGTTCTCTTGGATTTTTAAAGTCATTTTTTCATTTACATTTCAAATGATATCCCCCTTCCCTGTTACCTCTCCAAAAACCTACCATCCCATCCCCACTGTGTCCCCTCAACTTTGCCTCTATTTGTGTGCTCCTCCACCCACTCACCCACTCCCGCCTCACATCTATAGTATCCCCCTACACTGGGGCATCAAGCCTCCACAGCACCAAGGGTCTCACCTACCAATGATGTCAGATAAGGCTATCCTCTGCTACATAAGTATCTTGAGTCATGGACCCCTCCATGTATATTCTTTGGTGGGTGGTTTAGTCCTTGGGAGCTCTAGGTGGTCCAGTTACTTGATAGTGTTCTTCCTATGGGGTTGCAATCCCCTTCAACTCCTTCAGTTCTTCCCCTAGCTCTTCAATTGGGATCTTTGGTGCTCACTCCAATGGTTGGTTATTACCTGCATCTGTATCTGTCAGATGCTGGTAAAACCTCTCAGGAAAAGCCATACCAGGCTACTGTCAGCAAGTGCTTCTTGTCATCAGCAATAGTGTTGGGTATTGGTATCTGCAGATGGGATGATCCCAAGATGGGGATGTCCCTGGATGGCCTTTCCTTCAGTCTCTGCTCCAGATTTTGTCTGTCTTTCCTTTGAACAGGAACATTTCTGGGTTAAAGGTTTTGAGATGTGTGGGTGACTACTTCCCTCAATGGGGTGTCTTGCTTATCTACTGGAGGTGGTCTCTACAGGTTCTATTTCCCCTATGTTGGGTATTTCAGCTGATGGCATCCCTGCTGGGTCCTGGGAGCCTTTTGCTTCCCTGGCATCTGAAACTTTATAGTGGCTACCCCAGTTCCACATCCCCCACTACTACATTTCTATTCAATTTCCTGACCCTCTGTACTTCTGCCCCTTCCAACACCTGATTCTCCCCCCCCTTTTCCTCCCCCTTCCCTCTCCCTGCTAGATCCCTCACTCCCTCTACCTCCTGTGATTATTTTGTTCCATGTTGTATGTAGGATTGAAGCATCCACACTTTGGTCTTCCTACTCTTAAGCTCCATATAGTTTGTGGTTGTACCATGAGTATTCTGAGCTTTTAGGCTTATATCCACTTATGAGTAAATGTATACCATGTGTGTTCTTTTGTGTCTGGATTACCTCACTCAGGATAATATTTACTAGTTCCATTTATGTGTCTGTGACTTTTATGAAGTCATTGTTTTTAATAGATGAATAGTACTCCATTGGGTAAATGTACCACATTTTCTGTATTCATTCTTCTGTTGAGGGACATTTGGGTTCTTTCCAGTTTCTGGATATTATAAATAAGGTTGCAATAAACATAGTGGAGTATATGTCCTTGTTATAAATTGGAGCATCTTTTGGGCATATGCCCAGGAGTGCTATAGCTGAGTCTTCAGGTAAAAACATTTCCAATTTTCTGAGGAACCACTAGATTGGTTTCCAAAGTAGTTTTTACCAGATTTTAGTGTCACCAACAATAGAGGAGTGCTCCTCTTTCTCCACATCCTCTCCAGCATCTGCCATCACCTGAGTTTTTGATCTTAGCCATTCTAATGGTTGTTTTGATGTGCATATCCCTGATGACTAAGCATGTTGAACAGCTCTTTAAGTGCTTCTCAGCCATTTGAGATTCCGTAGTTGAGAATGCTTTGTTTAGCTCTAAACCCCATTTTCATAGGGTTATTTGGTTCTCTGGAGTCTAAATTCTAGACTTCTTTGTATATTTTGGATATTATCCTCTATTGGATATAGGGTTGGTAAAATATTTTTCCAACCTGCGGGTTGCCATTTTGTCCTATTGACAGTGTCCTTCACATTACAGAAGCTTTGCACTATAATGACATCCCATTTATCGATTGTTTATCTTAGAGCATGAGCCATTGGTGTTTGTTCAGGGAATTATTCCCTGTGCCAATGTGTTCAAGGCTCTTTCCCACTTTCTCTATTATTAGTTTCAGTTTGTTGGGCTTTATATGGAGGTCCTTTGTCCACTTGGACCTGAGTTTTATACAAGAATATAAGAATGGATCAATTTGCATTTTCTACATGCTGACTGCCAGTACCATTTGTTGAAAATGCTGTCTTTTCTCTACCAGATGGGTTTGGTTTCTTTGTCAAAGATCAAGTGACCAGAGTTGGGTGGGGTTATTTCTGGGTCTTCAATTCTATTCCATTGATCTGCCTGCCTGTCTCTGTCCCAATACCATGTCGTTTTTATCACTAGTACTCTGTAGTACAGCCTGAGGTAAGGGATAGTGATTCCCCCAGAAGTTCTTTTATTGTTGAGTATAGTTTTTGCTATCCTGGGTTTTGTTTGTTATTCCAGATGAATTTGAGAATTATTCTTTCTATCCCTGTGAAAAATTGAGTTGGAATTTTGATGGGGATTGAATTGGATCTGTAGATTGCTTATGATAAGATAGCCATTTTTGCTATGTTGCTAATCCTGCCAATCTATAATGATGGGATATCTTTCTATCTTCTAAAGTCTTCTTTGATCTCTTTCTTACAGAGAATTGAAGTTCTTGTCATACAGATCTTTCACTTGCTTGCTTAGAGTCTCACCAATATATTTTATATTATTTGTGACTACTGTGAAGAGTGTCATTTCCCTAATTTCTTTCTCTGCCCATTTATCCTTTGAGAAGAGGAAGAATACCAACTTATTTGAGTTAATTTTATACCCAGCCACTTTGATGAAGTTGTTTATCAGCTGTAGAAATTCTCTGGTGGAATTTTTGAGGTCACTTATGTATACTATCATATTATCTGCAAATAGTGATATCTTGACTTCCTCCTTTAAAATTTGTATTCCTTTAATCTCCTTTTGTTGTCTAATTGTTCTGGCTAGAATGTTTAGCACTATATTGAGTAGATATTGGGAGAGTGGGCAGTTTTGACTTGTCCCTGATCTTAGGGGATGGCTGCTGTTATGTCTTTCTTTTCATTTCTGATTTTGCTAATTTGGAAACTGTCTCTGTGCCCTCTGGTTGGTCTGGCTAAGGGTTTATCTATCTTGATTTTCTCAAAGAAACAGCTCCTGGTTTGGTTGATCCTTTGTAAAGTTCTCTTTGTTTCTACTTGGTTGATTTCAGACATGAGTTTAATTTTTTTCCTGCTATGTACTCCTCTTGGGTGTATTTGCTTCTTTTTGTTCTAGAGCTTTCAGATGCGCTGTTAAGCTGTTAGTGTATGACCTCTCTATTTTCTTTAAAGAGGCACTCAGAGCTATGGGTTTTCCTCTTAGCACTGCTTTCATTGTGTCCTATAAGTTTGGGTATGTTGTGCCTTAATTTTCATTAAATTCTAAAGTCTTTGATTTCTTTATTTCATCTGTGACAAAATTATCATTGAATAGAGAGTTGTTCAGGTTCTATGTGTGTCTGGGCTTTCTGTTGTTCTTGTTCTTATTGAAGATCAGCCTTAGTCATCCCTGGAGATCTGATAGGATGCATGGGATCATTCAAATCTTCTTGTATCTGTTGAGGCTTTGTTTGTGTCCAATTATATGGTCAGTTTTGGAGAAAGTACAATGAGGTGTCGAGAAGAAGATAAATTCTTTTGTTTTATGGTGAAATGTTCTGCAGATATCTATTAAATATCAGAACCATTTGGTTCATAACTTCTGTTAGTTTATTATATCTCTATTTCCTTGATTTGTCTGTTGGTAAGAGTGGGGCATGGAAGTCTCCCACTATTATTGTGTGAGACTCAATGTGTGATTTCAGCCTTAGTAATATTTCTTTGACAAATGTGGGTTCCCTTGCATATGTAGCATAGATGTTCAGAATTGAGAGTTCATCTTAGTGGATTTTTGCTTTGATGAATATGTAGTGTCCTTCCACATCTTTTTTGATAACTTTTAGATGATCATATATTTTATTGGATATTTAGAATGGCTTGTTCCTAGAAACTATTTGCCTGGAAAATTTTTCCAACCTTTTACTTTCAGGTAGTATCTGACTTTGTCACTGAGGTGTGTTTCTGGTATGCAGCAAAATGTAGGGTTCTGTTTATGTATCCAGTCTATTAGTATATGTCTTTCTATTGGAGACTTGAGCTAGTGATGTTAAAAATATTAAGTGCCCATGATTGTCGCTTACTGTTATTTTTCTTGTTAGAGGTGGAATTATGTTTGTGTGGTTCTCTTCTTTTGGGTTTGTTATGACAACAAACAACTCACAGACCACATGAAGCTCAAGAAGAAGGAAGACCAAAGTGTGGATACTTTTATCCTTATTGGAAAGTGGATCAAAACAACTATGGCTCACAGCCAACCAATAGACTGAGCATAGGATCCACAGTGGAGCAGCTAGAGAAAGGTTCAAGGAGCTGAAGAGTTTTGCAGTCCTGCAGGAAGAACAATAATATGTACCAACCAATACCCCCAGAGTTCCCAGGGACTAAATCAGTAACCAAAGATTACATATGGAGGCTACATATGTATTAGAAGATGACCATCAATGAAACAAGAAGATGACCTCACATGGCATCAATGTGAAGAGAGACCATTGGTGCACTGTGAAGGCTCGATGCCCCAGAATAGGGAAATGAAAGTCAGGAAATTAGGGGTTTGGGATATGCTGGAGCAGTGGAGATAGGATAAGAGATTTTTGGAGGGGTAAAGCAGAAAAGGGATGCCATTTGAAAAGTAAATAAAGCAAATATCTAATAAAAAATAAAAAGAAAGAATTGAGAACCTCAAGAGACCTCAAGATATTAAGAACCTGTGGTTGGAGAATGATGGGCTTAATCAGTGACAGAAGACAGAGAAACATGTGGAATGGAAATTCTGTCCTTTCTTCTTTATGGCTCCTTCTGTTAGGTTGCAAAGAATACCACTTCATGGAAGGAATTGTTCTCTTTGACCTGCGGGAAGTTGTCACTGGTTCCTACATAATGATCCACAAAGAAAGAAGTCTTTGTTATTGGGGCTATTGGAGGAAAAGACATGGGTATTCTTGCAACACAAGGAAAAGAGATTAAGGCATCTCAGCAGACAGAAAAGGCTTAAGCAGCAAGATAAAGTGAAGGTCAAAATACAGTTCAACTGCAAAGAGGAGAAAGCATAGTCTGAACACAAATGAACCTGTTTGAGTTTGTAGAACAGGAAAACCATGTTCACACTGGAGGAGGGGGAGGATGGGCTCTGAGAAGGACTGAGACTGGGGAGGCTGAGAATCTGTCTCTCCAGGGAACCCTCCCTTTTGGCATCTCTTGGAAAGAGATGATGGCATTCATCACCCTGCAAATTACTGAGCTGCCCAAGATTCAGCTGTGGCTTCAGAAACCAGTGGATAAGGTCTCTCATCTGCCTTCCTCATTGTCCCTCTCCACCGGCTCATTTCAGAGAGTGCATTGTGAGCCCATACAACTTAACCCCTTAATCAGACAGCCATCAATATTCAATTGTAACCAGGGAATGTAATATGCAGTTTTCCACAACTACAATGGTCCTCAGTGGATGCTCACTAAGAATGATGCTTTATGACAAAAAATACTTGGTTTCTTTGTCAGTTGTTTCACTTAAGCCAAGGTTGATCTTTGTCTTTATTATGCTTAGAAGGAAACTAGAGTTCAAGTTGATTTCCTGCTTCTGCTACAAGATCAAGGCTCTTGCTACATTCTCACTTCCTCTCTGACCTCAGATGAAAACATTGCTTGGCACGTGAGATGCAGCACTACCTTTAGGCCTGTATTTGTAGTGTTAAATACCTGTTCGATTGGGGTACATGCTTCCTAAGTGTGTGTGTGTGTGTGTGTGTGTGTGTGTGTGTGTGTGACACACATGTACATATGTATATTATATATGTCTCAGATATCTGCTTTGTCAAATTTCTGTTAATGCTCATGTTAATATTCTCAATATTTATCTAAACATTCATTTAAAATCTATTGTAAATACAGAGATTAGAAAAAATATTAAAGACTAAGGTAGAAAAATAATAAATAGTCTTCATGGCATGCTGAAAATCTATTAGTATCACACTGAGTCATCAGAAGTTGTTGACAAAGTCATGTTTATTGAAAGCCTTGGAGATTACTGAAAACATAAAAATGATATCAGGGTGTCATCATTCCAACATGGAGATTTGATTTAGCCCATAAGACTCTACATATAAATGTCATAGTCAACTAAAAGTCATCTAATTCTCAAATTTCAGGGCTAAAATCAATTTACTTCTGATAAAGGATAATGAGAATATGCAGGAAGACTCAAAGACAGCTCAACAATCCTGAATCAAATACCAACTTCTATTTTTACCTTCCATGTGATCTAGCAAGAATATGTGGTTTTATTTATTCCCAGCGATATGACTAAATAGTCACATTTTTTTCCTGTTACCATTGCCAAAAAATGGACTTTGCCACAAGGGTTTCTAACACAAGGAACAGGTTCACGATCTCTCTGCACTGATACAGATTTGTCCAACTTTATTCAGAAATGACAGAAGGATAGTTTCCTTCCTACCATGCTTTCATTACAGCTAACTCCTATCACTGTCACCATTCCAAGACAAATGATGTGTCTCAGAACCTCATAATTCAAAAGCCAAGTGAGAGGTGAGAAACCTTGAATATTTATCCAGGCGCCTAAGTCACATATCATGTAATAAAGATAGATCTTTTTTTACAGGTAAGACCAGAGGGGGACCAGAAATTTTGTGTCTAATGATAGGGGGAGAAAAAGAAATGCAGAAACAATAGCTCACATTAACATCAAAAAATTGGTTTAGAAGCTTAAAGGGATCCACAGGGAAGAGTTGGAGGAAAATAGAAGTGGATTTCTTAAAGACTAGAGGTCACTTGAAGCAATTCTCAGGTCAAGCAATCCTTAAAATGCTGTGGGGACCTCACATGCCACTTAAGTCTTTCAAGGCTCACACATATTCTAAGTGAAAATTCCACATGAGTGCTGTAATCCAAAGAAAAGAAATATATTTTCATACAGTTGTAAGTCTGTAAGCTGTAAGCTGTAAGCTTACGGGGTAGTTCTGTCCCGAGGACAGTTTTTGCTTCTGTAACAATAAAGTACTGTATCACACTGCGATCAGGCTCAGAGAGCCCATTTCTTAGGCTCAGAGTTGTGTGAGCTCAGCTGCATCCACATGCTTCTACTAGTCAGTGACATATGCTCATGGGCTAGCCAATCCACCACGAAACTTGGAGCACAAGAAAAGAGCTTTGGGAATCATGTTTTAATTTTAATTTCTGAGGAACGGGAAAAATTTCCTGAGAGCTGTTTTGACTTCCTTGTTTCTCAAAGTATAGATCAGAGGGTTGAGGGTAGGGCTCAGCATGGCATACAGTACACCAGCCACTTTGCTCTTCTCTGGGTTATAGCTGGACACAGGGCTTATGTAGGCATAGAAGATAGAAGTGTAATACATGCACACCACAATGAGGTGGGAAGAGCAGGTAGAGAAGGCTTTCTTCTTCCCTTCTGAAGTCCGCATCTTCAGGATGCTGGAAATGATGAAGCCATATGACACAATGGTCATCAGGAAGTTCAATATGTCATACAAGGCATCAGACAGGACAATCATGACACTGTTCACATAAGTAGAGCTACAGGAGAGAAGCAGCAGAGGAGGCACCTCACAGAAGAAATGTGTAATGACATTGGGACCACAGAAATTCAAGCGTGTCATCAGACCTGTGTGAATGGCTGTGTTGATAGCACAGATTGCCCACACCCCAGCAGCCAACATAATGCAGAATGCTTTGCTCATCATGGTGCTGTAATGCAGAGGATGGCAGATGGCTGCATAACGGTCGTAGGCCATGGCAGTGAGGAGGAGCAACTCTGAGGAAGCAGACCATGTAAGGAAATAGAGCTGGGCCATGCAGCCACCATAGGAGATGGGGTTCCTCTTTGACACCAGACCCTTCAGGGCCTTGGGCACAATTGAGGAGGTACAGATGATGTCCATAGTAGCCAAATTGAACAAGAAAAAATACATGGGTGTGTGGAGCCCAGGGTTGCAGGTGATAGCCAAGATGATAAGGATATTACCTGTGACGGCCACACAGTAGAGAGAGAGGAAACAGATAAATAAGGGGAGATGGTACTGCGGGTGCTCAGAGAAGCCCTGAAGGATGAACTCTGTTACCAGTGTCTGGTTTTTCATCATCCTTGACTGAGGATATCAGACACTAAGAGATGATTATGGACCCATATTTTCATAATCTTTCAGGGCTAAAAAAACAAAAAGTGAAATGTATCTTAAGAACAGTCATTGCCATGATTCCTTCCCTGACAACATGGAATGAATGAGAGCATACAGCTTTATTGTGATACACTACGACACACACTCCACTTCTACATAAACAAAGATCATAAAAACTAATTGCACTCACCAAGTAAGCTAATTAATTCTCAGTCAACCTCAAAAGAATGAAAACTCAAAGATTTACTCTATCATCCATGACTTGATCAACCTAGGAAGTTGATCAACTTAGCATTCACATGGCCCCAACAAACAAGGAAGGTGGGGCTTGAGGAAAAATGTCCAAAGTTGTTCTAGGCCTTCACATACATTTGGACATAGGTACATGGGTATCTGCACACACATATTCACCTGAACACACACACACACACACACACACACACACACACACTCACACACACACACACACACACACACACACACAAGTTTTCCATTTGAACAATACTTCTTTTCTGGAAAATTTTCTTCAGCAAATAATATTTAAAAATATTTTCTCAGAGCAAAATAATTTAGGTACAGAGCTACCTGTTCTCTTTAAGATGAATTAATCATTATATATCAGTGTGGTGCTGGATACTTTCAAAATGCTGACAGTCTCTTACTGACTCCTTTTAAGAACAGTGAAGATGTAAAAATAATATGCACAACCATTAAGTTTAAAGCACAAAAAATTACTAAAGGGGCATTGATGTACATATCTGGAGACAAAATGACCTATGCATAATAGGCAATATGGTTTTCATTTCATTGCTTTTGCTAATGTGTTTTCTGATTTTTCTCTAGAATAGCTTTTTTTGAAAGTCAGGTGTATCAGATAAACTCCTCAATAATTCAGTGAGTCCTGCTGATAGCACAAATAATCCCAAAAAGTATTTCTGAAAGCTTCAGAAAGTCTCCTCTTCAGTAGACTCTTCTGACTTGTCTTAACTCTCAAAGCTACAGACAACCACAGCCATAGCCATAGCCACAGCCACAGCCACAACCACAACCACAACCACAGATACCACCACTGCCACAGCCACAGCCACAGCCAGCTCTCTGCAAATGCACTAGATCATATCAGGTTTTGTGGGGTGGTGGTTCGTTCAACTTCTGCAAACATGAGGTCCTCCTCCTCCTCAAAAGCCAAATGGGTCACCTGCTACTCTTTCCAAACATCACTTCCCTGGTGAGAAATAGCAACTCTCCTTTTATGAACCCTCAGGATTGAATACTGACATTTGTCCTAGAGCCCAGTGCAAATGCTGTGGACATGATTACAGAGCTGGCTCTCCAACAGTGGTCCAAGCACCCATGTGTGATTTTGTTCCAGGTGCTAAGCCTGACACTCAACAACGTTTGTTATTTCAATGCTAAAAACATCTAGTCTGAAGAGCAGTGAGGGCAAGCACAGTTTGATTGTCCAGGCTCTGCACACTATGGGTGCAGAGGAAACCAGAATGTGTGCCACGTTTGCACTTTCCACCCTCTCAACCCCTTACTCATCAAAAGGATAAGAATAGTTTGTATTAAACTAAGAATTCCATTTCTTTCCCACCAAACGTCTAGAGATGCATTTGCCTGCAAATATCAAAGGCTTACACAAAATGTCTAAGCACCAGCTCCAGTCAGGTCACATTGCTCTTCTGTCGGGTGACAAGTGTCCTTTGAGCAGAAGAGCATGGCATCTCAATGACATACAGCAACAGGCTGATGGAGGACAGAGCCTGTGCTGGCCAGCATGCTGGCCTTTCTTCTCAGTATCTTCCTGGGATCTGAGGTTCAGGTTGTCCCAATCATTTACATGAATGAAATAAACACAATATGCTTGTTGCACTGAGTTCATTTTGTTTGAGAACAAATGACTGAACAGTATTCCTTTTATCAGTGTATTTATATCAAGAGAAATATGTGCTATTGTGTTCATTACCACCAGAGAGTAAGCTGTTCATCAGCAAGGGAGACAGAAAAGCTAGGACTGAGAAACTGAGTCAAGGTGGAAAAGGAGCATTGCTGGCTTTGATGGTCTGCTGCAAGGTGTCGGCACTCTCCCCTGAAATTATACACACTGACTCTTCCAGCCATCGTGTTCCCTCTACAGCAAACACTACAGACTGACCAGAGGGTGTTGCCATAGCTATACCCCGAGGAAACCAGCACCACCATTCCCTGCACTCAGAGCAGTAGAGCGCTTCCTTACTCTCACATGACTGAGCACCAAAGAAAGCACCACTGAGCAGCACACAGGGAAGTTGAAGCCTGACTCTTTCCTAGGGTCCAGGGTGAGGGGATGAAAATGTAAACAAGCCTCTGATGAATGAAGGGTCTTTACAGGGATAGAGTATTTTCAACTAATCCCTTTAGACCAAAGGAGCAGATTCCCCTGCAGAGAACTACCCACTTCCCGCGATTGTTTTTTAAGGCAAGGTGGACAGTGTCCTGGTCCAGCTAGCCAACAGGGAGGCAAGGAATCTGGATGCCAAGAATATCCATGAGAATGACCGTGAGGCCTACCTCATCAGTCTCTTCTCCTGGAAGGCACAAACTTAGCTCTCCTGAGAGGGTTCTAGAATGGTGGTGGCTTCAGCTGTTGTCAAGCCTCAGAATTATCAGGGAGGCTGTGAATGGAAAGATCAAGATTTCTGATATCAGCTGTGCGATTTGCACTCCTGCTGCCCTCAGACACCACATCGATCACATGGGGGGAGGGAGGTATCTCACCCACATGCCAAATCCTCTAGTGGTTAAGCCACCTAGAAAATAAACACAAATTGTGGATTTCATCACTTCAAAACACAACCGCACTCAAAAATCTCTAAAGTTAAAATTTACCTTTTTTTTCCTGAAGGTGGGATGAATTCTATGTAGTACACAAATTATTTTTAGTACAATTTTATTTTAGTTCCTGTTTGTGGTTCAGAATTTCACAAATAAAACATTACTGTCTTATGATAATTAAGAGTGAATAATTTACTAATCCTAAATTTAAAATCTCTGTAAGGGCTCAGGGGTTTGGAAACACTATATAACTTATTTAACATATTTTATTTTATATGAAAAAAATATAGTCCTACTTTAAACATATATAAAGAAAAGAACATGCTAAATTTTCAAGTATTCAGCTTTAAATTAAAATGACTTTTTCTGGCCGATCTATTGAATCACTCTAAATGACTTGCCCTAATCATGGAGCTATAGTGGAAAAAGCTATTATTTGGTCCCAAGCTTTTGGACCACAGTCTAGAATTCTTTGTTGTATAGTTCCAACCTATATAGAGCCTATTAAATGTTAAAGCAGAATCAAGAAAAAAAAGATTCATCTGTCAACAACCGGCATGGGTATTTTTCTGGCTGTGCTGTGGCATACAAATCTTAAACTTAGCCACATTGGCATCTCAGCTGCATCATTGCCACATTTGTGGATCAAATAGTAAAGGAGTGATTTTAGGTAAGGTGGACAGTGTAGGGAGAAATATTTCCAAGTCCACTGGTCCTATGTAACTAAACACACTTAGCTAAGGAAGCACAGCTGTGTCTTTGCCACTCACTAATATTAAGCAGGCAGGGTACAAGTCAAATTTCCCACTGCTTTATGTCACCCCATGGAACAAACAGTTCTTGAAAACTCATCATTACCTTGATAAACTTCCCCCTTCTGCAGCAAATGCAATGCATGGATGACTGTCTCTCTGTCAATCACAGTTGGGGACATTGTGAAACTGAGTTCCTAAGCAGGCAGATGAAGATTTTTGTCCTCCTATTTAAGTTCATATTGCCAAGACATTTAGGCGCATCTTTTGTCATATTTGTCCCTGTCCATGGGAAACACTTGGGAGGTGTTCACATCCTTTCCTTTAAATGGACCCAGAAGGAGCAATTAAATTAAATCCCTCTTGGCTTGGATTTGGCTGTCATAGGTGGACACACACATGCCATCTGGGCTTCAAGCCAAATGTATGGAACAGAAGATAAGCCCCAGTGGGAGATGTCAGGACATCTCCACTGTCCCAGCTCAGAGGATTGAGGTCAGGGAAGATCCAAGCTTCCAGTCCTCAAAATAATACATTCACACCTAGGAATTTGGCTTTATGTTATCTTGATATGAATACAATTCTTCAATATAATGATAGTCAGTTTTAACCACTTTCTGAAAATTGAATAATTCTATTCTTTTTTAATCAATATATTCTTCATTTACATTTCAAATAATATCCCCTATCCTGGATCGCCCCTCCCCAAGAGTTCCATAAGCCCTCTTCACTCTCCCTCTTCCCCAATTACCCCCTTCCCATTGCCCTGCCCTGGTATTAGCCTACACTGCTACGCTGAGCCTTTCCAGGACCAGGGGCCTCTCCTTCCTTCTTCTTGGCATCATTTGAAATGTGAATTGTTCTTAGGTATTCTGAGCTTCTGAGCTAATATCTGCTTATCAGTGAGTGCATACCAAGCCACCCACTTGCCTAAGAATTTCATGAATCCATTGTTTTTATTAGCTGAGTAGTATTCCATAGTGTAAATATGCCACATTTTCTGTATCCATTCCTCTGTTGAGGGATATCTGAGTTCTTTCCAGCTTTAGGCTATTATAAATAGGGCTGCTATGAACATAGAGGAGCATGTATCCTTATTACATGCTGGGGAATCCTCTGGGTATATGCCCAGGAGTGGCATAACCATTCTGACTGGTGTGAGGTAAAATCTCATGGTTGTTTTGAATTTCATTTCCCTGATGACTAAGAATGTTGAACATTCCTTTAGGTGCTTCTCTGCCATTCGATGTTTCTCAGGTGAAATTCTTTGTTTAGCTCTGTACCCCATTTTTAATAGGGTTATTTGGCTCTCTGGAGTCTACCTTCTTGAGTTCTTTGTATATCTTGGATATTAGCCTTCTGTTGGATGTAGGGTTGGTAAATATCTTTTCCCAATTTGTTGGTTGCCATTTTGTCTTTTTGACAGTATCCTTTGCCTTACAGAAACATTGTAATTTTATGAGGTCCCATTTGTCAATTCTTGATCTTAGAGCATAAGCTATTGTATTGGTGTTCTGTTCAGGAAATTTTCCCCTGTGCCCATGTGCTCAAGGCTCTTCCCCAGTTTCTTGTCTATTGGTTTTAGTGTGTCTCGTTTTATGTGGAGGTCCTTGATCCACTTGGAGTTGAACTTAGTACACGGAGATAAGAATGGATTGATTTGCATTTTTATGCATGCTGACCTCCAGCTGAACCAGCACCCTTTGTTGAAAAGGCTATCTTTTTTCCACTGGATGGTTGTAGCTCCTTTGTCAAAGACCAAGTGACCATAATTGTGTGGGTTCATTTCTGCATCTTTAATTCTATTCCATTGATCTACCTGCCTGTCACTGTACAGATACCATGCAGTTTTTAACACTATTGCTCTGTAGTATAGGTTGAGGTCTGGGATACTGATTCTGCCAGAAGTTCTTTTATGGTTGAGAATAGTCTTAGCCATCCTGAGTTTTTTGTTATTCCAGATGAATTTGAGAATTGCTCTTTCTAATTCTATGAAGAATTGAGTTGGAATTTTATTGGAAATTGCATTGAATCTGTATATTGTTTTTGGCAAGATGGCCATTTTTATTATATTAATCCTGCCAATCCAAGAGCATGGAAGATTTTTTTCATCTTCTGAGGTCTTCTTCAATTTCTTTCTTCAATGACTTGAAGTTCCCATTATACAGATCTGTCACTTGTTTTGTAAGTCACACCAAGATACTTTATATTGTTTGTGGCTGTTGTGAAGGGTGTCATTTCTCTAATTTCTTTCTCAATCTGTTTATCCTTTGAGTATAGGAAGGCTACTGATTTGCTTGAGTTAATTTTATATCCAGCCACTTTGCTGAAGTTGTTTATCACCTGTACGAGTACTCTGGTGGAGTTTTTGGGTCACTTAAGTATACTATCATATCATCTGCAAATAGTGATAATTTGGCTTCTTCCTTTTCAATTTGTAACCCTTTGTCCTCCTTCTATTGTCTAATTACTCTAGTTAGAAGTTCAAGTACTTACTATATTGCATAAGTATGGAGAGAGAGGGCAGCCTTGTCCAGTTCCTGATTTTAGTGGGATTACTTCAAGTTTCTCTCCATTTAGTTTGATGTTGGCTACTGGTTTGCTGTATATTGATTGTATTATGTTTATATATGGGCATTGAATTCCTGTTCTTTCCAAAGCCTTTAACATGAAAGGATGCTGAATTTTCTCAAATGCTTTTTCAGCAACTAATGAAATGACCATGTATTGTCTTTGAGTTTGTTAATGTAGTGGATTACATTGATGGATTTCAGTACATTGAACCATCCCTGCATCCCTGCGATGAAGCTTACTTGATACATGGTGAATGATAGTTTTGATGTGTTCTTGGATTTGGTTGACAAGAATTTTATTGAGTATTTTTGCATAGATATTCATGAGGGAAATTAGTCTAAAGTTCTCTTTCATTGTAGGATCTTTGTGTGGTTTTGGTATCAATGAAATTGTGGCTTCATAGAATGAGTTGGGTAGTGTTCCTTCTGTTTCTGTTTTTTGGACTAGTTTGAAGAGTATTGGTGTTAGTCTTCATTGAAGGTCTGACAGAATTCTGCACTAAAACCATCTGGTCCTATGCTCTTCTTGGTTGGGAGACTGTCAATGACCACTTCTATTTCTTTAGGGGTTATGGGACAATTTAGATAGTCTATCTGATCCTGATTAAACTTTGTTATTTCTTATCTGTCTAGAAAATTTTCCATTTCATCCAGATTTTCCAGTTGGGTTGAGTGTAGGCTTTTGTAGTAGGATCTGATTTTTTTTATTGGATATATTCTATATTTACAATTCATTTCCCTTTTTCTGGTTCCCCACCCCCAAGGGTCCCACATGCCCTTTTCCCTCCCCCTGCTCCCTCATCCACCCCCTCCCACCTCACTGTTCTTGTACTCCCCCACAATGATGCTTTTGTCCATTCTAGCTCCAGTGTCCACTCCTTTCTTCTTGTCAGACCTCACTTGGTATGTGATTTATGTCTTTGGTGTTCCAAGATTCTAGGCTAATATCCACTTATCAGTGACTGCATATCATGGGTATTCTTTTGAGACTGGGTAACCTCACTTAGTATGATGTTCTCCAGCTCCATCCATTTCTCTAAGAATTTCATGAATTCATTGTTTCTAATGGCTGAATAGTACTCCACTGTGTATATATACCACATTTTTTTGTATCCATTCCTCTGTTGAGGGACATCTGGGTTCTTTCCAGCTTCTGGCTATTATATATAAGGCTGCTATGAACATAGTGGAGCATGTATCCTTATTGCATGCTGGGGAATCTTCTGGGTATATTCCCAGGAGTGGTATGGCTGGATCCTCCGGAAGTATCATGTCCAGTTTTCTGAGGAACCGCCATACTGATTTCCAGAGTGGTTGTACCAGCTTGCATTCCCACTAGCAGTGGAGGAGTGTTCCTCTTTCTCCACATCCTTGCCAACACCTGATGTCTTCTGAGTTTTTAATCTTAGCCATTCTGACTGGTGTGAGGTGAAATCTCAGGGTTGTTTTGATTTGCATTTCCCTAAGGACTAATGATGTTGAACATTTTTTAAGGTGTTTCTCAGCTATCCGAATTTCTTCAGGTGAAAAGTCTCTGTTTAGCTCTGTACCCCATTTTTGGATAGGGTTATTTGGTTTTCTGGGGTCTAACCTCTTGAGTTCTTTGTATACATTGGATATTAGCCCTCTGTCGGATGTGGGGTTGGTGAAGATCTTTTCCCAATTTGTTGGTTGCCGATTTATCCTTTTGACAGTGTCTTTTGCCTTACAGAAACTTTGTAATTTTATGAGGTCCCATTTGTCTATTCTTAATCTTAGAGCATAAGCAATTGGTGTTCTGTTCAGGAATTTTTCCCCTGAGTCAATGTCCTCAAGGGTCTTCCCCAGTTTCTTTTCTATTAGTTTTAGTGTGTCTGGTTTTATGTGGAGGTCCTTGATCCACTTGGAGTTGAGCTTAGTGCAAGGAGATAAGAGTGGATCAATTCTCATTCTTCTGCATGTTGACCTCCAGTTGAGCCAGCACCATCTGTTGAAAAGGCTATCTTTTTTCCACTGGGTGTTTTCAGCTCCTTTGTTGAAGATCAATTGGCCATAGATGTGTGGGTTCAATTCTGGGTCTTCGATCCTATTCCATTGATCCGCCTCCCTGTCACTGAACCAATACCATGCAGTTTTTAATACCACTGTTCTGTAATATTGCTTGAGGTCCGGGATATTGATTCCCCCCAGGAGTTCTTTTGCTGTTGATGATAGTTTTAGCTATCCTGGGTTTTTTGTTATTCCAGATGAATTTGAGAATTGCTCTTTCTAACTCTGAAGAACTGAGTTGGGATTTTGATGGGGATTGCGTTGAATCTGTATATTGCTTTGGGCAAGATTGCCATTTTGACTATATTAGTCCTGCCAACCCATGAGCATGGAAGATTTTCCCATTTTCTGATGTCTTCTTCAATTTCCCTCTTCAGAGACCTGAAGTTTTTGTCATATAAATCTTTCACATGTTTGGTTAGCGTCACTCCAAGATATTTTATATCATTTGTGGCTATTGTGAAGGGTGTCATTTCCCTAATTTCTTTCTCGGCCTGCTTATCCTTCGCGTATAGGAAGGCTACTGATTTGCTTGAGTTGATTTTATAGCCAGCCACTTTGCTGAAGTTTATCAGTTGCAGGAGTTCTCTGGTGGATTTTTTTTAATTTTCTCAGTTTCTGTTGTTATTTCTCCTTTCATTTCTGATTTTCTTAATTTGGATACTGTCTCTGTGCCCTCTGGTTTGTCTGGCTAAAGGTTTATCTATCTTGTTGATTTTCTCAAAGAACCAGCTCCTGGTTTTCTTGATTCTTTGTATAGTTCTATTTGTTTCAACTTGGTTGATTTCAGCCCTGAGGTGATGATTTCCTGCCTTCTACTCCTCTTGGGTATATTAGCTTCTTTCTGTTCTAAAGCTTTCAGGTGTGCTGTTAAGCTACTAGTGTATCCTCTCTCCAGCTTCTTTTTGGAGGCACTCAGAGTTATGAGTTTTCCTCTTAGCACTGCTGTCATAGTGTCCCATAAATTTGGGTATGTCGTGCCTTCATTTTCATTAAATTCTAAAAAGGTTTTGATTTCTTTCCTTATTTCTTCCTTGAACAAGGTATCATTGAGTAGAGCATTGTTCAGTTTCCATGTGTATGTGGGCTTTCTATTGTTTTTGTTGCTATTTAAGACCACCTTTATTCCATAGTGATCTGATAGGAGGCATGGAATTAGTTTGATCTTCTTATATCTGTTGAGGTCTGTTTTGTGACCAATTATATGGTCAATTTTGGAGAAGGTACCATGAGGTTCTGAGAAGAAGATACATTCTTTTGATTTTGGATTAAATGTTCTATAGGTATCTATTAAATCCATTTAGTCCAAAACTTTTGTTAGTTTCAATGTGTCACTGTTTAGTTTCTGTTTCCGTGATCTGTCCATTGAGGAGAGTAAGGTGTCACTCACAATTATTGTGTGGGGTGCGAGGTGTGCTTTAAGCTTTAGTAAAGTTTCTTTTACAAATGATGGTGCCCTTGTATTTGGAGCACAGATGCTCATAATTGAGAGTTCTTCCTGATATATTTTTCCTTTGATGAGTATAAAGTGTCCTTCTGTGTCTTTTTTGATGACTTTTGGTTGAAAGTCAATTTTATTGATTATTAGAATGGCTACACCAGCTTGTTTCCTGGGACCATTTGCTTTGAAAACTCTTTTGCAACCTTTTACTCTGAGGTAGTGTTTGTCTTTGACACTGAGATGTGCTTCCTGTATGTGAAATATTTTGGTTTTTGTTTACTTATCCAGTCTGTTAGTCTATGTCTTTTTATTGGGGAATTGAGTCCATTGATGTTAAGAGATATTAAGGAATAGTGATTGTTGCTTCCTGCTATTTTTAAATTAAGTTTTATGTTTGTGTGGTTATCTTCTTTTGGGTTTGTGGAAAAAGATTAGTTTCTTGCTTTTTCTAGTGTGTAGTTTCCCTCCCTTTGTTGGAGTTTTCCATTCAGTATCCTTTGAAGGGGTGGATTTGTGGAAAGATACTGTGTAAATTTGTTTTTGTCATGAGATACCTTGGTTTCTATGGTAATTGAGAGAGTTGCTGGATACAACAATCTGGGTTGGCATTTGTGTTCTCCTAGGGTCTGTATGACATCTGCCCAGGCTCTTCTGGTTTTCATAGTCTCTGGTGAGAAATCCCGTGTAATTCTGATAGGTCTACCTTTATATGTTACTTGACCTTTTTCCCTTACTGCTTTTAATATTCTCTTTGTTTAGTACATTTGGTGTTTTAATTATTATGTGATGGGAGGAATTTCTCCTCTGATCCAGTCTGTTTGGAGTTCTGTAGGCTTCTTGTATGTTCATGGGCATCTCTTTCTTTAGGTTAGGGAAGTTTTATTCTATAATTTTGTTGAAGACATTTGCTGGCCATTTAAGTTGGAAATCATCACTCTCTTCTATACCTATAATCCTTGGGTTTGGTCTTCTCGTTTTGTCCTGGATTTCCTGGATGTTTTGGGTCAGGAGCTTTTTGCATTTTTCATTTTCTTTGTTGTATCAATGCTTTCTATGGTATCTTCTACATCTGAGATTCTTTCTTCTATCTCTTGCATTCTGTCGTTGATGCTTGGATCCATGACTCCTGACTTCTTTCCTAGGTTTTCTAGGTCCAGAGCTGTTTCCCTTTGTGCTTTCATTATTGTTTCTTTCTCCATCTTTAGATCCTGGATGGCTTTGTTCAATTCCTTCACCTGTTTTATTGTGTTTTCCTGTAGTTCTTCAAGGGCTTCTCCCTGTTACTTGTGTTCTCCTGTATTTCTTTGAGGGAGTTATTTATGTCCTTCTTGAAGCCCTCCATGAAGCCCTCCATCAGCATCATGACCCGTGATTTTAAATCCAAATTGTGCTTCCTTGGTGTGTTGGGGTATCCAGGACTTGATGTTGTGGGAGAATTGGGTACAGATGGTGCCATGTTGCCTTGATTTCTGTTAGCAATGTTCCTACATTTGCCTTTTGCCATCTGGTTATCTCTGGTGTTAGTTGTTCCTGCTGTTAATGGCTGGTACTTGCTCATCCTGTGTGCCTGCAAGTCTTTCTCGGCAACCCTGGGTGACCTGCTTTTCTCTGGCACAGATTGCTGGGGTGCTGCAGAGCTCCTAGATGCAGGCAGAGTCCTGGCCTGGTTATGTCCCAAGTGATCCTCTACTCTGGTGATCCCTGCCTACCAGTCTGCCCCTCTACAATGTCACAGGAGCAAAGATGGCAGCACCTCACCTCCAAGAGTGGGACTCCCTCTAACTGCCTCCCTGCAGGGCAGATGACCCCTGGCAGGGTAGGTGCCCTGCTGGCTGGCTGTGAATCTGCCGAGCTCCTGGGTGCAGGAGCATATGGTGGGGCATATCCCAATTGATCCTCTACTCTGGTGATTTCTGCCTACCAGTCTGCCCCTCCACACAGTCCCAGGAGCAAAGATGGTGGTGGCCTCACCTCTGAACCTGGGATTCCCTCTAACCTCGGGACTCCCTGCAAGTCAGATGCTCCCTGGCAGGATAGGTGCCCAGAGAGCTGTTGGGATGCCCAACTCCTGAGTTCATGTGGAGCGCTGTCAGGCAGTGTCCCAAGTGATCTTTCACTCTGGTGTTCCCTGTGTATCTGGCTGAACTCTCTGCTTGGTCACAGGAGCAAAGATGGTGGCAGCCTCACCTCTGAATGCAGGATTCCTTCCAACCACGGGACTCCCTGCAGGTCAGATGCTACCTGGCAGGATAGGTGCTCAGACACCTATGGGCTGCCCAGCTTCTAGGTTCATGTGGAGTCCTGGTGGGCAGTATCCCGAGTGATCTTTCACTTTCCCTGTGTATCTGGCTGACCTGGACAAATAGGGTGCAAGAAAAAACTGACTCCTGCAAATTGTCCTCTTACCCCCACATATATCCTCCAGACAGAGTTATAGTAACAATGTAAATATAAATGGGATGCACTAACATACATTGTTGTAATATTTAGAAGGAGCAGGAATTTTGAATTCCACTAAGGCCCAATTAGAATGCAGGCTTTAATACCTCTGAGACTCAGAAAATTTTGATCTCTCTTATAGTACCCAAGACTACCAGCCCAGGGATGGCACCACCCACAAAGGGCCCTCCCCCCTTGATCACTAATTGAGAAAATGCCTTATAACTGGATATTATGGGGGCATTTCCTTACCTGAAGCTCCCTTTTTTTTTTCAAGACAGGGTTTCTCTTTGTAGCCCTGGCTGTCCTGGAACTCACTCTGTAGACCAGGCTGGCCTCGAAATCAGAAATTCGTCTGCCTCTACCTCCCAAGTGCTGGGATTACAGGCATGTGCCACCAACACCCGGCCTGAAGCTCCTTTCTATGTGATAACTCCAGCCTATGTCAAGTTGACACACAAAACCACCCAGTATAGAAAATGTGCTACATATACACAGTGACATTATATTCAGGCATTTATAATGCAATGTGATCATTTGGATACATTTGAGCCTGGGGATCACATTAAGTGAAATAATTTGTAAACATGGAAAAAATCATACAATCTAACCCATAATTTGGAATAGAAAATATGGCATTAGAAAGCAAGAGCATAATTTGCAGGGAGACACATCTGACCTAAGGCTCAGGGGACACTGTAAGAGGAGGCTGGAAGAGTGTAATAGCAGAATGCTGGTAAGGGATGCTGTGAAATGCCATTTTCTGGACATGGCATGGTTATTGTAATAATGAGCTCATAGTAACTGGTTATCTACAGTGGTTGTGCTTAACTACTCAAGCCAGCCACAATTCTGGCAAAAATGGGAGAGGTACTCTCCAGGTCCCAATATTTATAGGGAGCTATTAGCCATTGAAAATGGATGGGGGAAATATAACCAGTCTATTCGAGAATGCTCCCACTGGTAGGTTTCCCATGATCCCGTGGATGGACCAAAACTCATGAACATGTGGCCTGCATTAATTTGATTCAGTAGATTATGAGAAGAGGAAGAGGGGGAAAAGGTGAGGAGGAGAAAGAAAGGAGGAGATTAAGCTGATGGGGACATGTTGGAAGGATGGGGAAAGTTGGAGAAAGGAAATACAGAGTGTGTATGATAATATTTCATTATACACATGTATGAGATTCTTACTAATGAAGAAAAATTATAATAGAAAAATCAAACTTTTCAGAAGCTGGAAGTAACAGGAGGATGGATAGAGACTGATCAATGGGTACAACACACAAGTAGATAGGATGATATGCTCAAGAGGTTACATGCCTAGTAGGAGTCTACATTCTATAATTTTTTTTAATTTGTAAAAGTACTTTTATCAAGCTATGTCAATAATTCCCAGTATTGCCTTTTCTTTAAAGAATTTTAGGGGAGGGTGATGTTTGAATCCAGGGCAACTAGGAAAAAATGTAACTTTGAGGCTCATGGGAAACAGTGTGCTTGCAGATATTGGAGTCTGGCCAACAGTCTTTCACAGAGTGGAGGGAGAAACCTCTGTGTATGAGGGTTTGATCTGGAACTTGTCCCATTTTTCTAAGCTGTACCCCTATGCCTTTAGTAAGAAATAAACATCTGAAGTGATAGATGTGATAATTCCCCTCAATTGGTCAACACAATGCATATATGCATCAGAACATAAAATAATATTGTGGCCATACAAATTCATGACTATATATAAAAAACAAAGGGCTTCTGGGTAAGATAGTTAAAGCTGTCTCTGCATCAACCAGTGAGGCAGGAAGTGGGAATAAGAAAAAAGTCATATCCCTAAGAGAAATAGAGGAAGAGTATTAGAAAGGCTCAAAGAATTAAAAGGACCCCAGGATAGGGTAGAAACAAGAAGATAATGCAGATAAATAAACAGGACACGACCTCATCAAAGTCTCCTGCAGGAGGAGAAGAAATGGAAACTTCCTCAAATGTAAGCTAAGTGAAAATGGACAATCAACTCTCAGGACACACCTGTAAGTGTTGAATCTGCTTGTGAGGCTTGGTAACATGGGATTCCTCTGGCAGACATGTTAATAGTAGAGGGAAAGCCCATTTTTTTGCTCTGTATGCAGAGATCAGTAGCCAGGTGCAATCTTGAAAGAAAATCTAGTTAAAGCAGAGATAGCCCAGGGGCTGGAGATCACTAACTTCCCCAGGTCATGGAGCCTCATTTTGACTAGCTACTGCCTCTGGGTGAGGAAAGGCTCTTAGATCAGGTCTTGACTGCTGGAGGGTTAGATGCTGAGACAAAGGGGTGCAGACTCAGGCTGGGGAGTTTGTAATATCCTATACCTCAGCTTTGGTGATCCTAAACAGATCAAGGGATCAAAATCCTGATTTTGATAGCTCTGAGCTGAGGCCTTTAGGTGGATCAAACTGTAGAAGCAAACGACTCTGATTCAATGAATGAATTTGATAGTTAGAGCTGTAAACCTCCAGCATTGTGACTGCTCTGTAAGTACAAACACAAGACAATCACCTCAGGGTTACAGTTTGATTCCCACACTCCCAGAGACACATCCAGTTTAACACTATCTGTGAGAAAACTTACTCCAGATGACAGGCTGCAAAACTAAATCTGACCAGTAGAGATCGCTGGTTCACAAAAAATCTACCAGCTTGAACACAGTTGAGCACAACACATGTGCCCACACATGCACACCCAGACACACTGTCACATACATGCATATGCATAACTCCCAGTCTTCAATTTTTGAGGACACAACAATTCTCCAACAACCTACCTTTTCATTTTTTTCTCCCGAGTGAGTTCCACTCTTATAAGCTACACACTTAGCAGGATTTTTTTCAATTGACTGTTACTCTTCATATGGCAATCTATTTTTGTTTATGGATTATCTCTATTATTGGACCATATTTCCTTCTTTTCACAGTTCCCATTTTTCTTTCTTTTTTCTTTTCTTTTTTCCTTTTTTTAAAATTCCAGATATTCTTTACTCACATTTCAAATGATATCCCCTTTCCCGGATCCCCCCTTCCTGAAAGTCCCATAAGCCCTCTTCCCTCCCCCTGTTCCCCAATCACCCCCTTTCCATTTCCCTATCTTGGTATTCCCCTACACTGCTACACTGAGCCTTTCTAGGACCAGGGGACTTTCCTTCATTCTTCTTGAAAATCATTTGATATGTGAATTGTTTCTTCTGTATTCCAAGCTTCTCAGCTAATATCTGCTTATCAGTGAGTGTATACCATGTGTGTTCTTTTGTGATTTGGTCCCCACACTCAGGATGACATTCTCGAGTTCCACCCACTTGCCTAAGAATTTCATGAATTCATTGTTTTTAAAATCTGAGTGGTATTCCATAATGTAAATATACCTGTATCCATTCCTCCATTGAGGAATATCTGGGTTCCTTCCAGGTTCTGGCTATTATAAATAGGGCTGCTATGAATATAGTGGAGCATGTGTCCTTATTGCATGCTGGGGAATCCTCTGGGTATATGCCCAGGAGTGATATAGCAGGGTCCTCTGGTAGTATCATACCCAGTTTTCTGAAGAACCGCCAGACTGATTTCCAGAGTGGTTGTACCAGCTTCCAATCCCACCAGCAGTGGAGGAGTGTTCCTCTTTCTCCACATCCTCGCCAGCACCTGTTTTCTCCTGAGTTCTGATCTTAGCCATTCTGACTGATGTGAGATGAAATTTTAGGGTTGTTTTGATTTCATTTCCCTGATGACTAAGGATGTTGAACATTTCTTTAGGTGCTTCTTGGCCATTCAATATTCCTCAAGTGAAAATTCTTTGTTTAGCTCTGTACCCCATTTTTAATAGGGTTATTTGGCTCTCTAGAGTCTAACTTTTTGACTTCTTTGAATATCTTGGATATGAGTCCTTTGTTGCTTTGCCTGTTTTTTTGCCCCATATATTTAGTAATGTTTTTATTTTTGCTTTATTGTTTTTACTTTTACATGCCCCTCCTGATTTTTAACTTTTTCAGTATTGAAATTTTTTCTAATTTCTTGATAACTTCTCTTTCCTCACACACTATTCCTCTGCATTTCTTTCATCTATATAACCCTGCTCGCTACTTACCTTCTTCCTTTCTTTATTTTTTTTATTAAATATATTCTTCATTTATATTTCAAATGTTATACCCCTTCTTGGTTTCCACCCTCCTCAAAAACCCCCAACCCATCCTCCTACCCCATGCTTCCAAGAATATGCTCCTCTACCCCCACTCCCACTACCACCATTTGATTTCCCCACACTGGGGCCTCTATCGAGCCTTCTTGAGAATGAGGAGCTCTCCTCCCACTGATGCCTGACAAGGCATTCCTCTGCCACTCTTTTGGCTGGAACCATGTGTATGCCTTAGTTGGTTGCTTAGTCCCTGGGAGCCCTGAGCAGTCTGGTTGGCCGACATCATTGTTCTTACCATGGGGCTCCAACCCTCCCTCTAAGCTCCTCCAGTCTGCCCTTCATTTCCTCCACTGTGAACACCACTCTCAGTCCAATGGTTGGCGGCTAGTATTCATCTCTATATCTGTAAGGCTCTGGCAGGGACTCTCCAAAAGACAACCATAACAGGCTCCTTTTGGTACGCAGTTCTTGTCATCCATAGTAATTTTGGAGTTTGGTGACAGTTTATAGGATGAATCTCCAGGTAGGACAGTCTCTGGGTGGCCTTTCCTTCAGTCTCTGCTCCACACTTTGTCTCTATAGTTGTTTCTGTGAATATTTTGTTCCCTTTTTCTGAGGAAACAAAGCACCCCCACTTTGGTCTTCCTTCTTCTTGAGCTTCCTGTGGTCTGTGAATTGTAACATGTTTATTTTGAGCTTTTGGGCTAATATCCACTTATCAGTGAGTGAATACTATGTGTGTTGTTTGATGACTGGGTTACCTCACTTAGGTTGCTATTTTCCAGTTTCATCCATTTGCCTAAGAATTTCATGAATTCATTGTTTTTAATACCTGAATAGTACTCCATTGTGTATATATACCACAATTTCTGTATCCATTTCTCTGTTGAAGGACATCTGGGTTCTTTCAAGCTTCTGGCTATTATAAATAAGGCTGCTATGAACATAGTGGAGCATGTGTCCTTTTTACATGTTAGAATATCGTTTTGGTATATGTGCACAAGTGGTATAGCTGGGTCCTCAGGTAGTGCTATGTTCAGTTTTCTGAGGAACCACCCAACTGTTTTCCAGAGTGGTTTTACCAGCTTGCAATCCCACCAGCAATGGAGACATGTTCCTCTTTCTCTACATCCTCTCCAGTATCTGCTGTCCCCTGAGTTGTTCATCTTAGCCATTCTGACTGCTGTGAGGTAGACTCTCCAGGTTGTTTTGGTTTGCATTTCCCTGATAACTAAGGATGTTAAACATTTCTTTAAGTGCTTTAGAACCATTTGAGTTTCCTCAATTGAAAATTCCCTGTTTAGGTCTGTATGCCATTTTTTAATAGGGTTATTTGACACTCTGGAGTCTAACTTCTTAGGTTCTTTGTATACATTGGATATTAGCCCTCTAACAGATGCAGGATTGGTAAAGATCTTTTCCCAATCTGTTGGTTGCCATTTTGTCCTACTGACAGTGTCCTTTGCCTTAGAGAAATTTTGCAGTTTTATGAGGTCCCATTTGTCAATTCTTGTTCTTAGAGTACAAGCTATTGGTGTTCTATTCAGGAAATTTCCCCCTGTGCCCATGTGTTCAAGGTTCTTCCCTGCTTTCTCCTCTATAACTTCAGTGTTTGTAGTTTTATGTGGAGGTCCTTGATCCACTTGGACTTGAGCTTTGTACAAGGAGATAAGAAGGGGTCAATTTGCATTTTTCTGCATGCTGACCTCCAGTTGATCCAGCACCATTTGTTAAAAATGCTGTCTTTTTTTCCACTGAATGTTTTTAGTTCCTTTGTCAAATATCAAGTGACCATAGTTGTGTGGGTTCATATCTGGGTCTTCAATTCTATTCCTTTGATCTTCCTGCCTGTCTCTGTACCAATACCATACAGTTTTTATCACTATTGTTCTGTAGTAGAACTTGAGGTCAGGGATGGTGATTCCCCCAGTAGATCTTTTGTTTTTCCTTTTTTTATTTTACTTGCTTTTTCTACCCCCCCTTTTTTTTGAAAAGCATGTTCCTTTATTGAAAAAGGAAGTAAAAACATTTTATGATAAAATTGAAGATTTCTGTGGAAAATATTTCTGATAAAGTAGAAGAGATATATAGAAAAACACGTTAAAATAGAAGATTATCATGGAGTAAAATGGTAGACATAAAATGAAGTAGAAACATTTTATGAAAATATTGAAGATTTATGCGAAAAATTTTTCTGATAAAATTGTAGAAAAATGTAGAAAAACATGTTAAAATTGAAAATTATCATGGAAAATTTTATATAGATATACTAATGATAGGCATAAAAGTATTCCTACATTGATTGAAAGTGAAATTTTAAATATTTTCTGATAAAGTTGAAGATTTACATGGATAATATTTCTGATAAAATTGATGAAATATATAGGAAAACATGTTAAAATTGAAGATTATCATGGAAAATTATACAGATAAAATGGTAGGCATAAAAATAACTATGTTGATTGAAAGTGGAATTATAAACATTTTCATGTAAAATTGAAGATAATATTTCTGATAAAATTAAAAAAAAACACGTTAAAATGGAATATCCTGGAAAATTATACAGATAAAATGGAAGACATAAAAACACTTTCTAAAATAATTAAAGGTTATATTAAAAATATTTTGTGATAAAATCAGAGATTTACATGGAAAGCATTTCTGATAAAATAGAAGAAATATATATAGAAAAACATGTTAAAATTGAATATCATGAAAAATAATGCAGATAAAATGGTAGACATAAAAACATTCCTAAATTAATTGAAAGAAGAATTACAAAATTTTTCTGATAAAATTGAAGATTTACATGAAAAATATTTGTTAGTCTATGTCTTTTTATTGGGGAATTGAGTCCACTGATATTAAGAGATATTAAGGAATAGTCCTTGTTGCTTCCTGCTATTTTTGATGTTACTTTTATGTTTGTGTGGCTATCTTTTGGGTTTGTTGGAAGATTACTTTCTTGCTTTTTCTAGGGTGTAGTTTCCCTCCTTGTGTTGAAGCTTTCCATCTATTATCCTTTGTAGGACTGAATTTGTGGGAAGATATTGTGTAAATTTGTTTTTATCATGGAATATCTTGGTTTCTCCATATATAGTGCTTGAGAGTTTTGCTGGATATAGTAGTCTTGACTGGCATTTGTCTTCTCTTAGAGTCTGTAGGAGATCTGTCCAGGATCTTGTAGCTTTCGTCATTTCTGGTGAGATGTCTGGCATGATTCTGATAGGTCTGCCTTTATAAGTTACTTGCCATTTTTCCCTTACTGCTTTTAATATTTGTTCTTTGTTTACTGCATTTGGTGTTTTGTTTATTATTTGCCTGGAGGAATTTCTGTTCTGGTCCAGTCTGTTTGGAGTTCTATACGCTTCTTTTATGTTCATGGGAATCTCTTTCTTTAGGTTAGGGAAGTTTTCTTCTTTAATTTTGTTGAAGATATTTACTGGCCATTTAAGTTGGAAATCTTCACTCTCTTTTATGCCTATAATCCTTAGGTTTGGTCTTCTTATTGTGTCCTGGATTTCCTAGATGTTTTGGGTTATAAGCTTTTTGAATTTTGCCTTTTTTTTTTTTGACTGTTGAGTCAATGTTTTCTATGGTATCTTCAGCACCTGAGATTCTTTCTTCTGTCTCTTGGATTCTGTTGTTGATGCTTGCATCTATGACTCCTGATTTATTTTCAAGGCTTCCTATCTCCAGAGTTGTCTCCCTTTGTGATTTCTTCATTGTTTCTACTTCCAACTTTAGATCCTGGGTGGTTTTGTTCAGTTTTTTTTACTTGATTGTTTCTATTTTTCTGTAATTCTTTAAGGGATTTTTGTGTTTCTTCTTTAAGGGCTTCTGCCTGTTGACCCACGTTCTCCTGTATTTCTTTAAGAGAGTTACTTAAGTCCTTCTTGAAGCCCTCTATTAACATCATGATATAGGATTTTAAATCCAACTCTTGCTTTTTCAGTGTGTTGGGGTCTTTGGGACTTGCTGTGGAGGGAGAACTGGGTTCTGATGTTACCAAGTAGCCTTGGTTTCTGTTGGTAGGATTCTTGTGCTTGCCTTTTGCCATGTGGTTATCTCTGGTGTTAGTTGGTCTTGCTGTCTCTGGCTGGAGCTTGTCCCTCCTATGGGCCTGTAGGACTGTGTCAGTACTCCTGGGAGACCAACTTTATTTTGGCAGGTTCTATGCACAGAAGGCTGTGGAATAACCTGGCTCCCTGGTGCAAATGGCAGCCTGAAGACCTCTGTTCCAGCTGCTTCACTAATCATCTGCCCTGTGGAATCCCAGATGTTCCCCTCCAGAGATAAGGTGGAGACCTCAGCTCCATGCTCAGAAGTGAAAGCACTTCTGGGAGATCACTCTCTCCTGGTGGGCCATGCATAGAAGGCTGTGGAGCTGCCCAGCTGCCAGGTGCAAATAATGGCATGAAGACTTTCATCTCAGCTGCTCCATTGATCATATGCCCTGTGCACTCCTAGCTGTTTCCCTCCAGAGAGAAGGTCACTATTTCTACCCTTAATGAAAGTGATGCTTAACTTTGTTCTAACTTAGTATTTGCATTCTATTTCACTGTTACTGAAGGCATATTGGTGGCTTGTAATAATTTTCAGTGTATTTCGACATTGTGTATAGATTGATGCTGTTATCAAAACAAGCATTGGTTTTCTTGGCCAAAGAGATACCATAGGAACCCCAAAACAACCCAAGCTTTTTGCCAAAGTTATATATAGGTCATTCTACAAGAACTAATAGCAAGATCCTATCACTGAAGACCACACCCATACTAGTCATTGAACACATAGAAATGGAGCTAGTTCCCACCCAGAGCCTTCACCACTACTAGTCCTGTTCTTGGTATTAGAAGGTACTCTGCTACCAAAAGAGAAACATAAACACCAACCCAGCTACAAACCCTTCTATCTACAGTGGTGTCCTGCCTGCAAGAAACACTTGTGCAATGGTGGCACAAAGTTATAGGGGTAACCAACCAATATCTGATTTGACTTAAGGCTATCTCTATGAAATGGAACCTATACCTCACATTGTTCAGGTGAAAAAGAACCTGATACTAGATAGCCCAGGTAAATAGACCATGGTAAAACTAAATACCACTGGCCTTTTTCTGTTTTAATATTAATGTTAATTTTTAATTTTTCACTTTGGTTACTCTACAGGTCATTTGCATATGTGTGTGTGTGTGTGTGTGTGTGTGTGTGTGTGTGTAATGTCTTCTGGCTTATTGTTTTTAGAGGATTCCTAAATATTGGAAAGAGTGGGCCTATGTGTCTCTGATTTTTTTGTTCCTTTTCCTGGATTCTTTTCCTTCTGTTTATTTGTTTTTTTTACCGACATTTTTGTTTGGAATTATTTGACTCTATTATTATCCCCTACATTTTAGGGGAGTGGTTTCTCTGTATAACCATCCTGGCTCCTTAGAATTTGCTTTATAGATCAGGCTAGCTTCAAACTTACAGAAAGCTGCCAATCTCTGACTTCCTACTGCTGGGATTAAAGGTGTGCACCACCACAGTTTGGCATCTGTGGTTTTTTTCTAATGAGAGACAGAAAGGGGGAGGATTCAGATGAGAGGAGAGGTAGGGAAAAACTGGGAGGAGTAAAAGAAGTGGAAATGTAATCAAAATATATTATATGAGAAAAGTTCTAATTTTTATTTTATATATTCTTTGTTTACATTCCAAATGATTTCCCAGGTCCCCCCTCCCCATAAGTCTCATAAGCTGTCTTCCCTCTACCTGATCCCCAACCAACCCTCTACTACTTCTCTGTCCTGGTAATCCCCTACATTGCTGTATCAAGCCTTTCCAGGACCAGGGCCTTCTCCTTCCTTCTTCTTGGGAATAATTTGATATGTGAGTTGTGTCTTGGGTATTCAGAGGTTCTTGGCTAATATCCACTTCTCAGTGACTGCATTCCATGTGTGTTCTTTTGTGATTGGGTTACCTCACTTAGGATGATATTTTCCAGTTCCAACCATTTGCCTAAGAATTTCTGAATTCATTGTTTTTAATTGCTGAGTAGTATTCCATTGTGTAAATATACCACATTTTCTGTATCCATTCCTCCATTGAGGGACAACTGGGTTCTTTCCAGCTTCTGGCTATTATAAATAAGGCTGCTATGAACATAGTGGAGCATGTGTCCTTATTGCATGCCAGGGAATCCCCTGGTTATATGCCCAGAGTAGTATAACAGGGTCCTCCTGAAGTGTCATGCCCAGTTTTCTGAGGAACATCCAGACTGATTTCCAGAGTGGTTGTACCAGTTTGCAATCCCACCAGCAGTGGAGAAGCGTTCCTCTTTCTCCACATCCTTGCCAGCACCTGTTTTCTCCTGAGTTTTTAATCTTACCCATTCTGACTAGTGTAAGGTGAAATCTCGGGGTTGTTTTGATTTGCATTTCCCTAATTACTAATGATGTTGAACATATAAAATATTTTTAATTGCTAAATGTACTTTGTATCAAGCTATGGCAATAATTCCCAGTGTTGCCTTTTCTTTAAAGAATTGGGGGGAAGGTGATGTCTGAATCCAGGGCAACTATTAAAAAAACATAATGTTGAACCTCATGGGAACAGTGTGCTTGAAGATGCTGGAGTCTGGCCAACAGTCTTTCACAGAGAGGAGGGAGGAACCTCTGTGTGTGAAGGTTTGATCTGTGGAACTTGTCCCACTCTTCCAAGCTGTACCTCTGTGCCTTTAGTAAGAAATAAACATATGAACTGATAGATGTGATAATTCCCCTCAATTGGTCAATACAATGCATATATGCATCAAAGCATAATACATTTTGGTGCCCATGCACATCCATGACTATTTATCAAAAACAAAGGGCTTCTGGGTAAGATAGTTAAAGCTGTCTCTGCATAAGCCAGTGAGGCAAGAAGTTGGAATACGAAAAAATCATGTCCCAAAGAGAAATAGAGAAAGAGGATTGGAAAGGCACAAGGAATTAAAGGACCCCAGGATAGGGTAGAAAGCAGAAGATAATGCAGATGAATAAGCAGGACATGAACTCGTCAAAGTCTCCTGTAGGAAGAGAAGAAATGGAAAGTTACCCAAATGTAAGCTAAATGAAAATGGGCAATCAACACTCAGGACACACCTGTAAGAGTTGAATCTGCTTGTGGAGGGGAGGGGGTGGGGGGCATAAGATGGGATTCCTGTGGCAAACATGTTAACAGTAGAGGAAAAGCCAATTTTATTTTGCTTTTTGATTCAGAAATCAGTAGCCAGGTGCCATCTTGAGAGAGAATCTAGTTACAGCAGAGATATCCCAGGGCCTGGAGATCACAACAGTCCCAGGTCCTGGGGCTTCAGTTTGACTAGCTACTGCCTCTGGGTGAGGAAAGGCTCTTATATCAAGTCTTGACTGCTGGAGAGTCAGATGCTGAGAGAAAAGGGTGCAAACTCAGGCTGGGGAGTTTGAAATGCCAGATACCCCAGTTTTTATTTTTTTTTCTATATCAGACTTCATTTATTTTTTTATTTTTTTTAATTTTTATTTTCTATATTCTGTGTTTACATTCCAAAGGCTTTCCCCTTTCCCAGTTCCCACCCACCATAGTTCCCATAGTTCCTCTCCCCCCCAATTATTCCCCAATCATTCCCCCTCCCCCCTCGGTTTCTTTACTAAACTGGATGCAATCTTTACAGGCCCAGGGTCCTCTCCTTTCTTCTTCTTGGGAATCATTTGACTTGCTATTTGTGTCTTGAGTATTTAGGGCTTCTGGGCTCATTAATATCCACTTATCAGTGATTGCATTTCATGTGCATTCTTTTGTGATTGGGTTAATTCACTCAGGATGATATTTTCCAGGTGTCTTAGTCAGGGTTTCTATTCCTGCACAAACATCATGACCAAGAAGCAAGTTGGGGAGGAAAGGGTTTATTGAGCTTACACTTCCACACAGCTGTTCATCACCAAAGGAAGTCAGGACTGGAACTCAAGCAGGTCAGAAGCAGGAGCTGATGCAGAGGCCATGGAGGGATGTTCTGTACTGGCTTGCTTCCCCTGGCTTGCTCAGCCTGCTCTCTTATAGAACCCAAGAATACCAGCCCAGAGATGGCACCACCCACAAGGGGCCCTCTTTCACTTGATCACTAATTGAGAAAATGCCCCCAAGCTGGATCTCGTAGAGGCACTTCCCCAAGTGAAGCTCCTTTTCCTATGATAACTCCAGCCTGTGTCAAGTTGACACACCAAACTAGCCAGTACACCAGGTCTAACCATTTACCGACAAATTGCATGAATCCATTATTTTTAATTGCTGAGTAGTATTCCATTGTATAAATATACCACATTTTCTGTATCCATTCCTCCTTTGAGGGATATTTGGGCTCCTTCCAATTTCTGGCTATTATAAACAAGGCTGCTATAAACATAGTGGAGCATGTGTCCTTATTGCATGCAGGGGAATCCTCTGGGTATATGCCCAGGAGTGGTATGCCAGGGTCCTCTGGAAGTGACATGCCCAATTTTCTGAGGAACCGCCAAACTGATTTCCAGAGCGGTTTTACCATTTTGCAATCCCACCAACAGTGGAGGAGTGTTCCTCTTTCTCCACATCCTCGCCAGCACTTGTTGTCTCTTGAGTTTTTAATCTTAGCCATTCTGACTGGTGTGAGGTGGAATCTCAGGGTTGTTTTGATTTGCATTTCCCTGATGACTAATGATGTTGAACATCTTTTAGCCATTCTGACTGATGTGAAGTGAAATCTCAGGGTGGATTTGATTTACATTTCGCTACTGACTAATGATGTTGAACATTTCTTAAGGTGCTTCTCAGCCATTTGAAATTGTTCAGATGAAAATTCTTTGTTTAGCTCTGTACCCCATTTTAATAGGGTTATTTGGCTCTCTGGAGTCCAACTTCTTGAGGTCTTTTTACATATTGAATATTACCCCAGTGTTGGATGTAGGGTTGGTGAAGATCTTTTCCCAATTTGTTGATTGCCATTTTGTCCAATTGACAGTGTCCTTTGCCTTGCAGAAACTTTGTAATTTTATGAGGTCCCATTTGTCAATTCTTGATCTTAGAGCATAAACTATTGGTGTTCTGTTCAGAAAATTTCCCCTCTGCCCATGTACTCAAATCTCTTCCCCAGATTCTTTTCTATTACTTTCAATGTGTCTTGTTTTATGTGGAGGTCCTTCATCCACTTGGTGTTGAGGTTAGTACAGGGAGATAAGAACTGATCCATTTGCATTCTTCTGCCTGCTGACCTTCAGTTGAACCAGCACCATTTGTTGAAAAGGCTTTTTTTCCCCACTGGATGGTTTTAGCTCCTTTATTGAAGATCAAATGACCATAGGTGTGTGGGTTCATTTCTGAGTCTTCAATTCTATTCCATTGATCTTCCTGCCTGTCACTGTACCAATACCATGCTGTTTTTAACACTATTGCTCTGTAGTACTGCTTGAGGTCCAGGATACTGATTCCCCCAAAAAGTTCTTCTACTGTTGAGAAAAGTTTTAGCTATCCTGTATTTTTTGTTATTCCAGATGAATTTGAGAATTGCTCTTTCTAACTCTATGAAGAATTAAGTTGGGATTTTGATGGGGATTGCATTGAATCTGTATATTGCTTTTGGCAAGATGGCCATTTTTACTATATTAATCCTGCCAATCCATGAACATGGAAGATTTTTCCAACTTCTGTGGTCTTTTTCAAATTCTTTCTTCAAAGACATGAAGTTCCTTTCATACAGAGCTTTCACTTGTTTGGTTAGAGTTACACCAAGATACTTTATATTGTTTGTGGCTATTGTGAAGGGTATCATTTCCCTAATTTCTTTCTCAACCTTTGAGTATAGGAAGTCTACTGATTTGCATGAGTTAATTTTATATCCAGCCACTTTGCTGAAATTGTTTATCAAATGTAGAAGTTCTCTGGTGGAATTTTTTGGGTCGCTTAAATATACTATCATATCATCTGCAAATAGTGATAATTTGACTTCATCCTTTCCAATTTGCATCCCTTTGACCTCCTTCTGTTGTCTAATTACTCTAGCTAGAACTTAAAGTACTATGTTGAATAAGTATGAAGAGAGAGGGCAGCCTTGTCTAGTCCCTGATTTTAGTGGGATTGTTTCAAGTTTCTGATGAATTTTGTCAAATGCTTTTTCAGCATCTAATGACCATGTGTTGTCTTTGAGTTTGTTTATGTAGTGGATTACATTGATGGATTTCCATATATTGAACCATCCTTGTATCCCTGGGATGAAGCCTACTTGATCATGGTGAATGATAGCTTTGATGTGTTCTTGGATTTGGTTGGCAAGAATTTTATTGAGTATTTTTGCACAGATATTCATAAGGGAAATTGGTCTGAAGTTTTCTTTCTTTGGTGGATCTTTGTGTGGTTTTCGTATGACTGTAATTGTGGTTTCATAGCACACGCTCTTGATTGTCCAGATCTATGGCTTTCATTGTGCATAACCTCAGTGCTGGCTTACACAGGACTCATCTCTCTTTCAATTACATATTCTTCCTACAGCTACACACTTACCAGCAAGCAGCTCCCAGCAAAAAGAGGCCTTGGACAGAGGTTCCTTCTTTTGACAAAGCAAAATCTTTCTCCTATGAAACAAAAAAAGTAAAAATAAAAGATCAGTTTTACAAAAAGGTGTGTCTTTGAGCCATTAAACAAATAATGTTTGGTTTCTATTTCAAGCCACAGAAATCCATAAAGACTACTTATTTTTAAGAAATAAGAGAATTTTATAAACCTGAGGAAACTAACAGCCATTCTCTCCCTTACAGAAATCTGACAGGTAAATTCTAGACCCTTTGGGGCAATTCATAATGCCCAAACCCACAGTAACATTTGAGGGAGTTATCATTTAAAAATCCAGAACATACTCATATGGAATAGTCACCCACTACATGGGATGTGATAGCACACTCATGCCACAAAGTGCATTAAGTGCATTCAGACATTTTGCTGAAGTTATTTATCAGCTGTAGGAGTTCTCTGGTGGAATTTTTTGGTCACATAAGTATACTATCATATCATCTGCAAATAGTGATAGTTTGAATTCTTCCTTTCCAATTTGTATCCCTTTGACTTCCTTATGTTGTCTAATTGCTCTCGCTAGAACTTCAAGTACTATATTGAAAAGATATGGAGAGGGGAAGCAGCCTTGTCGAGTCCCTGATTTTAGTGGGATTGCTTCAAGTTTCCTCCATGAAGTTTGATGTTGGGTAGCAGTTTGTTGTATAATGCTTTTACTATGTTTAGGCATGGGCCTTTAATTCCTGTTTTTCCAAGACTTTTAGCATGAAAGGATGCTGGATTTTGTCAAATGCTTTTTCAGCATCGAATGAAATGAACATGTGGTTTTGTTCTTTGAGTTTGTTTATATAGTGGAATTTTATTGAGTATTTTTAAATCGATGTTCATAAGGGAAATTGGTCTGAAGTTCTCTTTTTTTGTTGGATCTTTGTGTGGTTTTGGTATCAGCGTAATTGTGGCTTCTTACAATGAGTTGGGTAGTGTTCCTTCTGTTTCTATTTTGTGGAATAGTTTGAAGAGTATGGGTTTTTAGGTCTTCTTTGAAGGTCTGATAGAATTCTGCACTAAAACCATCTGATCCTGTGCTTTTTTTGGTTGGGAGACTTTCTATGCCCCCTTCTATTTCTTTAGGGGTTATGGGACTATTTAGATGATCTATTTGATCCTGATTTAATTTTGGTATTTGGTGTCTGCCTAGGAAATTGTCTATTTCCACCAGATTTTCCAGTTGTGTTGAGTATAGGCTTTTGTAGTAGGATCTGATGATTTTTTGAATTTCCTCAGTTTCTGTTGTTATATCTCCCTTTTCATTTCTAATTTTGTTCATTTGGATACTGTCCTGTGCCCTCTGGTTAGTCTGGCTAAGGGTTTATCTATCTTGTTGATTTTCTCAAAGAACCAGCTCCTGGTTTTTTTATTCTTTGTATGGTTCTCTTTGTTTCCATTTGATTGATATCAGCCCTGAGTTTGATGAATTCCTGTCTTCTACTCCTCCTGGGTGAATTAGCTTCTTTTTGTTCCAGGGCTTTCATGTGTGCTGTCAAGCAGCTTGTGTATCCTCTCTCCAGTTTCTTTTTGGAGGTACTCAGGGCTATGAGTTTTCCTCTTAGACTGCCTTCATTGTGTCCCATAAATTTGGGTATATTGTGCCTTTATTTTCATTAAATTCTAAAAATGTTTTGATTTCTTTCCTTATTTCTTCCTTGACCAAGGTATCATTGAGTATTGTTAAGCATCCATGTGTATGTGGGCTTTCTGTTGTTTTTGTTGTTATTGAAGACCACTCTTACTCCATAGTGATCTGATAAGAGGCATGGGATTAGTTCGTTCTTCTTATATTTCCTTAGATCTGTCTTGTGACCAATTATATGGTCGATTTTGGAGAAGGCAACATGAGGTGCTGAGGAAAAGGTATATTCTTTTGCTTTAGGATGAAATGTTTATATAAATATATATATATATATTCCAATTGCTCCAAAGCTTCAATTAGTTTCATTGTGACCCTGTTTAGTTTCTGTTTTCCTGATCGGTCCATTGAGGAGAGAGGACTGTTGAAGTCACCCAAAATTATTGTGTTACGTGCAATATGTGCTTTGAGCTTTAGTAAAGTTTCTTTTATAAATGAGGGTACCCTTGCAATTGGAGCATAGATGTTCAGAATTGAGAGTTCTTGGTAGACTTTTTTCTTTGACCAGCAAGAAGTCTCCTTCATGTCTCTTTTGATGACTTTAGGTTGAAAGTCAATTTTTCTGATATTAGAATGGCTACTCCAGCTTGTTTCCTGAGAACAGTTACTTGTACAATTGTCTTCCAGCCTTTTACTATAAGATAGTATTTGCTTTTTTACACTGAGGCGTGTTTCCTGTATGCAGCAAAATGTAGGGTCCTGTTTCCATATCCAGTCTGTTAGTCTATGTCTTTTGGGGGGGGGCATTGAGTCCATTGATGTTAAGAGATATTAAAGAATAGTGATTATTACTTCTTGTCATTTTTGATGGTGTTTTTATATTTGAGTGGTTATCTTCTTTTGGGTTTGATAAAAGAATGTTACTATCTTGCTTTCTCCAAGGTGTAGTTTCCCTTCTTGTATTGGAGTTTTCCTCCTATTATCCTTTGTAGGGCTGGGTTTGTGGAAAGATATTGTGTAAATTTGGTTTCGTCATGGAATGTCTTGGTTTCTCCATCTATGGTGATTGAGAGTTTTGCTGGGTGTAGTAGTTTTGGCTGGCATTTGTGTTCTCTTAGAGTCTGCATGATATCTGCCCAGGATCTTCTAGCTTTCATGGTCTCAGGTGAGAAGTCTGGTGTAATTCTGATATGTCTTCCTTTATATGTTACTTGGCCTTTTTCTCTTACTGCCTTTAATATTCTTTCTTTGTTTATTACATTTGGAGTTTTGATTATTATGTGATGGGAGGTATTTCTGTTCTGGTCCAGTCTGTTTGAGGATCTGAAGGCTTCTTGTATATTCATGGGCATCTCTCTCTTTAGGTTGGGAAGTTTTCTTCCATAATTTTGTTGAAGATATTTGCTGGCCCTTTAACTTGTAAATCTTCACTCTCATCTATTCCTTAGTTTTGGTCTTCTCAATGTGTCCTGGATTTCCTGGATGTTTTGGGTTACAAGATTTTGCATTTTGCAAAATCCTTAGATTTGGTCTTCTCAATGTGTCCTGGATTTCCTGGATGTTTTGGGTTACAAGATTTTGCATTTTGCATTTTCTTTGACTGTTGAGTTAATGGTTTCTATGATATCTTCTGAATCTGAGATTCTTTCTTCTATCTCTTGTATTCTGTTGTTGATATTTGCATCTATGGTCCCTGATTTCTTCCCAGAGTTTTCTATATCCAAGGTTGTCTCCCTTTGTGATTTCTTAGTTGTTTCTACTTCTGTTTTTAAATCCTGGATGGTTTTTCTCAGTTCCTTTACTTGTTTATTTGTGTTTTCCTGTAATTCTTTAAGAGATTTTTGTGTTTCCTCTTTCATGACTTCTGCCTGTTGACTCAATTTCTCCTGCATTTCTTTAAGTGATTTTTGCATTTCCTCTTTATTGATTTCTATCTGTTGACACATATTCTCCTGAATTTCTTTAAGTGATTTTTTGTGTTTCCTTTGTAAGGGCTTCTAACTTATTCATGTTCCCCTGTATTTCTTTAAGAGATTTATTTATGTCCTTTTTGTGTTCCTCTAACAGCATCATGACCAGTGATTTTAAATCCAAATCTTGTTTTTCTGGTGTGTTGGGGTATCCAGGACTTGCTGTTGTTGGAGAATTGGGTTCAGATGCTGCCATGTTGCCTTGATGTCTGTTAGTAACATTCCTATGTTTGCCTTTTGCCATCTGGTTATCTCTAGAGTTAGTTGGTCTTGTTGTCACTGGCTGGTGTTTGAGCTTCCTGTGAGCCTATAAGGCTATTTCTGCCCCTCTGGATGACTGGGTTTCCCCTGGAATAGATTGCTGATGTGCTGCCCCACTCTTGGGTGCAGTTGGAGCCCTAGCATGTCTTGCCCCAAACAATGCTATACTCGGGGTTGTCTCTGTTAACCTGGTGCTGCCTGTCTTCTCCTTCAGGGAGGGAAGATGGTGGATGCTGCAGGGAACTTTTCCAAGTGCTGATCACTCTGCAGGGCAAAGAAACCCCTGACCGGGTTGGTGCACAGACAGCCCGCAGAGCTGCCCAGGCCCTGGGTGCAGGCAAAAGCCTGGCAGGCTTAGACCCAAGCGATGTTAGCCTCAGACTATATCTGGGTACCGGGAGCTGTCAGAGTTCTCTGGTGTCCGGGAGTCAAGATGGCGGTGGAGCACCCCTGCAAGTGTGGGCAGTAGGAAACTCTCCTTCCTGATTTTAAACTAAATGTTTTAAGCTGTGAGGTGGCTCAGCAGGTGGGAGGATTTGTTTCTATGCTTGACAACATAAATTCAATCCCCAAGACTCAAATGATAGCAGCCTGATGGCCACAAGTTAGCCAAACTGACTCAGCTATTAAAAACTATGAATTTGAGACCAACTCACCGGCTCGCAGCGAGGCTGCCATCTTGCCTCGGGACACCGCTGACTGCTGGCAGCTGGGGTCAGCGAGGCTGTCATCTTGCCTCAGGTAACTGCTGACCACTGGTGGCTGCAGTCAGGAGCACAGATGCCCTCTACTACAGCAGCACCAAAGGCCAGGCTCGCAGGAGCTTCAAACTCCAACCAGTAACAATAAGACAAACTAACTCCAGAGATAAACAGATGGCAAAAGGCAAATGTAGAAATGTTACTAACAGAAATCAAGGCAATATGGCACCATCTGAACCCAATTCGCCAACCACAGTAAGTCCTGGATACCCCAACGACCAGAAAAACAAGAGTTGAATATAAAAGCACTGGTCATGAGGAACACAAAAAAGACATAAACAAATCTCTTAAAGAAATGCAGGGGAACATCAATAGGGTAGAAGCTCTTACAATGCAAACACAAAAATCACTTAAAGAACTCCAGGAGAATATGGACCAACAGACAGAAGCCAATAAAGGGGAAATGAGAAAATCACTTATAGAAATGCAGGAGAACGTGAACCAACAGGCAGAAGTCATGAAAGAAGAAACATAAAAATCTCTTAAAGAATTGCAAGAATACACAAACAAATGAAGGAACTGAGCAAAACCATCCAAGAGCTGAACACAGAGGTAGAAACAACTAAGAAATCACAAAAGGAGGCAACTTTGGAGATAGAAAACCTTGCGAAGAAATCAGGGGTCATAAATGCAAATATCAACAACAGAATACAAGAGATAGAGGTAATAATCTCAGATGCTGAAGATACCATAGTAACCATTGAATCCACAGTCAAAGAAAACACAAAATGCAAAAGGCTTGTAACCCAAAACATCCAGGAAATTCAGGACACAATGAGAAGACCAAACCTAAGGATTATAGGGATAGATGAGAGTGAAGATCTACAACTTAAAGGGCCAGCAAATATCTTTAACATATAAAGGAAGACCTATCAGAATCACACCAGACTTCTCTCCAGAAACCATGAAAGCTAGAAGATCCTGGGCAGACCTCATGCAGACCCTAAGAGAACACAAATGCCAGCCAAAACTACTATACCCAACTCTCAATCAACATAGATGGAAACTATTCCATGACAGGACCAAATTTACACAATATCTTTCCACTAACCCAGCTCTACAAAGGATAATAAGAGGAAAACTCCAATACGAGGAGGGAAACTGCACCCAAGAAAAAGCAAGATAGTAACCTTCTTCCATCAAACTCAAAAGAAGATAACTACTCAAAAACAAAAATAACATCAAAAATGACAGGAAAAAATAATCACTATTCCTTAATATCTCTTAACATCAATGGAATCAATTCCCCAATAAAAAGACATAGACTAACAGACTGGATACGGAAATAGGACCCTACATTTTACTGCATACAGGAAACACATCTCAGAGTCAAAGACAAACACTACCTTAGAGTAAAAGGCTAGAAGACAATTTTGCAAGCAAATGGTCTCAGGAAGCGAGCTTGAATAGCCATTCTAATATCAGATAAAATTGACTTTCAACCCAAAGTCATCAAAAGAGAAATAGAAGGTCACTTCTTGCTAGTCAAAGGAAGAATCCACCAAGAAGAACTCACAATTCTAAACATATATGCTCCAAATGAAAGAACACCCTCATTCATAAAAGAAACTTTACTAAAGCTCAAAGCGCATATTGCACCTAACACAATAATTGTGGGGGATCTCAACACTCCACTATCCTCAATGGACTGATCAGGAAAACAGAAACTAAACAGGGACACAGGGAAACTCATTGAAACATTGGACCAATTGGATTTAACAGATATATATAGAATATTTCATCCTAAAGCAAAAGACTATACCTTTTTCTCAGCACCTCATGGTACCTTCTCCAAAATTGACCGTATAATTGGTCACAAGACAGACCTCAACAAATATAAAAAGATCGACCAATCCCATGCCTCCTATCTGATCACCATGGAGTAAGAGTGGTCTTCAATAGCAACAAAAACAACAGAAAATCCTCATACACATGGAGGCTGAACAATATTTTACTCAATTATACCTTAGTCAAGGAAGAAATAAAGAAAGAAATTAAAGATTTTTTAGAATTTAATGAAAATGAAGGCACAACATACCCAAATCTATGGGACACAATGAAAGCAGTGCTAAGAGGAAAACTCATAGCCCTGAGTGTCTCCAAAAAGAAACAGGAGAGAGCATATACTAGCAACTTAATGGCGCACCTGAAAGCTCTAGAACAAAAAGAAGCTATTTCACCCAGAAGGAGTAGAAGACAGGAAATCATTAAACTCAAGGCTGAGATCAATCAAGTTGAAACAAAGAGAGCCATACAAAGAATCAACAAAACCAGGAGCTGGTTCTTTGAGAAAATCAACAAGATAGATAAACCCCTAGCCAGACTTACCAAAGGGCACAGAGACAGTATTCAAATTAACAAAATTAGAAATGAAAAGGGAGATATAACAACAGAAACTGAGGAAATTCAAAAAATCATCAGATCCTACTACAAAAGCCTGTACTCAACACAACTGGAAAATCTGGAGGAAATGGACAATTTCCTAGACAGATACCAAATTCCAAAATTAAACCAGGATCAAATAGATCGTCTAAACAGACCCATAACCCCCAAAGAAATAGAAGGGGTCATAGAAAGTCTTCTGACCAAAAAAAGCACAGGACCAGATGGTTTTAGTGCAGAATTCTATCAGACCTTCAAAGAAGTCCTGATACCAATACTCTTCAAACTATTCTAGAAAATAGAAACAGAAGGAACACTACCCAACTCATTCTATGAAGCCACAATTACCCTGATACCAAAATCACACAAAGATCCAACTAAGAAAGAGAACCACAGGCCAATTTCTCTTATGAATATTGATGCAAAAATACTAAATAAAATACTTGCCAACTGAATCCAAGAACACATCACAACGATCATTCACCATGATCAAGTTGGCTTCATCCCAGGGATGCGGGGATGGTTTAATATATGGAAATCCATCAACGTAATCCACTACATAAACAAACTCACAGAAAAAAACCACATGGTCATCTCATTGGATGCTGAAAAAGCATTTGAAAAAATTCAGCATCCTTTCATGATAAAAGTCTTGGAAAGAACAGGAATTCAAGGCCCATATTTAAACATAGTAAAAGCAATTTACAGCAGACTGATAGCCAACATCAAGGTAAATGGAGAGAAACTTGAAGCAATCCCACTAAAATCAGGGACTAGACAAGGCTGCCCCCTCTCACCATATCTCTTCAATATAGTACTTGAGGTACTAGCTAGAGCAATTTGACAACATAAGGAAGTCAAAGGGATACAAATTGGAAAGGAAGAAGTCAAACTATCACTATTCACAGATGATATGATAGTATACATAAGTGACCCAAAAAATTCCACCAGAGAACACCTACAGCTGATAAACAACTTCAGCAAAGTGGCTGGTTATTAAATCAACTCAAGCAAATCAGTAGCCTTCTTATACACAAAGGATAAGCAGGCCGAGAAAGAAATTAGGGAAATGACACCCTTCACCATAGCCACAAACAATATAAAGTGTAGAGAGTGGGTGTGGCAGTAGCCTCAAGCCTGGAGGCCTGCCAAGTCTGATGACTAAGCACCTGACTTCTTCCTGCTCCTGAGTAGGCCACACCTTTCTTGGGCATTGCGCAGGCATAGCCAATGACATGTGATCAGACCATTCTATGTGGACCAATCAGAGAAGACTGTGATGTGGACTGATGGGGCGGATTTGGGGAGGATATAAAAGGACTGTGCAAGGGGAGTGGAAGAGGGGCTTTTTTCCCTGCATGTATGTTTCAAGGTTCCTGGTTAAACCGCATTGAGAAGACAACAAGTGGTAACCCGTACAGGGACTCTCGTTCAGAACTCATTGTGGTCAGGGCGGCTAGCCGGTAAGTTCCCGGGTAAGCGGGACAATTAAGGTTCTTGGTTTAAGACGCTAAGGTTCTCGGTTTGAGACGATAAGGCTCTCGGTTTGAGATGATAAGGTTCTCGGTTTGAGATGATAAGGCTCCCGGTTTTGGGACAAATTGCACCAAGCACTATGGGGAATTCATCATCAGCTCAGATGACCTGCCAGGCCCTCGGGGATTTGTTGGGAACGATAAAAGTCCTCAGGTAAGAGGCTATAAAGTCCTCGGTAAAGAGGCTAGAAAGGAGAAGCGAAAGTATGGGTAAGTCTACTTTGTATCCAATTCTTGTGGCTCTAAAGGAGCTGTTAAAGTGAAAGAAATCAGTTGAAAAGGAGTACCTTGGAATGTTTCCTTATCGAGGTGGACCAAGTTGCTCCTTAGTTCAAGGGATGCTATAAAGCAGTTGAAAAGGGTCAAGAAGCCCTAGAACAAGATTTGTTAAGAAGACGGGAATAGTGGAAAAATGAGAAAAGGAAAATGGATTTCAAAAAACTCCTGGGGACAAGGGGAAACATGGAGACGTCCTGTTTCCTCTATGGACCCCAATGGAGATATTCTTAGTACTGGTATAAGTGTTCTTCCCTCTCTGTGTATTGTTTGACTTTGGTGCACAAATTTGTCTACATGTGTCTGTCTTTGTTTTGTTGTCTGAATGACTGATGTTCTGTTTCATGTAAAAAAAATGGTAAAAACTTTATTTGCTGGAAGCCCATCTCTTGACCCAGTTTCAGTTTACACAGCAGAGGCTGGTTTAAGCTGCTCTGCAATTAGCTAGGAGTCAAGCACAGCTGGAGAAAAGCTGCTTTTAAAAGGGCCAGCAGTTCTCAAGTTCTAGGACAAGTAGGCTGATGGTTATTTCTCCTTTTGGGTACAAAGTGCTTTTTCTCTTGAATTACAGCTAGAAAACAATTGTTTGGTTCAAATTTATAAGATTCATGTAGTTGTTTCATTTTTGGTTCTGATTGGTCTTAAAGGTATAAATATGTTTTGCATGTTTTGACTATAGAGTATTGGCTTATAAGTTATTGGGCATGATTAAAAATTATTACATTGGTAACAAAAAGAAAGTTTAAAACTGGTAACTCGGGGTTGGAGTTATCTTAAACGATAACACTTGGCATGACCCAACCCAGGAAAAACAGGCCTTTAAAGATACTTCTAAATTGGTATAATGTTTTATGTAATTATTCTAGATATTAGATTTATAAGGGATGAGGTTTAGAACAATGTCTCTTTAATGAGGTATTATAAGTTGTATTGTCATGCATTCAAACATAAGAACTTGCAAACAAACTCTGTGGTGTGAAGTAATGGCACTTGAAAATTGGGTTTTGCTTTCCAAAGTTGTAGTTATACTCTAATATTGCAAGAGAAAGAATTATGGTTAACAACTGCCAGTGTACCGTTGACCGAATTGGAGTCTGATCTAAGGCTTACGATTCTTAACTCACTCATACTTTGTAATTAAGATTATTTCAAGAATGATAAAAGTTAAAAAAACAGCTGTGACCAGTATAAGCCTGTTGCCACTTTTCACAAGCTTTATTGGATATAATGGTAGAAGCAAAATTTAACCACCCAAGATTGAAAAGGAGATCTCAATGGGAATTTATTTGATATCAAACAGGTTCCTTTTGAACTGTTTCAAAAATTTGTTGATATGACTACTAAAAACAGCTAGTAGAATTTTTCTGGGAACCTTCAAATTTCAGGTTCCTTTTATTATTCGACCCTCATACAATGGGGTCCAGTTGTAGGCTACTGCCCTACAGAACAGGGAGATTGTATTAGCTTATACAATCAGGTGGCTGCATGGTTTGATCCAACAGTTGTTGGCCATTCTCCCAATAGCACTAATGCTACATGGATACCCAGAAGATGGCCCATCATGCCTGCTAAAGGGAATTATACTGTACCTCCTCAGCTAAAATGGTCTCCCTTTTGCAAGAGTCAGAGGGATCAGATCTTTCCCTCATGGACCGGGTGTCAATCACAGGGAGTGCGCTGGGCTGTGTGAAGATTTTTTACCTTTTCTCCCAATATGGGTACCCTATATAATGCAACCTTTCCAGGTTATAATTGGACATACCAAAATCCCACTCAAGCTGTTTTCCGCTAATCCCTTTGATATTTGGTTGTTATACGGGGTAAATGGAAGCTGCACAGATATTTCCCCTTTAGATATGTTGCAAGGGGGTAGTATAGGAAATGCATCTTTTGAATGGAATAGTAAATTACAAGCTTCAGGGAAGAATGTGTCATTTGCCCCTACTCTTGTGTGTGTATGACCACCATTTGTATTTGTGGTGTTTAATGATTCTGTAATTCCCCAGAATGGGACCCCACTTAATTGTGATCCTCACGTTTGTTTTTATGCTCTTTGTTGGAATGCCACTGAGCATCCCTTGGCCAGTGAAGGGTCCTTCTTCCTCATCCCTGGTTAAATATACCCTTGCTGCCATTGGGGCTACTACTGCTGCTGTTGCATTAAGCTCTAATGTGGCTATGTGCAGGCCAATGTTAATGCCCACCTAAAAGGTGGCATAATGATCCTTAATCAAAGAATTGATTTGGTGCAGGAGCAAGTTGATACCCTTCGGCAGGTTGCTCAGTTAATGTGTGAATAGCAATACACGAGGCTATGTATTACCTTGGTGCCCTATCAGAATTTTACCCATGCTGCTAATTTGTCAAAGAGCTTGTCTAGTCATCTTGCAGGGAACTGGTCCGGAGAATTTGATCATCTGCTACAAGAATTGAGGACTGCCATCATCCATGTGAACTCCACCCAAGTAGATGTGTCCTTCGCTGCTAGATTGGGAAGCTGGATTGTCAATGCTATGAATCACCTTAAGGAGTGGGCGGGAATTGGAGCTTTGGGAATTTTGCTCATTCTTGTCAGTATTGTTATGCTTTGCTGCATCTGTAAGATGTGCATGAAAGAAGCCATGATCGTGCAAGCTTTTGTGGCGCTGGAGGCAGGGCAATCTCCTCAGGCTTGGTTGACGATCTTAAAAGAATAATCCCCAGGCCCAATACCCCTTGCTCTGCAGCTAGCACCCAGGATCCTTGCGGCTGCGGTGATCGCTCGATGACGGGATTATTGTGAGTCCTCTTACCAGAGGCCCACTGCCTTTTGGGGAATACCACCGGTAATCCAGTGCCCCGGGGTAGTGCTGGAGGGGATGCCACTCACATAGCCTAAGACAGAGGCACCGCCCCCATGAGAGACCTTCTTTGTTATGAAGGGGTTACCACTCTCATGGTGCAAGGTTTTATTATCGTCCTTGAGCGCTATTAGAGTGGCCTTCTCAAGGACGGGCAACTTCCCTTCCCCTGACCAATCTAAGACACGGAGCCTTGAGGACGACAAGGTAATCCAACGACGGGTAAGAAAGGGGCTTAAAGGGTCGATCCTAAGACAGAGATGGCTACCTATGCTCAGCTTACCTGGTGTGTTATGGGGTTGATTGGATGCCTTTATTTATATAAAAAAGGGGGATATGTAGAGAGTGGGTGTGGCAGTAGCCTCAAGCCTGGAGGCCTGCCAAGTCTGATGACTAAGCACCTGACTTCTTCCTGCTCCTGAGTAGGCCACACCTTTCTTGGGCATTGCGCAGGCATAGCCAATGACATGTGATCAGACCATTCTATGTGGACCAATCAGAGAAGACTGTGATGTGGACTGATGGGGCGGATTTGGGGAGGATATAAAAGGACTGTGCAAGGGGAGTGGAAGAGGGGCTTTTTTCCCTGCATGTATGTTTCAAGGTTCCTGATTAAACTGCATTGAGAAGAACGCTGTGTGGTGGCTCTTTTCTGCTGGTCCGAGATAGTAGCAACAATAAAGTATCTTGGTGTGACTCCAACCAAACAAGTGAAAGATTTATATGACAAAAACTTCAGGTCTCTGAAGAAGGAAATTAAAGAAGACATCAGAAAATGGAAAAATCTTCCATGCTCATGGGTTGGCAGGATTAATATAGTTAAAATGGCAATCTTGCCAAAAGCAATATACAGATTCAATGCAATCCCCAACAAAATCCCAACTCAGTTCTTCATAGAGTTAGAAAGAACAATTAGCAAATTCATCTGGAATAACAAAAAACCCAGGATAGCTAAAACTATCATCAACAGTAAAAGAACTTCTGGGGGAATCAGTATCCCGGACCTCAAGCAATACTACAGAGCAGTAGTGTTAAAAACTGTATGGTATTGGTACAGTGACAGGGAGGCGGATCAATGGAATAGGATCGAAGACCCAGAATTGAACCCACACATCTATGGCCAATTGATCTTCAACAAAGGAGCTGAAAACATCCAGTGAAAAAAAGATAGCCTTTTCAACAGATGGTGCTGGCTCAAATGGAGGTCAACATGCAGAAGAATGAGAATTGATCCACTCTTATCTCCTTGCACTAAGCTCAACTCCAAGTGGATCAAGGACCTCCACATAAAACCAGACACACTAAAACTAATAGAAAAGAAACTGGGGAAGACCCTTGAGGACATTGGCTCAGGGGAAAATTCCTGAACAAAACACCAATTGCTTATGCTCTAAGAGCAAGAATAGACAAATGGGACCTCATAAAATTACAAAGTTTCTGTAAGGCAAAAGACACTGTCAAAATGACAAATCGGCAACCAACAAATTGGGAAAAGATCTTCACCAACCCCACATCCGACAGAGGGCTAATATCCAATGTATACTAAGAATTCAAGAAGTTAGACCCCAGAAAACCAAATAACCCTATCCAAAAATGGGGTACAGAGCTAAACAAAGACTTTTCACCTGAAGAAATTTAGATGGCTGAGAAACACCTTTAAAAATGTTCAACCTTATAAGCATTAGAGAAATGCAAATCAAAACAACCCTGAGATTTCACCTCACACCAGTCAGAATGGCTAAGGTCAAAAACTCAGAAGACATCAGGTGTTGGCGAGGATGTGGAGAAAGAGGAACATTCCTCCACTGCTGGTGGGGACTGCAAGCTGGTACAACCACTCTGGAAATCAGTCTGGCAGTTCCTCAGAAAACTGGACATGATACTTCCAGAGGACCCAGCCATACCACTCCTGGGAATATACCCAGAAGATTCCCCAGCATGCAATAAGGATACATGCTCCACTATGTTCATAGCAACCTTATTTATAGCCAGAAACTGGAAAGAACCCAGATGTCCCTCAACGGAGGAATGGATACAAAAAAATGTGGTATATATACACAATGGAGTACTATTCAGCCATTAGAAACAATGAATTCATGAAATTCTTAGAGAAATGGATGGAGCTGGAGAACATCATACTAAGTGAGGTAACCCAGTCTCAAAAGAACACCCATGGTATGCAGTCACTGATAAGTGGATATTAGCCTAGAATCTTGGAACACCAAATACACAATTCATATACCAAATGATGTCTGACAAGAAGAAAGGAGTGGACACTGGTGCTGGAAAGGATCAAAGCATCAGTATAGGGGAATACAAGAACAGGGAAGAGGGAAGGGGTAGAAGAGGGAGCAGGGGGGGAAAGGGCATGTGGGACCTTTGGGGGGTGGGGAACCAGAAAAGGGGAAATGAATTGTAAATATAGAATATATCCAATTTAAAAAACTACGAATTTATGAAATTCTTATGCAATGGGTGGAGCTAGAAAATATCCTGAGTGAGGTAACCCAATCACAAAAGGCCACACATGGTATGCACTTGCTCATAAGTGAATATTAGCCCAAAACCTTGAAATACCCAAAATGCAACTCACAAACCACATGAAGCTCAAGAAAAAGGAAGACCAAAGTGTGGATACTTTGATCCTTATTGGAAAGTGGAGCAAAATAATTATGGCTCACAGCCAACCAAAAGAATGAGCATAGGGTCCCCAGTGGAGCATCTAGAGAAAGGACCCAAGGAGCTGAAGAGTTTTGCAGCACTGCAGGAGGAACAATAATATGTACCAACCAGTGCCCCCAGAGCTCCCAGGGGCTAAACCACCAACCAAAGAGTACACATGGAGGGACCCATGGCTCTAGCTCCATATGTAGCAGAGGTTGACCTTTTCAGACATCACTGAGAGGAGAGCCCATGGGTGCTGTGAAGGCTCAATTCCCCAAAATAGGGGAATTTATCTCATGAAACTGGGATGGTGGGGAGATGACCAGGGGGAGGGTGAATGGTATAGGGGATTGTTTTTAAAGGGCAAAGAAGAAAGGGGATACCATTTGAAATATAAATAAAGCAAATAACTAATATAAAATTGTAAACATAAAAAATTAAAATTTCCAATGTATTGATAGCCCAGAAAAATAACTTAAATAATTTATGGACAGGACAATTATTTCAAAACAATCCCGAATATGTTTGAAAAAAATCAAAGAAGAGACAAACAAATGCCTCAATAAGGACATGTGAAAATACAAAGAGTAGAATAAAATAATAAAGACACTTTGAGATAAGAAAATAAAATTTAATGAAAGATGAGATCTCTAAAATGTTATCTAAAGTAACTAAGACCTAAAATGAAAAACTCATGAATTAGAACAAGATGCTCAGAGGACTGTATCTCCAACAAAATAAATTATGTAGAAGAGTGAATATATACTCTCAAGGACAAGGGAGAAGTGGAGCACTTGTTCAAAGAAAAGATTAAGTCTAAAAAGAAACTGAGAATTTAACATACAGCAAATATGGAACACTATAAACACTAAATCTGAAGTAATAGATATGGAAGAAGACAGAGAAGAAAACAAAGTTAAGGCACAAAAAATATTTTTTAACAAAATCATACAGGAAAATTCTTCAAATCTAATGAACACAAGAAAGAAAGGCTGTTTATAGTGTCAAGAAACAAAGCAAGATTTAGTCACATAGAGAGACAGTAGAGAAGAATAACATTTGAATTCTCAGTGGAAACGCTGAAAGCCAGGATGGCCTAGACTGTGCTCCAAATTTATCTTCGGAACACAAATGAGAAAGAGATAAAAACAATATTGATACTGCATTTCTTCTTCTGTTGGTAAGTTTATCTTTTAAAGTCACAGCTCTAGTTCATCTTGGTTATCAAACATATTAACATGGAGATGTTTACAATATCTCATTGTTATTTCTTGTAATACCTGCAGGGTATGAGGAGTCACTCCCTTCATTCTTCATGTAGAAAGCTTTCCTGGTCCACGCTGTACCCATCACTCTATCTCTGGTTAGTCTTTTGACTTTAAACATCTTAGGAGTCACTTCAAAGACTGAGATTCAGATTTGCTTGTTTTCACTCCGCCTCCCAGTTCTTTGATTGATTGAATACAAATTACTTGCAAACTTACTCAAATAGCTTCTATTTGAAATCAAATTATGCTCTTAACCTTAAAATTAAATGTTTAAACAATTAATTTACATCTCTTTCAAGTAGTAGCATGTTCTAGACTATATTTGTAATATTGTCTGTCAACAAGTCATGATTTCCAATGAGTTCTTTACAGCCAGATGTTAAGTTCTCATGGATCATTTGTTACTATTTTTGTTGTTTCTTTGTCATCTACTCTGTAAACTAATTACATTCTAACTTTCTAGCCTGTAAAGAGTTTTGACATTGAACTTCAGCCCAATAAAAGTTCTGTTGTGATGAAGTTCCCATGTGCTCATGAAACAATGTGCATCCTGCATATGCAAAAAGCAAGACTGCTAATCACTCAAGCCCTGTTCATTCACCACTGGACATACACAGTTCTGAAGGCTTCGTTGTTCTTCCCTGTTAATAACTGAAGAAATGACATGAGAACATACAACCACAGTTGCCTGTTCTTTATTCTTGTTCTAGTGATTCCAGTTTTCCCTGTGTTTTAAATCTACCATTAGACACACACACACACACACACACACACACACACACACACATGTATTATATCTGTGTCTTTCTAATTGGGTCATGTTTTTGCCAGTTTGCTTGGAGTGCTATTATTTTATACCATTAGCTTATTTTTTCTTTGGAAATTTTACAGTTATGAGCTTAAGACTTTCTATGTTCTTAAATTTTATGTCACAATCAACTCATATAGTAAGAGCCTCTCTTAATTTAAAAGAAAGTCTTAATCTACTTACACTTTGCTATTATGGCAAAGTTGGATTTACCTCTGTGGTCACAATATTTATTTCAGTTTGTCCTTTCTATAATATAAGGGTGCCCTGCTTAGCTTTTTGTTATTTCAATAAACATCAAGTCCAAAAGCAATTTGGGGAGGAAAAGGGTTTATTTGCCTTAGAGGTTACAGTTAGTTTAAGGAAGCCAAGGAAGGAACCAAAGGCAGGAGCTTGAAATAGAAATTGTAGAAAGCTATGGCTTGCTGGATTATTCCTATGGTCATAGTCAGCTGCCTTTCTCACACAGCCCAGGTCCATCTGTCCTAGGAAGAGGATAGCACTGCACACATGTGCTAGACAAAGCCACATAAGTTAAAAAAACAATCAAGAAAATGCCCCACAGAAATGCCCAGAGGACATCTGATGAAGACCATTCTCCAACTGAGGGTCAACTTAACAACAAAACTAACCTGAATGTGAGTGTTTTCCTGTCTTGTTCTCCATTCAGCTTCTCTCATGACACATTATTGATCAATAGATTCATTTTTTCTTTGTGATACGATGGATGCCTGACCTTGTCCATAAATTCATCTCAAGAAGTATTATTATCTTCTAATTTTACAGTTAGATTTCTTTCACCACTGAGGTAATCTCTCCTGAACTATTTGCATTTCACCAGCATGGTAACCAACATACAACTCTAGTCTGCTTAATGATCCATAATTCCTGTGAACTTTTGTTGACACTTTAGTATAAATGGTTCAGACTGAATTCAGCCTGGTAAATGAATGAAAGCAATGAAGACTTTTTATTTCAATGCTTTACGTCTGAATGAAAACTAGATGTGTAATGATGTCTGCTTATATGCAAATATTCATCATGGGAAACAATTGTAGTAAATGGTGTAAAGTAAATTATTCTCAATATCATGACATTTATTGTTTATAAGTCATTCAAATTTTGGTATGATGCTCAAACAAACTTGTCATCAAATAAATTTTAAATACTTGGTACACTTTAATTTTCCATTCCCAATTCTTTGCCCAGTCCCTCTTTATTCCTCTATCACTACAACAGGATACATGAAATCAGACCAAAAACACACACTAAATAAATGCATGGATAATTGGAGACACTGTTGAAATTGTAACATGTAGGTAATATATTTGAGGCTTTGGTCTTAATTGACACCAAAGCAAATATAGAAAGATTTTTTATCACAAGATTGTTGATGCCTTCAGATGGAATTACTGTATACATCAGCCATTGTTATAATAACAAACAAGCAAAATTTGATGAGGTAACGTACCTGACAATATATACAGAACACTTAAATGAAAATGAAAATGGTGTTAGACTTAATCAAAAGGAAGGGGCATTGCTCCTCTGATATCTGTGGAATTGAACCCTGGACAATGCATCTCTCACAGCCTGGTGGACCTGTTTGTTCCTCAGGGTGTAGATAACAGGGTTCAGAATGGGTGTCACTACCGTGTTCACAAGAGCAGCCTCTCTGTTGGTATCCAGCCTGCTTGTCTGCTGTGGCTTCATGTATATAAATACACAGCTGCCATACATCAGAGAGAGGACAATGAGATGAGAGGAGCAGGTAGAAAAAGCTCGCTGTCGCTCCCTGGCTGAGGGGAGACGCACTATTGTGACCACTATATTGCTGTATGCAAAGATGGCTACCAGAAGTGAAGTAAAAAGCACAATTAAAGCAAGATTAAAAAACAGCAATTCAATAGAACTGGTTTCTGAACAGGAGAGATTTGCCAGTGGTCCAAAATCACAGAAATAGTGAGGAATAATGTTGGGGCCACAGTAAGATGAATGGGATAGCTTCACAACTGGACCAGCCATGAAGAGGATTCCCAAAACTAAACAGACAGTAACGAGACAGAAGCACATCCTTGGGCTCATGATGGTTGGATAATGTAGAGGTTTGCAGATGGCCAGATACCGGTCCAGAGACAACACAGCCATAAGGAAAAAAACAGTTGCCCCCAGGAAAAGAAAGACAAAGGCCTGAGTGAAACAGGCCACAAAGGAAATTGCTTGCCTCCCTGACAGAAAGATGGCGAGCAGCTTGGGAATAACGGTAGTTATAAAACAACACTCCACAAAGGCGAACGAGCTGAGGAAGAAGTACATGGGCGTGTGTAATCGATGGTCCTCACAGGTGATGGCAATTATGAGCAGGTTGCCCATGATGGAAGCCAAGTAGGCCAGCAAGTGCACTAGGAAGAGGAGGATCCTCAGGTGCTCGGGCACAGGGAACCCCTCAAGGATAAACTCCCAGACGGCTGTCCCATTCCTGGTTTCCTCTGCTGTCAGCCATTCCATCTCTTCAGTCTGACACTGAGGGGCTTTGCAGAACCATGACTGATGGTGGAGAGCTGTGTGTTCCTAAACCTGTAAATGACATGGGAAGGCAATCAGACTTGATAAACAGGTCATCCAATGTGTCACTTTGCCCATTGTTAGGGGAAAATAATTGATTACTACTGTGACTGCCTTTATATTGCCTGTGCCCGAAAGTGCTAATTGTAGAAGAACTGCATGTGCCACACATGCTCATTAGCGAGAAGGTCACTCAGCAGTGTTGGTCATTTCACCATGTGGCTCGCTGCCTACTGAAACCAAGGTTTGTCTATTTAGTCATGGTATGTATTTCTAGGGAAACCATATTTATGGAACACAGGTCCGTATAAATATTGCAAAGGAAAATCTACAACTTGAATGTCAACCTGAATCTGGAGGTGTAGCTCAGGGGTGGTGCACCTATCTAACAAGTGTGACACTATGGGATTAATTCCCACCCATACAAAATGTAAGAAAACAAAACAAGCCAGACAAACCAAGATTTCAGTCCTAGGAACTAGAGAGATGGCTCAGCAGTTATGGGCATTAGTTATTCATGAGGAGGACCTGGGGTGATTTCCCAGAATGTACATAACAACTCATTATCAGTAACCCCATATTTAGGGGATCCAGGTATCTTTTCTAATCTCAGAGGGCACCAGGCATGTAGGTTGTATGTACACTTACATGCAAGCAAAATACTCAGTTCATATAAAATAACAAATCGTCAAAGGATTTAAAGTCAGAAGCCATTAATCCCACAAAATATATTCCTTCATCATGCCTTAGCATTTGTTTCCATGTTTGGCCATATCGTTAGCAAAAAAAAAAAAAAAAAAAAAAAAATCTGCAGTTCTGTACTACAAAGTGGATTATATTAGAAAACCCACACAATTAACTCTAGCTGGATGGTTAAAGGCTCATGTCTGGCTGCTTTCATCCAGAGCCCCCGACAGACAGTGAAAATTAAGACTCCCGGAACCATGTAAAAAGCCAGGAGTGGTGAAGAGGAACTGTAACTCCAGAACCGGACAGGACAAAGACAGGCTGTTCGTCTAGCTAGTTAGGCTAGCCAGTCTGGTTGAAACAACGAGCTGCACATGCAGGAAGATACTGTAGCTCAAAAAATAGTGATGAGAGGGGTACCCAAAATCAACCTCTGCTACTACACCCACATCTGTAGTTAAATACTCTTTCCCTGTAAATCAACAGTCTGTGTATGTGACCCTTTACCATTCTGGTCAACTAGCATCCGTCTATGGTCTCAGACTGAGCTATCTGACTTAGAACAACCAAAAGCTCTCTCTTATCCAACCTGTAGTGAAAACAGATTGAAGAAAAACACCACTGCCATTTACAGCAAAGAAATAATTTGATGCTCTGTTCACACTGAGGCTATGCTCTTTCCACCAGCAGCTCACAGCAACCAGATCTCTGCCCTCTGCTCTTTTCATTCTAAGGAAAAAAAGTCAACACATCGGTTCCAGCAGCTGAAATGTAAGTAAATCAACAGCTCCATTCTAAACATTCATAATTTTTCCAGAGGTAATTTCAACATCTGCCAGTTATTATTCTCCAATCAACAGCCTAAGAACTGCATCAAACCAAGCATATATCTCAGAGGAAACCTTGAGTGGTAACTACGGAAATACAAATACAGACATTCCCTCACCATTCTCTGAGAATTGGCAAGTGAATTCATCTGGAATTCCAAAACAGCATTGGTGAGTCTCCAGGTCCCCACACCCCATCCTGCTACCTTGAAATGGCAGCATCCACAAGAAACCCTACTGCTAGGAACATAGTATGGTCATGGTTGAAGCCAGGAGACTCTTCACTCAATCCAGCATACATAGATATTTCCTACATTGATACTATTTCTTTCAAATTCTTTCCAAGGCAATGAATTTCTCAATCTTACCATCACCACCAAAGTAAGCATGTTCCCAGACTAAGAAGGAGACTTACACCACCAGGAGCAGACATGAATTTGTACTAGTGGACTGTCTCTTGATACTAATCAGGACATACCAGGGCCTGTGGGCGGCACCGAGAAACACTAATTATCATTAGAGGGTGGAACAAAGCCCTCACAGACCTGTGTCTCTCTAGTATCCCTCATGATTGGTAATTGAACGGTGTTGTGAATGGAATATCACTTGATTGATGATAATAGTGAGCTTATATAAAGAATTATTGTATCTGATAACACATAATGATTAGTTAGTATACTCGTTGCCCTTTCATTGTGTATAAAAATATAATATGAGCTCCCAATTGTCTCTTGAAAATATTTTAAAGTGGAGTACATATAACATCTCAAGTTTCATAATTCTCCAAATTGCATAATATTGTGGTTATTTTGGATTTTTAAAGTCATTTTTCATTTACATTTCAAATGCTATCCCCCTTGCCTGTTACCCTCCACAAACCCACCATCCCATCTCCCTTCTTCCCCCTCAACTTTGCCTCTATTGTGCTCCTCCACCCATATACCAACTCCTTCCTCACATCTATAGTATCCCCCTCCATGGGATCAAGGGTCTCCCCTCCCAATGATGTCAGATAAGGCTATCCTCTGCTACATAAGTATCTTGAGTTATGGACCCCTCCATGTATACACCTGGGTTGGAGATTTAATCCTTGGGAGCTCTGGGTGGTACAGTTCTTCCTATGGGGTTTCAATCCTCTTCATCTCCTTCAGTCCTTCCTCTAGCTCTTCCATTCGGATCTCTGGTACTCACTCCAATGGATGGCTGTTATTACCTGCATCTGTATCTGTCAGGTGCTGGTAAAACCTCTCAGGGAACAGCCATACCAGGCTACTGTCAGCAAGTGCTTCTTGTCATCAGCAATAGTGTTGGGGTTTGGTGCCTGCAAATGGGATGATCCCAAGGTGGGGATGTCTCTGGATGGCCTTTCCTTCAGTCTCTGCTCCAGATTTTGTCTGTCTTTCCTTTGGACAGGAACATTTCTGGGTTAAAGGTTTTGAGATGTGTGGGTGACTACTTCCCTCAATGGGGTGTCTTGCTTATCTACTGGAGGTGGTCTCTACAGGTGCTATCGCCCCTATGTTGAGCTGACAGCATTCCTGCTGAGGCCTGAAAGCCCCTTGCTTCCCTTGCATCTGGAACTTTCCAGTGGCTACCCACAGTTCCTCATCCCCCACTACTACATATTGCTATTCAATTTCCTGACCCTCTGTACTTCTGTCCCTTCCAACACCTGATCCTCCCACTTTCCCTCCCCCTTCCCTCTCCCTGCTAGATCCCTCACTCCCTCTACCTCCTTTGATTATTTTGTTCCATGTTGTATGTAGGATTGAAGCATCCACACTTTGGTCTTCCTTCTTCTTAAGCTCCATATAGTTTGTGGGTTGTATCATGGCTATTCTGAGCTTTTTGGCTTATATCCACTTATCAGTGAGTGCATTCCATGTGTGTTCTTTTGTGTCTGGGTTATCTCTCTCAGGATGATATTTGCTAGTTCCATCCATGTGCCTGTGAATTTCATGAAGTCATTGTTTTTAATAGCTGAATAGTACTCCTTTGGGTAAATGTACCACATTTTCTGTATTCATTCTTCTATTGAGGGACATCTGGGTTTTTTCCAGCTCTGGCTATTATAAATAAGGCTGCCATAAACATAGTGGAGCATGTGTCCTTGTTATATGTTGGAGCATCTTTTGGGTATATGCCCATGAGTGGTATAGCTGAGTCTTCAGGTAAAAATATTTCCAATTTTCTGAGGAACTACTAGATTGATTTCCAAATTGGTTTTACAAGCTTGCAGCCCCACCAGCAATGGAAGAGTGTCCTCTTTCTCCACATCCTTGCCAGCATCTGTTTTCAACTGAGTCTTTGATCTTAGCCATTCTAATTGGTCGTTTTGATATGCATATCCCTGATGATAAAGGATGTTGAACATTTCTGTAAGTGTTTCTCAGCCATTTGAGATTTCCCCAGTTGAGAATGCTTTGTTTTAGGTCTAAACCCCATTTTTTCATAGGGTTATTTTGTTCTCTGGACTCTAACTTCTTGAGTTCTTTGTATATTTTGGATATTATCTTCTATTGGATGCAGGGTCGGTTAAATATTTTTCCAACCTCTGGGTTGCCATTTTGTCTTATTGACAGTGTCCTTCACATTACAGATGCTTTGCAATATAATGACATCCCATTTATCAATTGTTTATCTTAGAGCGTGAGTCATTGGTATTCAGTTCAGGAAATTATTCCCTGTGCCAATGTGTTCAAGGCTCTTTCCCACTTTACCTTTTATTAGTTTCAGTGTATCAGGCTTTATATGGAGGTCCTTCCTCTACATGGACCTGAGTTTTATACAAAGAGATAAGAATGAATCAATTTACATTTTTCTACATGCTGACTACCAGCACCATTTGTTGAAAATGCTGTCTTTTGTCTACCAGATGGGTTTGGTTTCTTTGTCAAAAATTAAGTGACCATAGTTGGGTGGGGTTATTTCTGGGTCTTCAATTTTATTCCACTGATCTGCCTGTCTGTCTCTGTCCCAATACCAGGTGGTTTTTATCACTAGTACTCTGTAGTACAGCTTGAGGTCAGGGATGGTCAGTCCCCCAGAAGTTCTCTTATTGTTTTTGCTATACTGGTTTTTTTGTTGTTATTTCAGATGAATTTAAGAATTATTCTTTCTATCTGTGAATAATTGAGTTGGAATTTTGATGGGGATTACATTGAATCTGTAGATTGCTTTGGGTAAGATGGTCATTTTTACTATGTTGTTAATCCTGCCATCCATGAGGATGGAATATCTTTCTATGTTCTGAGGTCATCTTTGATTTCATTCTTCAGAGACTTGAAGTTCTTGTCATACAGATATTTGACTTGCTTGGTTAATGTCTCACCAAGATATTTTATATTATTTGTGACTATTGTGAAGGGTGTTGTTTCCCTAATTTCTTTCTCTGCCCATTTACCCTTTGAGTAGAGGAAGAATACTGATTTGTTTGAGTTAATTTTAACCCAGCCACTTTGCTGAAGTTGTTTGTCAGCTGTAGAAATTATCTGGTGGAATTTTTTGGGTCACTTATGTATACTATCATATCATCCACAAATACTGATATTTTGACTTCCTCCTCTAAAATTTGTACTCCTTTAATCTTCTTTTGTTGTCTAATTGCTCTGGTTAGAATGTTGAGCACTATATTGAATAGATATTGGGAGAGTGGGCAGCCTTGATTTGTCCCTGATCTTAGTGGGATTGCTTCAAGTTTCCCTCCATTCACTTTGATGTTGACTATTGTTTTTATTATGTTTACATATGGACCTTTAATTCCTGATCTTTCCAATACTTTTAACATGAAGGGGTGTTGTATTTTTTTCAAAGACTTTTTCAGCATCTAGTGAGATGATCATGGGTTTTTTTCCTTTGAGTTTGTTTATGTAGTGGATTACTTGGTGGATTTCCATATACTGAAGCATCCCTTCATCCCTGGAATGAAGCCTACTTGACCATTGTGAGTGATCACTTTTATGTGTTCTTGGATTCAGTTTGTGAGAATTTTTTTTGAGTATTTTTGCATTGATATTCATAAGGGAAATTGATCTGAAGTTCTCTTTGTTTGTTGGGTCTTTATATTGTTTAGGTACCAGAGTAACTGTGGTTTCATAGAACCATTGGGTAGTCTTCCTACTTTTTCTACTTGGCATAATAGTTAGAGAAGTATTAGTATTGGGTCTTCTTTGAAGGTCTGATAGACTTCTACAATAAAATCATATGGCCCTAGGCTATTTTGGGGGGTGGGTATAATTTAATGACTGCTTCTATTTCCTTAGGTATTATGGGACTGTTTAGTTGGTTTATCTGAACCTGATTTAACTTTGGTACCTGGTACCTGTATAGAAAATCATCCATTTCATCTAAATTTACCAATTTTCTTGAGCAAAAGCTTTGGTAGTAGGATCTGATGACTTTTAAATTTTTCTTCAGTTAAAATAAATAAATAAATAAATTCTTCAGTTTCTGTTGTTATGTCTAGCTTTTCATTTCTGATTTTGTTAATTTGGATACTATCTCTGTGCCCACTGATTAGTCTGGCTAAGGGTTTTTCTATCTTGTTGATTTTTTCAAAGAACCAGCTCTTGGTTGGTTGATCCTTTGTATAGTTCTCTTTGTTTCTACTTGGTTGATTTCAGACCTGAGTTTAATTTTTTTCCTGCCATCTACTCATCTTGGGTGTATTTGCTTCTTTTTGTTCTAGAGCTTTCACATGTGCTGTTAAGCTGCTAGTGTATGGCCTCTACACTTTTCCTCTTACCACTGCTTTCATTGTGTCCCATAAGTTTGAGTATGTTGTGCCTACATTTTCATTAAATTCTAAAAAGTCTTTGATTTCTTTCTTTATTTCATCTGTGACCAAATTATAATTGAATAAAGAGTTGTTCAGGTTCCATGTGTATACAGGCTTTCTATTGCTCTTGTTGTTATTGAAGACCAGCCTTAGTTGTCCAGACCAGCCTTAGTCGTCCATGGTGATCTGATAGGATGCGTGGGATCATTCTAATCTTGTATCTGTTGAGGCTTGGTTTGTGTCCAATTATATGGTCAGTTTTGGAGAAAGTCAATGAGGTGCTGAGAAGAAGATATATTCTTTTGTTTTATGGTGAAATGTTCTGCAGATATCTATTAAATATCAGAACCATTTGGTTCATAACTTCTGTTAGCTTACTATGTCTTTATTTAGTTTCTGTTTCAATGATTTGTATGTTGTTAAGAGAGGGGTATTGAAGTTTCCCACTATTATTGTGTGAGGCTCAATGAGTGATTTCAGCTTTAGTAATGTTTCTTTTACAAATATGGGTGCCCTTGCATTTGAAGCATAGATGTTCAGAATGGAGAGTTCATCTTAATGGATTTTTGCTTTGATGAGTATGTTCTTTCCTTCCCCATATTTCTGATAGGTTTGGTTGATCCTATATTTTATTGGATATTAGAATGGTTTGTTCCTTGGGACCATCTGCTTGGAAAATTTTTCCAGCCTTTTACTTTGAGGAAGTGTCTGACTTTTACACTGAGGTATATTTCCTGTATGCAGCAAAATGCAGGGTCCTGTTTATGTACCCATTCTATTAGCCTATGTCTTTATATTAGAGAATTGAGGCCATTGATGTGGAAAAACATTATGTGCCCATGGTTGTTGCTTACTGTTATTTTTCTTCTTAGAGGTGGAATTATGTTTGTGTGGTTCTCTTCTTTTGGGTTTGTTGTGAGAAGATTAATGTCTTGCTTTTTCTTGGGTGTAGTTTCCCTCTTTGTGTTGGAGTTTTCCTTCTAGTATCCTCTGTAGGGCTAGATTAGTGGGAAGATATTGTTTAAATTTGGTTTTGTCATGGAATATCTTGGTTTCTCCACCTGTGGTAATTGAGAGTTTTGTGGGGATTAGTAGCCTGTGCTGGCATTTTTGTTCTCTTAGGGTCTGTAGGACATCTGCCCAAGATCTGGCTTTTAGAGTCTCTGTTGAGAAGTCTGGTGCAATTCTGATAGGTCTGCCACCATATGTAACTTGACCTTTTCCCATTACATCTTTTAATTTTTTTCTCTGTTCTGTGCATTTGGTGTTTTGATTATTATGTGATGGAAGGAATTTTTTTCTGTTCCAATCTGTTTGGTGTTCTGTAGGCTTCTTGTATGCTTATTAGCATCTCTTTCTTTAGATTAGGGAAGTTTTCTTCTATAATTTTGTTGAAAATGTTTACTGGCCCTTTGAGTTGGGAATCTTTGCTCTCTTCTACACCTATTATTCTTAGCTTTGGTCTTTTCATTGTGTCCTGAATTTCTATAATGTTTTGAGTTAGTAGCTTTTTGCTTTTTATATTTTCATTAATTATAATTTTGTCAATGTCTTCTATTGTATCTTCTATGTCTGGGATTCTCTCTTCTATTTCTTATGTTCTGTTGGTAATTCTTGCATCTGTGACTCCTGCTCTCTTTCCTGGGTTTCCCATCTAACTTAGTGTTTTCATGAATCTTTCTATTTCCATTTTTAGGTCCTAGACAGTTGTGTTCAATTCCTCCCACTGTTTTATTGTGTTTTCCTGTATTTCTTTAAGCAATTTATGTGTTTCCTCTTTAAGAAAGACTTCTACTTGTTTACCTGTGCTCTCCTGCATTTCGTTAAGGGAGTTACTAATGTCTTGCTTAAAGTACTCTAACATCTTCATGAGATAGGATTTTAGATCTGAATCTTGCTTTTCAGGTGTGTTGGAGTATGCTGTGGTTGGAGATCTGGGTTCTGATGTTGGCAAGTAGCACTGGTTTCTCTTGCTTACATTTTTGGGCTTGCCTCTTGGCATATGGTTATTTCTGGTTTTAAGTGGCCTTGCTGTCTCTGACTGGAGCCTGTCACTCCTGTGAGACTGTGATACTGGTGTGTCTGAAATCCTTGAGGTCAAGCTATTTCTAGGTGTGGGTGGGTTGTTGGGAGGCTGCAGCACATGATCCACTCCAGGTGCAGTTGCAGACCAGAAAGAAAATATGCCTCTGAAAGAGTGGGGCTTCCTGTGTCGCCTGGGTCCCAGGGGTCCCAGTTAGATCAAGTATTGGGGTGAGGTTGGGGCCTCACCTGTTATCCTGGATGTATCAGAACTCCTAGATGTCAAGCTGCCTTTGGATGTTGGTAGAGTGGGAGTGGTTCCCATAATATTGTTAATGTAAAATTGAAAGGTCAAATGAAGGTAGCTAACACCACACATGCCTATAATCCTAGCATTTAAATGACTAAGGCAGCAGGATTCCTGTGAGTTTGAGGCTAGTCTCCAATCCACAATGAGTACCATGCCAGCCAGAACTGAAGACCTAAATAGCATGACTTGACCTAACTTTTTAAAGTCACATAGGGAATTGGATCCCTGAGCCACTACATAAGTCATGTTTTTCTGCAGAAAGACAAGTAATAGAATGAACACATGGTACAAAGAGAATTCACTAGATTGGCTTACACAATATGTTTGAGTCATCCAGCAATGGCTGGCTGCACACTGCAGAGGCTGAGAACCGAGTTCTCAGTTCACCATGCATGCTGCCTTTGCAGTTCTAATTTGGTGCTGAAAACCTGGATAATTCCTGGAGACACAGCTGGTTTTCAGTCCACATTGGAAAGCTGATGAAGCTGAGTTCTGATGTCAACTCTGTTGTTAAACAACAGAGTTGATGCTCTTACCAGCAATAAGTGAAGGAAATCAGGCAAAAGAACTGTTTTTCCTTTATTCTTCTTTATATATTGGATCCACCAAGAAGATACTATGGGCTCTTGGGAAGGATCTTAGTCTCACAGTTAAATCAGTAAATATCCCCATAGTTACTCAGAGGTACATTTCTTAATTGATTCATATTGTCAAGATGACATCAAAAATTAACCACAAGTCCACCTTTGCTATCATAACATCCAATACAATATTATATCATGAGTAGCATCCAAAAGAACACAATAACATCACACTTACACCTAACATAACAAAAATATTGCATTGTGCTGACTAGGTTTATTTCAATTTAACATGAGTCATTTTGGAAGAGGGAACCTCAATTGAGAAAATGCCCCCACCAGATTGACTTGTTGGTGGTCCTGGGGTCTATAAAAATGCAAGCTGAGCAATGCTCCTCCATGGCTTCTGCTTCAGTTCCTGCCTCTAGGTTCCTGCCCTGACTTTCCTCCATGATGAACCAGTTCCTGGAGGTGGAAGACAAATACATCCTTTCCTTCACAGATTGCAGCTTGCCATGGAATTTTATCTAAAGACAATAGAAACTGTAACTAAGACAGGAATCAGCACCAGAAGTAGAGTAATGATTGTGACAGTCCTGACCATGTATTTTGGGGAGTATTGTGGAAGGATTGGAATATTTTACCTTTAATTTTTTCAAAACATATTTTAATGATGGTTCTTAAGTGCTTTAACCTCCCTTGTAGCCCACTACCCACCAGAGGTAGTGGGGATGAAAGAAAATGGTGGAAGTGGACCTAATTGGAAAGAGTTTTTTTGAAGCAACTCTTATCTATGTTGTCTGGAAATCTATAGTTCAGTTCACAGAATAGCAGTGGCCACTCAACCCAATCACAAATACTTCCTAGATACACCAGCAGTCCAGATTGGTAGAGTGGGGTTATCAATAGTGGTGGTATGATCTAGCAGAGACAGCTAGTCTTCAGTCTCAGCTTGAGTCAGCTGGAGGGACAAAGAGAAACACCAGGAGAAGTTCTCAGCTAAGATTAAAAAAACTCAGGTGATAGCACATGTTGGCAAGGATGTGAAGAAAGAAGAGCACACACCCACTGCTAGTGGGATTGCAAAATGGTACAAACTCTCTGGAAATCAATATGGAGGTTCCTCAGATAGTTGGAAATAAATCTACCTGAAGACTTAGGTATACCATGATGCTTGGGAATATATATATATATGTATGTATATATATATATATATATATATATATATATATATGTGTGTGTGTGTGTGTGTGTGTGTGTGTATGTATATGTATATATATGTGTGTGTGTGTGTGTGTGTGTGTGTGTCCAAAAGATGCTCCATCATACCACTTTATTCATAAAGGCCTTATCTTTGATAACCAGAAGCTGGAAAAAACCCGGATTATCCCACAATGGAATAATGGATACAGAAAATGTGGTTCATTTATACTTGTAATACTACTCAGCTACTAAGAACAAGGACATCATGAGTTTTTTAGGCAAATGGATGGAACTAGAAAATATCCTGAGTGAGGTAACTCAGACCCAACAGGACATGTGTGGCATGTACTTACTAATATGTGGATATTAACCAAAAAATACAGAATACCAAGGACACAATCCACAGAATTCAAGAAGGTTAACAAGCCATAGGACCCAAATGAGGATGCCTCGATCTCACTTGGAAGGGAGGAGCAATCATGAGAGGAGCAGAGGGAGGAAAGGACCTGCATTGGAGAGGGGAGAGGGAAGGGAAGGGGGAAACATGATCAGGTATTTGGGAGGAAACAGGACTGGATCCCAGAGGGCCAGCAGAAAGAATGGAAACAGGCAACTTTGGGAGGTAGGAGGGTGGGGGTCCCTTTAGAATGTACCTGAGACCTGGGAGATGAAAGACTCTCAGGACTCTCTGGAAATCAATATGGAGGTTCCTCAGATAGTTGGAAATAAATCTACCTGAAGACCTAGGTATACCATGCTTGGGAATATATATATATATATATATATATATATATATATATATATATATATATGGACCCTTTATGAGGTACTTTACAGTGGGGTGAGGGAACTTGTAGAGTCCACCTCCTGGAGGGGCAGGACATCAAGTAGAGGGATGGGGTTGCCATCCCACAACCATCCCACAGTCAAAAGCTCTATCCCAGAACTGTTCCTGTCTGAAGGAACTTCAGGGACAAACTTCAGAGAGCCTGAGAGAAAGAAGGTCTAGTGTCAGGTTGAAATTGGGCTGTAGCCAAAGAGGAGGACCCTGCACCTTATACTGTTACTGATGCTGTGGTATACTTGCAGACAGGAGCCTAGCATGGCTGCCCTCCAAGAAGCCCAACAAGCAGCTGAAACAGTCAGATACTAGCACCCAATCAATGGTGGGAAGCTAGGGACCTCTGTGGTTGAACTGGAGATAAGCTGGAGTGTCTTAGTCAGGGTTTCTATTCCTGCACAAACATCATGACCAAGAAGCAAGTTGGGGAGGAAAGGGTTTATTGAGCTTACACTTCCACACAGCTGTTCATTACCAAAGGAAGTCAGGACTGGAACTCAAGCAGGTCAGGAAGCAGGAGCTGATGCAGAGGCCATGGAGGGATGTTACTTACTGGCTTGCTTCCCCTGGCTTGCTCAGCCTGCTCTCTTATAGAACCCAAGAATACCAGCCCAGAGATGGCACCGCCCACAAGGGGCCCTCCTTCACTTGATCACTAATTGAGAAAATGCCCCACAGCTGGATCTCATAGAGGCACTTCCCCAAGTGAAGCTCCTTTTCCTATGATAACTCCAGCCTGTGTCAAGTTGACACACCAAACTAGCCAGTACAATTGACCCCTTGTCAACTTGACACACCAACATATCACTATTAAGCCTCAACCCTTACTTTCTTATTCATCCCCAAGATCTCAATAATGTAAAAGGTCCCACAGTCTTTACATATTAAAAATTCAATCCCTTTAAAATGTCCAATATCTTAAAATTCAAAGTCTTTTAAAAATTCAAGTCTCTGAACTGTGGGCTCCACTAAAATACCTTCTTTCAAGAGGGAAAAATATCAGGGCACAGTCACAATCAAAGGCAAAACTCAAACTCCAAAGTCTGGGATCCAACTCACGATCTTCTGGGCTCCTCCAAGGGCTTGGGTCACTTCTCCAGCTCTTCCCGTTGTAGCACACACCTTGTCTTCTAGGCTCCAGCTGCTTGTACTCCACTGCTGCTGCTGTCCTTGGTGGTCATCACATAGTACTGGCATCTCCAAGCCTCAACTCTTTTGCATGACCCCTTCAGTCCTGGGCCATCAACTACAACTGAGGGTACACTTTCACCAATGGCCTTCCATGGCCTCTCACTGTACCAAGCCTCAGCTGTTCTTCATGATGCCTTCATGCCTTCAAAAGCAGTACCACCTGGATGACTCTTACACAGTACCAAGTCCTGCTACAGCACGAGGCACAACCTTGGCTATCTGGAACACATCCTCTGTGCTCTCAGAAAACACTTCCCAGAAGATTTCACCTCAGTGATGCTGGTTTCTTCTTAATCACCGCTAATTTCTTAGCTCCAGCTAACCAGCATCAATAGTCCCAGTAACACAAAGGCTGACTTTAATGGTTTTGGTATCTTGTTACTCACAGCTGATTCTTCAGCCCCAGCTAACCAAAACCACAGAATCTTCATGGCCCTGATAAGAGTCTTTAATTTTCCCTCTGAAACTTCACAAGCCAGGCCTCCATCTTCTGCACTGTTCTCAACATAATCTTCCAAGCTCCTACACATCTCACAGAGGTCTCAACAGTGAATGGACCATCTAATCCAAAGTTCCAAAGTCCTTCCACAGTCCTCCCCAAAACATGGTCAGGTTGTCACAGGAATACCCCACTACGCTGGTACCAATGTGTCTTAGTCAGGGTTTCTATTCCTGCACAAACATCATGACCAAGAAGCAAGTTGGGGAGGAAAGGGTTTATTGAGCTTACACTTCCACACAGCTGTTCATTACCAAAGGAAGTCAGGACTGGAACTCAAGCAGGTCAGGAAGCAGGAGCTGATGCAGAGGCCATGGAGGGATGTTACTTACTGGCTTGCTTCCCCTGGCTTGCTCAGCCTGCTCTCTTATAGAACCCAAGAATACCAGCCCAGAGATGGCACCGCCCACAAGGGGCCCTCCTTCACTTGATCACTAATTGAGAAAATGCCCCACAGCTGGATCTCATAGAGGCACTTCCCCAAGTGAAGCTCCTTTTCCTATGATAACTCCAGCCTGTGTCAAGTTGACACACCAAACTAGCCAGTACACTGGAGGAAGCTGGGAAGGAAGGCAGCCCCATGGGAAGATCAGCAGTCTCAACTGACCTTCTCTCTCCCACCCCCAGTCTTCCAGACACTATTTTACTAACCAGTGGGTATAATAGTAATCCATCAGGAATTATTTTAAGTGATGACATATCAAGATAATAGTAATGGGTTCTCCTCTTCAGAGGATACTTATGCCAGACTCTAACTTGTTTTACCTCTCTTGACTTTTGCAGAGAAGATTCTAAATCAAACCAGAAAGTGGCCAGGCACTTCCATGGCACTCAAGTCAGTAGATTTGCAGCCCCCAACACATATACAGCAGAAGACATTCTGGTCTGGCCTCAGAGAGAGAAGATGCACCTGACCCTCAAGAGACTCGTGGACCCAGAGAGTGGGGACATTCGGTGGGGAGTGGGGACATCCTCTTGGAGATGTGGGAGAGGAGTTATGGGATGGGACGCAGTCAGGGGGCAGACCAAGAGACAGATGAAGACTGGACTGTAAAAAAGGATTAAAGAACTAAAATAAAAATAAAAAAGATAAAAAAAGAAAGAAAAAAAGTCCTATGGAAACCTGTTACTAAAAAAATTTCCTAAAATATATATATAAACATATGCATATACATACACAAACATATAAAAAAAGTGTCTAAATGGAGATACCTTATAATGAGGGAATTGGAGATAACACCCTTGCTAGATACCATGGTAGCAAATAAAATTCATGGTACCAAGAATGAATTATCCCTATCTGAGTTACTTCCCAGTGGAGTTCCATAAACTACTAACACTACTGGATAAAGCCATTGCAATTGGTTACCCCCCCATAAGTTGATTGTGAGACCCTGCTACTAAGAACACTCCATACTTGGGTTGCAGAACATGGAGAATTCAAGTTGGTACTCACCTGGAAGCTTCAGCCCTACAGACTGGCTTCCATAGTGGGGAAAGGTGCACTGACATTATCAGACAAGGAAAGTGATCATGAGTCTTACCCAGATGTGAACTGTGAGAACTACAATAAGGAATGGCTTGGCAAGATCAGCCCAATGGAGCAATAGTAGTCCAGTGTCATGGGAGTGCCTGTCCATTTTCTGGTTTGATTTAAAATCTTCTCCACAAAATATAAGCCAAGAGAAAGAGAACAAGATAGAGTCTTTCATTACTATCCTTTGTAGAGGAAAACCTATTACAATTATATTGACATATGAACACTTAAAATAATCCCTAATGGCTTATCATTATAGCCATTGTCTTCATCAGTGTACTATTGCTGTAATGCGGCAACTTTTATAAAGGATAGCATTTAATTGGGGCTTCCTTATAGTTTCAGAGGGTTAGTCCATTGTTGTCATAGTGGGAAACATGGCAGCATCCAGCCAGATGTGTTGCTGGAGAAGGATCTGAGTGTTTTACTTCCAGATCCAGAGGTAGCAGAGAGAGACACTCGGCCTAGCTTGGGCTTCCGAGACCTCAGAGACCACCCTTAGTGAAATGGTGTCTCCAAAAAGGCCACATCTTCTAATAGTGTCACTCCCTGGTGACCGAGCATTTAAATCAATAGGCCTACAAATCTATGGGCCTATGAAGGCAACTCTTATTCAAACCAAAACACAGATAGATTAGTGCATCTCTCAACCCTCACCAAAGAATATTCTTTTTGCAACAGATTAACACTGAGAACCACATTATGCAGACCACATTATGATCATGATACAAAGAATAAGAGCTATAGTGTGCTCAACAGTGGATGGGATGTCTATATCAAACCCCTCCTCTTATGGTTCATGGATCATCATGTAAGAGGGTTTGGAAAGATGGTTCAAGTCATCTCATTTCTGCTTAAGTATGTGATAGGTCATGGTAGGGTAGCTGTGCTCCATTACAGGCTCTGTTGTGCCAGGGAAGTGTTAGTGATCACCAAAACCACACACAGGAACTGATCTGATGCAACTCACAGCTTATATTAAGCATGCAGACTGCATAAGGAAATATGGGAACCTAGGATTGTATAAATGCGGCTTACAGAGAGTTTATGCTGTATATGACAGACCCATAGGCTGTGTCCTTCATCCAGACTTGACATATGTGGTTAGCTAGTACTACCAAATCAAAGTGGTTTCTACCACGTGAGTTGATCTAATTGAATTGAGAACCTCATCTTTGCTCCTGTGACTGAGAGGACAGGTGCAGCCAGGAATGCAGGAACACCTGAGTGTCAGAACAGCTGGGGCACGATCCTCCAGGGGCCCCACCTGCACCCAGGAGCTTGGCAGTGCCACAGCCATCTGTGCACCTATCCTGCCAGGGGACATCTGCTCTGCAAGGAATCCCCCATTTAGAGGGAGTCCTGCCTTTAGAGGTGAGGATGCCATCTTTGCTCCTGTGACTGAGCAGGCAGGTATAGCCAGGAAAGCAGGGAACATCCAAGTGTCAGAATAGCTGGGGCAGGGTCCACCAGGATGCCACCTACACACAGGAGCTGGGCAGTGCCACAGCACTCTGTGACAAGGGAGAGCCAGGAAGAAGTCAAAGTATCACTATTTGCAGATGATATGATATAGTCACTTAAGTGACCCCCAAAATTCCACCAGAGAACTCCTAAGCCTGATAAACAACTTCAGCAAAATGGCTGGATATAAAATTAACTCAAACAAATCAGTAGCCTTCCTATACTCAAATGATAAAGAGGCTAAGAAAGAAATTAGGATATGACACCTTTCATAATAGTCACAAATAATATTGCATATCTTGGTGTGATTCTAACTTAGCAAGTAAAAGATCTGTATGACGAGAACTTTAAGTCTCTGAAGAAAGAAATTGAAGATCTCAGATGATGGAAAGATTTCCCATGATCATGGGTTGGCAGGTTAATATATTAGAAATGGTCATCTTGCTTAAACCAATCTACAGATTCATTGCAATCCCCATCAATCCAACTGAATTCTTCATAGAGTTAGAAAGAGCAATTTCCAAATTTATCTGGAATAACGAAAAATCCAAGATTGCGAAAACTATTCTCAACAATAAAAGAACTTCTGGCAGAATCGCCATCCCTGACCTCAAGCTATATTACAGAGCAGTAGTGATATAAACTATATGGTATTGGTGCAGAGACAGGCAGGAAGATAAGTGGAATACAACTAAAGACCCAGAAATGAACCCTTACTCCTGTGGTCACTTGATTTTTGACAAAGGAGCTAAAATCTTCCAGTGGAAAAAAGGCAGCATTTTCAACAAATAGTGCTGGGTCAACTGGCAGTCAACATGTAGAAGGATGCAAATTGATCCATTCTTATCTCCCTGTATAAAGCTCAAGTCCAACTGGATAAAGGACCTCCACATAAACCAGATACACTGAATCAAATAGAAGAAAAATTGGAGAAGTACATGGAGCACATGGGCACCGGAGAAATTTTCCTGAGTAGAATACCTATAGCTTATGCTCTAAGATCAAGAATTGACAAATAGGACCTCATAAAATTGCAAAGCTTCTTTAACACAAAGAACACTGTCAATAGGACAAAATGGCAACCAACAGATTGGGAAAAGATCTTTACCAATCCTACATCTGATAGAGGGATAACATCTAATATATACAAAGAACTCAAGAAGTTAGACTCCAAAGAACCAAATAACCCTATTAAAATGGCATACACAGCTAAACAAAATTCTCAACTGAGGAATATCAAATTCATCAGAAACACCTAAAGTAATGTTTAACCTCCTTAATCATCAGCAAATCAAAATACCCCTGAAATTCCACCTCACGTTAGTCAGAATGGCCAAGATCAAAAACTTAGGGGAAAGCAAATGCTGGAGAGGATGTGGCAAAAGAGGAACACTCCTCTGTTGCTAGTGGGATTGCAAACTGGTAAAACCAATCTAGAAATCAGTTTGGCAGTTATTCAGAAAATTGGACATAGGACTACCTGAGGACCCAGCTATACAACTCCTGTGCATATACCCAGCAGATGCTCCAACATGTAATAAGGACACATGCTCCCTTATGTTCATAGCAGCCTTATTTATAATAGCCAGAAGCTGGAAAGAACCCAGATGTCCCTCAACAGAGGAATAGATACAGAAAACAAGGTAAATTTACACAATGGAGTACTACTCAGCTATTAAAAACAATGATTTCATGAAATTCTTAGGCAAATGGATAGAGCCAGAAAATATCATCCTGAGTGAGGTAACCCCATCACAACAGAACACACATATTATGCATTCGCTGATAAGTGGATATTAGCCCAAAAGCTCAGAATACCAAAGATAAAACTCACAGACCACATGAATCTCAAGAAGGAAAACCAAAGTGTGGATACATTGATCCTTATTGGAAAGTGGATCAAAATACCCATGGCTCACAGCTAACCAATAGAATGAGCATAGGTCCCCAGTGGAGCAGCTAGAGAAAGGACCCAAGGAGCTGAACAGTTTTGCAGTCCTGCAAGAGAAACAATAATATGTACCAATGCCCCCAGAGGTCCCAGGAACTAAACCACCAACCAAAGAAAACACATGGAGGGACCCATGGCTTCAGCTACATATGTAGGAGAAGATAAACATTTCAGACATCAATGTGAGGAGAGACCATTGGTGCACTGTGAAGGCTCAATTCCACAGAATAGGGTAATACAAGTCAGGAAATTGAGTGGGGGGAGTTCAATGAGCAAGAGGAGGGAAGATGGGTTAGGGGATTATCAGAGGGGTAAAGCAGAAAGGGGATGATACCATTTGAAAGTTAAATAAAGCAAATTTCTAATTTAAAAAAGAAAAAGATTTGGGGTTTTGATGGGGATTGCATTGAATCTGTAGATTGCTTTTGGCAAGATGGCCATTTTTACTATATTGATCCTGCCAATCAAGGAGCAAGAAATATTTTTCCATCTTCTGAGGGCTTCTTCGATTTCTTTCTTCAAGGACTTTAAGTTCCTGTCATACAGATCTTTCACTTGTTTCGTTAGAGTTACGCCAAGGTACTTTATGTTGTTTGTGGCTATTGTGAAGGGTGTTATTTCCCTAACTTCTTTCTCAGCCTGCTTGTCCTTTGAGTACAAGAAGGCTACTGATGACACATGCTCCACTATGTTTATAGCAGCCTTGTTTATAATAGCCAGAAATTGGAAGGAGCCCAACTATCCCTCAACGGAGGAATGGATACAGAAAATGTGGTATATTTATACAATGGAATACTACTCAGCAATTAAAAATAATGAATTCATGCAATTTGTAGGTAAATGGTTAGATCTGGAAAATATCATCCTGAGTGAGTTAACCCAATCTCAAAAGAATACACATGAAATGCAATCACTGATAAGTGGATATTAATGAGCCCAGAAGCCCTAAATACTCAAGGCACAATGATTCCCAAGAAGAAAGGAGAGGACCCTGGGCCTGTAAAGATTGGATCCAGTTTTGTAGACCCAGAACAGAGAAACTGTGGGGGAAGGGGGAATGATTGGGGAATAGTTGGGGGGAGAGGAATTATGGGATGTATGGTGGGGGGGAACTGGGAAAGGGGAAAGCCTTTAGAATGTAAACATAGAATATAGAAAATAAAAATTAAAAGAAAAAAAAGAAATAAAAAAAGACAAGAAAAAAACAAATTGAGAACCTCGAGAGAATAAGAACCTATGGTTGGAGAATGATGGGTTTAATCAGTGACAGAAGACAGAGAAACAGGTGGAATGGAAATTCTGTCCTTTCTTCTCTATAGCTCATTTTGTTAGGTTGCAAAGAATACCACTTAATGGAAGGAACTGTTCTCTCTGACCTGTGAGAAGTTGCCACTGGTTCCTACATAATGATCCACAAAGAATGAAGTCTTTGCTATTGGGGCTATTGGAGGAAAAGACACTGATATTCTTGCAACACAAGGAAAAAAGATTAAGGCATCTCAGCAGACAGAAAAGGCTTAAGCAACAAGATAAAGTGGAGGCCAAAATAGGGTTCAACTACAAAGAGGAGAAATCATGGTCTGAACACAAATGAACCTGTTTGAGTTTGTAGAACAGGAAAACCATGTTCACACTGGAGGAGGAGGAGGATGGGCTCTGAGAAGGACTGAGACTGAGGAGGCTGAGAATCTGTCTCTCCAGGGAACCCTCCCCTTTGGCATCTCTTGGAAAGAGATGATGGCATTCATCACCCTGCAAATTACTGAGCTGCCCAAGATTCAGCTGTGGCTTCAGAAACCAGTGGATAAGGTCTCTCATCTGCCTTCCTCATTGTCCCTCTCCACCGGCTCATTTCAAAGAGTTCATGGTGGTCCCATACAACTTAACCCCATTAACCCAAGCAGCCTTCAATATTCACTTGGAACCAGGGAGTGTAATATGCAGTATTCCACAAGTACTCTGGTCCTCAGCGGATGTTCACTAAGAATGATGCTTTATTACAAAAAATACTTGGTATCTTTGTCAGTTGTTTCACTCAAGCCCAGGTTGATCGTTGTCTTTATTATGCTTAGAAAGAAACTAGAGTTCAAATTGATTCCCTGCTTCTGCTACAAGATCAAGGCTCTTGTGACATTCTCACTTCCTCTCTGACCTTGGATGAAAGCATTGCTTGGCACTTGAGATGCAGCACTACCTTTATGCCTGTATTTGTAGTGTTAAATACCTGTTTAATTGGGGTACATGCTTCCTAAGTGTGTGTGTGTGTGTGTGTGTGTGTGTGTGTGTGTGACACACATGTATATATGTATATCATATATGTCTCAGATATCTGCTTTGTCAAATTTATGTTAATGCTCATGTTAATACTCTCAATATTTATATAAACATTCATTTAAAATCTATTGTAAATACAGAGATTAGAAAAATTATTAAAGACTAAGGTGGGAAAAGTAAATATTTGTCATGGCATGCTGAAAATCTATTAGTATCACACTGAGTCATCAGAAGCTGTTGGCAAAGTCATGTTTATTGAAAGTCTTGGAGACCAATGAAAGCATCAAAATGATATCAGGGTGTCATCATTCCATCATGGAGATTTGATTTAGCCCATAAGACTCTACATATAAATGTCATAGTCAACTACAAGTCATCTAATTCTCAAATTTTAGGTCTAAAATCAATTTACTTCTGATATGCAGGAAGACTCAAAGACAGCTCAGAAATCCTAAATCAAATACCAACTTCTATTTTTACCTTCCATGTGATCTAGCAAGAATATGTGGTTTTATTTATTCCTAGAGATACAACTAAATAGTCACATTTTTTTCCTGTTACCATTACCAAAAGAATGGACTTTGCCACAATGGTTTCTAACGAAAGGAACAGATTCAAGATCTCTCTGCATTGATAGAGATTTGTCCAACTTTATTCAGAAATGACAGAAAGATAGAGTTTTCTTCCCACTGTGCTTTGTAACAGCTAACTCCAATCACTGTCCCCATTCCAAGACAAATGATGTGGCTCAGACGCTCAGAATTCAAAAGCCAAGTCCAGAGGTGAGAAACCTTGGATATTTATCCAGGTGCCTAAGCCACATATGTAATAAAGATGGAGTTTTTACAGATAAAGCCAAGAGGGAGGGACCAGAAATTTTGTGTCTAATGATAGGGGGAGGAAAAAGGAATGCAGAAACAATAGCTCACATTAACATCAAAATTTGGTTTAGAAGCTTAAAGGGGTCTCCAAGGAAGAGTTGGAGGAAAATAGAAGTGGGTTTCTTGGAGACCAGAGGTCACCCCAAGCATTTCTCAGGTGAAGCAATCCTCAAAATGCTGTGGGGTCCACACATGTCACTTAAGTCTGTCAAAGACTCACACAAGTTCGAAGTGAAAATTCCACATGAACGCTCTAATCCAGAGAAAAGAAAGATATTTTCATACAGCTGTAAGACTAAAGCTCATGGGATATTTCTGTACTCAAGACAGTTTTTGTTTCTGTAACAATAAAGTAGTGTATCATGCTGCAATCAGGCTCAGAGAGCCCGTTTCCCAGGCTCCTGAGTTGTATGAGTTCTCCTGCATACACACACTTCCATTAGTCAGTGACATATGCTCATGGGATAACCAATCCACCACAAAACTTAGAGCCCAAGAAAAGAGCTTTAGGAATCATATTATAATTTTAATTTCTGAGGAAAGGGAAGAATTTCCTGAGAGCTGCTTTGACTTCCTTGTTTCTCAAAGTATAGATCAGAGGGTTGAGGGTAGGGCTTAGCATGGCATAGAGTGCGCCAACCAATTTGCTCTTCTCTGGGTTATAGCTGGACACGGGGCTTATGTAGGCATAGAAGACAGCAGTGTAGTACATACACACCACAATGAGGTGGGAAGAGCAGGTAGAGAAGGCTTTCTTCTTCCCTTCTGAAGTCCGCATCTTCAGGATGCTGGAAATGATGAAGCCATATGACACAATGGTCATCAGGAAGTTCAATATGCCATAAAAGGCATCAGCCAAGACAATCATGATACTGTTCACATAGGTAGAGCTACAGGAGAGAAGCAGCAGAGGAGGCACCTCACAGAAGAAATGTGTAATGACATTGGGACCACAGAAATTCAAGCGTGTCATCAGACCTGTGTGAATGGCTGTGTTGAAAGCACAGAGTGCCCACACCCCAGCAGCCAACACACTGCAGAATGCTTTGCTCATCATGGTGCTGTAATGCAGAGGATGGCAGATGGCAGCATAACGGTCGTAGGCCATGACAGTGAGGAGGAGCAACTCTGAGGAAAGAGACCATGTAAGGAAATAGAGCTGGGCCATGCAGCCACCATAGGAGATGGGGTTCCTCTTTGACACCAGACCCTTCAGAGCCTTGGGCACAATGGAGGAGGTACAGATGATGTCCATAGTAGCTAAATTGAACAAGAAAAAATACATGGGGGTGTGGAGCCCAGGGTTGCAGGTGATAGCCAAGATGATAAGGACATTACCTGAGAGGGCCACACAGTAGAGAGAGAGGAAACAGATAAATAAGGGGAGCTGGTACTGCGGGTGCTCAGAGAAGCCCTGAAGGATGAACTCTGTCACCAGTGTCTGGTTTCTCATCGTCCTTGACTGAAGATATCAGAGACTAGGAGATGATTACAGACCCACATTTTCATAGGCTTTCAGGGCTAAAAAAAAAAATAAATAAGTGAAAGTTTTTTTAAGAACGGCCGTTGCCATGATTCCTTCCCTGACAACATGGAATGAATGAGTGATAGCATGCAGCTTTATTGAGATGCACTACAACAAAAACTTCCCTGCTACATAAACAAAGTTCATCAAAAATAACTGCAAGTCACAAATTAAGCTCATTAATTCTCAGTCAACCTCAAAGAAATACAAACTAAATCAAAGATCTACTCTGTTATCCATGACTTGATCAACTGAGGAAGTGACTTAGAATTCACAGGCCCCAACAAACAAAGAAGTTGGGGCTTGAGGAATAATGTCCAACATTGTTCCAGGCCTTTACATACATTTGGACACAGGCACATGGGTATCTGCACACACAATTCACCAGAATACATGTGAGTGTGCGTGCACATGTACATGTGTATGCACACACACACACACACACACACACACACACACAAGTTTTCCATTTGAACAATACTTTATTTCTGGAAAATATTCTTGTGCAAATAACATTTAAAAATATTTTCTCAGAGCAAAATAATTTAGTTACAGAGCTACCTGTTCTCTTTAAATGAATTTATCAGTATATATCAGTGTGGTGCTGGATACTTTCAAAATGCTGACAGCCTCTTACTGATTCCTTTTATCTGCACACACAATTCACCAGAATACATGTGAGTGTGCGTGCACATGTACATGTGTATGCACACACACACACACACACACACACACACACAAGTTTTCCATTTGAACAATACTTTATTTCTGGAAAATATTCTTGTGCAAATAACATTTAAAAATATTTTCTCAGAGCAAAATAATTTAGTTACAGAGCTACCTGTTCTCTTTAAATGAATTTATCAGTATATATCAGTGTGGTGCTGGATACTTTCAAAATGCTGACAGCCTCTTACTGATTCCTTTTAAGTATAGCAAAGATATAAAAATAATATGCACAATCATTAAGATTTAAAACACAAAAAAATTACTAAAGGGGCATTGATGTACATATCTGGAGACAACATGACCTATGCATAATAGGTCAAGATGGTTTTCATTTCATTCCTTTTGCTAATGTGTTTTATGATTGTTCTCTAGAACAGCTTTTCTGAAAGGCAGGTGTATCAGGTAATCTCCTTCTAATAATTCAGTGACCCATAAATGCTGACAGCACAAATACTTCCATACAGTACTTCTCAAAGTTTCCTCTTCAGTAGACTCTTCAGAGCTGTCTTGACTCTCAAAGCTACAGGCAGACACAGACACAGACACAGACACAGACACAGACACAGACACAGACACAGACACAGACACAAACGCAGCCTCAGCCAGCTCTCTGCAAATACACTAGATCATATCAGATTTGGGGCGGGGCAGTTCCTACAACTTCCACAGCCATGAGGTCCTGCTCCTCCTCAAAGGCCAAATGGGTCATCTGCTCCTCTTTCCATGCATCACCTCCCAGGTGAGAAATGGCCACTCTCCCTTTTATGAACCCTCAGGATTGAATACTGACTTTTGTCCTAGAGCCCAGTGCAAACACTATGGACAAGATTACAGAGCTGGCTCTCTAACAGTGGTCCAAGCGCTCATGTGTGATTTTGTTCCAGGTGCTAAGCCTGACACTCAACAATGTTTGTTATTTCAATGCTAAAGAACATCTAGTCCGAAGACCAGTGAGGTCAAGCACAGTTTGATTGTCCAGGCTCTGCACACTGTGACTGCAGTGAAAACAAGAGTGTGAACTACATTCATACGTTCAATCTTCTCAACCCCTTACTCATCAAAAGGATAAGAATAGTTTGTATTAAACTAAGAATTCCATTTCTTTCCCACCAAACGTCTAGAGATGCATTTGCCTCCAAATATCAAAGGCTTACACAAAATGTCGAAGCACCAGCTCCAGTCAGGTCACACTGCTCTTCTGTCGGGTGACAAGTGTCCTTTGAGCAGAAGAGCATGGCATCTCAATGGCATACAGCAACAGGCTGATGGAGGACAGAGCCTGTGCTGGCCAGCATGCTGGCCTTTCTTCTCAGTACCTTCCTGGGATCTGAGGTTCAGGTTGCCCCAATCATTTGCATGAATGAAATAAACACAATATGCCTGTTGCCCTGAGATCATTTTGAGAACAAAAGACAGAACAGTATTCCTTTTATCAATGTATTTATATCAAGAGAAATATGTGCTATTGTGTTCATTACCACCAGAGGGTAAGCTGTTCATCAGCAAGGGAGACAGAAAAGCTAGGACTGAGAAACTGAGTCAAGATGAAAAAGGAGCATTGCTGGCTTTGATGGTCTGCTGCAAGGTGTCGGCACTCTCCCCTGAAATTATACACACTGACTCTTCCAGCCATCGTGTTCCCTCTACAGCAAACACTACAGACTGACCAGAGGGTGTTGCCATAGCTACACCTGGAGGAAACCAGCACCTCCATTCCCTGCACTCAGAGCAGTAGAGCGCTTCCTTACTTTCACATGACTGAGCACCAAAGAAAGCACCACTGAGCAGCATACAGGAAAGTTGGAGCCTGACTCTTTCCTAGGGTCCAGGGTGAGGGGATGAAAATGTAAACAAGCCTCTGATGAATGAAGGGTCTTTACAGGGATAGAGTATTTTCAACTAATCCCTTAGACCAAAGGAGCAAATTCCCCTGCAGAGAACTACCCACTTCCTGTGATTGTTTTTTAAGGCGAGGTGGACAGTGTCCTGGTCCAGCTAGCCAACGGGGAGGCAAGGAATCTGGATGCCAAGAATATCCATGAGAATGACCGTGAGGTCTACCTCATCAGTCTCTTCTCCTGGAAGGCACAAACTTAGCTCTCCTGAGAGGGTTCTAGAATGGTGGTGGCTTCAGCACTCATCAAGTCACAGAATTATCAGGGAGGCTGTGAATGGAAAGACCAAGATTTCTGATATCAGCTGTGCGATTTACACTCCTGCTGCCCTCAGACACCACATGGATCACACAGGGGTATCTCACCCACATGCCAAATCATCTATTGGTTAAGCCACCTAGAAAATAAACACACATTGTAGATTTCATCACTTCGAAACACAACTGCACTCAAAATCTCTGAAGTTAAAATTTATCTTTTGTTTCCCTGAAGGTGGGATGAATTTTATGACATGGTACACAACTTATTTTTATAAAATTTTATTTTAGTTCCAGTTTGTGGTTCATAATCTCACAAATAAAACATTACTGTCTTATAGTAATCAAGAATGAAGAATTTACTAATCCTCATTTTAAAATGATTTTTTTCCTGAAGATGGGATGAATTCTATGTAGTACACAAATTATTTTTAGTACAATTTCATTTTAGTTTCACAAATAAAACATTACTGTCTTATGATAATTAAGAGTGAAAAATTTACAAATCCTAATTTTAAAATCTCTGTAAGGGCTCAGGACTTTAGAAACACTATAAAACTCATTTAATATATTTTATTTTATATTAAAAAATATAGTCCTGCTTTAAACATATATAAAGAAAAGAAAACAGAAATCAGAACATGCTAAATTTTCAAGTATTCAACTTTAAATTAAAATGACGTTGTCTGGTCCATCTATTAAATCATTTGCCCTAATCATGGAGCTATAGTGGGAAAAGGTATTATTCGGTCCCAAGCTTTTGGACTGCAGTCTAGAATTTTTTGTTGTGTAATTCCAACCTATAAAGAGCCTAGCAAATGTTAAGCAGAGTCATGAAAAAAAAAAAGATTCATCTGTCAACGATGGCAGGGGCACTTTTCTGGCTGTGCTGTGGCATCAAACTTAACTTAGCCATGTTAGCATCTCAGCTGCGTCATTGCCACATTTGTGGATCCAACAGTACAGGAGAGGTTTTAGGGAAGGTGGACAGTGCAGAGAGACCTATGTCCATGTCCACTGGCGCTCTGGAACTAACTACACTTAGCTAAGGAAGCACAGCTGTGTCTGTGCCACTCACTAATGTCAAGCAGGCTGGGTACAAGTCAAACTTTCCCACTGCTTTATGTCACCCCGTGGTACAAACAGTTCTTGAAATACTCATCGTTACCTTGATAAACTTCTCCCTTCTGCGGCAAATGCAGTGCATGGATGACTGTCTCTCTGTCAATCACAGTTGGGGACATGGTGAAACTGAGTTCCTAAGCAGGCAAATGAAGATTTTTGTCCTCCTATTTAAGTTCATATTGCCAAGACATTTAGGTGCATCTTTATTAAAATTTGTCCCTGTCCATGGCAAACACTTGGGAGGGGTGTTCACATCCTTTCAATGGACCCAGAAGGAGCAATTAAACTAAATCCCTCTTTGCTGGGATTTGGCTTTCATAGGTGGACACACACATGCCATCTGGGCTTCAAGCCAAATGTATGGAACAGAAGACAAGCCCCAGTGGGAAATATCAGGACATCTCCACTGTCCCAGCTCAGAGGATTGAAGTCTGGGAAGACCCAGGCTCAGGTACTCAGAATAATACATTCACACTTAGGAATCTGGCTTTATGTTTTCTTGATCTGAATACAATTGTTCAAAATAATGATAGTCAATTTTATCCACTTTCTAAAAATGGAATGATTCTATTCTTTTTTTATTCAATATATACTTTATTTGCATTTCAAATGATATCTCCTTTCCTGGATCTCTCTCACTGAAAGTCCCAAAAACCCTCTTCCTTCCCCTTATTCCCCAATCACCTCCTTCCTGTTTCACTACCCTGGTATTCCCCTACACTGCTTTACTAGGCCTTTCAAGGATCAGGGGCCTGTCCTTCCTTCTTCTTGGGCATCATTTGATACGTGAACTGTTTCTTGGGTATTCTGAGCTTCTGGCCTAATATCCTCTTATCAGTGAGTGCATACCATGTGTGTTCTTTTGTGATTGGGTCGCCTCACTCAGGATGACATTCTCCACCCACTTGCCTAAGAATTTCATGAATTCATTGTTTTACAGTATTCCATAATGTAAATATAGCACATTTTCTGTATCCATTCCTCCACTGAGGGATATCTGGATTCTTTCCAGTTTCTGGCTATTATAAATAGGGCTGCTATGAACACAGTGGAGCATGTGTTCTTATTACATGCTGGGGAATCCTCTGGGGATATAAGCCCAGGAGTGGTATAGCAGGGTCCTCAGGTAGTATCATGCCCAGTTTTCTGAGGCTGAGTTCCAGACTGGTTGTACCATCTTGCAACCCCACCAGCAGAGGAGGAGTGTTCCTCTTTCTCCACATCCTCACCAGCACCTGTTTTCTCCTGAGTTTTTGATCTTAGCCATTCTGACTGGTGTGGGGTGAAATCTCAGGGTTGTTTTGATTTGTATTTCCCTGATGGCTAATGATGTTGAACATTTCTTTAGGTGCTTCTCAGCCATTCAATATTCCTCAGGTGAAAATTCTTTGTTTAGCTCTGTATCCCATTTTTAATAGGGTTATTTGGCTCTCTGGAGTATAACTTCTTGAATTCTTTGTATATCTTGGATATTAGCCCTCTGTTGGATGTAGGGTTGGTCAAAATCCTTTCCCAATTAGTTGATTGCCATTTTGTCCGATTGACAGTGTCCTTTGCCTTACAGAAACTTTGTAATTTTATAAGCTTCCATTTGTCAATTCCTGATCTGAGAGCATAAGCTATTGGTGTTCTGTTCAGGCAATTTTCCCCTGTGCCCATGTGCTCAAAGCTCTTCCCCAGTTTCTTTTCAGTTTGTCTGAAACATTAGTTTGCATTCTTCTGTATGATGACCTCCAGTTGACAGGACTATCTTTTATTCCAAAGGAGGTTATAGTTCCTTTGTCAAAGATCAAGTGACCATAATTGTGTGGGCTCATTTCTGGGTCTTCAATTCTATTCCATTGATCTACCTGCCTGTCACTGTATCAATACCATGCAGTTTTTAATACTATTGTTCTGTAGTACTTCTTGAGGTTCGAAATACTGATTCCCCCAAAAGTTCTTTTACTATTGAGAATAGTTTTAGCTATCGTGGATTTTTTGTTATTCCAGATGAATTTGAGAATTGTTCTTTCTAACTCTATGAAGAATTGAGTTGGGATTTTGATGGGGATTACACTGAATCTATTTATTGCTTTTGGCAAGATGACCATTTTTACTATATTAATCCTGCCAATCCATGAGCGTGGAAGATTTTTCCAACTTCTGAGGTCTTCTTCAATTTCTTTCTTCAAAGACTTGAAGTTCCTTTCATACAGATCTTTTACTTGTTTGGTTAGAGTCACACCAAGATACTTTATATTGTTTGTGACTATTGTGAAGGGTGTCATATCCCTAATTTATTTCTCAACCTGTTTATCCTTTGAGTATAGGAAGACTACCAATTTGCTTGAGTTAATTTTGTATCCAGCCACTTTGCTGAAGTTGTTTATCAACTGTAGGAGTTCTATGGTGGAGTTTTCTTGGGTCACTTAAGTATAGTATCATATCATCTGCAAATAGTGATAATTTGACTTCTTCCTTTCCAATTTATATCCCTTTGACTGCCTTCTCTTTTCTACTTACTCTAGCTAGAACTCCAAGTACTATGTTGAATAAATATGGAGAGAGAGGGCAGCCTTTTCTAGTTCCTGATATTAGTGGGATTGCTTCAAGTTTCTCTCCATTAAGTTTGATGTCGGCTACTGGTTTTCTGTAGATTGCTTTTATCATTTTTAGGTATGGGCCTTGAATTCCTGTTCTTTCCAAGACCTTTAACATGAAAGGATGATGAATTTTGTCAAATGCTTTTTCAGCATCTAATGAAATGACCTTGTGTTGTCTTTGAGTTTGTTTGTGTAGTGGATTACATTGATGGATTTCTGTATATTGAACCATCCTTGCATCCCTGGGATGAATCCAACTTGATCATGGTGAATGATCGTTTTGATGTGTTCTTGGATTCAGTTGGCAAGAATTTTATGGAGTATTTTTGCATCAATATTCATAAGGAAAATTGGTCTAAAGTTCTCTTTTGTTGTTGGATCTTTGTGTGGTTTTGGAATCAGTGGAATTGTGGCTTCATAGAATGAGTTGGGTAGTATTCCTTCTGTTTCTATTTTGTGGAATTCTTGAAGAGTATTGGTGTTAGATGTTCTTTGAAGGTCTGATAGAATTCTACACTAAAACCATCTGGTCCTGTGCTCTTTTTAGTTGGGAGACTGTCAATGACCACTTCTATTTCTTTAGGCATTATGGGGACAATTTAGATAGCCTATCTGATCCTGATTAAACTTTGGTAATTTTTATCTGTCTAGGAACTTTTCCATTTCTTCCATATTTTCCAGTTGTGTTGAGTATAGGCTTTTGTAGTAGAATCTGATAATTTTTTGAATTTTCTCAGTTTCTGTTGTTATTTCTCTCTTTTCATTTCTGATTTTGTTAATTTGGATACTGTTGGCAGTAAGGACACATGCTCCACTATGTTCATAGCAGCCTTATTTATAATAGCCAGAAGCTGGAAAGAATCCAGATGTCCCTCAATGGAGGAATGGATATAGAAAATATGGTATATTTACACAATGCAATACTACTCAACAATTAAAAATGATGAATTAATGAAATTCTTAGGCAAATGGTTGGAACTGGGAAATATCATCCTAAGTGACTGTCTTAGTCAGGGTTTCTATTCCTGTACAAACATCATGACCAAGAAGCAAGTTGTGGAGGAAAGGGTTTATCAGGCTTATACTTCCACTCAGCTGTTCATTACCAAAGGAAGTCAGAACTGGAACTCAAGCAGGTCAGGAAGCAGAAGCTGATGCAGAGGCCATGGAGAGATATTCCTTATTGGCTTGCTTCCCCTGCCTTGCTCAGTCTGCTCTCTTATAGAACCCAAGAATATCAGCCCAGAGATGGCACCACCCACAAGGGGCCCTCCCCCCTTGATCACTAATTGAGAAAATGCCCCACAGTTGCATCTCATGGAGGCACTTCCCCAACTGAAACTCCTTTTCCTATGATAACTCAAGCCGGTGTCAAGTTGATACACAAAACCAGCCAGTATAGTGACATAACCCAATCACAGAAGAACACACATGGAATGCAATCACTAATAAGTGGATATTAGTCCAGAAGCTCTAAATATCCAAGACACAATTAGCATATCAAGTGATTCCCAAGAAGAAGGAAGGAGAGGGCCCTGGTCCTATAAAAGCTTGATGCAGCAATGTAGGGGATTACCAGGACAGAGAAGTGGGAGGGGTTTTATTGGGGAATGGGCGGAGGGAAGAGGGCTTATGGGAAGGGGGAAACTGAGAAAGGGGAAATCATTTGGAATGTAAACAAAGAATGTAGGAAAGAAAGAACAATGTGATTGGCAGAAGTGTAACTTTAAAATGATTGGTCACTAGGGAATTAGGTAGATAGCCAACTGTCAGTCCTTTGGAATGTGTCCCCACCCACAGGTCAGTTCCCCTCCCACCCTCCCCTGTGGTCTGAGGAATGCTAACAAAAGTCCAGGACCAATCATTTATGATCATATGTTTGGAATTAGCTACATTCCTCTGGCCTCAGTACACACACTACATGTAGAAAATGTAAGGCTGTACCTTGACCTCAAATAAATAGTAACTAGCCAAGTTGAGATATAAGAGAACTTTAGGAAATTCAGGTAAAAATGTCTCAGCAGAGAACAGTAGGCACTCACTATCTGTCACCCAAGACAGAAAACACAGTGTTCTATCAAAAACTCTTGTTCTCAAAAGTGACCAATTAGATGTCTCTAGGGAGCCCAGCTGTGCATAACATTGTCGTTCTATTCCTTCCACTCATAACGAGCTCTGAGTGCACCCTGTTCCCTGCCTAGGGATGTCAATTTGAGTGACCAAATTCTTGTGGGGAAATTATCAAAGACATATTAGATTTGTGTTTTTGGAGATTTACATTCTCATTATAATTCAACAGAGACAATTTTGCACTAGGTTCTGAGGGATTACAAAGGAGAAAGCCATGTGGAGTAAAGGCCAGATGCTCACCAGAAAGGCAAGCAGCATGCTGGAATGTTCCTTAGGCTACTCTGCAGGTCCTGAGGCATGAAGGAAAACGAGGCCCACAGTTCACTCAGATCTTGGTGATGATGGTGTGGAACAAACACATATTCCACCTTGCCACCAGCAACTTGACCCCCAGATTTGATGGAAGAGAGAAGGATGAAGCCGCTGTGAGTGAAGGGGGTAGTGTATTGTGTCTGGATCATTCTTCCTAGTTGGTCTATGCTGTGAAAAACTGCCACCAGCATCTTCTTATGTGCTAAGGTGGAGTCCAGAGGAACAAGCTTATGTCCTTGGCTTACCCTGTACTGGTGAGGACCCTTGTGCATGGTCATCTCAGTGCCTTTATGTTAGTGGTCATGCTGAAACACATCTGTGTAGAGCCACTCTGCACTTAGGTCCACCATAGGTCATTACTATTACCTGAAGAAGGAGAAAGTGGCATCAGTGGAGGGTAGCTCCCACATACATTTGGGAGACTGTCAGTTGTACATTTTCTCCTAAAGAGAATATTGCTTCAGTGAGTTGAGGTACTTGCCACCAAGCCTGGTGACATGAATTTGATGCCCAGGACATATAGGGTGCAAAAAAAACTGCCTCCTGCAAATTGTCCTCTTACCCCAACATATATCCCCAGACAGAGTTAATAGTAACAATATAAATATAAATGGGATGCACTAAAATACATTGTTGTAATATTGAGAAGAAGCAGGAATTTTGGATTCCACTAAGGCCTATTTAGCATGCAGGCTTTAATACCTCTGAGACTCTGAAAATGTTGATCTCTCCTCCTGGTGAAACAGGGGTGGCAGGAACCTAATACTGATGATATTGTGGGGAAAGAGAGGAACAGTGACTTCAGGTGGCCAGTATAGCAGTGTAAGTGGTGATGGTGATAATAGCAATGTCTGGACCAAAGAGTAAAATGCCAATAATTATGGCACTCTAGTTAAACTTAGGAACACTCAGGCTCATGTAAAAGTAAAGAAAGTAGCAGTTTCATCATATTTTCTTTATCACACCTTGATCAGGCTGCCGAATGACCGAGTTGTGTGCACTCTGAGAATACCGCTGCTGTCTGTGATCTTTAACCAGTCTTCTACAGTGGGAATGGAAAACAGGACAACTGTCCAGGAATTTACCCTGGAGGGATTTCCTGCTGCCCAGCACCTGGGCAGACTTCTCTTCTCTCTGAACCTGCTGGCATACCTGACCTCCATCACAGGAAATGTCCTCATTGTCTCCATTGTTTGCACCAGCGCCCGTCTGAAAAGCCCCATGTACTTTTTCCTCGGTGTTTTCTCCTTTGGGGAATCTTGTTTTACGAGTGCTGTTATTCCCAAGTTGCTGGCTATATTTCTTTTAGGGAAACAAACAATTTCCTTTGTTGCCTGTTTGATACAAGCCTTTGTCATTCTATTTATCGGGGCATTCGGTTTTCTTCTCATAGCTCTGATGTCAGTGGACAGGTGTGTGGCTATTTGCAAGCCTCTGCATTATCCCACCATCATGGACCTCAGAACCTGCTTCCTCCTAATCCTGGCCTGTCTTGCTGTGACCTTCACCCTGATCACATGGCTAGTGGTGAAGGTATCACAGTTATCCTTCTGCGGCCCCCACATCATCCCACACTTCTTCTGTGACATCAGCCCACTGATCCACCTCTCTTGCTCTGACACTAGTTCTGCTGAGGCTCTGACTTTTGCGCTCGCTTTGATTATCCTTCTCTCATCCCTCATCATAACCACCATCGCATACAGCAACATAGTAGTCACAATTGTGCGTCTCCCTTCGGCCAAGGAGAGACAGAGAGCTTTCTCCACCTGCTCGTCCCATCTTATCGTCCTCTCTCTGATGTATGGCAGCTGTGTGTTTATATATGTGAAACCAAGGCAAATGAGTAGGCTTGAATCCAACAGAGAGGCTGCTCTTGTGAACACGGTAGTGACACCCCTCCTGAACCCTGTCATCTACACCCTGCGCAACAAGCAGGTCCACCAGGCTCTGAGGGAGACTCTGTGCAGAATCAAAATGTCAGGATAAGAAAGCTTCACATGTTCTTGGAGTGGAAAACATCAGAAATTGTGTTTTCTCCATTTTAATCAGTGCATGGGCCTCTGCACTTGAGAGCCAGAGAATTCACAAACCTTCCGTGTAAATCGCTCCATAAAATGCAGGTGTTCGTTACCTCATAAATATATTTTAATGTCGACTGTGTGCTTGTTCCACATATTTCTGACAATCTTATTTTTGTTTGCTTTCTTTGGCTTTTCAAGCCAGAGTTTCTCTGTGTAGACCACACTTTACTGAACTTACTCAGTAGAACAGGCTAGCCTAGACCTCAGAGAGATCTATCTGCCTCTGCCTGCCTGTGCCTTCCAAATACTGGTATTAAAGGCATGTTCCATCAATGGCCAGCCTGGCAACAGATTTTAATTGCAAAATCTATTGAACGTTTTCATACAAGTGATAACTGTATGCCTTGAATTTCTGAAATAAATTGAACTAAATGATTTTAATTGTGCTCTCTTCCATGCATAAACATGCTTTAGCAGTCATAATTATTTGCCAATTGTGGTAGAGTAATTAAAACGATTAATGATTTTATTTTAATTGAAGCTTTGAAAATATTAGTGGAAATCAGCAATGCTTCATCCATATTCCCTCAGTGAGTCATTGAAGCAAAGATAATCACAGAATCCTTTTACCTTGTAAAATAAATGTCTACTGGTTGTCTTCCTGTAACTTGGCTCAGCTGTACAAAAATGCTTCATGTGAATGCCAAATTGAAATGTACTATGTAGGGTCTTAATTCATTTCTAAAACACCAAAATGGCTACTGTCCTTTTGTTGTTGTTGTTGTCCGATATATTATTTACTTTTCAAATGATTTCACCTTTCCAGGATACCCCCTCCCCGAAAGTCCCATATGCCCTCTTCCCTCCTCCTGTTCCTCAATCAAGGCATTCCCACTTCCCTGTCCTACTATTCCCCTACACTGTTGCACTGAGCCTTTCTAGGACTAGGGGCCCCTCCTTCCTTCTTCTTGGGCATCATTTGATATGTGAATTGTTTATTGGGTATTCCAAGCTTCTGGCCTAATATTTGCTTATCAGTGAGAGCATGCCATGTGTGTTCTTTTGTGATTGGGTCACCTCACTCAGGAGGACATTCTCCACTACCACCCACTTGCCGAAGAATTTCATGAATTTATTGTTTTCAATAGCTAAGTAGTATTCCATAGTGTAAATATAGCACATATCTGTATCCATTCCTCCATTGAGGGACATCTGGGTTCTTTCCAGCTTCTGGCTATTATAAATAGGGTTGCTATGAACATAGTGGAGTATGTATCCTTCTTACATGCTGGGGAATCCTCTGGGTATATGCCCAGGAGTGGTATAGCGGGGTCCTCCAGTAGTATCATGCCCAGTTTTCCAAGGAACCGCCAGACTGATTTCCAGAGTGGTTGTACCAGCTTGCAACCCCACCAGCAGTGGAGGAGTCTTCCTCTTTCTCCACATCCTTGCCAGTACCTGCTGTCTCCTGAGTTTTTGATCTTAGCCATTCTGAATGCTTTGAGGTGAAATCTCAGGGTTATTTTGATTTGCATTTCCCTGATGACTAAGGATATTGACCATTTCTTTAGGTGCTTCTCTGCCATTCGATATTCCTCAGGTAAAAATTCTTTGTTTAGCTCTGTACCACATTTTTTAAAAGGATTCTTTGGCTCTCTGGAGTCTACCTTCTTGAGTTCTTTGTATATCTTGGTATTAGCCCTCTGTTGAATGTAGAGTTGGTAAAAAATCTTTTCCCAATTTGTTGGTTGCCATTTTATCCTTTTGACAATATCCTTTGCCTTACAGAAACTTTGTAATTTTATGAAGTCCCATTTATCAATTTTTGATCTTAGAGCATAAGCTATTGGTGTTCTGTTCAGGAAATTTTCCCCTGTGCCCATGTGCTCAAGGTTCTTCCCCAGTTTCTTTTCTATTAGTTTCAGTGTGTCTGGTTTTATGTGGAGGTCCTTGATCCACTTGGAGTTGAGCTACTGTCCTAAAGACATGCAAAGTGTTGCTGTTTCAACTTTTGCAAATTCATGCCACTCTCTCAGAGTCGAGCTTACATATGACTGATTTATATTCTGAACTGGTTACTGAGTACCATTTACCTAGTAGGCTGAGAGGGGTCTTCCTAATCAATGACCTACTTTAAAGCCAATGTTTCTGTTGCTCTATGTTTAAGCTTGCATGGTTTTAGTCCAAATTTCCAGGATATAATGTCTTGTCTTTAGACAAAATGCCTCAGAAATGATTATGGTTCATAACTGTGTGTTTGTTTTGAAATAAGGTCTCTCCATGTGACAGGCTTTAACTGTCACCCCTTCTTCCTCTGCTTTAGACACCTGAGTCCAGTGATAACAGAATTTAGGTGTCATGCCTGCCTCTTTCCTTCAGCTTATGTTAACTAAGTCACTGCACAATCACAAATACAATTTTATGAAATTCATTCAGGTTCACAATTGACCCTGACTGTCATAATTCAAAGTTCATATTTCATTCCAATCTCACAGGCACAGTTCAAACTCCAAACTCCAGTTCCACGGTGCCTACATTGCCTTTGCCTAACAGATTCCCTCACAATTAAGCCTTTCCATACGATGTTCATGCTCCCAGAGCCAGCTCTGAACACACAACCCCTGTTTGGCTTTGCATGGTTTGTCTCAGAACCAAGGGAGCTCCTTCCATCCCAACAGTCCCAGGTTCAACTCTGGAAATTCAGCTCACACACCCACCAGTGCTTCCAGGTGACCTTCCCTAACCCTAGACTACCCATGTCCCATCTCCAGGCTGGCAGGCCTAGACCCAATCTAAACAGCTCCTATAGTATTTGTACATGGGCTCCTGCCAACCTGAGACAGGCTGAATCCTCACTTCAGACACATGTCCAATGAATGAAGTTTGCATCACAAAAGCATAAACACATGAAAGGACAAGACAGTGTGTCCCAACTGAAACCCACTAACTCCATAAGAAGACTCTCTGAATGCAATTACCTAGATGAAGCCCATGAAAGAGTTAAAGAGAACAACCATAAACTTCATCAAAGATATCAAAGACACAAAATCAAAGTTGCTCAGTCCAGAAATCTAGGTCTTTCAGCTGCTCTTCTACATAAGCTGGAATATTGAAGAGGTAGGTTCCAACAGATGTGCTGGCAAGTAAGTCCAATCAGGTGAAGAAGAAAAAATTTTCCTTCTTCCAATGTCCTCATGTAGGCCTTCAGCAGAAGATGTGGGTCACACGTGCATCTGGAACTTGCTTTGTCATTGTCTGACCTTGAACTCAAAGTTCTGCTTTCCTGTCTCCTGGGATTAAAGGAGACTACCTTGCCTGGGGCTAAGCTTTTCAGGGCCACTATGCCTCAAGATCTCCATGTCAAGATCCAGGTCAGAAACCTGTATCTTACAGCCTCAAGATCTGGATCAAAGGTATGCCATCCATTTCTGGATTGTAGTTTATTCTAGGTGTAATCAAGTTGACAACCAGGAATAACCATTACAGTCAACCTAATTACTTTACCCAGCAAAACTATCTGCCATAGTTGAAGGAAATAGAAAACCTGTCTATAATACAAACAGGTCAAAAGAATGCATATCTATCAAACCAAGCCTACAGAGAATATTGGAAGCCACCCATCAGACTGAAGACAGGGCTAAGAAGACACTTCACAAAACAAAGAAATAAATCTATAATTCCTAATAATATGAACAGGAATCAAATACATTTATTCTGCACATTTCAATAACTTTAAATGTTAATAACCTGAACTCACCCATCAAAGAAACTCACTAACTCGATGGACAGAAATAAAATCCAGCTTTCGGTTTGTCTATAAGAAATATTTCTTAGCTTTAATGATAGACTCTACCTTAAACTGATGCCAAGGAAGTGGAACCTAGAAGCAAGTATTTGTAGATATTCTAATATCTGATAAAATAGACTTCAAACTAAAACTTGTCAGAAGAGATATAGGGCACTTAATTCTAAACAAAGAAACAACCAAAAAGACACTGCAATTCTAAACACATATGCACCAACTATGGTACACTCAATGTCATAAAAGGTACACTATGAGACTTAAACACACAGGTAAAGTCCAACACCACTTTATCTAATAGGTGATTTCAATACTCAACTTTATCCAATAGATAGGTTATCTGGGGGAGAAAAGAAACATCAGAAATAAATGATTGTGCATCAAATAGAACTACAGAATATGCTATTCAAAAACCAAAGAAAATATATTCTACTCTGAAGCCCAAGGAAGAATCTCTAAAACAGATTCTATCCTGGGAAACAAACAAAAACTTAACAAATTCAGAAAAATCAAAATAATCCCATATACTCTTCCTGACCATGATGCAATAAAGCTTACAATCAACAACAAATAAAACTGTAAAACACAAATATATTTCCGAATGATCAAATATGAAATCAATGAATTAAAATTTTCTTGGAATTAAATGAAAATGACAACCAAACATCTAGGACACATTAATAGCAGTCCTGCACAGCCCCACACTGTCCAGCACTGTCCTACACAGGGGATTTATAGTTCTAAGAGTATTTAAGTATCAGAAGCAATACAAGTAAATGACTTAATAATGCAACTCAAGAATTTGTAAAAATAAGAACAAACCAAACCCTCATCTAGCTGACAGGAAGAAATAACAAAACTTAGAGCAGAAATTAATGAAATAGAATAAAAAATTTTTTAAGAATGAACCTAAGAGCAGGTTCTTTGAAAAGATGAACAAGGGAATAGAGATGACTCAGCACTTAAGAGCACATGTTGTTCTTGCAGAGGATCCAGGTTTGATACCATTACACACATGGTTTCTCAGAACTATCCTAAACTTCAGCTCCAGGGGACCCAATACCTTCTTCTGAATTCTGCATGCACCAGGCACACCCATGGTACACAGACATAATTGTGAGAAAAACACTCATACATATAAAATATATGTCTTTTAAAAAGATAAGTAAGATTGAAAACTTTATGATTCAATTAACCAAAAGAAAGAAAGAAATAAGACAAATCAACACTAAGAAGTAAACAAGAAAAGATTATGACAGAAACCAAAGAAAGAGAATATCTTTTAAAACATATATTCACCCAAATTGGAAAATATAAAAGAAATGAGTGGATTTCTAAATTCATCCAAATTAGCAAAGTAAAACTGTGAAGAGACTCATAACCCGTTACAAATATTAAGATCAAAATTACATTTAAAAACTCTCTGAAGAAAGCCTGTTCAGGCCCAAGTGGAGTCACTTCAGAATTCTACCAGACCATTGAAGATCTACAAACAGTACTTCTTAAGCTATTCTAGAGAGAAAGAGAGAGAGAGAGAGAGAGAGAGAGAGAGAGAGAGAGAGAGAAGGAAGGGAGGATGGAAGAAACAGAAGGCACACTCCCAAAATTCTACAAAGTCAGTATTACTCTAATATAAAAATCAGTTAAAGTCACAACAAAGAAAAAATACTACAGGCCAATATTTCTTGCATACATATAAAAATACCCAATAACATACTTTCAAGCTGAGTATAGACATCTATCCACCACAGATGAATTCATTTTATACTAGAAATATAGGGTTGGTTCAACATAAGTAAGTCAATAACTATAATATACCATATAGATGCTCTTAAAGACAGAAGCACACGATCATCTCAATAGATCAGAAAAAGCCTTTAGTTGCCTCTATCACCTTGCACAGAAAATCAATTCCACATGGATCAAAATTTTCAATATAAAACCTAAACACTGAAATTTCTAGAAGCAAACAAGGCAGTATCCTTGTTGGTATTCTGTCCAAACTCCACCCCACAGTTACCTGGCAATAGCCAGGTATGCCCTTCCCTCCCATATACCTGGCCCACTATAAGAGGGGCTGCCTGCCCCTCCTCACTCTCTTTGGCTACCAGGAATAAAAGAAATTTAGAAAGGAAAATAAATTGCCAAATGAAAAATTATGGCTTCTATGTTATGGGAACTCTGTAAACCCTAAAAGGCATTTTTCCTGCCTCAATTCTGCAGAATATTATCTTACAGAAACTATTAGGGCTATCGCAGCATCCAAGAACTAGCTCAAATAGTAGTCATCATCCTTAGCAATTAGAGAAATGTGCCTGGAGTCAGCCCCAGCAGAGGTGTTTCTTTCTTCTTTGTTCTTCTTGAGGCAGTGGAGGGGGGAAGAGCATTGTCAGGGGTAAGACTTTGTCTTACTAACTTCTGAGGTAAGACTTTGTCTTATGGAAAATTTAGGGTTGCTGTATAATAAAAGGTTTACTTATCTAAATCTAAGTTACTAGGCTAACTTAGCTGACCTGCCTTTTGTGTTCCTAGGAAGCCAGAAACTGCAGTCTCAGGCATTTAATACCTCATCCTAAAACAGCAGGAGGTTAAGGATTAGTTCCTAGAGCCTTTTTCCTATTGTCCAGATGCCTCTTGCTTGTCAGTCTAGGGGGAAGTTAGGAGCAATAAATTTCTATTGAACCAGGAGAAGAGAATAACACTTGCAAAAAGAAAAACTTGTACATAAGAGAATATGCTTAATCTCACATAAATTCATACATAGATATTTTCAGGCAAAATCAGCTGGGTCCAGCTTGCATGCATTCTCAAAATGTCATACTTACACACACATGCATACATTCTCACAATTACATACTTACACACACATCCATATTTACATATGTATATGGAGCAAAAGACCAAGCAGCAGTAACAAAAGAACTCACTCATTCTGGATGAAAAATGTACTCCAATATTTATTGCATCGAGAAAAAAAAAGCTTCCACCCTTTTAATGCTAAATGAATTAAATCCAGCTTGTAAGAAAAAGGCTTTGTTTCTCTTAATAAGACTAAGCCTCTCTTGTCCTTTCCATGTGACCTGTCCTGTCCCATGGTAAGAAGAAGCCTGCCTGCTCCTTCTGCTCTCTGCAACATCTTCCTTTTTCCTCTTTCTCTCTGCCTCCTGCACATTGTTCTCTTAGTTATTTTATGTTACCTATAGTTTCTAAGTTATTCCACTCTGCATTTTCCTTCTAATCTTGTTCTCTTCTGACTAAAAACTTCTCCTCAGTTCAGTTCTTCTCTCAGCTCTGTTTCTCTCACCAAAGTTATTCTGGTCTCCCTTCTGTTTGTCCTCAGCCCTTAAACATCTTTCAGAATACATTATCACATGCTACAAAGTTCATCACAAATTCCCACAAAATACCAAGTCATAAATTGAAATAGAAGTTTACAACAGAGAATGTTTACATGCATATCTATTAGGAGTAATTATCTAGCTATCATTTGTCTTCTCTACATGTTCATAGAAAGTTTAAAACCATAACTAAGTTGTTTTATATAGATAAACTCAGTCAATATTTTTTCTTCTGTCCTAACACCTATAATAAATCCTAGTTCCCTTTTTATGACCTTTGGTTAATTGTTCACAAACTCTTGGAATGTGCTCTGAGTAGTAGAAAGTCTGGTTGCCATCTAAGAGCAAATAACTTGTGACACTTGGGAGATTGGCAGAGTTCTCATTGCAGTTTTGACTATCAGAAAAGATCCTAGTAGCAGTCCCATTATAAAAGAACTTAATAATCACAGATATAATTTCAGGAATTCTTATAGGATCATCATTAAATCTTAAGTCATCTATTTGTCTACATAGCATCACTATAACACAGTACATTTTCGTGGATCTGCAGCGATCTGCTCCAAAGGGGTGTGCTATTACTTATTGATTATTATTATATATGCTTAATAATAACAGGAAAAGCATATTAATAGCAGGAATCTTTCCTAAAATTAGTCCCACACAGCCTTGCTGAATGCAGGCTCACCTGTCCCAGATTATATAATAATCTGAAGCAGGCATTTCAGGATGATCACCTGCTAGTATATTAGCTTGTCCCATTAATGCTCCCAACAGAATTCCAAATCCAATGTTGAGATTTCATCTTTCTGTTATCAGCAAGGCTAAGATCAAGGAAAAAAATACTAACAACAAATTCATGTGGAGAACTACATGGATAAGTCGTGATGGAAAATAAGTTAAAACAAAAAAAAAAAAAAAAAAAAAAAAAACAGGAGCCAGAGGTCCAACAAGTGAGTCTATGTATATAAGCTAGTCAGCAATAGTGTAGTAAATGAAGAATCATTTAAAATCTGGTGCTAAAAAATACCCTTTGAGTCAAGTACCTACTGCTAACCCAGTGTCAAAACCACAACTATTCATAATTTGGTGATGTTTTCACAAAGGAGAAAATGTATTTTTTAGGCTGAGAATCCCCTTACTTACCTTGGCTTCAAAAGGAATAAGGCAAATATTTAGGACTGGACATAATGGAGATGCTGGAAGACTACTAAAGTGGAAAAGTAAAACCATGAAGAAGAGTTGAAGAGGTCTGAGGACATGCTCACTGGGTAAGAACACCTGCCTCTAAACATGAGGACCTGAGGTTGAATCTCCAGCACTCACATAAGAAGCTATATGTGGCTGTAAGGGCCAGTAATCTCAGCACAGCCCACAGTGGTGGGGGACCAGGGCTGAAGAATGGGAGTTCCTTCTGACTTAGTAATAGACCCCATCTTAAAGCAATAGCAAAAATCAACTGATGTCTTTCTCAAGTTCTGTGTGTGTGTGTGTGTGTGTGTGTGTTTGTGTGTGTGTATAAACGCCCACACTCACATGCATGCATCCAGACATACAGAACATACACTACATTATACACACAAAAAAAAGAACAGAAAAGCAATTAAAGAGGATAAAAATAAATAAAAAGGTATCAAATATTTATGAATTAAAAATCTAATGTTACTAAAATATTCATTTTACCCAAATCATTCTATACCTTTTATGTAATCCATATCAAGATGACACTGGCATTGTCTACAGAAATAAAATAAATCCTAAAAGTCTGGGAAGCCAAAGCAATTCTGAACAATTCTTAGTAAGAAAAATGATGAAGATTCCACATCAGCTGATTTCAAATATACTACAAAGCAATAGTAACCAAATTAGTGGAGGAAGCACAGAAACCTACCTCTAGAAACATGGAAAAGGACAGGGAGTTTAGAAATGAAACCACTCACCCAGCAGAAAACAACTCTTTCTTTTTACAAAATTGAAAAAAATATATATTTGAGAGAGGATGATGCATTTAATAAATAATGATAGGACAAATCAGTATCTACATGCAGAAGAATGAAGCTAGACCCTGTTTCTTACCACATACCAATAGCTACTCTATTGGACTTAAATTTAATACCATAAAGACACTTCCATATAATCCAGTTTTAAAATGTATTCAGAGAAGATATGACCAACACAACAAATACATCTTTGAAGAAAAAAAGCCTGCTTGGGATTGGACAGATGACTCAACAGTTAAGAACACTGAATGCTCTTCCAGGGATCCTGAGTTCAATTCCCAGAAACAACATGGTGGCTTATAATCATGTATAATGGGATCAGATGCCCTCTTCTTGTCTGTCTGAAGACAGAGATAGTGTACTCATACACATGAAGCAGAAGCAGAAGCAGATGAGGACAGAGGAGGAGAAGGAGAAGGAAAAGAAAAAGAAGAAGAAATCAAAATGAATTATTCCGTTAGTGAGTGGATATGAGGAATTTTATACACATTGTGGAATGCAGCATGGGGAGCAGGTTCCTCAAAAAACTGAACGCTACCAACTTGGCCAGGAATTACACTGCCTGGTATATTTCCAAAGAAACTGCTGTCAGTATGCTGAGATACCTGCATTCTCATATTTTATCCACCACTATGAACAATCACCAAAATACACAACCAACATATCTCCACCAGAAAAATGGACAAAGAAAATGTCTTAGTCAGGGTTTGTATTCATACACAAACATCATGACCAAGAAACAAGTTGGGTAGGAAAGGGTTTATTCATCTTACACTTCCAAGTTGATGTTCATCACCAAAAGAAGTCAGAACTTGAACTCAAGTGGGGCAAGAAGCAGGAGCTGATGCAGAGGCCATGTTACTGACTGGCTTGCTTCCCCTGGCTTGCTCAGTCTGCTCTCTTATAGAACCCAAGACTAACAGCCCAGAGATGGTACCACTCACAAGGGACCCTCCCTCCTTGATCACTAATTTGAGAAAATGCCTTATAGCTGGATCTCATGCAGGCATTTCCTTACCTGAAGCTTCTTTGTGATAACTCCTGCCTATGTCAAGTTGATACACAAAACCATCCAGTATAGAAAATGTGCTAAAATACATAGTGAAATTATATTCAGGCATTAAAAATGCAATGTTATCATTTGGATACAATTGAAACTGGGGAGCACATTTAGTGAAATAATTCATAAATATATGGAAAAATATCATACAATCTAATTCATAATGAGAAATTGAAAATATGGCATTAGAAAACAAGAGCATAATTTGCAGGGAGACACATCTGAACCAAGGCTCAGGGGACACTGTAAGAGGAGGCTGGAAGAGTGTAAGAGCAGGATGCTGGAAAGGGACACTGTGAAATGCTATTTCTGGATATGGCATGGCTAATGTAATCATGAGCTCATAGTAGCCTTGGTTATATACAGCAGTTGTGGTTAACTGCTCAAGTCAGCCACAATTCTGGCAAAAATGGGAGAAGTACTCTCCGGGTCCCAACATTTACAGGGAGCTATTACTCATTGAAAACTGATGGGGGAGATAGAACCAGGCTATTCCAGAATGCTCCCACTGATCGGTTTCCCATCGTCTGTTGGATGGCCCAAAACTCATGCACATGTGGACAGCATTAATTTGACTCAGTAGACTATGAGAAGGATGAGGAAGAGGAAAAAATAAAAGGTGAGGAGGAGGAAGCAAAGGAGGAGATTAAGCTGATGGGTACGTGTCAGAAGGATGGGGAAAGTTGGAGGAGGAAAATACAGAGTGGGTATAATAATATTTTATTGTACACATGTATGAGATTCTCACAAATGAAGAAAAATTATAATAGAAAAATCAAACTTTTCAGAATCTGGAAGTACCAGGACGACGGAGAAAGATTGATCAATGGGTACAACACACAAGTAGATAGGATGATATGCTCAAGAGTTTACATGCTAGTAGGAGTCTACACTCTATAAAATATTTTTTAATTGCTAAAAGTACTTTGTATCAACTTATGGCAATAATTCCCAGCATAGTCTTTTCTTTAAAGAATTTTGGAGGAGGGTGGTGTCTGAATTCAGGGCAACTAGGCAAAAAAAAACATAACTTTGAGCCTCATGGGATACAGTGTGTTTGAAGATGCTGGAGTCTGGCCAACAGTCTTTCACAGATGGGAGAGAGGAACCTCTGTGTGTGAGGGTTTGATCTGTGGAACTTGTCCCACTCTTCCAAGCTGTACCTCTGTGCCTTTAGTAAGAAATAAACATTTGAACTGATAGATGTGATAATTCCCCTCAATTGGTCAACACAATGCATATATGCACCAAAGCCTAATATAATATTGTGCCCATACACATCCATGACTACATATCAAAAGCAAAGGGTTTGGGGCTAAGATAGTTAATGCTGGCTCTGCATGAGCCAGTGAGGCAGGGAGTTGGAATAAGAAAAAAAAATGTATCACAAAGAGAAATAGAGGAAGAGAGTTGGAAAGGCGCAAGGAATTCCCAGGGTAGGGAAGAAAGCAGAAGATAGTGCAAACAAATAAACAGGACATAAACTCATCAAAGTCTCCTGTAGAAAGAGAAGAAATGGAATCTTCCCCTAGTGTAAGCTAAATGAAAATGGGCAATCAAATCTCATGACAGGCCTATAAGAGTTGAATCTGCTTGCGGGCCTTGGTAACATGGGATTCCTGTGGCAGACATGTTAATAGTAGAAGAAAAGCCCATTTTATTTTGCTCTGTTATTCAGAGAGCAGTAGCCAGGTGCCATCTTGAGGGAAAAAAATCTCCATAAAGTGGAGCTAGCCCAGGGACTGAAGATCACTAAATGTCCCAGGTCGTGGGGCCTCAGTTTGACTAGCTACTGCTTCTGGGTGAGGAAAGGCTCTTGGCTCAAGTATTTACCACTGGAGGGTCAGATGTTGAGACAAAGGGGTGCAAAGACAGACTGGGGAGTTTGTAATTCCAGATACCCCAGCCTTGGTGATCCTAAACAGATCTCATCAAGTGATAAAAATCCTGAGTTTGATAGCTCTGGGTTAGGGCCAGTAGGTGGATCAAACTGTAGAACCCAACAACTCTGATTCAATGAATGAGTTTGATAGTTAGAGCTGTAAACCTCCAGTATTATGACATTTTTGTAAGTACAAACACAAGACAGTCACCTCAGGGTTACAGTTTGTTTCCCACACTCCCCCTCCCCAACACCTCCAGTTTAACATTATCTATGAGAAAACTTGCTCCAGATTACAGGCTGCAAAAATAAATATGACAAGTAGAGGTCGCTGGTAAACAAAAAGTAAATCTACCAGCTTGAACACAGTTCTGGTGAACATCACACATGTGCCCACACATGCATATACACATGCACATACATGCACATGCATAACTCCCAGTCTTCAAGTTTTGAGGACACAACAATTCTCCATCAACCCACCTTTTCATTTTACTTTCTCTTCCCAGTTTCATAAACTATACATTTAGCAGGATTTTTTCATTTCTAAATTTTTTAATTGATTATTCCTCTTCATATAGCCATCTAATTTTGTTTATGGATTATCTCTATAATTGGACAGTATTTCCTTCTTTTCAAATTTTCTGTTTTCCTTTCTTTTTTCTTTTCTTTTCTCTTTATTTTTGCTTTCTGTATTTTTTTTGTCCCATATATTTAGCAATGTTTTTATTTTTGCTTTATTGTTTGTATTTTTACCTGCCCCCTCCTCATTTTTAACTTTTTCAGTATTGGAACTTTTTCTAATTTCTTGCTAACTTCTCTCTCCTCACACAATATTCTTCTCCACTTCTTTCATCTATATAACCCCACTCCCTACTAACCGTCTTCCTTTCTTTATTTTACTCACTATTTCTACCCTTAACCAAAGTGATGCTTAACTTGGTTCTATAGTAGTATTTGCATTCTATTTCACTGTCACTGGAGGCATGCTAGTGACTTATAATAATTTTGAGTGTAAGAGCCCTGCGGTCAGCTACCATCTTGGCGAGAGCAGCTCAACCAGACAGAGCCCTGCAGACAGAGATCGCCAGCATCTAGGCTCTGGCAGTTCAGCCAGGGAAGCTGCTGACCTGCAGGGAATCCCGCGGTCATTTATGCTGCCTCAGTGGTTTATTCTTTTATATTCACTATCTTAAACCACACTTTTCCATTTGCTGTTGGGGGACATTTATGTCCAGTTGCAGGCTACAGAGAGTCAAGATGTTATGACCACCATTCTTCCTTCATATAATATATCTCAACCACAGCTTTCCTGCCCCCACTCTGCCCAGTCTCCCCTCTCCCCTAGAACCCACCCCCACTCACTCTCCCCCAAAAGAGCAGGCCTCCCAAGAAGGGAAACACTGCAGAAGATACAGTAAAACAAGGCACAAACCCTTCATCAAGGCTGGGAAAAGCAATCCATTAAGGAGGAAGAATCCCAAAAGCAGGCAGAAGAGTCAGAGACACCCATTTTCCCTCTGTCGGAAGGCTCTTCAAATCACAAAGCCAGAAACCATGACATATATGCAGAGAACCTACCTAGCATACTTACATGCAGGCTCTGCAATTTCCTCTTCAGTCTCTACAAGCCACCATGAGCCCTCCTTACTTGACTGTGAAGACAGTGTTCTTTCTTCCAGGGTCCTTGACCCCTCTGTCTCTCACAATTCTTTCTCCCCTTCTTCAGCAGGGTTCCCTCGGATTTGAGGGGAAGGACCTGATGGAGACTTCCAACCTGGCCTCTCTCTGCCTCATGTTCACCTGTGGGTCTCTGCATCTGCTCCCATCAGCTGGTGGTGGTGCTCACTCTGATGACAACCACAGCTGACCTATGAGTACAGCAGAACATCATTAGGAATCAGTTCCCTTGTTGTTGTTGATGTTGTTGTTGTTGTTGTTGTTGATGTTGTTGTTTGATTTCACCAGTTGTATTTGCTCTAACCAAGGCCTCTGGGCTATCCAGCCTCTGGTTCTCTGTCATCTCCACAGTGTCAGGCATGGCTCCCTCTATGTGGCTTGGGCCACAAATTAGACCAGTCATTGGGTGGATTCTCTCACAAGTTCTGTGCCAACAGCTATGATTATTTTTATAAAAATCATTTGAAAACAGAAGTATTTAATGCTCTTGAATAATTCACATGTAATTGAATTAAGATGTTCAAGTTCTAAGTAATGGGCTGAATCTTTTGTATATTTCACAAAGTTACAGGTTTCATAACAGCATTTTTGTATATCATATACTTTACCCATCAAGTCTACCCCATTACTCTCCCTTACATGCCTGCTGGTCAGCCTTCTTCTATGTTTTCCTTTCTTACACACAGCCTTGTTTTCAAATCTAGATTCTGAATATGTGAGAACACATGCAATATTTGCATGTGCCTGGTTTTCATTGCTTAACATGGTTCCACTCTGGAAAATAGCATATGAATCTTGATTTCTGTTGGCAAATAAAGCAGGATTGTGTCTACATGTACACTATCTTCCGTCCACTCATCTTCTGATGTACAGCTAAGATGATTCCATGAACTTTCCATTGCTGGCTGTGCTATGGAAATTATGCATATGCAGACATCTTGGTAGGATACTAACCAAGATCTCTTCAGAATTGTTACTCAGAGTGGCTGAGCTGGATCATGTGGTAGTACTGCTTCTGTGTAGCTTTGTTTTGTGTTTAGGAGAAGGGATCTTACTCTTCCCCCAGGGTGGCCTTGATCATACAGCCAACCCCTTTTTTTCATTCAGCCTACTGAATGCTGGGATAGCAGGTGCGAGCCACCACACCCAGCTTGCTTTTAGACCCTGCCAGAAAATCTCATTCTTACCAGACGCAATACTTAAATTCCTACCAAGACTCTTCCCTTTCCACATCCTTGCCAGAATTTGTCGTTTATCTGGTCATTGCCAATATAACTTGAGTGATGTGGAGACTCCATGTGGTTTTGGATAATAATTTCCTAATGCTGAGGATATTGGAAGTTGTTTTCATGTATTTATTCACCATTTGTGTTTCTTCTTCTGAGAAGTCCTTACTCAATTCATTCATCATCTGCAATAGTTTGACTTTTTTTTTCCTGGTGTCAGGAAAAGAGTTTAAGCACTGGAAATCAAACCCAAACACATTTGAATACTAGGCCCAGTAGTAGTGGGTCTGTTAGAATTTCCTAGCAAAGCAGAAACAGTGGGAAACAGAGCACTCATAAACAGAACACATAGAGAACACTTCTTACCTCTAGGTATCAGTCATCTCTATTGTCTTTTATTTATTTTTTTAATTTTCTATATTCTTTGTTTACATTCCAAATGATTTTGCCTTTCCCAATTCCCCTCTCCCCATAAGTCCCATAAGCCCTCTTCCCTTTGCCTGTTCTCCAATCAACCCCCTCCTATTTCTCTGTCCTAGTAATCCCCTACATTGCTGCATCAAGCCTTTACAGGACCAGGGCCCTCTCCTTCCTTCTTCTTAGGAATCATATGATTTGCTAATTGTGCCTTGAGTATTCAGAGCTTCTGGGCTAATTAATACCCACTTATCAGTGACTGCTTTCCATGTTTGATCTTTTGAGATTGGGTTACTTCACTTAGGATGATATTTTCCAGATTCAACCATTTGCCTAAGAATTTCATGAATTCATTGTTTTTAATTGCTGAGTAGTATTCCATTGGGTAAATATACCACATTTTCTGTATCCATTCCTCCTTTGAGGGGCGTCTGGGTTCTTTCCAGCTTCTGGCTATTATAAATAAGGCTGCTATGAACACAGTGGAACATGCAACTTTATTGCATGCCGGGGAATCCTCTGGGTGTAAGCCCAGGAGTGGTATAGCAGGGTCCTCTGGAAGTGTCATGCCCAGTTTTCTGAGGAACTGCCAGACTGATTTCCAGAGTGGTTGTACCAACTTGCATTCCCACCAGCAGTGGAGGAATGTTACTCTTTCTCCACATCCTGCAACACCTGCTGTCTCCTGAGTTTTTAATCTTAGCCATTCTGACTGGTGTGAGGTGAAACCTCAGGGTTGTTTTGATTTGCATTTCCCTAATGACTAATGATGCTGAACATTTCTTAAGGTGCTTCTCAGTCATTTGAGATTGTTCATGTGAAAATTCTTTGTTTAGCTCTGTACCCTAATTTTAAATAGGGTTATTTGGCTCTCTGGAGTCTAACTTTTAGAGTTCTTTGTATATATTGGATATTAGCCCTCTATCAGATGTAGGGTTGATGAAGATCTTTTCCCAATTTGTTGGTTGCCATTTTGGCCGATTGACAGTGTCCTTTCCCTTACAGAAACTTTGTAATTTAATGAGGTTCTATTTGTCAACCCTTGATCTTATAACATAAGCTATTGGTGTTCTGTTCAGGAAATTTTCTCCTGTTCCCATGTCCTTAAGGGTCTTTCCCAATTTCTTTTCTATTAGTTTCAGTGTATCTGGTTTTATGTGGAGGTCCTTGATCCACTTGGAGTTGAGCTTAGTACAAGGAGATAAGAATGGATCAATTCCCATTCTTCTGCATGCTGACCTCCACTTGAGCCAGCACAATGTGTTGAAAAGGCTATCTTTTTTCCACTAGATGGTTTCGGCTCCTTTGTCAAAGATCAAGTGACCATAGGTGTGTGGGTTCATTTCTGGGTCTTCGATCCTATTCCATTGATCCACTTCCCTGTCACTGTACCAATACCATGCAGTTTTTAACACTATTGCGCTGTAGTACTGCTTGAGGTCCAGGATATTGATTCCCCCAGAAGTTCTTTTACTGTTGAGAATAGTTTTAGCTATCCTGGGGTTTGATAATCCAGATGAATTTGAGAATTCCTCTTTCTAACTCTATGAAGAACTGAGTTGGGATTTTGATGGGGATTCCATTGAATCTGTATATTGCTTTTGGCAAGATTGCCATTTTTACTATATTAATCCTGCCAACCCATGGACATGGAAGATTTTTCCATTTTCTGAGGTCTTCTTCGATTTCTTACTCCAGACTCGATATTCTTGTCATACACATCGTTCACTTGTTTGGTTAGAGTCACAACAAGATACTTTATATTGTTTGTGGCTATTGTGAAGGGTGTCATTTCCATAATTTCACTTTATTTTTTTTTATTTTTTATTTTTTATTGGATATATTCTATATTTAGATTTCATTTCCCTTTTCCAGGTTCCCTGCCCCCCAAAGGTCCCACATGTCCTTTTCCCACCCCCTGCTCCCCCATCAACCCCTTCCCACTTCCCTGTTCTGGTATTCCCCTATACTGATGCATTGAGCCTTTCCAGAACCAGAGTCTACTCCTACCTTCATGTTGGACATCTTTTGGTATGTAGATTGTGTCTTTAGTGTTCCAAGAGTCTAGGCTAAAATCTACTTATCAGTGAGTGCATACCATGGGTATTCTTTTGAGACTGGGTTACCTCACTTAGTATGATGTTCTCCAGCTCCATCCATTTCTCTAAGAATTTCATGAATTCATTGTTTCTAATGGCCAAATAGTACTCCATTGTGTATATATACCACATTTTTTTGTATCCATTCATCCGTTGAGGGACATCTGTGTTCTTTCCCGCTTCTGGCTATTATAAATAGGGCTGCTATGAACATAGTGGAGCATGTATCCTTATTGCAAGCTGGAGAATCTTCTGGGTATATGCCCAGGAGTGGTATGGCTAGGTCCTTTGGAAGTATAGGGTCCAGTTTTCTGATGAACCGCCAGACTGACTTCCAGAGTGGTTGTACCAGCTTGCAGTCCCACCAGCAGTGGAGGAGTATTCCTCTTTCTCCACATCCTCACCAACACCTGCTGTTTCCTGAGTTTTTAATCTTAGCCATTCTGACTGGTGTGAGGTGAAATCTCAGGGTTGTTTTGATTGGCATTTCTCTAATGACTAATGATGTTGAACATTTTTCAAGGTGTTTCTCAGCCATCCGAATTTTTCAGGTGAAAAGTCTTTGGTTAGCACTTACCCCATTTTTTGATAGGGTTATTTGGTTTTCTGGGATCTAACTTCTTGAGCTCTTTGTATACATTGGATATTAGCCCTCTGTCAGATGAAGGGTTGGTGAAGATCTTTTCCCAATTTGTTGGTTGTCGATTTGTCCTTTTGATAGTGTCTTTTGCCTTACAGAAACTTTGTAATTTTATGAGGTCCCATTTGTCTATTCTTGATCTCAGAGCATAAGCTATTGATGTTCTGTTCAGGAACTTTCCCCCTGAGCCAATGTCCTTAAGGGTCTTCCCCAGTTTCTTTTCTATTAGTTTTAATGTGTCTGGTTTTATGTGGAGGTCCTTGATCCACTTGGAGTTGAGCTTAGTACAAGGAGATAAGAGTGGATCAATTCCCATTCTTCTGCATGTTGACCTCCAGTTGAGCCAGCACAATGTGTTGAAAAGGCTATCTTTTTTCCACTGGATGTTTTCAGCTCCTTTGTCAAAGATCAGTTGGCCATAGATGTATGGTTTCAATTCTGGGTCTTCAATCCTATTCCTTTGATCAACCTCCCTGACCCTGTATCAATACCATACAGTTTTTAACACTACTGCTCTGTAATATTGCTTGAGGTCCAGGATACTGATTCCCCCAGAAGTTCTTTTACTGTTGAAAATAGTTTTAGCTATCCTGGGTTTTTTGTTATTCCAGATGAATTTGAGAATTGCTCTTTCTAACTCTATGAAGAACTGAGTTAGGATTTTGATGGGGATTGCATTGAATCAGTATATTGCTTTTGGCAAGATTGCCATTTTAACTATATTAACCCTGCCAATCCACGTGCATGGAAGATTTTTCTATTTTCTGAGGTCTTCTTCCATTTCCTTCTTCAGAGACCTGAAGTTTTTGTCATACAAATCTTTTACTTTTTGTTTAGAGTTGCACCAAGATACTTTATATGGTTTGTGGCTATTGTGAAGGGTGTCATTTCCCTAATTTCTTTCTCAGCCTCCTTATCCTTTGAGTATAGGAAGGCTACTGATTTGCTTGAGTTGATTTAATAACCAGTCACTTTGCTGAAGTTGTTTATCAGCTGTAGGTGTTCTCTGGTGGAGTTTTTGGATCACTTAAGTATACTATCATATCATCTGTGAATAGTGATAGTTTGACTTCTTCCTTTCCAATTTGTATCCTTTTGACTTCCTTATGTTGTATAATTGCTCTAGCTCGTACCTCAAGTACTATATTGAAAAGACATGGTGAGAGGGGGGCAGCCTTGTCTAGTCCCTGATTTTAGTGTGATTACTTCAAGTTTCTCTCCATTTACTTTGATGTTGGCTACCAGTCTGCTGTAAATTGCTTTTACTATGTTTAGGTATGGGCCTTGAATTCCTGTTCTTTCCAAGACTTTTACCATGAAAGGATGCTGAATTTTGTCAAATGCTTTTTCAGCATCCAATGAGATGACCATGTGGTTTTGTTCTTTGAGTTTGTTTAAGTAGTGGATTACATTGATGGATTTCCATATATTGAACCATCCCTGCATCCCTGGGGTGAAGCCAACTTGATCATGGTGAATGATCATTTTGATGTGTTCTTGGATTTGGTTGGCAAGAATTTTATTGAGTATTTTTGTATCGATGTTCATAAGGGAAATTGGTCTGAAGTTCTCTTAGTTGGATCTTTTTGTAGTTTTGGTATCAGGGTAATTGTGGCTTCGTAGAATGAGTTGGGTAGTGTTCCTTCTGTTTCTATTTTGTGGAATAGATTGAAGAGTATTGCTGTTAGGTCTTCTTTGAAGGTCTGATAGAATTCTGTACAAAAACCATCTGGTCCTGTGGTTTTTTTGGTTGGAAGACTTTCAATGACACCTTCTATGGCTTTAGGGGTTATGAAACTATTTAGCTGACCTATTTGATCCTGATTTAATTTTGGTATTTTGTATCTGTCTAGGAAATTGTCCATTTCCTCCAGATTCTCCAGTTGTGTTGAGTATAGGCTTTTGTAGTAGGATCTGATGATTTTTTGATTTTCCTCCATTTCTTTTGTTATATCTCCCTTTTCCTTTCTAATTTTGTTAATTTGGATACTGTTTCTGTGCCCTTTGACTAGTCTGGCTAAGGGTTTATCTATCTTGTTGATTTTCTCAAAGAACCAGCTCCTACTTTTGTTGATTCTTGTATGGTTCTCTTTGTTTCTACTTGATTGATTTCAACCCTGAGTTTGATGATTTCCTGTTTTCTACTCCTCCTGGGTGAATTAGCATCTTTTTGTTCCAGGGCTTTCAGGTGTGCCTTTGAGCTGCTAGTGTATGCTCTCTCCAGTTTTTTTTTCTTTTGTTTTGTTTTGTTTTGTTTTTTTGGAGTCACTCATGGCTATGAGTTTTCATCTTAGCACTGCTCTCATTGTGTCCCATAGAATTGCGTATATTGTGCCTTCATTTTCATTAAATTCTAAAAAGTCTTTGATTTCTTTCTTTATTTCTTCTTTGGCCAAGTTATCATTGAGTAGAATATTGTTCAGCCTCCATGTGTATGTGGGCTTTCTGTTGTTTTTGTTGCTATTGAAGACCACTCTTTCTCCATAGTGATCTGATAGGCGGCATGGGATTAGTTCGATCTTCCTATATTTGTTGAGGTTTGTCTTGTGACCAATTATATGGTCAGTTTAAGAGAAGGTACCATGACGTGCTTAGAAAGGGTATATTCTTTTGCTTTAGAATGAAATTATATATATATATATATATATATATATATATATACATATATATATATATATATATATTCAAATTAGTCCAAAGCTTCAATTACTTTCACTGTGTCTCTGTTTAGTTTCTGTTTTTCTGATCAGTTCATTGAGGAGTGGAGTGTTGAAGTAACCCACAATTATTGTGTTATGTGGAATGTGTGGTTTGGGCTTTAGTAAAGTTGCAAAGTTTCATTTAAGAATGAGGGTGCCCTTGCATTTAGAGCATAGATGTTCAGGATTGAGAGTTCTTCTTGGTGGAATTTTCCCTTGACCAGTAAGAAGTGTCCTTCCGTGTCTCTTTTGATGACTTTAGGTTGAAAGTCAATTTTATCTGATATTAGAATGGCTACTCTGGCTTGTTTCCTAAGACCATTTGCTTGTAAAATTGTTTTCCAGCCTTTTAATCTAAGGTAGTGTTTGTCTTTGACACTGTGGTGTGTTTCCTGTAAGCAGCAAAATATAGAGTCCTGTTTATGTATGCAGTCTGTTAGTCTATGTCTTTTTATTGGGGAATTGAGTCCATTGATGTTAAGAGATATTAAGGAATAGTGATTATTACTTCCTGTTATTTTTTTTTTATCTTTGAGTGGTTATCTTCTTTTGGGTTTGATGAAAGAAGGTTACTATCTTGCTTTTTCCAGGGTGTAGTTTCCCTCCTTGTATTGGTGTTTTCTACCTATTATCTTTGTAGGGCTGGGTTTGTGGAAAAATATTGTGTAAATTTGGTTTTATCATGGAATATCTTGGTTTCTCCATCGATGGTGATTGAGAGTTTTGCAGGGTATAGTAGTCTGGGCTGGCATTTGTGTTCTCTTAGAGTCTGTATGACATCTGCCCAGGATCTCCTAGCTATCATGGTCTCAGGTGAGAAGTCTGGGGTAATTCTGATGGGTCTGTCTTTATATGTTACTTGGCCTTTTTCTCTTACTGCTCTTAATATTCTTTCTTTGTTTAGCACATTTGGGGTTTTGATTATTATGTGACGGGAGGTATTTCTGTTCTGGTCCAGTCTGTTTGGGGTTCTGTAGGCTTCTTGCATATTCATGGGCAACTCTCTCTTTAGGTTAGGGAAGTTTTCTTCCATAATTCTGTTGAAGATATTTGCTGGCCCTTTAAGTTGTAAATTTTCACTCTCATCTATCCCTATAATCCTTAGGATTGGTCTTCTCATTGTGTTATCCTGGATGTTTTGGGTTACAAGCTTTTTGCATTTTGCATTTTCTTTGACTGTTGAGTCAATGCTTTCTATAGTATCTTCAACATCTGAGATTCTTTCTTCTGTCTCTTGTATTTTGTTGTTGATATTTGCATCTATGGCCCCTGATTTCTTCCCAAGGTTTTCTATCTCCAAAATTGTCTCCCTTTGTGATTTCTTAGTTGTTTCTAATTCTGTTTTTAGATCCTGGATTGTTTTGCTCAGTTCCTTCACTTGTTTGTTTCTATTTTCCTGTATTTCTTTAATAGATTTTTATGTTCCTTCTTTCATGACTTCTGCCTGTTGACTCAATTTCTCCTGCATTTCTTTAAGTGATTTTTGCGTTTCCTCTTTATTGGCTTCTATCTATTGACCCATATTCTCCTGAATTTCTTTAAGTGATTTTTGTGTTTCCACTGTAAGGGCTTCTAACTTATTCATGTTCCCCTGTATTTCTTTAAAAGATTTTTTTGTCCTTTTTGTGTTTTTCTAACAGCATCATGACCAGTGATTTTAAATCCAAATCCTGTTTTTCTGGTGTATTGGGGTATCCAGTGCTTGCTGTTGTTGGAGAACTGGATTCAGATGTTGCCATATTGCCTTGATGTCTGTTAGTAACATTCCTACGTTTGCCTTTTGCCATCTGGTTATCTCTGGCGTTAGTTGGTCCTGCTGCCACCGACTGATGCTTGAACCTCCTGTGGGCCTATAAGGCTATTTCTGCACCCATGGCTAACTGGGTTTCCCCTGACAGAGATTGCTGATGTGCTGCCCTACTCTTGGGTGCCGTTGGAGCCCTGGTGTGCCTTGTTCCAAGCAATGCTATACTCGGGTTGTCTCTGTGTACCTGGTGTTGTATATCTGGTCCACCCCCCCCCCCCGTAATGAAGATGGTGGACGCTGTGAGAACCCCCTCCAAGCACCGATCACTCTGCAGGGCAAATGGCCCAGGACAGGGCTTGCTGCCGGATTTCAAATTCTCTGCTGATGTGGTTCTCAAATGCCCCACTTCTACTGAATAACCTGTTCCTGTCCATTCTTGAGAGAGTATCAGGAAGTAGTATCTTCCCCATGTTAGATGTGGCACAGGTCTACCACATCTGATGGAAAGGGCCAGTGGTGATTAACCTGTTCCTGCCAGTTCTCTAGAGTATATCAGGAAGTGGGACCTTCCCCGTGTCAGATGTGGCACAGGTCTCTGGCTAAACTGGCTGCTTGGTCACAGGAGCCAAAATGGTGGCGACCTCAGACCGCAGGGTTCCCTCTAACCGCAGGACTCCCTGCAAGTCAGACAGTGCCCTGGCAGGACTCGTGCCCAGATAGCTGTAGAGCTGCCCAGCTCCTGCATGCAGAAGGAATCCAGGCGGGCTGCATCCCAAGCGATGCCCCCCCTCTGGTGTTCCCTGTGTGCCTGGCTGAGCTGGCGCTTTGTTACAGTAGCCAAGATGGTGGTCTTGTCTTTTATTTATTATGTTAATCTATTATCTCTATATCTCTCTCTTATCTCTCTATCTGCAGACAGAGGTCTTGAACACTTTGTATATTCTCAATATTCATCCCCATAAGATATGTAGATGATAATTTCTTCTATTCTGCTGACTGTCTCTGCCACTCCATTAATTCATTTCTTCATCACATAGAAGCTTTTAAATCTGATGATATCCCATTTGTCAGTATTTGTTGTTATCCCCAGGGCTATGGGAGTAATTTTCAGGTTTTTTGTTTGTGTGTTTTTGGTTTTGTTTGTTTGCCTCTCCCTACATGTGGGTGTTTACTCCTACAAGTTTCAAAGTTTCAGGTCCTCCATTGAGGTCTGGAATCTATAACCAGTTGCTCTGTGTGGAGAAGGAGGGATATAGATGTAGCATCATTCTTCCACATTTGGGCACCAGAGACTGTTTTTCTCCAGTGTATGTTTTTGGCACGTTTGTCAGGGTCGGGTGGCTGTGGTTGTATAAGATAGCATCTGGGTCGTCTATTCTATTTCACTGGACTGTGTGTATATTGTGTGATTGTACCATGAGGTTTTTGCTGTTATTGTTCTGGAGTGTAAACTCCCTGCTCTGATGCTCCTGCATTGCTCCTTTGGCTCAGAAAAGCTTCAGCTACTCCAGGTTGTTTGTTCCTCGGTGTTAATTTGAGGATAGTTTTTAACTTTCTGTGAGAATGTCAGTAAGATTTTCTTAAGAATCACATTGGATGGGAGAGGTATATGGAAGGGTTTGGAGGGAGGAAAGAAAAGGGAGAAATGTTATTAAATTACAATTTCAAAAACCAAAAACAAAGCCAAACAAATGAACAACTTTAGCGTAACAGCAACAACAACAAATGAATTCAACTTATTTTCCCAAACTATCTTGGAACAAATTTCTTAGAATTTTATGAATTTTTACTCAGAGTGGGTATTTGGGAGTTAGATCATGAACAGATGTGTGCTGTTTTCTTTTTAAACAAGCTAGAGGGAAGAATTTTAAAGATTTTTCTCCCTAAAGAAATAATAAATCAATAAAGAGATATCTATCTTCGATGTGATTTAGATATCACCCGAAGAATAATTTCATTGAAATACATTGTTATGAATGTGATGATTTTTATGCTTTCTTGTATTAGCTAAAGATACACTTAATTTTTAAAGAGCTGAACAGATGGACTGTATACCTGCCTCCCACTTGCATTTATTATATATGTATTCAGATTGAGACAAGCTGAGCTCAGCTACTCAATCACTCCCTAAGTCTACTGGATTTATTCTGTGTAAATAATTGACTAAATTCTTGTAACCTTTGATACACTTAGTTTCAACAAGTGAGTTCCTGTATGGCTCAAGTTTGTGATGTTTCATCCATTGTGTATTGGGTCACTATTTTTTTTACCTATGTCTATTTTTTTCCTCATGCATTTTATCGGATTATTATGTCTCTAAATTGCAACTATAATCAACTTTATTATGTTTTCAAGTTACATGGAATGACGCCTTAAATTTTTTGATGACTATATGGAACAAACGTAACACAATAAGGGGTGTCTACCATTCTCAATAGGCATTAATAGCTCTTCATCTGTGAGTGGAGTCTTGTGATATTGCCTGTTCATGTAGGCATGTCAGCTGGTGTTGACATTGTGACACTGTGCAGGTCTTATTTAGGTAACCATATTTTTGAGACTTCGTTGATGCATTTTCCCTGGGATATATGGAAGATACTGTCTCAGAGCAGACATCCAGGTCTTCTGGCTCCCACTTCTTGCTTTCTGTGATATTTCCCAAGCCTTAAATGCACACATTGTGTCGTTGACATATACGCTGTTGTTGGACAGCAAGTCTCCATCAGTTGCTCTCTGTGCGTATCTATTTATTTGTTAAATTGGTCATCTTTTCCTATCTGGCACACATATCTCACTGTATTGTTAGGCTTATTTCATCAGATTCTTTCTTTTCTACTCAGTCTTTCCCAACCCCTGATTTTGCTTTTCCACTTTTTGAAAAGTGTTTTGATGCTTTAAAAGTATTTTCTATGCTATCAAAGTCTACCATCAATAACCTAATATTTTTGTAAACCAACCTAGGATGAAATTATTTATGAATAAAGTAGTTTACCCCAAGGGGACAAAAAGAATCACATTGGATTGGTAGATTATTTTTGTAATATAGAAATTTTCATAATAGTAGATTGACTGGCTGAGGAGCATGAGTAGTCTTTCAAACTTTCTGTGTCTTCAATTTTTTTCTTTTGGTATTTTGATGTTTTTGCTGTAGATGGTTTCATACCCTACATTTATTCAAAAGTAGCTGCAAAGCTATTGTGGAAAGCATTGATTTCATGGTTACTGAAATATGGAAAAGCTACTGGTCTTGTGAGCTTATTTTGTGTCTAGATTCTTTATTTTACTTTCTTTATTACCAATTCCATTTGTTTACATCTCAAATGATATCTCCCTTCCTGGTTACTCCTCCACAATCCCCATCCCATCCACCCTCTCTCCTCTCCTCTTTGCCTCTATGAGGGTGCTCCCCCATCTATCCACCCACCCCCAACCCACTGCTCGAGCATCCCCCTACACTGGGGCATCAAGCCTCCACAGGACCAACGGCCTCCCTTCTCATAGATGTCAGACAAAGCCATCCTCTGCTACATATGTATCTGGAGCCATGGACCCCTCCATGTACATTCCTTGCTTGATAGTCTAGTGCCTGGGAGCTCTGCATGGTCTGGACAGCCAACATTGTTCTTTCTATGGGGTTGCAATCTCCCTCTACTCCTCCAGTCCTTCCCCCAGCTCCCACACCAGGGTCCCAGCTCAGTCCAATGGTTGGCCAAGAGCATCCACATCTGCATTGTTCAGGTGCTGGCAGAACCTCCCAGGGAACAGCCACACCAAGTTCCTGTAAACAAGCGCCTCTTGGCAACAGCAACAGATTCAGGGTTTAGTGTCAGTAGATGGGATGGATCCCTAGGCAGGGTGCTCTCTGAATGGTCCTTCCTTCAGGCTCAGCTCCATTTTTTGTCCCTGTCTTTCCTTTGGATAGGAACATTTTCTGGGTTAAAAACTGTAAGATGGATGGGTGGCCCATCCATTTTTTATTTTTATTTACTAGGGATATCTTTATTTACTAGGGATATTTTTACTTCTATCTTTCCCATTGTACTGGCTGGTTTTGTGTGTCAACTTGACACAGGCTGGAGTTATCACAGAGAAAGGAGTTTCAGTTGGGGAAGTGCCTCCATGAGATCCAGCTGTGCGGCATTTTTTCTATTAGTGATCAAGCAGAAAGGGTCTAGCCCCTTGTGGGTGGTGCCATCCCTGGGCTGGTGGTCTTGAGTTCTATAAGAAACCAAGCTGAGCAAGCCAGGTGAAGCAAACCAGTAAGAAACATCCCTCTACGGCCTCTTTATCATCTCCTGCTTCCTGATCTGCTTGAGTTCTAGTCCTGACTTCCTTTGGTGATAAACAGCAATTGGAACTGTAAGCTGAATAAACCCTTTCCTCCCCAACTTGCTTCTTGGTCATGATGTTTGTGCAGGAATAGAAACCCTGACTAAGACACCCATTGTTCCCATTTTTTTTATTTTTCCTCTTAAATATAATTTAAATATTATACTAAACAAAACGTGAAAGTCTGAACATGTTGTCTCCTTCCTGATTTAAAAAATGTGTGTTAAGCTTTGAGATGGCTCAGTAGGTGGGAGGACTTGCCTATATGCTTGACAACATAAATTCAGTCCCCAAGACTCATATGATAGAAGCATGATGCCCACAAGTTAGCCTCCAGCCTACACACATGAATGAGGCTTGTGCATTAACACACAATGCAGATGCAAACAAAAATACATGTAATAAAGTTCTAAAGAAAACTTCATCTCCCCCACAGTTAGCACAGTGCTTGCTGTATATTCACCATGGGTGCTGTCCGCATGCCTAGGCGTGCCCCTTCTCTTCCTAGGTTCTACAGGCTTTTATTGCAAGAGCTAATGAGCTGTTAGTCAAAGGACTTTTCTGTATACTGAAAACTCTACTGATTTTCTTTACCATGCTCATTACTTTACATAACAATGAACATCCAAGAGATGTCCAAGAAAACACAAATGTAAAGTGGAACAGAACCTGCAAGAGAATTGAGTCTTTGAAAACTAAATTAAGTAAAGAGACAGAAAGAGTGAGGGGAAATTCAAGCTGAAATTAGGCTGGAACTGAAAACTCAGTAACTCAGGAGACTCAAGAGAATTGCCTTACAAGTTGAATGTATCAAGTGAAGTCAGAATTTCAGGAGTCAAAGATAGAGTAGGAGAAAAAGACAACATGAACAAAAAAGGATAAAAAGAAACAATAATTCGTGGGAAAGGATCATTCAGGGACTGTGTAACACTATGAAACTTCCAAATCTTCCAATTGTAGGCATAGTCAAGGAAGAAGAATCCCAGGTCAATGGCATACACCAGACTTTCAATAAGATCATAGAAGAAAATGTTCTTAAGCTAAGGAAAGAAACACACATACAGATAGAAGAACTCAGGCACCTAATAGATAAGACCAGAAAATAAAGCTGCACAGCATATCCTGGAAAAATACTTACTATGCAGAATAAAGTGAGAGTATTGAAAGCAGAAAGAGAGAAAACATAAGTCACATGTAAAGGAAAGCCCACTAGAATAACAACTGATTGTTCAATGGAAATTCCAAAAACCAGAAGAGCCCAGAGCCATGAACTGCAAGTCCTAAAAGACCATGAATGTCAACAAGCATTATCAACCATAGGGTGGGGGGAAGGGAGGGGGGACACAACTTTTCTATGATACAAACAACCTTAACAAATTCATGCCCAATAAACCAACCCTAAAGAGAATACTGGAAGCATCTCTTTGGCCTGAAAGGGAGAATAAACAAAGCCAAGAGAACCCACAAAGGAAAATTAGGTTACAACTAATGAAACAAAAAGTATAACTCAGAGCAAAAACAGAAGAAAAAAAAACAGGTGCAATAAACACTGTATTAGTCTGGGTTCTCTAGAGTCACAGATCGTATGGGCAGTCTCTATGTAGTTAGGGAATTTGTCGATGACTTACAGTCTGTAGTCCAACTCCCCAACAGTAGTCAGCAGCAGCTGTGGATGGAAGTCCAAGGATCTTGCAGTTGCTCAGTCCCACGAAGCAAGCCGGCAAGGAAGAATCGGTCTTCCTTCTTTCAATGTCCTTATATATGTCTCCAGTAGAAGGTGTAGCCCAGATTAAAGGTGTACACCTTTAATCCCAGATGAACTTGAAGTCTTGGATTAAAGGTGTATGTCTCCACACCTTTAATCCCAGATGACCTTGACTGGAATCCATGCTTCAAGATCTCCATGCTAAGTCCAGGTCAGAAACTTATGTCTCTGAGCCTCCAAATTAGGATCATAGGTGAGCCTTCCAATTCTAGATTGTAGTTCATTCCACATATAGTCAAGTTGACAACCAGGAATAGCCACTACAATCCACCCCTTGTCAACTTGACACAGATAATATCTCATGTCCACATGAAACAATAACAAGGTCGTGAATACGCCTAACATGATATAACTATTCCTCGAACAATCGCAAACGCATTTGTAAATTTACAATGGGGCAATGTCCCTTGGGAACATTCTTTTAGTGTCTCAATACCAATTGATGTTAAAGGAATTGGAAGACAAATGTATCCTTAACAAAATAAGATAGAAGCATTCATATTACTTATAATCCTCGTTTCTGCAACTGGTTACGTGGCCTTAGCTGGTATTTATAACTACCATCCTCTGCTACCCATTCTGTATTTCCTTCACCTTCAGCAAGCACCTCAGCAGGTCTTGGCTCTTTTCCTGGAGGATTGACCCATACCTTCATTCCTGATGGGTCATCCTTCCTCATCCTGCTTGGATTATGCTGTTGTAGTTTCCCATTGACTTTAATCACAGGACAGGGTAGTACTAAGAGACGCCCTAGGGGATCTCCTGCTCTCCAGACATAATCCTGCTTACCTCCATTGTGGAGAGGCAATCCAATTTCCCCACTGTAATCTGGATCTATCACCCCTCCTAACACAGTTATTCCTTTCTTAGCCTGATGGTTTAAGGGCATTAGAAGCCCAAAATGGCCAGGGGGGAATCTGAGCTTCCAGTTCAATGGAATGTTTGTTGTGGCTCCAGGTAGGAGCACTCCCCCCTCTGTAACCAAAACTTCTAGGCCAGCAGAACCTAAAGTTGTGGGGACAGGAAGCAAAAATTTTCCTAGCGGGTCACTAGGAGTGATAGTGAGTGGAACTATTCCCTTTTCCACCCCTTGATTCCTGGACCCATGAATCCTGGCTATGGGAGAAACTGTACCATATATTGAACGCTGATTCAAAGCATATACTGCCTTCTGAAGAACTCTGCCCCAGCCCTCCATGCTGTTGCCACCTAATTGGCGCTGTAACTGTGTCTTCAAAAGGCCATTCCATCTTTCTATCAGACCAGCTGCTTCAGGATGATGGGGAACATGGTAAGACCAGTAAATTCCATAATCATGGGCCCACTGCCGCACTTCTCTGGCTGTGAAATGAGTTCCTTGGTCAGAAGCAATACTGTGTGGAATACCATGACGATAGATGAGGCATTCTGTGAGTCCACGGATGGTGGTTTTGGCAGAAGCATTACGCGCAGGAAAGGCAAATCCATAACCGGAATAAGTATCTACTCCAGTAAGAACAAAACGTTGTCCTTTCCATGGGGGAAGTGGTCCAATGTAATCAACCTGCCACCAGGTTGCAGGCTGGTCACCTCGAGGAATGGTGCCGTATCTGGGGCTCAGTGTTGGTTTCTGCTGTTGGCAGATCTGGCATTCAGCAGCAGCTGTAGCCAGGTCAGCCTTGGTGAGTGGAAGTCCATGTTGCTGAGCCCAAGCATAACCTCCGTCTCGGCCACCATGGCCACTTTGCTCATGTGCCCACTGGGCAATAACTGGGGTGGCTGGGGAAAGAGGCTGACTGTCCACAGAACGCGTCATCTTATCCACTTGATTGTTGAACTCCTCCTCAGCTGAAGTCACCTTTTGGTGAGCATTTACATGGGACACAAATATCTTCACATCCTTTGCCCACTTGGAAAGATCTATCCACATACTTCTTCCCCAAATGTCTTTCTCACCAATTTTCCAATCGTGATCTTTCCACGTCCCTGACCATCCAGCCAATCCATTGGCTACAGCCCATGAGTCAGTGAACAATCGTACATCTGGCCATTTCTTCTTCCAAACAAACTGTAATACTATGTGCACTGCCCGAAGTTCTGCCCACTGTGAAGATTTTCCTTCACCTGTATCTTTCAGGGTTGTCCCAGAAAGGGGTTGTAATGCTGCAGCTGTCCACTTCTGGGTGGCGCCTGCATAACGTGCAGAGCCATCAGTAAACCAGGCCCTAGTCTTCTCTTCTTCAGTCAGCTGGTCATAGGGAACACCCCATGAGGCTATAGGTGCATGCTTGGCAGCAGATGGCATTGTAACAGGAGTAGAAACCATAGGCATCTGAGCAACTTCTTCATGTAACTTGCTTGTGCCTTCAGGACCTGCTCTGGCCCGATCACGTATATACCACTTCCATTTGACAATAGACTGCTGTTGTGCACGCCCTACTTTATGATTTGGAGGGTCTGATAACACCCAACTCATGATGGGGAGTTCAGGTCGCATAGTAACTTGGTGTCCTATTGTCAAACGTTCAGTTTCCACTAAGGCCCAATAGCAGGCCAAGAGTTGTTTTTCAAAGGGAGAGTAGTTGTCTGCGGATGACGGTAAAGCTTTGCTCCAAAATCCCAAAGGTCTCTTCTGTGATTCACCTACAGGGGCCTGCCAGAGGCTCCAAACAGCATCTCTATCTGCCACCGACACCTCAAGTACCATTGGGTCTGCTGGATCATATGGTCCAAGTGGTAATGCAGCCTGCACAGCAGCCTGGACCTGTTGAAGAGCCTTCTCCTGTTCTGGGCCCCACACAAAGCTAGCAGCTTTCCTTGTCACTTGGTAAATAGGCCTGAGTAACACACCCAAATGAGGAATGTGCTGTCTCCAAAATCCAAATAGACCCACTAAACGTTGTGCTTCTTTCTTGGTGGTGGGAGGGGCCAGGTGCAATAACTTATCTTTCACCTTAGAAGGAATATCTCTGCATGCCCCACACCATTGTACTCCTAAGAATTTCACTGAGGTAGATGGTCCTTGAATTTTGGTTGGATTTATTTCCCATCCTCTGATACGCATATGTGTTACCAATGAATCCAAAGTGGTTGCTACTTCCTGCTCACTTGTTCCAATCAGCATAATGTCATCTATATAGTGCACCAATGTGATATTTTGTGGAAGAGACAAACGATCAAGATCCCTTCTAACTAAGTTATGACACAGGGCAGGAGAGTTAATATATCCTTGAGGCAAAACTGTAAAGGTATACTGCTGGCCTTGCCAACTGAAAGCAAATTGCTTCTGGTGGTCCTTATGGACCGGTACTGAGAAGAAGGCATTTGCCAGGTCAATAGCTGCATACCAGGTTCCAGGAGATGTGTTAATTTGCTCAAGTAACGAAACTACATCTGGTACAGCAGCTGCAATTGGAGTTACTACCTGATTTAATTTTCTATAGTCAACTGTCATCCTCCATGATCCATCTGTCTTCTGCACTGGCCAGATGGGAGAGTTAAAGGGAGATGTGGTGGGAACCACCACCCCTGCATCTTTCAAGTCCTTGATCGTGGCAGTAATTTCTGCAATTCCTCCAGGAATACAATACTGTTTTTGATTCACTATTTTCTTTGGCAGAGGCAACTCTAAAGGCTTCCATTTTGCCTTTCCAACCATAATAGCCCTCACTCTACAGGTCAGGGAACCAATGTGAGAATTCTGCCAATTTCTGAGTATATCTATCCCAATTATACATTCTGGAACTGGGGAAATGACAACAGGATGTGTTCGGGGACCCACTGGACCTACTGTGAGTCGGACATCCGTCAAAACTCCATTAATCACCTGTCCTCCATAAGCCCCTACTCTAACTGGAGGGCCACAATGTTTCTTGGGATCTCCTGGGATCAGTGTCAATTCAGAACCAGTATCCAATAGGCCCTTGAAAGTCTGATTATTTCCTTTCCCCCAGTGTACAGTTACCCTTGTAAAAGGCCTTAGGTCCCTCTGGGGAAGAATTGGAGAAAGTGTAACAGCAAAACTTTTAGGTGTCTTATCAAAATCCTTCCTCAGGGGAACCTGGCCACCCCTTCATTCAAGGGGCTCTGGATCTGCAAACTGGCTCAAGTCTGGAAATTGATTCACTGGCTGAGATTGCCTTTTGCCATGATTCACTGCAGCCTTTTTATCATTTGTTTGAGGATTTTTCTGCTTATACAGCTCAAACAGATATGCAGTAGGTTTCCTATGCATTTCATCCCTGGAAACACCATGATTGATTAGCCAGTACCAAAGGTCCAAACGAGTCATACCATTATAAATTCCACCTCTCTGCCCATTACCGGATACGTCATTATAAACATTGTTTTGTCTACACTGTCCATTATAAAAACTACGATCACCTTGTCTCTGGCGATTCAATGCTGCCACCTGGCCCTTGTTAACTCGGGGCCCAATTAAACCCATTGAATTTAATTCATCTAATTGAGCAGCAGCATCTCCAACCCTAAGGTCTGGCACAAGAAAAAGGGCAAGAACAAAACTCTTTAAATGTGCCGGTGCCCCTCTCACCAGTTTGCGTCTTATAGGACTGGTGAAAGGCATGTCTTCTGGACCTTCCCATTGTGGGGGATTAGGTTTTATACAACGTATCCACTCTAGCATTGCAATTTCCCTAAGCCTTAAAATCCCTTCATCAACACTAAGCCAAGGGATATCAGGCATCTCCAACTCCTTTTCAGTAGGCCATCTTTTAATAAATACTTCAGCCAACCAATCAAACAAACTTTTGACACCTTTTTTAACTGTGCAAGCTTCTATATTAAACCTAGAATCTCCACTCAGAGGACCCATGCCGATAAACTCAGCCTGCTCTAATTTTATGTTCCTTCCACCATTATCCCACACCCTTAAAATCCATTCCCATGCATATTCCCCAGACTTCTGCTTGAATGAGTTAGCAAACTCATTAAGCTCCTTAGTAGTATAGTGTATTTCCTCATGGACTACACTTTCTACTTCCCCTTTAGGGGCCTGTTTTGCCTTGAGTCTGGTTATAGGTCTAGAAGAAACTATTGGTGGGCCCAGAGAAACATCAATATTGTCAGTAAAAGTCACTGCTGGTCTATCAGGCTCTGAGGGATTACTTTCCTCAAGTGGAGAAGGCATTAATTCAAGGGGTGGGGCTGAGGGTACTACTACTTCAGGTGGAGCAAATCCTTGAAAATCTGAAAATTCAACAGGGTCTTCCCACACATCCCCATCCCAAGTTATAGGATCCCATTCTTTGCCAATTAATGCCCTTACTTTAACTGCTGACACCCTCTGAGGTTGAGACTTGAATTTTCGCTGTATTTCAGCCAACCTTATAATGAGTGCTTCAGTTTGATTTTCTGCTACTTGAGCTCTATGGCTGCTGGAAAGAAGATTCTCTTCAAGGGCACACTTGGAAACTTTTAGATTGTTTACTTGAGTCTGGAGCTGTTCGATTTTATCACACAACTCCTTCCTTTCCTTCATTGCTTTCTCCCGAGATGCTAAGAGTAACAAGCCAGCAAAATCATTTTCAGGTTTTTTCCCCAACTTGTAGAACGTATTGTATACCACCGAATCACCTAATTCATCAAGATAATCAAAGGCTTTAGCTTCTTTAAGCTTGGAATATAGTTTCATCCATGGGTTTTCAATATCCCCCGAGCTCCCAGGAGGGAGAGAATTTGGAGAGGTTTCAGTAATTGAGAGTGCTGGTGGGTCCACCAACCAACTCCAAAATTTTGAAACATTCATCCTTATACTTCTGCTCCTCTAGAACCACTTCTGGTACCACTTCTGTATTAGTCTGGGTTCTCTAGAGTCACAGATCGTATGGGCAGTCTCTATGTAGTTAGGGAATTTGTCGATGACTTACAGTCTGTAGTCCAACTCCCCAACAGTAGTCAGCAGCAGCTGTGGATGGAAGTCCAAGGATCTTGCAGTTGCTCAGTCCCACGAAGCAAGCCGGCAAGGAAGAATCGGTCTTCCTTCTTTCAATGTCCTTATATATGTCTCCAGTAGAAGGTGTAGCCCAGATTAAAGGTGTACACCTTTAATCCCAGATGAACTTGAAGTCTTGGATTAAAGGTGTATGTCTCCACACCTTTAATCCCAGATGACCTTGACTGGAATCCATGCTTCAAGATCTCCATGCTAAGTCCAGGTCAGAAACTTATGTCTCTGAGCCTCCAAATTAGGATCATAGGTGAGCCTTCCAATTCTAGATTGTAGTTCATTCCACATATAGTCAAGTTGACAACCAGGAATAGCCACTACAAACACCATCTTTAAATATTAAACTAATGAATTAAAAGCCTCAATTCTCCAATCAAAGGACACACACTGGTTGATAAATTAAGAAATGAAATCCATCTTTCTGCTGTCTACAAAAAAATTGCCTTTGCTTTACAAATAGGCATTGCCTTAGGATGAAAGGATGGACAGACATACTCCAGACAAATGAGACAACAAAGCAGTCATTGCTACTATAATATCTGACAAATAAACTTCGAACTAAAACTAATTAAAAGAGATAAAAGACACATCATTCTACCCAAATTGACAACTAAATAAGAAGACAATGCTAGCCTAAATGTGGATTCACCAAAATCTGGTGTTCTTGATCTCATAAAAAGCAAACAGCTAAAAAACAAAGACATAGAAAGTCAATTAACCTTTACATCATCCACAATGGAAAAGGCAATGGCAAACACAATATAAAATAAACCATAAGGTTAAAAGTTAATAAAGGTGAAGATGGCGATAGGTGAATGAAATAAAGGAAAGTGTCAGAGAATGAGAAGAAAATAATAAGCAAAATTAACTTAAAAGTGAAGTAGCCCACATAGCACATAGAATGTGGAGCTTCCGACATAAAGAGCTTGTAAGTATCTAGCCTCACACCCTCTCCCACCTGCCTGTCAGTCACCCCTCTACAAATCAGCCAGGTACCACCCTTGCAGCTCCCACCAGAAGAGACATTCCCTATTCTTGTCACTGTTACTCCATAGCTTGCCACTAGTTGCCATGCCCACCAACCACCCAGGCATCTGCCAAACAAGGAGTCTGACCAGAACTACTACCAAGCTGAGTCTAAGTTAAACACCCATTCACAAATCAAAAAGGATAGTCCAAGATTAAATACCAACCACCATTCAGCTGGCCCACAATCTGACGGCTTAGGGGTGATGCCAAACAAATATTCAATCAAGTACACAGCAAAAGAGAGACCAGATACCGACAACAAGAACTAGTATCAAAGACCCAATTCCAGAGCCCTACATGTCATCACAAAAAGCAAACAAACAGAATAACTAAGTCAACATGACTCCTCCAGAAATTAGAATTTCCAATGTATTGATAGCCAAGAAAAATAACTTAGACAATTTAATAGACAACAATTTCAAAACAATCCTGAATTTGTTCCAAGAAATGGAAGAGGAGATAAACAAATGCCTCAATAAGGACCTGTGAAAATAGAAACAGTGAAATAAAATAATAAAGATGCTTCAAGATACGAAAATAGTATTTAATAAAAGATATCTCCAAAATGTTATCTAAAGTAACTAAAACCTAAAATGAAAAACTCATGAAGTCAAACAAGATGCTCAGAGGAAAGTATCTCCAACAGATTAAATAATGTAGAAGAGTGAATATCTAGTCTTAAGGACAAGATATAAGTTGACCACTTGTTCAAAGAAAATGTTAAATCTAAGAAGACACCAAGAATTTAACATACAGGAAATATGGAACACTATAAACACTAAACCTGCCAATAATAGATATGGAAGACTGAGAAGAAACCAAGGATAAGGGCACAGAAAATACTTTTTTTATCAAAATCATTGAGGAAAACTCCTCAAATCTAATGTACACAAGAAAGAAAGATTGTTTAGAGTGTCAAGAGACAAAGCAAGATATAGTCACAGGGAGGGACAGGAGAGCAGAATGACATCTGACTTCTCAGCGGAAACACTGAAAGCCAGGGGGGCCTAGACTGTATCAGAACACAAATGACAAAGAGACAAAAACATTTCTTCTTCTGTTGGTAAGTTTGTCTTTCAAAGTCACAGCTCTAGTTCATCTTGGTTATCAAACATATTAACATGGAGATGTTAACAATATCACATTGTTATTCTTGTAATACCTGCAGGATACGTGGAGTCACTCCCTTCATTCTTCATGTAGAAAGCTTTCCTGGACCACGCTGTACCCATCACTCTATCTCTGGTTAGTCTTGATGACTTTAAACATCTTAGGAGTCACTTCAAAGACTGAGATTCAGATTTGCTTGTTTTCACTCTGCCTCCCAGTTCTTTGATTGATTGAATACAAATTACGTGCAAACTTACTCAAATAGCTTCCATTTGAACTCAAATTATGTTCTTAATCTTAAAATTAAATGTTTAAACAATTAATTTACATCTCTTTCAAGTAATAGCGCTTTCTAGACTATATTTATAATATTGTCTGTCAACAAGTCATGATTTCCAATGTGTTCTTTACAACCAAATGTTAAGTGCTCTCAGAGCATTTGTTGCTATTTTTGTTTCTTTCTCATCCACTCTGTGGCCTAATTATATCCTATTTTTCCAATTCTGTAAGGAGTTTTGAGATTGAGTTTTCAGCCCAATAAAAGTTTTGTTATGATAAAGTTCCCATGTGCTCATGAAAGTGATGTGCATCCTGCAAATGCAAAATACAAGAATGTGCTGCTTAGTCCGGCCTGGTTTGTTCACTGCAGGACTTACACAGTTCTGAAGGCTTGCTATGGCTCTTCCCTGTCAATACCTGAAGCAATGACGTTAGAACTTCCAACCACAGGTGCGTGTTGTTTATTCTTCTGGTAGTGATTCCAGTTTTCCCTGTACTTTAAATCTACCATTTGGTACACACACACACACACACACACACACACACACACACATCATTCCTGTGTCTTTCTGATTGGGTCATGTTCTTACCAGTCTGCTTGGGGTGCTATTACTTCATATTACTAGCTTATATTTTCTTTTAAAATTTTGCAATTATGAGCTTAAGACTGTCTATGTTCTTAAATGTTATGCCATAATCAACTCATATAGTAAGAGCCTCTCTTAATTTAAAAAAAAAAGTCGTAATCTACTTACACTTTGTCATTATGGTAAAGTTGGATTTACCTCTGTGGTCTCAATGTTTCTTTCAGTTTGTCCTTTCTGTAATATAAGGGTTCCCTGCTTTTTGTTATTTCAATAAACACCAAGTCCAAAAGCAATCTGGGGAGGAAAAGGGTTTATTTGGCTTCCAGGTTACAGTTAATTTAAGGAAGCCAAGGAAGGAACCAAAGGTAGAAGCTTGAAGTAGAAATGGCAGAAGGCCGTGGCTTGCTGGCTTATTCCTATGGTCACAGTCAGCTGCCTTTCCCACACAGCCCAGGTCCATCTGTCCTAGGAAGAGAGTAGCACTGCACACGTGTGCTAGACAAACCCACATCAGTTTAAAAAAAAACAGTGAAGAAAATGCCCCACAGACTTGTCCACAGGACATCTTATGGAAGCCATTCTCCAACTGAGGGTCAACTTAACAACAAAACTAACCAGGACGCGAGTGTTTTCTTGTCTTGCTCTCCTTTCAGCTTGCCTTATAACCCATGATTGATCAATAGATTCATTTTATCTTTGTGATAGGATGGATGACTGTCCTCAACCATAAATTCATCTCAAGAAGCATTAGTATCTTTACAGTTAGATTTCTTTCACCTCTGAGGTAATTTCTCCTGAATTATTTGCTTTTCACCAGCATGGTAACCAACATACAAGTCTAGTCTTTTTAACGATCCAAAATTCCTGTGGCCTTGTGTTGACCCTTTAATTTAAATGGTTCAGACTGATTGCAGCCTGGTAAATGAATGAAAGCAATGGGAACTTTTTATTTCAATGCTTCACATCTTAGTAAAAACTTGATGTGTAATGATGTCTGCTTATTTGCAAATGTTCATCATGGGAAACAATTGTAAGTGGTGTAATTAAATTATTCTCAATATCATAACATTTATTGTTTATAGGTCATTCAAATTTTGGTATGATGGTCACACAAACCTGTCAGCAAATAAATTTTAAATTCTTGATACACATTAATTGAATTTTCCATTCCCAACTCTTATCTCTATGCCCAGTCCCTCTTTATTCCTCTATCCAACAGGATACATGAAATCAGACCAAAAACACACATCAAATAAATGCATGGATAATTGGAGACACTTTGTTGAAATGGTAACATGTATGTAATATATTGGAGGTTTTGGTCTTAATCGATGCCAAAGCAGATATAGAAAGATTTTTTTATCACAAGATTGTTAATGCCTTCAGATGGAATTACTGGATACATCAGCCACTGTTGTAATAACGAACAAGCAGGATTTGATTAGGTAACGTAACTGACAATATATATAGAACACTTAAATGAAAATGAAAATGGTGTTAGACTAAATCAAAAGGAAGGGGCATTGCTCCTCTGATATCTGTGGAATTGAACCCTGGACAATGCATCCCTCAGAGCCTGGTGGACCTGCTTGTTCCTCAGGGTGTAGATAACAGGGTTCAGAATGGGAGTCACTACCGTGTTCACAAGAGCAGCCTCTCTGTTGGTGTCCAACCTGCTTGTCTGCTTTGGCTTCATGTATATAAATACACAGCTGCCATACATCAGAGAGAGGACGACGAGATGAGAGGAGCAGGTAGAAAAAGCTCTCTGTCGCTCCCTGGCTGAGGGGAGATGCACTATTGTGACCACTATATTGCTGTATGCAAAGATGGCTATCATGAAGGTAGTAAAAAGCACAATTAAAGCAAGATTAAAAAACAGCAATTCAATAGAACTGGTTTCTGAACAGGAGAGATTTGCCAGTGGTCCGAAATCACAGAAATAGTGAGGAATAACATTGGGGCCACAGTAAAATAAATGGGAAAGCATTACAACTGGACCAGCCATGAAGAGGATTCCCAAAACTAAACAGACAGTAACAAGACAGAAGCACATCCTTGGGCTCATGATGGTTGGATAATGTAGAGGTTTGCAGATGGCCAGATACCGGTCCAGGGACAACACAGCCATAAGGAAAAAAACAGTTGCCCCCAGGACAAAGAAGACAAAGGCCTGTGTGAAGCAGGCCACAAAGGAAATTGTTTGCCTCCCTGACAGAAAAATGGCGAGCAGCTTGGGGATAACAGTACTTACACAACAACACTCCACAAAGGAGAACGAGCTGAGGAAGAAGTACATGGGCGTGTGTAATCGATGGTCCTCACAGGTGATGGCAATTATGAGCAGGTTGCCCATGACAGAAGCCAAGTAGGCCAGCAAGTGCACTAGGAAGAAGAGGATCCTCAGGTGCTCAGGCACAGGGAACCCCTCAAGGATAAACTCCCAGATGGCTGTCCCATTCCTGGTTTCCTCTGCTGTCAGCCATTCCATATCTTCATTCTGTCACTGAGGGGCTTTGCAGAACCATGACTGACAGTGGAGAGCTGTGTGTTCCTAAACCTGTAAATGACATGGGAAGGCAATCAGACTTGGTAAACAGGTCATCCAATGTGTCACTTTTCCCATTGTTAGGGAAAAATAACTGATTACTACTGTGACTGCCTTTATATTGCCTGTGCCCGAAAGTGCTAGCTATAGAAGAACTGCTCTCTCTTATCACACATGTAGTTAAACCAGACTGAAGAAAAACACCTCTACCGTTTATGGCAAACAAATAGCACGATGCTCCGTTCACACTGAGGCCATGCCCTTGCCATGAGCAGCTCATAGCAACCAGAGCTCTGCCCTCTGCTCTTTTCATTCTAAGGGGAAAAAGTCAACACATTGGCTCTGATAGATGAAATATAAATAAATCAGCACATCCATTCTAAATGTTCATAATTTGTCCAGAGGTAAAATCGACATCTGCCAGTTATTCTCCAATCAACTAACAGCCTAAGAACTGCATCAAAGCAAGCATATCTCAGTGGAAATCTTGAGTGGTAACTACGGAAATACAAATACAGACATTCCCTCACCATTCTCTGAGAATTGGCAAGTGAATTCATCTGGAATTCCAAAAAAGCATTGGTGAGTCTCTAGGTCCCCACACCCCATCCTGCTACCTTGAAATGGCAGCATCCACAAGAAACCCCACTGCTAGGAACATTGTACCATCACGGTCAAAGGCAGGAGACTCTTCACTCCATCTGGCATACATAGATATTTTCAACATTGATACTACTTCTTTCAAATGCTTTCCAAGGTACTGAATTTCTCATTCTTGCCACCACCACCACCAAAGTATGCATGTTCCCAGACTGAGAAGGAGACTTACACCACCAGAAGAAGACACGAATTTGTTCCAACATTTGTTTAGTACTGGACTGTCTCTTGATACTAGTCAGGGTCTACCAGGCCCAGTGGGTGGCACCAAGAGACACTAAGTATAATTAGAGGGTGGAACAAAGCCCTCACAGACCTGTATCACTCTAGGATCCCTTATGATTGGGAATTGAACAGTGTTGTGAATGGAATATCACTTGATTAATGATAATAATAGTATATTAAAATATACTTAGTATATAAAATAAAGCTTATACAAAGAATTATTATACCTGATAACACATAATGATTAGTAAATGTAATGTTTGCCCTTTCATTGTGTACAAAAATATAATATGAGCTCCCAAACAACTCCTTGAAAATATTTTAAAGTGGAGTACATATAATATCCCAAGGTTCATAAATTTCCAAATTGCATAATATTGGGGTTTTTTTGATTTTTAAAGTAACTTTTCATTTAAATTTCAAATGACATCCCCCTTTTCTGTTACCTCTCCAGAAATCCACCATCCCCCCTCTTCTCCCTCAACTTTGCCTCTATGAGGGTGCTCCTCCACCCACTCAACCACTCCTGCTTCACATCTATAGCATTCCCCTACACTGGTGCATCAAGCTTCCAAGGACCAAGGGTCTCCCCTCCCAATGATGTCAGATAAGGCCATCCTCTACTATATATGTATCTGGAGTCATGGCCCCTCCATGTATACTCTTTGGTGGGTGGTTTAGTCCTTGGGAGTTCTAGGTGGTCCAGTTAGTTGATATTGTTCTTCCTATGGGGTTACAATTCCCTTCATGTCCTTCAGTCCTTCCCCCTAGCTCTTCCATTGGGATCTCTCATGATCAGTCCAATGGTTGGCTTTTAGTATCTGCATCTGTACAGTCAGGTACTGGTAAAACTTCTCAGGTAACAACCATACCAGACTACTATCAGCAAGTGCTTCTTGACATCAGCAATAGGGTTGAGGTTTGGTGTCTGCAGATGGGATGATCCCAAGGTGGGGAAGTCTCTGGATGGTCTTTCCTTCAGTCTCAGCTCCAGTTTTTGTCTCTGTCTTTCCTTTGGACAGGAACATTTCTGGATTAAAAATTTTGAGATGGGTGGGTGACTACTTCCCTCAATGGGGGGCTGTGCTTATCTACTGGACGTGGTCTCTACAGGTTCTATCTCCCCTATGTTGGGTATTTCAGCTGATGGTATTCCTGCTGGAACCTGAAAGCCCCTTGCTTCCCTGGCATCTGGAACTTTCTAGTGGCTACCCCAGTTCCACATCTCCCACTACTACATATTTCTATTCAATTTCCTGAGCCTCTGCAATTCAGTCCCTTCCAACACCTGATGCTGTCCCTCCCCCTTCTCTCTCCCTCCTAGATCCCTCACTCCCTCTACCTCCTATGATTATTTTGCTCCCTGTTCTATATAGAATTGAAGTATCTACACTTTATTTTTCCTTCTTCTTAAGCTCCATATAGTTTGTGGGTTGTATCATGGCTATTCTGAGCTTTTTGGCTTATATCCATTTATCAGTGAGTGCATACCATGTGTGGTTTTTTTTGTGTGTCTGGGTTACCTTTCTCAGGATATTTGCTAGTTCCATCCATGTGCCTGTGAGCTTCATGAAGTCATTGTTTTTAATAGCTGCATAGTACTCCATTGGGTAAATATAATACATTTTTCTGCATTCATTCTGCTATTGAGGGACATCTGGGTCTTTTCCAGCTCTTGCTATTATAAATGAGGCTGCTATAAACATAGTGGAGCATGTGTCTTTGTTATATGTTGGAGCACCTTTTAGATATATGCCCAGGAGTGGTATAGCTGAGTCTTCAGGCAAAAATATTTCCAATTTTCTGAGGACCTGCTAGATTGATTGCCAAATTGGTTTTATCAGCTTGCAGCCCCACCCACAATGGAAGAGTGTCCTCTTTCTCCACATCCTTGCCAGCATCTGCTTTCACCTGAGTTTTTTTTTTTTTGTCTTAGCCATTCTGATTTGTCATTTTGATGTGCATTTCCCTGATAACTAAAGATGTTGAACATATCTTTAGGTGTTTCTCAACCATCTTTTATTTCTCAGTTGAGAATTCTTTGTTTAGCTCTATACCTCATTTTTAATAGGGTTATTTGGTTCTCTGAAGTCTAGTTCTTGAGTTCTTTTTATATTTTAGATGTTAATCCTCTATTGGAGATAGGGTTGAGAAAGATCTTTTCCCTATCTGTGGATTGCCATTTTGTACTATTGACAGTGTCTTTCACATTACAGAAGCTTTGCAATTGTATGATATTCCATTTATTGATTGTTTATTTTAGAGCATTAGCCATTGGTGTTCTGTTCAGGAAATTATTCCCTGTGCCAATGTGTTCGAGGCTCTTTCCCACTTTCTCTTTTATTAGATTCAGTGTATCTGGTTTTATGTAAAAGTTCTTGGTCCACTTGGACCTGAGCTTTATATGAGGAGATAAGAATGAATAAATTTGCATTTTTCTACATGCTGACTGCCAGTTGAACCAGCACCATTTGTTGAAAATGCTGTCTTTTGTCTACTGGATGGTTTTGGTTTCTTTGTCAAAGATCAAGTGATCATAGATGTGTGGGTTTATTTCTGGGTTTTCAAGTCTATTCCATTGATTTTCTTGCTTGTCTCTGTACCAATATCATGTAGTTTTTATCACTATTGCTCTGTAGTATAGGTTGAGGTCAGGGATAAAGATTGCCCTGAAAGTTCTCTTATTTTTGGGTATAGTTTTTGCTATCCTGGGTTTTTTGTTTTTCTAGATGAATTTGAGAATTATTATTTCTATCTCTGTGAAGAATTGAGTTGGAATGTTGATGGGGAGTGCATTGAATCTGCAGCTTGCTTTTGGAAAGATTGCCATTTTTACTTTTTTTGTGGAAATGTTTTTTTTTTTATTCTTCAATATTTCCTTACATAAACTTCTTTAGTACAGGATTTGTGACTTCGTGAATTTTAACTTGCACTGCATTTTATTTTTATATACGTATCATTAAACTTTCATTGGGTCATTTGGCACCTACAAATATCTTACTCCACACTTCTGTACTTTTTGGCTTCAGAAAAAGCATTTCATTATACAGTGCCATCCCTTTCTTTCATTCTGGGTTCAAAATTTATAAGCCGCTTTTAACTAGTCATTATCTCCCCACAGAACTGTCCTGTGTTGCATTTCAGATATTTTTCTGTAAATATGTTTTAAAATTTTGCTGTGAGCAGTCATGGTAGCTCATACTTGTATTCTCATCACTCAAGCACTTGAAGCAGGGCATTTGGCTTGAGCGTGAGGCCAACCTTGGTTATGGTGTAAGACCCTGAGTCCAAAATAAAAGGACAAAGCAAAACAGAACAAAACTGAATAGAACAGAAAAACTGCTTGTTTTGATTTCCAAACGTATCATCATGGACCTGTGTGCAATGGCGTTTGTAAAGCACTATTTTGAACTTTGGGTGGTTTACTCATTGTTTTTATGGAAGACGTCATTTACCATAGGAAAAGCAAGGTACATCAAATATTTTTAGCAAGAGTCAATATAAAATATTTATAATAAATATTTTATATGAATAATGTATACATGCAAAATAATAGTTTAGTTAATGGATTTACATAAGGAAATAGTTGAAGAATAAATACTATGTTGTTAATCCTGCCAATTCATGAGGATGGGAGATCTTTCTATCTTCTGAAGTCTTCTTTAATTTCTTTCTTCAGAGATTTGAAGTTCTTGTCATATAGATCTTTCATTTGCTTGGTTAGAGTCACACCAAGATATTTTATATTGTTTGTGACTATTGTAAAGTGGGTCATTTCCCTAATTTCTTTCTCAGTCCATTGATCCTTTTGAGTAGACGAAAAATACTCAAAATTCTGAAGATATATCTGAGTTCATTTTATACCCAGCCACTTTCTTTTTTTATTGTCTATATTCTTTGTTTACATTCCAAAGGCTTTCCCCTTTTCCAGTTCCCCCCTTACCATATGTCCCATAAGTCTTCTTCCCGCCCCCCCATTCCCCAATCACCCCACACACACCATTTCTCTATTCTGGTACTCTCCTACAAAACTGGATCCAGTCTTTTCTGGACCAGGGTCCTCTCCTTCCTTCTTCTTGGGAATCCTTTGATTTGCTAATTGTGTCTTGAGTATTCAGAGCTTCTGGGCTCATTAATATCCATTTATCAATGATTGCATTTCAGGTGTATTCTTTTGTGATTGGGTTAGCTCACTTAGGATGATATTTTCTAGATCCAACCATTTGCCTACAAATTTCATGAATTCATTATTTTTAATTGCTGAGTAGTATTCCATTGTATAAATATACCACATTTTCTGTATCCATTCCTCCTTTGAGGGACATCTGGGCTCTTTCCAACTTCTGGCTATTATAAATAAGGCTGCTATGAGCATAGTGGAGCATGGGTCTTTATTGCAAGCAGGGGAATTTTCTGGATATATGCCCAGGAGTGGTATGCCAGGGTCCTTTGGAAGGAACATGCCCAATTTTCTGAGGAACCGCCAGACTGATTTCCAGAGTGGTTTTACCATTTTGCAATCCCACCAACAGTGGAGGAGTGTTCCTCTTTCTCCACATCCTCGCCAGCATCTTTTGTCTCTTGAGTTTTTAATCTTAGCCATTCTGACTGGTGTGAGGTGGAATCTCAGGGTTGTTTTGATTTGCATTTCCCTGATGACTAATGATGTTGAAAACTCTTAAGGTGCTTCTCAGCCATCCGAATTTCTTCAGGTGAGAATTCTGTTTAGCTCTGTTCCCCATTTTTAATAGGGTTATTTGGTTCTCTGGGGTCTAACTTCTAGAATTCTTTGTATATATTGGATATTAGCCCTCTGTCAGATGTGGGGTTGGTGAAGATCTTTTCCCAATTAGTTGGTTGCTATTTTGTCCTTCTGACAGTGTCCTTTGCCTTACAGAAACTTTGTAGTTTTATAAGGTCCCATTTGCCAATTCTTAATCTTAGAGCATAAGCTATTGGTGTTCTGTTCAGGAACTTTCCCCCTGTGCCCATGACCTCCAGGGTCTTCCCCAGTTTCTTTTCTATTAGTTTCAGTGTGTCTGGTTTTATGTGGAGATCCTTGATACACTTGGAGTTGATCTTATTACAAGGAGATAAGAGTGGATCAATTCGCATTCTTCTGCATGTTGACCTCCAGTTGAACCAGCACCATTTGTTGAAAAGGCTCTTTTTTCCATTGGATGGTTGTAGCTCCTTTATCAAAAATTGAGTGACCATAACTCTGTGGGTTCATTTCTGGGTCTTCAAGTCTATTCCATTGATCTACTTGCCTGTGGCTGTACCAATACCATGCAGTTTTTAACACAATTGCTCTGTAGTAGTGCTTGAGGTCAGGGATATTGATTACCCCAGAAGTCCTTTTATTGTTGAGAATAGTTTTAGCTATTCTGTGTTTTTTGTTATTCCAGATGAATTTGAGAATTGCTCTTTCTAGATCTATGAAAAATTGATTTGGGATTTTGATGGGGATTGCATTGAATCTGTAGATTGCCTTTGGCAAGAAGGCCATTTTTACTATATTGATCCTGCCAATCCAAGAGCATGAAATATTTTCCATCTTCTGCCAGTCACTTTCTTGAAGTTGTTTATCAGCTGTAGAAATTCTCTGGTGGAATTTTGGGGGTTGCTTGTGTATACTATCATATCACCCACAAATAGTGATATCTTGATTTCTTCCTTTCTAATTTATATACCTCTAATCTCCTTTCATTGTCTAATTGCTCTGGCCAGATTGTTGAGCCTTATATTGAATAGATATGGGGAGAGTGGGCAGCCTTGATTTGTCCCTGATTTTAGTGGGATTCCTTCAATTTTCTCTCCATTCAGTTTGGTGTTGACTATTGGTTTTATTATGTTTACATATGGACCGTGAATTGCTGATCTTTCCAATACTTTTAACATGAAGTGGTGTTGTATTTTGTTAAGGGCTTTTTCAGCATCTATTTAAATGATCATGTTTTTTTTTTCTTTGAGATTGTTTATGTAGTAGATTATATTGATTTATTTCCATATACTGAACACTCCCTTTATCCCTGGAATGAAGCCTACTTGACCATGATGAGTGATCATTTTTATGTGTTCTTGGATTTGGTTTGCAAGAATTTTTTTTAGTATTTTTGCATCGATATTCATAAGTGAAATTTATCTGAAGTTTTCTTTCTTTGTTAGGTCTTTGTGTGGTGTAGGTTCCAGCAAAACTGAGGCTTCCTAGAACAAATTGGGTAGTGTTCCTACTTTTTCTATTTTGTGTAATATTTAGAGAAGTATTGGTTTTAGGTCTTCTTTGAAGGTCGGATAGGTTTCTGCACTAAAATCATCTGCCCTAGGCTGGTTTTTTTGTTTGTTTGTTTGTTTGTTTGTTTTTTGGGTTTTTTTGTTGGAGGGGGTGTTAATGCTTCTATTTCCTTAGGACTTATGGGACTATTTAGATGGTTTATGAGAGCCTGATTTAACTTTGGTACCTGGTACCTGTGTAGAAAATAATCCATTTTATCTAAATTTTCCAGTTTTGAAGTAGGATCTGCAGATTTTTTTTTTAATTTTCTTTGGTTTCTTCTGTTGTTATGTCTCCCTTTTCATTTCTGATTTTGTTAATTTGGATACTGTCTCTGTGCCCTCTGGTTAGTCTGGCTAAGGTTTTATCTATCTTGCTTATTTTCTCAAAGACCCAGCACCTGGTTTGATAGATTCGTTGTATGGTTCTCTTTGTTTCCATTTGGTTGATTTCGGTCCTGAGTTTGATTTTTTTCCTGCCATCTACTCTTCTTGGATGTATTTCTTCTAGAGCTTTCAGATGTGCTGTTAAGCTGTTAGTGTATGATCTCTCCACTTTCTTTATGGAGGCACTCAGAGCTATGAGTTTTCCTGTTAACATTGCTTTCATTGTGTCCCATAAGTTTTGGTATGTTGCACCTTCATTATCATTAAATTCTAAAAAGTCTTTGATTTCTTTCTTTATTTCATCTGTGACCAAGTTATCACAAAGTAGAGAGTTGTTCAGGTTCCATGTGTATATGGCCTTTCTGTTGTTCTTGTTGTTACTGACAACCAGCATTAGACATCTGTGATGATCTATTAAGATGCATGGGATCATTCTAATCTTCTTGTATCTGTTGAGGCTTGGTTTGTGTCCAATTATATGGTCAATTTTGGAATAGGTACAATAAGGTGCTGAGAAGAAGGTATATTCTTTTGTTTTATGATGAAATGTGCCCTTGCTGACTCTAACTGGAGCCTGTTTCTCCTGTGAGCCTGTGATACTGGGTGTGTCTGAACTCCTTGGGGTCAGGCTATTTCTAGGTGAGGGTGGGTTGCAGAGAGGCTACAGCACATGATCTGCTCCAGGTGCAGTTACAAACTGGAAGGAAAATGTGCCTCTGGCAGAGTAGGACTTCATGTGTCCCCTGGGTCCCAGGGGTCACAGTTAGGTAAGATGTAGGGGTGGGGATGGGGCCAGACCTGTGATCCTGGATGCATCCAGACTCCTGGGAGTCTAGCTGCCTCTGGGTGTGGGCAAAGTGGGTGTGGTTCCCCATAATATTTTTAATGTATGACTGAAAGATTAAATGAAGGTAGCATGGAAGATCTTTCCATCTTTTGAGGTCTTCTTCTATTTCTTTCTTCAGAGACTTGAAGTTCTTGTCATACAGATTTTTCACTTGTTTGGTTAGGGTCACACCAAGATACTTTATATTGTTTGTGACTATTGTGAAGGGTGTCATTTCCCTAATATCTTTCTCAGCCTGCTTATCCTTTGAGTATAGGAAGGCTACTGATTTGTTTGAGATAATTTTATATCCAGCCACTTTGAGGAAGTTGTTTATCAGCTGTAGGAGTTCTCTGGCAAAGTTTTTTGGGTCACTTAAGTATAATATCATATCATCTGCAAATAGTGATAGTTTTACTTCTTCCTTTCCAATTTGTATCCCTTTGGCCCCCGTTTGTTGTCTAATTGTTTTAGCTAGAACTTCAAGTAATATATTGAGTAAATATGGAGAGAGGGCAGCCTTGTCTAGTGCCTGATTTTAGTTGGATTGCTTCAAGTTTCTCTCTATTTAGTTTGATGTTGGCTACTGGTTTGCTGTATATTGTTTTTACTATGTTTAGGTATGGGCCTTGAATGCCATCCAGTGTAAAAAAGATAGCCTTTTCAACAAATGGTGCTGGTTCAACTGGTGACTAGCATGCAGAAGAATGCAAATCAATCCATTCTTGCCTCCTTGTACTAAACTCAAGTCCAAGTGAATCAAGGATCTCCACATAAAACCAGACACACTGAAACTAATAGAAAAGAAACTGGGGGAAAGCCTTGAGCACATGGGCACAGGGGAAATTTTTCTGAACAGAACACTAATAGCTTATGCTCTAAGATCAAAAATTGACAAATGGGACCCCATAAAATTACAAAGTTTCTGTAAGGCAAATGACACTATCAAAAGGACAAAATGGCAACCAAAAAATTAGGAAAAGATCTTCACCAACCCTACATCTGACAGAGAGCTAATATCCAAGATATACATAGAACTCAAGAAGGTAGACTCTAGGGATCCAAATAACCCTATTTAAAAAATTGGTACAGAGCTAAACAAATAATTTTCACCTGAGGAATATCGAATGGCAGAGAAGCTACATCAAAGTGATATCAGGGTGTCATTATTCCATCATGGAGATTTGCTTTAACCCATGAGACTCTACATATAAAGGCCATAGTCAAGTACAAGACATCTAATTCTTAAATTTAGGTCTAAAATCAACTTGCTTCTGATAAAGGATAATGAGAATATGTAAGAAGTCTCAAAGACATCTCAGCCCTCCTAAATCAAATACTAACTTCTATTTTTAGCTTCCATGTGATCTGGCCAAGAATATGTGGTTTTATTTATTCCCAAAGATACAGCTAAATAGTCACATTTTTTCTGTCACCATTACCAAAAGAATGGACTTTGACACAAGGGTTTCTAACACAAAGGAAAAGATTCACAATCTCTCTGAATTGATACAGATTGGTCCAGCTTTATTCATAAATGACAGAAGGATAGAGTTGCCTTTCTACCTTGCTTTTGTTACAGCTAACTCCTACACGGACCCCATTCCAGGACAAATGAAGTGTTTCAGACCCTGAGAACTCAAAAGCTAACTCAAGACATGAGAAACCTTGGGTATTTATCCAGGTATATAATCCATGATACCATGTAATAAAGATGGAGTTTTTACAAGTAAGGCCAAGAGGTGGGCCTAAAATTTTGTGTCTAATAATGTTAGTGGGAAGAAAAAAGAAAAGCAGAAACAAAAGCTCAAAATAACATCAAAAATTGCTTTAAAAGCTTAAAGCGTTCCAAAAGGAAGAGTTGAAGGAAAATAGAAGTGGGTCTCTTGGAGATCAGAGGTCAACTGAACCAACTCTCAGGTCAAACAATCCTCAAAATGCTGTGGGGTGACACTAAAGTCTGTCAAAGGCTCACACAAATTCTAAGTGTAATTTTCACATGAATACAATACATCCAATAAAAAGAAAGACATTTTCACACAGCTGTATGACTAAAGTCATGGGGCACTTCTGTCCTCAGGTCAGTTTTTGTTTCTCTAACAATTAAGTACTATATCAGGCTGCAATCAGGCCCAGAGATCCCGATTTCTCAGGCTCAGATTTATGTGACCTCACCTGCATCCACAGACTTCCATTACTCAGTGACTGGTCAGTCACCAGAACTCTGAGGTCATCTACACAACCATTGCATTAAGTAGAAAAGGTTAGCTTTCTTATCATCAGCACACAAATGAGCCTTTCATATGCTCATGGGATAGCCAATCCACCACGAAAATACAAGCCCAAGAGAAGAGCTTTGGGAACCACATATTAATTTCTGAGGAAAGGGAAGAATTTCCTGAGAGCTGCTTTGACTTCCTTATTTCTCAAAGTATAGATCAGAGGGTTGAGCGTAGGGCTCAACATGGTATACAGTACACCAGCCAATTTGCTCTTCTCTGGGTTATAGCTGGACACGGGGCTTATGTAGGCATAGAAGACAGCAGTGTAGTACATGCACACCACAATGAGGTGGGAAGAGCAAGTAGAGAAGGCTTTCTTCTTCCCTTCTGAAGTCCGCATCTTCAGGATGCTGGAAATGATGAAGCCATATGACACAATGGTCATCAGGAAGTTCAATATGCCATAAAAGGCATCAGCCAGGACAATCATGACACTGTTCACATAGGTAGAGCTACAGGAGAGAAGCAGCAGAGGAGGCACCTCACAGAAGAAATGTGTAATGACATTGGGACCACAGAAATTCAAGCGTGTCATCAGACCTGTGTGAATGGCTGTGTTGAAAGCACAGAGCGCCCACACCCCAGCAGCCAACACATTGCAGAATGCTTTGCTCATCATGGTGCTGTAATGCAGAGGATGGCAGATGGCAGCATAACGGTCATAGGCCATGACAGTGAGGAGGAGCAACTCTGAGGAAGCCGACCATGTAAGGAAATAGAGCTGGGCCATGCAGCCACCATAGGAGATGGGGTTCCTCTTTGACACCAGACCCTTCAGGGCCTTGGGCATGATGGAGGAGGTACAGATGATGTCCATAGTAGCCAAATTGAACAAGAAAAAATACATGGGGGTGTGGAGGCCAGGGTTGCAGGTGATAGCCAAGATGATAAGGATATTACCTGAGAGGGCCACACAGTAGAGAGAGAGGAAACAGATAAATAAGGGGAGCTGGTACTGCGGGTGCTCAGAGAAGCCCTGAAGGATGAACTCTGTCACCAGTGTCTGGTTTCTCATCGTCCTTGACTGAGGATATCAGAGACTAGGAGATGATTATGGACCCACATTTTCATAAGCTTTCAGAGCTAAAAAACAAGTGAAAGTTTTTTTTTTTTTAAAGAAAAGTCATTGCTGCGCTTCCTTCTCTGACAACATGCAATGAATCAGTGAGAGCATACAGCTTTATTGGGATACACTATGACAAACCCTCCTCTGCTACATAAACAAAGTTCATCAAAAATAAGTGCAAATAGCCAATTAAGCTCATTAATTCTCAGTCAACCTCAAAGAAATGCAAACTAAATCAAAGATCTACTCTGTCATCCACAACCTTATCAACCTAGGAAGTTGATCGACTTAGCATTCACATGGCCTCAACAAACAATGAAGGTGGGGCTTGAGGAATAATATCCAAAGTTGTTCCAGGCCTTCACATGCATTTGGACACAGGCACATGTGTATCTGCACACACATATTTACCTGAACACATGCATGCACACACACACACACACACACACACACACACACATACACACACACACATACACAAGTAAGTTTTCCATTTGGACAATACTTCTTTTCTGGAAAATTTTCTTTGGCAAATAACATTTAAAAATATTTTCTCAGAGCAAAATAATTTAAGTACAGAGCTACCTGTTCTCTTTAAGACGAATTTATCATTATATATCAGTGTGGTGCTGGATACTTTCAAAACGCTGACAACCTCTTAGTGATTCCTTTTAAGCACAGTGAAGATGTAAAAGTAATATGCACAATCATTAAGATTTAAAGCACAAAAAATTACTAAAGGGGCATTGATGTACATATCTGGAGACAAAATTACCATGCATAATAGGTCAAGATGGTTTTCATTTCATTGCTTTTGCTAATGTGTTTTATTATTTTCTCTAGAGTAGCTTTTCTGAACGGCAGGTGTATCAGATAAGCTCCTTCTAATAATTCAGTGACTCCTCAATGCTGACAGCACAAATACTCCCATACAGTACTTCTCAAAGTTTCCTCTTCAGTAGACTCTTCTGACTTGTCTTAACTCTCAAAGCTACAGACAGACACAGCCCCAGACACAGCCCCAGACACAGCCCTAGACACAGCCCCAGACACAGACACAGTCACAGACACAGTCACAGACACAGACACAGTCACAGTCACACAGACACAGACACAGACACAGACACAGACACAAACACAGCTACCACCACTGCCACGGCCATAGCCACAGCCAGCTCTCTGCAAATGCATTAGATCATAACAGGTTTTGTGGGGTGGCAGTTCGTACAACTTCCGCAAACATGAGGTCCTCCTCCTCCTCAAAAGCCAAATGGGTCACCTGCTACTCTTGCCAAACATCACCTCACTGGTTAGAAATGACAACTTTCCCTTTTATGAATAGGATGGAATACTGACTTTTGTCCTAGAGCCCAGTGCAGATGCTGTGGACATGATTACAGAGCTGGCTCTCCAAAACTTGTCCAAGCGCCCATGTGTGATTTTGTCCCAGGTGCTATTCCTGACACTCAACAACGTTTGTTATTTCAATGCTAAAGAACTAGATAGTCCAAAGGCCAGTGAGGGCAAGCACAGTTTGATTGTCCAGGCTCTGCACACTGTGGCTACAGAGGAAACCAGAATGTGTGCCACGTTTGCACTTTCCATCTTCTCAACCCCTTACTCAGTAAAAGGAGAATAGTATGTTTTAAACTAAGAATTCCATTTTTTTAACCAAACTTCTAGAGATGCATTTGCCTCCAAAATACTAAAGGCTTACACAAAATGTCGAAGCTCCAGTCAGGTCACATTGCTCTTCTGTCAGGTGACAAGTGTCCTTTGAGCAGAAGAGCATGGCATCTCAATGACATACAGCAACAGGCTGATGGAGGACAGAGCCTGTGCTGGCCGGCATGCTGGCCTTTCTTCTCAATACCTTCCTGGGATCTGAGGCTCAGGTTGCCCCAATTGTTTGCATGAATGAAATAAACACAATATGCCTGTTGCACTGCGTTCATTTTGTTTGAGAACAAAAGACTGAACAGTATTCCTTTAATCAGTTTATTTAGATCAAGAGAAATATGTGACATTATGTGTTCCTTACCACCACTGTTCATCAGCAAGGGAGACAGAAAAGCTAAGGCTGAGAAACTGAATCATGGTGAAAGGAGCATTGCTGGCTTTGATGGTCTGCTGCAAAGTGTCTGCACTCTCCCCTGAAATTATACACAGGAAGGTTGGAGCCTGACTCTTTCCTCAGGTCCAGGGTGAGGGGATGAAAATGTAAACAAGCCTCTGATGAATGAGGGGTCTTTACAGGGATAGAGTATTTTCAACTAATCCCTTAGACCAAAGGAGCAGATTCCCCTGCAGAGAACTACCCACTTCCCACGATTGTTTTTAAGGCGAGGTGGACAGTGTCCTGGTCCAGCTAGCCAACGGGGAGACAAGGAATCTGGAAGCCAAGAATATCCATGAGAATGACCATGAGGAGTACCTCATCAGTCTCTGCTCCTGGAAGGCAAAAATTAGCTCTCCTGTGAGGATTCTAGAATGGTGGTAACTTCAGCTCTCATCAAGTCACAGAATTACCAGGGAAGCTGTGAATGGAAAGACCAAGATTTCTGATATCAGCTGTGCAATTTGCACTCCTGCTGCCCTCAGACACCACATGGATCACACGGGGGTATCTCACCCACACGCCAAATCCTCTAGGGGTTAAGCCACCTAGAAAATAAACACGCATTGTAGATTTCATCACTTCCAAACACAACTGCACTCAAAATCTCTGAAGTTAAAATTTATCCTTTTTTCCCCTGAAGGAGGGATGAATTTTACATAGTACACAAAATTTTTATGAAATTTTATTTTAGTTCCAGTTTGTGGTTCATAATTTCACAAATCAGGCATTACCGTCTTATGGTAATTAAGAATGAAGAATTTACTAATCCTCATTTTAAAATCTCTGTCAGGGCTCAGGGTTTTGGAAATACAATATAACTGATTTAATATAATTTGTTATATATAAAGATACGTAATCTTACTTTAAACATATTTCAAGAACAGAAAACTGAAAATCAGAACATGCTAAATTTTTAAGTATTCAGAATTAAATTAAAATGACTTTGTCTGGCCCATCTATTAAATCTCTCTAAATGACTTGCCCTAATCACGTAGCTGTATTGGAAAAAGCTATTATTCAGTCCAGAGCTTTTGGACACCAGTCCAGAGTTCTTTGTTGTGTAATTCCAACCTATATAGAGCCTAGCAAATGTTAAAGCAAGGAAAAATGATTAATCTGTCAATGATGGCAGGGGCACTTTTATGGCTGTGCTGTGGCATCAAACTTAACTTAGCCACGTTAGCATCTCAGCTGCGTCATTGCCACATTTGTGGATCCAACAGTACAGGAGAGGTTTTAGGTAAGGTGGACAGTGTAGGGAGACGTATGTCCATGTCCACTGGCGCTCTGGAACTAACTACACTTAGCTAAGGAAGCACAGCTGTGTCTGTGCCACTCACTAATGTCAAGCAGGCAGGGTACAAGTCAAACTTTCCCACTGCTTTATGTCACCCCGAGGAACAAACAGTTCTTGAAATACTCATCGTTACCTTGATAAACTTCCCCCTTCTGCAGCAAATGCAATGCATGGATGACTGTCTCTTTGTCAATCACAGTTGGGGACATGGTGAAACTGAGTTCCTAAGCAGGCAGATGAAGATTTTTGTCCTCCTATTTAAGTTCATATTGCCAAGACATTTAGGCGCATCTTTAGTCATATTTGTCCCTGTCCATGGGAAACACTTGGGAGATGTTCACATCCTTTAAATGGACCCAGAAGGAGCAATTAAACTAAATCCCTTTTTGCTGGGACTTGGCTGTCATAGGTGGACACACACATGCTATCTGGGCTTCAAGCCAAATGTGTGGAACAGAAGATAAGCCCCAGCGGGAGATGTCAGGACATCTCCACTGTCCCAGCTCAGAGGATTGAGGTCAGGGAAGACCCAGGCTCCGTTACTCAGAATAATACACCTAGAAATGTTGCATTATGTTTTCTTGATCTAAATACATTTGTTCAATATATTGTTAATCAGTTTTATCCACTTTCCTGAAAATTGAGTAATTACATTCTTCTTGATGACTGAATAAAATTTCTTTGTCTAGCTATACCACATTTTCTTTATCCATTTATCTGTTGCTGGAAACCTAGGCTTACCCAATAATAGCTGTTGGAACTAGTGCAGCCATAAACATAATTGTATAAATATTTGTGTGGTACATTGACTTACAATCCTTCAACAAAATGCCCAGTTCTGTTATAGATGTTTTTTATGATAAAATTATTTTAAGAACTTCCACACTAATTTCTATAGTCTTTGGAATAATATGCATTCCCACCAACAATGCACGAGGGCTTTCTTTTCCTGTGTCTTCTCCTGCAGTTATTGTTATTTATGCTTTTAATGGTGGCCATCCTATGATCAAAAGTGAAATTGAATTATTAATGTGGTTTTAATTTGTACTTCTCTGATGTCTAAGAAAATGTAAGGTTTCTTTTTTTCCGTGTTTATTGGTCCCTTGTATGTTATCTTTTCAGAACTGATTTTTCATTAGCCCATCTATTTATTGAATTGTTTGATTTTGTAGTATTTAGTAATTTGAGTCTTCTATATTTCCTAGATATTAATTTTATTCCATTGTACAGGATATCCTTTCTCATTGTTTCCTTTACCCTGTAGTTGTTGTTGTTTGTTTTTAATTTTGTAGAAGCCCTGCTTGTCAATTCTTGGCTTTATTTCCTGAGCTATATTGGTGTCCTTTTCCAAAAGCCCTTGCCTGTTGCTGTATCTTCAGTTTTGCACTAATAGATTTAGAATTATAGGTACATCAAGATGTTTATTTGCTACAAACTCCTGTGCATTACTGCTCAAGGACCAGGTCTTCTCACTTTTCCAAGCAACCAGTTGCACCTACCCATGAGCTCCACAGGGAACATCCTCAAACTGGCACCTTTAGTTGAGATGGTAATGTCAAAATGTTTCTCACCTCACATAATGTGCAGTTGTTTATACCAAGATTTTGATAAAGGGATGGAATAAAGTATGTGTGAAAGAAAACAACAAAAGGTGTGGTCACAGTCACTGGGCAGGAGCAAAGCTGGGGGTGTGGCACACATAGGTCACATGTGTTTTACTGCCCCTTCCCTCTATGTCTCTTCCCTCTATGCCCCTTCCCCTACCCCAGTGCTCCTCTTTTCTACCTTCCTGGCCTCTAGAAGCACTCCAGATTAGATATGTAGATATAAAAATCCAAAACATTAAGAGAACTGAGACATCTTGAATTATTTTTGACCAGAGTGAGAGAAAGTGATCTAGTTTCATAATTCTGCATGTAGATATCCAGTTTGCCCAGCACCATTTGTTGAAAAGTCTTTTCTCCAATGTCTTTTGACACTTTGTCAAGAGGCCTTTGGCTTCCTGGGCAAGGTAGTATGTACCTGTGATCAAAGCACTTGGGAGTTAGAGACAGGAGGGCCGAGTGGCCAAGGTCATCCCCAGGTACACTGTGAATTCAAGACCAGCCTGTGCTACATGAAACCCTGTGTCAATAAACTATATCAGATGGGTGCTGCTGTGTGGTTTCATTTCTGCTTCTTCTAAAATATTCCACTGATGTACATTTTTGGTTGTGTTCAAGTATTGTGTCTTGTTACCATGGCTGTGTTATGTAACTTGAGGTCATCATGGTTCTTTTTTTAGCGTTATTTTGGCAATTCAGACTTTCATACTTCCATATGAATTGTAGAATTATTGTCTTGATTTATCTGAAGAATGAATGACATTTGGGATTTTAATGGGGATTTCACTAAATGTATTGATTACTAGTGATATTTTAACCATTTTGTGATATTAATTTCTAGATTCATGACATGAAATGCCTTCTAGTCATTTTTCTAGATTTTTACTTTGTAACATCCTCTTAACTCACCAAGTCTAATTTGTGCTACTCATGGATGTGGGCTTTCCATCTACCAGGGGCTATCCCCTTAAAATAACAAAAACCAAACAGACAAAGCCAACCTGACTCTACTTCTCCCAGCAGCTATCCATTGTTAGTGGCTCCTCAGCTGAGAAGACTGTTTCCATACTAGGATTCTTTTCTTGCATAGGTCTGTACATGCTGACACAACTTCTGTAAGTGTATATGTGCAACTCCCCTGCTGTGTCTGGAAGACACTATTTTCTTATAGTCATCCACCACCTATGGCTCCTACAATCTTTCTGCTCACCCTTCAGCAATGATACCAAAGCCTGGGGAAGAAGTGTGAAATGGAAATGTTTCATTTAATATTGAACATTCCACAATCTTTTATTCTCTGCACCTTGGATAGTTGTGTTAATCACTTCCCACTGAATAAAGAAGCTTCCCTGATAAGAATTGAGGGATAAACTAATCTATGGGTATAATGATAAGTCATTAGGAATCATTGGATTCCATTAAACAGAATAGTAGTAGGTCCTTCTCAACAGACCATGAACAATCTATCTACAGGTTTTTGGTCAAGATAACAGTACCAGTTCCAACTCCTAAAGTGAGTCTTGAGTCCAATCAAATAGGCTTGGTTACAGCCCTGACATTTGTGTGACTATTGCACCAGCAGGTGTGTCTTACCAGGTCACTCATCATTGTTGCTTCTGGAATTTGAAGCTGGGTGAAGCTGACGACTGCTTTTCTCCTCCAGCACAATAAAAGCCAATTAGAAATGAAGACTGCAGGTGATATTAGCTTGATTTCCCTGCCTTCTTTTGAGTCTTCAATACCTTCACCTTGTTAGGGCATTCCTTTTGCGTTTATTGGGCACTGTGGCTATTTGATCTTCCTTCTTATCATCCTTACAGTTTGATGTTGACAGATATAGTAAACTGCTTCTACATTAAACCTGAAGATCCATCCTGAATGTCTGAGAAGAAAGAGAGAGATGTGTGGAACAGAGGAAGTGCTAAGTAAAGGGAATCCTTAGTAAATGTGTGCTGTTGCCATGAGCATGGCCATGTCAAGGGCCAATCCCTTAGCTCCATGGGAAATGCCAAAGTCTTCCTTCCTGGCCTGTGTGAGTGTTAACAGTGTCTGCAGAAAATGTCCACTCTAGTTTTCTCGTCCTAGATGTTTACAACCTGAAGAGTGTTATCTTACTAATAGCTAAACCTGCCCCCATTGTTCAGCTGTGTGCCATAAACCACACATCCTTGTTCAGCTTTATTCAATAACCCGTCTCCATATTCAGCTGTCTGTAAACATGCTAAGTTCCTAGGGTGCTGCTGCTTCTCCATCAGATAGCTCAGAACACAGATCCCATCTTTTCTATGTCCCTGTGTTTATCCTTTCTTTGTTTCCTCACTGAGTAAGTCATGCAGGATGTGGCAATCATACATTAAGTGGACTTAACTGAGTCCATTATGTAAATATAGCAGATTTTCTTTATCCATTCTTCTGTTTAGGGACATCTAGGTTGTTTCCAGTTGCTGGTTATTATGGCTAGAGTTGCAGGGAACATGGTTGACCAAGTGTCCTTGTGGTAGGATGGGGCATCCTTTGCATGTATGCTCAAGAGTAGACTAGATAGATCTTGAGGTAGATCAGTTCCCAACTGTCTTAGGGCTTTACTGCTATGAACAGACACTATGACCAAGGCAAGTCTTATAAAGGGCAAAATTTAACTGGGGCTGGCTTACAGGTTTAGAAGTTCAGTCCATTGTCATCAAGGCAGGAACATGGCAGAATCCAGGCAGGCATGATGCAGGCAGAGTTGAGAGTTCTACATCTTCATCTGAAGGATGCTAGCAGAATACAGACTTCCAGGCAGCTAGGATGAGGGTCTGAAAGCCCACACTCACAGTGACATACCTACTCCAACAAGGCCACACCTACTCCAACAGGACCACACCTTCTAATAGTGTCACTCCCTGGGCCAAGCATATATAAACCATCATACCAACTTTCTAAGGAATCTCCATATTGATTTCCATAATGGCTGCACAAGTTTGCAGTTCCATCAGTAGATGAACATTCATTCCACTTATTCTAGATCCTGTGTCCTTTGTCTTACAGAAGCTTTTCAGCTTCATGAGGTCCCATTTATTAATTGTTAGTGTATGTTTTATGGGTATTCTGTTCAGATAGTCATCTCCTGTAGCAATGAGTTCAAAGTCATTCCCAACTTTCTCTTCTATCAGGTTCAGCATATCTAGTTTTATGTTGAGGATTTCGAACCATTTAGAATTGAGTTTTGTGCAGGGTGATAAATGGGATCTATTTGCAATCTCCTACATGCAGATATCCAGTTTGACCAGGACCATTTGTTGAAGATGCTTTTTTCCAGTGTGCATTTCTGGCTTCTTTATTAAAAGAAAATCAAGTGTTCATAGGTGTGTGGATTTATATCTGTGTCTTCATTTAGATTCCATTGATCAACATGTCTGTCTTTATGCCAATATGATGCTGATTCTATTATTATAGCTCTGTAGGACACATTGGAAGTGGAAATATTCTTTTATTGTTCAGGATTTTTCATCCTGCTTTGTTTGTTTGTTTGTTTGTTTGTTTGTTTATGAAGCTGAAAACTATCATTTAAAGATCTGTGAAGAATTCTACTGGAATTTTGAATGCATTGAATCTGTAGATCAATTTTGGTAGGATGGCCAATTTTACTATCTCAATCCTACTGATACATGAATATGGAAGATCTTTTCATCTTCTGATATCTTCTGCAATTTCTTTCATCAGTGTCTTAAGGTTTTTATCATATAAGACTTTCACTTTGGTTAGTTAACTCAAGATATTTTGTGTTACTTGAAGCTATTATGAAAGATGTGTTTTCCCTGGTTTTTTTCTCAGTCCATTTGTCATTTGTACATAGAAAACATACCAATTTTTATCATTCATTTTATTCTAGCTATTTTGCTGAAAGTGTTTATCAGCTGTAGGAGTTTCCTAGTGGAATTTTTAGTGAAACTTATTCTATCACATCATCTGCAAATAAAGGTGCCTTGACTTCTTCCTTTCCAATTTGTGTTTTCTTGATATCCTTCAGTGAGTGCCTTATGCTCTAGTTAAGACTTCAAGTACTATATTGAATAAGTATGAAGAGTGAACATCTTGTCTTGTTCCTGTGTCAGGAGCCATCATAGGACAAGCTAATAACTAGCAGGTGATCTTCCTGTAATTACTGCCTTAGATTAAAATCTGTGACAGAACTCCAGTAGGCAAGGCCCAGAATAAAATAATTTTAGGAAAGATTCCTGCTATTAATGTGCTTTTAATATTATTATTGAACATATATGTCAATCACCAGGCATTAGCCCATCCTTTTGGGCAGATCTATGAAGATGTACTGTCTTGTAGTGATGCTATATAGACAAATAGATGACTTCTTGATTCTTAATGATGATCCTATAAGAATTCCTAAAATTATATTAGCATTTATTAAGTTCTTTTATAGTGGGACTGCTATTAGGTCCTTTCTGATAGTCAAAACTGTAATGAGAACTCTGCCAGTCTCCCATGTGTCACCAGTTAATTGCTTCTAGATAGTAACCAGACTTTTTACTACTCAGAGCACATTCCAAGAGGTTGTAAAACCATTAACCAAAGATCATAAAAAGGGAACTAATGATTTATTATAGGTACTAGGACAGAAGATAAGATATTGACTGGGTTTATCTATACATAACTTCACTAATAACTTAATTATGGTTTTTAACCCTTGATGAACGTGTGGAGCTATGACAGATGATGAATGTTTAGCTAGATAATTACTCCTAATGGATATGCATGTAAGCTTCTTATTCAGTTCATGACTTGATTTTATGTGTGAACATGTAATGAACTACTTACCATGTGATCATGTATTCTGAAAGATGTATAAGTGCTGGGGGAATAAAGAGCATGAAGAATTTTCCCTTACCCTCCTTTTTCACTCAATCCATTTCCCTCCTTTTTCTTAGAGAATTTTCATAGGAAACTTTTTACCACTTAGTAATAAACACTAAAAGTACTTTTTTTAACAAAACAAACAAACAAACAAAAAACAACAACAAAAAAGTGTTCAATTTATTGTATGTCAGTTATACTGTAATTTAGGTATAAAAATAATGACTACATATAAACCTGTGTCTTTTGCCAGGTAAGCAATAATCTAAACATTGTCAAGGCACTGCTTAATTTATTCCTTTTACCTTAAGAAACAAATGCAATTTTCTAGGCTTATCCACAATGTTAAACATTATCTCAACCTTTGCTAACTCTCTGACTATTCCTCTTTTCCTGGCTTACTCTGATTCAGGGCTTTTCTTTTCTTTTTTCTTTTTTATTTAATTTTTATTTTCTATATTCTATGTTTACATTCCAAAAGCTTTCCCCTTTCCCAGTTCCCCCCCACCATATGTCCCGTAATTACTTTTAAAAGTGTCTTTTTCTTCCTGAGACTTCAACTAGCAAACTGAAAGTTAGAGCCTGGAAGTTCCTGCTGAGATAGAACAAAGGCTATGTTACTTAACCCCTTGCTGTTTTTTTTTCTGTGATAATAGATTTTTATTTAGTTGATTTATATATATATATATTGAAAGACAAGGTTTCTTTGTATAGCCCCAGCTGTGCTGAGACTTACTCTGTAGATCAGACTGGCCTCAAACTCACAGAAATCTATCTGCCCCTGCCTCCCAGATTAAATCCCCAGGCTGAGATTAAAATCATCTGCCACCTCCACATGGCATCAGTGATAGTGTGTTTAAGTTCTGCTCCATGGGACAAAACTTGTGCCTAGTCTTGTCAATTGGGCAGAAATCTTGACTCAATAGGTCATAGGTCTTAATAGAGAACATATTGCTATTATTCTGCTAAATTGACAGTATTTTTTTTAATTTTTATTTTCTATATTCTATGTTTACATTCCAAAGGCTTTCCCCTTTCCCAGTTACCCCCCACCATATGTCCCATAATTCCTCTCCCCCCCATGCTATTCCCCACTCATCCCCCCCCCATGATTTCTCTGTTCTGGGTCTGCAATACTGGACCCAATCTTTACAGGCCCAGGGTCCTCTCCTTTTTTTCTTCTTGAGAGTCATTTGACTTGCTAATTGTGCCTTGAGTATTTAGGGCTTCTGGGCTCATTAATATCCACTTATCAGTGATTGCATTTCGGGTGTATTCTTTTGTGATTGGGTTAGCTCACTTAGGATGATAGTTTCCAGATCTAACCATTTACCTACAAATTGCATGAGTTCATTATTTTTAATTGCTGAGTAGTACTCCATTGTATAAATATACCACATTTTCTGTATCCATTCCTCTTTTGAGGGATATCTGGGCTCCTTCCAATTTCTGGCTATTATAAACAAGGCTGCTATAAACATAGTGGAGCATGTGTCTTTATTGTATGCAGAGGAATCCTCTGGGTATATGCCCAGGAGTGGTATGCCAGGGTCCTCTGGAAGTGGCATGCCCAATTTTCTGAGGAACCGCCACACTGATTTCCAGAGCGGTTTTACCATTTTGCAATCCCACCAACAGTGGAGGAGTGTTCCTCTTTCTCCACATCCTTGCCAGCACTTGTTGTCTCTCGAGTTTTTAATCTTAGCCATTCTGACTGGAGTGAGGTGGAATCTCAGGGTTGTTTTGATTTGCATTTCCCTGATGACTAATGATGTTGAACATCTCTTAAGGTGTTTCTCGGCCATCCGAATTTCTTCTGGTGAAAATTCTTTGTTTAGCTCTGTACCCCATTTTTTGATAGGGTTATTTGGTTCTTTGGGGTCTAACTTCTTGAGTTCTTTGTATATATTGGATGGGGGAATCAATATCCCTGACCTCAAGCAGTACTACAAAGCAATTGTGTTAAAAACTGCATGGTATTGGTACAGCAACAGGCAGGTAGATCAATGGAATAGGATTGAAGACCCAGAAATGAACCCACAGACTTATGGTCACTTGATCTTTGATAAAGGAGCCACAACCATCCAGTGGAATAAAGATAGCCTTTTCAACAAATGGTGCTGGTTCAACTGGAGGTCAACATGCAGAAGAATGCGAATTGACCCACTCTTATCTCCTTGAACTAAGATCAACTCCAAGTGGATCAAGGACCTCCACATAAAACCAGACACACTGAAACTATTAGAAAGAAACTTGGGAAGACCCTGGAGGACATGGGCACAGGGGTAAAGTTCCTGAACAGAACACCAATAGCTTATGCTCTAAGATCAAGAATTGACAAATGGGACCTCATAAAATTACAAAGTTTCTGTAAGGCAAAGGACACTGTCAGAAGGACAAAATGGCAACCAACAACGTGGGAAATGATCTTCACCAACCCCACATCCGACAGAGGGCTAATATCCAATATATACAAAGAACCCCTTGCTGTTTTAGGATGAGGTGCTAAATGCCAGCAACTCCAGTTTCTGGCCTCAGAGGAACACAGAAGACAGGTTGGCTACAGCAGCTGAGTAGACTAGACTTCGATAACTAAATCTTTAATTATTATACAGCAACCCTAAATATCTTGTAAAACTCTCACCTCCATATCTCGTAAGACAAAAGTCTTACCCTCCACCAACATTCTTCCCTGTCTGTTGCCTCAAGAAGAACTGACAAGAAAAAAGACCCCGCTGGGGCTGGCACCTGGCATTCCTAGTTTTAGTAGAATTGCTTTGAATTTCTCCCCATCTAAGTTGATTTTGGCTATGGACTTGCTGTAGACTGCCTTTATTATGTTTAGGTATGTCTCTTGTATCCCTAATTTCTAGGACTTTTATCATGAATGGATGTTGGATTTTGTTAAAGACATTTTTCTGCATCTAATGAGACTATCATGCAGTTCTGTTTCTACATGGTAGATTACATTTATTGATTTTCATATATTGAAACATCTTTGGAATGAAGATTACTTGATCATGGTGGCTAATATGTTTTATGCATTCTTGGATTTGGTTTGAGATTGTTTTATTGACTAGTTTTGCATCTATGTTCATAAGGGAAATTGGTTTCTAATGCTCTTTATTTGTTGGGTCTTTATGTGGTTTTGCATCAGGGTATTCATTATCCATTTATTTGTAGCAGTTATCTAATCTGGTTCTATTTCTCAGTTACTGTCAAAAAAAAAAAAGCAGCAGAGAACGTGTGCAAAAATCCCTGTGGTAGGATATAAAGTCATGACCAGGAGTGGTATAGCTGGTGTGTGTGGTAGTTCTATTTCTAGGTGCTTTTAGGGAATCTTCATACTGAATTCTAAAGTGGCTATACTGTTTATACCCTCACTGACACCATATAGGGTTGATTTTTCCCAACATCCCAGTATTTGTTATTATTTATATACTTGACATTGGCCTTTTTGACTGAAGTGAGGTGAAATTTTAGTGTAGTTCTTAAAAATCAAAGTCTGAGCATTCATTTGTTTGTTACTCCTAAAGACTTATATTTGACATGGCCCAGACTTAGAAGTAGAAGCTCCAGCCAGGACAGCCTATGTCCCTGAGCAGTCCATTCCTGGTTTTCTTTGGCTTCCTTCATTCTCTCGGCCCAAAGTTTAGTGCATTGCGCAGCCTCCTCCTTGTTTTTCTCAATGTGTTGTTTCTTCAGAGCAATATCTCAGTGTTTGTATTGCAAGACACAAGGAATAACAAGACACTGGATCATAGGAGCTTTGATCCTTGGCTTCTTAACCTTTGTTTATGGGCATCTGACAACATATTAGAAGACATCATCTTCTTTAAAGAGTTGAAAAGCTTTCTGATACTGCTAGCTATTTTGGGCCCCCAACACTGAGGCACAGGGGTATCTGTCAATTCAGGAATATTCTCCTCTCCTTTATAAAAAATAATAACCAAGTTAAAAACACTCAGAGTGGCATCCACAGTACATCTGCAAACAGGTTGTGGTTCCTCTCTCCAGCTCTCTTTTGCCTATAACAAAAGTGCTTCTTATTCAACAGCAGGCATACTCTGCCAAGAGAAGTTTTTTTCTCCAATGTATATTTTTGGCATCTTTGAAAAAAAAAACAGGTAGCATTAGATGTGAGGTGCAATAGTGACACAACTGTTACAGAAGTAACCAGTTGATTTCTCATAGGACTTGAGGGTTGACCTGTAGAAGTGAGTTCATACCTGGTACCATGGACCACCTTATAGGCCCATGGCTGTGGAAGTCATAGACATTAGAGTGAATCTACTGCTGATATTTTGCTAAATGGACATGTTGTCGGACTGTTCTTTGAATGTTTATGTATATGAATAGGCAAGTGATGCCCTTGACCTTGATTAAAGAAGCTTCTCTTTGCCATGAACGAGGTTAATGCAGAGACTCGCGGATGGGCAAAGTGCTAAGAACGTGTGGCTGTAGAGTCTTTATGATTAGACACAGAATCCACAGTATTCTCTCAATCTGCAAAAGTCATCAAGAAAGAGGAAGCCAAAAGACCAAAACAACAAGGAGGGCAATGAATATGTGCTTAACATACTCATGGCACTCATGAATTCTTAACAGCTTCCATTGCCTGTATAGAGTCTAAACAATACTGAACTAGTAAACACTCAGTTGTACATTGGAGAGAGGTTCATGGGAACTCACCATACCTGGGGAGTGAATGGCAATTAAGGCTGCTAGAAGAGAGAAAATCATTGTCTTCAGTGATATAGGCCATCACCGAGTTATTCATGCTCCAGTTGATAGCTTTACACTAATTTCCATCTAAGTGGCCTTGGTTAAATCCAGGGGTCACAAGGAAAAATCAGGTATACGTCTCTGCATCTTTTTCCATTGGCTGCTGGGTGGCGCGCTCTCAGTTATGCTGGGTTCCTGTCTGCAAGCATAATGGTATTATCAACAATATTAAGGTTCTTGCCCCATGAGATAGGTCTCAATTTGGGCCAGTCATTGGTTGGCCATTTCCTCAGCCTCTACTCTGTCTTTGTCCCTGCACATCTGGTAAGCAGAACACATCTTGGGTTGAAGGTTTTGTGAGTGGATTGCTGTCCTTATTCCTCTACTAGGAGTCTTGCTGGTTATAGGAAGTGGCCACTTCAAGATCCATATCCCCCACTGCTAGGAGTCTCAGCTAGGGTCACCCCCATAGACCCTCTTGGGCCTCTCACTATCCCAAACCTTTGGCACATCCTAGAGATTGTCCCACCACCACTGATCTTCCTTCTCTCTCCTGCTCTCCCTACATATGACCTCCCCTATTCCCCTCTCCCATCCAGTTCCTTCCTTCTATCAACCTCTGATATCTATTTTGGGTCGCCTTCTGAGAAAGATACAACTATCTTCCATTGGGCCCTCTTTGTTATTTGGCTTTTGGGGGCTCTGTTGATTGTAACATGGTTATCCAGTACTTTATGGCTAGTATCCGCTTATAAGTGAGTACATACCATGCCTGACCTTTGGGGTCTCTGTTACCTCATTCAGTATAGTGTTTTCAGTTCAAATGATTTGCCTGAGAAATTGATGATGTCCTTGTTTTTTGCTTTTTTAAAAGATTTATTTTATGTATATGAGTACACTGTCACTCTCTTCAGAAATACCAGAAACAGTCATCAGATTCTATTACAGATGGTTGTGAGCCACCATGTGGTTGCTAAGAATTGAACTCAGGACCTCTGGAAGAGCAACCAGAGCTCTTAACCACTAAGCCATCTCTCCAGCTCCAATGTCCTTGTTTTTGATGGCTGAATACTATTCCACTGTGTATATATACCACATTTTCAATATCCATTCTTCAGTTGAGAGAGACATATAGTTTGTTTCCAGTTTCTGGCTATTATGAATAAAGCTGCTATGAACATAGTTGAACAAGTGTCCTTGTGGGATAATGGAGCTTCTTTAGGGTATATGACCAGGAGTGGTATAGCTGGGTCTTGAGGTAGAACTATTCCAGCTCTTCTAAGAAACTGCCAAATTGATTTCCAAAGTGACTGTACAAGTTTGCACTCCCACCAGTAATAGAGGAGTGTTCTACTTGCTCCACAACCTCATGTACTGGCCTTTGAGGTTTTGATCTTAGCCATTCTGATACCTCCAGAAGTTCTTTTATTGCTTAGGATCATTTTAACTATCCTAGGTTTTACTTTTTCTATATAAAGTTGAAAATTGTTCTTTCAAGATCTGTGAAGAGGTGTGTTGGAATTTTGATGGGATTGCATTGAATCTGTGGATTGCTTTTGTTAAGATGTTCATTTTCACTAACAATCCATGAGGAAGGGAGACCTTTCCATCTTCTGATATCTTCATCAATTTCTTTCTTCAGAGACCTAAAGTTCTTGTCATACAGATATTTCACTTGCTTGGTTAGAGTTACACCAAGGTATTTTGATATTTGTGGCTATTATGAAGAACACTGTTTCCCTAATTTATCTCTCAGCCAGTTTATCACTTGTATACAAGAATGATACTGATTTCTTTGAGTTAATTTTGTATCAAGCCACTTTGCTAGAGATGTTTATCAGCTGAAGTTCTATGGTAGAATTTTGGGGTCATTTATATATACTATCATATCATCTATTAATAACAATACTTTGACTTCTTCATTTCCAATTTGTATCCCCTTGATCTCCATTTGTTGTCTTATTGTTCTAGATAGAACTTTAATTACGATATTGAACAGATAGAAAATGGTCAGCCTTGTCTTGGCCCTGATTTTAGTGTAAATGTTTTAAGGTTCTCTCCATTTAATTTGATGTTAGATATTGGCTTGTTGTATATTGTCTTTATTATGTTTGGGTTTTCACTTTGTATCTCTGCTCTCTATTAGATTTTGCCAAATGCTTTTTCAACATATGGTGAAATGACCATGTGGTTTTCCTCTTTCAGTTTGTTTATATGGTGGATTACATTGATGGATTTTCATATATTGAACCACCTGCTACAACCCTGGGATGAAGCCTATATGAGCATGGTGGATGGTGTCTTTGATGTGTTCTTGGATTCAGTTAGCAAGTATTTTATTGAGTATTTTTACATCAATGTTCATAAGGAAAATTGGCCTAAAATTTTCTTTCTTTGTTGAGTCTTTGAGTGGTTTAGATATCAGGGTGACTGTGGACTTGCAGAATGAGTTTGGCAGTGTTCCTCCTGTTACAATTTTGTGAAATAGTTTGGCATTAGTTCTTCTTTGGAAGTCTGATAGAATTCTGCACCAAAACCATCTGGCCCAGGACATTTTTTGGTTGGGAGTCTTTTGATTACTGCTTTTCTATTTCCTTCAAGGTAAGCATTAAGTGTCTATGAACTAAGGTACAAGGTTGGTAGAGTATAGTGGTAGTTTGGCTATGCCACTTTGGCTCCTAGTAGGCCACATGTGTGCACTTCCCAGGAGCTATCTGGATTAGTGAATGAAACACACACACACACACACACACACACACACACACACACTTTAATCCTGGCTTAACACCCTCTATTTCTATATTTCATCTTTGTTGCCCTGGCTCCTTCTGGGTGGCTCCCTAGTCTTTGTTGCCCACAACACTTCTGGGCAGCCCTTCCCAGAATGTGGGGACCACATTCCTTCTTAAATACATTTCAGATGACTTTCTGTCTAAATCTGATCTGTGTCCCCTTTGAATCATGGTGAGTTCCTCTTACTTTCTTCCAGTTCCTAGCCCAGTTTCAACTCCTCTCTCTCCGCCCAGCCATTGGCCATTATTTTTCAATAAAAACCAATTGGGAACAAGGACCTTCAGAGTTTTGACATGCAGATTCCCGATTAATTCAAAGCATTAGAACCAATCCCCAACAGTAGAGTGACATGAAATATTTTTCTGTCAGTTCACTGACCCAGAAGAAAACACTAGAGCTTCTCACATGAGATTAATGACAGGTAACAAATACAAAAGCATCAAAGAACTTCGGGAGTTAAGCAAGAACAAAATTTGTTCAACATTTCTTGAGCACTTAAAGGAACAAATGCTTGTGCTCGCCCTCAAGTGGCTGTTGATGGTATTACTAACTTCCTCAAAAGGGCTCTAACTTCACCCCTGAGATCTGTGTTGTTACTGCTGTATTTGCACTACTCTGGTGTGGAACCTGAAATTAAGTTACGATTGAATTGCTAATAATTTGGACTGTTTATTCTTTTATTTTTTGAGATTATAATTGCATCATTTCCCCCCCCCTCTCATTTTCCTCTCCCATATACCCCTCCTTGCTAGTTTCCAAATTTATGGCCTTTTTTTCCCACTAATTGTTGTTACGTGTGTGTGTGTGTGTGTGTGTGTGTGTGTGTGTGTGTGTCTACATATATAAGTACAACCTGATCGGTCTGTTCAATGTTACTTTATGCATGACTTCAGGATGAACATTTGCTATTAAATAACCAATTGTTGTGCTTTCCTGAAAGACCATTTCTCCTGCTCTCAGCCTTCCTTAGTTGCCTGTTGCTTTTTATCTAAGGTTGAGATCTCCTGAGCCCCTCAGCCCACACCTCCCCCATCCATGTTAGCATGTCTACTGCTGTCATCCTTGATCGGCTCATGTTCACGGAGTCATGTTGGCGAGACGTTATGAGTATAGCTTCTGACATTCTGGGGAACACAGTCTCAGAGCAAACTCCTGTCCCTCTGGATCTTATGCAGAGTTGTGTAGTATATGTGTCAGCTGGGTCTGACCTCTACAGCTCTGCATATTGATTGCTTGTGGCCTTCTATAACAGTCTCTGTCTACTGCAAAGAGAAGTTTCATTGATGAGGAATGAGAGCCATGCTTTTCTGTGGGTATGAGGACAAATACTTAGAATGTAGTTAAGGATTGAGCTAATTTAGTAAAGAGATAGTTGCAGATTCTCCTGCAAGATCCATGGCTTCAGGTCACTGGCTAGGTTTCCAGGATCTTATGCAGAATAAGGAGGGAGGGAGGTAAAATAACACTAGGTCTGTCTACAGAAGCCACAAGGAGTCATATTATCAACTATCTACCTAAACTGCCTATCATATACATAAGTCAATCCTCCTAATACGTCCCATTTGGGTCATGGGGTGGCAGAAGGGGTTGTGAGACCCTGGTATCCTATTTTATTTCTTTTTTCTTTTCTTTTTTTTTTTCTTCCTATCCAGGAGATTTTTGTTCCACCACACACTGTAACTGCAATGCACAGCTCACCACTGACCTGTTCAATAAAGCAGCAGAGTGCAATGATAATGGACTGGGACTTCATTATGTTTCCTCTTTACCAGTTGACTAACTCTTGCATTTCTTTACAGTAATTGGAAAGCTAATATGCTGGTTTCCACATTTTCAGAATTGGGGTGAGGATAGTATCTAACTAACCCTGGTGCACAGCGCTTGGCCGTGGGAAGAGCATGAGAGCTCAGACAGCATCCCAGCCATCTGGAAGCACTTCGTCGTCTCATACGGGAACATTTTCAGTTCAAGTAACACTTCATTGGTTGTCATGAGCAATTTCCATGAACTTGTAACCACACACATGGTGCCATCTTGGGGATATTTGAACTTGCCTTTTCTCTGTAATTTGAGATTTATCTCCCGAGTTTCTGTAGTGAACAGATAGGCAAAGGGAACTAAAAATTCTTAGCACAGACTTCTTAAGAATTTGTGAGTTTCCTTTCTTCTCACCCACACTCCACCACAAATTCTTCTTTAAGTGATAACATGTGTGAACAAACAAAGCTGCACTCTGTCTGTACTAGGAAACAGACCAAAGACAAGGAAAAATCATAAAACTATGATAGGCAGTGGTGAGCATCACAAAGAAAACAAGCACACCATGAAAGAAGAGAATAGCAATGCCCTTCCAGATGACACGGCGGGTCTTAGAGGGAGAACCACCCTCAGCCTTGGACTAAGCTACTTTTCTTGTGTTTGTTCATCTGAAGACACCCTGTGGAGATTATCTAACCTCAGAATGGACGTTATCAAGGGGAACTCAGCCTGAGAATGAGACTTGAGTTCCCTTCTCAAAAAATAGGAACCAAGAACAATTCACACACAAGTCTTGATGAGTGTGCCCTTTAGGGGTTGGTAGATGCCTGTGCACTTGGTCTAGATGTTCCAAGGGGGAGAAGGTTCATTAATTCTTTTTCTTCCTAAATGAAACTGAATGGTTGAACTCAGTCATCATGTAAACCTGCCTGGGTCTTAGGAGACTAGGGGCCAAGGTACAGCAGTGTGAGGAGTCCCATCTGCCTCTTAGCACAAACCTGAGGAAGCAACCAGTCTGCAAAAGGCTGACACCATCTGGATAGGCAGAAGACAGAGGGAGAATGAAGTGCTGTTCCTTGACATGGTTGAGCTCTGACCTCAGACTGAAGAAGCCACAGCAGGCATTTCAACATTATCCTACCAAAGGGGTGTTTACAAGCTCGTGGGGACATTTTCAGAATCAGCCTTTTCCCTATGCCTTTTCCTTGGATGTCACAAGTGGTAACTGGACAAACAAGAGATTGGTATGAGCTGTTCGCATCCATCTTCAGAGATGTCTGCTAAGACTGTGAGCCTCCTCGATCTAGAGCAGGGCTTAGGAAGACATGGTCTGGAAATGTGAAATGCAGTACACATGCCTGGGCTCTATTCCTTTCATGAATTCCTAACTGATACTGTTGAAAGGGAGAAGAGTGTATATACATGTTTCCTCTCATTTCCCAATGCATAAGATATTTTATATACTTTGCTTTTTTGTTTGCTATTTGTTTAGAATTTTGTGTACCATGGAAGATGTTAACAGGACAAAAGAAACTAAGGCTATAATTTTTAAAATTATTTTTCATTTAAAATGTCAATACAATATACTGTGGCAATATTTTCCCTTTCCCAACTTTCCCCAAATCACCCCAGTCTCCCTACCCACTCAACATCATTTCCCCCTTAAAAATCAAAACAAACAAACAAAAAATAACAAAAATGTACAAAAAAACAAACAGAAGGGTTTTTTTGTGTTGGCTAACTACTCCTGGGCACAGGGTCTGCCCCAGTGTGTGGTTGATACACCCAGTGACACTCCACTGGAAAAAACTTGTTTTCCTTTTTTGATCAGGTATCACTTGCAAATACCTTATTGGTTAGAGGTAGGTCCCCATGTCTACTCCCTGTTTGGGTGCCAGGACTTTTGTCTGGCTTGAGCCTGAAGGTCTTGAATCTGCTGTCACAGTCTCTGTGAGTTCCCATGTGCAGAGTTCCACATACAGTCCTGTTGTAACTAGAAAATCCTGCTTCCTGGCAGTCACCTGCCACCTCTGGCTTTGACCATCTTTCTACCATCTATTCCATTTAAATCACTGAACTTGAGGGAAGGGGTTTGACAAAGACATCCCGTTTAGGATTGAGGTCTCCAAAGTCTCACTCTCAAGATTTGGTACAATTTTTGAGTCTCTATGTTAATTCCCATCTACTGCAAGAAGAAACTGCTTTCGTGAGAGTTCAAAGATGTGTTGATCTTTAGGTATAGCAATATGTTATTAGGAGTCATCCATTACTATGTTCCATTAACAGAATAACAGTAGTAGGTTTTCCCCTAGGCCTATGACCTATCTTGCCTCAGGTTTTGACTGCTTTAGAGTCGGATATGGCTTCATCTCGTTGGGTGGGCCTTAAACCCAATTTTTTAAAAAAAGTTGGCTATTCCTTTAACATTTATACCACTAATGCACCAGTATGTCTCCCAATCAGCCACTGGAGTAGGCTGCAGGGTTTGTAGATGGATGATGCTGATGGTTGCCTTTCTCTTCCAGAGGTGTGCAAAGTGCCTTGCAGCATCAGGAATGCCAGTCGCTAGTGTTGAAGTTTCTGGTTGGGCACCAGCTCGACTTCTCCACGTTAAAAGTCATAAGTGAGTGTTATCTTCAGCAATAGGGCTTTGCCATGAGGTTGTTGGGAGAAGTCAATAGCCTTGGCAATAGCATGTGTGTTCAGGGGTACATGGGATACCTTTGGCCTGTGATTCAGCAAGATATAACCCATTCCTGACATTGGAGGTTTTACTTGGGGCATAGATATCTAGTATCTCTGGTTATATGGAAAGGAATGTGTGTGTGTATGTGTGTGTGTGTGTGTGTGTGTGTGTGTGTTCCTTTCATATCTACACATGTTTTAGGAGGCTTTTGCAGTAGTAGGCTTCTCTACAGTACCTCTAGTGTAAACTGTCCCTTCCCGTATCCCTTACTTCACCTTGCTCTTCCCTCTTGTTCCCCATTTAATTCCCTTATCTTAGTTTCCACTGAATGGGGCTCTACATTTCCCCTTTTATTAAAAATAGATTGTTTTCTCACCTAGTACATCCTGATCACAGTTTCCCTCCCTCTTCTCCTCCAGGCTCCTCCCCACCTCTCCGTCCATCCAGATCCATTCCCTTTCTGTCTCTCATTAGAAAATAGCAGGCTCTTCTGAGAGATATTAAAATACAACAAAATAAAATATGATAAGATAAAACAGAAGCGATCACAGTGAAGTTGGACAGGGAAAACCAACTGAAGGAAAAGAGCCCAAGGGAAGGCCCAAGAGTCAGAGACCCACCTGCTCTCACACTCAGGGATCTCATAAAAGCACTGAACTGGAAGCCACAATCTATACCCAGAGAACCTGGTATAGAGCCGCACAGGTTCTGTGCACGCCGCTTCAGTCTCTGTGAGTTCGTAGGAGCTTTGCTCCTGTGGATTTAAGGGGTCTTCTTTGTGTGTGTGTCTTCCATCCCCTCTGGTTCTTACAATCTTTCTGCATCTTCTTCTGTGAGGGTTCCCTGGGCTCTGGGGGAGAAATTTGATGGAGACATTCCATTTCGGGCTGAATGATCCAAGCTCTCTCACTTTCTGCGCAATGTCTGACTGTGGGTCTCTGGGTGTTTTTTTTTTTTTAAGCTGGCTAAAATAAGGTGTGGTCCACACCTGTAGAGGAAAGTGACGACTCAGATAAGTTTCTAGTCACTTCCTTGGCCGGCAGAAGCCAGGTCTGCTTTGTTCTGCTGAGGGGGAAGGGCAGAGTCCCCCTGTGGCAGTTGCACTGGAGTGCAGAGGCTCCAGGGCTTCTCACGGATATGCCACTGCATGAGTCAGTCACGCCACCAGCTCGGGAAGTAATGGCTAGTCTCCTCTCTCTTCCCTTCCCTTCTGCTTTTCCAACCACAAACACCTGCTTTCCTGGCGGGTCACAGGTTCCCCAATGAGAGGAATAATAATAATTAGGCCCTAGGACCAGCTTTTCTGTGGCTCACTTTGTGCAGAACTAGGATATAAGCAAAATACAGTCCCAACCCCTAAGCAGCTCATACTATGATGGGAGAAATGACATAGCAGATCCTGTTGGGACAGAATGACAGTGTGACTGTAAGTGTGAGCTATGGTGGTGGGGTTTCAGTAAAAGAGAAGCAAACAGATTCACAGAAATAGCAACATCTGGGAAGGAGCTTATACAAGATCTAGAGGTACCGAAACAAGACAGAAGAAACCACCCAGAAGGGAAGGGAATGTGCCACAGATCTGTGGAAATAAGAAGATACAAATTTAGCTGGGCAGTGGTGGCGCACGCCTTTAATCTCAGCACTTGGGAGGTAGAGGCAGGCGGACTTCTGAGTTCAAGGCCAGCCTGGTTTAGAGTGAGTTCCAAAACAGCCAGGGCTACACAGAGAAACCCTGTCTCAAAAAACCAACCAGAAGAAGAAGAAGAAGAAGAAGAAGAAGAAGAAGAAGAAGAAGAAGAAACAAACTTAATAGCTGAGTAGTACTCCATTTTCTGTATCCATTCCTCTTTTGAGGGACATCTGGATTGTTTCCAGCTTCTGGCTATTATAAATAAATAAGGCTGCTATGTATATAGTGGTGCATGTGTCCTTATTACATGTTGGAGCATCTTCTGGGTATATGCCCAGGAGTGGTATAGCTGGGTCCTCAGGTAGTGCTATGTCCAATTTTTTGAGGAACCACCAAACTGACTCAGCTATTAAAAACAATGAATTCATGAAATTCTTAGGCAAATGGGTGGAGCTAGAAAATATCATCCTGAGTGAGGTAACCCAATCACAAAAGAACACACACAGTATGCACTCACTGATAAGTGGATATTAGCCCAAAAGCTTGGAATACCCAAGATACAACTCACAGACCACATGAAGCTCAAGAAGGAAGACAATGTGGATACTTTGATCCTTATTGGAAATACTCATGGCTCACAGCCAACCAATAGACTGAGCATAGGGTCCCCAATGGAGCAGCTAGAGAAAGGACCCAAGGAGCTGAAGAGGTTTGCAGTCCTGCAGGAGGAACAATAACATGTACCAACCAGCACCCCCAGAGCTCCCAGGGGCTAAACCACCAGCCAAAGAGTACATGGCTCCACCTACGTATGTAGCAGAAGATGACCATTTCAGACATCAGTGAGAGGAGAGGCCATTGGTCCTGTGAAGCTTCAATACAAGTCAGGAAACTGGGAGAAGGGGGAGAGGGGAGAGGATAGGGGACTTTGGGAGGGGTAACTCGGGAAGGGTTACAACTTGAAATGTAAATAAACATACAACTTGAAATGTAAATAAAGCAAATATCTAATTAAAAAGGAAGAAGATACAAACTTTCAGGAAAGTGTTCACTTAGACTGTGACATGGCCAGTGAATAGTCATTCCATCAAACCATGATTAGGGTATTACCAAAAGGTTTTGTAGATTTAATTGATTATACATTGTCTCATTATCTAGGTGAGCCCCATCCAACCAACTGGAAGGCAGCAAGAGCAGAACTTAAAGAAATAACCAAGAAGTAGCCATACAATTTATTAAAGACAAATTAATACTGCCCGTTATTCTACTGTAAATTAAGGGGGGTGTTGACCACCCGCTTTCTAGTGCCCAGCTGTTTTCTCTGATCTCCATGGCAACACTGTTGGCTTTTCTAAGCACAGTGGGGTAGCCTTTCTCACCTTTCAGCAATTACTTTCCCTAAGGTTTCTTTTCTACCTTTATCCAAAGGTTTGACTATCACTGAAGAGGCACGCACTCTTTTTCCCTAAGACTCCCAGTCTTGATCAACTCCTTGAGCCATCTCCAGACAAGACAAAACTCCTTTCCTACCACAAGCCCGCCCTCTGCGAGCATGCCAGTCAGTCCCACGGGTGCAGGTTAGGAGGTGCCTACTCGGGCCACTTCTTTCTAAGACTGATTCCCAATGCCACTAACCATTCACCCCAGTTTGCCCACCTCCCCAGTAACTTGCCCAGAGAGAGAAGGTTTGCTCATCTTGTGAAGAAACCAACATTCATGTTTCCGTGGTCCAGGTCCACCGCGGGCATCAGCTACAGGTAGTCTCTCCTCGAGGCCTTCAGACCCGCTGCGCTAAGTTAACCATTGCATACACTGTGTGCTGCAGTTGAATGAGGACACAGGTAGGTCTCAGCCCTTGAGCTGGCAGTGAGAAACACTGAAGCAGGCAGGAAGCCATAAAGATGGAAGTGATAAGGAATTAACTAATTAATGAAAGTATAAATGAATGAGGAATAAAAGCTAGGTAGAGATGGGGCACAGGAACAAGATAAGATTGCTGTCCCACCAGTGCCACAGGAGAGAAGGGTGAGTTGGAAGGTGAGGTGTCCTGGGGCTGGAAAGGGACGGGGGCGGAGCCAGAGCCAGAAAGCAGGGCCGGTCCCTGGGCGGGGCCAGACCCAAGAGCTAGGCTGGCCGGCTGCTGGCCCCTGTGGCTCGGAGCTGCAACGAGTGACAGGGTCAGGAAGCTGGTGGGCTGCCACGCTGAGCTTCGCGGGCTCCTGCGCCCACACGAGCAGCACTCACTGCCTGAAGCCATGCCCTCCTACACTGTCACCGTGGCCACCGGCAGCCAGTGGTTCGCGGGCACCGACGACTACATCTACCTCAGTCTCATTGGCTCTGCCGGCTGCAGCGAGAAGCATCTGCTGGACAAGGCTTTCTACAATGACTTCGAGCGTGGCGCGGTGAGAACGCGCGCTTGGGACCGAGGGGCTGGCAGCATGGAGCGGGCGGTCGGCAGGGCTGGGCAGGCAGGCTTCTGTGACTGACTGTCCCAACGGACCCTATGTGCGGCGCATCTGGGAACCTGACGCAGCGCCAGAGCCGGTGTATGTCAGAGCAAGTGAGAGTTGGGTAGTGAGGCACCCTAGGCTTCCTGAGATCCTGAACCTCTTAAGGGACAAAGGACTTTCAGTATGGGGTCTACTTGCAGCTGGATCCTTATGTGAGAGAAGGCACAAACTTTCACCAACGGGACCCAGAATTTGTGAGAGCCCCCTTCACTCAGGAGTTCCGAGGTCCCAGTGCCCCAGAGTCCGGTTCTACTGCAAAGTGTAGAAAGCCCTGTTGGACAGCTATCCATTCTGCGTAGACAGTAGGTCCAGAGTAAGTCAGAGATCCAGGGTCGGGAGTCAACTTGGGCTTAACCATTCGTCTATCCCTACTGCGAACCTCCGTTTACCAAACTGAAAATTGGTTAGGTCCAATCTTACCCATTAGTCCCCGGGGAGCCCAGTCCCATTAGGTGGCGAGGAAGAGTCTAGAAGTTGCCCCAAACACTTAGGTATCCTACATTTCCTGCACCCAGCCCCGGTGGAGGAATTTCGAGGAAGGAAGGGCTGACCCAGCAGGCTAGGGAAAGCCTGTCAGCAGGGTGCGTGCGAGGGGACACTTCCTCCTTGAGTATTAACTTCTGAAGGAAAAAAGGAAGAGAGATTTCCTTTTGGAGTCTGGCAGCCAGAGCTTTTAGCATTGGCAGTCCCACCCAGGCACTGTGGGAGTGATCCAGCAGCTTGGATGCTACTGGTGTGTAAGTTCTAGTGGTTTTCAGTGACCCACTAAATACCTAGTACATCAAACTTGATCTGAATCTGTAATAGATAGGCACACTGCAAACTCTTGGTGGGGTTGGGGGGGGTGTCTTCTTCCCTCCAGATCCTAATTAGGTTTTAAACCTACCTTAAACAAACACAACAAAACAAAACAAAATTAGACTTTACCAGGCTGCCTTCTTACCATTTAGTTTACTATTGAGTCGACCCACATGAACTTGCTTAGAATTAACCATTTGTGATACGCACAATGACAATTTCATATGCTTCTACTGGAGAGTTCCTGGGGAAAGTTCACTTCAGATCTGCTCAGCCTAAACCAGGGAAACAATAGTTATGCCCTTTTCTGGGTCCCTTGATTCCTATCTTGGGACCTGGTACTTAGCCAGGACTAGCAAGCTCATAGCCAGGTTTGAACTCCCTTCAAGCAAAGCTGGATGTTGAGCCTCAGAATGACATCTCTTGCTCAGTTTCACCAGTCTGAGAGCTGACCTAAGAACAGTGCGGCCAAAGACCTAGCAGGTCACCCTTTAGGATGCTGACACCCTATGTATCCTCCAAAGCACTTGTGTTTAGTTTTACCATTTGGGGGTTCTCCCAGTATATAGGGGTTAGGAGAGAGAATAGATTGCTTCCTCTTTATAAATGGACTGTAGGGGACCTTCTCCACAAATCTAGCTATCAGTGGGCTCTGGCTACATGCCTCACAGGACACCTTTGTCTCATTTCTTCCAGGAGGAGAACGGTGGTGGTGTGGCCATCATAGATGACGGGACAGGAAGTAAGGGGCCTGTTCTGTTCATCATTTGCCTTTCTGCCCTGTCTCCCAGCCTGAAAAGTCATTTGGGTGACATTAATTAAACACCTTAGCAAGAACCCCAGAGGCAAATTTCAGGACAGATTTGCATACGTATTTCCATTGTGGGGAGGGAGCCACAGCTCAGTGAACTGCTGTCCTATGGCTGGATGCAAAGAGCCTTAAAAAGGACAAAGAAAACAACCTTTGAGAAAGTTCCTGTTGATGCAAAGTTACTACATACTTTGTCTTGCACAGTCCAGAGCTACTTCCTCATTCTGTGGCCAGTGTATCTTTAAAAATCCAGATGTCCCTTTTGGGTAAAGGTAGAAAAGAAACCTTAAGGGAAGTGTTAGCTGAGAAGATAAGGCTATCTCACTGCTCTTAGAAAGGTGTTTCCATGAATAAAAGACAGCCAGTCACTTCCAGCACCCCTTCCTAATGTACCACTGAGTAAGGGTCAGTACTGACCTGTTTCAATACATTCCACTACTGCCCATCCCCCCATTATTCCCACAAGACTTCTGGGTAGGGATTCAGGCTAGGAACCTTTGCAGATGGAATTCTCCAAGTGTCAGGCATTCTGTGGTTCCCTGTTGTTGGCTGAGGGGAGCCCAGAGGAACATAGGATGGCTTTGTTACATAAGCTAGGCCTACGTGAGACCAAATCTTGGGACTTTGAGGGCATGCATCTTAGTTGGCTACTTACCTGCTCAACTGTACTTTGAAAAGCTAAGGATAGGGTGTCCTGTTGAGTATATGGATCTTATTACAGATAATATGCTTCCTAAATATATCTAATAAATATTCTCATATTTATGGAGAGTGAGTTCTATAGTACCTCTTTGTGAGGCAGAGAATATAGATGGGGAACAAAGATTTCTTTCTTCATCAACCTTCATATACTAGTTCTACCTCACTGTCCATATCCCCTACATCCTCCTCCTCCTCTTCTTTCCTTTATCCCCCCAATGGCCAATTTCTCTCCCCGTGCTCACCCTCCAACTCTCCTTCCTTCTCTACTCTAATGTCCTTTACCTCTCTCCTTCAGCTTCCCCTAACTGCAGTGTCGGTCCCCTCTCAGTCCCCACAGTGCCACCTCACTTTCCCACTTCGGTCCCCACATCCTCTTGACTGCCACTCCCAATGCGATCTCTCTCTCTCTCTCTCTCTCTCTCTCTCTCTCTCTCTCTCTCTCTCTCTGCAACTTTTGCTTTTCTTGTCGCTGCCTCTTGGCCTCATTCCCTCTGCCCTTGTGTCCCCTTCGCCCTCCAGTCTCCCCTCCTCTGTTCTAAGCCCTCTTCCTCCTCCCACCAGTCTCTCATACCCCATCCAAGATGGACAGCCTAGCTGGCCATGCCCTCGCTCAGGAGAGATCCATTTTCTCTTTCATCCATCCACAGAAGGCTGACATAACTGAAGGTGGGCAGTGCCCGAGGAATGCAGAGCTGGCCTCTGGCAGAGAAGGAAGCGGAAATGAATGGACCACTGTTTATAAAACGGTGACAGAAAGCTCAGAGGCTGATCAACTAACACTTTGCTAATATTCATGTACCACACGATGATGTTTATTTCAATAAGAGGCCAGATATATGGTGGTGTCGTTTTAATATTATAACAGAGCTGAAATTTCATTTTGCCTAGTAAATTCTGTATGTTCAAATATGTCAATGCTTATTATTACTATTATAAATTACCTAATATATTCAATACATCAACATTCAGTACATCTATCTTACTTAGAAGCAATAGACTGTACCATGTAGTATGTAGTATGTAGTATGTGTAGTATGGTAGATATCTATGTTCACATAAATATGCACTATGACAGAATTGCTTTACACTTCATTTTCCAGAATGTAATTCGTTCACTGATGTATTTGGAAACATTAAAACCAAATATACAGCCGGGCGTGGTGGCGCACTCCTGTAATCCCAGCACTTGGGAGGCAGAGGCAGGCGGATTTCTGAGTTCAAGGCCAGCCTGGTCTACAGAGTGAGTTCCAGGACAGCCAGGGCTACACAGAGAAACCCTGTCTCGAAAAAACCAAAAAAAAAAAAAAAACCAAATATACAACAGTTTTAAAACAAAACAAACCAAAAGCAGCAGGTGAGATCTGCCTCCTGGCCCCTCCCGACTGGGCTGGTGAACTACCCGCTTCTTGTACCTCTCGCCAGCGTTCTGAGCAATGCAGAGGTATCTCTATCTTGGGAGCCGTGATCTAGCTGTGCCCTCCTCTGTGTGGATTCCCTGTATTGAGAAGATTGTTCCGCCAGCTCCTCATATCTGAAACGTCCTGCCCACCCCTCTCCACTCTCTGCACCTCTGAGGTGGTCAATCACTCACTAACACATAGCAACTTACCCTCTCTGAGTCTCAGATACACCTGTAAGATGGAGTGACCGTCCACATAAACATCCACATGCTCAGCATTCACTGAGCGCCTGGACCAAGCCCGTACACAGTGTCCGCCATAAAGAACTCAGTATGTCAAGGACATAGACAATAAATAAAGTGCCATCCCAGAACACTCAACCACGAAAAAAGGACAGAGAATGTTAGCACATTTGGTGGCTCCGCAGATGCCCTTCTGAGGACTTCCTTTGTATGCCATCACCCTGTATTTTCCTGGGGGGAAGCGTCTGCTTTCTGTGATCTTGTTCTAGCTACACTCTGGAACTCTAGACCCACAAACAACATACTTTATCTCTAAGACATCTGGGGTTTTAACTGAACCCCTCAACTTCTGTTTATTTCCTGTCACATCCAGGCCTGAGGCCAGGGCAGCAAGGTCTCTGGGCTGACCAGAGATAAGCCAGACTACAGGCCTGACCTCATCTTCTACAGAAGATCCTATCAAATAGCAGCCTGAGTCCCTCTTAGACTACTCAGTGCAGCTCTGAGGTCCTTAGCCCGGTGGAATTAAGAACCTGTAAGGTCCCATTTCCTGTGACTATACTATAGGTCTGCTAAAGGGTCAGCCTCTCCTCCCCCAGAAAAGCTACTCAGTTTCTTTTTTCTGTCTTTTGGTTGTTTTGTTTTGTTTTGTTTTTTGTTTGTATGTTTGGTTGGTTGGTTGGTTGGGTTGGGTTGGGTTGGGTTGGGTTGGGTTGGGTTGGGTTGGGTTGGGTTAGGTTGGGTTGGATTGGATTTTTTTGAAACAGGGTTTCTTTGTATAGCCCTGGCTGTCTTCAGAACTACAGCTCTGTAGACCAGGCTGCCCTTGCACTCACAGAGATTCATCTGCCTCTGCATCCCAAGTGCTGGGGTTCAAGGCATGCACCACCTCCACCCAGCTACTCAGTATCTTTCTTACAGGTCACCAGTTGTAGCTTCATAAATAGCCCCAAGTTGCATGGCTTTCTCCTTGGATCTTTCTTATTACTTTAGAATATGGGTCTTCTCTTCATTCACCCTAACCTTCCTGATGTCATCCTTCCAACCCTCAAGACCATCCTCTCTAGCCTCTCAATGCCACAGGGAAACCACTTCCCCTGAAGCAGCTGCCCTGGGGCTGGGTCCAGGCATGCTTGGTGGCTGCCCTTTGGTCCTGACCACAGGCTGACTTCCCTCTCCTCTGCATGCACTGTAAGTCCCTCCCACTGCCCCTCGTCCATACAAGAGTTCCCCATCCACCAAGTCCAGGGCTTGGACATATAGGGTGTTCCTCTCACTCCACAGCCACTTGGAGCTATGAGTGAATTGCAGGGCAAAGGGTTGGCTCAGGCAAATGGCAGATACTGTGGGGCTTCTTGCCTTATGGGTCTGAGAACGGAGACCAGCTAGTTCTAATATAGAAACCTAGCGGACTGTGCCCTTGGAGAAAGTAGCTACTCAAGTGTCCTGCCGCTCAGATTTCTCAATGGTGCTGCAATCTGGTTGCTGTCACTTCTTGAAAGATGAAGAAACAAGCTGGGGAGACACTCGAGCAGCCAAGTGTTCACCTTGCAAGCATACGGACCCAAGTTTGATCCTTAGACTCCATATTTTTAAAAAGCCAGTAATCCTGGGGCCACATCGTAATCCTGGCTCTGAAGAAAGGGAGACAGGTGGATCTCTGAGGTTTTCTGACTCGCCAGCCTAGCCTACTTAGTCAGTTCAAGGCCAGTAAGAGGCACTGCACTGATTTGGTGTGGGGGTGGCAGTGACTGAGGAATGACATCCAAGGTTGTCCACTGTCACACACACACACACACACACACACACACACACACACACACACACACACACACAAACCCCAAAACAAAAATAGGAGGAGGTCTAAGAGGAGGAAGAGTAGAACAGGAAGGAGGAGAAGCAGAGAATGGGCAGGAGGAGGAAGGGAGGGAAAGGAGGCAGAGAACGGGAGGAAGAGGAAGGGGGAGAGGGAAGAAGCAGAGGAAGAAGAAAGGGGGAAATGATGAAGACAGGGAAGGCAAAAACAAAGGGATAGGGAGAGGGAACTATGAAGGGGAAGATGTGGGGAGGAGATTGAAGGAGGGAAGGAAAAGGAGGAGAAGGAAACAAAGCAATTGATGAGTCCATATGGCCAGCAAGTTTGCACCTACAACGTGAACTCAGAGTCCCAAACACCAGGTCATCTACCCTCTGGCCCAATTCCCCTTCACTGATCCCAACTCTTCTTGGCTCATACACACACACACACACACACACACACACACACACACACATATCCTCATATGTACATGTGCGAGACTGAACAATATTCCATTGCATTCACACGCACTGTATTTTCTGTACTTAGTCATATGAGTACTTATTCATATACCTATAGCCAAGATTCCTTTTCTTTTTTGAGAATTAATTATTTAATGACCATATTTAAACCCAACATTTTCTTTTCTTTTAAGTGCCATTTATATTTCATGTTTTGGAATATATATTCTTTTTCTTTTTTATTAGATATTTTATTTATTTACATTTCAAATGTTATCCCCTTTCCTTGTTTCCCCTCTGAAAACCTCCTATCCCATCCCCTCCCCTGGCTTACCAACCCACCCACTCCCACTTCCCTGTCCTTAGCCAAGATTCTTAAGGAATCTCTTCATTAATTTAGGTAGCCTCACCCCTGCAAGACCCTGGACCCTGACTTTACACAGATGGACTCTAGTGACACAGGAATTTCTTCAGCTTAAAAACTGATCACATAGAAATAGAGAAAAGAATCACACAGTCAGTAATGTCCAAGAAGGAGCTTGGGGGTGGGGGTGGGAACAGTCCAAAATAAAGTTAGGTGGGAGACATAGGTTTTAGTTTTTCATGGCACAGTACAGAGACAATAACTCATAATTTTTGTATATTTCAAAGTAGTCTAAAGAGAAATACTTTAATGTTTCTGAGATGAGTATTTGAGGTAACAGAAATGTCAATTACCCTGGTTTGCCAATGTTTCTTCTATACTTGTATTGAGAGGTCACACTGTACTCCACAAACTTATGATTACCATCAGCTATAAAAATTAATTATATAAAAAGCAAAACTCCCTCATCCCATTTCTGCTAAGTCAAGCTTGAGAATTAAATTAGCATAAGCCAAAAGTAATAGAAGAAAAGTGGACAAATTTGCCTAACGCAGCAATGTGTGTCATATGTTACTTAAGACCAAAAGAAGACTCACAAAGGCAGTGGGAGTCCATTGCTTACACACTGAACTGAATGGGAAATGTGTGATTAAGAGAGTTTAGCTAGGGAAGTCAGATAGAGTGACTGTGGACATTTGAGGTGGCCAACCAGATCTAATTGTGCAGTTTCCTTCCGAGGAAGACCTTCTTTATGAAAAGGCAAACGTTAGAATGATCTTGAACTGCCATTTTGTATCACTTAACTCAAATATCTACTGTGCTAGAGCAGCACATTGAGGAAGGAATACGGTCGACAGCATCTGTATTCAGGCCCAGGAGGCAGCCGTTGATTGTCCTGTTCTCCTGTCCAGGTGGACTCCTACGATGTCACCGTGGATGAAGAGCTGGGTGAGATCTACCTAGTCAAAATCGAGAAGCGCAAGTACTGGCTCCACGACGACTGGTACCTGAAATACATCACACTGAAGACACCCCACGGGGACTACATCGAGTTCCCATGTTACCGTTGGATCACAGGGGAGGGCGAGATTGTCCTGAGGGATGGACGTGGTAAGCTGCTTGGACCCCTGCCACTCATAGGCTTCCTGGAAACAAGAAAGTCTCCCCTTCTCAGAGAGCTGTATTTCTGGGCATGAGAATACCATCTTGGGTAGAGCACACCTCTGTATATTGTTCCCTTATGAGAGATGAGGTCTTCCTCTGCTCTAACAAGTCCTAGAGCAGACCTAATAGCCTGAGGAGTCACACCAACTGTGGCTTTCCTCTGTACAGTGTCCTGGAAAAATATGAAGACAAGAATTCTCCTCTTCTCACTAGGCAATGAGGGACTCTTAACAGGCACCTGTGACAAGAGTCCTACAAATGGGGAGTGCTGAAGGTTATAGCGCATGGCCTCCTAAGCCAAATTCTCTAGCTATTCTGAGGGGGGGGGGTGTTCAGGGTCAGAGGACCCCTCCTGAAGGCCTGGACTCTAAAAGGTTGGACTAAGATTGCCAATAGAATGGCAGCTCTAAAGGCCAGAGGCAAGCTAGAGTTCACTGTCCCCCATTTTATTTGTTTGCTTTGAAACAAAGCCTCGGTTTCACCACATAGCTCGGGCTAGCCTTGAACTTTCAGTTCTGCTGTTAAAGCCTTCCAAGATCCTGGATATGCAAGGTCCACCCAATTTGGTACTTCCATAAGAGGACATTCTTTTACAGCCCCCAGCCCCACCCCCAGCCAGCTGATGCAGAGGGAAACAGATGTTAAAGGTCAGCTAAGGCTGCTTGCACTCTCCCCTCACCCCTCCCCTCACCCACCTACCCCCTGAGTGACACCCCTTGTTCCCTCTGAGTGACACACTTTGCACACTAGCTGCTTATATGTATGGGTCAAATTAAGCCTTGGCAATTCTATCTTGTAGTCATGGCCCTTACGTTTGCTTTCTGTCATATCGGGAATGGTAAGTGCCTATGACAGCCACGGCAGTGAGGATGAGGCTGCCGCTTATGGCAGCAATGAGAACCCCTCAGATAAAGATCTTCACATCTGGGAGAGGCAGACAAGATGAGATTGATAATTAAAGCACCATTTTGATAGAAAACTGAGACAAAGGAGGCAGGGGAGGGGGAGGAGGGGGAGGAGCAGGAGGGAAGGAGGAGGAGAAGGAGGAGGAGGAGGAGGAGGAGGAGGAGGAGGAGGAGGAGAAGTTGTTGTTCTTTTCCCTCTAGGGTCCTTTGGCCATCAGATCACATCCCATTGTCCTTGATGTGGAACTTGACTTAAACCAAATTCTGGGAATTTTCCTGACCTGGATACTTGGGTTTAGAAGGATTTTTACCACCCCTCCCCCAAGTTCAGTGGGAACCCACTCACCCACTCACCCACACACCCACTCACCCACACTCCATTCAAGTCATCCTGTGGCTAGAACAAGGAAGGCTGTGGACAGGGTGCTTCTCTTAACCCAGGGTTTAGCATGCATTAGGATCTTTCTTCTGTCTGCCCCACCCACGATCTCAGCGGGGACGTCTTCCCTGCCTGCAGATTCTGTAGTTCTGCATAGCAGCGTGCACAATAATACAGGCAGACTAGGATGATTTGAGGAGGCACTGAGAGAGGGACTTCAAGGTGTGGCAGTGTGCAGAGGGGGCGCTTCAGTGTGTTGAGCAGGCAGCTTGGCCAATCCTGGTGAGTTGGGAGAGGGGAAGAGTTTAAGAACAATGTAGACGGTTGGCATTTTAAAGATAGCCTCAGCCAGGCAGTGGTGGCACACGCCTTTAATCCCAGCACTTGTGAGGCAGAGGCCTCTGAGTTCCAAGGCCAGCCTGGTCTACATAGTGAGCTCCAGAACAGCTAGGGCTATACAGAGAAACCCTGTCTCAAAAAACAAAAAAACAAAAAATAAATAAATAAATAAATAAAAATAAAGATAGCCTCTATCTTATGAGTCTGTGCAGAGCTATGACCTTGGTAGAGAAGTGGACGTCCCTGGAGATGAGGAAGAGAAGAATAGAGAAGAAGCAACAGCCCCACCCTCAACACACACACTCTCCCAGGACCTCCCCTCTGGTCTGTCCCCAGAGCTGAGCCTAATGGGAAGCCCATTGATGCAATTCATTCTTATCAGCTTTATCGACAAGATAAAATGGAAGAGGGTCTTCAGGGACACAAATAGTCTGGCTGACAAGTTCCATAAACCACTGCTGGAACCAGCCATCTTAACTTTAGACGGGCATTTAACTTGGCCAATGATCGTGTAGGCCTAGCATCTTGGAAGGGATCTGCCAAGTACTTCATCTGTGTCCTCGGTGGCATTAACACATCGGACTGCAGGGTTTACCTTGAAGATGGTTCTGCTCCCCCATGGCTCGGGGCTCCGTGGACTCCACCTCTGTGTAACACCCTGGAACCAGCATAGTGCAATTCCACTACCTATCCTCCAGGGGAAGGAGGCCAAAATATCTCAATTTAAAAAGATGCCAAAGGATTCGTGGCCATGATTAACCTACATGGTACAACAACCAATGCCTTGAACAAGGTGGCAAGAAGAGGGCCCTCCCCACAAGTGTCCCCATTTCCCACTAGTGCTGGGGGCCTGCTCGGCCTTAGGGGAGCAAGCTGAGATGAGACAACGAATTGGACGAAGGCCCAAAGACTGATGATGTTGGCCTTGAAACATTCTCTCTTGAAACCCAGTAGTTAGTACTATTAACAAGTTCAAAGCAATACTTCATAGCCATTATAAGTTCAAAGCAACAGTTTCACATGGCCTTGCCTTATCATAGTGCACACCTGTGGCTTCATCCTTGGACCTGAATGTTTTGCCTTGAACACAAAGTTTTCCCAAGCCTATTTCTTTTTTTGTGTGTGATTATGAAATCTCATTGTATTTCTTATTATGCAGCCTTTACTTGTTATTATGAGGAGTGGGTACATTCTATTCTTCATTCTGACTTTATTATGTCTTTCTAGCAAAACAACTAAAACCATCTCTTAGAACTTTCTTTCTGAAATTATTTTAATCAAATCACAAGTTCTGTATAAAATACAAAATCATTAATTTGTGAAAGTTCATCTTCATGTTGATCTGCAGGAAATTTGCCCAATAGGGTGCACTGATGCCCAGAAGTTGTTAGGCTGTATAACAGTGACAGGAGAGGCATATCCATTAGCAAGAAGCCATTCTGGGATCAAGCTTTTTGGGGCCTCGCCTCAAGAGCTCACCCATTGCAGACCATGCAAAAAAACAGTGAGCCATCTCCAGGAGAGTCATCTGATAGCCTTGGCCCTTCCTAGACAGCTTCTGACATACCATATGATGGCCTACATCTAGTAATGTACCCCTTCACCTCCAAAGTGATAGGACTATCACTGTGGTCCCAGGATCTATAGTATATGTGTGTACAAATGGTTCATTCCAGAGCACATGCCAGCCCCTGGGGATGGGTTCTGCCATACCCAGTTTAAAAAGAACTGAATTTGTCATCCTACAGCCTAGTAAGTCCCATCCATTGTTGTCTGGAGTCTCATAACTGGGGAGACTGAGCCAGTCTCTTGGGTCAACTTGTTGTGTTGAGTTCTATGGAAATCTATTCATACAAAAGAAAGAAAGAAAGAAAGAAAGAAAGAAAGAAAGAAAGAAAGAAAGAAAGGAAGGAAGGAAGGAAGGAAGGAAGGAAGGAAGGAAGGAAGGAAGAAACTTCTTAGAGTCAAGGCGTCCCAGGACTATTCTGGCTGTCTAAGGCATTTAGCAACGAAAATGTCAAGTGTTCACAACAGTGCCCAGCACAGTCAGTGACAATAGGCATTGCCACATTTTAGACTCAGCTCCACCTCAGGGCTGTTGTTGCTGCTCTGTTGTCTTGGTGTTCTGCTTTGGGACCACTTCTGTACTCAAGGCTGGACGTACAGTGACCTAGAGAGCTCTGGTGTCTTCTGCATAAGCAGCATTCTGAAGGTTAATGGGCGATGTCTGGGAAAGCCTGACCAGGGGGCATGTGTGGACATCGTTGCTCTTCCTCAGGCTGCTCTCATACTTGTCCTTTCTTCACAGCAAAACTGGCCAGAGATGACCAAATCCACATCCTCAAGCAGCACAGGCGTAAAGAACTGGAATCACGTCAAAAACAGTACCGGTGAGTGACAGCGTGGACCAAGTGGCCATGAGTAGCCCCTCCTGTTCCAGGTCCATGGTAGGAGAGCAAGTGGACCATCTTACCTCCACCTTCAGACAGTCAGAGTGAAAGGGGTCAAGGAAAATTTTCAGAACAGCCACATTATGCTTGGGGAGAAGGGGTTCAAGAGAATGAGTCCCCTTTCCCATTACTGCATGGACTGTCTTAACTATTTATGTCTTTGTGTAATATTTTAACTATAAAAGTGACACATAATCTACAACAACATTGAAGTCATTACATGTGATCAAGAAAAGAGTCCAAATTATTCAAATTAAACATGAAGAAAACCATCAATACTTCATAGGAAATTGAATGAATAAAAAGGATACTATGTACAGCTGTATGCCAGTGTAAGATGAAATGGACAAATCCTAGAAAGACACAGCCTATCATTTACTTAAAAATTAAATAAGCCAGGGCCAGGCACTTGGCTTAGTAAGTAAAGGTGAAAGTCATGCAAGCCTGACCACCCAAGTTTGACCCCTGGGACACACAAAATCTGGACATAATAGTGTACATCTGGTTGTGGTGACAAAGAACAGCCAGCCTGAAATACAGAGCCCAGCAGTAGAAACAACCCCAAAAGGTGAAAGGTCATTACTAACTCCCAAAAGTTGACCTCTGACCTCCACACACAATATTGTGTGTGCATGCCTGAACATAGATACACACAGACACCCACATACATACCACAAACATACATACAATATTTTTAAGGAAATAGAGGATCTGAATAAGATAATCCCACATAATATAATTGAATTAATTTTCAGATATCCTATAAATAAAAGCTCAGGTAGCTTCATGGGTAAGTTCTAGCAAACATTAAGGAATTAATATCAATCTTATATAGACTTTTTCCCCAAACAGGTAAGAAGGCAGTATTTTCCAACACATTGTATGATACCAATATTGTACAAAACCTAGGCAAAGGCATCATTAAAAATAAAGCAACACACAAATATCTCACAAGAATACAACTGCAAATATTTTCAGCAAAATATTAGGAAGCCAAGTTCATATGGTATTAACAAATAAGATTTTCCCTAGGAATACAGTGTTTTTGAACATGCAAAACTTTGTTAATCTAATATATATAAAAAATGAACAAAAGTATCTACAATCATTTAAATGTATATACACATATATACAATATATAATATAGATACCAAAAAAAGGAATTTGAGAAAACTCAACATTCTTTCATAATGAAACATTCAAAGTATTGGAATTGAAGAGAATGTCCTCAACACCATAAAGAACATCTATAGAAACCCCCAAGACAAACTGCTTTCCCCTAAGATCTAGGAAATGATAGGACACTCACTTATGCTGCTTCTATTCCATATTTCACTAAAGGGTCTATTTGGTCAGTTAGGAAAGAAGAAAATGTTTTACACAATCACCTTTCATGGATGACATAGTCTTTTATATAACTAATAAATTCACAAACATTTAATTATTTATGAAAATCTAATAAATTATCAAGATTATGAGATGCAAACTAAATCAAAAATTCTATACATTGTAACAAAAGAAAAAATCTACTTAGAGTAAGTTCAAAATCAATAAAATATGTATTAAGATGTTTAACAAAAGCATTGTAATACTAGTGACAAAACCCTAGAATACAGTTGAAAAGAATAAATTAAAGAAAATCTAAGTGAGTTGAAAATATCTCATGTCCACTTAGCTTTGCTAAAGTGGCAATCCTTCTCCCAGGAATGATGATGGTGGGGAGAATCAATGCAATCGCTGTTAAAAATCCTAGCTAGTATTTTTTAAAAGTAAGATTGACAAGATGTTCCTCAAATCCATATGGAAATACAAGGCATACAAAATCACCAGGCCAATCTTGAAAATAAGAAAGTTACGTTAGAAAATCTAAATTTTCCAACATACAGACTACTGCGCAATCACAGTATTCAGGGAAATGTAGCCATATCATGAACAATGAAATAGAATTCAAAGTCCAGGAAAAAAAACCTTATACTTACAAACTTACAGTGAATTGAATTTGTGGGATTAGCAAGACAAATCTGTATGTAAAGAATAGCCTTGTAAATAAATGGTGCTGAGAAAACTGGATAGCCAAAGTACAAACAAGCATGATGTTGTGCAAACATGTACAAAGTACATGATGTTGGAACCTTACCTAACACCAAATTGATTACCTAATGGTGGAATTAAAACCACACAATCCTAAGAGAATGCAAGAGTAAAACATCCATGGCCTTGAGTTGCCAGAGGATTCTGAGACAGGACACCGCATCACACATAGCAAGAGAAAAGGCAGATGGCTTGGCTTCAACAAAGTTTAAGGCTTTTATGTTTCAAAGGGCACCATGAAGAAAATGAAAGACTACTGGTGAAGCAATTCCCTTATGAGCAGGAGGAGCTGAGTCCAACCCCCAGAATCCACATTTAAAAAAAACTGTGGGGGCCACAGAGACCACCCAGTAAATAAAATGCCAGGAGGGCCTAAGTTTCTATCCTTAGCATCCACGTAAAAGCCCAGGGCTGCAGTGCATCTCTAGAACCCCAGCACTGTTGGGGCAGAGACAGGTGGAATACAGGGCTCACTGGTCAGCCAGTCTAGCTAAATCAGTGAATCCAGGTTCAGTGAAAAGATCCAGTCTCAAGAAATAAGGCGGAGAGTGATCCAATTCACCCTTCACCCTCTACGTTCTCTATGTACACACACACACACACACACACACACACACACACTTATGCATGCACACACATGCACATACTCAGACATAGTAACATATATGTGTAATCATAGTGCCAGGGATGAAGAGGCATCCACTCTAGCCTGCTTGGTGAGCTAGCTCCTATCTAGGGAGAGAGCATATTTCAAAAACAAGGTAGATTGCTCCTAAAAAATAACAGCTGGGCTGTCCTCTGGCCTCCACATGAATGGATACACTTGTGTACATAAACATACCTTCACACAAAGAACTCACAGAAATGAGAAAATATTTGCAAAACATTTATTTGATTAAAGACTTATGCCCAAATTATATAAAGAACGCATAACTCAAGAGAGAAAATACAGTTTTATTTTTATGAAGTTATTTACTTTACATCCCAATCACATCTTCCCCTCCCTCCTCTCCTCCCAGTGCCTTCCTCTCATCTTCCCTCTGCCCCACTCCTACTCCCCTTCTTCACAGAAAAAGGCAGGCCTCCCATAGATATCAACTAGCTTTGGCATATCAGGCTGCAATAAGATTAAGCCCATAAAGGCTAGACAAGGCATCTCAGTTAGGGGAAAGGGATCCAAAGGCAGGCAGTGTAGTCAGAGACAGTCCCTGCTCCCACTTTAGGAGTCCCATATGAAGACCCAGCTGCACAACCATTACATACGTGCAGAGGGCCTAGGCCTGTCCTATGCATGCTCTCTGGTTGGCGTTTCAGTCTCTATGAGTCCTTATGGACCCAGGTTAGTTGATTCTGTGGGTTTTCTTGTAGTGTCCTTAAATCTTCAGACTCCTACTATCCTTCCTCCCCATCTTCTGCAGTATTTCCCAAGCTCCACTTAATGTTTGTCTGTGTTCTTTGTATCAGTTTCAATTGGTTTCTGGGTGATACCTCTCTGATGACAGTTATGCTAGTATCCTGTCTAAAAGTATAACAGAATATCATTAATAGTGTCAGAGATGGGCTTCATCTCATGGCATGGGTCCCAAGTGGGCCAAGCATTTGTTGGTTCTTCCTTCAAATTCTGCTCAAAATACAACTTTAAAAGGGGCAAGAATTCATACTCCAAGAAATGGACATTTCTCTAAGAAAAATATAAATATATCTTAGTAAACATATAAAAAGACAGGTGCTACATTAGTTGTCTGGAAAATGTATATCAATTCTACAGTGAGATGCTAATTCAAACCCACTACAGGTGGCAAGAATCAAAAAGTCATATTATTACAAATTTTGGTGAAATTACAACACTCATATACCACCATTGAGAATGTTAAGTGGTGCAACTGCTTTGGAAAATGGCTTAGGAATTCCCCAAACTAACAGAGTAATTATGTTACCCAGCAATCCCACTCTTGATTATGTATCTATTAAAAAGGTAGTCATATGTTCAGGTGGCTACTGTTCACTGCCAACTAGACTGGAGAATGAGGCACATGTAGGTCAGTGTGCCTTCAAGCTCCAGAGAGAATTAAGTGAGTGGGAAAGACCCAGCTTGAACTTGAGTGGCTCTACCCTACAACCCTAGAGTCCTAGATCTGGCATAGGGAGAAAGGGGGGAAGCAAGGAGAGCCCTGGCACTCCCCTTTCTTCACTTTGTGGACCACCATGATGTGAATGGCTCTCTTACACCTCACCCATCCCACCAGAATGGGCAAGATCTCTCAAACTGAACAAAACATAACTTTCCTCCCTGAAGTTGCATTGAAGTCACAGTGATGAAAAAGACACCTAATACATATGTCCACACTAAAATTCCTATGATTACTGTCCTAATAACCCCACTAACACAAAGATGCATGCAACTTAAATATCTATTGATGGATGGATGGATGAATGGATGGATGGATGGATGGATGGATGGATGGATAAAACGTCATATATCTGTGTAATTTGATATGGATTCCAGGTATCAGACTCATCAGGCTTGGTAGTAAGCACCTTTACCTGCTGGCCATCTTGTCAGTCCCACTATGTAGTTCTTTAAAAGCCTTTGAAGTGGGTTAGTGGGAGGAACATGTAAGAGTTTGAATCTTCAGTCTAGAGAAGCCCCATAATGCTGCAGGCAGAGCTTACTGGACCATCTTGGTGGAGCTTCAGAAGGCTGCAGCGCCAAGGGAAGGACAGAGAGTGGAGACCTGCTTCCCGAGTCTTCAGTGAGGAAACAGGACTCTACTGGTGATGGCAGTAGGCCATTTGTGTGGTATTCTGGCATGGGATCTGGCTTCATTCTGCCTATGGCCTGAGAACTTGAATGAGGCATAATTAATGAATAATAGATTAATACGTTTGGCAGCAAAAATTTCAAGACACGATAGCATCTAGCCTGTGCTACAGCTACTGTTTGCTGCTCTTATCCAGGCGTCCAATGAGATAGATTGCCTGTGTCTCAGAAGAGGCTTTGGGTTTTGAGTGAGAGTTCCAAAGGCTTTGGAACTTTTAAAGCTTTGAGAGACTTTAAAGATGAACAAAACTTATTTTCCATTAAAAGATTGGCATGAACCTATAAAGAATAAGATTGGGAGTTTATGGCTTAAATATGTTTGAATGTCAAACTGACAAGGATGCTGGGCTTGTGGTGGCTAATCGTGTCAACTTGACAGGATGTAGAATTACCTAGGAGACAAATCTCTGGGTGTCTGCGAGGGAGATTTCAGATTGGGTTCAGTGAGGTGGTAAGATAGAAATAATTTCTTGGGTGACATCAATAAAATAAAACCAACCTTTGATCCAAAAAAAAAAAAAAGAACCCCACCCTTCTGTGTATTTCCCCACCAAGATGGCATACACCCTTCAACTGTGAACCACAGTAAGCCTTCCCTTAGGAAGCTGCTTTTATCAAATACTTTGTCATAATAGAGGCAGAAGTAAGTAATACCTAAACTAGCATAGCAGCCGTACATAGACTAGTGTCTTTAAAGATTACCCTGATCTGAACAGTCCTTATAGAATGAATGATACAATCCAATCTCCCCTTATTGTGTGCCTTGTGACTGAACTTCTGGCTACCATTTCCCAGGAAAACCATTAGCAGGAGTCAAGCCTTTATCATCCAAACTATAGATGTTGTCTAGGGACAGAGGGGCCAGTAACAGCAATGATGGCTAAAGATATGGGTTCCCTTGGGGAATCATTAAAATGTTCTAATATTGACTATGGTGATGGTTGCCAATATCTATGATAAAGATTAAAAAATACTTTAATTATTGGCTATCATGGGGTAAATTTTATGGTATAAAAATTATATGCCTATAAATCTGTAAAAAATATTAATTAATTCAAGTTGTAGTATAGACTTCAATGTAGGAACAGAATCTACTCAACACGTAGAGAATGGAAGAGCAAATCATCATATCCAGGCTCAGCAAAGCCTCTTAGCTATGACACACACAGCACAAGGACAATTGCCACACTGGACTTAGTCAAAACATAAATCTTCTATACTTCATTGAACTCCACCAAAACAGTAAAAAGATAGAATGGACCAACACATGCAAACTGCATCCAGTAAGAGGTTTGAATTTAAAATATATAGAGAACTCTAACAAAGGTAAACAAGACAGATCATAACAAATGCTGCCAAGGAGGGCCAGGGATCAAACCCCAGCACTCTGGTAGGATCAAACAGCCATAGCCATTCCGGGAGACAAATCAGTTCTTCCTCAGAATTATAGATAGTACCACCATGTGGCCCAGAAGTACTTCTTATCGTGTTTCCAAAAAGAATACAACCAGAATTAGGGATGTGGCTAATGGCAGAGCACTTACCTAGAATATATAAGAGCCATGGCCTCAGTCTCCCGCACTGCACTGATATTAACAATAGTAACTAAGCCAGATGTCTACGCCAAATATTTGTATGCAAATATTCATGGCAACTGTCTTCGCTGGGGTTTCTATTGGTGTAATAAGACACCATGACCAAATGAAACTCAGGAAGAAAGGGATTACTTCACTTCATACTGCCAAGTAATGTCTGTCAGTGAGCCACTCGAGACCAATATGAATGATCACATGGTGAAGGCACCTGCAGCCGGCCCCGAGCTCTGAATTCTGTTGCTAAGGGAAGCACGTGGCAATGGGGCTATGACCAATAACAAAGAAGTGACATCACATCACAGGGGTGACTGGGCTTGGCGCCATGCCTATTGTCCTAGATTATTTGGGAGGCTAAACAGAAGAATCATTTGGTCCCAGATGTTCAAGGCCAGCCTGTTAAAAAAAAGAAAATTAAGTATTTCAGTGCTAAGAGTAAGGGCTGCGGGTACTCTCACTGGTGTGGGAGGTGCTAGAGGGATGTTTAGACTGAGAGGGGGAGGGGAAAGAGAGAGAAGGAGAGAGACAGACAGACAGACAGACAGACAGATTGAGGGAGATAGAGACAAATGCATATGTCTACATGCCCTAGATTACAAGGCCTTGTCAGGCATCAGGGGGAGGCGTGGTCCTTGGTCTGGTGAAGGCTCAATAGACGCTCCAATGAAGGGAAATGGAGCGGGGACAGGAGGGGCGAGTGGGTCGGGTGGAGGGGCATATACTCGGAGGCAGGGGGTGGGAGGAGGGATTGTGGTTTTTCAGGGAGGGGGGAAACCGGGAAAGGTTTTAGAATTTAAAATGTAAATGAAGATTATATTCAATAAAAATAAATAAATAGATAGATAAATAAATAAGTAAACAAATAAATAGAATTAAAACCATAAATGCAAAAAAATAAAAGTTAAAAACTCTTGCACCTTCACTGTCTGGCACAAGAAAGTACCCTGATTACACTATAGTCATGACAAAAATTCAAAAATTCAATGTGCATGCAAGCCTTTCCGCTCAGCACCCTATGGTGTATTTTGGGACGTCTATAGTTGATACAGGCCGTAGAGCATTGTCCCAGAGTCTGCCTTCCCTCCCGTGGGGCTGAGGAGAGCTCTCTTCCCCACTTCAACCCCCGTGACAAGGCCCTGTATAAAGTTCTACAAGACTTCTAGTCTGTGGAGTGGGTTAACACAAAACTCAAGAGTGACTTAATCTGTTGTCAGCCACTAACCTCTTAGTGTGGTCTGGAGCACACCTAATTAGACTTCTTATCCATTCACCTAAGAGATGGCAACCTAGCCTGACTGCCTGGAGGCCGTTTAGTGTCATCACAACCTGGGGCTTGTGGAGAGCACGAGAAGCCAATATCTCGTCCCTTTCTTAAATCTTATTTTACTCCCCCCTTCCACTCAGCTGCTCTCTTCAGTAGTCCTGCTCCCACCCATGGCCCCATTTCCGGTCAGGAAACGCTGAACTTTGCACTGTCTGCACAATCATGAAGTTCCCCTTTCACATAGATCTTCGGGCTTCCAGATTATGGAAGTTGAGCTAGACAATACTTCCAAGAACAAGGCTGGCATGACTCAGTAGCCCATCTGGAAAGGGGCAGGGAAAGGGCCCAGGTCAGAGTTCCGTGGCCCCTGGCCCTCACTGACTGCACCCTCCGTGGGTGTGACACAGTATACTGTGGTCTGAGGGCTCTCACATCCCTGACCTAATACATCTGTGTCTTTCAGTTTTCATTCATTATGCTCTGAAGACCAGCCATTGACACATCTAGACAGCCTTTCATTTTAATTTCTGTATCGTTAAATGTATCACACATTTTGGGTTTTGTGCTTCTGAAAACTGAACCCGGGACCTGTTAAATGGTAAGCAAGCAAGCACTCTACCCCGAGCCCCAGAAGCATCATTCTTAGGTACCACTTTACTATTTTTATTTGGCTACCTGCTGGTGAACACATGAGTACCTCCTAGTGCTTTCAGACTGAGCCCAGTGAGCTTTCTGCCCATGCTTTCATGAGAGAATTACTCTGGGGAATATGTCTAGACGCAGATCTGTGGGATTACTAAGTATGTGCATCATCTGAGTTCTCTAGATCTTGGTAATTGTTTGCCCAGCTGTCCAGACACGCTCCACCCTTAGCCTGTGTTGCTGTATGATGCCATTCCCCTGTAACACCAACACATTCTACATGAGACATTTTTACTCTTGCCTGCCTAATGAGTGGGATTGTGTCTCATTTCTTCTTCAGAAATTGCGACATGTTCATGCGTTATGCATAAGCACTACAGACTGAGCCAATGACTCTCCCACTGGTGAACATACAGCTTAATCCCTACTTATGTTTGTTTTGAATATTACAAACAGAGAAGTAACCTGTATATCTGATATAGAAGTCCTTTAATCATTGGCAGATCTTTCTCCAGAACATTAATCTCTTGACTCAGAACAGCTCTTAATCTCACAGATAAAATGAGATTCTGTGTTGTGATGCAAACGTGAATGGTCCTGGCCTGGTTGACTTGGGTGAGCGCTCTGAATGCTGCATTCCCACACAGAAGCAACTGCATAAACATCCATACCCACAGAATAAGAGAGAGCCTTAACCCAAAGCCTTTTTTTTTTACATTTTTTCTTTTTTTATTTAATTTTTATTTCTATATTCTATGTTTACATTCCAAAGGCTTTCCCCTTTCCCAGTTCCCCCCCACCATATGTCCCATAATTCCTCTCCCCCCCAGCTATTCCCCAATCATCCCCCCCACATGATTTCTCTGTTCTGGGTCTACAAAACTGGATCCAATCTTTACAGGCCCAGGGTCCTCTCCTTTCTTCTTCTTGGGAGTCATTTGACTTGCTAATTGTGCCTTGAGCATTTAGGGCTTCTGGGCTCATTAATATCCACTTATCAGTGATTGCATTTCATGTGTATTCTTTTGTGATTGGGTTAGCTCACTTAGGATGATATTTTCCAGATCTAACCATTTACCTACAAATTGCATGAGTTCATTATTTTTAATTGCTGAGTAGTACTCCATTGTATAAATATACCACATTTTCTGTATCCATTCCTCTTTTGAGGGATATCTGGGCTCCTTCCAATTTCTGGCTATTATAAACAAGGCTGCTATAAACATAGTGGATCATGTGTCTTTATTGTATGCAGGAGAATCCTCTGGGTATATGCCCAGGAGTGGTATGCCAGGGTCCTCTGGAAGTGACATGCCCAGTTTTCTGAGGAACCGCCACACTGATTTCCAGAGCGGTTTTACCATTTTGCAATCCCACCAACAGTGGAGGAGTGTTCCTCTTTCTCCACATCCTTGCCAGCATTTGTTGTCCCTTGAGTTTTTAATCTTAGCCATTCTGACTGGTGTGAGGTGGAATCTCAGGGTTGTTTTGATTTGCATTTCCCTGATGACTAATGATGTTGAACATCTCTTAAGGTGTTTCTCGGCCATCCGAATTTCTTCTGGTGAAAATTCTTTGTTTAGCTCTGTACCCCATTTTTTGATAGGGTTATTTGGTTATTTGGGGTCTAACTTCTTGAGTTCTTTGTATATATTGGATATTAGCCCTCTGTCGGATGTGGGGTTGGTGAAGATCATTTCCCACGTTGTTGGTTGCCGTTTTGTCCTTCTGACGGTGTCCTTTGCCTTACAGAAACTTTGTAATTTTATGAGGTCCCATTTGTCAATTCTTGATCTTAGAGCATAAGCTATTGGTGTTCTGTTCAGGAACTTTCCCCCTGTGCCCATGTCCTCCAGGGTCTTCCCAAGTTTCTTTTCTAATAGTTTCAGTGTGTCAGGTTTTATGTGGAGGTCCTTGATCCACTTGAAGCACATCAATGGGAACATTGGTTGCATGAGCTACATCAAATTGGGGGAAACCTGCTACAGGTTGCCTGGCGGTAGTCTCAGCTTTGGGGTGAAAAAAGCAGCTGCTGGTGTGTTCACACAGTCCACAGACTTTACCTGATGTTTGGAAGGATGATATGTCAGACATAGAGGCAGGTGATGATCGGCTATTAAAGACACAAAAGGTGGCCCAAGATCATTTTTCTCTAGATCAACACGCCAAGTCTTTACAATAACGAAGTTCCCATGAGCTAATCAGCCTTGTAAAACCTTTAGAATAAGTGGAGCTTTCTTTTCTGAGAACATTAGTTCACAGTTGTGTTGGGCAAGTGTCACATTTTGCGCATGCAGAAGCCAAGTGTCGTTTTATGTCCTCTGACAATAAGAAGGCTCATTCTGAGGAGCTGATAAACAGGAGGCAGAGCAGCCAGGAGACCCGTCTTCAGAAGAGAGAGGAAGGTAAAGGTGTTTAGGAAGGCATCCTTACTTATCCCAGTTTTACTAGCTATCATGATCTCAATATGACTTATTTCCTCCCTCTGCATCTGACAAAACATTTACATATAGCATAAAATAGTAATATTATCCCAAAAGTTAAAATAATTAAACTCACAGTCTAAAGGAGACAAAGGCAGTAAGTAAGGAAGGGAAGCAGGCTACTAGCCAGCCAAAAAGTCTTTGTTTAAATTCACCACAAATATGTATAATTTTATCTGTCAATTAAATAAATGAGAGCATTAAAATAAATTAAAACAGCTATTTTTCAAAATCCTTTTATAATTTAATTAAAATATGATTATATCACTTCTCTCCTAACTCCTCCCTTTCGATGTCTACCCATCCCCCAACTCACAGTCTCCTCTTTATTTTAACCCTTGTTGGTAAATATACATAAAAGCCAGTCAACATATAAATATGACCTGCTGAGCCCTGTCCCCTAAGTGTTGCCAGCATGTGTTTGTCTCTAGGGCTGACCTTTTGGTATTACATAGTAAACCAGGTCATTCATCTCTGCAGCTGTTAACTGCTTGTAGGTCTTCATCTAGGAGTGGAGCCCCTGAGATTTCTCCCAGTCTGTGTTGGGATGACAATTGTTTTGGAATTGTTCAGGTGTTTGCATGGCACAAAGATGGCACTTAAATAGTATTCATTCATTATAGAATGAGTACACTTTTTGTCCTTTAAGAGACTGATCAGTTCCCACGCCGACTGTAATCTTTTCTATTTCTTTGTTGAAATCTTACTTTATCGATCATGTCTCTATGAGGACAGGTGTCTTTTTACAGTAAATTGCACCATCTACCCCTCCGTGAGCTCTCTCCCTCCAAATCAGATGTCTTTTCTGCCCCTTCCTTATTTCTAGCTAGTTGAGCCTTGTGGCCTTCCTCCATGGAGTTGAGGTTTTTTGTTTCCCCCGCTGGCCTATTTATGTCAGTGGGTATGGAGACCTTTGGCTTCTGCGGGTTGACTTGTCTGTATGTCTCCTTCAGTGGAAGGGACTTGGGTGTCTGGCTTCAGAGGCCAGTAGCAAGCTTTCTGGCAAATTGCTGCGTTCTCACACAATGCTCTCATCTGCAAAGGAGGAAAAATGATAGCCCCCTGGTGCCATATCCTGAGAACGTTTTTCTGAGCTAACAAAACAATTTCCAAACTCTGCAGAAAATTTGTATGGAAATTTGAGGCAGGTGAAATGGCTTGGGTCATAAAAGCACTCTGATTAGCAAGCCTGATGAGCAGAGTCCATCCTCTACTCATGACTTGCTGCTGGGAGAACCAACTCCCCAGTCCTCAGAGGGAGGTCCCGTTTGACCCAGAAGGGGCTAGTTAGGAACCTGGAGCTTTAAGAAACAAAGCAGCCTGGAGAGCTGCAACCGCACCTCCTGAAGCCCCGCCCACAGCACAGTGCCTCAGCAAGCTGAAGGATGCTTTCTCCCTTCCCTGCTGCAAACAAGCCCAGCCTTCCCACTGCTCCCAAAGCAAGGGACACTTTGAATCCTGGCCCACTTCTTATCTACTCTCGCCTGAATTCTGGATCAAAGTACCTCATAGCACCTACCCCTTCCAGGAAAACATAAGAATCCTCTTAGTTCCCCATTCTTCCTTCAATGGCAGTCTGGGATTAAGTCCCCGATATGGTAGTCAGCATTATTAAAGGATCTGTTTACCTGAAATACATCTCAACAGGGTTTTGATGTTATTTTTGTTTGCTTTTGTTTTTGAGAGAGAGAGAGAGTCTCACTGTATAGCCTTAGCCCACCCGGAAGTACCTAATGTAGAGCAGGCTGGCCTCAGACTCACAGAGATCCATCTGCCTCTGCTTCCCGAGTGCTTGGGTTAAAGATGTGCACCACCTGGATGGCTCTGCCTGTCTATTTTTAAACCAGCACTCAATGCTGTGCACACAGCTCACATGTGCTCACACGTATCGGCTACACTCAAGTTAATAATAAATATAATTTTAAAAATAAAATAAGGTAAAGTAAAATGTGAACGCTATCCCTGGTACACGTGTCACCTGGTACACTGGATCAGCCCCACTCCACCCTCTGAAGTCACTGCATCCTTTGAATGCCAAGCACGAAGAGCAAAAGCATTCATGTGATTGATGATGGTTGGCTGGTGGCTGGTCATACAGTGGGGTCTCCCAATAGCTGGCTCACTTTTGGATATGTATTGGAGACACCTCTATTTATTTTTCCAAATAAAACAACATTTTTACACTGTTCTTATTTTTATACTTACTAATATACTTGTGGTAAAGGGCACAGAACAATAAAAATGGAAGGTTTTCATAAAGCCTGCTGAGGAGGGTCTAGAAGTTAGACAGTTCTCTGATAGACAGTAGGACCACAAATAGATATAAAAAATTTTTTATTTAAAAAATGGCCAACATCCAGGTTTTTCCTCACACTCTTGACCTGAGACAAAGCCATAAAGGCCTGGAGAGTATTTCTCCCACCAGTAGGCCGTAGCGCCCCCTGGTGGTGGAATGGTTAACAAATTCAAAGCTACATTAGGCTGTTTACCCTAAGAGAAGGGCCTATCAATCAGCACCTCTGTTCTTTGTTCAAACTGATGACCCTTAAATTAGGGGAGGCACATTCCTCAAAGACCCGGAGACCTCAGGTTATAGAGGAGAGACTAGGTTTCCAACGACGCTCTTGGACCTATAATATTACAAACTCCACAAACTCATTCGAAGTTTCAATCATTCCATCAGCTCTGTTTGTGCACGCAGTTTCTTTCCAAGAATGTTCATTTCTAAGAGCATCAGCCAGACACCAAGGAGAAGATGAGGAATCTGCACGGTGGCAGTGCAAGGTCATGTTAAAGTCCTGAAGACTTCTCCATCTCCAAAACCTGCGTCCCTAAAGGGCATTTTAATGGCAAGGAAAGTCAGGAATATACATGAAAACTGAGCTCAGGATGAATATGTCAGCGTTTAAACAAAACCAATTTATTTTCCCTGTCCCAAGTGGATGAACAGGATTTTGTTTTCATTAGTTTGTTCTCAGAGAGTGTTCAGTGAGTGTCCGATGCATGAAGGCTGTAAGAGTCAATCATTCTCACTGTAGTTGGCCTCTGCTTCTCTCCAGAGGGAACTACTTGGGCTGTGCACCTCTAACCCTGCTGCAGGCCAGATGTTATAGGGGCACTCCCTCAGCGGTCTGCACCCGGTGTTCTTCCTCACTTCCTCGAACGCCCTATGATTCCACCACTGAAAACTGTCTCCTTCCCCAATCACCACACACAGAATCAGGATGTCCATTGACCAAGCTGGCTGGACATTTGACACTGGCTGAGTGTGTCATAGGAACCTCAAGCCCTCGTCCAGGCAGACCCCTCTAAGAGGCTGGGCATGTTCGAAGTCACCTGTATTAAGTGAGGTCTCTAGGATCTTCCTCGCTCCTTCCTATGCACGAGTGCACATCTGTTCCATTCACTAACTTTTGGTATAAGTCAGTCTCACATCTCCACTGTTGTGATCATGCCATAGCACAAATGGTTGCCATCCAACGTTGCAAAGATTTCCTGGTGCCTCTGCTTATAGTCCATTGAGCTTATAATGGGAAATAGACCATGGTGGATAACCTTGTCTGACAACATGGCAGCCTCAGCTCAGAGGACAGCCGAAAGGGCCATCTCTAACAGCAGTGTTTTCACTTTTCTCATGCTAGATGGATGGAGTGGAACCCAGGCTTCCCTTTGAGTATTGATGCCAAATGCCACAAGGATCTGCCCCGAGATATCCAGTTCGATAGTGAGAAAGGAGTGGACTTTGTTCTGAACTACTCAAAAGCGTAAGTTTGAGGAACTCCAGGGTATGGGTGGCCCGTCGGATAGCTGGGGATCTCAAAGAAAAAGCACACCATTCCAACTCAAGTGTCTGGACAAGGCAAGCTGTTCTCTGGATCAGAAGGGCAGCCACACACCAAGGCAGGAATTGCAGGTGCTTATTCCAACTCAGGTGGTGATTGTATTTTCCCCATTGACCAGGATCCAACTCACAGCCTTAACGAGCTAATCTGGAAAGACTTGGCACACACGAAATGAAGGAAGGGGAAAGGGGTCACTGATCCAGGCCATCAAATGCCTGGAATACAGCAATAGACCTTTGTATAAATAAAGATTTGCTGGGGGAGGGGAAATTAAAGCATTTCCATAGAAACCCAAGGTTATCGGGAGGGGGCAGTAAAAAGATTTTAATTTCTTGTCCTGAACACAAATTTTAGAGCATATGATAGAAAACACTTGTATTTGATCTTTCTTATAATAGGACCCTCATTCTTTTCCTTTACGGGCCTTGAACCGGGGGAGCAGTTCAGCTGAACACCGTTCCCCATGTGTTTGTTCTATCCAGGCCAGGAGGTTAGTTTCTCATGGGAAATTGCAAGATGGCTTAGGTCTAAACAGCCTTGACCCAAAAGTCGTCCAACCCTGCATGCCTGTGCTCTCAGCTCAAAGCAGAGGCTGTTCTTATCACACTCCATCTCCACTCCCAATTCAGTCTGCAACCAGTCTACTCGAAGATGTTGTGTGACAATGACTCAGATGTCACTGTTGGTCACATGACTTGGATCCCTGTGCATTTGTCTTAGGGACCTCATGAAGTAGGTAGATGTGTTTATCACTGTTCTATTGCTGCCAAGAGACACTAAGACCAAGGCAATTCTTATAAAAGAAAGCATTTAATAGGGAGCTTGCTCATAGTTCCAGAGATTAGTTCATGATCATCATGGTGGGAATTATGGCGGCAGAGATGATGCTGGAGAGGTAGCCCAGAGCTTTGCGTGCTGACCCACAGGCGGACACAGAGAGAGAGAGAAACCTGGATCCAGCGTGGGCTTTTGAAACATTAAAGCCCAACTTCAGTTCCCTCCAACAAGGACACATCTATTCCAGCAAGGCAATATCTCCTAATCCTTGTAACCCTTTCAACACTGAACTCCGGGTTACATGTCTGCACTGGAGTTACTGCAGGATGCTAGCACCAAAAATATAGACCTTTCAGCTCATCGAGGTTAGCAAGGACCCCTTTCATGCTATACTTTGGCTCTTAGAGAATTTTTGTAATCATACAAACCTAGAAAACCCTAAACTCACGAAGCACAATTGAGTCTTATACTCCCCCAGGAACTTTTAGTACTTCCCAGCACCCAGCACAACCATAGACAAGTCTCCCAGAGAGGAACTTGACCACCTGCACATCTAGCAGGCAGCCAGGGCTGAGGACCATGAGTCAGTCGCTTGATCAGGGTGTTTTCACAGCTATTGTTGATCATTTCTAGGTAAGAAAATCAAGATTCCAGTGGGTTAAAATAAAATAACTTACATATATATCTACACCCATGTATAATACATAATTAATATATAAACCAACTATGGTGGTCTGAATGAGAAATTACCTTGTAGGCTTGGGCATTTGAACACTTAGTACCCAGTTGGTGCCGGCTTTCGAGGCATGAAGGATGTGAGAATGAAGGGGTTGTGGCTTCTTCCTCCATGGTTTTAGAAAGTCACTAAGGTCAGGCACGGAGTGTCAAGGGTATCCCTGTGTGAAGACCGCAAGAGCAAAAGGCTCTGAGAGGCTATTGCATCAAGCTGTACAAGTGTGGCCTGGGTTGCAGTGGAGACCCCAAGATTTTGGAGATGTCAGAGCTGAGAGATACATACATAGAAGAGCTGCATACACAGATTGGAATCAGCCCAAGAGAAATATATGTGGTAGTCAGCAAAGTTGGAAGAGAAGAGCCATCTAAGCCCTTTGACTGTAGGCACAGGGCTAAAGGATTGGGGGTGTGCCCTGCTGGGTTTCAGTCTTGCTTTGATCCAGTATGTCCCCCACTATGCCTACTTTCCTCCCTTTTGGAATGGTAATGTATATTCTGTGTGGAAGCGTGTATTTTACGGGAGTTATAAATTAAGAGATTGCCTTGAGTCTCAGAAGAGACTTTGGGCTTTTAAACAGGGCTGAGCTTGCAAGGCTCTGGGGACTTCTACAGTTGGACTAAATGCATTTTGGATTATGATATGGTGGTCCCAGGCCTATGGGACCAGAGAGTTGAGTGTGGCTTAAGTGAAAAAATGCCCATAGGCTTGGGGTGGGAAGCATTTGGTACACTATTTGGGGACGCTTAGGAGGGGCAGCCTGGCTGCGGAAATAACGCACGAGGGGCAGATTTTAAGAGTTTAAGGTCTTTCCCCATTCATGGTTTGTGCTCTGCATGAATGAACACATGCAGAGGTGGGATTCAGAGCCTTTCCAGAGGGCACAGGCCTGGACACTTACACAGCTGGGGGTCAGTAGGAAGAGCATCTGCAACAGGCCTGTTTCTGCCCTGGTCCCAGGAAGCCAGCATCTCCCCTTGGAACCGCCTGGGCTATCAGGGGGCCCCCAAATATGAAGTAAAGACACTCTGCAAAGGCATAGTGGGTGGGCAAGGTGACCTGTCCCCTGGTTTGCAGGATGGAGAACCTGTTCATCAATCGCTTCATGCACATGTTCCAGTCTTCCTGGAATGACTTTGCTGACTTCGAGAAAATCTTCGTCAAAATCAGCAACACTATTTCTGGTAAGAGGGATGGATCTTGGGTTTCTGAGGACGGGAGAATTTATTTTTCTGTCTGAGCCTTGCAAACATCCAACCCAGGCACCCTCAACATCATCTCACCAGGAGTATCAAGTCTATTTGGACTGTTTCTTTACATACATAAGACATTTCTCCTTCTACACAGAGCCAAGGCAGAACTGGGGCTACAGCAAAGTAGCTTTGGAGGCCGAAGTGATGGCTGAGCAATTCTGCTCTTGTGAAGGACTCGAGTGCAGTTCCAAACATCCACACTAGGTGGCTCACAACCACCAATAACTTCAGCTACAGGGGACCCAAAGTCTCTGGTCTCTGGAGACACCTGTGCATGCACACCACACACACACACACACACACACACACACACACACTTAATAGTAGTAACAACAAAATTTAAAGCAATGGGGTCCTTAGGACCAGAGTTCATTTGGTTGGAGCCCTGGCACTGTCCTGGACAGTAATAGATGAAGAGTCATGACAGCCATCACTCTTTAAGGAGGCAGAAATGGTAGAATAAAGATGCTGTACTGGTTGGTTTTGTGTGTCAACTTGACACAGGCTGGAGTTATCACAGAGAAAAGAGCTTCAGTTGGGGAAGTGCCTCCATGAGATCCAGCTGTGGGGCATTTTCTCAATTAGTGATCAAGGGGGAAGGGCCCCTTGTAGGTGGTACCATCTCTGGCTGGTATTCTTGGGTTCTATAAGAGAGCAGGCTGAGCAAGCCAGGGGAAGCAAGCCAGTACAGAACATCCCTCCATGGCCTCTGCATCAGCTCCTGCTTCCTGACCTGCTTGAGCTCCAGTCCTGACTTCCTTTAGTGATGAACAGCTGTGTGGAAGTATAAGCTGAATAAACCCTTTCCTCCCCAACTTGCTTCTTGGTCATGATGTTTGTGCAGGAATAGAAACCCTGACTAAGACAGATGCTAACCAGCCGGGCATGGTGGCTCACACCTTTAATCCCAGCACTTGGGAGGCAGAGGCAGGCGGATTTCTGAGTTCGAGGCCAGCCTGGTCTACAAAGTGAGTTCCAGGACAGCCAGGGCTATACAGAGAAACCCTGTCTCAAAAAACAAAAAACAAACAAACAAACAAACAAAAAAGACAGATGCTAACCTCAGCAGGAGGATCCAGCATTCTCTCTTTTCATCTTGGGCTGAAGGACCAGAGACCTTGAGAAGAGCAAGTGCCTGGGAGTCTTACTGTTCACTAAGGCATAGCTCTGGGGAAACTAGCTGCATAGTCTGACTCAGCAATGATGGGAATGACAAGTGAGAAGACCCTGATGTCCCCCCAACAAGGGCTCCCTTCAAAGACTTGTCCTCCTTCAGGATCACGGGATCCTGCCCAGCCATCCTATCTAGATTATTCTCTTCCACAGAGCGAGTCAAGAACCACTGGCAGGAGGACCTCATGTTTGGCTACCAGTTCCTGAACGGCTGCAACCCAGTACTCATCAAGCGCTGCACAGAGTTGCCCCAGAAGCTCCCAGTGACCACAGAGATGGTGGAGTGCAGCCTAGAGAGGCAGCTCACTTTAGAACAGGAAGTACAGGTAGGCCTGCTTGCTGAAGACCTAGTCTTTCCACAGTAGCCATTTCCTGTTGTTCAATGCTTGCTGATTCCCAGACTACTACTGGCTTGTCTGTTTGATTGACAGTGTGAAATCGGTAGTTTCTTCCTTCTCCTGGCTGCAGCATCCATGAGGGTCTTGGGCACTGTGCAAGCCACATGCAGTCACAGGAGGGGCTGTATCCACACAATCCTCACATCCGCAAACACAGTATCAGTATGTTCAATGTCCATATCAATTACAAGAGGGCTTGCAGTGTGACATTCCCTGTGACAGGTGTGTTCTACACAGTCACCAAATTGTCACCTGCTTTACAAAGGTGAGAAAACTCGATAAGGAAGTAGACTTTGTGTAGGTAGAATTTATTGCTAATTAGAAGCATAGGTACTACCTGTCCCTCACACGCTTTCCCAAGCCAGTCTCTCCTAGCTCTCACTTGCAGGCTCAAGCCCTCATTCCCAGTTCCAAGGCTGATCTTGTCTTGAGGCAGAGTTCAAATTGAATTAGCTTGTATCCGATGGGATCTTCCAGGCATTTCCATGCTAGATTTTAGTTTGCGTGCTGATAGTCCCAACAGCAACCCTCAGCATATTGTCTTCACCATCTCCCCGTACAGCCAGGACCACTGGGCCTCCATCTCCAGCTGTTCATGCAACCTCTGTTGCCTCTGCTCACCCAAACACAGACACTCCAAACACATATCATCCAGCCCTAACTTCCTGCCTACATGACTTTGGGAGGTTACTTAGCCAACTGAAGTGGGGGTCCTGATCCACGTAGGGAGTCCTTCCCCATTCATCAGGACCTTCCTGGTATCTGGCATACTTTCTAGGCATGTAGCCAGCCAGCAACAACAATAACTCCTTACACCCACCCCATGCACAGAAAATAAGCCCATCTTAGACCTGATTGGGACCTATACCACCACAATCGCCCCTAGACACCCAAAAATAGGGCCTTGCCTGTTCTCCAAGACAAGGCAATGTCTTCTTCCTGGCAAGTCCCTACCAACTCCAGGGAAAGTGGCTTATGGGTTATCTTCACTTTGAGTTGACCCATCAAACACATGATGATGATGCTCTTTGGTGATTTATATCACAAGGCAAAAATCTAGTAATCTAACAGCCACTACTGATTAAACTCATACTGCCTTGTCTCTTATGCTGTCCCCAACTACCACACCAGAACAGTTCACAGGGCCCTCCATCATCCTTGCCACCTTTCCTTGACAACCTCAGTGACATGTTAAACTCAAAGCTCATAAATTGCTTTTGTGTTCAGTATTGAGAATTGGCCCCAAAGCCTCACATGTCTTAGCAAGCTCTCTTCCACTGAACTACATTACCAACCCCAAAATATTTTTTAAATCTTTTCCAATGACATTTATTTTGGGAACATGAATAGAAGAACCTCTCAAGGACCCTGTTTTCCCCATATCTGTAGAGAGTAGCCCAACCCTCCCATCTCCTCCTTTCCTGGGCACCCTGTCCTGGATGACAGTGGCTAATTTGCCCAGTGCTGAACTTGATCTAAGTGAAGTCCTCCAGCTACAGCTGTGTGTCCGGTTTCTCCCACGGACACTTTCTGGCCTCATCAAACCACCCTCAGAGTGGCCTTTCGACTTCTTTCCTGAGCATCAAGCAGCGTTCAGTCACAATGAACCTGAGTTAGTCATGGCCAGTCTTTCATCTTAGCTTTGAAAATAATTAGAAAGCAGAAAATAAATATGTAAACCGGATTTGGAGCTGGGAAACCAGACCTATGTGTTTTGAATGTCATTTGTACCCAAAGTTTTAGGGTAAAAGCCTGGGTTCCTGAGGCCCAGACAGGCTAGGTTTGACCACCCAGCCCCATACACAAACAAAAGAGACAGGTAACAAGGGGGGAAAAAGAGAAAGATTTAATCAATATGGACACACAGGAGGGAAGAGATAATGGGGCCCGGTGACCCCTAAATCCATCTTGGGGCACTATCATGAGTTTTAAGTTTAAATAGAGGAAGTCCTGGGCCAGGGGACAAGATGTGGCTTAATAAGAGGTCCCAGTCCTTTTGACCTTTGGTTTGGTACTGCAACTAGTCCAAACAAGTCTTCATTGCTGATTGGTGGGATGGAGCTGGTTTCCACAATATGGTTACTTCTGCCCCAGACTGGAGATCTGTAGTATTGCTATCCTGGTACGTGTGTGAGTGTGTGTGTGTGTGTGTGTGTGTGTGTGTGTGTGTGTGTGTGTCTGACTGTCTGTCTGTCTATCTGTCCTGGTAGGTGTTACCTGTTTACCTGTTTCTGGGACCCAAGACGGTGACATATTTTAGATTTTTGCAGCAAATATTTTGGCTCAAATAAACCTCCGAACCACGAAGGAGGAAGCTCAGAACTTCCTTTCTGTTCAATATGATACATGGCTGGGCTGCTGCAGAAACATCACTGTGTTGAATGTAAATGTAAAATATATTGTTATATTAATATACCGCAGGAGAGAATGAGGACTTAGCTTTGTGACCTTGGCCTTGAAGAGAGAGGAAGGTAGGTTAGACAGACTCCTCCAGTGATCAGCACACTGACTTGCAGGCTCTGCAGGGGTCTGACAAAGGCAGGGAGAGCGGGCTGCTGTCCTGCATTTAGCTACTACACACAGTCAAGTGAAGAACCATCCATTCTTAGTAACATAGTTTCTAGTGTTTGTTACACACCAAGTTACAGGGAGGATGCATGCATGGGGGTGCGGCACGCATGTCCGGAAGACCATTTGTCACACCCCACCCCTGGCCTGGCTCTCAGGTCCACTTCCACTTCAAGTAGCTTGAATATATGTGGCTGCCTCCCACAGGAAGGGAACATTTTCATCGTTGATTACGAGCTGCTGGACGGCATCGATGCTAACAAAACTGACCCCTGTACACACCAGTTCCTGGCCGCCCCCATCTGCCTGCTCTATAAGAACCTGGCCAACAAGATCGTTCCCATCGCCATCCAGGTAGGTGGCTGCTCAGCTCCAGCCCTTGTGTACGGCGTGTACCTCAAGGGTCGGGTGCAGGGTTAGAGGCGGGGGCGTCTGGGACAGCACCATCCGCTCCCCTGAGGGCCACTAGAAGCTTTCACTCTAGCTTTTTCTGGGGTGGGAGAGAAAAAGGAGCTATTGGGGCTCACTGCTGCTGTGAAAAGGCAGTCTGCACCACAAGAGGCAGACAGTGGCTTTCCTGGGTACCTTTGAGAAATTCCCTACTGAGTCTAAGCAGTGGGGAGGGCTTGACCTGCAGTGACATGCTGTCCCACCTCCTGACGAGTGTTCGCAAATTGACATGCCCATGCAAGCCGGATAGGTGAAGCTTGGAAACAGAAGCCACTGAGCTATGCTGGAGACTGCACCAGTCCAGGAACATTTTCTTCCATACAAGTAGAGGCTTGCAACCCCGAGGACAGAGGAGGGCCATGGGTGTACTCTCGTGGGTGAGGGGGTAACCCCGAGGACAGAGGAGGGCCATGGGTGTACTCTCGTGGGTGAGGGGGGCAGGCAGGCACCGGGTTTCACCTACCTGCACTGTGAGAGCCAATGCTCAGACAGCAATGAAGAGGTTAAGAAGGGCAAAGCAGGTCTCAGTGAAGGTGCCTGGGGGACAGGGCTTTACAGAGACCCCTGCGGGATGGAAAGCATAGCATTTAGCACACAGTGTCTGTGACCTGGACGCTGGGTATAATGGGAATATTATCGGTGACATGCAGGCCTCTACACAGCCCAAAAGCCTTTGCCTGAGAAAGCTTAGAAATCCTGAAAAAAAATGCTGTATGTTTAGTGCCTAAGAACAGACACTATGCTTGATCTTAGACAAAAGACCAAGAAGCAGTAAAACTGTGACACATTTTAAATTTTCCAGCAAATTTGTTAGTTTCAAGTAAACCTCTAAACCGCAGGAGAAGCAGTTTATTCCCGAATGGGTCACTGCAGAAACATTGCTGTGTTGAATGTAGATAGAAAATATGCTGTTGTCCCAGACCTGGAGGAGAAACTTACCACATAAAGAAGTGTATGGATCGCTGACATCCTAAATGTTCTGGATCCTAGAGTATATGATCATCCGGTTTCACACAGTACCTGTCTCCATTTGTGTAATTGTCACATTACTGCTCTCAACCATTTTCCCCAGGCAAGGAGACTAAGGTTCAGGTGCTATAAAAAGCCACAGGGCTGAGATGCAAGCCAGCTGTCTCAAGCCTGAAATTTAGTTTATGTTTATAATCCCAGGTTGTTGGTTTAAGGCCAGCCAGGGATAGAGTGATGCCCAGTGTCAAAATGTTTAATTAATCAATTAATCAATCAATCAAATCAGTTGGCTGCATATCTATACCCCCAGCCTCCCAGCCCCCCACTCCTCTAAACTCCAAGAGTTCTGGGCCTCTTATCAGAGAAAACTCTATGTGTAAGAAGCTGACGCATCAAATGAAGGCACAGGGGATGTGGGAAATCACCGCTGGAAGATGCCAGGAAAGGGATGGGTTACCACTGACAGGTGTTCTGAAATAGCCTGTTCCAGACGTGTGTTTATTAGAGCCAGGGGCCTGGCTCAAATCTCAGCTCTTTCCATTGTTAGCAGGAAGTACAGCATTGGGCACACCACAGGACATGGTTAACCCTTTCTCTATGGCTGCCCAGAAGAATTAATACAGCCCAGGGCAGTGGTAGCTGCAGTCACTGGGCCAACCCTTGAGCAGGGCCCACAGCTGCTGTAACAGGGTGGATTCCAGGCTGAGCTGTAAGAGGCCCATGGGTCTCTGAGTTGAGGCTGGCAAGGCCAGGACAATTTAAGAAGTTCTGAGAGGTCCTCTGCTGAGACTGCACTGACTCAGCCTTTCTGAGGATCAACAGAGCATCACGCTGGAGGATGGAGATCATGGCGATGGTGTGGGTGTGAGGCTGCAGACAGACTGAACATAGGAGAGGTTGAGGGGCTGGAACCATGACCAAGGCAGGAAACACTGCAGTTCTGTGCACCTTCAAAGAGAACAGCATCCGCTCTCAGCTGACCTGCTCCTTCCCAGGGCTAGTACCAACGCAGAAAAGCAAGACGTGGAATATGGATGACATCAGCTCATTTGTGCGAAATGAGTGCAGGGACACAGCATTCCACAAACCATATACTTTACATGGGTAGACAATGGTGTCAGCTTGGGGACACACAGGACACAGGGTCACCAGGCTGTGTACAGAACAGGTTGGAGATAGTAAGGACAGGCCTAAGTTCCTCATAGTAAGGTTCTTGTTATGAAAATTAGACACAAATACACACATGTGCAAAGACCCAGGGAAGCAGCAACCCCTTGTGGCTGGACAAGAGGTGACATTCTCACTATTTCTTGGACTCTTCTGTAAATGCCGGAGTAGTTTATGATAATAAGCATATATTATTTTCTACTTAGAAACAAAAGATGGCCTCCTTCAAAAGCATTTACAATAATGCAAACACATTGTCCTGGGAATATTCTAGAAGACCTAGGACGAGGACAAGTCTGGAGAGGTGGGAGGAGGTGTGGCAGACTGAATAAAAGCCCCACCCCCACCCCCGGGAGCTCCTGTGTGGCGTGGTCAGATGGAGAGAGGAAGGAACTGCGGTGTGACGGCGGTGTGACGGGGGGGGGGGGGGGAGGGGGGGCCCAAAGAGGAAAGCATGGGTCACAGCCCCTTGCAGCTGCTTGCCCCTTCCCTGATGTCTGTACCGCTGTCCTCAAATTACAGACAAGGAACTTACCGCTCACAAACAGGCTGTAGGACACATCACTAGGGCCCCCCACCACTCCCCGCATGCTTCTTGTGATCTGGAAGTCACAGTGGATGTTTGGATTCTTTGGGAACTTTCACAGAGGCAGGGCTCTCCCCAGCTATAAAGGAGACATAAAGCGGTGTGTTCTCTTTCTTCAACACACCAGCTCAGCCAAACCCCCGGAGAGAAGAACCCGATTTTCCTCCCTACGGATTCAAAATATGACTGGCTTTTGGCCAAAATCTGGGTGCGTTCCAGTGACTTCCACGTCCATCAAACGATCACCCACCTTCTGCGCACGCATCTGGTGTCTGAGGTGTTTGGTATTGCCATGTACCGCCAGCTGCCTGCTGTGCACCCCCTTTTCAAGGTATGGCCTACAGGGAAAGAGTATCTAGAGAGTAGCTGGCATCCCAGGGTGTGTGCAGGGTGGGGTGGTGACAGCTAGGAGGCTGCTGCAATGAGCAGCCAGGGACAGACACTCAAGGGCCAAGTCACAGGAGCCTGTCACAACCCTGTTGGCCAGAAAGCAGAGTTTGAAAGGACTTACCTTCTCTTCCCAAATGCTGCCAGCACTTGATTGTTGGGTCAACTACAGGCTAAAATGTACTGCTGCTAAGCCAGGTGGTGGTGGTGGAGGCCCATGTCTTTAATGCCGGCACTTGGGAGGCAGAGGTAGAGGCAGAGGCAGAAGCAGAGGCAGAGGCAGAGGCAGAGGCAGAGGCAGAGGCAGAGGCAGAGGCAGAGGCAGAGGCAGAGGCAGAGGCAGAGGCAGAGGCAGAGGCAGAGGCAGAGGCAGAGGCAGGCAGATCTCTGAGTTCAAGGCTAGTCTGGTGTACAGACTAAGTTCTGGTACAGCCAGGGCTATATACGTAGAGGAATTCTGTCTAGAAAAACCATAAAACAAAGAAAGGAAGGAAGGAAGGAAGGAAGGAAGGAAGGAAGGAAGGAAGGAAGGAAGGAAGGAAGGAAGAAAAAGAAGGGAGGGAGGAACAAATCTGGTGCTTTGGCCTCTTCACTGTTCATCAGGCAGAGCAGGACTTCTGCCTTAGAGGACGGCGGTCAGGGTCTGTTCTCAGTGTAAGGGGAGGCAAGCACCAGGGCCGATCTCTTAAGCATCACCTGCTGGGCAGGAAGGTCTACACACAGACCTTTCCCTTCCTCTCTGGGCCAGAGTGACCTTGGCCTGCGGGCTGGCCTGGCCTGGGCTGGAAGTGAGGACGGAGACCCTCAGTGAATTTCTCCTCCCCCAGCTGCTGGTCGCCCACGTGAGGTTCACCATTGCTATCAACACTAAGGCCCGGGAACAGCTTATCTGCGAGTATGGCCTTTTTGACAAGGTGAGTGCCCTCTCTTGATGCAGCGCCTGGACAAGCTCTGCCTCGTGGCTCCATCCCTGTCTGAGGTCTGAAAAGTGTGGGAAACTCTGCTCCTTCCGCCAACACCACAGCCAGCTCTCCTCCCTGTGTTGTCTCTCTGTCCCCTTTTCATGTATTCTGTCCAGTTCCGGTGTCTGAGCCTCCTCCGCACAAGGCACTAACCTCGACCTTAAAGACACCTGTGACTTCTCCCGCACTTCCATATCCCTGCCACCCTGCCTGTGACCGTCGAGGCATTTGAACAGAACTGCTCAATAATTGCCTACCTAGGTCCTTCATGTTCCCAGTTCTTCAAAGCTGATTGGATGCCCAAAGCTATGTTCTGCACAAAGCCTACTCTCTCTGTTGTAGCTGTAGTGTTCAGACACGTCACCCCGTCATGGGAGAGGGGGCGTGGCCTGCTTAAAGCTGAACAGCTCCCCCACTCCACCTCACAGGACACAGGCTGGCCCTTCCCATGCCCGGCTCCAAGTCCCTTACTGGTGAATCTAGGAGGTCTGGATATGGACAGCTGTTGGGGAGAGCAACCAGGCTCAGGCTCTCTGCTCTTTTGCCAGGCCAATGCCACCGGGGGTGGTGGGCACGTGCAGATGGTGCAGAGGGCTGTTCAGGACCTGACCTATTCCTCCCTGTGCTTCCCGGAGGCCATCAAGGCTCGGGGCATGGACAGCACCGAGGACATCCCCTACTACTTCTATCGTGATGATGGGCTGCTCGTGTGGGAGGCTATCCAGTCGTGAGTGTGACCAGGTTCTGTGGGAAGGGGAAACCCTAAAGAAGATGATGCGGCAGGCCTGCTCCTGGGTTGGCTGTTGATGGAGGGAGGGGGCGGAGTTCATCCAGGATCAGACATTACGAGCTGATAGGACTGGGACAGGGACCTGCTGGCCACCCACTCCTGCTGCTCCCCCCTGCCCTCGAACCAGGTTCACAGCTGAGGTGGTGAGCATCTACTATGAGGATGACCAGGTGGTGGAGGAGGACCAGGAGCTGCAGGACTTCGTGAAGGACGTCTATGTGTATGGCATGCGGGGCAAAAAGGCCTCCGGTAGGCACCACACCTCCCTGCCTCCCTGACATAGGGCATGTGTGCATCTCAAGGTCATGAGGAACAGAAGGCAGGTGGCCCTGCTCCCAGGGGTGCCCACCAGCCTGACAGCTTCCCTCAGAGCAGCCAGCCTCCCTTTCCCTGAGCCTCTGAGAGTCTTGTGAAGGGTGGGTGGGGAGCCAGGATAGAGGCAGAGGTTAAGTGTCCCTCGCGGAGATGAGCTCATGGTCTGTGGCTCTGCCTTAGGTTTTCCCAAGTCCATCAAGAGCAGGGAGAAGTTGGCGGAGTACCTGACAGTGGTGATCTTCACAGCTTCTGCCCAGCATGCAGCTGTAAACTTCGGCCAGGTAGGCCGAGCTAGCCCTGTCTGGGGGAGAACTGTCTTAGGCACCACACAGTGGGAACCACCCCCAACTCCCCACCCCCTGACCCAGGCTCTTGCCCTACTGGCCCTCCCATCCTCATGCGGACTCTGAGCCTGGAACCAGCAGTAGCAGGCAGGAATATCGCATGCACACCTGAGGCACCCACCAGCTGGGATAGTTTTAGGCCCTGAAAAGGAGGGAAAGGGTCTGAGGAGGGAGGCCTGGGGACCCTGGAAGAAAGGCAAGGTGGGCAGCAAAGGAGGGGAACAATAGTGATATGGTGACATGTCAAAGGTGTGGCTTGGGAAACCAGGAGAGGAGGGGGCCACGACAGGTGCAAGTGGGGACATAGGAGAGGTGGGTGGTGACCACAGGGAGGGGTGGAGCCTGCCGAGCTGGATCGGAGGTGGGCAGCCCCTGGGTTTCTTGGGCATCCATGCTGTTGGTACTGCTCTCACAGTATGACTGGTGCTCCTGGATCCCCAACGCTCCTCCAACTATGCGGGCCCCGCCACCCACGGCCAAGGGCGTGGTCACCATCGAGCAGATCGTGGATACTCTACCAGACCGTGGCCGCTCGTGTTGGCATCTAGGTGCAGTGTGGGCCTTGAGCCAGTTTCAAGAAAATGAGGTGAGACCAGGCATTGCTGGAAATGGTGTAGGACACTTTAGTTTCAGCCCATTCTCCAGCCCACAGCTCTGGGACTCTGGCTCATGCTGGAAACCTGCAGCCAGGAATCCTGATTCCCAAGGAGGAGCTGCTAGAAGCGGGTGGAGGTGGGATTACTCCACCCAAGGTCCTCAGCCTGCACCTAAGCCCAGGGCAGGCTGGCAGTGGGAGGCATAGGTTCTCCAAGTCACCAGAGGCGTGTGTGTATGATATCACCCCATACCCCATACCCAGTTGTTGATAAATCTCTTCCATGTGGTTTCCTGGCTCCCCACAGGGAGATCAGAGCTTCCTGGTTCCATCTAGGTATGCTTAGGGACCCTTCACAGCTATGCTAAGTGAAGGTCTTGGTGGAAACAGCCCTTTGCAATGTCTCAGTGCTGTTCCCATCAAAGTACCTTCAGCTTGTCTCAGACCTGCTAATGTGCTGGTTCTGTGCTCAGTATGACCACAGGAGCGGTTCCTAGAAGACTAATTTCCTGCTCAAAGGATGTCAAGTCTGACTTAACTTCTGCAAACTAAACCCCAGATCTCCCACCCCCTTCCAGCACTGCACACTTGGCAAACATTGGTGTAAGCACATTACAGAATGCCTGCCCTCCACCTCTTGATGCCCGGAACCTTGCCCTGTCTCAAGCCTTAAAAGGAAGTTGAGAAAGACAGAGGGCAGGCCAGCAGGACCCTGTGGCCACAGAACTTTCAGAGCAGGGAGCGTCCAGCTTCCCTTGCACCTTTCCTTGTCTTTTTGAAACCTTTTTGGCAGAAGGAAGTAACTTCCTTTAAAATCTCCACCCCTAAGCCTTTCACAGGGAAAAGGAGGTGGCATTGGTATAATCTAATTTGTTAACTTATTTTGCATATTCATGAGATGTAAGTGTGGTGTGTGAATGCATTGATGCTGCTCAGTTATGACATCTGACCTATCACCCCACACAAGTCACTTCCTTGTGTAACATTCAGAATCTTCTAGTTTAGAGATATATACTACAGCATTAACTATTTACCCTGCCATGCTGTAGAACATTACTTAGGCCTCCTTTGGATACACTGATTTGCCATTTTTCCTCCTCTCTGGTAACTTCCTTGAGATGACAAGGCAGGACTTCCTGCCTCACCATGTAGCCCTGGCTGGCCTGCAACTCTCAGAGACCTGCTAGCCTTTGCCTCCCAAACCCTGAGATTGAAATGGTGTGTGCCAGTGCACCTGTGGAGACAGCAGGTTTTAGTACTCCGTAGACGGTATTTGCATCTGCTTCTTTCACTTAACACTAAGGCCTCCCAGTTCATCTGTGTTCCAAAGACAGGATTTTGGATGGTCACGTAGTGTTCCATCCTATGTATATCTGCATCAATCTCAGTGGGTAGCCAAGGTCAACAGTGGCAGAGTTGAGTAGTTACCCCTCCCCCTCCCCCTCCTCTGAAAGGAAGCCTCTTAGGGTTGGACAAGGCCTACCAGTCTATATGGCACCCTCTTAAACTATCTTTCCACATCTGACTCTCAGCTGTTTCTGGGCATGTACCCAGAAGAGCATTTCATTGAGAAGCCAGTGAAGGAAGCCATGATCCGATTCCGCAAGAACCTGGAGGCCATCGTCAGCGTGATCGCCGAGCGCAATAAGAACAAAAAGCTCCCCTACTACTACCTGTCACCAGACAGGATTCCCAACAGTGTGGCCATCTAAGGCCTTGCTTCCCTGCCCCAGCAGCTCTCTGGGAAGGCCAGTGGCTTTATTGGCCAGACCCCAGCTTGCCTGGCATGGATCTCCCAGCAGCTGGCGCCTCTTCCAAGCCAGCAGTGCTATAGTGGGCCCAGGTGGTCTGGTTGTAAACTAAAGGCTGTTCTAGGATGGGAAGACATCGCAAGCTTCAGTGCATCCACTTCTTCCGGTGTCCATGGACACAGTGCAGGAACCTCGCAGCCGGAGCAGGGATGTGCAGCTGAGTCCCCAGCCCGGCTCAGTGCCTCTTCACTTGGTAGCAACAGTGCATCAGAATTGAGTGACATCTGTTCTGGCTGGGTCAGGGGTACTTTATTCTATTTATGCGACCTCCAACTGCTTGCATAGAGTAGGTGCTTAGAGAAACTTCTTGAATTAAGAGTTTGTTACAAAATAAAGTTCAGTTAAAACAGGTGTTGTTCCACATTGCTTCGTTCCAGTCACCCCCCATGCCCACCCCCACCAAATTCAGTTCTCTTTCGATCATCAATAAAAAAGCCAGACTACTACTTCCCCCAACTGACAGGATCTTTGCTCCCACTCGATTCCAGTGGCCCTTTCTGCTTTTGCAGGCTCTACAGGTATTCCAAATTAAACAAACAAATCTAAAGATCTGAATTTATGCTATGATCTATATATGAGAACAGTAGCATGTCTCTGTGTCCAGGCCATGTCATTTAATATTGTGTTTCTATCCATTTACCTGCAGATTTTATGTTTCTTGGCAGCTGAACAAAATCCCATTATAAATAGGTACATCTTCATTATCCATTCACCAGCCAAAGGACATCTAGGCTGTTTCCTTGTCTCTGCTGTTGCCTTCACTGAAGAATGACAGGGCACCCACCTCATCTATTCCAAAGCCAGCAGGCTGACACAGGCATCAGTGTCTGCATCTCCTCCTCTTCCCTCCAGCAGGGCATCTGGCTGATGCTTGATCTCTTAAGGCAGGTTTGTAAGGACTAAGTGAAGTAGCCCAGACATTAAAACAGTTACCACATGGGCCTCAGCATCAACTCAAATCCTCTTCCACTCCCAGCCTCTTACTTCTGGACCCCCTCTCCCTATGGCCTCATTATTCTTTACTGATGTGTGGACTGGAAAGGGTATCCTAACCTCCCCATTTGAAAATACTCTCATCACAAAATTCCTTTGTAAAGAAAGGTTTTATTGCTACCTTTAGACACCCCGTGTACAGCACAAACAAATCCCCTGTACAGAGAATTATTCAAGCAGTAATACTGAGAAACAATGAACATACACAAAAAGATTAAAAAATTAGACATTTAGATTACTAGAAATTTTCCAAGAAAAATTTAAAATGTGAAGTGCTTTTTAGAAACTACACTACACACACCAGTGTAAATTTGGTTTTTATTAACAATCAACTTGAAACATTGCATCAAATGTGCACCAGTTACATGCCCTCATCACTCACTCCTGACAGAGACAAGTGCCCTCTACCTCCCTCTGCTTTGGGCTTTCCTTGAGCTGCAGCTATAAGCTGCATTATGTCAAACCAGATTTGAACAGGTAGTATTTCAAATATGTATGTGCATCTAACCACACTCCCAAGATCATAGCTTCACCCGTCCACACTGCCTTTCCCTCCCATCACTTAGATCCTACCCCAGGCCTTGAGCTATGCTATCCCCCACTGCCTGAGCCTGCACATCTGTGTCCACTTGGACACACCCACAGGTTTGGAAACTAAGCCCACATGACTGAAGAGTGTACTGAAGCCAGAAAGGAGAGAAAGACCTAGACTAAGAGAAAGTGTACATTTCCAGGAAAATCTTGGAATACTTGAGCACAACCCCCAACTACTCAAAGCTGTGCGACTGGGTCTATTACATACAGGGTAAAGGCCAGTTGCACCCTGAGACTACTATCTTCTTCATCTGACCAACAAGGACAAGCCCTCCCGGCTTGCGGCCTCATCCTAGATCTGCTTGGCCCAGCTACATGCCATCTTCCCACTACATCTAAGCTCAAAGTGAGGAGCAATGGGGTAGACAGACAACCCTAAAAGTTACTCAGAGGCCAAGGAGACAAGGGCTAGGAGAGCCTGGGCAGACCCAGAGCTCTGCCAGATGCTTCACAGCCATGCCTTGCCAGTCTCCGGCACTGAATCATCGCTGTGCAGTTGTTTAGATCAGAAAACCTTTGGGGAAAATGAGCAAGGGGGTGGCTGGCAGGGGAGGAAGGACGAAGGACAGAGTGCATCAGAGAAGCCAGCGAAGAGAGAGCATCAGGCCCTCCTGAAATGAAGGGAACAACATGAAAGGCATGGTTCCAAAGCCACCTCATCTGTGAGGGAGCACAAGGCCCATGGGGCAGCTGTGCAGACAACCCCCTTCAAGGTACGCTCTCTTCTTTACCAACGCCTCCATCTTCATGTGACTGCCCACCCATTGTTGGAGCATCATGTCACAGACAGATGTACAGGGTCAGAGACTCGGCCGCAGCAGCTGCTAAAAGGAATAGTCCGGGCTTAGTGGGCAGTCTATAGCTGCCTGGTGTCCTCACTGAGTGTGAGTAATTGCACTTTGGGGCACAGTGAGCACAGGGAGGCTTCTGTGGTCTGGGGGGGGGGGCAGGCTGACCTAAGGGGTGGGCCTATTAGATAATGGCTGACAGCCCTGGCAGAACAGCTCCACAACTGAACTCCATGACTCTGGCGAGTAGACAAGGGGATAACAAGACAGAACTTGCTTCCACAAGCCTTCGAGCCCCCACCCGCTACTGAAAACTAAATACAGGGCTTCTACGAGGAAATACAAAAGATTCATCTTCGTTTGCCTGGGTCTCTGAAGAAGACAGGCGAAGCAGCCAAAGCTCAGGGAGAAGGACAAGACCCTAGGCACTGCCCTGGCCACCTCAGGATAATCTGAAGACCCTGTAGCCGACAGCAGCCACTTAGAGAGTACACTTTTGCAGTTCCTCTTGTGAGTTGACTATTGCCTGGCACTGTGACAATGGCCTTCAAGAAAAAAAATGTTCAACAGACTTTTTAAAGGGGCGATGGCCATTTAGCAGTAGTGATTTGGTTTTGTCTGTCTTGCAGACAAACCCCAAAGACAGACTAGATCACATGTGGAGCTCAGGACCCTGATGATCCTGTAGAGGCTGGTTAAGGCGATAAGCGGGTGTGGGGCCCAGATAGCTGACTGCTCATCCAAGGCCTCGTCCCAGAGCAGGCCTGTTGACGTCCCAGCCCTCGGCAGTGACTCCACAGAACTTCTTCAGCACAGTGGACAGCAGAAGTGGATCACGGGGTATTCTCAATGTGTGTCCACTCCATCTGGAAACATCTGTCAGTCAAAGGAGCATTTTCTAAATGCTCACCCTGATTCAGATCCATTAGATCTCAAACCCTTCCATTTCAACGCTCACAACATAGAAATGTACGGGTGGGCATGTGAGATAGGACTTCTCAGGAAACAGGCTCAAAACCAGAGAAATTACACCCTTAGCATCCATTAATTCCCATGGAGTCTCAGACCTGTCTGTCTTGCTTTAAGTCTTGAGTCTTTTCTGGACATGGAAGGACATCTACTACTCAGAATATATAAGGCAGAAATGGTTTCAGTTCAATTTTGATGCAAAGAGACAGCAGGCAATAAAGAGAACCTTTCTAAATGCGACACACTTTAAACATGTCACTCCCATTAGACACAGGAATTCCAAAGTAGAAACTTTCATAAAGTGCTGTTTGCTCAGTAAGTCACACCCCAGCAGACACTGGGCCCCAGGGCCTTGTCTGCCCCAAAGCTGGAGCATGGGCTGAGCGAGGCAGGGCTGGTGTTTGTAGCACTGCTCCATTCCCACCCCTAGCTCTCCTTAGTGTGAGGGACTCCTCCAGCAGCAGCAGCAGCAGCCCTCCAGTACCATGCTGCTCTGTCCTCTGGGGACTCTCCATCCCCTGTCTCCCCCACGCTGCTCTGTCCTTTGGGGAGTCTCCATCCTGTCTCCCCCACGCTGCTCTGTCTTCTGCCTTAGCTTTTTGCTTCCATAATCTGCTCAAGACCAGGGGCTAGAACTCAGCCAGCTCCTCATCATGGATACATGGGGTCTCCCACCTTCACAGACCACAGAGAAGGCTGGCAGAATGGGACCCAGTGGTACCTGCCCCACAGGAATTCTAGGACATTCACACCAAGGAGGGTTGAGAAAAAGAGAGGCCACTATAAATAGTCACCTGCCCAGTCTACGCTATTAAATGACAGAAGGAAGGAACACAATTGGCAGTAAACAAATTCCTTCAGCTGTTGGTGGACATCAAGGAAATGACCCCCGCACATGGTCAGACGTTAATAATCTCTGCTCCAGTGTCTTCAGGCTCTGTGCAAGAAGAATTTGTGGTGGAATAACACATTCCATGTCCTTCTTTATTTTCAAGGGTGGGCTCTGTTAGTGCAGACTTTTCAAAAATATTCTTTTTACTTGTTTCTGGACAGTTCTGAACATAGATCACTCTATTATAAGCCTTGAGTCTTTTCCATAACTGTAGGTATACCTTGCACTGCACATACATGAAGAGAAGTCCTCCGGTGAAGCCGATGGCCACAACTACCAGCTTAGTCCAGAAAGGCCATTCTAGGATCCCTGCAGGGGAGATTCTGTTAGTTCATCAGGTCTCAAGTCAGAGGAAATGGGACAGAGCTTCTGAATTCCCACAACCATCTGTGCATTTCTGACTCATCAAATCCTCCCTCCCCAAAAGGAGCAGGAAGTGCTTTTTTTTTTTTTAAATTAGATAAATTCTTTATTTACAATTCAAATGTTGTTGTCCCCTTTCCTGGTCCCCCCACCCACCCAAATGTAGTTTACCCAGCTCTCTCAGGAGTCTCAAACTTTATCTGGTGTCACTGGCTTTAAAGACACAGAGAAATACCTGAAGGGATGCATGTATCTCCTCCTTTGTAAAGGGTACTCACCCTTTACAAACACCCTGTATGGCCTGAGAGAAACAGAGCTCTAAAGCCCAGGACCTGTGGACAGCACTCACCTCGTGGCCCGTGCACTCACCTGTCACCTGACCCTGCTTGATCTCCTCTGCTGTGCGGTCAATGAGCACATACAAGGACCAGACCACACAGGTGATGGCAATGACATGGAACGTCACTGAGCACATGATCTTCCTGCGCTCACTGGCAGTCATCTGCAACTTCTCCCACTGGAAGACAACAGAGACAAGCGGCTCAGCCTCAGAGCAAAAGATCACGATGGGAGGGAGGGAGTGTTGCCCATGGCTATGATTGGCTTTCCTTCTCTCACTCTCCTAGGCCAGATCAATTTCCCTAAACATCCAAAACTACTTTAAGCCACTTGGCTTCAACAAGGTAGCAGACACAGCCGACTCTGTTCAATGAAGAGAAGCTGGGACTGAGGGGAGCAGTGACCTCCCACGAGCTAGCCTCTTATTCCTGTAGTCAATGTAGACAATGAAGAGCTTGACAAAAGCACAAAGAGCCTGTGAGCTGAGCCCCAGCTGCTGTGGTCAGGTCTGTGAAAGAAAGGAGATGACGCCCCAGCACGCGAGGGCTGTGTGTAAGGGGAATGGCAGAAGGCTCTCACTCTTCGGTCCTCTGCTACTTTGGCAGCAACAGCTCTAAACTGATGCTTCAGTGTTCCTGGTACAAGCAGCTCTGCCGGTGCCATCTCTCTAGGAGCTCATTAACTTACTCTGAGCACACTGGCCTAGTCATTTACTGGTTCCCAAATCAGAAGAAAAGACAGAAGAGTAGACAGAAGAGCGTGTAACCATTTTGCAGACCCTCTGCTAATGATGGGTGCAGACTATCAGGCTAAGCTGCAGACAGAGCTTCACCAATGAGCTGTACTACCCAAGTGTTACCAGACCCTGTGACAGATTAGCAGAGTATGTTCCAGGAGACTTGGACCAGGCAAAGCATTTTCTCGAGCAGTTTGTACCTGCCTTCTCTAACACCCAACTGCTTTCTGTTGTGGTTTAGAAGTAGCAAGATTCCTGAATCAGCACCTTGTATCTTCTGTGCCTGGGTTCTCACTCTTTCCTACGATGCCCATGGCTCAACCCTTTCACACTCCTGCAGTGCTCGCTCACATTCACCACCTCAGTGGATACTTTTCTCCACAAGCAACCTGGCCCTTTTAAAGCCTGTTCACTCTGCCTGCAAATCTTATGCACTGGGGAGAAGCACTCCCCAAGCCAGACCATCTCCAACGCCCATCCTCCCATTAGACTGCCCCATGAGGATCACTCCTTCCTCTGTGTGCTCCACTACCAGGTAACTTAGCATTGAATCGGCCCCATAATGTTACGTTTCCTAGCAACTTATATATTCATGCTTTTGGCACAGCAGGAGCCCTTTTTCTCCTTAAATATGATCTTTTGTGCTAGAGAGAGAGAGAGAGAGAGAGAGAGAGAGAGAGAGAGAGAGATGAAACTGACAAGGATGGATGGAAAGCCAGTGCCAGGAAGGCAGCAGTGACTCAGGGGCCTCCTTATGTAGCAATCCTTTCAGCTAGCAAATACTTAGCACAGACAACACAAGCTGTGCTGAACTAGGCTGAGTGCTGGAGAGAGACCCAAAACAGTTGACACAATAGTTGAATGCTGAGCAAGATGTCACAGGACAGTTGGTGTTCAAAGGAGAGAAGAGGAAGAAGAAAACAGTCTTTGTGTGAAGGAAAGAGAAGCATCATGAGCGAAGGCCCCGCCCTGCCCTCACGTACTTTCCTCAAAGGTTTCAGCTTGGTCTCCATGATGAACTCGTACTTGCAGAGTTCACAGCAGCGTGTGTCAGAACTCTTGATCCACTGTTGCAGGCAAGCCTGATGCACGAAATGGAGGCTCCCTGTGCAGTGGCAGGGGGTGATCAGAGGGCTCTCATCATCTCCTTCACAGTGGCAGATCCTGTGGTGGACGGAAAACTAGTCAGTGAAAGAAGGGCCTGGAAGAGGGAAGATGATGCTGTACCAGAAGGCCAATTCCTCCACAAACCAAAGTTCAGAAATGAAAACCGTAAAAATGGCCATCAGCACAGAGACACACAAGCACAATGAGAATAATCATGATTAGCTGAATGTCAGCTTACCACAGCAGCAACGTCAGGATGGCAGTTGGCAACAGAGAGGGAAGAACGATACAAAAAATGACAAGATCGGCATTTTTAGGGAAAACTTCAAACTTTCAAAGATAAAATGTAGGCAACAATAAAGACACCTTCCAGAACATAAGACCTTAGAGGGAAAACATCTATGTAAACCAAAACAAGCACTCTCACCTCCAAAACACTACAGTGGCTTAAAAGGCTTGCTCTCTAGTGAAATCACACCCTCAGGTCACATGCACAACAGCCACACCCTCCCACCCTTTCTTGGAGACTGAGCAGAGACCAAGTACTTTGTGTGCACTTAAAACTCACCATGGTGCTGCAACTCCATTTCTTTTGGGTACTCTCACAGCACTGAGTGAGAACTGTCATAGCAGTCATTATTCCCCAGGAATCATCCTGGATTCAACCACTAACCTCCAAGAACTTAGGCTTTTGAGAACAGATGTTTTCTAACAGCTGGGCAACAGGTAGAACAGCTGTTCTGAAGAGGGCCTGGCCCAGTCTGGCTAGAGTGTTGGGTTACTTGTTTCAGGAACAGGTTTTCTGATCCAACAGTAAGAAATGGAACAGCTGACACTGAGAAGGGAAACTGAGGGAGGCACAGCACTGGGGACAGATGATACCAATGAGGATGCCGAGCAGGAAGATAAAGTTGGGAAGAAGAGTTTGGACTTGGACAACACTCCTAAGGTGGGAGGGATGGAGGGAGGGACTGAAGGAAGGGTGTGGGCAGGCCACTGGAGACAAGCCCCTCCCACACTCATAGGGGCAAGCTAGAAAGATGGAGGTACTATTTCTTCCCACATATTTAGGCAAAGCCTGCTTATTTTGCTGAGAGGAGTTGGCATGGCCTTTAATATGTGTAGTTTCTGCATCGTATGCAATTAGCTTCCAAGTGGAGGGAAACATGTATGGACAACATAATTTTGCTCTATAGCTGGCAAGAGATGTCTTGCTATTCCACTTTCCAGAAACGTCACATATTAAATCAAGGTAAGGTTATGAAGGTATTAGCAGAAACAGCCAGATGGTGGTTCCTGGCAAACCAACCTGCAGGCATCCCCTGAAGTGGACACAGGAGAGATGGGAGTGCATTTTTCAGAGAGCAGAGAAGGACAATCCAGGTCACTGTCCTTCTCTACTGAGCAGAGGGGTGCACGCAGGACCCTGTTCTTCAATCTGGCAGACGATGTATCCTCAAAAACGTCGTCATCTCCCATTTCATCAGAACAGAAGTCCATGCTCCCTGCCAGCCAGCTGGAGGACTTGGCAGTATGCAGACGGCTGGCATGGCACTCCAGCTCATGGAACCTATGTAGGCTGCTGACACTTGAGCCACGGGAGAGGGAGAACAGGTACCGGAGTAGTCGCTGGCTTCTCAACCTGGCCTCGCCATCAGCTTTCTCCTCCAAAAGTGGGATGCGTACACTTCCCTTGCCAGCATCCCTCTTTGAGACAGCTGAGTGGTTGGTAGAAAGGGGTAAGAGAGGAGAGGGTTTGGAATGGCTGAGGGGTGGGCAGTACTCTGCTCTCTTTCCTTTATGATGGAGCCTGTTCTTTGTGAGAGATGAACCTTGAGGAAGCACCAATTTCCCTTCAGAACAAGTTCTTTCCATATAGTCAAAGCTTTCCAAAGTATCCTGGGTCTTCTCACCCACATCACTTAGTGACTTTGAGAATCTGAGTGCTCTTCTGGCCTTAGTATTTTTAGCAGGCGACAAGACTTGGTCCCAGTCTGAACCAAAGAGATTTTTCTTTGATGCCTGTAATGTGTCCTTACAGACAACTGTCACAGTAAGCCCTTGTGTCAGAGAACTCTGGCATGGAGGAGCTTTCAAGACAACAGCAGACTGCACGGGACGGTAGTGACAACACTCAGAAAACACTGCACTGGAACTGCATGCAGAACAGTGGAATAAAGCACAGAAAGGAAAAACAAGTTTAAAGAGAGCAGATGTCAAAGTGGGAATGAGACTGCATTGTGACTGGTGAGGGAACAGCACATAAACCAGGCTGTTCAGACCAAGGGTGGAATGACTGAGCAAACGAAAAGCTGAGGTTTCTGGGCCACCACAGGCCACACAGCACGGGAAGCAGAGTGTTACCTGCAGATGTCCTGGTTGGATGGTGTGACAGAAGTGCGAGAGAAGGCAGACACTGGAGCCGTCGTGGATGGAGGGCTACTCCCAGCCTGCAAAGACACACCTTCAGTCAGTGTTTATGAAGAAGCCAAGAGACCTGGACACACTGTCTCCTTGTGAATGGCAAAGGGTAGAAAAATCAAATAACATCTGCTATTTCCCACTGCTTTGAGAGGAATATCTATTAGGTTCTTTGTTGTGTTTTGTTGAAACAAGTTCTCATTTTGTAGTTTTGGCTGGTCTGAAACTCGCTATGTAGACCAGGCTGCTCTGGACTCACAGAGACCAGCCTGCCTCTGCCTAATGAGAGCTGGAATTAAAGATCCCTTCAATCCCTTCACATCCAGGCAAAGCAATTCTGAATTTTTCTTACTTGTGGAAAAAACATAGCTATAAAAGAGATACTTTGAGACCACGGCATATCACTTCCAAGCTCTGAAGATTCTGCAGCCTTTCCTAAGCATATAAACTTAATTACTTCACACGAAAATCAGAAAACTAAGTCCAATAAGGCACTCTACCACCGTGAAAGAACTATGCAAGATGTCTTGTCCCCACCTGGTTCCTGAGCTAACCATCCTCAAGGCTGGCAAGTGTTTCTCTACCTGACCACTTCACACACAGAACCCAAGTGCTCGGCCCTAAAACTTTACTGCCCTGTATCAACTCTGGGCTCCAAAGATCCTTTGGCTAATGAGAAGATGGATCAAAAGATACTTGCCAAGAAGTCTAATCTTGGAATTGTAAATTAAGGAACATAGTGAAGAAATTTAAACTTAAAAGAGCTAATAGGACGCAATAGGGCCTATGAGCAGTGGTGAACAAGCTAGAGGTAGGGGAAGATCTAGATGGATTATCACAGTGAGAAGTGGACGGGAGAGGAGCTGAGAAGGATGTAACCTCTGCGACTCGGGGTTTAGCAACACTTACTCTCTAGCCTTCAGGGCCCATGCGCCTTCACATACTGACAATGACAACACATGCTAGGTGTGGGATCTGTGAGGCTTTCCTGCTGTACAAATCCCACTGGACACTCCCCAAGACCTCGATGGCACAGGCCAGTTACTCCATGTGGCCTCTGAGCTGGAGCTAATGGGATGGGTGAGGCTGCTGCTGGTGTAACATGCTGTACTGTTTTATAGTACTGCCTTTATTTCCAGTATCTCTTTTACTGTCTTCCCATATAGCTCAGCCCTCAAACTCATGGTCCTCTTGCTTCAGCCTCCCAAATGCTGGGGTTACAGTGTGTGCCACCATGCCTGGCTCATAGCAGGAGAATGCACTCTAAAGTAATAACAATAGTAAGCAGACCAGTGACAGAACTGTTTATAATTATACCTGGTTTATGAACTGTACTTCTGTGGAACCAGCAGCACAGAGAATTTGTACCAGCATCAACACAAACACACGAGTAATGGAGCTGTGCAATGCATTCAGAAAGCTACAGTGTTACTGGAGGAATTTTCCAACTACATTATGATCTTATGGAAGCACTGCCATAACTATTTAGTTCCACTGCTGCCTAAAACATCATTGTGTGGCACACACCTATGAGCACATCTATGCTTCTTTAGAACAGGGAGCCTGAGTGACAATCTGTTCCAAGAGGCTACAGGAAATAGAATCACATTCCTTGAGTAAGTTCCCATCACCATTCAACCTTACCTAGAACTTGCTCTGTGATTCCAGAGAGCTCCATGCTGGCCCAGAATTCTCAGAGTGAGAACTAGCCTCACTTTCTAAGTGTACCCTAGGAGGATACACTCATCTTGGCCCTCTACCAATGGGATATCAGACATCAAACACAGCATCGCCATCTCCCAAAACTGCCCTCTGTCCTGCATTATCAATGCCCAAGCATACTAGCCTAGAAAGAAGTCGTGTAACACAAATTTAAACATCTCTAATCCAACTTAATCTCAAGAGAAGATGCATGTTAATATGATATATGTACACAGTGAGGTCACTGGTATTACTCAGTCAGCACACCTGAGACATCAACTCATCTGTATGGTCCATACGGTCTACAGATCCTGAAGTGGAGGAAAAACTAGTCATTTGGGAAGAGAACCTCAACTGAGAAAATGCTTTTACCAGACTGACATGTAGACAAGTCTGTGGAGAAATTTTTTTGATTAATGAGTCCAGACCATGGTAGGTGTGCCACCAGTGGACAAGGTAGCCTCTGGTTATAAGAAAGCAGGCTGAGCAAGCCATGGGGAGCAAGCCAGTAAGCAATGTTCTTCCACGGGTCTGCCTAAGTTCCTATCTCCAGGTTTCTCCCGCACTTGAATTCTTGTCTTGGCTTCCCTTTATGAAACTGTATGTAAACTCCAAGTTGAGGAAAACCTGTCCCTCCCCCAAGTTGCATGGTTATAGACTTTCTCAGAGCAATAGGAAGCAAACTAAAAAATTGGTACCAGGATCACAGGGTATTACTGTGACAGATCTGACCATGTTGTTTGGGGGAGGATTGTGAAAATGTTTGGAGCTTTGGGATAGAAAAGCCATTAAGTACTCATAAGTTGATGAGCTAAAAGAATGTGGAAGATCAGTTCAGAAGATGGTTTATTGCACACTTTGAGTTGGGAATCTGTGTTTTCTGGTCAGCCATGACTGAAAAATAAGCTGTGATCCACAAGAGACCAGAACTATTGAAATAAAACTTTTGCTTTACTGGGACAATTAATGCTAGAGCTTAAAAAAAAAAAAAAAATCAGCAAGGATTAAAGAGGCCAGCATCACTAAAGTGAAAGCTTTGAGGAAGCATTTTCTCCTGATGAGCATACAGAGTTGTAGTGCAGAGATGGACAAGGCTGCAACTCAGACTAGTAGCTGAATAAAAATCTTCTAGATGGTACAGGTTTTGATGGCATGAAAGCTACAGAGTTAAAAGGGTCAAGGCTCGGCATTATGTAAATCCAGGAGAGGCCACTGATGAAAGTACATTCTCAGTTGCAGAGGAGACCCAGGATTAAAGGAGGCATGGAGAAAATCTATAGCACCATGTGGCATGGTAAAGGTCCCAAAGGGAGGCCATGAGGCCTTTAGTGTGAGTGCCACAGCATATAGGAGATGCCGGGACTATGCATATAGGAGATGCCAGGACTATGCATATAGGAGATGCCAGGACTATTCTTATGAGATGCCAGGACTATGCATATAGGAGATGCCAGCACTACGGGAGGGCTAACAAGGATAGCAGCAGCATGGAAAAGAAGCTAGCACGAGTCTATACAACAAGCTGCACATGCTGATGATGGCAGAGCCAGAGAAGTAGGGCACAGAGAAGGGGCACAAAGCCCCTTGGAGCCAAACAGATTGTGAGTTCCAGATTTCAGACATTGGGCTACTTAAACATCTATACTTGGGTTTTGTTTCAATAGGTATTCTAAATAGACTTGGACATTTTAAAGAACAGAACTGAACAGAACACCAATAGCTTATGCTCTAAGATCAAGAATTGACAAATGGGACCTCATAAAATTACAAAGTTTCTGTAAGGCAAAGGATATGGTCAGAAGGATAAAACAGCCATCAAAAAATTGGGAAAAGATCTTCACCAACCCTACAACTGACAGGGGGCTAATATCCAATATATACAAAGAACTCGAGACTAAACTTCTAATGTGTTTGCATTTTAAAGACCAAGGGACTTTTAAAATTATACACTATGATTTATTAGTACAATAGTAACATGGTATCTTGAGGATAAAAAAAGAAAGGAAAAGTTATGGTTTAGTAGTGATGTGTTTATATGTCAAATTAAGAAGGGATCAATTGTACTAGCTAGGTTTTTTTTGTCATTTTGACACTTGCTGAAGTCATCTGAGAAGAAGGATTGACAATTGAGAAGATGCCTTCATCAGATTGGCTGGTAAGCAAGTCTGCGAGGGCATTTTCTTAATTAATAACTGATAGAGGAGGGCTCAGACCACTGTAGGAAGAGCCGTCCCTGGGCAAGTCATACAGGCTGTCTAAGAGAGCAGGCTGGGCAATCCCTGAGAGGGCAAGTCAGTCAAAGTGTCCCTCCATAATCCTGCCTGAGTTGCTGCTTCCAGGCTTCTGCCCTGCTGGAGTCCAGGCTTCCCCTCAGAAGGGACAGTAAAGTGTAAGGTGAAGTAAACCTTCTCCTCCCCCAGGCTGTTTTTGGTCATGGTCTTTTTCACAGCAAAATAAAATAAACTAAGATGGTCATATTCTTTGAACACATTAATAGAGAGAATTCTCAAGAATCTAAAGCTTGGTCTACTTGGACACACGGTCGCAGTCCCAGAGTAGCCTGTCACTTCTCAGAACTTTTCCTGAAATACAATGAGGGGGCTCCCTCGGACATACATGGACAATATTTCTTCACGTTTGCACCTCATGTCTCACAGGCCTGTCTACATGCACCATCCTTCTCTTTTCCAGCACCTTCAACCCACAGCAGCCAGCAGAGGCCCCATCCATTCCTTGGGTGCTCCTCCTATCCTGGGGTAAGCACACAAGGTCTCCGGCACGAAGCTTTACTGTCCATCACACAGGAAGGCAGTGTGAGACCTATCGTACAATGTCCAAACTCCAGCCAAATCTGGTATTCTCTGCTCTCTAGTTACCAAACCACTTCGAGTCTGAAAACCCTCATGATCCAGCTTGGTTTAGCTGCCACAGGAAAGCCAAAAATCCATCATGAAGGCACAGTACAACCCCCTCTCCCCACTGGCATGAAAACTTGGCAGAATGTGTACTTATACGCTATTAACCACCTCTTCTGTGATGTGGGTCAAACTCAATTGCTTGGTGCACTGAGGTATAGAAGAAAACCCGCCATATCAAAGGACAGAAGACAGAAGGAATTACCTAGTCAGTTCCCCCTGTTGGCTTAGAAAGACAGAATCCTCATGGAACCAAATTTACTTTTCCATATCATGAAAGGAAGGTGGAGGAAGATAAAGTCTGATCTGTACCCAACGAAGACCAGTGCCCTGGGAAGAGGTAGGTTTCATCTGGAAAGCTGAAGCTAAAAGAAAATGCCTGTTACTCTCTTCTCAACTCTAAGTAATATATGTCAAAGGGGTTTGGTGGGGAATGACTATATCATGCATTCCCACAGTGAGGGTATGGGCAAAGCCGGGAGGTAGGACAGAGGAAGGCAGATCCTGACAGCCGACAGAGCCTCAGCCACAGAGGAAGCAACAGACCATCGAGACACCATGGGGCCTGTGCATTGCCTACACAGCCTCTATCTCAGAGAACTCACCAAGTGCTGTGCATGCTTGGCATCAGACACCAGGAAGAACAAGGTAGGACAGGAAAAGCATGGGGGTGAAGCTCAAGGACACATTTTAGTTAGGAAAGAAGAACAGTCCTCTATTAATGGGTCTGCCCGATTTCATCTTCATCAATCTCACAAAAATATTTCAAGATATCCTCAGCAGGTGACACCCAAGCCTCAACAAGCTACCAAATGCCAAAGACGAGTGTTTGTTATGCTTGTCATGTATGTTCTTGTTAGATCAGAAAGTTGAAGGAAAAAAATTAAAACCTACTTTGTTGTACATAAATGACTTCAACAAATGTCTATTCATCCAATAAAAACAAGAAAATCCAGTAAGATGTGAGCACATGTTTGGAAACTGAAGACCAATCTATAAACACATCAGTTACCAAAATGCTTTTAAAGAGACTGACTTCCTTTTTTTTTTTTTTTTTTTTTTTTTTTTTTGGTTTTTTGAGACAGGGTCTCTATGTAGCCCTGGCTGTCCTGGAACTCACTCTGTAGACCAGGCTGGCCTCGAACTCAGAAATCCGCATGCCTCTGCCTCCCAAGCGCTGGGATTACAGGCGTGCGCCACCACCGTCCAGCGAGACTGACTTCTTGTTGGCATCAAGCTCAGTAAAATCCACCATTTCTGTCACAGGGATCCAGAGGACAGTATGACCACAACAAAGAGAAGCCTGTAGCTCCTAACACTTCCCCAGTATATCCTCAAGTCCCAAAGTTTTGGTGCTTTGAATGAGGTATCCTCCGTACCCTTGGCATTTGAGTATCTAGTGTGTTGTTGGAGGAAGTGTGCCACTGGAAGTGGGCTCTTTGAGCTAAAACCTCGGTCCGTTTTCACGTGCTCTCTCTCCTTCTGTGAGCTTCCGGTGGCCATGCTTATGCTTGGCCACATGGAGCCATAACTCTCTGGATCCACAAAGCCAACACTTTCTTCAATAAACTTCCTTTGTCATGGTATTTTATTATAGCAACAAAAAGAAACTAATACAGAAGCTGGTACCAGAGAGTTGGGCTATTGCTGAGTCAGGTGTGGCCTGCATGTGTGGCCCCTTGTTAGTGGAGCAGTTGGGAAAGATTATGAGTTGTTGGCTTTGAGACTTCAAAAGCCCACGGAATTCCCAGTTAGCCCCTTTCTCATGCTTGTGAGTCAGGACGTAAGCTCTCACTACTGCGCCGTGCTGTCCTGCCTGCTCCCACGTCCCCTGCCAGAGCAGCACGAACCCATCCTGTGGAGCAAGAGTCCTAATAAGCTCTTTTATAAGGTGCCTCTATCATGGTGCCTCATCACAGCAGTAGAAAAGTAAGGAAGACACCTGCCTTTTAAAAACAGGAAACAGTAAAATAAAAGAAAAACTAAAATAATGACTAAACATTGTTTGGAAACTGTTATTTTTTATTTGTATCTGTGTAGGAACTAGGTTTTAATGTAAAATATATATCTCACTACAGACCATGGTCAAAGCAAACTAAAAGTAACTACAGGAATGTTAATTCTATAAAGAAAAAACAAAAAAGATTTTTTTCTTTTCTTTTTTTGAGTAAAAGAATCATGTTATGATGTCAGTAAGAGACCTCAGACGGGAGTGGCAACAGTCCCCAGGGAGAAAAGTCTCTCCTCCACGTGGACACTTACCACCTGTGTGAGATTCCTCTGTCTGAGCAACAAATCAAAACAATTTGGTCGCTTAAAATTACAAATCAGCTGGGCATGGTAGTGCAAGCCTATAATCCTAGCACTCAGGAGGCAGAGGCAGGAGGATGAGTTCCAGGACAGCCAGGGCTTTATAGCAAGAGTAAAGAAAGCAAAGCAAACCCAAACCAGTCCCAAACAATGATGACAACAGAAACACTTACAGAAGTCTGTTGTCACAGCCCCTGAGGAGCCCTGGGTACAGTAACAGCAGTCTCTGCTCACAGCCCTGGACAGCAGTTTCACACTCATTGTGGTTGTTTATAGGATGTAGTTCTGTAGGGTGTGTCCTTCAAATGCAGAACCCAAACTGTTTGCTACTCACCATTCAAGGCCATATGGGTATACCATCTCACAACTCACCTCAACCTTAGGCCCACTTATGCTGTGACTCTAAATTCTCTTTCTGTGACCAGTCATGGAAATTCTCTCCTTTTAAGTATTCACAGCAAATCGCTAAGGCCATGTGTACAGTCCAAGCCTGTCTCTCTATTCAAAGGCAGTTGTGCTGTACGACAATCGGAGAGCATCTCAGGCTTCCAGACAGGGTGGCACACACTGCAGCATGGTATTTTAGGAATCCTGTTTATCAGAGTACCTTTTAATTTGTGTTTCCTTCCCAGGAAGTTACTAAAGGTTACTGTCCTCCCACTCCAAACTAAAAGGTAGTGATTTGCTGCTAACCGCCCTCTCAGTAGACCTGACTTCATGAAGTAGGCATGCCCCACTTGGTGTTTTAGTCACTGCACTGAGATATGCAGACTGAGACTGTCTCAGAAAACTTGCAGTTTAGTGAAATTACTCTGGGAAAGCCATTGCTCCCTTCTATAAATAAATACCCAGCTGTATCCAACCTAAACAGTGAGCCACAATGAAAGAAGAGGTCACTCCGTGGCTGCTCTGACACACATTGTGACTCTTGCTGGAAGGTCCTGCCAAGAAACAGCCTCCAAGAACAATCAGCTAGTCTGGCCATTACAAGTAAATAGATACAATATAGAATTCATGGGGGAGAATGCATAATAAAGAACTACTGAATACAAAAAGTATTTGCATTACAAATGACTCAATGCTGCCCAGCAAGGAGCACAAACACTGGGTTCTCTTCTTTCCGGGCCTGCTGGCGTCCAGTCAGGCAGACAGCAGTATATCTTAATACAATGAGAGGCATAGGGCACAGTATCAAGAAGGAAAGCTGAGGCAGAAATGCTTTCTTAAGACTTGCCTTCCTAAAGGAACACTCCTACACTGTTTGTGGGATTGCAAGATGGTACAACCGCTCTGGAAATCAGTCTGGTGGTTCCTCAGAAAATTGGGCATGACACTTCCAGAGGACCCTGGCATACCACTCCTGGGCATATACCCAGCGGATTCCCCTGCATACAATAAAGACACATGCTCCACTATGTTCATAGCAGCCTTATTTATAATAGCCAGAAGTTGGAAGGAGCCCAGATGTCCCTCAAAGGAGGAATGGATACAGAAAATGCGGTATATTTATACAATGGAATATTACTCAGCAATTAAAAATAATGAATTCATGCAATTTGTAGGCAAATGGTTGTATCTGGAAAATATCATCCTAAGTGAGTTAACCCAATCACAAAAGAATGCACATGAAATGCAATCACTGATAAGTGGATTTAATGAGCCCAAAAGCTCTGAATACTCAAGGCACAATTAGCAAATCAAAAGATTCCCAAAAAGAAGGAAGGAAGGGAACCTGGTCCTGAAAAGACTAGATCCAGTTTTGTAGGAGAGTATCAGAACAGAGAAATGGGGGGGGGGGTTGATTGGGGAATGGGCGGAGGGAAGAGGACTTATGGGACATATGGTGAGGGGGAAACTTGGTAAGGGGAAAGCCTTTGGAATGTATACAAAATATATAATATATATATATATATATTATACACACACACACACACACACACACATATATATATATATATACATATATATAAAAAAGACTTGCCTTCCTAAAGTCTCCACAGCTGGAATCTCAACAAAATAATGCATGTTTGGAACAAAGAATACAGAAGGCAACAATTTCTGAGCAAAGACGTCTTCATAGACACAGAAACTAATGCTGTAACCATATAAAGGTTCAAAATCATCAGTAATGGGTTTGCACAAAGGTCTGTGTCTGTATCTGTTTATCACTCAAAAGGACCCCTCACTATTTTAACTTTCTTTAATAGGAATTCCAGTTAATTCCTTCCATAGTTATTTTTCGCTACCAAAAATAATTCTTACAAAGTTTTAGGATAGTGACAAAAGAGGCTTTTTGACTCCGTAGTCATCGCTGTGCTCTGGGACCATTCCACTGAGCACACCACCAGGCAAAGTTTAATCACTTAAACGTCAGGTTAAGGATCTCAAGGACCAGAGCTGCATTCTTAGAGCCTGCGTGGCTGGTATCATGGTGCTCACGTCCAGTCCCACCACTGGGGAGGTGGAGCCAGGTGGATCCTGAGGTCTGCTAGCCAGCCAGCCTGCCTACTTGGCAAGTCCCAGGCTCGGAGGAGACCCTGTCTCAAAAAAAAACAAGGTGGACAGCTTCTGAGATGCAAACTCCACATGTACATGCACACACTGTACACACGTTAAGTGTACATACATACTAAATTAATTATCCAGTCAAGCCACAAGCTTGTTGCAAGGATCAAATAAAAGCAGAGGAATAAAAGCACAGCATCACAGTGACTGTTCATCTCTGCAGACCTGTCATTGATGACTCACACAGTGAGTCCACAGGTTCCACCTCTGTTAGGACAGACCCCTTAGCACAGAACAGCCCCACCTACCCTCCTCAGGTTGTGAGAGCTTCTGTACAAGCTTCTTGTCTTGCTAGCCTTAGTTCAAGGGGCACACAACTTCAAGATTAAATCACAGGCTGAGAATGCTGACAATGAGAACACAGGACTTAAACTAGACCTGATACTCCAAAGCCAGGTGAGTCTGAAGGTGGTAAATAAAACCAGCCATTTTAAAATCCATACCACCCCTCTCCCTAAAACATTCTCTAGGTAAACACATATCAGCCTTAGGGTTTTGTGCATACAGGGCAAACAGCCTACCACTGAGTAACTTCCAACATGCCTCAGCACAAAAGAAGGTTCTGAGGTCCTTAAAACTTCCCCAGCCTCAGCAGACTAGGGTGCTCCCAGCAGCCGGTCTTCCTCAGCCCTAGGCCCCATGCCTTCTGTCTCTGGGAATGCTTCTATACTCATCTGCAGGGCTGGCTCTGGGTTTCCTAAGCCCTCCTATCCCATATCTTTATACCTGGTCTATTTCTTCTATTATACCTACTAAGGTTTATGAGGATGGAGAGGTGACAGTGGGTAAGTTGGAATCCCCAGCATTCTTGTAAAAAGCTAAGCATGGTGTACACTTGTAAGCCCAGTGTTTGGGATAATGGTAAAGAGAGCTGATCCCAGAAGCTCAGCTGTTAACTAGTCTAACCAAATTTGAACCCCAAGTTCAGTGAGAGACCCTATCTCAAAACAATATAAGGCAGAGAGCAAAGGAAGACAATTCTAGATGTCAATCTCTGGCCTCCATCCATCCATACACACACACACACACACACACACACACACACACACACACACACACGTGCGCTTCCAAATAGATGTTTCTAGAGCAATATGTCAACTGTGTATCAACCCTGTTTAAACACAATAACTAGAAAATATTAACAGAAGCCAAACAAGTCAAGGCTCAAATTATGAGATATGCTTGTCTAGTCTAACCTCTCCCTTAGAATGTTTGATTAACAAGGGATAGATGATACTGACAGTACACTACTATTTTTCAAATCTCTGAAAATAGTCTAGAGTGAAGTGCTGGCCTTCTACCACTATAGGATGGAGAACCCCAAGGAGGCATCCATGTCCCAGGATTTTACTTCCTTCTCAGTAAACCAAGTGCTGGGAATCTCTTGTGCTAGAAATATGTGTCACCTGGAATAGGGGTTCACGGGGACCCTTGGAGCAAAATGACCTTTGCATATCTGTGCTTCAGTGCTGCCTTCTATATGTGTATTACATGCAACAATTAAACTTACACCAACAAGTATGAAATCATGTCAAGACCCAACAGCAGGGGCCCCTGTGATTTGCTGACCTAGGCCAGTTCCTGGCATCTAATAAGGCAGTTCCAGTTGGCAGAGTGTGCTCAAGCCTTCTCGGGGAACTACAATCTTTCTCTGTAGGATGTAGGATTGAAGAACTCAGTGGAATAGATTGAGCCAATGCAGGCCCATGGTTTCCCGACATCCAGATTGAGTGCCATGTCAGTTACTGCTGCCTTCTACCTGCTAACTGAAGGCTGAGACTCCCCAGTGTGCGTGTGACAACTCTCTACCACAGTTGAGCTCCATCCTGACTGACTTGTCCCTTCTGTTTTAAGACCCCCTCGCTATCCACACCTTCCCTGAGCAGCTCTTCTATCCTGGGTTTCTTGTCATCTCTATGGCAGCTTCAGTATCCTCTTTTCTAGGACTCTTCATTGATAAGTATCATATGGAAATCTTTCTCAACCAAAAGCAGTATCTAAGACACAGTCAAGTACTGGACAAATTGCCATGAAGACTATACTATACCTACTTCTCTCTGTGTTAATAAGCAAGGACAAATCTTACAGTGGGACAAGACAACCTGCAGGTGGTGGGATCTCAGTGGCACAGGACAAGTAGCCCATTTTTCTGAGTCTGTGCTTAGTATGGTGCTGCTCCACTCCGCGGGGATAGCCCTGACAGTAAGAGGCTCTCTACCAGTCTCCCAAACCCCTATCTCAGTAAGAGCTGTCTTATAAAGTAGAAGCATTATGACAACTGAGGAGTGACAATTAAGTTATTTGGTTATGATAAATTGAGGAACATACTGTGTAATAGTTACATTTTAATTTCAGGTAGAAACTAATCAATGTGATTTCTAAGCAAATGTGATTTCAGACATTATAAACCAATGTAAAATTCTGAGTTTTCAAGTTATTTGATAGCAACATAGGAAGCATAAGGGTGCAGTGAGGTAAAGGCAATGTATCTGATGAGCATGCCTCCAAGTTATGCTGGCCTACCAGGCTAATGAGTCCTTGGCAAGGTGAGGAGAGCCAAGGCTATGTGGGCCCAAGGATACAGAAGCATGTCCAGTGGGGCTCCTCCCTCTTCCACAAAACATGTCTTTTTGAGGGACCAGCCTGCTTTGTGTGTTTGAAATAAGGTTTTAATTCTATATAACAGACCTCGGGTGGCCTGAAACAGTATAAGTTAGTCTTGAACTCAAAACAATCTTCCTGCCTCAGTCCAATATAAGCCACCACGCCCAGTTCTCTGCCACTCCTTAAACAAAACAACAACCAAAACCCCTCTGAACTTACAAAAGACTTTCTTGTACTTGGCTATAAAAATGCTAAGGGATGGAGCTTCATACCCAGAGGAGATGATGATCACACTTTTAATTTAAAAACATACATTTTACTAATAATAATTTTCTAATTGATGTATATCAATTGTAAATAACAGGACGTTTCACATGGACATTTAAATAGAGGCATAGGATGAACTGAGCGTCTCCTGCACCCGTCTTCCCGTTCTCACCTCTGCCCACCCCTTGCCCCCTCTGTTCTCCTACAGAAGAGCACGCTTGTACTCCATGTCATATACATGACACCTTTTTTTGTAGCCATATAAAGTCTGGGATCCACAAATCAGAAAAAGGGTGGCATTTGTCTTCCTTACACAGACTTCATATGCTTGTCCACATCTTCAAAAGCATGTACCACTATTTTTTTCTTTTAAGAGAACTTGTTTTTAATTTTACTTATATGTGTGTGACCATAGACAAGAAGAGGGCACTGGATCTCCTGGAAGTGGGAGTGGCGAGTAGTTATGAGACTCTATGTGCACTGGGGACAGAACTCCAGTCCACAGGAGGAGTTCTGTATCTGGTCTATTCCACTGAGCTCCAGGTCCTGTGCTGATGTCTAACCTGAAATCAAGACACAGTGGCACCCCCTCCAACACTGCTGTTTTGCTCAGTATTGCTTTAGCTACCCAGGGACTTTTGCACTTCCATATGCATTTTAGGATTTTGTTTCATTTCCATGAAAATTTTCTATTGGAATTCCATGGGAATTACATTGAATGTAATATATATGCTTTCATAATGTTCAACAAGTTTATTTCTTGTGTTGACTGTAATCTTCCTATTTTGATTAAAACACCTGTGTTTGACCTTAGTTATAATGATTTAAGATCATGGTCTGAAACCACAGTTCCATTTGTACCTAGCAATCCTGATGGACTTTCCATGGGACCTGGAAGTGCCCTTCACGTTCCAGAGTTTTAATCTGGTCTTGTCTGTTTGACACTGTGAATGCCCTGACTCAAACCAAGTCTTTTCTCGTGGATTTGGAGGATTTTCTGCTAGGATTTTTTTCTGAATATGTTATGTATACCTTTAGCCTAAAGATCTCTCCTTCTATACCCATGGCTCATAACATCAGTCTTTTGATGGTATCCATTAAATATGTTGGTTACATTTTATACTTTGTTACTTTATTAGTGTCAAAGTCTGAATGTTCTAGTCAATCTATCTTATCATACATTTCTGATACTCTATTTTTCACTCAATCCATTCTAAATTGGTGAGCTTTAAAACTGAGTATTTCATTTTTAAAATTCTCTAAAATTTCAGTTTGATTTTTCAGTATTTCTATAGTCTTGACCAATTCTTCATATCCTTCTCTGACCTTATTTCATTCAGTTCTTTGTATTCTGTCAGTACATTCAAAAGTTTGTGTCCTCTGACTTTATTCTACGTTCTTAAAATTATTCTTCTGAATTCTGTCTGGAATTTCATCTAATTCTCTTGCACTAGAATCCAGTATCAGAAGAGGCATATAGTCTTTCTTGCTTCTTATATCTCTGTATTGGGGCTTGTGCATCAGGAATTATTTCCTTGGCTGGGTTTTTAATCAGCTATATATTTTTTGAATTGAAGTATTTGCAATATTCAGGTGTGACTAGTTCATTTATAGTCGTTCACTATCTAAATTCCCAGTTTCCGTGCTCTGGGAACCAAGTGTAATACCCTGCATTGCCTCAGAATGTAGAATCACAACTACTAGATCAACCCACTATGAAAATATAATATTGCTGAGGTTTTAAACATCTCATCACTTCTAACTTCAATAACTACCAGGGAAAAGGAGCACAGCAGTAAGGAGTGTGGTAAGGTACTAATTACTTGTTGGGCATAGCACCTCATGCTTTAATCCAGCTCTCAGGAGACAGAGGCAGGAGGATCTCTGACTTTGAAGTCAGCCTGGTCTACAGCGTGAGCGCCAGGTCATCCAGTGCAACATAATGAGACTCTGTCTCAAAAAAAAAAAAATGCTAAGGTTTTGAATACAAGAAAACTAGCCTGGATTGCAGGAGGAATTAGTATTATGTCAGCTGAGGAAGCACTGAGGAGAAGCGGGTAGCAGGAATGAGGAAGCTGAGATATAGTTAGGGTTCAGATAATTTAAAAATTAAAGATATGGAAGGTTATAATTAAGAAGTAAAGGAATCAGGGAGAGAGCGCTGCAAGTAAGGTATTGCTGCACAAGTATGAGAACCCTAGTTTAATCCACAGAACCCCCATTAACTGGCATCGCAGTGTATAAACATATACATATAAGCTTTGGGATGAAGAGATGGGAGGCTGGGAGGTGGAGACAGGAGAGCCCTGGAAACTCTCAGGCAACCAAGGTGGACAGTGAGGACTGACAAACGAGATTGTTTTCTTACTCCTCTCCTGTGCCATGGGACATATGCACCTTCACTCATATCTGCACCCACACACATGCGTGCACATGCAAGCAAAAAAAGCAGGGCATGAAGAAGAACAAGAATGGGGTAGAGATGAGAGAGAGGTGGCTATGGGTTGTGTATAGGAAGAATAGTAAAAAGTACAGAATATAACTCTGAGTACAAAGCATACTTGAATAATACAAAACTAAAGTATGGCTCTTAAAAGTTATGTGGGTATCATAAAAAGAAAAGAAAAGAAGAGAAGAGAAGAGAAGAGAAGAGAAGAGAAGAGAAGAGAAGAGAAAAAAGAAAGAGAGAGCTGAGTGAAATTTATATAATAGATTTAAAAAATCATCACATCAGTGAGTATTTCCTCTTTTTAGTAAATAGGATTCTAAACTTCTTCCCTCCCACAGATGTTTCACATACAAACAGCTCTTAATTCAACTGTATAGCCCTTGGTTCCCACATCATCAATAGACAGTGAGGGTGTCCTCCAGGGTACCCTAAAGTTCACTTCAGCTTCCAAGTCCACTGGCCCTGATCACCCCTGTTCGTGGTATATTGTGCTGTTGTGTAATCTATGTGTTGAACCACTCAGCTTGTCTCTCTCCAGCACTGGTCTGGAACAAGGCTGAAGGTGAAAGTGCTTGCTGGAAGCTCCTTGGCACCCACAGACATGCTGGGGCACTCTGCTTCAGGGTCATCTCCATCCCTGGCCTTTCTCTCTATCCATGGTGTTCCTAGCCTTTGGTCCTGCCACCATGGCTTTTCTTGCTCTACAGCTGTGGTAACAATGTTGGTGTGTAAAAGAAATTATTATCTCTTGACTAGCAGTTCCCAGTGACCTCAGTAACCATTTACATTGGGGCCCAATCTGCTTCAAGTTCTTAGGCCCTGAGTTGCAGAGCTTGCACTGGTCCAGAACTCACTGAAAGGCTGTGCCCATTCCTTGATCAGTTTAGCTAACCACTGCATGTGGTTTTGTTTATTTGGCTGCATGACAAAGACATGGGAAAGGTTCAGACCTGTAAGGTAATCTGCAAGACCATGTCAGAATGTGGGTCAGAGAGTAATGTTGGGCTGAGAGTATGACCCAAAGAAAGACTGCTGTGTGGGAAGCTGGCGTCTACTGGGCCAGACTCTAGCAGGCAATGTGCTTCTAGAAAGCTCTCTATGTAAACACACTGAAGGAAGCACAGATGCACTGTGAGACCATGACATACAGCAGAATGGTGACAACGTAGAAAGAAAGGTAGACAGAAAGAAAGAGTGAACCTGGAAACATCTCTCAACAACCTGGCCCTAAACTACTTCCTGAAATCTTGCCACCTGAGTCATACAAATCCATTTTCAGCCAAACACATTCCTAACTGGAGAAGCAGACTCTGGTACCTGAGATTTCTGTACTTGAAAAGTATAATTTCAGGGGTTGGGGATAGAGTTTGTCCAATAAGTAATCTCTTCTAGCACACACTCAAAGTTGCTTCATTAGAAAAATATACTATGTGGTCCTAGAGTAGATTATAGAAATGGATCAAGAAAGGAAGGCTGAAGGGGCTCAGGTGGCAGAGGGCGTGCCTCCTAAGCACAAGGATGTGAGCTTGGATCACAGTCAGACTTGCTCAGTGACAGACCTGGTCTCAAAACAATGAGGTAGAGAGGAATAGAGGACTGACCTCTGGCTTCCAGGTTACACACACACTAACATGCGCGCGCGCGCACGCCCCCCCCCCACTTTAAAAACATGAGAATTAATACATGCAAAATCGAAGAATACAAAAGTCCCAAAATAAATAATTTATTTTGGTGGCACTTCACCTTAGAAATGTTGCTTGGATGACTCATGGAATGTCCCAAACTCTTCTCATTCTGTAAGAAAGACAAACAGGTAGTAATTAAGCTCCGATTAAAAACATGTAAAGAACAAGTAATCAATTATTCTAGTAAGAAATTATTCTTGTAAGTAAGCACACACAGTAAGGAATTATATATACATAAGTCCTAGGTATTATATGTTGGCTATTTAGGCAAAAGTAAATAAAACAATGGTCCCTGACCTAAAGGAACTTATCATGGAAAGAATAGGATTTTGGAACTATAAAAACAAAGCCACCGCAACTGTCTTAAGACACTTTCAAAATCATAGTTCAGAGGTAATGTTCTTTCACTATTGTCTTCAATTGGCTTACTGAGGATGGGTGGCCAAGCCTGGCTTGTTAGGGTTACTAGGACAGAGGTGGTCTTCTAAGAAGAGATGGAAACAGGATAAGCCAAAGGTACTATGAGACAGAGCTGACCCTTGACACTGCCTGGAGGAACAGAAACCAGGACAGATGGCCCAGAGACCTAGGACAAAACCAAACACTGACTGGGAAAAAGTCAGTGGAATGGTTCCTAATGATATTCTGCTGTACTCATAGATTAGTGCCTCGCTCAATTGTCAGCAGGGAGGCTGCCTCAGAAACTGAGAAGCAGATGCATAGACCTACTGCCAAACATGAAGTGGTGCTTAGAGAATCCTGCAGAGGAGGGGGAGGAAGGACTGTAGGAGCCAGAAGGGGTCAAGGACATCACAAGAAAACCCACAGAATCAACTAGCCTGTACTCAGAGGGGCTCACGGAGACTGAACCGCCAACCAGGGAGCCTGCATGGGTCTAACTCAGTCCTGTATATCTGTTATAACTGTGTAGCTTGGAGGTGTGGTGAGACTCCCAACGGGAAGGCATTGTTGCTGATGCTCTTGCCTGCTTTTGGGACCCTTGTCCTTCTCTGGACTGCCTCATCCTGCTTTATGATGAAGGGAGGTGCCTAATCTTACTACAAGGAAATGTGCCATGTTCGGTTGACATCACTAGGAGGCCTGGCCTTTCCTGAAGAGAAACAGAGGGGGAGTAGAGGTAGGTAGGAAAAGACTGGGAGGAGAGGAAGAAGAGGAAACTGCAGTAGAGATAGAATGTATAAGAGAATACATTAAAAGTACAGGCTTGAAAAGAAAAAAAATAATCGGATGATGCAAACCCTTTTTCTGTTTTCTTGTTAAAACAGTGAACAGTTTACATCTGTAGAAACATCCAGAATGTCCTGGTATTGTAAAGGCTGAGCCTCACTACTTAGGGCTGCTTCTCCAATATTAAAAAGGATGGCTTCCTTCACCCCTCTGTAAGCACTGCTATTTACTGTCTATGGATTTAGATATAAAAGAAGAATCTAACAAGTAGGAACACAACAGAGCTATTTTCTAGACACCAATTCTGGCCCTCCACTCAAAGCCATCTTCACTCCACATTATTTACTGTGGTATTACTATACATGCCTGCATTATAGAGAGAATAAATATTCCACCTAGCCTGGCTAATGGTAATATTACCACAAAATGGCTTCGAGAGTGAGTACTGATGAAGACTGTACAAAACTATGGAAAAGCTGAAGAACAGCATAAAAAAAGTAAAATCCCTAAATGACATCTGAGCAGAGTGGATGACTCTAGTGTACCCTGTAGAGTATATGATATAGACAGAATGGAGCCTCTCTCTCTCTCTCTCTCTCTCTCTCTCTCTCTCTCTCTCCTTTCTTTCTTTCCTTCTTTCTTCCTTCCTTTTTGTTAAAGACGGAAGGTTTGTTAAACATCAGTGACATAAAAATAGAGCCCAAACTAAGCTTCAAACCAAAATATTAAATAACTTGGCAATTTCTTTTTATTTAGATCTTTAACACGCACACTCACTGCTTCATTGTGCCAGCATGTTTGACCACAGGGAAGAGGAAAGTCCCTGGTGGCTTCCTTCTTCCTTGAGATGCCACACCCTCCCCTAGCTTACTCTCATCTTCACACTGGCTGGTGGCTCGTTTCAGATGTTAAACATGACAGTCCCTAGCAGACAGCATCCCATCTTACTGTTCTCTCTATCACACTAGGGTTTCTCACGCTCTGTGGCCTTGTTTAGGTAGGACCTTGCTGAAATGCAGACTGTGACTTGCTAGATTTCAGATGCCTGGAAAATCTGTTTCCAATAAGCTTCCAAAGTTACTCTGATACTGCAGGTGCCCAGAACATACACTGAGGTGCAAGCTTTACTCCAAAATAATCCATAAAGGCTATGGTTCACTTTGTCTGCTATAAAGTAAATGTCTATGTCTCTTTTTTTTTTAATTTTTTTATTTTATTTTCTATATTCTATGTTTACATTCCAAAGGCTTTCCCCTTTCCCAGTTCCCACCCACCATAGTTCCCATAGTTCCTCTCCCCCCCATCTGTTCCCCAATAATTCCCCCTCCCCCCTCGGTTTCTTTACTAAACTGGATGCAATCTTTACAGGCCCAGGGTCCTCTCCTTTCTTCTTCTTGGGAATCATTTGACTTGCTATTTGTGTCTTGAGTATTTAGGGCTTCTGGGCTCATTAATATCCACTTATCAGTGATTGCATTTCATGTGCATTCTTTTGTGATTGGGTTAGCTCACTCAGGATGATATTTTCCAGGTCTAACCATTTACCTACAAATTGCATGAATTCATTATTTTTAATTGCTGAGTAGTATTCCATTGTATAAATGTACCACATTTTCTGTATCCATTCCTCCTTTGAGGGATATTTGGGCTCCTTCCAATTTCTGGCGATTATAAACAAGGCTGCTATAAACATAGTGGAGCATGTGTCCTTATTGCATGCAGGGGAATCCTCTGGGTATATGCCCAGGAATGGTATGCCAGGGTCCTCTGGAAGTGACATGCCCAATTTTCTGAGGAACCGCCAAACTGATTTCCACAGCGGTTTTACCATTTTGCAATCCCACCAACAGTGGAGGAGTGTTCCTCTTTCTCCACATCCTCGCCAGCACTTGTTGTCTCTTGAGTTTTTAATCTTAGCCATTCTGACTGGTGTGAGGTGGAATCTCAGGGTTGTTTTGATTTGCATTTCCCTGATGACTAATGATGTTGAACATCTTTTAAGGTGTTTCTCGGCCATCCGAATTTCTTCTGGTGAAAATTCTTTGTTTAGCTCTGTGCCCCATTTTTTGATAGGGTTATTTGTTTCTTTGCGGTCTAACTTCTTGAGTTCTTTGTATATATTGGATATTAGCCCTCTGTCGGATGTGGAGTTGGTGAAGATCTTTTCCCACTTTGTTGGTTGCCGTTTTGTCCTTCTGACAGTGTCCTTTGCTTTGCAGAAACTTTGTAATTTTATGAGGTCCCATTTGTCGATTCTTGATCTTAGAGCATAAGCTATTGGTGTTCTGTTCAGGAACTTTTCCCCTGTGCCCAAGTCCTCCAGGGTCTTCCCAAGTTTCTTTTCTAATAGTTTCAGTGTGTCTGGTTTTATGTGGAGGTCCTTGATCCACTTGGAGTTGATCTTAGTGCAAAGAGATAAGATTGGATCAATTCGCATTCTTCTGCATGTTGACTTCCAGTTGAACCAGCACCATTTGTTAAAAAGGCTATCTTTATTCCACCGGATGGTTGTGGCTCCTTTATCAAAGATCAACAGGAATGTCTATGTCTCTTATTTTGCTTTCTGTTGCTGTGATAAACACCATGGCCCAAAACAAGTTGGTGAAGAAAGGGTTTATTTGGTTCATACTTCCATTTCACTGAAGGAAGTCAGGGGAGGAACTCAAGGCAGGAACTGACACAGAGGCCATGGAAGAGCGCAGCTTACTTGTTCCCTATGGCTTGCTCAGCTGATTCTTATACAACCCAGGGCCATCTAACTATGGTGGTCCCACCCACAGTGAGCTGGGTCCTCCCCCATCAACCACTAATCAAGAAAATGTCACAGAGACAGGCCAATCTTTTTCTTCTTTTCTTTTCTTTTCTTTTCTTTCTTTTTTTTTTTTTTTTTTTTTTTTTGATTTGGTTTTTTCAAGACAGGGTTTCTCTGTATAGCCCTGGCTGTCATGGAACTCACTTTGTAGACCAGGCTGGCCTCGAACTCAGAAATCCTCCTGCCTCTGCCTCCCAGAGTGCGGGGATTACAGGTATGCACCACCACCGCCTGGAGGAGGAGGAGGAGGAGGAGGAGGAGGAGGAGGAGGAGGAGGAGGAGGAGGAGGAGGAGGAGGAGGAGGAGAAGAAGAAGAAGAAGAAGAAGAAGAAGAAGAAGAAGAAGAAGAAGAAGAAGAAGAAAAGAAGGAAGACACTGTGTAAAAATGACAGTGAGCTTACAAAAATACACCTAAGTCATGAAGCATATTAGAAATATTATGGCCTGAAGGAGAAGGGGTAAGTTTTATTCATGTAAGAAGTTATCAAATTGCCAGGGTAAGAATAGTCTCTGCTGAGGAATAGGGACATTCTGTAATTAAGTCACTCCTGCCAGAATATTTCCAAGCTGCAACAGGGACTTAGAAGGTGCTTTTACTAAGTCACTGACTCCTCACTTTGGCCTAAAGGTAACCAAAGAGCAACAAGACGAAAGGCTGCTGTCTCCACCGTCATTCTGTGTCTCTCACCTTTTACCTTGGCTAGACCTTTCACCTTAAATCCCAGGAAAAGTACAACCTTCCAAGATAGAGCCCCTCTCCCCTGCAAGAGGTCAGTAATCCACAGGGTCTAGGAGTGATCCTGGCACAGACTCAGTCATCTTACAGGAAGGAACCAGACTAGTGACCTCATTATGACAACAAGTAACAGATGGGTCACACCAAGCTTGGCCAGGACTGCTTCCCTAAGTATAGGACTTGTTCTCCACCCATTTAAACAGAAACCTCACTGCCAGTATCCCAAAGACACACTGGGGGATTGGAGGGAAGGGTTACTGGATGTGCTCCTTTATTTTGTTAGCTAAAGTTTCCCAAAATAAACCTCACCTACACTAGACATTCTACAAGGCTGATATTTGATTGTCAGTGGTTGTGAGCAGGTTGGAATATTGCAGAACCAGAGCCAAACTATCTTGGGGTATCTAAAGCCCTTCATTACCCACTGCTGTATTTGACTTAATCTCGCCCTGTCTGTTAGATCACAGACCCTTAAGATGCTCCCTCACAGATCAAGCTTCAAGTTCCTGGCAAACTCTCATCCCACAGCTACCTGGACAATATGGGTCATGTGTTAACCTAAGCACCTCTTCCTCCCTTAGAGACCATGAAGATCTGGCACTCTGCTTTGTCAGGTGGGACCTGGCTTCTCTTCCTTCAGAATTCGTCTGTTCTGTGCAGCCTGTCTGCAGTGCGACTGCTAACACAGCTCCCCAAAGAAAGACCACACCTCTTTCTCATCCTGGGGCCTCCTCTCTGTTCTAGTCTTAAAGTCTGTCTAACAGTGACTACCAGGCATATATATTTGATTTGTATAAACAGATTCATAGCTTTTGCCTACCCAGAGGAAGAACTGTCATCAGATAGGCTCTGAGGCCTACAGCAGAGGTTTCTGTACTTTGATGTCACTTGCCTGACTCATGCTACCACCAATGTATTTGAAGGGTCATAATTTATTTTGTTTTTTGTTACTATAAAATTTCATGAAACTGTTACCATATTGGAACATGGCATTTGGGATAGCATAAATCTGTGTTCCTGGGTCACAGCCACTCAAACTTGGCTCCAGAATAAACAATCTCACCCTCTCTGAGAGGGGAGCTGTGTTTGTTGCACCTTCAGTTATGTGGTGCTTTTAATATGGAACTCTGAGAATAAGCCATCTTTACAGAAGTCACCCAGAGCAGAGGTAGGTACCAGGATTGATCCCTTGTGGTAAGTCTCAAACTCTTGGACAAGGACAATGGCTGAAGAGTCTATTTATCATATCAAAGTGGATCTAAGTGCCTGGTTCTCCCAGAATCCCTCAGTCCCTACCTATTACAGGGTATGGCTGGCATACCCTGCCCCGTACCCTAAAGACTAGGCTGGCATACCCTGCCCCCTACCCTAAGAGACTAGGCTGCCTCACCCAGACATTTTGGCTACCTACCCTTTTTTGGTCTACCCTTTACTCTTCTGGCCAGTTTCTTGGTCCAGGCTGCCCTCTTGGTTCCTCTCCCTTCTTCCCTTTCCTTACATAGCCTATCTCAACCTAGACATGTCCCCTCTGGACTCTCCTAAATATCCCTACCTCTGGCTATGCTCTCCCTTTTATCTACAATAAACCTTCTTATCCACCATATTTAGAAGCAGTCATGTCCTTCCTATTTTAATTTTTCATTCACTTTGTATCTATTGCATGGCATTGGCTTCATGAGTGGAGGCTGGTGAATTCCTCGTGATGCTCGAACCTTCACTGGTTGGTTACTGGTTCAGTGGTTTACTCTGAGACGGCTGTTTAGGATTCTGGCTACCTTTTATGGCTTGCTTTCAGGGCTCCTGGTTTAAGACGCCATTTGTTTACTCAGAAAGCACTTTGGTGTCCAAACATTCAGTTTGCTTTTTTGTTTTGTTTGGACAGGGTCTCTCTAAGTAGCCTTGGCTGTCCTGGGAGGCTCTCTCTAAACCAGGCTAACCTTAAAGTCACAGAGATCCTCCTGCCTCTACGTCTTGAGTGCTGGAACTAAAGGTGACTAAAGGCATGCATGACTACACTACCATTGGCACTATTCAGGCTGTTAATGTGCCAACATTCGTTCAGTTCCTTAACATGCTAACATGCACTCATCCAAAACCTAATTCCTGCCACTCATCCAAAACCTAATTCAAGGATGAAGGAAATGGTTAGAAAAACAGCTTTTTTTCCCCCAACTCCAGTTTTGTTGTTAAATGTGTTAATTCAACTCAAAACTGTGCAGGGGCTTTAATTAAAGAAATGGGGAACACTCACTGTCTATTTTGTTTTTTGAGTGCTAAATGAGAATTCCTAACAACAGAATTATAGATTATAAATGGACACCCTGCTTTAATTGAAATTTAAAAACATTTAAGGAAAGAAAAAGAAATAACAGGTAACTTACAAATTCAGAAAGAAAAAAACTGCATGTTCTCTTTAATATATGGACTCTAGCATAATGTATACACACACATCTACACACACATACACACACACACACTTATAAATAGGAGATGCGACTGTAATTTAAAAACTATATTCAACAAGTATACTAAGGTGAACTTAGATATAAAATACATCATCAGCCATCTTAAGGCAGTGTAACCTACATTAACAGTTATATGGCTGTCTGCTTTACTTTTGTTTTTTTTAACTCATTTTAAAGCTTTAAGCAAGTCATAATAAAGTGAAAAGCATTCAGAAAGTAGGTGAAGTAACAAAACATTAACAGAGTAGCTAAGATTTGTTTGGGGTCCATCTATCTAGATTCTAGAATTCAACTTTCTCTTTTCCTTTTTTTTAACAATTTAATTTTTGACTCCCTGCAGCCTCCACCATCTTCGTGGCTGTTTGGACCTATCAGGCTGAACCAGGTACCCGAGATATCCCGAGGTTAAGACCTCTGGAGACTCAGGCTGCCAGACAGTGATCTGTGAGCAGGATCCACGCAGAGCTGTGGTTCAGGTGCCCCAGCCAGGCGGGGGGCTCTGTGCCCGGGGGGGGGCAGGGGGGGAGCTGCATTTCCCACAGCCTCCGCCATCTTTGAGGCTGTTTGGACCTAGCAGGCTGAACCAGGTACCTGAGATATCCCGAGTTTAAGAACTCTGGGGACTCAGGCCTCCAGATAGCGATCTGTAAGCAGGAGTCTCGCAGAGCAGTGGTTCAGGTGTCCCAGTTGTGGGGAAATAGCCTTAAGAGCCCACAGGAGGTTCAAGCACCAGCTAGTAACTACAGGACCAACTAACACCAGAGATAACCAGATGGCAAAAGGCAAACGTAAGATCTAAGAGAAATCAAGGCAATATGGCAGCATCCGAACCCAGTTCCCCGACAGCAATAAGTCTCAGATGCCCCAACATACCAGAAAAACAAGATTCAGATCTAAAAATCACTGGTCAGGATGCTGATAGAGGAACACATAGATAAATCTCTTAAAGTAATACAGGAGAAAATGGATCAGAAGTTAGATTTTGTGTTTACAAGGCAAACACAAAAATCACTTAAAGAAATTCAGGAAAATATGGATCAAAAAATAAAAGCCAATAAGGAGGAAATACAAAAATCACTTAAAGAAATACAGGGGAACGTGGGTCAACAAGTAGAGTCATGAAAGAGGAAACACAAAAATCTCTTAAATAATTACATGAAAACACAAACAAGCAAGTGAAAGATCTGAGCAAAACCATCCAGAATCTAAAAACACAAGTAGAAACAACTAAGAAATCACAAAGGGAGACAACTTTGGAGATAGAAAACCTTGGGAAGAAATCAAGGGTCATAGATGCAACAATAGAATACAAGAGATAGAAGAAAGAATCTCAGATGCTGAAGATACCATAGGAACCATGGACTCAACAATTAAAGAAAATGCTAAATGCAAAATGCTGGTGACCCAAAACATTCAGGAAATTCAGGACACAATGAGAAGACCAAACCTAAGGATTATAGGTATAGATGAGAGTGAAGATTTACAAGTTAAAGGGCCAGCAAATATCTTCTACAACATTATGGAAGAAAACTTCCCCAACCTAAAGAGAGAGCTGCCCATGAATATACAAGAAGCCTACAGAACTCCAAACAGACTGGACCAGAACAGAAACACCTCCCGTCACATAATAATCAAAACCCCAAATGTACTAAACAAAGAAAGAATATTAAAGGCAGTAAGAGAAAAAGGCCAAGTAACATATAAAAGAAGACCTATCAGAATTACACCAGACTTCTCACCTGAGACCATCAAAGCTAGAAGATCCTGGGCAGATCTCATGCAGACTCTAAGAGAACACAAATTTCAGCCCAAACTACTATACCCAGCAAAACTCTCAATCACCATAGATGGGGAAACCAAGGTATTCTATGACAAAACCAAATTTGCATGATATCTATCCACAAACCCAGCCCTACAAAGGATAACAGGGGAAAAACACCAACACAAGGAAGGAAACTACACCCTGGAAGAAGCAAGATAGAAACCTCCTCTCATCAAACCCAAAAGAAGATAACCTCTCAAATATAAAAAAATAATTTCAAAAGTGTCGGGAGGTAATAATTACTATTCCTTAATATCTCTTAACATCAATGGACTCAATTCCCCAATAAAAAGACATAGACTAACAGACTGGATACGGAAACAGGACCCTATATTTTGCTGCATGCAGGAAACACATCTCAGTGTCAAAGACAAACAATACCTTAGAGTAAAAGGCTAGAAGACAATTTTACAAGCAAATGGTCTCAGGAAAAAAGCCGGAGTAGCCATTCTAATATCAGATAAAATTGAATTTCAACCTAAAGACATCAAAAGAGACATGGAAGGTCACTTCTTGCTGGTCAAAGAGAAAATCCACCAAGAAGAATTCTCAATACTGAACATCTATGCTCCAAATGCAAGGGCATCGTCATTCGTAAAAGAAACTTTACTAAAGCTTAAAGCACACATTGCACCTAACACAATAATTGTAGGTGACTTCAACACTCCACTCTCCTCAATGGACTGATCAGGAAACCAGAAACAAAACAGGGTCACAGTGAAACTAATTGAAGCTTTGGACCAATTGGATTTAACAGATATATATAGAACATTTCATCCTAAAGAAAAAGAATATACCTTTTTCTCAGCACCGCATGGTTCCTTCTCCAAAATTGATCATATAATTGGTCCAAAGAAAGACGTCAACAAATACAAGAAGACCGAACTAATCCCATGCCTCCTATCAGATCACTATGGAGTAAAAGTGGTCTTCAATGACACCTTGGTCAAGGAAGAAATAAAGAAAGAAATCAAAGACTTTTTAGAATTCAATGAAAATGAAGGTATGACCTACCCAAATCTATGGGACAATGAAAGCAGTGCTAAGAGGAAACCCTGAGTGCCTCCAAAAAGAAACTGGAGACAGGATACACTAGCAGCTTAACAGCACATCTGAAAGCCCTGGAACAAAAAGAAGCTATTTTACCCAGGAGGAGTAGAAGACAGGAAATCATCAAACTAAGGGCTGAAATCAATCAAGTAGAAACAAAGAGAACCATACAAAGAATCAACAAAACCAGGAAGCTGGTTCTTTGAGAAAATCAACAGGATAGATAAACCCTTAGCCAGACTAACCAAGAGGCACATAGACAGTATCCAAATTAACAAAATTAGAAATGAAAAGGGGGATATAACAACAGAAACTGAGGAAATTCAAAAAATCATCATAGTCTACTACAAAAGCCTATACTCAACACAACTGGAGAATCTAGAGGAAATGGACACTTTCCTAGACAGATGCCAAATACCAAAATTAAATCGGGATCAATTAGATCAGCTAAACAGTTCCATAACCCCTAGAGAAATAGACAGGGTTATAGAAAGTCTCCCAACCAAAAAAGTATGGGACCAGATGGTTTTAGTGCAGAATTCTATCAGACCTTCAAAGAAGACCTAACACCAATACTCTTCAAACTATTTCACAAAATAGAAACAGAAGGAACACTGCCCAACTCGTTCTACGAAGCCACAATTACCCTGATACCAAAACCACACAAAGATCCTACAAAGAAAGAGAACTACAGGCCAATTTCCCTTACGAATATTGATGCAAAAATACTAAATAAAATTCTTGCAAACCAAATCCAAGAGCACATCAAAATGATCATTCACCATGATCAAGTAGACTTCATCCCAGGAATGAAGGAATGCTTCAATATATGGAAATACATCAATGTAATCCACTACATAAGCAAACTAAAAGAAAAAAACCACATGGTCATCTCATTAGATGCTGAAAAAGCATTTGACAAAATTCAGCATCCTTTCATGCTAAAAGTCCTCGAAAGAACAGGAATTCAAGGCCCATGCCTAAATATAGTAAAAGCAATCTACAGCAAACCAGTAGCCAACATCAAAATAAATGGAGAGAAACGTGAAGCAATCCCACTAAAATCAGGGTAGAAAAGGCTGCCCTCTCTCTCCATATCTTTTCAATATAGTACTTGAAGTTCTAGTGAGAGCAATTAGACAACATAAGGAAGTCAAAGGGATACAAATTGTAAAGGAAGAAGCCAAACTATCACTATTTGCAGATGATATGATAGTATACATAAGTGACCGGAAAAAACTCCACGAGAGAACTCCTATAGCTGATAAACAACTTCAGCAAAGTGGCTGGTTATAAAATCAACTCAAGTAAATCAGTAGCCTTCCTGTACTCAAAGGACAAGCAGGCTGAGAAAGAAGTTAGGGATATAACACCTTTTGCAATAGTCACAAACATTATAAAGTATCCTGGCCTGACTTTAACCGAACAAGTGAAAGATCTGTATGACAGGAACTTCAAGTCCTTGAAGAAAGAAATCGAAGAAGACCTCAGGAGATACAAAAATATTTCATGCTCTTGGATTGGCAGGATCAATATAGTAAAAATGGCCATCTTGCCAAAAGCAATCTAAAGATTCAATTCAATTCCCATCAAAATCCCAAATCAATTCTTCATAGATCTAGAAAGAGCAATTCTCAAATTCATCTGGAGTAACAAAAAACCCAGGATAGCTAAAACTATTCTCAACAATAAAAGGACTTCTGGGGGAATCAATATCCCTGACCTCAAGCAGTACTACAGAGCAATTGTGTTAAAAACTGCATGGTATTGGAACAGTGACAGGCAAGTAGATCAATGGAATAGAATTGAAGACCCAGAAATGAACCCACACACCTATGGTCACTTGATCTTCAACAAATGATCTAAAACCATACAGTGGGAAAAAGATAGCCTTTTGAACAAATGGTGCTGGTTCAACTGGAGGTCAGCATGCAGAAGAATGCAAATCAATCCATTCTTATCTCCTTGTACTAAGTTCAACTCCACATGAATAAAGGACCTCCACATAAAACCACTGAAAACTAATAGAAAAGAAACTGGGGAAGACCCTTGAGGATATGAGGACAGGGGGAAAGTTTCTAAACAGAACACCAATAGCTTATGCTCTAAGATCAAGAATTGACAAATGGAGCGCCGGGCATGGTGGCACACACCTGTAATCCCAGTACTTGGGAGGCAGAGGCAGGCAGATTTCTGAGTTCGAGGCCAGCCTGGACTACAGAGTGAGTTCCAGGACAGCCAGGACTACACAGAGAAACCCTGTCTCGAAAAAACCAAGAATTGACAAATGGGACTTCATAAAATTACAAAGTTTCTGTAAGGCAAAGGACACTGTCAGAAGGACAAAACGGCAACCAACAAAGTGGGAAAAGATCTTCACCAACCCCACATCTGACAGAGGGCTAATATCCAATATATACAAAGAACTCAAGAAGTTAGACCCCAATAAACCAAATAACCCTATCAAAAATGGGGTACAGAGCTAAACAAAGAATTTTCACCAGAAGAAATTCAGATGGCTGAGAAGCACCTTAAAAGATGTTCAACATCATTAGTCATCAGGGAAATGCAAATCAAAACAACCCTGAGATTCCACCTCACACCAGTCAGAATGGCTAAGATTAAAATCTCAAGAGATAACAGGTGCTGGCAAGGATGTGGAGAAAGAGGAACACTCCTACACTGTTGGTAGGGTTGCAAGATGGTACAACCGCTCTGGAAATCAGTCTGGCGGTTCCTCAGAAAATTGGGCATGACACTTCTAGAGGAACCCGTCATACCACTCCTGGGCATATACCCAGAGGATTTCCTTGCATACAATAAAGACACATGCTCTACTATGTTCATAGCAGCCTTATTTATTATAGCCAGAAGTTGGAAGGAGCCCAGATGTCCCTCAAAGGAGGAATGGATACAGAAAATGTGGTATATTTATACAATGGAATAGTACTCAGCAATTAAAAATAATGAATTCATGCAATTTATAGGCAAATGGTTGGATCTGGAAAATATCATCCTAAGTGAGTTAACCCAATCACAAAAGAAGTCACATGAAATGCAATCACTGATAAGTGGATATTAATGAGCCCAGACGCTCTGAATACTCAAGGCACAATTAGCAAATCAAAAGATTCCCAAGAAGAAGGAAGGAAGGGACCCTGGTCCTGAAAAGACTGGATCCAGTTTTATAGGAGAGGATCAGAACAGAGAAATGGGGGGGGGGGGCGATGAGTGGGGAATTGGGGGGGAGAGGACTTATGGGACATATGGTGAGGGGGGAACTGGGAAAGGGGAAAGCCTTTGGAATGTAAACAAAGAATTTAGAAAATAAAAAAAAGTAAAAAAAAATTAATTTTTTTCTTATATGTATATGGGTATGTCCATGTGAATATCATGTGTATTCATGTACCCTCAGAGGCCTGATGAGTGAGCTATGTCCCTTGGAGCTAAAGTTATAGGCAGTTAAGAGCCACTGGATAGGAGCTAGGATCTGAACTTAGGTCCCCTGAAAGCAGGGGCTAAGCATCTCTCTAGCCTCTTCAGCTTTCTCTTTCACACAGTGGACTTTATAAATGGGTGCGGGGATAAATTCTTTATCTGAAATTTTAAAATATATTGGTTTAGCATGTAATTTTTTTCTCTTCTGGAGTGTGGCTCAAGTTGCACTATACGCTATATTTGTGAACAGTCATCTTAAACGAACAACAGACTGTGTACTGAGCTCCATACAAATAATAAAAGTTACTATCAAAGAAAAAAATGGCTGAGGGATGTATTAAAGGAGATGACAGTGGCAATAACTCTAAGCTCTGAGTAATTTTTTAAAATACAAGAAACAAAGTCTCACTGTATGAAGCAGGCTATATGAAGTCTCACTCTATGAACCTTAAACTCCGACATCAGCCTACCTCTGTCTCCTCAGTGCTTAGATTAAAGACATGCACCATCATGTCCAGCTAAACATATTGTGTCTTAATAGAACATATCGCTTTCCTTATTATCAGTAAGCAGCATGTACATGCAGTTTAAAACTCCTGAAATCAGAAGTAAATAAACATATAGTTTTCTGTGACAATGATTGACAACTGCTTTAAAAATTGTAACATACAATATGGTATAATTAGGATAACAATAACTAGAGTAATAATGTAGTGAAAATATAATCTTTTCCAATGCCTTTTCCACTGTTTCTTTGTATTCATAATTGATTTTTATTAATAATTACATAAACAACCAAATGAATAAACATCCCCGGTTTTTAATAATTATATATGGGGACTAGAGAGACGGCTCATCAGTTAAGAACAGTCTAGTACCCATGCAGCAGCTTACAACTGTCTGTCGCTCCAGGTTCAGCTGATCTGATGCCTTCTTTAGACCTCTGTGACCAGGCTCACACATGGTGCACATATAGGCAAAACACTCATACACATAAAAATAAATCTTAAAAAACACCTTAGTGTTTTTAAAAAAGATATATGAAATAAATATGTAAAACCTTAAAGCTAAAGTAATCTACATGAATGCACGTTAGAATTCACTTGCTATAAAATTATTGAAATTATACTACTTCTTATATTCTATATGAAGAAACCAAGGTATTAGAAGTCTTAGTTAAGAATACACTAATTTAGAAACATACATATTGACTGGCAACTACAAACCAGGAACTGTTAAGGCCTTTAAGAATGGGGTTGCAAATATACCAAAGACCCTCATACTCAGAGAATGTAATAAGGAAAGCTGCCTATAATCACAGTATCTGGGAAGCTGAGTCAGGAGGATCATCAGTTCAAGCCTAGCCTAGACTATACAGCAAAACCCTTTCTCAAAACAGAAGACAAGAGAATTATCAAGTTTGTTTCCAATTCCCTTTGTGTAATTTTGAGTCCCACAGCTCTAGAACATGCCACAGTCTCAACAAAGGCATCACCATACACAATCCAACAGACAGAGCAAAGGGCACTATTGGAACAGCCCTGACAAATGAAATTACATGTCTAGTTTGCAAGTGTCTATATGCAAACATGGTAACACATACAAATGCATGCACATATACAAAAGCTTACATGGATACATGGTAACTAACATCCACAATCAGAACAAAGGCCCTTTGTTCCACAAAGGAAGGAGGTGGCTTCTGCAAACAAAACCTCCTCTAGAAAAGAGTGTGGCTTTATTGATTCAATACTAAATTATTCTTCTCAGGATTTTTAAAAGCCAAACTCCACAATTCAAAATTGAATGGTCAACATTAATTAATAAAAATATTTTTTATATCAAAAGATAGTATCAAAAACTGATACATGCCATTTAAATGTTTACTGTCTTAAGAATATGTTCAGCAAACACAAGGGACATTGTATTAGAATAAATTCCATTACGATGTACATCCCTGACTATGAATGGCAAGCTTACAGTTTGGTGCCTCCAGGGAATGCTCCCTTAGGTTCCAGAGCTTGTTGTGGTGTCCCTAAAGTCAGTGAGCAACCTGGGCAGTGCTGACAGGGCACTTCTTACCTGAAGCTTCATCTTCCAACAGGTGTGCAAGGGCGTGTCCTCAATACAGCTCTCTCCAGCAGCATAGTACCCTGCGCCTGCCCGTGGGGAGGTAGGGAGGTGGGGGGTGGGAGGGGAGGGAGGAGTGGGGGGAGGGGGGGTTGGGAATTGTGCCTGAACTGCAGCTGCCCTGCAACCGTGCAGCAGCCAGCAGAACCACACTGCTCTAATGCTGGACTTCAGTGCAACATTCCTGTGATCAAACTGGACTAACTACTTCCTCCAGCTGATTTCCAAGGAATGAGGTAGTTGATGAATAATTCACACCAAGTCCTTTCCCGCAACCAATCTCGCTTCTTCTGTTCTATGGCCCTCCTACAACAATATGCAACATAAAGATTCTAAGTATACTTGCTGGCTTGCAAATAATTGAAGTTCAATTTCCAGTAAATGGTCCTGGATCTGTTTGCTCTTGTATGTTAACCTATCACCCAGACTTACTTGAGAGACTTTTAAAAAAGGGTAGAAAGGGTAAATAATTAACCACAGATATCTGAAAGAACAGTATTTTTTTTTTCTTCTATCAACTTGTCCTTCTGGGGCTGAGCTGTAAGAGAAGCAGCAGAGTACTTGTAACGCCATGCTGGCTGGGGGAGGTGGGTTCTGAACAGTGATGCTAGGAAACGAACTGCTTCAAGGGGGGATTTTCCTGCTCTCTGGCTATAAATAAACCTTTTATCTCACTGTTATTCTTCAAGGAAGCTGATGAACATTTGTTTCACAAAAACCTGTCAATACTTACATATTTACGAATGAATAATGCCCGAAGCATCTGAAAACTACTATGAACACAATTCCAAGAAAAGCCTGAACTGGAGGACTGGATGACCACCTCCCTCCCTCTAGCCTACCTTAGGGAGTCTAGTCTCCTGTCTTGCTCTCCACCTGTTCCTCACTCTCCACTGGTGTCTGGCTGCACTCCACACAGGTCATGTTTGAGCTATCTGTCAGTTAATGGGGGGAGGGGAGAGGAATTTGTTCCTAGCTGCTTCTCACTTATTTGCTTTGCAAACTGCTGTCCAATGCATCTCCTTGGGCCTGAGTCTTTCCCTTCATTTTATTTTGTTACTTTATATTATCACCTCTGAGTTTATGCTTTCTAAAATTTAAGAGGTTTTGTTGTTGTTGTTGTTGCTTTTTAAGTTTTTTTTTTTTTTTTGATCTAGACATAGTGGTATGCTTAGGTGGTTCATTCTTTAATCCCAATACTTGGGAGGCAAAAGACAGGAAGATCTCTGTAAGTTAGAGGACAGGTTGGTCTGTATAGTGAATTCCAGGACAGCTAGAGCTATATAGAGACCCTGTTTCACAGAGAGAGAGAGAGAGAGAGAGAGAGAGAGAGAGAGAGAGAGAGAGAGAGAGAGAGAGAGAGAGAGAGAGAGAAAGAGAGAGAATTAAAAATATTTTAATTTTAGAAGCTAGAGAGATAGCTCAGCAGTTAAGAACACTGACTACTCTTCAAGAGGACCTAACAGCTTGTCTATAACTCCAGTTCCACACCATCTTCTGGCCTCTAAGGGTACCAGGCACAAGATGGTGCATAGACATACATGCAGGCAAAATAGCCACATACACAAAACAAAATGATAATAAAACAAAAATTTTCAAAGATTTTATTTTTAAATTGTGAGTATATATGTGAGAGTAGGTGCATATGATTGTGGATATGTTCAGAGTCCAGAAAAGGGCACTGGATCTCCTGGAACTAGAATTAGGTGGTAGTTGTGAACAGTCAGATGTGGGAACTGAATCCAGGTCATCTGGAAGAATGATAGTACTCTTAATCACTGAGCCATCTTTCCAGCTGCCAAATTCAAGTTCTTATTAGTCTGTTCCACAGTAGAACTCAAGAATTCTCTTCCTGTTCTTTGGACTGATTGTTTTTGTTCTATCAGTAGGTTCTCATGTATCCCAGACTGGCCTCCAAGTCTATTTAGCAGAGGATGACCCCCAAATTTCTTATCTGTCTGCCTCTACCTCCTGTGTGCTGGGATTACAGACACATATTGCACGCCAGGATTTTGTGCCTAAGAGAAAAGCACTCTGCCTGCCGACTACACCCTAGCACTCTCACTTTATTCCAAATACTTTCCTCTAGAACATATTGATAAGCCTTTGCCTTTCTCAAAGATTCCAACATGTCTCCTCATCAGCCCAAGCTCCACAGCAACATTCGGCCTTTCTGTGTTATTGTGTGGTCAGGGGAACCTTTCCTTTTCAGCTACATAACGAGCTAAGTATTCAGCATTATATGGTGGGAAAGGGTGGGTCCATGGAAGGCGGTAAAGGAAGGGGTAAAGGAAGGCTGGGGTAAATGCTACAAGAAGCTCCTGCTGTGCTGGGAATGAGAAAACAACAACCCAAAGTATGGAGATCTGGGATGCATGGTTCTTTAATCCAAAGAATGGCAGAACCAGGACCTTAGAAACTCCTCTTCATCATCCAAGGCAGGTTACAGAAACTAAAATTCTCTTTTCCCAAGACCAAACATAGCCACTTGAACTTCGTTCTCCCAAAGCAAGACTCCCCCTGCCTTTCTCTTACTCTTTATGTGACATGTCCAAGCTAACTTTGTCAATATGACATTGGCCTAGTCACCTGAGGGGAATCTCCAAGGAAGGATTGCCCAAAGCATGTTGAGTAGCCATGCCCGAGTAAGACTGGTGGGAAACATGGAACCAATGCTACAAAGATTTTCTGTGAATTCTACATGTGCACTGTGGCAAGTGTGTACACACATGCACATACATACACAAGTATACATACACACACACATACACACCTTTTTACAATATCAAAATGTAGTACTGGAACACAATAACTACAACAGAGATAGCTACTGACTGCTGACCCTTTCTTCCCTCCTCAACTCAACTCTTGATTTTCTTCTATATTCTCTTTCTGTTTGCCATGTACCCAAGAGACACCAACACCCCTCCTCTCTGAGTATGTCAGGCTAGCAAGAGCCTACTTTACAAAGCTCCTGGTGAGAAAGCTACTAGAGACCCCTGGAAAACACCCTCCTTATCCTGACAAAGAAAATGAGAAACTTCTCTTCTACTCCACTTCCCGACACAAGGCCAAGGGCCATGCGGAATGCTACTGACAGCCATCTACTACTGTAAGCAAAACATGCCTTCCTTAGCATACAATTTCAAAACCATTGTAAAGGAATCAAATATGGCCAAGGATGCTTAGAAAAATCAATGATCCTCAGAATTAACAGAGTCCTAGAATGGGGCACAGTATAGCATTCCGATGAGTCCAACTCCATGGAAACAGGAAGATCATGAGTTCACGATACAGGCTATATATCAAAACCTTGTTCTCAAAAGAAGATATAAATATTGTCTAGTACAACCCAGTAAGGACCTACACCACTCATCCTCTAATTTCATAGCCATACTTGTTTCCCCTCAATACTCTCCCAGTGGCAACTCTCCAGCCAGCCTCCCATGCAGCTAGTTCTATCTACTTTGTTTTAAATAAAATATTTATTTATTAAATAAAAGTATACCTAGTTGCCAACAAGCTCATACTTTACCCTTAAAATATCAATGGGAATATTGAATTGTAAAGCGGATTCAAAGGGTGCCACAGTCTAGCTCAATGGTAGCTGCAATAATAAATATGGCATGAGCATGCCATGGTTTGGACACCAGTTTCACAGATCATCAGTTAACAGTTGACAGCAGGCCCAGGAGTCAGCATTTAAATAGGATTAAATGCCTTCCTTGTAGGTTATAGATACATATAGCTCTCTCAAACTTCAGGACCTCCTCTCACTCTATTTTATTTTATTTTTTTAATTGAATATAATCTTCATTTACATTTCAAATGCTAAAACCTTTCCTGGTTTCCTCCTCCCCGAAAATCCCCAACCCCTCCTCCCACCCCCTGCCTCCAAGTATATACCCCTCCACCCAACCCACTCCCACCTTCACCCCTCGATTTCCCTTTGTAGGGGCATCTATTGAGCCTTCATAGGACCAAGGACCTCTCCTCCCACTGATGCCCAACAAGGCATTCCTCTGCCACATTTTTGGCTGGAACCATGTGTACCCCTTGATTGATGGTTTAGTCCCTGGGAGTTCTGGGGCATCTGGGTGGCCAACATCATTGTTCTTCCCATGGGGCTGTAAACCCCTTCAGCATCTCCAGTCTGCCCTCCAACTCCTCCACTGGGGACCCCATGCCCAGTCCAATGGTTGGCTGCTAGCATCTGCCTCTGTATGTGTAAGGCTCTTACAGTGCCCCTCCAGAGACAACCATGACATGCTCCTTTTGGTATGCACTTCTTGCTGTCCATAATAGTGTCAGGTTTGGTGATTGTTTATAGGATGAATCACCAGGTAGGGCAGTCTCTGGATGGCCTTTCCTTCAGTCTGTGTTCCATACTTTGTCTCCATTATTGCTCCTGTATTTTGTTCCCTTTCTCAAAGGAACCAAAGCACCCCCACTTCAGTCCTCCTCCTTCTTGAGCTTCCTGTGGTCTGTGAATTGTAACTTGTTTATTTTGAGCTTTTGGGCTAATATCCACTTATCAGCAATTCCATACCATGAGTGTTCTTTTGTGATTGGGTTATGACAATAAGAGTAACATAAAAGAAGAATTTCTTCTCTTGAGTCAGGGCAAAAATGACGGCAATTCTTCACAGTTGTAATTTGCTGTTTGATATTAGGGCACACTCTTAAAAATGTGGCTATGCTAGGCATCATTAACAGCTATTTCATTTTTTATAGCTTTTTGTATTTTCTTTCCTACTGACTTCTTACTTGCTGTTTATCTCATATTTACTTTATCTGTGGTGATAATTTTAGACAATCAAGTGATTTTCTTTTATACGTTTCAAAGGGCCATAAAGCAATGGAGACAGCTCTCAGCCATCAGCAGTGATCTGACCAGGAACTCCTCTTCAACTTGCAAATGTAGTGGTGGCTGGGGAAGTTTTTCAAAGGATTCAAAGTGTAGTGGCTGCCATTTGAAGTTGACAAGTGCCCAACTGAGAGCAGCCATGGAAGCGTATCCTCTTACGATCAAAGGAGAAGTGGCCAGTGCAGAGCAGGAGGGAAGTGAGCTGGAATGGTGACCAGGCTGGGCAGGTGCCTCAGGAACTGACAAAGCATCAGTCACACTGTTCCTTTTAGTCAGCGCAGTTACAATAAACCATCTCTTGATCAGATGGTGACACAAGATGGGTTATATTTGATACCTGGTGACAATCATTCAGTGACTGGGCTAAGATGCTGCAAAGCCTTTCTCAGCAGATCTGCATCAAAACCAAGTTGTGTTTCCTGGTGGTGTTCTGCTGATGGTCTGGTCCACTATGACTTTCAGAATCTGAGAAGTCAACTCACAAGGCAATAGGAGCCACCAAAAACCCCACAATTTTAACCAGGACTAGTCAACGGAAAGGGTTTGATTCTTTTCTCTACAATATCTGACTACACATTGCAAATCAATACTTTAGAATTTGAACAAACTGGGCCACAAAGTTTTGTGTTGTCTACCATGTTCACAATTCTCTGCCAAGCAACTTGGCAACTGGGGAAACACTTCTACAAATATAGGAAGCAGAAAATGCTTTCCAAAACATCTCAAGTCCTAAAGTATGGACTTTTATGTGATAGGAATATACAAACTTATTTTTCACTGGCAGAAATGTGTTGACTTGCACAAGTCCTACCTTGAATGCTAAACATGTATGTGGGCCTAGTTCTACTGATTTAAAATTCAAGGTCTGAAACCAAAATTCCTTTTGCACAAAAATAACAAAAGAAATGCTTATAAGTATTACAAGAAGCAAAAACATGACACAGTGAGATTTGGGATCCTCTCACATTCCTCTGCTATCATGACCCTGTTCTGTCTCTTCATGTCCTTAGCAAACTGGCCATGGAGTAAACAGATCTTAAACAGGAAGGACTGCTGAGGAACACTAACTATAAGTGATGGACTAGTCTTTCAGTAGAAGATGATAACAACTCAGTCTATATTTCCCATATGTTTCAAAGTATTAAACTATTACTTTCTTTTCTCTATTGCCTCTCTCTATGCTGTTATCTTCTACTCTTCTTAAGTGTCTCCACACACTGAGAATACAATGTCCTACAGACAGAATCACTCTAGGAAGACTTTAAATCTTATCCAAGTGCAGACTAAGGATTTCTGTAACAAGCCTTCCTGGGAGCTGATACACAGGTGATGGACTCAGTGTATCCCAGGTATCTCATGCAGAAATCTGAGGGACTTCCTTATCCTATTTATCCTACACTATCACCAGCTCTTCTCACCATACCTAATAGGGTGACTCCAATTGTAGTCACTGCCCTGATTTAAGAAAGGCTTCTCAAATGTGACAAACTGAATTCCTTTTGCTAAAAATGGGAAATACCCAAACTCAGAAAGAGGAAAATAAATTAAAAAGATATTTTATCCCCTACTGAAAACAACAGAACAATGGACTAAAATAATCCAAATTGTAGCAAGCTTCAAGAAAACAAGGGTCCTCACTGTAGCAAAAGAGGTGTTCCCAATGACTCAGTGTCCTTGGTGTCCTGTCACACACCATTCTTTTAGATTATTCAGCTTGAGGGATAACTTCACCTACTCCTCAGGCTTTTTGTATTCCAAAATATCTATCACTGTGACAGTGACACTATACACTATACAGCCTAGATGGCCTGGAACAGAAGCTTTCCCTGCCTCAGTCTCCTGAGTGCTGGGATTATAGCAAAGCTTGGCTTGGACTTCTCTAAAGATTAAATACAACTGAATTCTGGGTTTCCATAGCTGGACCAGCCAATAACATTAGACTTTCCATCTCCACAGTTACACCTGCCATCTTTCCTGCTTCTGTGGCAGTGCATGTGACCCTGCTGTTTAGGCTGGAGGTCATCTATTTCAGACCACCACAGTGTGTGGACACCCAGCCCTACCCAGCCCACCTCTTGTCTATGGTATCTTCAGCACCTGAGGTTCTTTCTTCTATCTCTTGTATTCTGTTGTTGATGCTTGCATCTGTGACTCCTGAATTCTTTCCAAGGTTTTCTATCTCCAGAGATGTCTCACTTTGTGATTTCTTTATTGTTTCTACTTCCACTTTTAGATCCTGGATGGTTTTGTTCAGTTCCTTCACTTGATTGTGTTTTCCTGTAATTCTTTAAGAGATTTTTGTGTTTCTTCTTTAAGGGCTTCTACTTGTTGACCCATGTTCTCTTGTATTTCCTTAAGGGATTTAAGGAAATTAAGCACCAATTTCATTTAGAATACTATAACAGTATCCTACAGTGTTATTTTCTGAAATCTCTACATTACAAACCAAATTCTTAAACAAATGGATGGAACTAGAAAATATCATCCTGAGAGAGGTAACCCAAAGCTCACTGACCCCAAAGCTCAGAATACCCAAGATACAATTCACAGACCACATGAAACTCAAGAAAAAGGGAGACCAAAGCATGGGTTCTTCTGACATGGGGACAAAATACTCACAGAAGCAAATATGGAGATAAAGTGTAGAGCAGAGACTGAAGGAAAGGCCTTCCAGAGACTGCCTCACCTGGGGATTCATCCCATACAGTCACCAAACCCTGACACTACTGTGGATGCCAAGAAATGCTTGCTGAAAGGAGCCTGATATGGCTGTCTCCTGAGTAGCCCTGCCAAAGCCTTGCAAATACAGAGACACATGCTCACAGCCAACCATTGGACTGAGCTCGGGGTCCCCAGTGGAGGAGTTAGAGACATGACTGAAGGATTTGAAGGGATTTGCAACCTCATAGGAAGAACAACAATATCAACCAGCCAGATCCCCCTAGAGCTCCCAGGGATTAAGCCATCAACCAAGGGGTACACATGGCTCTAGCTGCATATGTAGCAGAGGATAGCCTTGTCAGACATCAATGGGAGGAGTGGTCCTTGGTCCTATGAAGGTTCCATAGATGCCCTAGCATAGGGGAATCAAGGGCAGGGAGGTGGGAGTGGGGTAGTTGGAGGAACACCCTCATATAAGCAGGGGAAGGGAGGATGGTATAGGGGTTTCCAGGAGGGAGGGACTGGGAAAGGGGATGACATTTGAAATATAAATAAAGAAAATATCCAATATATAAGAATATCTGAAAAGTTACCTGCCACCTGGCTCATTAACAGCTACAAGCAGGTAGTCACTGCCAAGAATCATATTCATTAGTGACAGCTGACTAATGAATTCTATAACCTTCACTCAATTTATATTCAACACATGAAGCCATTAGCAAGTGCTTCTCTTACAGTATATTCTGACTGTTTTATCTAAATAACGTGAACTCTAGCAAAATCTCTTCCCCAGACCAATGCCCAGAGTTCAGCTCTAAAGAAGTAAACAGCCATTACTTTAAGATCCGAGCATGTGAAAAAGACAAAGCAGCTAGAACTTGGCAGAGCTGAATTTTATGTTTGGTGACAGTACCCTCCCCTCTTTTCAGTCTCCAAGGAAACCACCAGAACTCATCATACTGTCAAAAATAAGGCTGGAAATGGCAGTTAGTGAGGCAGTCATCTCTGGTTCGTGAACAACAAGCAGGCTATAAGCTCCCATATATGGCTGAGTAAACTTGGAAGACCCCCCCCCCAGAGCAGTACCACACTAGCTAGCTGTGATTACCAAACAGGATAAGCACTCCGGGAGGCAGATTTGAAGATGTTACACAGATGGCCCACAAACACCACAAGAAAACAGATCCCTATTTCCAGATGTGAGACTGTTACTGTGGTATGGATATGGTTGGTCCCCTTGTCCCCAGTGTACAGAAATGTGGTAGGCCTTTAAGAAGTATGTAGTTATGAAGGATCTGCCATCATACAAGGATGAAAATGGTTTCCGGGAAAGCGTTTTGGGTATTATGGGAAGCCTCTATAGAGACTCCACCCACTCTTTACTTGCTTCTCCTTTGTCACACCCTCCTGTCTGTCCTGCATGGCACATTTCAAGGTCCTTACCAGAAGCTGATCAGCCTACAGAACTGTAAGCTTTTTTTCTAATTTACTCAGTCTTGAGGATTCTGCTGTAGCAATAGAAACTGTGCTGAGGCAAATACTAATGCTCTGAGATTCTCACAAGAAAGGTAATTAGTAACTCAAAAAGTCACACAAATGACAGGGGTAGTGACATGTTAACTGACAGTGATTTAACTTAGTATTTCAAAACTGCATATTCATCGCTATGTAGAAAGAATCGATATGTAGCGTATGGATACTTCACCTGTCAATAAAAAAAACAACCCCTATGGCCTATATAATAAAGGGTAGGATAGAAGGTGGAACATCTGGTGGGCACAAAGGACTCTGGGATTGAGCCAAGTGCATGACTATTCACCCTGGAGCATGAAGGAAGACAGATACATGAAACCTGGGCAGACGTAACCAGCCACACGCCAAAACTTAGATTAGAATAAATAGGATAACTAGTTATGAGCTAGTGAGAGAATAAGCCAATGCTTATGCCAAGGTATTTGTAAATATTATAAAGCCCCAGAGTCATTATTTCTGGGAATAGGGAGGCAATTTACAGTAAAAACCCTAAAACTTCTCTTCACTTAATTATGCCTCTATAAAGAAGCCAAGAACTAGCAAAAGGGTCGGCTGAATACTGACATGCAAAACTGTAATATATGGAAGAAGCGACTTTTATTCTGCATAATAAAACTTCAGTTCCTGGGAGTGGAGAGTGGGGCTGCTAATGAGAGAAAGCTAGGAACTGTGTTGATGAGAGACCTTGGATCCTTAATAGTTCTCTCTCTCTCTCTCTCTCTCTCTCTCTCTCTCTCACACACACACACACACACACACACACACACACACACACACACACACAATCTGAAAGTCCTAGGCAGGCCAGGTGTGGTAGCTAGTACATGTTGCTATCCTGAACTTTAGAGACTGTAATGGGAGAAGTGCGAGAAGGGCAAAACAGAAGTGGGAAAAGAAAGGAAGGAAGGGGGAAGGAAGCAGGAAAGGAGGGCAAGAGAGAGGGAGAAGTAAGTGGGGGGGAGGCAGCACCTGAGAAGGCTCTGAGCACAGGCTGCCCTGAGACACGAACCATGTCCAGCACTAAACTGGAAATGAGAGTCTGGAACACTAAAGCTCAGATTGTTCTACAAGTTCTTACTGTAGGTTTTCATTATTTATCCAGTATATTAAAGTAACAATAGTTAAGAGCTGACAGTACAGTGAGTAGGCTTCGGAATACTGCTATCACCTCATCCACTGTGAGGCCCTTGTTCCAGACGCCACGTACAGATGAACATAGATTTAGGTAATTATATAATTTATATAAAATGTATATAAAGCATCTACTTCCTTGTATTAAATTTTTCTCCATTTATATGCTTTCAGAGCAAACTGGAATTTGTTTAGATAACTATCAATCTGATGCTTCGTGATAAAATGCCTCTGTTGATATCAAAAGGAAGGTGCAGAGATCAGTGGTGTGAGAACTACAATTCCCTAAAACTGGAAAGCGTCTTTTGCTTTCTGTGTCGTTGTCTAATGCACACCAGCCCCGGGTCAGCTTCTTGACCACACTTCCAGGAGTGCGATGATGTGCAGAGTAGAGGATGGTCTGTGCCCGTGTACACTCACAGAGTTGATCACATGCGGCATGGGGGCAGATGGCAGAACACGCACCATCCACTCAGCTTGGCTCGTCTTGGCAAAAGTGAAGTGTACACCATGAGCAGTAGCACACATCTGGAATCCTAACACACATGTGGCCAAAGGAAGAGGATGGAGTTTGGGACTAGCCTGGGCTACAGAGTATGTGGCAAGTGAACTGTGCCACCGGACAGAACTGGTACAGCTGAGTGAGCTTAGATCCTGGAGATTCCTACCTCTACCTGCTCTGGAACCATGCCACCCCATAGAGGACAATGACAATCATTCAGATAGGGAAAACACCTGGAGTCCTTCCCATTCAAAAAGAGCTTCACTAACATCTCAAACTAAGCCAATAGGAAACATCCACCCCAAGTCCCACTCTACTCTGCAATGCTTATACCGTCCCTATCCACATGGAATAAAGCGCACAGGTTATTTCACTGAGGATCATGAGAGTGGCTATTTTTGCTGAACTGTAACTCTTAGGGAAGAGTTCTCTCTCCCAAAGCATTCATCACTGGATCTTGGACCCCCCGCCTGGCTGCAGTTGCCACCCCCCACCTCCCACCCTGCCACTGGTGCTGTCACTGCCACCGTTACCACTCTCCAAACCTTCTCGCTCTTCTTCTAAGAGCTGTAACACTTCCAGCTTTCCCAGAGGGACCCAGACCCATGGAACCTACTCGTCTGGTTCCACTTTACCCTCGGGGCAGATAAAGGACAACAACAGAGTGCACAATGAACCTCTTTCAACAGAAGGTGGTGGGGTTTTTCCAGTGCCAAGAGTTTTTAAGAGTTTTAAGTGGTAACAGTAGAGTCATTTTTTTTTCAGTCATAATAAAGATAGTGGCAATGTTAGCACAAGATGCAGCAATTGAACTTTTGTGACTCATTGCTTCCTGATCACTCCTAATCAGGCAGAGTCATCCCACAGCACTGGAAACCAGCTCTTTCGAGGGATGCAGAGAAGCATTTCCTTCTATAGTAACATTTTCTCCTTAATTCAGAAAGGATGCTGTTACTTAGGGTGTGTCCTAGAATCCTGACCTTAAGACTAGAAAGTGGAATATTGTCCTAAGATGGAAAGTGACTGTCAAAAAAAATGTATATTTCCAAACACTGGCTTGGAGACCAACTACAAAACTTTTAGACTTTTATATTACATTTACATTAATATTTAGTATACACAAAGTTGTTTTAAGATAGGCCTTGAAGCAAAATATTACTAACTTTAAAATGTAAAGAAGAATGTATTCTCTAAGACAGTTAAGATGAAAAAAAAAATGTTTTTAAATGAAGCAACTCATGTTTCCAAAAGGAGACTAAAGGCTGAAAAGTAATGGGTTAGTGTTATAAAAATCTAAAAAGTCCCATGGTGGCTCATGTCCTTAATCTCAACACTCAGGAAGCAGAAGCAGGTGGATCTCTATGAGACCAAAATAAGTCCCAAGACAGTCAGAGCTACATACTGAGACCCTGTCTCAAAAAATAAAACAAACCTAAAAGCAGCACTTAAAGAAAAGTTTATCTACTCATAAGTGATAGGAAGAAAATCATTTATGGATTACAAAGTATTCCCAGAAGTTCTCATGTGACTAGAAGTGAGATCCGTCTTCATCCACAGACAGTGGAACAAAGTACAAGTCATGAGCAAGCCACAGGCTACCGTCTATAGGTTCATGCAGTACATTCCATAGAGAACTGTTCATAAAGTCCCCTATGGTATGACCCAAGATAAAGACCTTATCTTTGCAGCTCCCAGAACCTCGGTGAGGAGGGGGACGAGGAGGGGGAGGAAAAGGAGGAGAGGAGAAGGAGGAGGAGGAGGAGGAGGAGGAGGAGGAGGAGGAGGAGGAGGAGGAGCCGCCTTTGCAGAGCTTCTCTTTCATGTCTCAGCACGGGCAGGTCACAAACTGCATCTGAAGATTTTGGGTTGGCCTTGTGGTCTCCTCAACCTGAGCCACTCTGCCTTCTCCTTTCCCCTTAACTCTAGCTCTACACATAATCCCTGTTTTCTACAGGAAGCCCTGAAATTCCTCCATCATTGACCTTATCCAACTGATGTTTATATGTGTCAAGGCAGACTGTCAGAGCATGAAAACAGAGGTCATCTGATTATAATGACCTCCTACCTAATGAGACTGTCAGAGCATGAAAGCAGAGGTCATCTGATTATAATGACCTCCCACATGCAGTAACAAGCCCCTAAGTCTTTGCTCAAATACATGTATACCCTGCATCTTGTTTTGGGAATCTGAAGAACTTCCTCTCAGGAGAGTTAGCCAACTGAGACCAGAGTGTCACTTACAGCTAAGAAGCTGATAAGCCTATGCCAAAAACTTTACAACCCAGAAACCTGCATAAGACAATCACCTCTGAACACAGTCAACTGTGCTCATTAGCACATCGCCAGAGAAACCAGCCCTTTACAGCGCAGGTGTTACTCTAGATTGCAGTTGGTGAAATTTTAATAAAATAATTGTAATGGTTGGGGCTGTGGAGATGGCTCATTAGGTAAGGTAACTGTCACCAAGCCTATTCCCACATGGGGAAGATCATCAACTCTCCAAAGCTGTCCACTGTGCTCTGTGGGCCATGGCATGCTCACACCATTCATGTGAATTAGTACAGATGTAAAATAATTAAATGTGAATAAGTATCCAAACAATGTATTTGTGATACTGACTGTAAACTCCATAGGATCTAGAATCACCTAGGAGACAACGCTATTAGTGTGTCTGTGACAGAGTTTAGAGACTGAGCTAACCGAGGTGGGACAACCATAAAGACGTGATCCAAGCACCAGTGTTTTCTCTTCTTCCTGCCTGGAAATGCCGAGACTGCAACCGCCTCGTGCTCCTGACACCATAGCTTCCTCACTGCCATATTTTTGCCCTCAAAATAAAACAGCTGCTCAGCCAGCATCTGGCCACAGCTACCAGGAAAGAACCCCCAGGAAGGCACTGAAGAAGAGCTCACATTACCTGCTCCTTATCTTTGGTCTTGCTTCGGTAGGCTCTAGCAGAGATGGCATCCTGAGGAGGGATGGCAGAGATCTGGTGCAGTGGCATGCTCATCCCAGCCTCCAACCTGGTCTTCCTCCTTATGGAAGTGAGGCTCCTCTAGCAGAGTCATTTTGGGCCATTGACTTCAAGCTGATTGAAAGGAAAAGAAACAGAGCTAAGCTGAAATACTTAATTTCTAACAGTAAGACTGCACTTTGTTAATTTGAGGAAATTATTCTGACCAAATACTTGGTCTTCAAAAAGGATAGAAAATGACTAGGGAAAATTACATTTGTTTCTTGTACTAAAATATTACTATGATAAGGAAGCCAGATGGTAACAGATTAGTCTTTTGCTGTCCTCTTTTCTAATTTTTTTTTTTTTTTTGAGACAGGGTTTCTCTGTGTAGTCCTGGCTGTCCTGGAACTCACTCTGTAGACCAGGCTGGACTCGAACTCAGAAATCCGCCTGCCTCTGCCTCCCAAGTGCTGGGATTACAGGCGTGCGCCACCACGCCCGGCTTTTGCTGTCCTCTTAACTATAAAAGAACAATGTCTCATTATATTATTTTTAAAGGTAAACTTCTGCTCATGAGCAAGTATTCCTGTGTATGTGTGTGTTTCCCTGAATATCAGATCTCATCTCAAGCATCCTGATATAATAACCTTTCCTTGAAACTAATGCCTTTGGCATGAGGATTACAAACATGAAACTAGCCTAGATCTACATAGTAAGATCCTGTATAAACAAAACAAAATGAAATTTAAAACAGACACAAACAAAAAGAGCAAAGTCACCACTGCTGTTCTTAGAGTTGAGTTATAGTTCTGTGGTAGATCTTACCTATATACCCAAGTCCCCGGGTTCAATCCCTAGTATGAAGCATAAAAAATAATAATAATAATAATGATGATGGTGATGATGATGATGATGATGATGATCATGATGATGATGATGAAGAAGAAAGCAAGAAAGCAGAGGGGGAAGTAGTATGGATGAGAAGGAGAAATAGAAGGAGGGAGAGAGAGAGGAAAGGAGGAAAGGAAGGAAGGAAAGAAGTCAGTCAGTCCATCTACCTGACCTCAAAGTCATAAAATGGCAAGACTGGGGTTTTAAAAGTCTGAAATTCAAATTATCTATGGTTCATGCATAAACCTTCCAAAAGTCTAGATTCTCCAAACCAGCTGTTGGCCAATTTTTCCTATAAAGGGCAAGATAAATATTTCAGGCATTAAAAGCCAAATCTGTTCTAGTTACTTGACTCCTCTGTAAGCAGCCATTGATGAGTGGGTAAATGAACAGGAATGGTAACCTGTTCTAGTTTAAATATGGCTTGTCCACTAAGGTTCACCTGCTGCAAGTTTGACCCTTTAAGAATAAGTCTTGAGGACAGACGTTTTTCTTGAAAGAGTAAATTTATCTCACTAGTGAGCTCAAGAACAGCTGTTACAAAGCTTCCGGCTCACCCTGCTTCTTTCCCCTCCATTTTTTCTTTCCTTCTCTCCTCACTATTTCCTTTCCCACCCCTGTGATGCCATCTAGCCTGTTATAATGCAGTCAGAGGCCTCATCAGAAGTCAAGGCCAATGTCCTATTCATGGACCTCTAGAACTGTGACTGCATCAAACCTTTTATAAAAAAAATAAAATACCCCAATTGGGTATATTTTGATATGGTAAAACAAAATAAATTGTGGCATTATTTAAAAATAAAATTATATTTACAAAAACAGGTGGCAGGATAGATTTTGCCCATGACTTACAGCTCAATGAGGGCTTCTCAGAGAAGAAATAGGTCATCATGGACATTCCTGAGACCCCTATGAAGGCTGCCTTTATGTAAAATAACAACGTCTATATAAGCTGTCTTACATAACCAAGTATACTTGCTTATTTCTTTTTTTTAGATATTTATTTTATTTCTATTAGTTATTTCTATGAGTAATAGCTGTCTTCAGACTCATCAGAAGAGGGCATCCAATCCCATTACAGATGGTTGTAAGCCACCATATGGTTACTGAAAATTAAACTCAGGACCTCTGGAAGAGCAGTCAGTGCTCTTAACCACTGAGCCATCTCCACAGCCCCTGCTTATTTTCTATACGATTCCACTGCTAGTAATCAAATTATGGGTTCTCTCCTCCCCAGTCTGTTTTGCTGCCTCCACAGAAACATGTCCATACAAACTCTCCATGTTTATAGTAATGATGTTTCATGATGCTATTTCAATGTTGGCAGGACAGAGCTTTAAGCCAAAAGATTATGGCTCTTATTTGGGGTCCTTCATTTGTTAACCATGTGCTGGACATATGGTGGTGAGCAGGAGGGTAAACAACAGGGCCAGAGCACCCTAAGGCCTCATTTGACAAATATTTGTCCCACCTATCTCAAAACTCTTCTCTGGAATAGCAGTGTCTGTGGGGCTGCTCAACTCCACCAGTGTCAGTAACCAGACAGAAGATATGGGATTTGCACATGGTTGAGTCATGCCTACACACAGATCAGATCATAAAGCAACAGGGAGGAATGGTGATAGACCAACACTCACAAGAAAATGAGCTACAAGGATATTACTTCAGAAAGTTTCATCTTACAATAGGCAAATGTCACTGAGAATCAAAAAAAGAAAAGAAAGAAAGAAAGAAAGAAAGAAAGAAAGAAAGAAAGAAAGAAAGAAAATAGAGTAGATTACAGTATCTATGCATTACACTTCCCCTACTGGTCTTAGGCCCTGATGAAGCTGGTGGAGAAGTAGCACTGTGCCCTACAAATGTTCTGCATGTTTATATCCAAGCACTATTGCATGCAAGAGGCACACAGTTACTGTTAAGTTGCATATGATCTGGAATATCACAACAGTAGTGAACGTTTTCATCACTAACACATTAAAGTCACACATGACAAATCCCATGTAGCTTGCTGGAATAAGTAGTTAAACTCACCATGCCCAAAGCCCCACTACCTATCATGCCAATAGCTATCTGCAGTGCTCCTGATAAAATCACCATTATTACATCATTAGTATGTGCTCATGCCAAGCCTAGGAAGACTATACCAAAGAGAAACCAAGAGTCAGAATGTTTGCAACTTTGAAAGCCCACCCCTTCTTTACAGTCACTCCAGCTGTTTTGATGCTTATCATAATTTCCTGGTAATGAACCTGAAAGTTTGCCAAAAGGAAAACTATTTAAAATAAGCATTCATTTACACACAATCAGACAGACCATGTTGCTACGTACATGAAGGATCATATGAAGGAAAGCATAAGACAGGTATCTATTTTATATAAATTCAATTCATCTTTAATAATGGATAGTTAGTCTTGGCATTATGCCTAATTATCTAGATGAGGACTTGAATTTAACTGGTATAAACCAAAGCCAGCTGAAATAAACATCTGTATCTAGAGGAACTGGCCTCCTAAAATCTGAGTCAAGAAGAAATACCAAGTTCAAGAATAAGAGAGTGCACACTATCATAACTCTCACAGGCTGAGTTCTAGCTCAATGACAGAATGCTTGTGAAGTATTAGGAAGGTCATGGGTTTGATCCCTACCACCTCTAACCTCAAGGGTGTGTGTGGAGGAGGAATTCTCTTCAGAATCAAAGTAATCCCTATCAAACTCTGAGCTACTGTTTAGCACAAATTTGACAAGGTGATCCCAAAATGAAAATGCAAATTAAAGGGACTCAGATTGCTTCTGCAGGCTTGAAGAACAAAGTCTGAGCACTCATAATTTCCAGTTTCAAGACTTACTTCGAAGGCTCAGTAATGAAGACTGGTATTGAAACACAGATTTGGAGATCAACAGATCACAAGTTAAGAGTTGAAAAATAAACTCATCTATCTACAGTCAAATAGCTTTCAATAGAGTAACAAGATTCCACTTCTACAAGGCAAAGAATATACTTTTCAATGAGTGCCAGGACAACTGGTGAGCTTCATGCAAAAAATAAAATAAAATAAACCTGGATCTCTTCCTCACACTAAGAAACAATAGAAAAACCAGAAATCACCAAAATAATGTTGTGTGTGTGTTTCAAAAGCCGCCAGGATGAAATTGAGAAGTGGAGCTGAACATTCAGCTCAACAGTGTACTTGTATACTAGCGCGCGCGCGCGCGCACACACACACACACACACACACACACACACACGAGGGGATTGGGAGGTCTGAATCCCAGAACTCAGCACAAAGGGAGGCAGGGGATCATGAGTTCAAGGTCAGCATGAGCTATACTTAGTGAGACCTTTTCTCTGAGAAACAAAACAGGGGAAAGGAGAAATTGAGGGAGGAAGTAACAAACACAAAATAGAAGAAAATGTTTGCCAATTGTATATCTAGCAAGGATTCTGTACCTAGAATACCCAGACTTCTCACAATGCAATAATGAAAAAGTACTCAATGAAAAGTTTCTCAGCATCATCAGCCAACAGAAAGTGCAAATCAAAGGCACAGGCACCGTTCTAAGTATGTTCCTAACTGAAGACATATAGACAAGCGTTGGTAAGGACGCGCTGAAGCTGACTCCTTCATACACTACTGGTGGGAATGCATGTGGCTGCTCTGAAAAAGCTAGTTTTCCCTCAAGATAATACACATTATCATATGGCCAATATGTTCTAGGAAATGCACATCAAAAGAAATTAAAATATCTGCCCTATTCATGAACATTGCCCCTAAATTTATTCATGCTACTACATTATCCATTACAGCATAAAGTAGAAACAACCCAAAAATCCATCAACTGCTAATAAATAAATAAAGTGCATATCCATTCACTTGAACCATAATCACCAATAAAAAATATGAAAAAACTTAGAAAAAGATTAAGTGAAGCCAGTCAGAAAGGACCATCTAATATTTGATAACATTTGCATGAAATGTCCGGAATAGATAAATATACATAGACAGAAAGCAGGCGGCTGGGTCTGCCAAGGTGAAAGCTGGTAAATGGGAGGGTGTGACTGCTTGAAGGACTTACTTTAGAGCGAGTAACAATGATCTAAAAGTGTCTATGGTGAAGGCACACAATCCATGAGCAATGAAAGCTTCAGAATCATACCCATTAAAGTCAGTAAGTTGTAATTCATGTAAACCTGATCAATAAAGCTAGTTTGTAAAACTAAAAACTAAAAATAAAAATAAAAAATCCGGGCAATGGTGGCTCATGCCTTTAATTCCAGCACTTGGAAGGCAGAGGCAAGCGGATTTCTGAGTTCGAGGCCAATCTGCACAACAGAGTGAGTTCCAGGATGGCCAGGGCTATACAAAGAAACCCTGTCCCAAACAACCAAAATAAATAAATAAATAAGCAAATAAGTGAACTATGAAAAAGCATTTTAATTTTCCCTTTGTGCTACACCTAGTCGTTTTTTTTCCATCAGGCCCAGAGAAGAACAGTGCTCTCCTTTCCTTCTACCTTAAAGGACAAGGGAAAGAGTAGAAAAGCAGCAATCAGAAATCAAAGTCTAAGGGACAATGCTGAACTTCTAAACTGCTATTTCCTGTCTGTAAAAAGGTAATAACCCCTCATCAGTTAAAATAGTTAATATGAAAATCAAGTACCTGTCTCCATGCACACACACAGGCCTATACAGAACATTTGCCCGCAGGCTTTCCCATCTACCTGTTGGCACACTCTGTCTTTCCATCATTAGCTATACCTTTCTTCTTAGGTTTAAAATTCATAAAACTTGGGCCTCCAATCTTTCTGAAACATTCCCACTGAAATCTGGGTAAAGACAAGTTTTAAAGTTAAACTGTATTCTTAGATAAGGATAAACTCGAGTTTTTGTAGACAGGCTGGCAACAGAAATAATCAGTGAGAACAAGGAACTACATAAGGTTTAGGTCTGTTAAAACTGCTTGTGGCAGCCTCTCAAAGCTCGAGACTCACTTCTATAGAAATAAAAGCCACACTTTCAGGATGCAGATGTTCACCACCAGGACAGGATTTGTTTTATGTTCTAAACTTTTAACCTTTCTTCTAATATTCTGAAAAGTGTTTCTCCTTAAAAACAACAGTGTGCATCAAAGAAACAGTTTGCCTTTCTTCATAAGGGTATTACAACATCTGACTTTTATTCTCAAGGCCAATGATTATAAAGACTGTGTTTTCTATTTTACACATAAAATAGTTTTACCATTATTTTCATGCCATACTATTTCTAAGAGAAGTCAGTCTGTGTACTTCTCACAAAATGCAACTATGATAAGCCAAAAAGGAAACAGTGGCATTATAACAAGGCAGACTAGGGAATGTTGATACTTGTTTGCCCACTGCTTATAAATCTGAGCATTAGGCCAGTGCTTACAGAGCTATCTATTATTCACATGGATTTTTTTCCCAGTATGTGTGTCCCTGGGCTATGCTAGAAACATGTCTGTGGCAGGAACCGTAATATTTTACAACCCAGAAAATAATAAACAAGAGCTTCTAGTAAATGTATTTTCCTAGTAGTCATGATCATAAAATCTGTTTGTCACCAGAGGAAATCAAATCTCTCTCTCAAGGGAGAGAAAACCCTAGATAGGTCCATATGCCTTGTGGACTGGCTGGTTTTGTGTGTCGACTTGACACAAGCTAGAGTCATCAGAAAGGAAAGAGTCTCAGCTGAGGAAATGCTTCCATGAGATCCAGCAGTTTCAATAAATCCAAGGATTTATTGTGCACCCAGGTATTATAGCTGGAAATTACAAGGAAGAAATTAAAATTATGGCACATGTAAAAAAAGAGATGCAAATTAGCACTGGGGATAGAACTGCTCAGTCTCCCTACATTAAGGACAAAGCTGCTCCAGGAGAAAGAATGGGGATTTGGGAGCAGTGGAAAATGTGTTTTCTGGCAAACAGTGGTTAATGATCAGAGACCCAATTTAAAACTACAAGTGAATGATATTGAAATAGGAGGTTTGGTAGACACAGGGGCTGGTGTGACTGTCATTTTACAAAATCCTGGAATCTTGAATGGCCCTTCAGAAGGTTTGCATAGAGTTAACAGGAATTGCTAAGTTATTTCAAATAAGACAAAGTATGCAGTGGGTTAACTGTGTTGGACAAGAATGGCAAACAGGTAAGTTGAGAACATCTGTGGCTGACATACCCACAAATGTATGGGGAAAGTATCTTTTACAACAGTGGGGTACTCAGATTAATATTCCTGCAATCCCTGAGACCACTCATGAAGAAAGGAGAGGAGAAATGGTAGATGTTCTTGGAGAAGGTACTAATATGTGTCATCAAAAGCAAGAACAATCTGTGCCTATTGTGCAAATATGAGACAACACAGGGATTAAGTTTTCAAATTTATAAGAAGAACCAGTGCTGAAATACCAACAGCCTTACCCCTAAAATAGCTGACAGACAAGCCTGTGTGAATGGAACAGAGGCCCTTAACTAAGGAAAAACTGCAGGCACTTGGTACAAGAACAGCTGGAGGCTCAATATACAGAAGGGTCTACCAGCCCTTGGATTTTCCCCCATGTTTGTTATAAAAAGAAATCAGGAAAATGAAGGATGCTAACAGATTTAAGAGCAGTGAATAGAGTAATTCAACCAATGGATCTGTCATAACCTAGAATTCCTTTACCTTCTTTGTTACCTAAGTCATAGGCTATCATAGCAATTGATTTAAAAGATTGCCTTTTCACAATCCCTTTGCATGAGCATGATAAGGTACCTACTGATAACCACAGCGGTCCAATAAAAAGACATCATTGCAAAATGCTTCCATAAGGAATATTAAATAGTCCAACTTTATGTTAATGTTTTGTACACAACTGCTATAAATAATTCATAAACAATTTCCTCACTCTATTCTTTATTATTACATGAATTATGATGTTGTTGACTGATTCTGATGCAGATACTTTAGAGAAGATGTTTAAGGAAACACAAAATATTCTTCATGCTGGAGGTTACAGATTGCTCCTGAAAAAATACAAAGAGGAGATTCTATTAACTATTTGGGTTATAAAATAAGTCAACAAAAAAACTGATGACGGCAATCGGCACTTGGAGGGGCTCAACGCCACCATCTTCGCTCCCAGACAGACAGGACAGGCAGCTCCAGGTACAGAGATATGCCAAGTTTAACAGCACTTGGGACACAGACCGACAGGCTTCTGCCTGCGCTCAAGACCCGGGCAGATCTGCGGTTGCTCTGTGTGCCAGCCTGTTGTGGGTCCTTTGCCCTGCAGAATAATCGGTACTTGGAGGGGCTCCCCGGAGCCACCTTCACTCCCAGTCAGACAGGACAGGCAGCTCCAAGTACACAGAAACAACCCCGAGTATAACTTTGCTTGGGGCAAGGCGCACCAGGGCTCCAACGGCATGCAAGAATAGGGCAGCCGTTCAGTAATCTGTGCCAGGGGAAACCCAGTAATCCAGAGGAGCAGAAATAGCCTTACAGGATTACAGGAGGTTCGATCACCAGACAGTGACAACAGGACCAACTAACGCCAGATATAACCAGATGGCAAAAGGCAAACATAGGAATGTTACTAATAGAAATCAAGGCAATATGGAAGCATCCGAACCCAATTCTCTGACAACAGCAAGTCCTGGATACCCCAACACACCAGAAAAACAAGATTTGGATTTAAAAGCACTGGTCATGATGCTGTTTGAGGAACAGAAGAAGAACATATATAAATCTCTTAAATAAATACTGGAGAAAATGGATCAAAAGTTAGAAGCCCTTGCAAGGGAAACACAAAAATCATTTAAAGAAATGCAGGAGAATATGGGTCAACAGATAGAAGCCAATAAAGAGGAAATGCAAAAATCACTTAAAGAACTACAGGAGAACTTGGGTCAACAGGCAGAAGTCATGAAAGAGGAAACACAAAATCTCTTAAAGAATTACAGGAAAATACAAACAAACAAGTGAAGTAACTGGAAGCCATCCAGTATCTAAAAACTGAAGTAGAAATGAATAAGAAATCACAAAGGGAGACAACTTTGGAGATAGAAAACCTTGGGAAGAAATCAGGGGTCATAGATGCCAATATCAACAACAAAATACAAGAGATAAGAAGAAAGAACCTCAGGTGCTGAAGGTACCATAGGAAGCATTGACTCAACAGTCAAAGAAAATGCAAAATGCAAAAAAACTTGTAACCCAAAACATCCAGGAACTCCAGGACACAATGAGAAGACCAAACCTAAGGATTAAAGGTATAGATGAAAGTGAAGATTTACAACTTAAAGGGCCAGCAAATATCTTCAACAAAATTATTGAAGAAAACTTCCCTAACCTAAAGAAAGAGATGCCCATGAACATACAAGAAGCCTACAGAACTCCAAACAGACTGGACCAGAACAGAAATAATTCCCTACACATAATAATCAAAACCCCAAATGTACTAAACAAAGAAAGAATATGAAAGGCAGTTAAGATAAACAGGCCAAGTAACTTATAAAAGAAGACCAATCAGAATTACACCAGACTTCTCACCAGAGATCATGAAAGCTAGAAGATCCTGGGTAGATCTCCTGCAGACTGTAAGAGAACACAAATGCCAGCCAAGACTACTATACCCAGCAAAACTCTCAATCACTATAAATGGAGAAACCAAGATATTCCATAATAAAACCAAATTTACACACTACCTTTCCACAAACCCAGGCCTACAAAGGAGAATAGGTGGAAAACACCAATACAAGGAGGGAAACTACACCCTGGGAAAAGCAAGATAGTAACCTTCTTTCATCAAACCCAAAAGAAGATAACCACTCAAACATAAAAATAACATCAAAAATAACAGGAAGTAATAATCACTACTCCTTAATATCCCTTAACATCAATGGACTCAATTCACCAATGAAAAGTCATAGACTAACAGACTAGATACATAAAGCGGACCCTACAGTTTGCTGCATACAGGAAACACACCTCAGTGTCAAAGACAAACACTACCTCAGAGTAAAGGGGTGGAAAACAATTTTACAAGCAAATGGTCTCAGGAAACAAGCTGGGTAGCCATTCTAATATCAGATAAAATTGACTTTCAACCTAAAGTCATCGAAAGGGACACAGAAGGACACTTTTTACTGGTCAAAGGAAAAATCGACCAAGAACTCTATTCTGAACATCTATGCTCTGAATGCAAGGGCACCCTCATTCATAAAAGAAACTTTACTAAACCTCAAAGCACACATTGCACCTAAAACAATAATTGTGAGTGACTTCAAGACTCCATTCTCCTCAATGGACTGATCAGGAAAACAGAAACTAAACAGGGACACAGTGAAACTAATTGAAACTTTGGACCAATTGGATTTAACAGATATATATATATATAAAACATTTCATCCTAAAGCAAAAGAATATATCTTTTTCTCAGCACCTCATGGTACCTTCTCTAAAATCGACCATGTAATTGGTCACAAGAAAGACCTCAAAAGATATGAGAGGATCAAACTAATCCCATGCTTCTTATCAGATCACTATGGAGTAAAAGTGGACTTCAATAGCAACAAAAACAACAGAAAGCCCACATATACATGGAAGCTGAACAATACCCTACTCAATGATTCCTTGGTCAAGGAAGAAATAAAGAAATGAAAGACTTTCTGGAATTTAATGAAAATGAAGGCACAACATATCCAAATCTATGGGACACAATGAAAGCAGTGCTAAGAGGAAAACTCATAGCCCTGAGTGCCTCCAAAAAGAAACAAGAGAGAGCATACACTAGCAAGTTAATGGCATACCTGAAAGCCCTGGAGCAAAAAAGAAGCTAATTCACCCAGGAGGAGTAGAAGACAGGAAATCATCAAACTCAGGGCTGAAATCAATCAAGTTGAAACAAAGAGAACCATACAAAGAATCAACAAAACCAGAAGCTGGTTCTTTGAGAAAATCAACTAGATAGATAAACCCTTAGCCAGACTAACCAAAGGGCACAGAGACAGTTTCCAAATTAACAAAATTAGAAATGAAAAGGAACATATAACAACAGAAACTGAGGAAATTCAAAAAATCATCACTTAATACTACAAAAGCCTTTACTCAACACAACTGGAGAATCTGGAGGAAATGGAAATTTCCTAGACAAATACCAAATACTAAAATGAATTCAGGATCCAATATATCGTCTAAACAGTCCCATAACTCCTAAAGAATAGAAGGGGTCATTGAAAGTCTTCCAACCAAAAAAAGCACAGGACCAGATGGTTTTAGTGCAGAATTCTATCAGACCTTCAAAGAAGACCTAACACCAATACTCTTCAAACTATTCCACAAAATAGAAACAGAAGGAATACTACCGAACTTGTTCTATGAAGCCACAATTACACTGATACCAAAACCACACAAAAATCCAACAAAGAAAGAGAAATTCAGACCAATTTCCCTAATATCGATGCAAAAATACTCAATAAAATTCTTGCCAACCTAATCCAAGAACACATCAAAATGATCATACACCATGATCAAGTAGGCTTCATCCCAGGGATGCAGGGAAAGTTCAGTATATGGAAATCCATCAAGGCCATCCACTACATAACCAAACTCAAAGAAAAAAAACCACATGGTCATTTCATTAGATGCTGAAAAAGCTTTTGACAAAATTGGAGCATCCTTTCATGCTAAAACTCTTGGAAAGAACAGGAATTCAAGGCCCATACCTAAACATAGTAAAAGCAATCTACAGCAAACCAGTAGCCAACATCAAACTAAATGGAGAGAAGATTGAAGCAATCCCACTAAAATCAGGGACTAGACAAGGCTACCCCCTCTCTCCATCTTCTTTTTTTTTTTTATTCGATATATTCTTTATTTATATTTTACATGATTTCTACTTTCCTGGCTCCCCCTTACCCATCCATATCTTTTCAATATAGTACTTGAAGTTCTAGCTAGAGCAATTAGACAACATAAGGAGGTCAAAGGGATACAAATTGGAAAGGAAGAAGTCAAACTATCACTATTTGCAAATGATATGATAGTTTATTTAAGTGACCCAAAAAATTCCACCAGAGAACTCCTACAGCTGATAAGCAACTTCAGCAAAGTGGCTGATTATAAAATCAACTCAAGCAAATCAGTATCCTTCCTATACTCAAAGGATAAGCAGGCTGAGAAAGAAAGTAGAGAAATGACAGCTTTCAAAATAGCCACAAACATTATAAAGTATTTTGGTGTGACTCTAACCAAGCAAGTCAAAGATCTGTATGACAAGAACTTCAGGTCTCTGAAGAAGGAAATTGAAGAAGACCTCAGAAAATGTAAAAATCTTCCATGCTCGTGGATTGGCAAGATAAATATAGTAAAAATGGCCATCTTGCCTAAAGCAATATACAGATTCAATGCAATCCCCATCAAAAGCCCAACTCAGTTCTTTAGAGAGTTAGAAAGAGCAATTCTCAAATTCATCTGGAATAACAAAAAACCCAGGATAGCTAAAACTATTCTCAACAGTAAAAGAACTTCTGGGGGAATCAGTATCCTGGACCTCAAGCAGTACTACAGAGCAATAGTGATAAAAACTGCATGGTATTGGTATAGTGACAGGCAGGTAGATCAATGGAATAGGATTAAAGACACAGAAATGAACCCACACACCTATGGTCACTTGATCTTCGACAAATGAGCTGAAACCATCCAGTGGGAAAAAGATAGCCTTTTCAACAAATGGTGCTGTTTCAACTGGAGGTCAGCATGCAGAAGAATGCAAATCAATCCATTCTTACCTCCTTATACTAAGCTCAACTCCACGTGGATCAAGGACCTCCACATAAAACCACTGAAAACTAATAGAAAAGAAACTGGGGAAGACTCTTGAGGACATGGGCACAGGGGAAAAGTTCCTGAACAGAACACCAATAGCTTATGCTCTAAGATCAAGAATTGTCAAATGGGACCTCATAAAATTACAAAGTTTCTGTAAGGCAAAGGACACTGTCAAAAGGACAAAACCCACATCCCACAGAGGGTTAATATCCAATATATACAAAGAACTCAAGAAGGTAGACTCCAGAGAGCCAAATAACCCTATTAAAAATGGGGTACAGAGTTAAACAAAGAATTTTCACCTGAAGAATTTCGAATGGCTAAGAAGTACCTTAAGAAATGTTCAACATCATTAATCATTAAGGAAATGTAAATCAAAACAACCCTGAGATTTCACTTTACACCAGTCAGAATGGCTAAGATTAAAAACTCAGGAGACAGCAGGTGTTGGCAAGGATGTGGAGAAAGAGGAACACTCTTCCACTGCTGGGGGGATTGCAAGCTGGTACAACCACTCTAGAAATCAGTCTGGAGGTTCCTCAGGAGGACCCTGCTATACCACTCCTGGGCATTCCTAATTTGTTGGTTGCCGTTTTTTGTCCTTTTAACAGTGTCCTTTGCCTTACAGAAACTTTATAATTTTATGAGGTCCTATTTGTCAATTCTTGATCTTAGAGCTATTGGTGTTCTGTTCAGGAATTTTTCCCCTGTGCCCATGTCCTCAAGGGTTTTCCCCAGTTTCTTTTCTGTTAGTTTTCAGTGTGTCTGGTTTTATGTGGATGTCCATGATCCACTTGGAAATCAGTCTGGCCGTTCCTCAGAAAACTGAGCATGATACTTCCGGAGGACCCTGTAATACCACTCCTGGGCATATACCCAGAGGATTCCCTGGCATGCAATAAGGACACATGCTCCACTATGTTTATAGCACCCTCATAATAGCCAGAAGCTGGAAAGAACCCAAATGTCCCTCAGTGGGGGAATGGATACAGAAAATGTGGTATATTTACACAATGGAATACTACTCAGTAATTAAAAACAATGAATTCATGAAATTTTTAAGCAAGTGGTTTGAACTGGAAAATATCATCCTAAGTGAGGTATTCCAATCACAAAAGAATACACATGGAATGCAGTCACTGTAAGTGGATATTAATTAGCCCAGAAGCTCTGAATACTCAAGACACAATTAACATATCAAATGATACCCAAGAAGAAGGAAGGAGAGGGTCCTGGCCCTGGAAAGGCTTGATGCAGCATTGTAGGGGAGTACCAGGACAGAGAAATGGGAGGGGGAAGATTGGGGAAGAGGGCTTATGGGACTTGTGGGGAGGGGGGAAACCAGGCAAGGGGAAGGCATTTGGAATGTAAACAAATATAGAAAAAAAAAAGAAATAATACAAGAGGTCATAAACTACTCAACCAACAATAAACTTCATATACATAAGAAATAAGAAATATATGATCATTTCAAATGTTCAAAAAACAATTTCAAAAATATGAATATTCTAAGAATTCTTAGAGAGCATTTGGCCATGTTACCCAATGACAATATAATATAATTATCTTAGTCATTGTTCCACTGATGTGAAGAGACATCATAACCAAAGCAACTTATAAAGGAAAGGATTTAATTTGGGGCTTCCTTAGTTTCAGAGGCTTAGTCCATTATCAGCACCTACTCCAACAAGGCCATACACTATAATCCTTACAAATATTTCACCAACTGGAAAACAAGTATGCAAATATATGAGTCTATGGGGGCTACTATCATGCAAACTACCACAATAATCATAAATTGTTACTTTATAATTTAATATTTGTTTTTAATTATATATGTATGTATGTGTGTGTGTGTGTGTATGCATGTGTATAAATAAAACTGATGACAAAAGGTACAGATCTGTAGAAATCAGTTGCAAATCTTACAATTTTCAAAAATTAATGGAATATACTCATTGGCAGTGGCCTATATTTGGATTAACTAGTCATGAGTTAAGTAATTTGTTTCAGACTTTACAAGGAGATTCCAACTTAAACAATCCAAGATGATTAACAGCTGAAGCAAAAAGAGAGTTAACTCTGGTAGAACAGAGACTGCAAGGTGCATATGTAGGTGGAACTGATCATAACCCTGATTATATTTTGGTTACTTTGCCTTCAACTCATTCTCCTACTGGTCTCATTATCCAAAAGGAAGTTAGTTATGGAATGAGTTTTCTTAGCACATAAACAAAGTAAAAAAGAAATCAAGACACACATAGAAAAGGTTTCTGAATTAATTGTAAAGGGTAGAATAGGACTGTCAATTGTCAGGAATAGCCAGCTGAAACTAATTGTAATGCCTCTAATTGATGCTAAGATCATGTCATGGGTAATAAATGAAGATTGCCAAAAAGCTTGTAGCAACTATTTGGGAGAAGTTAATAACAAACATCCTAAAAGCAAACATTTGCAGCTTATAAAAGAACTAATTTGGTTCTCCCATGTATTGTAAAGGGACTGCCAATTCTTGAAGCACCTACATTCTATACTGATGCAAATGAGGTGGGAATGGCAGGCTATAAATCAGCCAAATTAAACAAAGGTTCCAAAGCCCATAGACTTCAGCTAAAAAATCAGAGCTATATGCAATTATTATGGAATTTTTAGATTTTCCTGAATATCTCTCTTACTATAATTACTGACTCTCAATATATAGAAAGAGTTGTTTTGTGAATAGAAACTGAATTTATTCCTGATAATTCATAGTTAACTTTGTTATTTATGCAATTGCAACAGGCCATCAGTTATAGAAACTATCCATTATGTATTACTCATATTCAATGTCATACAGGTTTGCCAGGTCCATTGGCACAAAGAAATGAGGAAACTGACTGATTATTAATAGGAAATGTTATAAAAGTCTCAAACTTTTATGGAAAAATACTATGTTAACAGTAAAGGTTTAAAGAAAAAATTTCTATCACTTGGTAACAAACCAAGGAAATTATAAGAAAATGTCCTACTTGCTCTCTGTATAACCAAACTCCATTACCTGCTGGAAGTAACCTTAGGAGTACCAAAAGAAACAAAATCTGGCAGATGGATGTGTTTCATTTTGCAGATTTTGGAAAACTAAAGGTTGTACACCATACCACTGATACATATTCAGGACTTTCAATGGGCAACTGTGTTGAATTCTGAAAAAGCTGATTCTGTAATTATACATTTACTGGAAATAATGGCAATTATGGGGATACCTGCACAAATTAAGACTGATAATACCCCTGCATACATGCTCAATAAGAGAATGAATTCTTTACATATTATAATATAAAGCACATCACAGTATACCACACAACCCTACAAAATAAGCAGTTGTCTGTAGACAACTTTAAGACTTTAAAAGAGATGCTTATTAAACAAAAAGGAAGAGTAAACACCTCATTAAATAGTGCTTTGTTAACTTTAAATTTTCTTAATGTTAATGAAGGAACAATAGCAGCTAAGAGATAGTGGGTTATAGAAAAGAACTGTGGGATTAGATCAACCTGTATATATAAGGATGTGCTGAAATCAGAATGGAACCCTACAATAGTTTTGCGATGAGGATGCAGTTTGCCACATTTCTACAGGGAATGAAAAAATATGGTTACCGTCAAAACTTATAAAGATTAGATTTAACCAGGGAAGACCTCCTGCTACCTGAGGCATGAATGTCTCTGCATAGCCACTGAATCTTTGGCTTCAGTGGCTATGCAGAGACATTGGCTACCCGGTCCTCATGACTAATTATTACATGCCAACCTTTAATTTGGCATAGATGGAGATTTATATTATAGTTTGGTTACACAGTTCAAACAGACTTAGAAAGTTGATAGATACCTTTCACCTACTCAAACATAGAGCAGAAAAATCATCTTTAGCTGATTTGTGCACATGGCACATTCCATATATGTGTTAATGTGAAAATGTACCTATAATATTACCTTTAAAAGTTTGTGTGTTTTCAAAGCAAAAGGACCAAACCCAAAGCAAAGTAGAACATTTGATCCAGCCTCACTGACTGCCTCAGAATGGTCCAACCTCATAGTCCAACCTGACTGCTTCAGACAGGTCTTCAGTTAATCTTTCCTGTCCCACAGAGACTAGACAGCAAAAGATATAGCTAGCTATATGGCCAATATCCCAATTGTCTTAGTATCTCCAAAAGATGTCTTTGCTCCCAGACATCTAGAAGCAATATAAGAACATGAAGCCCCTATTCTCCAGAAGTGAGGTAGGTGGGTTCTGGTCATTCCGTGGCTTATAGATGTTTGTTGTTATTTTAGGGGGTTGGTCACTAGTTGTTATTGGTCATGGTCAGGAAGGAAACAAAGTAAAGGAGGTTGGAATCAGGGATTTCTTTCTCTTGTTCTCTTTCTCCTATCCATCCTTCTTTCTCTCCTGTCTTTCTTTCCTATCTAGTGTTAGGGGGAAGGAGTAGGAGAGGGAATGATAAAAGTAGTAAATAGGAAAAAAGGGAGTGGATATAAAAGGTAGATACTGAATCTACTAGTCTCAAATATTTTGCATTGGTATGAATTTTTGTATATTGATAGAAATTTAAGGTTATTTTGTTCAATTCTTGCTTAATGTATTGCACATACATATCTCATTTTAATGTAATTTGAAGTTCTAGTCTTATGAAAGCTACGATTGCAAACTGTTGAGGGTAATTAGAAATGCAAGACACTAGTTAGTCACCTATGAATAATCTTACTTGTAGTCTTGTATATGTTTTCAAAGTTAGGCAGACAGTAAATAGCCAGAAACAAGCAATGCTTGTCTATTTACACACACTATAGATGTCTGGGATGGGAAAAGAGGCTGCTTCACAGGAGGCGATTCTGATTTGCCTTGTACAGTAGCAGAGGCTGGTCTCTGCCAGCTGCGGAGAGTTTAATTCTGAGGACTCTGGAGAAGGGTATAAATGGCAGAGCCCCAAGAGGACCTGGGCAGCTGCTGCTCCCCCTGCTGCTGCTGCTGGTTTGTACTGTTGCTTCATTTGCTGTTGTATTTGCTATTGCTGGATTGCAGGACTGCTGAATATTCTGACAAGGAAGACTGGACTTATCCTAAGGAACCCAAAGCCCCTAATCTGCAGGACATAGCCTGTAGAGGACTATGCCCTCTTTCCCCTCTAACCTTTCTCTCCTACTTAGTATTTGGAGTTGAAAGGGATAAGAGTGGAATAATGGTTGGAAGAGAAATAGAGGTATAAAAATCCAATAAAATAGCTAAAAAAAAAAAAGCCAATGTCCTGCTGTAAGGCATTTTCTCAATTAGTAATCAATGGAAAAGGGCCCAGCCCAGGGTGGATGATGCCATCCCTGGGCTGGTAGTCCCGGGTTCTATAAGTAATCAGGTTGAGCAGCATTCCGACATGGCCTCTACATCAGCTCTTGCATCCAGCCCCGGTTGAGTTCTAGCCTGACTTCCTCCAATGATGTACTATGATCTGGAAGCGTAAGCTGAATAAACCTTTCTTCCCCAACTTGTTTTTTGGTCATGGTGTTTCTTTGCAGCAATAGAAACCCTAAGACGCCTTCGATCTGACCATTGAATCAGGCACTTTTGGTGTGTCAACATATTTACTGTCAGTTTCCTTCTACTAGGCTTATGAACTTATCCACAGGTAGCAATCCTTTCATGACATTATCATGTGCGATGTAAAGAAATGGGCTCTCTGAGCACTGGGAATGGACCTGGAGTTCTCTGCAAACAGCAGCTGTTGGCCAGGCCTACCAGCAGCATGGGTGATAATTACCACCCTGGCTGTCATAGTCATGGTAGTAGCCTGTCAGCACAGAATGTTTGTACTGACAATAGAGGCTACATTCTGGCAGTGGCAAAAGTGGCACAGGGCATCAGCTCTGCCCCCACCTCAGCTGCCTCACTCTCATGCATAAATGTACCTGATATCAACTACCTGCAGCAGGAGACTCCTAGCACTGTGGCCAGATCACCACACAATTCTGCTTTTGCTATATAAACTGTTTTTCTTCACTTACAGTGTTATAATGAAATAAAATTTCCATTTTGAAAGAAATAAAGTATATGTAAAGTACACATTGAGGTTCAAAGGGAAGAAATATGTATAAAACCAATAAAAATTAACACAGAAGTTATCACAGAACAATTCTCACCTTGTTCCAATAAAATAAACATTCCAACCCAATGTATCTTTTAAAAGTAAAGCTGTAACCTCTCAATGCAGAGAGCTTCAAAGAAGTGTTTTCACCTGAGGAACCTATGGGCCCAGCACCAGAAATGCCACTCCAGAACTGGGCTCAACCTGCAGAACCTGCTGTCATCACTGGTACACTATTGGTAATCACCAGTATGTGCCTCCTGAACTAGACAGTCTCCAAACTTGCTCTGCTTCAGGTCTGTACCCACACTTTAGCTACACAGCCACCCCACAATAACTGGCATCATCAACTGTTTTTGAAACACAATTCTTGTTGGCACAGTGGACTAAGCCCATAAATTTCCCACAGTTTGGGAAACTGAGGCAGGAAGATTCCAAGTTCCTGTTCAGCCTGTACTATACAGGAAAGTCTATTTTAAACAAAAAACCTTCCATTCTAAAGAACGCCATCCCCATCAAGAGTGAATTTGAGTCTGCCTGGCACAATAGCCTGTCCCAATACTATATAAATCCAACCAATCAGCAGCCTCCTAAATGCCTTCCACCACAGGACTGCAACTCTTCATGAAGTATCTCATGTCCTTAATAGGTGGAAGGACAGATGTGGACAAGGGAAGCATTTATCACGTAGCTGAACTCAGATCTGCTGCTAAGGCAAAAGCGGTGCCACAGGGAGTCTCCAGCATCCTGGAGCGCTGCAGCATCTCAGCCCTCTCTCCCGTAATGCTTCCGAGACTGCGGTCCTGAACTGGCAGTGGAGTGCTGAACTCGGGGGCTGCCTGCTCTTCCTTCTGATTTAAGCCAAAAAGCGCAGCTAGATAGGTTTGCTTGTTTTAATTACTTCCCATCTACTGTCTAATCACCCCATCTTCTACTGAAGCCCTCGCACAGGAAACCATGGAGGAGATTAGGATACAACTGAGGACTGGAGCTCTGCTAAGTGGTTGAGTCTACCCAGAACAAAAGTGCTCTTGACTTCCTGGCAGAATTCAGATAGTTTCTCTTTAAAGTCATTTAGATCACTATAGATTAAGACTCAAAAGAAAACATAAAAACACCATTTTCACAGAGAAATTTCTATGAAGAAGAGTCATTAGACAATACAAACTACACAAGCCATTCTTGCTCTTTTCTGAGAAAATTCAATTCTCAGAGAATATTAAATATTTAAATAAAAGCACTAAATGAGAAAACAATATACCAAAAATGGACAGCTTGAAAAAGAATAAAAGCCAATAAGATAGCTCCATGGGATGAGGTACTTGCTGCCAAGCCTAATGATTTGAGTTCCAGTCCCCCAACTCACATGGATGGAAAGAGAGAACTGATGACATGAACTGTCCTCTGACTCCACACATGTGATAGGGTACACATACATACACACACAAAATAAACAAATATGTGCCAGGCAGTGGTGGCGCATGCCTGTAATCCCAGCACTCTGGGAGGCAGAGGCAGGCAGATTTCTGAGTTCGAGGCCAGCCTGGTCCTGAGTTCCAGGACAACCAGGGCTATACAGAGAAACTCTGTCTCGGGGAAAAAAACAAATCCAAAAAATAAATAAAAATAAAAATAAAAAATAAACAAATATGTGTAATTCTAAACAAGAAAACACTACTTCTAAAAATTAATAAATGATTAAACAAAGCTAAATGAATGAAACAGATTTAACATAGCTAAAAGACCACTAAAGAATTTTTTCATCATTAAAAACAAAAAATATTAAAGAGAGACAAGCAGATAGAATAAAATAACTGGGCTCCCTGAAGACTATTTGCAACGCAGAAAAACAGAGAGCATAAGTTACATGTGAGGAGATAAACACTGGGCACTTTCTACAATGAAGGCCAAAAAGACGGCTCAGCAGTAACAAGCACTGGCTGCTTTTCCAGAAAACCAGGTTCAATTCCCAGCACCCATAAGGCAGCTTACAAGCAGCTGTAAATCCAGCCCCAAGGGATCCAATGCCTTCTTCTGGCCTCGCTGGACACCAAGCATGCAAGTGGTGCACAGACACTCATGCTGGCAAAACACCCACACAATACAATAAAATATTTTTTTATTTTAAAAAGAAAATGATTTAAAAATAAAAAAAAGATGAAAGATTTCAATCTAAGTTAAAGAATCACAATGCACACAAAGTAGTATAAATAGAAGAAACTTTACACGTGAACTTTCTATGATAAATTCAAAATAAACACAAAGAAAGGATTTTAAAATAGCCAAAAGACAGGTGATCTCTACAACTGGATCTCACTAGCAATAAGAAAACCCAGGTGACAGCATGATGCTGTCCTCAGCGTACCGACAAAATGAGTTATTGACCAGCAGACAAAATGACCAGCATTTCATAGCCAGTAAAATTACCATTCAAGAATGAAGATGAAATACTGATATTACTACTGTCTCAGCAAAGCATGCACGCACGCGCGCGCGCGCGCGCGCGCGCACACACACCACCACCACCACCACCACCACCAACAACAACAACAACAACAGCAACGATGATGACACTGAAAATGTTGAAAATAGCAGCATGTGGAAATCAATATGGTGGTTTCTAGAAACTGGGAATCAATCTATGGATATACTCTACCATATCACAGAGACACAAAGTTGATCAACTATGTTTACAACAGTTTTAATTATAATAGTCAGAACCTGATGTCCCTCAACCGGTACATTTATATAATTAAAAACAATGATATCATGAAATTTTCAGGCAAATGGATGGAACTAGAAAAAAAATCATCCTGAGTGAGGTAACCCAGACCCAAACAGACAAACATGGTATGTACTCTCCTAGCAGTGGTTATTAGTCATAAAGTACAGGAAAATCATGCTATAATCCACAGACCCAGAGAAGCTAAGTAATAAGGAGGGCTCAAAGGGGGATGCATGAACCTCACTGTGAAGGGAAATGGAACAGACATCACAAATGGCTGGGGAAAGGGACTCGGTGCAGGATGAGGATGGAAACGGGAATCGGGTGTGATAGGATGGAGGAAAGAGTACTAGGAGAAGGAACTGGAACGGAGGGGGACATCTCTGGGACAAGCTAGAAACCTAATGCAATGGAAACTCCCAGGAATCTATGAGGGTCACTCCAGCTAAGACTCCTAGCAATGGGGGATATGTAACCTGAACTGGCCATCGTCTGTAACTAGGTAAGACTTCCAGTGGAGGAAGTAGGACACCAACCCAGCCACAAAACCTTTGACCTACAATTTGTCCTGCCTACAAAATGTGCTGGGGTGAAGATGGCATAGAAACTGTGGGAGTGGCCAGCCAATGATTGGTCCGACTTGAGATGCACACCCCGAGAGGGAGCCCACCCCAGGACCCAGAGGTTAGATAGCCCAGAGACACAGGACAGAACCTAACACAACAGGAAAAAAAGTCAACGAAATTTTTCTGCTATACTCATAGATTGGTGCCTGGTCCAAAGATTAGAGAGGCTGCAACCTTGCAAATGAGGAAGCAATTGTAGAAACCAACAGCCAAACATTAGGCTGAGTTTAGAGAACTCTGCAAAGGGGGGGGGGGGATTTCAGAAGCCTGAGGGGTCAAGGACACCACAAGAGAACCCACAGAATCCACTAACCTGGGCTCACAGGAACTCAGAGACTGAACTGCCAGCCAGGGACAGACGCAGGCCCTCTGCACGTGTGTAACAACTGTGTAGCTCGGACTCCTAACAGGGAGAGCAAGGGTTGCCTCTGACTCTGTTACTCTGCTGCCTGCCTTGGGGCCCTTTGCTCCTACTGGATTGCCTCATCTAACATTAACAGGAGAGGAAGTGTCTAGTCTTACAACAATTTGATGTGCCATGGCCGGTTGATATCCATGGGAGGTGTGCCCTTTTCTGAGAAAAATGGAGGAGAAATAGATGGGGGTAGAGGGGAGTGAGTGTAAAGGAAAGGAAGAAAGGAAGAAAGGAAGAAAGGAAGAAAGAAAGAAAGAAAGAAAGAAAGAAAGAAAGAAAGAAAGAAAGAGCATAATATTTAACTATATAATTTATATATAGTCTTTAATTAGAGAGAATAAAATAAAGAGAAATATTACAAAGTATAACAAGAAAACAGAAAACAACAGGCATAACATCTGTGAATAGAGGGATTACGTTGCTATTTTTCTGTTTGCCTCCTAGTTTTTCTTTCTTTCTCTATGTATACAAATATTTTTTTCCTCAGGCACATTACATCTTCTGGCACTCAGGAACACTATAGCAAACCCCTAACATTGGGAGTCATTTTGAGCAGGCCACCACCAAAAAGGTACACACTGTAGGCCAGGCTGGTGGCACGCGTCTGCAGTCCCAGCACTCAGGAGCTGGGGTGGAAGGATCACAGCCTGTACCAGGTCATGAAGGCTATATTGTGAGACTCTGAGAAGGAGGCAGGGGTGTACTAACTGTAAAGAGTTCTGGGTAGAGCAGGGAAGGCTGCTGTTTGCAGAGCAAGAACTGAGGTGACAGTGGCTTTGAACAGAGATATCAAAAGCACTTCAGAAGTATTGATTGCAGGGTTACTAATCAATCTTGCTTTTTTTTTCAGATGCCAAAATATGGCTTAGCTGTATAATCATTAAATATAAATGTTCCAATTAAAAGGTAGACAGCTAGGAAAATTGGAGAGAGAAAAAAAGGACCAAGAATGTATTAAGCAAAACTACTACAGGGTCATTGGTTCTCTATGTAACCTTATCTGGTCAGGAACTTACTATGTAGACCAGGCTGGCCTCAGACTCATAAAGCTCCATCTACCTTAACGGATGGGATTAAACATATGCAGCACCATACCCATTGGAAAAATTGATATTCCTGAATATAAACTACCTAATCTTACATTATAGAAAGATTAACAAATGAAGATTCATAAGACAAAAATATAGATGTCTGTAAAAACATCTATACAACTATATAAACTATAGTAATTATGTTAAATAAGAATATGCATATATATCATTCTAATAAATAACAATAAATAAACAAGCAGATGGCAGGAGGGAAAGTTCTTCCTCACAATAGGAGACAATTAATACAGAAAGAAATCTGGATGGAAAAACCCACAATTCAAATCTAATGAGCAAAAGTCTGATGAGGTACAGAAGAGTTTAACTTCAAAGAGAAAAGCAGTGTTTGGCAGGCACCAATTTCATCCCAAGTTCCCAATGTCATCACTAATAGATAACAAACTAACATTATATGGCTACTATTATGTTATACTGTAAAAAACAGAAATATTTTTGTTTTTTCTTAATAGTCTAAAATTTAAAATTGAATATAACCATGAGGCAACTACAGAGAAATACAAGTAGGAAAATAGAAAATAACTGGCCAGTACCCTTCAAAGACACTGATGTCAAGAACAAAGAGATATTAAGGAACTATTGAATGTCAATAGTCTGAGATGACAGCAAAATCCAGGATGACTGTGGATTAGATACAGAGAAGAGTAAAGCACCAGAAAGACAACCATGGACCCTCTACACCCAGAAAGATAACTATGCACTTGCCACACCCAGAAGGATAACGGTAGACTTGCTACATCGAGTTCGGTCACCACTGCACAGGAAGACAACTGGAGAATTCATAAGAGAAAGAAGAGAAGGGCCTGACTCCTGGTAAAATACAGCAAGTGGACTCTAACAAAGAGCAGACGGCAGATCCTTATACACTTACACTTTTCTGTAAGCTTGAAATCATATAGCAATAGACAAATTGGAAAAGCAGAAAAAAATGTTTCAATGTTACCCCAGAAAAAAAGACCTTTACTATGAAAGAGCTTTTGGAAGCGGAAGTTAGAGCATGACCTGGGTTTGATGCCTACCATGAAAAAAGTAGAAAAGAAAGGAGAAGTGCTGTGTAAATAAAAGGTTTAAAAATACCAATGCCCAACAGATTAATGGGAAGCAGTCAATTCATAGGCATATCATAAAACAAAATTATGAACTTCACAAAGAAAAAAGAAAAACAAGTCAGCTTCACTAGTAAGTACACGATAGTGAGATCTTTATTCATAATCAGTAATTTTCTTTTTAAAAATTGGCCAAGACTTCCTTAAATGACCATCCGACAGAAATTAGAATTAGGAATAAGCCGAGCACATGCCTTTAATCCCAGCGCTTGGGAGGCAGAGGCAGGCGGAGGCAGGCAGATTTCTGAATTCGAGGCCAGCCTGGTCTACAGAGTGAGTTCCAGGACAGCCAGGGCTACACAGAGAAACCCTGTCTCAACAAAAAAAAAAAAAAAAAAAAAAAAAAAAAAGAAGGAGGAAGAGGGAGGAGGATGAATAACTAACCAGCCAGTTTCAGAAAGGTGGTTCAGTAATATAAATCAAGAGCCTTAAAATAAAAATACCTTCATCATTTAAGTCTGTGCTCGCTCACAGAAATCATCTGGACTGTGGATTGAACTCGCACTCAGATCCACGCATTAAGAACTGGAGAGAACACACGTGGTACAAGCATGACAACGGCTGGGCAGCTTCTCTCCAGTCAGTAAGAGACCATGTAGAGCAGGACCCCGGCCTCCTCTAGTTCCAGCCGCCCAGGAGGGCAGCAATACGTGCTACACACACACACTCATACACATACCTACATACAGACACACTCCAAAGACAAAACATACTCACCAAAGGGTATTTATAAGAGTAGAATTTTCAGAACAATCTACATGTTTGCAATATGGAAATTAGGGTATAACCACAACATCAACATCCTATCACTAAAAGATATAAAATGGGGAAAAAGTTGCAACAAAAATGTCAAGAGATTAAAGTTTTCAAAATGAGTATTCTGGATGATCTTAAGAAAAAAGGCACTCATTAAAGTCTAGATTTTAAGAACTAAAAGTGAGCAATCAATGAAAATATTAATGAGGGTGAGAATCTGGTCTAGCCTCCTGCTATGAGATCTAATTTGCTTACCCATCCTACCCAACTCAGACAACCTTAACATTTCTCACTTGGGGGGATCCTCCCCACCTTCCTGTTTTGCTCCCTCAGCACCTCAAGGCCTACGCCTTTCTCAGCTACATTTAGTAAACACGGGCTGCTTCATATTTACCCTTGCATCCACATCACTTCTTACATGCCAAAGAAATGGATTCCAGCTATTATACTAAAGATACCTTAAATATGGCAGTTTATCAAATAGAAGTTTCATATTTTTTCCTGCTTCTTTCAAATAAAAACATTAAGAAAAACAATCCCTGAAGTTTTCTTTCCTAACCCAAATCCCGAAGGCAGGCTCTGAACGGTACAGACAGCACATACCTAATTATGTTCTGTGAAGAGTCATCTGCTCACTTTCAAGTCAAAAGACATTTAACATCTAATCACTAGCCACCACCCCAACACACCCATCTGTGCCGCAGCGCCAGCTCAGCCCTACCTACTCAGGCCAACTTCCACCGCACCGCACGTTCCACCTCACTAGCAGAGCACAGTGGTCAGGACAGAGGAGCGACGCCGGGAACAGACAACCAGACAGGGAGCAGGATGACCTTAATCTAGCAGAGCGTGGAGGAGAGGCATCAGACAGCAGGGGTCTTCAACACCAGTGACTTTTGGAGGTATCTTTGCTTGCCACAGCTTTGTAAGTGCTGCTGGCAGTTTATAAGAGGCCAAGGATGCCCCTGACAGCCTACAATGCACAAAAAGCTCCCTGCCCAAAAAAAGTTACTATCATGGCAGTATCCAATTCCAACTCATCAGGAAAAAGAAAGCACAGGGTTAGGACAGCTGTGTAGTTTAGGAGCTCTAAAACACACACACACACACACACACACACACACACACACACACACCTCTAAATCAGATGCTACAACAGGATGGGAGAATTGTTCCTTTGGGTACCAAAATTCTACCTCAGGCTTAGGAAACACAAGAAGAGTGGTATGTATGCCTTCTCTTGGCATTATCTTATGTTTCTTCAAATGCTACTTCCTAGCAGCAACAGTAAGAAGATAACAACTATCAAAACTGCCCAGGCAGGCAAACACCTCCTGCAGAGCTGGCAAAGACCCACAGAATGATGACAAGCTGAGCTGAGTATCTCATCAGGACAGGACTCATGCACAAGCCCAGCTGTAGTCAGTCAGGAGAAAGGCAGTAAGTATTGAAGGCCAGTCAAGAAGATAGTAGTGTTGTTCCCAGGAGAATCGTCAAAAAGGACAGAAGATCTATAGGAGTGGGGCTGTGCAAACTGGTAACGTCACACTCCCTGACCTTCCACACACCAGATGCAAGCAAGAAGGCTCTCAAGAACACTCTACACTGGCATAGCTTAGTTAGCACCATGACTACTGAATCAGACAGCAGGTCCTCCATATTTTGTTTTTATTGAACCATAGTTTCCTTGATAAAGGCCAGATGGCTGGGAAGTCCTTTAGTGCCCAGACTGCCTAAGACTTGAATAACTCTGACCTACCTCCCAAATATCATTTGCATATCTAAGTTAACTTTTGTCCCCAGTATTAGGGAATACTTACAGCTTTTTTGTTTTTGTTTTTGTTTTATTTTCTATATTCTTTGTTTACATTCCAAATGATTTTCCCTTTCCCAGTTCCCCCCTCCCCATAAGTCCCATAAGCCCTCTTGCCTCCGCCTGTTCCCCATTCAAGCCCCTCCCACTTTTCTGTCCTGGCAATCCCCTACAATGCTGCATCAAGCATATCCAGGACCAGGGCCTCTCCTTCCTTCTTCTTGGGAATGATTTGATATGTGAGTTGTGTCTTGAGTATTCAGAGCTTCTGGGCTAATATCCACTTATCAGTGACTGCATTCCATGTGTGTTCTTTTGTGAATGAGTTACCTCACTTAGGATGATATTTTTCCCAATCCAACCATTTGCCTAAGAATTTCATGAATTCATTGTTTTTAATTGCTGAGTAGTATTCCATTGTGTAAATATACCACATTTTCTGTATCCATTCCTCCATTGAGGGACATCTGGGTTCTTTCCAGCTTCCGACTATTATAAATAAGGCTGCTAAGAACATAGTGGAGCATGTGTCCTTATTGCATGCCAGGGAATCCTCTGGGTATATGCCCAGGAGTGGTATTACAGGGTCCTCCGGAAGTATCATGCTCAGTTTTCTGAGGAACGGCCAGACTGATTTCCAAGTGGATCATGGACATCCACATAAAACCAGACACACTGAAAACTAACAGAAAAGAAACTGGGGAAAACCCTTGAGGACATGGGCACAGGGGAAAAATTCCTGAACAGAACACCAATAGCTCTAAGATCAAGAATTGACAAATAGGACCTCATAAAATTATAAAGTTTCTGTAAGGCAAAGGACACTGTTAAAAGGACAAAAAACGGCAACCAACAAATTAGGAAAAGATCTTCACCAACCCCACATCTGACAGAGAGCTAATATCCGATATATACAAAGAACTCAAGAAGTTAGACTCCAGAGAACCAAATAACCCTATTAAAAATGGGGTACAGAGCCAAACAAATAATTTTCCCCTGAAGAACTTCGAATGGCTGAGAAGCACCTTAAGAAATGTTCAACATCATTAGTCCTCAGGGAAATGCAAATCAAAACAACCCTGAGATTTCACCTCATACCAGTCAGAATGGCTAAGATTAAAAACTCAGAAGACAGCAGGTGTTGGCAAGGATGTGGAGAAAGAGGAACACTCCTCCACTGCTGGTGAGAATGCAAGTTGGTACTTACAGCTTAAAGTTGCTCATTTCAACACTAAACAGGAAGAACCATTAGAAACTTGCCCTTTAGAAAGTCAGCAAGGTACTATATACATTTCTCCTAGCAGTGGGACACTGAGGCAGGAGCTCAAGACCAGAAGAGGCTACAAAACTCCATTTTGTCTTTTAAAAAGAAATAAAGCAATAAAACATGAAGTTGGAACTATAGAAAAGTTGGTAAAGCAAGTGCTTGTTTCATCAGCTTGAGGCCAGGAGTCCAATCTCCACCATAGCTAAGAAACAAAAACAAAGAAATGTGTTCATTCTGATGAATAAATAGAGTCTCCCTCAATCTGAACATATGAATAAAATATAATGATTCTCAGTACAGCAGCCCTGAAGTTTCTCTCACTTCATCTGATCTTCCAATTCCTAGGCTTTTTCTCTTCTCTAGGTTGTAAAATGTCCTTTTGTCCTGAATAGTGTTATACCTAGCCCTTTATGTCATACAATTATGAAGGGATGACAAGACCATTGAGTCTGATCCTCAGGACTGACATGGTATGAGAACTATCCTCTTACCTTCATAAGAGTACCGTGGTATACACAGACACACAGACACACAGACACACAGACACACAGACACACACACACACACAGACACACACAGAGAGAGAGAGAGAGAGAGAGAGAGAGAGAGAGATGCATACAGGCATACATATACACAGCTGTACACATATAGGTACACACATAGGTACCACAATCTTTGTGCACAGAGAGATACACACATAGGCATATACACAGGTACACATACACAATGAGGCAGAAAGAAAACCAAGAGCTGACAGTGCACAAGCAGCCACTTGGGAAAGCTGCAGCTGAACTGGAGACTCTGGGCCCAGCCTCAGAGTTGTACCAAACATTAAATATTATGTAACAGAACTGCAGTTCCTCAAAGTTTTGTGGTAAAGTTTTAAAAAAAAAGTTGGTAAGTTTTTAAAAATCCCATTTTGTGATAAATTGCATTTTTATAATTATTCTTCACTACAATAAATACCTAGGTCAAATGTCAATAGCAAGTGTGTGCTCTTGTACATAGATTCTAGCCTACAATAACTCAGTTAATTTCACAAGGCCCCTATGGAAGGAGTTTAATCCACATGTTACTGACAAAGCCAGGGCAGAGGTGATGTGGTAAAATCAGTGACCAATGACACTAGTCATCCTTCCAAGCTCATATGCTATCTGGATAAGCCCTAGAACATCCCTACAACTCTCACAGCAGTGCTAAACTTAAGGCTTCTGGTAATTCTTTAAAGTATTTGTACCTAAAATAAGTTCAGCTATGGCATGAAGCCCTGAGAGAAGCCTAGTTAAAGACAGCTTCATAGTCTCAAGCATTTCCTAAAAGTTCTTCCAAGACAGAGATCTGAACTTTGAACTCACAGCCATGAACAAGACAGAGATCTGTACTTTGAGTAGACAGCCATGACTGGAAGGGCCTCTGGACAGCTTTCTTCACAGAGTATTGTGTGCTGTGTGTCCCAGGAAGAATGAGATCATCTGAGAAGGGAACACCGGTGCCAGTGCTGCCCACTCACTGCAGTTCACTACTCCTGTGCCGTCAATAAGATGGTACCCTCCTGTCTTCTGTTATGTGTGCTGTCATGTGGGTAAAGCCTGGTCACTGCATTGTAGGGAGTGGTGGCAGCCACTCTCAGGTCTGTCCTGGAATGTCTATTAACACTTACCTGAGACTGCCATCTTGGCATAGCTACAAACGGAGGAGATAAGATCAACTTCTGGTGGATTTTGCATTACAAAAATATGTAGTTGTTGCTATTGTCACTACAATACCATATAACAGACATTTTTCAAACTTTGGGGTTTAAACAAATTACTGTGTTCCTATTTCATTGGTCTGGGATGAGGAAAAGCTTTCCCAGAAAAGCACAGATGACAAATGGTAAACATTAGGAAAAAAGTTAAAATTTGCATTTGAAGAATTAAATAGAGAAAAAATTAGATAACTAAAATTTTTTATTGAGACAGGGTATAGTCACAGACTCCTAAGTGACTCTTGGATTCAACAATGAGTCACTGATTAAATATTAATTATTGATTTCACTAAAAACAGGATTATAACAAAACTCAATAGTAGAGGAAAGGTAACTGAAGGGTTTACGATGACCAAGTCCTGCAGTATGAAAATTAAAACGTGCTACATGAAGCACCTACATTTTGTTAATGGAAGCAGAGCTTCACTAAAGGCAAACAACTCCACTACCCAATACAAATCCTCAACAGTCCTACTTCCAGGGCTCTATAATGTAATAATCATCCCACAAATGTTTAAATATCTCTGTACAAGACCAGCCACTGCAGCACCATTATAACAGGGAAAACTGGAGCATACTAACTGCCTACCGATAGAGGAGGGCATGAGTGAGTTAAGTACCCACACCATCTTTTCCCCACAATCTTTCTCCTTTGAGATGAGGTTTTACTATGAGGCCAGGCTGGCATTGAGTTTCCGACACGCCCTCCCGCCCCCCCACACCCATCAGCTGAAAATTTTGAGTAGTTTCTCCATTTAAGCTATGCTAAAGCACAGGTTTATGTGTGAGGTTTGGTGTGGTCATATTTATATTCTTCATGGGTGTATCCCCTGGGAGTGCAACGGTAACGTCATGGTATATCACTGTACGTAAGCACTGTAGAAACTGACACTACTGCACATTCTCCCTTGACCGATAGAGATTCCAACTCCCCACAGCCACACCAACACTTTTTATAACTATCTTTAAAAAAATTAGTAATTCTAGTAAGTGTGATGTGTTATATCACTATAAATTGGGTGGGGATGAACCCTTGGCCTTGTGATTATGCCCCAAGTTAGGCTTCTGATTACATCCTAGATCTTCACTGTAATCTTTATTTGTGTTTCCCTTCGGCATTTTTTTCTATGTTTACTGGTCAGTTGTTTGTCTTATCTGAAGAAATACCCATTTAAATCCTTTGCTTACCTTCTGGTTGAGTTTTCTCTTTACATTGTTAGGTTGGCATGCAAGTAGAATCAGACAGTGTAAAGTACTACTGTCTTGCTGATGTGAAAAAAGAGTTCTTTAGGCACACTGATCCTGGACCTTCATTAGATAATTGATTTTCAAATACTAAACACTGGTGAGCATACAGGCAGTAGAACAGGAACTCTCTGACACTGCTAATATGAAAGTGAAACAGTCCAACTGCATGAAAACACACCTCAGCAATCAAGAGGCACAGGCTGACCCTGGCACAGCTCCATTCAAACAGTTTCTGCATCAGGCTACAATCTCACACCAGACATACAACCAAAAAAAAAAAATCTACATGCTCAGGTGCTCAAGTCATAACACAAAAAGACAAACAATATGAAAGGCCAAAACATTATATCCTCCCTCAGATATAGATATAGATATATAGATATAGATAGATATCCAGATACAGATATAGATATAAATATAGATAGATAGAGATAGAGATAGAGATACAGACGGAGGTATCCAGTGAGAATTACCTAGATGGACTTCAGGAGAGAATTTAAAAGAACAATCACAAACTTTATCAAATATTTCAAGGAGTTTAAAAATAATAGAGAAAGAGGAGTTCCATGAATTTAATGAGGATTCTAATATATGCCTGAGTGGTAGCCAAGAAAATGTAAATATGTGACTAAATGAAATGACAATGACATTTGGGATTTGAAAGTTGGATTCAGTAAAGAGCTAAAAATACTGAAGAGAACATGATCTGAAATGAAACTCAGTGCCATGACTAGAAAACTCGGGGGAAAGCCTGGGAAGTAGAAGGGATGGAAGAGAAGGGGGCTGCCGAGACGTGAAGATGGAGAAGATGTGAACTACTCAGACAAAGACTACGAAAAGTTTAAAAAAAAAAAAAAGATGAAAAGAACACATAATCAACTGGACACCTTGAAAAGCCGTCTAATTATAGGCACAGATGGATACAAAAATTCTAGTTTGACAACACAGACCAGATCTTCAATAAGATCACAAAACAGACGTCCCCAAATTGAGGAAGACATACTCAAACCAAGTAGACATGACTAGAAAAGAAACTCCTCGCACCAGATTATAGTAAAAGTATTTAATAGACATAACAAGAAGAGAGCTCTGGGAGAAAGGGGGTGGGGTGAGAAAGCACACATCATATGTAAAGGAAAACCCATCAGAGCAATGATTGAATTCTAATGGAAAGTTTCCAAAGCTCCCAGAGCCTAAGGCAATGGTTAAGTTCTAATAGACCATGGATGACAACCTAGACTACTACACCCAGCAAAACTGTTGGGGTTGAAGGACAAAGAAAAACTTTCTACTATACAAATAGGCTTAAAGAAATTACTTCCAAGATGGAAGAGATGGGCCAGCAGTTAAGAATAGATGCTCTTCCAGAAGACCTTGGCTCAATTTCAGGCACTCACATAGTGACTCATACCTCTCTGTAATTCTAATTGTAAGGGATCCAATGCACTCTTCTGGCCTCTGCAGGCACCAGGCACATATGCAGTGTACATATGTGCAGGCAGACACTTACACATAAAATAATAAATTCATTTCCAACAAAACCAGTCCTAGAGTATACTAAAAGCAATACTTAGGACTGAATAAATAAGTAAGCACATCCAAAAGAATATAGAAAGAAAACAAATGAAGCTGTAATACTGAAACACAAAATAGGACTAAGACATAAATAAAACAAATGAAAATCCCTCCCCAAAATGGTGGTCATCAACAAACACCTTTATAAGTATTAGTAACCCAGTTCCCAATTGAAAGGCACAGATTTGTTGAGTGAATTAAGAAACAAAATCCACCTATCTACTGTGGACAAGAAACACATCTTACTTTCAAAGACAGGAGCCATCTTAAAGTGAAAGGAGGGAAAAAAATATGTGAGTTGCTTAGTTTTTTGTCAACTTGACCCAAGCTAGGGTCATTTAGGAGGAGAACCACTATTGAGACAACTATTTTCATCAGATTGGCCCATGGGTAAGTCTGTGGAGCATATTCTTGATTAAGGACTGATGTGGGAGGCCCTAGGCCATGGTGGTCCTGGATGCTAGAATAAGGCAGGCTGAGTAACCACAGGACGCAAGGCAGTAAGCAGCTTCTTCCTAAGGCCTCTCTGCTTCTGTTCCTGCCTTGAGTTTCTGCCTAACTCTTCTTCATGATAAACTTTAAGCCATAAGCTGAAATGAGCCATTTTCTCCTGAAGTTTTTTGTTTGTTTGTTTGTTTGTTTGTTGTCATAGGGCTTATCACAGCAAAAGAAGTATACAAACAAGTATACCATTCCAAGCAAATGGGGCCAGGAAGCAAGCAAGTGTCTCTATCCTGATAAAACAAAATAGACTTCAATTAAAATTAATCAGAAGCCAACATAACCCTAACTGGAGAAAAAATAGAAACAGTACACTAAAATCAGACTAAGATAGGCCTACCCACTAACTGGTTCTACTCCTGCACTAGCTCGAGCAATAAAACAGGAGGAAATTAAAGGGATACTGAGAGGAAAAGAAGCCAAATTACCCTTTTGCAGAGGATACACTATACATAAGAGATCTCAAAATTTCATCAGAAAACTAGAAATAATGAACCCTCTCAGCAAAATGGCTGGATACGAATCACCTTACAAAATTCAGCAGCCTTTCTTTTTTGTTTGGGGTGTGTGTGTGTGTGTGTGTGTGTGTGTGTTTGGTTTTGGTTTTGGTTTTCCAAGACAGGGTTTCTCTATGTAGTTCTGGATGTCTTGGAACTCACTCTGTAGACCAGGTCGGTCTCAAACTGAGATCCGCCTGCCTCTGCCTCCCACTGCTGGCATTAAAGGCGTGCGCCACCATCGCCTGGTTCCGTAGCTGTTCTGATACCAATAACAAACACTTATAAAAGGAAATTATGGGCACAATCTCATTATCCTCAAACAAAACAGAATGTCTAGGAATAAGCCTAGCTGACAAAATGAAAGACCTATCCAGTAACAACTACAAATCTCTGAATAAAGAGAATGAGATATACACTAAAAAAATGGAAAGCTCTCCCGTGCTAATATATTGGTAGAACTAAAATGACCATCCTACCAAACGCAATTTACAGATTCAATGTAATCTTAATAAAAAGTTCCTACGCTATTCTTGACAGAAACAGAGAGGAATCCTAAAATTCCTATGAACCACAAACAATCCGACATAGTAAAGCAATCCTGAGGGGGCGGGGGAGGGGGGAACCATACCAAAGGGACTGCCACTGCAGATTTCAAGATATATTACAGACCTATCATAAAAAATCAGCATGAATCTGGCACAAAAACAGACATGCAGATCAATAGTAAAAAGAGAGAGAGAGAGAGAGAGAGAGAGAGAGAGAGAGAATATCAACAAACATTCCTGGGAAAACAAGGACACTACACAGAGGGAGGAGAAATAAATCACATCAAGGACATTCGAAAAAGCCATGGGAAAGCAGATTATTTTGTTTAATTAAAATAGATAGAGCCGGGCGTGATGGTGCACGCCTGTAATCCCAGCATTTGGGAGGCAGAGGCAGGCGGATTTCTGAGTTCGAGGCCAGCCTGGTCTACAGAGTGAGTTCCAGGACAGCCAGGACTACACAGAGAAACCCTGTCTCGAAAAACAAAACAAAAAAAAAATAGATAGAATACATAGAAATGTATGTGCATAGCCGGGCGGTGGTGGCGTACGCCTTTAATCCCAGCACTTGGGAGGCAGAGGCAGGTGGATTTCTGAGTTCGAGGCCAGCCTGGTCTACAGAGTGAGTTCCAGAACAGCCAGGGCTACACAGAGAAATCCTGTCTCGAAAAAAAAAAACCAAAAAAAAAAAAAAAAAAAAAAAAAAAAAAAAAAAAAAAAAAAAAAAAAAAAAAAAGAAAAAAAGAAAGAAAGAAAGAAAGAAAGAAAGAAAGAAAGAAATGTATGTGCATATGTGTGTACTAGCTGAAACAAAGTTATGCCACTTGGAATAACATCACTCCTTCCCCCTCAAAAGCTACAGACTACCTAACAAAAACTCCGGTGCCAGTCATGGAAGACTCCCTTTGGAGTGGTTAGGCAGGGGAGCCCAAGGGTCGACCAAGACAATACAGGCTGTCGCCATTGCTCTTGGCTGCCTCCCAGAGTGTGAAGGTAACTCTTTTTGCTAAAGAAATCCCATATTTCAGACACAGGACTTGGAGGAATTAGGCCGGATATGACCTGAAAATGTCTTCCTTAAGGACTAGCTCTTACAGTACTGGAAGGCGCCATGCAATCTGCCAATGGAGGGAAACGACCCAACAATTCTATCCAGTTGTTTCCAGCTGTGCCACCTACAAACCACAGTAATGACCAGAAAGGCAAGATATTCCAGAGAGAGCACCAGAGATGTGGTGGTCTCAATGAGAATGACCCCAGAGCCTCATATATTTGAATGTCTGGTCTCTACTTGTGGACCTGTTCTGGGAAGGATTAGGAGGTGTGGCCTTGTTGGAGAAAGTGTGTCAATGGAGGTGGACTTTGAGGTTTCAAAAGCCCACACCAGGCCCAGTCAGTCAGACTGCCTATCCCCCCCACAGCCTCCATCCCCAACCCCACCATCCCTGCCTCATGCTTGTGGGTCAAAGGTAAGCTCTCAGCTTCTGCCAGGCTCCTCACCATGATGGTCACAAACTCACTCTCTGAAACTGTAAGCAAGCCCCCAGTTAAATGATTTCTTTTACAAGTTGCCTCTGTCATGATGTCTTTCAATAGCAATAGCAAAGTAACTAAGGAACCAGCACTTAAGTGCTGAGAGTAACCAATAACCCTCTAATTGGACTTAGAGCCAGCTCAACAGGAAGAGGAAATGTCTCATATTATAAATGTAGCCAACTACCCCTGACTAGTGAGATCTCCGATACCAGAGAAAAACCTGCTTTAGTAAATCAGCATAATTTCTAACTGCATTGTAAATACTTATCCTCATACCCACAAATAAGTATAGGTCACACTCCTTATCAAAGAAGCCTCTTTCTGTGACAGACAGGAACCATTACAGAAAGGCACAAGACGAGCAAAATGCAGAGCAACTGACTGTTGGGTGAACAGCCCTAACTGAGAGATCTACAACACAACGCTATGTAGGACTCAGGAAACACATCAGAAGACAGGGGGCAAAGATGGAGGGGCCAGATGCCCAGGACATCTGCTACAAGACAGTGTCTTCTGTGTATGACAGGGATGGGGCGGCCACAAAATCTCATCAGTGGGGCTTCTTAGGGACACCTGAACAATGGTAGCACTTCTGAGATGACAATGTGGATGAGGGAGAGATCACAAGGGCCCACCCTTGGGAGAAGAGCTACAGGCCATCAATCGCTACTGAGAGAGCAAGTCAGTCTTCTCCGGGAATAAACTCCCTAATAGGTGACCCAGTCCTCCAATCTCAAGTGGTCATAAGTGTGTGTGTAGGGGTGTGTGTGTGTGTGTGTGTGTGTGTGTGTGTGTGTGTTTAAGACAATAATAAAGAATAAGAGGTTAAGAGGCCATGCGTTCCAGAGGAAACTGTAGGGGCACAGGGAGAAATGGAGAGAGCAGGGAGGTGATATCAACACAGTACTCATGTACGACACTAAAAACAACTGGCTGTAGTCTGCAGAAGAGTGGCAGAGCAGTTGCCGGGTTTGTGTGTGACCCTATGTTCAATCCTCAGAAAGGAAAGTGAAGAAACAGAACATGATGGAGGAAAGGAGGGACAGAACCCCTGTGATAGAAGGTGCCCTTCAAGTAGATGACTCATCCGACAGTAAAGAGGGCTCTTCATCTTTCACTCCCATTGGTTGTTTTGGTAATGGAGATCGAACAAAGGCCCTATGTGTGCCTTTGTTCCCCTACTACAGAACCACATCTGCAGCCCCCAACGGGGACGCTTAACAAGAGAACCTATTCCATCCTATCCGGGCCTTGAACTAATTTTTTCCTAGTGCTAGTTTAAATAACACAAGCATGAAGGACTTAAAACACTGTACTTAAAACTTGTTTTTAGAGCCAGGCGTGGTGGCATCCCAGCATTTGGGAGGCAGAGGCAGGCAGATTTCTGAGTTCGAGGCCAGCCTGGTATACAGAGTGAGTTCCAGGACAGCCAGGACTACACAGAGAAACCCTCTCAAAAAACCAAAACAAACAAACAAAAAAAACCAAAAAACTTGTTTTTAGTTTAGGTATGTTCCACATATTTTGTGTTTACCTGAAATTCATATTTAATTGTGAATCCTGTATTTTATCTGACAATCCTGGATGTAGCCAAGGCATGCAAAACAATTTCCCCACCCAGAGAGGAATCTAACAACCAAGCCAAACCACAATAAACAGACAAAAGCCTAGTTTGTCTAAACTTAAAGAGAAGGTGAAGGAAGCCATCTCAGAAACCATGACGTGCTGCACGTGGGAGCCCAGACCTTTGACTTCCACAGCCACGCCCCTCAGAGGGAGGACTTCCAAAATGCACTTTCTGCCTCTGCCTTACCACCGCCAGGATTGTGGGCATGCAGCACCATCCCAGCAGCTTTCCCCGCCAACAGCAACGTTCAGTACTCCTCTTATCAATAAAATCTCCAGGAAGGGTAGGAAGGCGCACACTGCTCTGCCACGGGATATTTTGTTTGATTTTATTAAACATAGGGTCTCACACAGTGAATCGTTCAAAATTCAAATTTTCCTTGCTTCAGATGTTCAACATTTAGGTTTTTTTTTTAATAAGCGTCCATGTCATTCCATAATTTTGACAAGTGTAGTCCATACGTTCTTTTTCACAGAACGTGATTTGAGTATTCTAAATGAAGTATTCCACTTCCATTTTGAGTTACTAACCAAGCAAGTAGATGTGAAGTCTACTATATAAACGCGCTTGCAGTCCCTCCTGGGACTGATCTGAAATACTGGTGCTTTTTCCAGGAGACAAGTTATATACTTATTATTTCTCTAATTGCATAACATGCAATCGAACAAAATAAAGAAAAAAATAATGGGAAGGGCCATATATATCTTGAGACATCATCAAAATAGCAAAAACAAAAAAGCAAACAACGATTAAAAAAAAAACAAAAAACAAAACCACTCTATTATAAATCTTGACAGCTGTATGACCACCGTGTCTTTACTGTGGGGAAGACAATGAGGCAGAAAAGGGCTGCCTTGCTTGCTGGCTTGCTTCCTTTGTTTTTTTCTCTCAAAGGGGCTTTCAGAGAAGCGCGTTTTCTTGTTAAGGGAGGTTTCATCGCGTTAAAGACAACGTGAGAACAAGAGCATGAGCCATTATGATTCTCCCCTAATAAGTTCTCTATTAAAAACTTGACTGGGAATCCAAGTCGGTGCCAAGAAAAACATTTTTAAAGACAAGCAACCGGGCGGCGATTAAAATGCAAAACAGCCTACCTACGCTTTCCCTCCAGCGCTTCTACTTGAGCAGCACCCTCCAGACGCCACGTCAGGCGCTCAGAGAACAGGAATCCACTCTTCCATCTCCGACGTGGAACCTGAAGCCGAGGCAGAGGCAGAGGCAGAGGCAGAGGCAGAGGCAGAGGCAGGGCAGGCTGCGCGGTGCTCGGTGCTCGGTGCTCGGTGCACGCCCTCACAGCCCTAGCCAGGGCAGGACTTCACCTGAGAGCGCCCGAGACCTTCGGCCGCCCTCGGATTGGGTGACCGGACCCCGCCCCGCAGCACGCGGCCTCTCCCGGGCCGAGACCTCCGCGCACCCACCTGTCGCGGCCTCCCCGCGGCCACACCCCTGGAGCCCCGCCACGCCGCACCTCGGCGCGAGCAGCTCAGGTGGGCGCGGAGCTCCACGCGCGGCCCGCTTCCTGCATGACACAGGCCGGACGCAGCAGGGCCGCTGGGTCAGCGCGCAGCTTGCACCACCCAGCGAGAGGACGCCGACTGACCGGTCACGTGACGCGCCGGTCACGTGCCCCGTCGCGCCTCAGGCAAAAGCGTTGCTGCGGCGACCTGGGGCGCTGGGAAGGCGGGGTAGTGGCGGCGGCAGCAGCAGCGCTCCGGGAGACTGGCGCTGGGCGAGGCTGTTGTCGACTCCGCCTGGCTCCACCTTCTCAGAGTGGAGAAAGGTGAACCTTCCGGTGCGTGGAAGTGGGAGCGGCGGGAACGAAGCGGTAAAAACCTGTGTATGGGCAAACTGGGGGGGCTGGTTTTGTTTTGTTTTTGTTTTTGTCACACTCCCTACCTTAGAGAGATTCTGATTGTGTATGGTATGGATATGTAAAAAATGGTATTCATAACAATTTTTATAAGGATATTGCTGTCCACATGGACAGGTGTAAGTAAATATTTGACTCTACTTTGTCTACATTAAACTGTTACCTGATTATACCTGTACATTGGTGTTCTTTGTGACTTGTCCCGCCCCAGTACTGTTGGCTGGACCCAGAGATTCTCACAGAAGCTATCACTGAGTTTCATTCTTAGCTTTTACTATCGCTTACCATTCTAATGTTCCTAAATCATACCTTACAGAAGGAGAGGTTTCGGCCACTGGCAGTTTTATTTATTCAGTAGCCTTTATTACACGGTATATTAAAAGTTGTTGGGTTTTGTTTTGTTTTGTTTTTTGTTGTTGTTGTTGTTGTTTTAATTCTTAAGAGATTTGTAAGGAAATCCCCTGGTACTCCACAGTTTTCTGTTGTCTAGAAGTAGGGCTGTTAGTTTAGGTAATCAAGTTACTCAGCATACTCAAATCCTTTGGTCGCTTTGCATACTTGGCTGTTTAGAGAGCAAACTGTCAAGAGACAAAACATCTGGATCCATTCAGCAAAGCAAAAATGGGTTCATTCCTGTAAATCGCCTCGAAAGCAGCATTCATACAGAAGATGCAATGGTGAAATTTTTCATGAAGATTTTGGCTGTGGGAAGCGGCAGCTGCAACCTGCGAAAATCTTGCAGCCCTGATGGCAGGAGGCTTTCCTATAAAACAAGATAAAACTTGCATTAGTGTAGTGTATGCCCACAGCGGAGAAGCAGAGTCAGTAAGCGATTGGGGGTGTGGAAGCCCACGGTCCTACTGTAGGGAGTGACAAAGACTTGCAAATTTTAGAAGTGTCTGAGTAGTTGTGGAGCTGGAAAGATTATTATTTAAACAAAGCTAGAGAGTCCTGACTCAAGGATCACTACCCAAGAGATTTCCGAAGCCTCACTTCATCTGTCTAAAACAAAGCTCAGTGTCCTGAGACCAAAATCTTGCATCTGTCCAAACAAGGAAACAAACCTAAAGTGGGAAGAAGCCTCTGTATGTAGAATATAAAGCTGCTAAAAAAAAAAAAAAATGAATTGCTTAGAGGTGACGTTATGCTCCATCCAAGAAGCCCTGTGGCCTTTGGTAAAATCCTCCTGTCTATGCTAATGGGGATGACTCCTCTCCTAGATTGTAGATTATGGGATGACATGTGAGGCATGAGTGAGGAGTCCAATGTTACCCTAGAACTAGTCACACCCAACTCTCCAAATAGTTAAGTACATGAAGTACATACCGACTTACCACTTACAGGTTCATTGCAAACAAAAGATGCTGTTACAGTCAGTGTTAGTGTGCACATGTCATTTCTGCCCCTGGGAGGTTTTCAAGATCATGAACTCAAGGTCAAGTCTAGATTACATAGTTGACCTACAAAAAGTGACAAAATATACTGCTAGTGTCTATGATAATGGCATTGAACAAGGTGGATCTGAAGCATGAGCAATAACAGAAAAAAGACATGAAGAGCTACGTCTTAACTATGCTGTGAAAAAGCAGCCCTTGAATCCGCACATCCTGATTTTAAGTCTTGGGTAGCTTTCCACAAGTGTAACACCTGGGATAGCTTATGAAAAAGGTTTCTTGTGCCTCATGGCTCCAGAGAGTCCAGTCCTAGACTACAGGACACTTTTTCTTCTTTATTTTTGTTGTTTATGAAGCCAACTTCTTTGAACTCAGAAGAAGACTCATTCTTCTAGAATAAGGTGTTTAGACAATTCTAGAGTAGAAAAAAAATCCAAAAGTGGGCATGGAGGCATATGCCTATGGCCCCACCTATACCAAAGGCTGAGGCTGGAGATCACCGAGTTAATCAAACCCTGAAGCTAGCCTGAGCGACAGAACAAGACTCTGTATCCATCTATCCTATGTCTATGTTATATATATATATACATATGATCAATTAAAATCTTAAAACAATTTCCTGCAATCATTGACAATGCGCTAGGGCAGATCTTAGGAGGCTGTTGGGTGCGTGAGAATGTTTTACTTTCTCTTTCATTGTTTAATAAACAGATGATTCTGGCTGTTTGAGAAGACAGTGTCACGCAATTGAACCTTTGGATCTCCTTCCTTGGTTGCAGTTATGCAATTAATCCAGGGTTGTGCTATATTCCAGCCTCTGATGAGCAACAAGGCCCTGAGGACTTATGTATCTAGATAAGTACAATTAAGTCCACAAGCAGCCCTCCAGCTTCTCTTCTGCAGCGGCAACAACTCCTGAGCACTGAAGCTATGTGTGGTGCACAGTGTGTGGTACACAGCCTGAGCCTGAGCTACTTTATTGTGCAGCTGCCCAGTTGCTCAGCTTACTGGGTTTTATAAGTAAGAAATAAACTCTGTTGCATCAAACGACTTAATTTTCAGAGATTAATTTGAAATCACAGCATAATTTAGTATCTGTTAAAGTCTGGTCTCTCCTCTAAATTCACGATGTTGAAGTTCTAATTCTTAATGCCTCTTAGGAAGACTTTCATTCTTTGAGTTTTAACTCAATGATATGTTCTTGCACAGATTTGAGGTTTGGCCACTTAGAGCATAATAATGTGACTAGTGTCCTTCTGACATGTGATCATTATTGAAGTGAGAGACCAAACCTACTCCATCTTGGGACCAGCCTCCATCTTAAGAAAAACTTGACCTTTAGCTGAACCCAAGCTACACCCAAGTATCAGGGAAAATCTCATAGCTTTTCCTTGACCCATAGCCCAGAGTTACTCCCTAGCTACTTCCTAGCACCAAAGATTAGACTGATTGTCTCAGATGTACTTTCAGACCCGTTTGTGATTGTTCATGGTTTTGCTTTCACTCACCTGTCAGCATATAATAGTCATACAATTAGATACTTGCCAGCATGAAACCCCCTTGCTTGCCTGCCATTTCCTATAAAGCCTTGTCCCACTGAGAACTGGGAAATTGTGCCAGGATCTGGGCATGAGGCACAATACTACCAGAGTATCATGTTGTCTAGGCCTTCTCGGAGAAACTAGAAGATAGACATACAATGAAATTAAATGTTATTACCAATAAGAAGAAATGGACTAAAAATAAAAGACACATTGCTTTCAGTATTTTAAATGGTGGGGTTTTTTTTAGTTTAGGACATCATTTTTAAACTCAACATTTAAGATGAAGGCAGCTATATCACAAGACCTAATCACACTCAATACTTTGGCAACAGTGCAAGAACAATGTGTCCTCAATTCACTAGGATTTACAAGCCTAAATTAAATCTGTCTGATTCTGCCTTGTTTAATCATTCACTACCATCATGGTAAGCACACACTCATGATAAAGAGGCCTTGCTATTTTAAGTGCTAATCCTAGTCATGACAATTTAATATATCTGTTATTGTTTATATGATTTGATATCTTGAGTATTAACATGTTTTCTAGATTTCCTTCAAATGACAGCCTACCAATCTCCAAGCAAGATGATATCCCCTGTCTTGGTTGGGGTTGTGTGTCAACTTGACACAAGCTAGAGTTATCACAGTAAAAGGAGCCTCCATTAAGGAAATGCTTCTATGAGATCCAGCTGTAAGGCATTTTCTCAATTAGAGATCAAGGGTGGGAGGACCCATTGTGGGTGGTGCCATTCCTGGGCTGGTAGTCCTGGATTCTATAAGCAAGCAAGCTGAGCAAGCCAAGGGAAGCAAGCCAGTAAGTAACATCCCTCCATGGCCTCTGCATCAGCTCCTGCTTCCAAGCCTGCTTGAGTTCCAGTCCTGACTTCCTTTGGTGATGAACAGCAATGTGGAAATGAAATCTGAATAAATCCTTTCCTCCCCAACTTGCTTGTGCGTCATGATGTTTGTGCAGGAATAGAAACCCACTAAGACATCCCGTTAGTCCAGAGACTCTGATATTTGAGTAGGTATGCTCAACATCCATAGTAAGTCTCAAGCAACTGTAAGAGGTGGAGCCTCCACCTTCTGAGGCACTTAAGGTTCAGAAGGGAAATCAAGAAGGCTAGAAAGATAAGGAAGTATGGAAATGGTAGAAAAGACCTGCTGACCCGTGATATGGGTGAAGTTTCTTGCTTGAGATTTTCATCTCAATGACTACTTAGGGTATTCCTTCCTTCTCAGCTATAAATCTCCATTTTTTTCTAGGAGTCTCATTAAAGACCCCATTTATAGTAACTCAACTCCAGGAACAGCCTTGTTTCTGTAATTTTTTTTTGAAATAACCATTTCAAAGGTGGCTATCAATATTCTCTAGAATGACTGATTTACAATCTGAGAAAATGAATCCAACATTATCCACACAGTACAGAAATCCTACCTATATTACTTGCATATACCCAAAGAGGCACATATACATTCAGTATCACATAAGGGACAGAATGAAAAATACTACCATGGTGCTTCTGGGATATCACAATGTGGCCACTTAACTATGAAAGATTATTATTTTTATTGGATATTTTCTTTATTTACATTTCAAATGTTACCCCCTTTCCCAGTTTCCCCCCTGGAAAGCCCCACTCTCCCTGCTCCTACGAGGGTGCTCACCCACCCACCCATCCACTCACCCACTTCTGACTCCCCACCCCCTGGCATTCCCCTACAATGGAGCATTGAGCCTTCACAGGACCAAGGGCCTCTCCTCCCATTGATGCCCGACAAGGCCATCCTTTGCTACATATGTGGCTGTAGACATAGGTCCCTCCATGTGTGCTCTTTGGTTAGTGGTTTAGTCCCTAGCTATGGAGAGTCTGGTTGGTTGATATTGTTGTTCTTCCTATGAGATTGCAAATCCCTTCAGCTCCTTCAGTCCTTTGTCTAACTCCTCCACTGGGGGTACCTTACTCAGTCCAATGATTGGCTGCAACCATCTGCCTCTGCATTTGTCAGTCTCTGGCAGGGCCTCTCAGGAGACAGCTATCAGGCTCCTGTCAGCAAGCACTTCTTGGCATCCACAATAGTGTCTGCATTTGGTGACTGTATATGGGATAAATCCCCAGGTGGGGCAGTCTCTGGATGGCCTTTCCTTCAGTATCTGCTCCACACTTTGTTTCTGTATTTCCTCCTGTGAGTATTTTATTTCCCCCTTCTAAGTAGTACTGAAGCACCTACAGTTTAGTCTTCCTTCTTGAGTTGAGCTTCATGTGGTCTGTGAATTGTATCTTGGGTATTCCGAGCTTTGGGGCTAAAATCCACTTATCAGTGAGTGCATACTGTGTGCATTCTTTTGTGATTGGGTTACCTCACTCAGGATGATATTTTCTAGTTCTATCCATTTGCCTAAGAATTTCATGAAGTCACTGTTTTTAATAGCTGAGTAGTACTCCATTGTGTAAATGTACCACATTTTCTGTATCCATTCCTCTTTGAAGGATATCTGGGTTCTTTCCAGCTTCTAGCCATTATAAATAAGGATGCTATTAACATAGTGAAGCATGTGTCCTTATTACATGTTGAAGCATCTTTTGGGTATATACCCAGAATTGGTATTGCTGGGTCCTTAGGTAATACTATGTCCAATTTTCTGTGGAACTGCCAGGCTGATTTCCAGAGTAGTTCTACCAGCTTGCAATCCCACCAACAATGGAGAAGTGTTCTTTCTCCACATCCTTGCCAGCATCTTCTGTTACCTGAGTTTTTGAGCTTAGCCATGCTGACCGGTGTGAGATGGAATCTCAGGGCCGTTTTGATTTGCATTTCCCTGATGACTAAGGATGTTGAACATTTCTTTAGGTGCTTCTCAGCCATTCAATATTCCTCAGTTGAAAATTCTTTGCTTAGCTCTATACCCCATTTGTAATAGGTTTATTTGATTGTCTGGAGTCTATTTCTTGAGTTCTTTCTATATATTGGATATCAGCCCTCTATTGGATGTAGGATTGGTAAAGATCTTTTCCCAATCTGTTGGTTGCTGTTTTGTCCTATTGACAGTCTCCTTTGCCTTACAGAGCCTTTGCAATTTTATAAGATCCCATTTGTCTATTGTTGATCTTAGAGTGTAAGCCATTGGTGTTCTGTTCAGGGAATTTTCCCCTGTGCCCATGTGTTTTGAGGCTTGTCCACACTTTTTCTTCTATTAGTTTCAGTGTATCTTGTTTTATGTAGAGGTCCTTGATCCACTTGGACTGGAGCTTTGTACAGGGAGATAAGAATAGATGGAAGTGATGGAACAAAGCTATGGAGACTATGGGACATGGAGCACTGGATCTGCCAACACCCAGGGTACATACTGAAGTGGTATGACCAGCTGGCAAGGTTATGAAAAGTACAACTACCACATTACCCAGAACACCAGTGTGCCTGCAGGACACCCTATAATTATTACCCAGCCTCGTGGAAGGCCACCAAGACCAGTGATGGTGGCCTGGCAGCTGGGAGTTTGGCCATGCATGTGGCCTCCTTTGCCCCAGAGCCTTGTACCAACAACTCTGACTCACTCTTTGCCAAGATCATTCAACCTTTGGACATGTTGTCCAAGGAAGGAGTCCAGGGATCAGCAGTGGTGGGAAGGGCATGCAGGATCAAGACAGCTCCTCTGCTTCCAGCCATGAGAGTCCTATGACTCCAGGCCGTGTATACTTCAGCATAATCCCCAGTGCCCCTGCTACACTTATGATTATGACTTTGACTTGGGGAATGACCACAATGGTAGCTTTGGTGGGACATTCAGTGACTGTCAGGACCCAACCCCAGAGCGGTGCTCCCTTGATGGTTTCTTGAGGGGCTGGGTCCTGGGCCAGGGCCACTATCAGGACTGGAGCAACTCCAGCACTTTCATATGTAGTGACCCCTTCATGTCATCCCTATCCACTACCTGGAATGAGCTGAACTACATGGGTGGACATGGTCTAGGTGGGCCCTCAATCAAAGGCCACCTCCTTCCCTTTTCTCCGAGCCCATGGCCCCGGCTACAGCATGATGGCGTGCATGGGGTGGGCAGTTTTGAAAGCATAATGCCTTACGGATGTGGCCGGTCTCAGACTCGGATACTGGATTAGCCCAGGAGGAGAGGGTTTGAACGCTTTGGACCAGACAACATGGACAGGAAGCAGAAGCAGTTTCCATGGTATGAAGAACCTGATGCCAAACTGGCCCGTGCTGACAGTGAAGGAGATCTATCGGAAAACAATGATGGGGTGCTGGTGACTTACGATCAGCGATGAATTCGGGGTGGGGGATGAATTCTGTGACTCCAGAAAGCAGAGAGGAGAAAGGGAGGAGGATGCAGATGTGAAGAAGAGACAGGAGAAATGAAGGAGCAGAGGCAGGGTGCGGGCCTGAGCAGCTAACAGGAGTCTGTTTGTTCTGTTTGCAAGATTTGTAGCTATGAACACGAAAAAATTCAAAAGCATCTGCAAAGCCAATTTCACAGAGACCTTGCAATTTATAAGTACCAAACTGCCTGACAAGACAGTAGAATTTCTCCAGGAATAAGAAAATTTAGCAACGGCATCAGGAATTGTTGGAGAAGGAGAGCCCTAAACCCAAATCAGATCTATTCAAAGGGATTGGCCAGGAGCATTTCTTCAAAAAGATTGAAGCCGCATATTGCGTGGCCTGTGACATGTTGATTCCTGCACAGCACCAGCTCCTCCAGCGGCAGCTGCTTTCTGTTGACCATAACCATAATCGAAGGTTAGCGGCTGAGCAGTTCTAGAAAACAAGTCTCCACGTGGCTAAGAGTATTTTAAACAAACAGTGAAGATGCAGGCAAAATGCCTCAAGGGCAAGGATACTTTTGTCAATGAAACTGCTGATGTTGAGACAGAAGGAGATGAAAATGTAGAAGAGGAGGAGACACCAGAGGAGGTAGCTGCAAAAGTCTTAGCAGAGGTGATCACAGCAGCAGTGAGGGCTGTAGAGGGGGAAGGAGAACCGGCTGCAGCACATAATTAAGTCCTAGCTGAAGTGGAAGGGCCTGTGGACACAGCAGAGGCCAGGGGTGACCCCACACTGAAAAGCTACTAGAAGAGTAGACCTGTGAAACAGCATCTGAAACCAGGAACATCGAAGACAAGGCCCGTGGTGAGCCTGCTGAGGCCAGAAATGAAGCAGCCATGCCAGCAGCAGACGCAGGAACCATGTTACCTGTCATAGCTATCCCAGGAACCACGGAAGATGAGCTGAAACCGATGCAGAGTCCAAAGATATTCCAACAGAATGATCTTTTCTTCCCTGTTTCAAGGAATGTGTTATGTCATGTGTTATTTTTGTTTTATAAGATGTACTAGGGTGTGTGATATTTGGTGGAAAGACTCAACCATTTCCTTCCTAATGGACCTCAAGAATTGATGCTATACAGTAGATGGCTTCCCACCTCTGTTAGAATACAAAAGGAGGTAAACCATTTTCCCAAGTGGCTTTTGATGGCGATCTGTGCACTGCAGTTAGAATAATAAAAGTAGATCTTCCCGATAATTAAAGCTCTAAAACTGACAGAATGTGAAAAAAAGAATGGATTGATGTACATTCTTCAGCATGCTGACTGCCAGCTGAACCAGCACCATTTGTTGAAAATGCTGTCTTTTTTCCACTGGATGGTTTTCTCTCCTTTGTCAAAGATCAAGTGACCATAGTTGTGTGCGTTCATTTCTGGGTCTTCAATTCTATTCCATTGATCTACCTGTCTCTCTGTAACAGTACCATGCAGTTTTTATTATTGCTCTGTAATACAGCTTTAGGTCAGGGATGCTGATTCCCCTAGAAGTTCTCTTATTGTTGAGAATAGTTTTCACTATTTTCCTACTCTATCCATATTTTAATTTTCTTTATTTACATTTCAAATGTTAGCCCCTTTCCTCTTTTCCCCTCCGAAAACCACATCCCAGCTCCCCTCCTCCTGTTCATTAACCCACCCACTCTGGCTTCCCTGTCCTGGCATTCCCCTATATTAGGGCAACAAGCCTTCATAGGTCCAAGGGCCTCTCCTCTCTTTGATGTCCAACAAGGCCATCCTCTGCTACACATGAAGCTGGTGCCATAGGCCCCTCCTTGTGTCATCCCTCACTGCTCTTCCCTTTTGCATTAGTTATGTCAATCCTATGACTCACCGTTGTTGGATTTTTAGAAGCATAACATTTTCTGATTTCACGGGTTTACAGCTGGAGAGGAATTTTGCTTCAGGTTGACTCAGACTCGTCTTACCTACACCTGATGTGGATGGCATTTAAGACAGAATAGGCTATCAAGTCTTATGAAACAAATTAAGAGTGTGGGACTGTGGGGCAAAAATGAATTTTCCACTTACATTTGCACATAACAATATGAATTTGTGGGGCCAACAGTGGAGTATTGTGGAATGAATTTATATCTCTGACCAAAATTCACATTGATGCCTTAAGCCCCAGTGTGCTTTCCTTAGGTGTAAGGCATAACTGTGATTAAGTTAGGTCACAGTAAGGGCCTACACTTTGCTTGGACTAGTCTAGTATCTTCATTAGCATACTGCAGCCTTTCTGCTCAGCTGTTCTCCTGTATAGGAGGCAGCCATGGCGCCCAGCCGGAATGGCATGATCCTGAAGCCCCACTTCCACAAGGATTGGCAGCAGTGAGCAGACACTTGGTTCAACCAACCAGCACACAAGATCCCCAGAAGCAAGGCCCGGCAGTCGAAAGAGCGCCACATTGCTCCTCGTCCCACATCCGGCCCCATCAGGTCCATTGTGAGGTGTCCTATACTTAGATACCACACCAAGGTCCAGGCTGGCAGGAGCTTCAGCCTGGAGGAACTCAGGGTGGCTGGTATCCACAAGAAAATTGGCATCTCTGTGGACCCAAGGAGGCGAAACAAATCCACTGAATCACTGCAGGCCAACGAGCAGCTCCTGAAGGAGCTCCAAGCTCAAACTTTTCCCCAGGAAGCCTTCTGCTTCAAAGAAGGAAGACAGTTCTGCTGAAGGACTTAAATTGGCCACCCAGCTGACAGGACCTGTGATGCTCATCCAGAATGTGTACAAAAAGGAAAAGGCCAGAGTCATCACAGAAGAGAAGAGCTTTATGGCTTTTGCCAGATTCCGCATGGCCCGTGCCAATGCCCGCCTCTTTGGCATCCAAGCAAAAAGGGCGAAGGAAGCTGCAGAGCAAGACGTTGAAGAGAAAAAAGTAACGTGTGGCTGGGGAGTTGCAATAAAGTTTCCATAAAGCAAAAACAAGGAGGAGAGGAAGAGGAGGAGATACTTCAGAGTTTTCACTTTTCATTCTTGGTTCCTTTCCTATGTGACTTTACCTCAATTTTATGCATACACATGAAAGTTGTGTGAGGATATAACAAGAACACAGCCCATATGCAAGCTAGAACCCTCCATAAATGGACCCTGTTAGACCTACACATACATAGCATTTCAAGGTGCTGGAACTGTCCTAACACAATTGCCTCTCTTGCTGCTTAGTCTGTAGTATTTTATTCTGACAACTTGAGCAGACCTCTATGCTGAAAAAAAAGGGGGTTACTGAGTTAATGTGTCATTTCATAGTCTTCACCAGTGACAGTACGCAAAATGACAGAGCATCTACCTATGTTGATTATTATATATGTGTGTGTGTATATGTGTGTGTGTATATATATATGGTGACTGCCAGGAAAAGAGGTTAACAGAAAAAAAGTCAGGTCTTTGATGAAAATTTGACTTTTCTATTTTTTCTAAAAAAAAAATATATATATATATATTATATATATATATAGCTTTTTACATTTTAAATATATTTATATGAATATATAAACTTTAAATATACATTACTTTCACTAGAAATTGAAAATTAGCAGTGTTACAGGGAAGTTAAAACACCTTCATCTCCTTAGTCATTCAGATGTTTTGTGTCCTAGCAACTTGTACTCAGCTTTTTAAAATTCTAAATCAACTTATTTCACTTCTTAAATATAGAACATTTTGTAGTTTTATTTTGAAACCAATTATTTTAAAGTTTTTATCCATCCATAAACATCCTAAAACCATCTCATGTTCAGCAGTGGTACAGAGGTCACACTTTGAAAAGTACTTCTAGATATAAAACCTGATTTATCATGAGGGATTAAAACCATTTTATTTCTAAGAGAAAATTCCTGTGCCTGTTTTACAATTAAATCACTTCATAAGTACTAATATAAAGCATATAAGCATTTTATTTTCCAATGTCTGATTAAATTGAATTAAATATTTCTGGGTTTTGTTTTTGTTTTGTTGCTATAGTTAATATTCAGATTCATCAAGCCAAGTTGGCCTCTGAATATGTAAGCCAAGGATGCTGGAAACTTCTGATCCTCCGGTCTCTGCTTCTTCATGGATTCTAATCCACATATAGGATCACAGGTAGCTCACAGGTGTGCAGCACCACACCCAGTTCTGCAGCTTTGTATGCTAGGTAAGCTCTCTACCAGCTGAGCCTCGTCCCTAGACCCTAAAAGCAACTTGAAATACTCTACATAGTTAAAAGTTTAAAATACTGACAAGTTGAGGCAGGAGAACCATTAAGTTTGAAGCCAGCCAAGGTTACACTGCGTTTCAGGCCACCCTGTGACCCCATCTGAAAACAACAAAAAGTTAAAAATATACAGACTGGGTTTCGCTTGGCACAGATTGCTGATTCCGGAGGACCCTGCTATACCACTCCTGGGCGTATACCCAGAGGATTCCCCATCATGCAACATGTTCAACTATGTTCATAGCAGCCTTATTTATAATAGCCAGAAGCTGGAAAGAATCCAGATGTCCCTCAATGGAGGAATGGATACAGAAAATGTGGTATATTTACACAATGGAATACTACTCAGCAATTAAAAACAATGAATTCATGAAATTTTTAGGCAAATGGTTGGAACTTGGAAAATATCATCCTAAGTGAGGTAACCCAATCACAAAAGAATACGCATGGAATGCAATCACTGATAAGTGGATATTAATTAGCCCAGAAGCTCTGAATACTCAGGGCACAATTAGCATAACAAATTATTCCCAAGAAGGAAGGAAGGAGAGGCCCTGGTCCTGGAAAAGCTTGATGCAGCATTGTAGGGGATTGCCAGGACAGAGAAATGGGAGGGGGTGATTGGGGAATGGGCGGAGGGGAGAGGGCTTATGGAACTTATGGGGAGGGGTTAACCTGGAAAGGGGAAATCATTTGGATGTAAACAAAGAATATAGAAAATAAAAAACAAACAAACAAAAAACCCAGTAGTCCTGTGATGGTTTTAATGTCAATGTGACACAACCTAAAATCACCTAGAATGGGAGTCTCAATGAGGGCTTCTCTAGATGGGGAAGACTGTAGGCATGTTTATGGGAAAAAAATAAAATAAAATAAAATAAAATAAAATAAAATAAAATAAAATAAAATAAAATAAAATAAAATAAAGGCTGCATTGAAAGCAAATGGCTTTCAACTGCTAACAACTATATCCTGAATTAAAAGAAAATGTACAAAATATCTAATAACTTGATAAATAAGGAGCAGGATAAGAGATAATGCATCATCTTCTTTCTTGAACACTACAGCAAAATTTCTTTGAAACTTTTTTTACTCTCTCAGATCTACCTTATGTAAATATGTTTGATGACCTCTCATCTCAAGAGTGGATCACGCTGAAAGAGATGAGGCATTACCTTATTGAAAAACCTTTAACACATTGCTAAAGTCGTTATACAGAAAAATATCTAAAGTCTGACAAGAATTATAAGTATCCTCTATATTGTTCATACATTTGAAATAAAAGCCAGAACTGAAAAAAAAAAAGAATACACAGACATTCAGTGCTGTGAAACGAAATATGTGCTGCTTTTACAAATCAAAAACTGGGTATAAAACTCACTGAGATTTCAAGTCATCTTGTGAGTTACACAGGTTGTGCAGTATGGCAGTTCATTTATTCAAGGCTGTTACCCAGGGCTGTCTGCAGGGCACACTCCTCATCACTGAAAGGAAGACAGATCTGAAGTCTCTGAAACCCCTCTCAACAATGATTAAAAAATGAACTAAAGTATTTCATTTCTAAACGACTCAGAAACTACAAAGTAACTCACCTGTGGGCTGGGTGTAGCTTAGTGGCAGAGGGCTGTATTAGGCTATGGTCTCATCCCCAGTGTCAGGCAAACCGATGCGACTTTGACCAAAATCATTCATAGAACTTAAAGACTTATTTCTACTAATAAGTGAGTTAAAAGTATGAAAAACATATATCCAGCCTGACCTACATATTCATATTTATATAATAAATATGCTTTGGTTCATTTTTCAGTGCCTATACATACAGATTTTTAATTTTTATCTTTGTTTTTGTTTTGTTGTTGTTTGTTTTTTGTTTTTGTTGCTGTTTTTTTCAAGACAGGGTTTTTTTGTGTAGACCAAGCTGGCCTCAAACTCAGAGATCTGCCTGCCTCTACCTCCTGAGTGCTGGGATTAGAGGCGTGAGCTACCTCCTCCTGGCAATATTTTTATATCTCTAAACCACATTTATGACTTGGTAAGAGAGGAAAGGCATGGCTTCTCACAGATACGTCATTAGCCTCTATTTATTCCTCTTTAAAAGCATTCCCTTCAGGGCCTGGGCAGACACTGCAGTGACTGAGTGCTTGCACTGCAAGCCAGCCTGGGGAACTGAGTGCACATGCTCAGGGCCTGTGTAAAAAGGTGGGCATGGCTACAAGTGCCCACTGACAACACTGACAGGGTTACCACAGGCAGGGACAGGCAAGTCCAGGAGCTAGTTAGCCAGCCAGTCAACAAGGCAAAACCCTGTCCAAAGGCAATACGGTAGGGAGTGACAGACACCTAACTGTTCAGGGATGGGCAGGTCTAAGACTTTCTCAGAGGCCCCAGTGAAAAGACAAAGGGAACTACTTCTGTGCCTTTGCCCAGGAGTAGACTTGGCAAGGCCCAGGCTGGTTCTGGGGCCAGGGCCTCAGAGGAATAAAAGGTTTTGGTTCCTATAAACTTGGCTTTTCCCCTTAAAGAGGCTGGTGTAATCAGTCAGTCCTAGGGCCACTCTGTGCTCTGTTGTGATGAACTTGAGAAAGCCTGTGTCCCCTTTGTACAACACTGCTGGACTGGCTCCATGTTAACTTCATCCCATTATTCGATAGTTTCTATTAACTCTGTCCTATTTCTCCTGTGGAAACAGAATGTAAGATGCTGTACTTCTTAATGATAAGCTTGCTTGGCATAACATCTGCAGACCCCAGTCTTCCTATCTTCTCACCTCCTACCTGCCTCACTTAGGACCCTGTCGCTGACGAACGACCTGTTGGTGCAGGTCACTTGACATCCCGCTCTGGACTCATGTATCCTTCAAAGCCATGCACGCACCACACATGCAAAGCATGTCTCCAGCAGTGTTAGCGCCAGCTTATAATCCTAGCACAAGAGAGACAGAGGCTTAAAAGCCGCTGCAAAGTCAAAGGCTTGCCTGGGCTACACAGTGAGTCAAAGGCAGCCTTACCTACTGTCTGCTATCTCAAAAAACAAACAAACAAACAAACAAACAAAAGCATGCCCTCCATCTTTAATTGTAAGGCTCCTTCCTCTATTACACTTTGAAATTTTTTTTTACCACTTTTTAACCAACGTACTTTACTTTAGGTCTGAAGGCATCTCTCTCTGTCCATCGATATTCAATCTCTTATATGAAATGCGCAAAGAGCATCAGGAGTTCTCCAGGCAACACTCAGTGGTCTATGAAGCACCAAATGACCTTTGGGAACCCCTGTAGGAGACCAGGGTGCAGCCCCTAGCTCGGCCACCTAACAGCTGCTGCCTCACATTCAACATTAATTTCAATGGCCCTCCAAAGTCCTGAATAGAAAGTTCATTATACCTAAGAACAAAGTCCTTGGACCTTAAAATAATACCTTTATACTGCCAGTCATTTCACCCAAGTATAATAAATCACTTATTTATCTAAGCACTTTATAAAAGAAAATGTATTGTAAATAATCAAATAAAGTCATAGTGAAGTTGAATATTTATTTGAATTTCCCCTGTAAAAGCACTCAATATGTAAGAAAAATAAACCAAGTTTGTGAGACTTTTAAAAATATATATAGCCATTTTTGAAAAGTGAAAAGTTGGATTCTTTTTTCAATGGCAACAAGATACTGTTATTTTAAAACTACCATTTAAAAAGTAGTATTTTTAAAAAATGTATACTATATTAACATGATGTGTTCTACAGAATGGATACATATATGAATGCCAATCTGAATATGGAAGAAATATGTATTAAAAAATCACATTTTAAAAAAACAAATGTTCTTTTAAAAAGAACCTGCTAGTAAACCTCATAAACTTTCACATGTGGGATTTATTTTTTTAAAAAAAATCCCATTTATCCCATCCCCACAAGAAAAGAAAGAAAAAAGGGCAAAAGGTGCTCAGTTTGAACAGAGCCATACGGAACCACTCACTGCTGTACAACATGGAAGCCTAGTTACGTGGCCAATAATAACTTCCTAAGTGCATCTCTTGAAGATTTGTCTAATAAATAATTCCAATCTCAAATATAAAATACTTAACACAGACATGCAATAACAAAACTAAAATCATTATAGTGTAAAGTTTTTAAAACTACTTTTAAAACTTTTGATTCACCAAAGAATAAAGACATCAATACAGTAGGCATTTTCAGTCTCCAACAGTGCACACTATGTGTGCTTGTTATTTGGCAAATCTTTTGGAGTCGAACAAAAATAATGCAGTCTAAACAATATTTCTCTGTCAATATAATCGATTCCTCAGGCAAAGCAGTAAAGCGCAGAGCAGAATTAGATTTTGGGAAGTTTTGGTGCGTTGACCACAGGGTTTGCCTCCTGCAAGTATCTCCTCCCTGCACTTTTGTAGTCATAAGTGCAGCCATGAGCTTCTGCATAGCGATGAGATGCACAGAAGTTGTTTCCACATCTAAAGCACAAAAAAAGTGATGTGAATAGTCACGTTCCCACGGAGCGCTCATCTCTTTAGCTTGACTTCAGGTAGTCCAACAAAACCCTCTGGAGCTCCTTAGCAATTTCAGTACCAACAGTTCCTCCCTTCCACACATCAGTATAAAGCCCCCCAAAAGAATAAGAAAATTAATTGTTCATGAATGACAGCTATATATCTTATTGAAGTGAAAAACTAAAAGCTGGTAAACATATCTCTTATGTTAGAAAATTTGAATTCTAAGAAATTAAGTCTAGTGAGAAAATTAGGTGATATAGAAATTAGCTGGACATAGTTTGTTGTTTTTAATCCCAGCAGGAGGCAGAGGCAGAACTTTGTGAATTCAAGGCCTGTCTGGTATACATAGCAAGATCCAGGACAGCTAGGGAAAATCACCAGACTCTGTCTCAAAATAGAAAATAAAACAAAACAAAAAAGAAAAAAACAAAACCCACAAACCAACAAAAAGCTATGCCATGAGAGAACTTAAAACACATGACCAGCCACAAAATGTTATATTATGTGAACAGAATAAAAGCCACAATTCTTTTCAATGTTTGTCCTCACACAAATGGAAGATGTCAATGTTAATGAAAGACATACTTACAAAAAGAAAAATGTTTAAAAATATATATCCATATGTTTTGAAATAACTCTACCAAATGTGAAAATGTATAGTAAACGAATTGCCAATTGGGTTCAGTTGTGTTCAGTTTACAAGAGGAGGAGCAGGCTCTCTCTGGCACTAGTAAAACAAATCAATTAGCCTATATGTCCTAGTTCAATGACCATGGAGTATCTACTTATACTTTTTGGAAACTTATGCTTTGGAGTTATCCCTCTCTAGCCAATTAGGAATTCATCTGAGGGCTGCTATTAGAACATCATCTGGATGTTATAAATAGTCATTTAAACTTGTTTTACTCTGTATTATACCATACTGAGTCCCCATGGAGAAAGCCTCTCAGCCTCTCTAGCTGGCCACCTGCCTGCATTCAAAGCTAGTGGCCAGTCCTGTTTTCTTTCCACAAAGAAAACAATGTTTCGCTATTTTCTTCTTTGTTTGAAGAGGGGCTTTCACAGGTGGAAGGTGGTGGGTGCTTTCTCCTGTTTAAAAAAAAGAACACTTTATTAGTACAAACAAAAAATTTTACTTTTGAACAGCTACTAAGTATAGCATCCCTGTCTCAGTATCAATCTATACAAATTTAATTTGTAATATTTTATATCTAAAATAATTTATGAAACGAAGTGGCAGCAGATGTTTGGTGTGTCATGTTTCTACTAAAACTTGGATTTTTAACACAGAATTGTACAATTTTTGTGCAAACCAATACCATTCTGATAACACCCAAGGGTAACTACTTAAATACAGCCCAGCAAACATTACGTAGAATTATGGAAAATCCTATGTGACGAACCCTCCTGAAGCAATATAATCATCCTGTGTGTAAAGAAAAAGCACCACCAAAATATCATGAAACTGATCTTTTACACAACAGAGAGTAAATTTTACAACAAATAAACAAGCCATTTATTTCTTTCAAAACTTTGATTACTTTTAAAATAACAGAATAAAGGTGTAAAGGCAACCTGAATTCAGTAACTAAGATCTAAGTGGTAGAAAGAAAAAAACTAATCCCACAACTCTCTGACTTCAACCATGGCATATGCCTGCCCCTATTCCTCAAAGAAAAAAAAGGACAAAGATCCTGGCCCCATTCTTCATGGGAAAGGTCCCTGTTGAGAGGGTAGTTGGAGGTAAGAAGGGATAGATATGATTGCATTTCATTGTATCCAAGCACGAAAATCTCAAAAATAAAGAAAAAAAATCTTTAAAAGAGATACTAATCAAACAATGTTTTAAGTGCTTCAAATGTAATTCTATTTACATATGTTACAAAGCCTCTGAACAATTTCTTTTCTTTTTGTTGTTACTGTTTTGTGTTTTGAGACAAGGTTTCTCTACATAGTCCTGCCTATTTTGGAACTTATTGTGTTGACCAGGCTGGCCTCAAACTCAGAGATCTGCGTGCCTTTGCTTCTCAAGTGCTAGGATTAAAGGTGTGTGCCACCATGCTGTCTCTGAACATTTTAAAAGTTATAATCATATAAAATATATTATCACTAGTGAGTGGATATATTTAGCTTAATTCCATAGTACTAGCCTTCCAAATATATTTACTAAATTCTATAATGTAACAATTTGACATTTTGGCTTAAAAACAGGAGCACATCTGTCACAATGAAGAAATTCATCATTAATTACCAAGTTATATAGTTTTAAAATACACCAAATGTTAATAAACATTAGTTCTTAAGCAGAGAGGCTCCGAGCAGCTGTTCATAGTTGTTAAATGGAGTAATATAAGGGCACAGAAATGTTTGATAGTATTCAAAGGCCAAGGAAGAAAGACAGCAATGACAAGAACAAGGACTGGGCAGGACACTAACCACAGCGCATTTTCTACGTCACATAAAAGAGCATGGGAAGCTAATATTGATTTGTAATTAAAGTTTTGTGAGATCCTTTATGGGTTAATGTTTTAGATTTTCAATTAGTGGATGTTTTGCCTTTTCTTTTTTAAAAGCACAGGCATGCAATAAGGACACATGCTCTGCTATGTTTATAGCAGTCTTATTTATAATAGCCAGAAACTGGAAAGAACCCAGATGTCCCTCAATGAAGGAATGGATACAGAAAATGTGGTATATTTATACAATGGAATACTACTCAGCAATTAAAAACAATGAATTCATGAAATTTTTAGGCAAATGATTGGAACTTGGAAAATATCATCCTAAGTGAGGTAACCCAATCACAAAAGAATACACATGGAATGCAGTCACTGCTAGGTGGATATTAATTAGCCCAGAAACTCTGAATACTCAAGACACAATTAACATATCAAATGATTCCCAAGGAAGGAAGAAGAGGGCACTGGTCCTGGAAAGGCTTGATGCAGCATTGTAGGGGAGTACCAGGACAGAGAAATGGGAGGGGAGTGATTGGGGAATGGGCAGAGGGAAGAGGGCTTATGGGACTTATGGGGAGAGGGGAACCGGGAAAGGGAAAATCATTTGGAATGTAAACAAAGAATACAGAAAGAAAAAAAAAAGCACAGACTGGATGGCTGTAAGCCTAACAAAATAAATCTGCTTTATTACCTATCTAAAAAGTACTCCTAGGTTTTACATAAAGTTAGACACACAAAATTAAATCAACCAACTGAATGACCTGTGATCTAGTTCATGAAAGCTGCTCCCTCAAATGCCATTAGAAATACCAAAACCATTCCACTATGCTAATAAAACAATCTCTAGTTCTTAAAAAATAGGGATGGAATTGCTTAGTGATGGATCACATGCTAAGCCTTCATATGATCCCATATTCAATCTCCAGCTCTCAAATAGGAAGATGAAGAGGCTCCTATACAGGACATGGAGATCTATTACAAAACAGCAAATGGGAGCTTACTGACTGGTGACTGACTTTGAATCTCAGGCTTAGTATATTCTTTCCTAACTGGCCATTGCTATGACTTGGTTCAGTAGAGTCATATGTTCATCCTTTTCTTTCAGAATGCTTAGCTCAGGGTTTTTCAGCTCTTTGCATCAAGTGTTTCTAAGACTATTCACAGACAAAACACAGTTGCTGCAAATAGAGGCACAAAAACAGAATGGCAGTTATCTTCTGTGAGAAGTCTCCGTGGATGCTTCTAGCCATTGATCGATAAACTATGCATTAGGCATCTACTGAATGCTGGGAGTCATTACTAATATGTGCCGTTCTGGGATTATTCTAATTGGTATTGAAAGCTAACTTTCCAGAGTCATTTCCTGGGCATTTACAACTTTAAGCATTCCCCGGGATAAAACAGCATTCATAATTCCCTCTTCTAGTAAAATGATACTTGTCCTGTAAGACATTTCCACTCTCTACCCTTCTCTAGATTCTCTCATCCATGTGTCAAACACGAACAAAGTGAGGTAACACTCCAGTGCTGAGCTACCTTTCCCAGCAGGATGAAAGGTATCTGGAATAGCTAAGTTCTTTCATGTTTCCTAGCTAATATTTGATCTAATGCAATAATCACTCACCCAACAGAAATCCAAAGGGTGATAAATTAATGTTTCAAATGCAAGCTCAATAGTCAGCAGTCTGAAGCTGATGGCTAGAACTAACACAATGGGTAAAATATCTAAGGGACCCTGATAGTGAAGAGAATATGTGAAAGAAATTATAATTTAAAGATACACAGCAGCCGGGCGTGGTGGCGCACGCCTTTAATCCCAGCACTTGGGAGGCAGAGGCAGGTGGATTTCTGAGTTCGAGGCCAGCCTGGTCTACCGAGTGAGTTCCAGGACGGCCAGGACTACACAGAGAAACCCTGTCTCGAAAAACCAAAAAAAAAAACAAACAAACAAATAAAGATACACAGCTCCTCCTAGGTACCCAGGATGACAGCAGTATTATTCTGAGAGGAAACAGCAGCAGGTGTCATGTGCTCTACTTTGAGGAATCATCGGTTGTTGATGCCTTAAATACAAATTAGATCAACAACAAAAATGTTATATGGGGACAGAAAAGACTGTTACAAACAGTACAGAAGAAACAGATTTTTAATAAAGGGGTTGGGGTACAGCTTGCTGGTAAAGTAGTTGCCTGGAATGCTCAAGGCCTTGACTTTGATTCCCTAGCCAAGAAGAACACAAAAGCAAATAAAAACAAAAAAAAGTCTATACTAATGTACTGCTCCATAATTATAAAAAAAGACCTGGGAGGGGCTCGAGAGATGGCTCAGTGGGTAAGAGCACCGACTGCTCTTCCAAAGGTCATGAGTTCAAATCCCAGCACCCACATGGTGGCTCACAACCATCCGTAAAGAGATCTGATACCCTCTTCTGATGCGTCTGAAGACAGCTACAGTGTACTTACATATAATAAATAAATATTTAAAAAAAAAAAGTAATGTTGGTTCTTTAAAAAAAAAAAAAAAGACCTGGGATATAATATGGTGATAACCATGTGCTTAGCAGAAACAAGGCCCTAAGTTTGGTCCTAGCATCATGCAGGGAGTAAAAGGGGATCAGGTGGATAATGAAAGTAAAAAACCCTGCGGGGTCTGGGGGTCTGAGCTCAGCAGCAGCAGTGTCTGAAGAGCAGAAGGGGATGAAGGATGCAATGGTGCTGGGAGCGCAGGCAAGTAGGCAGGAATGACTGCACAGAGACTCACAGAGACTGACAGGCAGGCAGGACAGATCGGAGTGTGTGCTGAGGGAAAATAACATTTCTAATAGAAAAAGAGGATACATGATAGTAACCACAACACAGTCATACGGTCATGAGCATAAACATGTAGACCAATGGACTTCTTTTTCTTTTATAAAAAATAAAAGATTAGGCCAAGTGAAATATAGAATATCAGATGTTGAAGACAACAGTAGAGAAGATGGGTAATCCAGTCAAAAACTGTTAAATCTTGAACAAAGATCTTAGAAGGTGGCATAGGAGAGAGAGAGAGAGAGAGAGAGAGAGAGAGAGAGAGAGAGAGAGAGAGAGAGAGGGAGGGAGGCAGGGAGGGAGGGAGAGAGGGGGAGAGAGAGGGAGAGAGAGAGAGAGAGAGAGAGAGAGAGAGAGAGAGAGAGAGAGAGAGATCCCTCTGTGCCCTCGCTGCTTGGGGCAGGCAGGAGAGCAAACCCTGAGCTGTGACAGTGGGAGCGCTGGCCCTGCCCACCAGCTGCAGCAGGCACTGCACCTTGCCTGGGCAGCGCAGCGCACAGCAGAGCTGCCACCCCTAGCACTTGAGAGCAGGAGAGCTGAGCCAGCCCTTCGACAGCTGCAGCATCGGTAAGCTAACTGGGTCAGTACTCCAGGCTGGCCCAGATTCAGGGCTTTGAATTTAGTTATCCCAACATTTACCACATCTATGGTCTGTCTGCTAGAGTGTGGGAAAGGGCTGGCCTTGCAGATACAAAGGTGCAGAATCTCCATGACACAGGGCAACAACAAGATATCTGAGAGAAGTCCCAGTGAGGATCCAGTATTGATAGTGCAACAGAAGCCAGAGGCCTCAAAATAGACCAATGACTTACTGCAATGAACATTTGGAAGTAATGTGTGGACAAAAGGGAATTCTGTGGGACATACTGACAGACTACAGCTTCCATGACAAGATTTTTTTTTTTTTGAACCCGCACATCTATGGCCAATTGATCTTCGACAAAGGAGCTGAAAACATCCAGTGGAAAAAAGATAGCCTTTTCAACAGATGGTGCTGGCTCAACTGGAGGTCAACATGCAGAAGAATGAGAATTGATCCACTCTTATCTCCTTGTACTAAGCTCAACTCCAAGTGGATCAAAACCACATAAAACCAGACACACTAAAACTAATGGAAAAGAAACTGGGGAAGACCCTTGAGGACATTGGCTCAAGGGAAAAATTCCTGAACAGAACACCAATTGCTTATGCTCTAAAAGCAAGAATAGACAAATGGGACTTCATAAAATTACAAAGTTTCTGTAAGGCAAAAGACACTGTCAAAAGGATAAATTGGCAACCAACAAAGTGGGAGCCGGGCGTGGTGGCGCACGCCTTTAATCCCAGCACTTGGGAGGCAGAGGCAGGCGGATTTCTGAGTTCGAGGCCAGCCTGGTCTCCAAAGTGAGTTCCAGGACAGCCAGGGCTACACAGAGAAACCCTGTCTCAAAAAAACCAAAAAAAAAAATCTTGGAGATGTAACAAAGTGGGAAAAGATCTTTACCAACCCCACATCCGACAGAGGGCTAATATCCAATGTATACAAAGAACTCAAGAGGTTAGACCCCAGAAAACCAAATAACCCTATCCAAAAATGGGGTACAGAGCTAGACAAGATTTATTTTTAATTCTATCTTGTCTTAATTAGGGTTCACATTGCTGTGAAGAGACACCATGACCAAGCCAACTCTTATAAAGGACAACATTTAACTGGGGCTGGCTCATACTTTCAGAGGTTCAATTCATTCTCACCATGGCAGGAAGCATGGCAGTATGCAGGCAGTCATGGTGCAGGAGGAGCTGACAGTTCTACACCTTGTTCTGAAGGCAGACAGGAGAAGACTGGCTTCCAGACAGCTAGGAGGAAGGTCTCTCAAACCCCACAGTGACACACTTCCTCTACCAAGGCCACACCCACTCCAACAAGGACTCACATCCTAACACTTTCATTCCCTGGGGCAAGATATTCAAAGCACCACATATCTTTTCTTTTCTTTTGATGGGGAGGTCACAAGGGCAGAGAGTGGATACAAGGGCCAGGGGCATGAGTAGGATTGGGATGCATGATATGAAATTACAAAGAATTAATAAAAAATTTTAAAAAGCAGAAAAATCAAAACAAGGGCTGAAATTAATGAAACAGAAATGAAAAGAACAATCAAAAAAGTGACTGGAATAGTTATTTGAAAAGATTAACAAAAACCAAATTCATAAAACCAAAGACTGAAAGACAAATAATAGATATTGAAGAAATTCAACCTTCAAAATCTATATCTTACTAAAATGAAAGATAAAAGATATATATACATATATAAATGTATATATTCTGTAAAAATGAAATCAAGATTCAGCAATTTAAGTAGACATATAACAACCAATGAGATAAAAGCAGTAATTAAAAGTATACAACTGAAAAAGCCCAGAGACACATGGATAAAAAAGCAGAATTTTATCAGATCTTCAAAGAAGAACTAACACTCATGTTATTCCAAAAAATATAAAAAAGCAATTTAAATGAATCTTAAGACAGGACTTTAAAACAGCAATTATGACTATGTCCCCAGACCTTAAGAAGAATATGAATAAATGCCAGAATGAAGACTATAAAATGTAAACAGTTAAATAAAATGATGAAAAAAGAGTGAAATATGAACACAGAATTAGAATTGCTAAAGAAAATCCAAACTGGAATAAAACAGGAAATACTACCAGTCCTTCCTTTTTTTTTTTTAAGATGTATTTATTATAAGTACAATGTAGCTGTCTTCAGACAGTCCAGAAGAGGGCGTCAGATCTCCTTATGGATGGTTGTGAGTCACCATGTGGTTGCTAGGATTTGAATTCAGGACCTTCAGAAGAACAGTCAGTGCTCTTAACCACTGAGCCATTAACACCAAAGACACAATCCACATACCAAATGATGTCCGACAAGAAGGAAGAAGTGGACCCTGGTCCTGGAAAGGCTCAAAGCATCAGTGTAGGGGAATACCAGAACAGAGAAGTGGGAAGGGGTGGATGGGGGAACAGGGGGAGGGAAAGGGGTATGTGGGACCTTTGGGGGGTAGGGAACCAGAAAAGGGGAAATGAAATATAAATGTAGAATATATCCAATAAAAAAATTTAAAAAAAAAACAGGAAATACTCAGGAAGCAAGACCACACACTCAAAAAAAATAAAAATAAAAATAAAAAAAGACCCACCAACAGATTAAAAGATGTGAAAGAGAAAATTTCAGGCCTTGAAGACAGAAGAAATGGATAAATCAGTCACGGAAAATGTTAAATCTAAACAACAATAACAGTAAAGTCCAGATACAAAGCATGAAAGAAATCTGGTACACTATGAAAGGGCCAAAACTATAAAGAAAAAAAGAGACCTTTGACCTAACCTAGGTCAAAGGCACAGAAATGAAGTCATAGAAGAACATTCCCCAGGTCTAAATAGATGCCTATCAAGGTACAGGATACTACAGACACCAAATACACAGGGCCAAAAAAGAAACTCGCTACAACAGGTGATAATCAAAACACTAACTGTACAGAATAAGGGAAGGAGAGTTGAACCTGCAAGGGGAAAGCCCAAGTCACAGAAAGGCCAGCCTGTCACAATAACACCTGGCTTTTTGGTGGAGACTCTGCAAGCTAGAAGGACTTGGACAAATGTTTCACAATTTCTGAGAGACCACAAGCCAGCCCAGACTACTACACCCAGCAGAACTTCCAATCACAGTTGAAGGAGAAAAAAAAACATTTCATGATAAAAACAGATTTGAGCAATTTCTGTCCGACAATCCATCTCTAGAGAGAATATTAGAAGGAATAATTAAGACTGGAGAGAAGATTAACTACACCCAAAATAACACAAACAATCTCAGAACAGTTTACCAAAAGAGGTCTCAAACAAACAACAGAACGGGAATTAATAAGCATTACTGAATAAGAACTCTCAGTGGGAGCACAGGACATACGATCAGTGGAGCAGCTGGACAGGAACCTTTGGTTGTCTTTTGCACCAGAGAGCCAGGCAGCTTCTCAACCTCCTGTGCACAGATCCTGACAGAAGATAGTTGGTTTCCCAGGGACACAGCCTTAGAGGCCCATAGGAGGAATAAGCACCAGCCAGAGACAGCAAGGTCAACTAACAGGAGAAATAACCAGATGGCAAAAGCCAAGTGCAAGAACCCTACCAACAGAAACCAAGGTTACTTGGCAACATTAGAATCCATTTCTCCTACCACAGCAAGTCCCAGATACCCCAACACACTGGAAAATCAAGAGTTGGATGTAAAATCATATCTCATAATGCTGATAGAGGGCTTCAAGAAGGACTTAAATAACTCCCTTAAAGAAATACAGGAGAACATGGGTCAACAGGTAGAAGTCCTTAAAGAGGAAACACAAAAATATCTTAAGGAAACACAGTAGAACATGGGTCAACAGTTAGAAGCCCTTAAAGAGGAAACACAAAAATACCTTAAAGAAACACAAGAGAACATGGGTCAACAGGTAGAAGCTCCTAAAGAGGAAACACAAAAATACCTTAAAGAATTTCAGGAAAACACACACACCACACACACACACACACACACACACACACACACACAAAATGAAGGAACTGAAGCAGGCACAAAATATGGAAGTAAAAACAATAAAGAAATTGCAAAGGGATACAACTCTGGAGATAGAAAACCTTGGAAAGAAATCAGGAATTAGAGTTGAAAGCATCAACAACAGAATACAAGAGATAGAAGAAAGAATCTCAGGAGCTGAAGACAACATAGAAAACATTGACTCAACAGTCAAAGAAAATGCAAAATGCTAAATTAATTGAAATATGGAATAGAAACATTTTATGATAGAACTGAAGATTTATGTGGAAAATGTTTCCGATAAAATTGAAGAAATATATAGAAAAATATGTTAAAATTAAAGATTATGGAAATTATACAGATAAAATGATAGGCATAAAGATAATTCTAAGTTGATTAAAGGTGGAATTATAAACATTTTCAGATAACATTGAAGATTTACATGGAAAATATTTCTGGTAAAATTCAAGAAATAAATAAACAAACATTAAAATTGACTATTTCATGGAAAAATTTACATATAAAATGGTAGATATAAAACCTCTAAATTGATTGAAGGTGGAATTAGAAACTTTTGTGATAAAATCAAAGATTTACATTGAAAACGTTTCTGATAAAAAAGAGGAAATATATAGAAAGACATACTAAAATTGAAGATCATCATGAAAAATAATGCAGGTAAAATGGTAGACATAAAAAAATTACTAAGTTAATTAAAAGGGGAATTACAAACATTTTCTGATAAAATTGAAGATTTACATGAGAAATATTTCATTAGTTTATGTCTTTTATTGGGGGAGTTGAGTCCATTGTTAAGAGATGTTAAGGAATAATGATTGTTGCTTCCTGTTATTTTTGATGTTATTTTTATGTTTGTGTGTATATCTTTTGGGTTTGTTGGAAGATTACTTTCTTGCTTTTTCTAGGGTGTAGTTTCCCTCCTTGCGTTGGCATTTTCCATCAGTTATCCTTTGTAGGACTGGATTTATGGACAGATATTGTATAAATTTGGTTTTATCATGGACTATCTTGGTTTCTCCATCTATGATGATTGAGGGTTTTGCTGGGTATAGTAGCCTGGGCTGGCATTTGTGTTCTCTTAGGGTCTGAATAAGATCTGCCCAGGATCTTCTAGCTTTCATCTCTGATGAGAAGTCTGCTGTGATTCTGACAGGTCTGCCTTTATAAGTTACTTGACCTTTTTCCTTTACTACTTTTAATATTCTTTCTTTGTTTAGTGAATTTGGTGTTTTGATTATTATGTGCCAGAAGGCATTTCTGTTCTGGTCCAGTCTGTTTGGAGTTCTGTAGGCTTCTTATATGTTCATAGGCATCTCTTTCTCTAGGTTAGGGAAGTTTTCTTCTACAGTTTTGTTGAAGATATTTACTGGGCCTTTAAGATGTAAATCCTTGCTCTATACCTACAATCCTTAGGTTTGGTCTTCTCATTGTGTCCTGGAGTTCCTGGATGTTTTGGGTTACCAGCTTTATGCATTTTGCATTTCCTTTGACTGTTGAGTGAATGTTTTCTATGGTATCTTCAGCACCTGAGGTTCTTTCTTCTATCTCTTGTATCTGTTGTTGATGCTTGCATCTATGACTCCTGAATTCTTTCCAAGGTTTTCTATCTCCAGAGATGTCTCACTTTGTAATTTATTTATTGTTTCTACTTCTGCTTTTAGATCCTGGATGGTTTTGTTCTGTTCCTTCATTTGATTGTGTTTTCCTGTAATTCTTTAAGGGATTTTTGTGTTTCCTCTTTAAGAGCTTTTACTTGTTGACGGATGTTCTCCTGTATTTCTATAAGGGAACTATTTAAGTGTTTCTTGAAGCCCTCTATCAGCATCATGAGATACAATTTTAAATCCAACTCTTACTTTTCCGGTGTGTTGGGTTATCCGGGACTTGCTGTGGTGGGAGAACCCGGGTTCTGATATTGCCATGTGGCCTTGGTTTCTGTTGGTAGGGTTCTTGTGCTTGCCTTTTGCCATCTGGTTATCTCTGATGCTAGTTGGTATTGTTGTCTCTGGCTGGAGTTTGTTTCTCCTATGGGCCTGTGTCCTTACTCCTCTGAGCTCAAAACTGAAAGCACTGCTGGGAGATCTCTCTCTTCTGGAGGGTTAGGCTTCCTGTTGCAAATGATGGTGGGAAGACTTCCGTCAGAGCTGCTCCACTGATCTTCTGCCCTGTGTGCTCCTAACTTGTCCCCTCCAGAGAGAATGTCACTATTTTCACCCTTAATCAAAGTGATGCTTAACTTTGTTCTATCTTAGTATTTGCATTCTATTTCATTGGAAGCATACTGGTGGCTTGTAATAATTTTCAGTGTATTTCGACACTGTGTATGAATTGATGCTATTATCAATACAAGCATTAGTTTTCTACTGTTGAGTGGTACTAGGGATTGAGTTTCCATGGTAATCTTCAATTTTTGGCATGTTTTTCTATATATTTCTTCAATTTTATCAGAAATATTTTCCATGTAAATCTTCAAGTTTATCAGAAAATGTTTATAATTCCTCTTTCAATCAACTTAGGAATACTTTTATACCTACCATTATTATATCTATATGAAATTTTCCATGATAATCTTCAATTCTAACATGTTTTTCTACAATTTTATCAGAAATATTTTCCACATAAATCTTCAATTCTATCATAAAATGTTTCTGTCCATATTTCAATTAATTTAGCAATGATTTACATGTCAACCATTTTACTCTTTCATTTTCCATGAAAATTGTCAATTTTAACGTGTCTATCTGAAATATTTTCCATGTAAATCTTTTATTTTATCATAAAGTGTTTTTACTTTCCTTTTCAAAAAAAATGCAAAATGCAAAAAGCTTGTAACCCAAAATATCCAGGACACAATGAGAAGAACAAACCTAAGGATTATAGGTATAGAAGAGAGCAAAGATTTAAAACTTAAAGGCCAGTAAATATCTTCAACAAAATTATTGAAGAAAACTTCCCTAACCTAAAGAAAGAGATGCCCATGATCATACAAGAACCCTACAGAACTCCAAACAGACTGGACCAGAACAGAAAGTCTTCCCAGCACATAATAATCAAAGGTCCAAATGCACTAAACAAAGAAAGACTATTAATAGTAGTAAAGGAAAAAGGTCAAGTAACTTATGAAGGCAGACCTATCAGAATTAAACCAGACTTCTCAGCAGAGACCATGAAAGCTAGAATATCCTGGGCAGATCTCACACAGAACCTAGGAGAACACAAATGTCAGCCCAGACTACTATACCCAGCAAAATTCTCAATAACCATAGATGGAGTAACCAAGATAATGCATGATAAAACCAAATTTACACAATATCTTTCCACAAATCCAGCCCTACAAAGGATAATAGATGGAAAACTCCAACACAAGGAGGGAAACTACACCCTAGAAAAAGCAAGAAAGCATCTTCTTTCAACAAACCCAACAGAAGATAACCACACAAACATCAAAACAACATCAAAAATAACAGGACGCAGCAATATCTCTTAACATCAATGGATTCAATTCCCCAATAAAAAGACATAGACTAACAGACTGGATACATAAACAGGACCCTACATTTTGCTGTGTACAGGAAACACACCTCAGGGTCAAAGACAAACACTACCTCAGAGTAAAAGGCTGGAAAACAATTTTCCAAACAAATGGTACCAGGAAACAAGCTGAAGTAGCCATTCTGATATCAGATAAAATCAACTTTCAACCCAAACTCATCAAAAAGACACGGAAGGACACATCATACTCATCAAAGGAAAAATCTACCAAGAACTCTCAATTCTGAACATCTATGATCCAAATGAAAGGGCCTCACATTTGTAAAAGACAGTTTACTAAAGCTCAAAGCATATGTTGCACCTCACACAATAATTGTGGGTGACTTTGACACTCCACTCTCATCAATGGACAGATCAGGGAAACACAAACTAAACAGACACAGTGAAAGTAACAGAAGTGACAGACCAAATGGATTAAACAGATATTTATAGAACATTTCATCCTAAAACAAAAGAATATATCTTCTTCTCAGCACCTCACTGTACCTTTTCCAAAACTGACCACATAATTTATCACAAAACAGACCTCAACAGATATGAGAGGATTGAAATAATCCCATGTCTCCTATCAGATCACTATGCATTAAGGCTGGTCTTCAATAGCAACAAAAACAACAAAAAGCCCACATACACATGGAGACTGAATGATGCTCTATTCAATGATAGCTTGTCAATGAAGAAATAAGGAAAGAAATCAAAGACTTTTTAGAATTTAACGAAAATGAAAGCACAGCATACCCAAACTTATGGGACACAATGAAAGCAGTGCTAAGAGGAAAACTCATAGCTCTGAGTGCCTCCAAAAAGAAGCTGAAGAGAGCATACACTAACAGCTTGACAACACACCTGAAAGCTCTAGAACAGAAAGAAGTTAATACACCCAAGAGGAGTAGAAGGCAGAAAATCATCAAACTCAGGGCTGAAATCAACCAAGTAGAAACAAAAAGAACTATACAAAGAATCAACAAAACCAAGAGCTGGTTCTTTGAGAAAATCATCAAGATAGATAAACCCTTAGCCAAACTAAACAGGGGACACAGAGACAGTATCCAAATTGATAGAATTAGAAATGAAAAGGAAGATATAACAAAAACTGGGGAAATTCATAAAAATTCATCAGATCCTACTACAAAACCCTGTACTCAACACAACAGGAAACTCTAGATGAAATTGACAACTTTCTAGACAGATAGCAAATACCAAAGTTAAATCAGGATCACATAGATCATCTAAACAGTCCCATAACCCTTAAAGAAATAGAAGCACTAATCGAAAGTCTCCCAACCAAAAAAAGCACAGGACAAGATGGTTTTAGTGCAGAATTCTATCAGACCTTCAAAGAAGACCTAACACCAATACTTTTCAAACTATTCTACACAATAGAAACAGAAGGAATACTACCCAACTGGTTCTATGAAGCCACAATTATGCTGATACCAAAATCACACAAAGATCCAACAAAGAAAGAGAACTTCAGACCAATTTCCCTTTTGAATATAGATGCAAAAATACTCAATAAAATTCTCACCAACCGAATCCAAGAACACATGAAAACAATCATTCACCATTATCAAATAGGCTTTATCCCAGGGATGCAGGGATGGTTCAAAATACAGAAATCCATCAATGTGATTCACTACATAAACAAAGAAAAAAACACAGGCTCATTTCATTAGATGCTAAGAAATTTGAGAAAATTCAGTATTCTTTCACGCTAAAAAATTTTTTGGAAAGATCAGGAATTCAAGGCCAATACCTAGACATAGTAAAAGCAATATACAGCAAACCAGTAGCCCATATCAAACTAAATGGAGAGAAACTTGAAGTTATCCCACCAAAATCAGGGACTAGACAAGGCTGCCCTCTCTCCACATCTATTAAATATAATACTTGAAGTTTTAGCTAGAGCAATTAGACAACAAAAGGAGGTCAAAGGGATAGAAATTGGAAAGGAAGAAGTGAAACTATCACTATTTGCAGATGATAAGATAGTATACTTAACTGACAAAAAAAAAAAAACTCCACCAGAGAACTCCTACAATGGATAAACAACTTCAGCAAAGTGGCTGGATATACAATTAACTCAAACAAATCAGTAGCCTTTCTATACTCAAAGGATAAACAGGCTGAGAAAGAAATTATGGAAAAGACACTCTTCACAATAGTCACAAACAATATAAAATATCTTGGTGTGACTCTAACCAAACAAGTGAAAGATCTGTATGACAAGAACTTCAAGTCTCTGAAGAAAGAAATTGAAGAAGACCTCAGAAGATGAAAAGATCTCCCCTGATCATGGATTGACAGGATTAATATAGTAAAAATGGCCATCTTGCCAAAAGCAATATACAGATTCAATGCAATCCCCATCAAAATCCCAAATCAATTCTTCATAGACTTAGAAAGAGCAATTCTCAAATTCATCTGGAATAACAAAAAACCCAGAATAGCTAAAACTATTCACAACAATAAAAGAACTTTTGGGGGAATTAGTATCCTAAACCTCAAGCAGTACTACAGAGCAACTGTGTTAAAAACTGCATGGTATTGGTACAGTGACAGGCAAGTCGATCAATGGAATAGAATTGAAGACCCAGAAATGAACCCACACAAAGGAGCTAAACCATCTAGTGGAAAAAAGATAGCCTCTTCAACAAATGAAGCTGGTTCAATTGAAGGCTAGCATGCAGAAGAATGCAAGAATGCAAACTGATCCATTCTTATCTCCTTGTACAAAGCTCAAGTCCAAATGGATCAAGGACCTCCACATAAAACCAGATAGATACATTGAAATGAATAGAAAAGAAAGTGGACAAGAACCTCGAGCACATGGGCACAAGGGAAAATTTCCTGAACAGAACAAGAACAATAGTTTAGGCGCTAAGATCAAGAATTGACAAATGGAGACCTCACAAAATTACAAAGTTTCTGTAAGGCAAAGGACACTGTCAATAGGTCAAAATGGCAACCAACATATTGGGAAAAGATCTTTACCAACCCTACATCTGACAGAGGCCTAATATCCAAGATATATAAAGAACTCAAGACATTAGACTCCAGAGAAGCAAATAACACTATTAAAAATGGGGTACAGAGCTAAACAAAGAATTTTTACCTGAGGAATATTGAATGGCCAAGAAGCACCTAAAGAAATGTTCAACATTCTTAGTCATCAAGGAAATGCAAATCAAAACCCTGAGATTTTACCTCACACCAGTCAGAATGGCCAAGATCAAAGACTCAGGAGATAGCAGTTGCTGGTGAGGATGTGGCGAAAGAGGAACACTCCTCCACTGCTACTGGTTGGTACAACCATGGAAATCAGTTTGGCAGTTCCTCAGAAAACTGGGCATAACACTACTGGAGGACTGTGCTATACCACTCTTGGGCATATACCCAGAGGATTTTCCAGCATGTAATAAGGACACATGCTCCACTACGATCATAGCAGCCTTATTTATAATTGCCAGAAGCTGGAAAGAACCCAGATGTCCTTCAACAGAGGAATGGATACAGAAAATGTGGTACATTTACACAATGGAGTACTATTCAGCTATTAAAAACAATGACTTCATGAAATTCTTAGGCAAATGGATGGAACCAGAAAATATCATCCTGAGTGAGGTAATGCAATCACAAAAGAACACATAGTATGCAATCACTGGTAAGTGGATATTCACACAGAAGTTCGGAATACCCAAGATACAATTCACAAACCAAAGGAAGTTAAAGAAGAAAGAAGAACAAAGTATGGATACTCTGGTCCTTCTTAGAAGGGGGTATAAATACCCACAGGAAGAGATACAGTGACAAGATGTGGAGCAGAGACTGAGGGAAAGACTATACAGAGACTGCTCCCCCTTGGGATCTATCCCATATACAGTTACAGAACCCAGACACTTTTGTGGATGCCAATAAGGGCTTGCTGATAAGAGCCTGATATAATTGTCACATGGGAGGCTCTGCCAGTGCATGACAAATCCTGCGGAGGAACTCTCAGCCAACCATTCAGCTGAGCACAGGGTCCCCAATAGAGCAGCTAGAGAAAGGACCCAAGGAGCTGAAGAGGTTTGCAGCACCATAGGAGGAACAACAATATGAGTCACCCATTACCTCCAGAGCCCCCAGGGACAAAACCATCAACTAGATAGTACACATGGTGTTTCCTATGGCTCTAAATGCATATTCAGCAGAGGATGGCCTTGTTGGACATCAAAGGGAGGAGAGGCCCTTGGACCTTAGAAGGCTAAATGCCTCAGCATAGGGGAATGCCAGGACAGGGAAGCAGGAGTGGGTGGATTGGTGAGCAGGGGGAGCTGGGATGAGTTAGGGGATTTGGGGGTGGGGTAGGGGAACCAGGAAATGGGACATTTGAATTGTAAATAAAAATGTATCTAATTAAAAAAAATAGAAAAAAAGAACTCTCAGTGTTACTGGTCTCAACTTCCCAATTAAGAAAAATAGACTAGCAGTCTGGATTAGAAACAGAATACACCTTTCTGCTGCTTCCAAGAAACACAGCCCCTGGGAGTTCAGAAGTCAGGTAGATAGAGACATCCACAGGGAGACTCGGGGAGGGGAGGAGGTATGGGATGTGGAACACTGGGAGGGTGGACAGGGGTTGGCAGGGTAGGGAATAAAATATGGAGTGTATAAAAATAAATAATAAAAAATAAAATAAACTATGGTGTGTATAAAATAATTAGTAATTAATAGTTAATTAATTCTTGCAAAGAAAAGAAAAGAAAAGAAGAGAAGAGAAGAGAAAAGAAAAGAAAAGAAAAGAAAAGAAAAGAAAAGAAAAGAAAAGAAAAGAAAGGAAAGGAAAAGAAAAGAAACAGAGCTAACCGTCAAGGACAGAGCCATGCTAAGGTAAAAAGATGGAGAAAGGTATTCTAAGCAAAGAAAACCAAGAAGTAAAAGCCACATAGCAATGTAATATCTGGCAAAATAGATTTCAAAACAAAATTAATCAGAAGATAGGAAAGAACACTATATAAACTATTGAAAAGAAATGTTTACCATGAGATATTACAACTCTAAATATTTATTCACCAAACCCCCACTTTCATAAAACAAACACTACTATATCTAACCACACACTGATACTAGTACACATCACAATCTAGACAGAAAGTCTAGTACACAAACAATCTAGACAAAAATTAAATGAGGGAACTGGAATTAAATAACATCATAAATCAAATGGACCTATAAGGCATCTACAGAATACTACATCTAAACACTAACAAATGCACATTTGTCGCAGGGGCTCATAGAATTTTCTCCAAAACTGACCACATACTAGGATACAAAACAAGACTCAACACAGGAAAATTGAAAAAACAAATCCCTACATTAGTCTGACAATAACAGAAAGTATGCAAACTCATGGAAACTAAACAACTCAGTATGGAATGAAAATTAAGACTGTAATCAATAAACAGAATTAAAAACTGTTTTAACTTTTTATTCTAGTGAAAGGATACAGAAAAGGCCATTGACAAAATACAACATTCCTTGTTGATAAAAAGTCCTGAAGAGACTAAGGGTACAAGGGACTTGTCTCAACAATAAAGGCAGTTCACAGGATGCCCACAGCCAACATCAACCTTTAAATATTAAAAACTAAATAGTAAATGATCCAACAATTTTACTTTTGTCACACATACCCAAAACAATTGAAGGTACATTTGTTACATTCATAGTCACTGCAGTATTATGACAGCTAAAATATGGAATTCACGCATGTGGGTACTGTGAGTGGATAAGCAATATTTAGTCTATGTGAACAAAGGGGTGTTGTGAGCTTTACAAAGGAATTCTGACACATGTTATAACATAATGAACCCCGAAGATCTTATCAGTAAAATACACCATCCCAAGAAGAAAAATGTTACATATGAGGTACTTAAGTCATAAACCATGGAGATAAGAAATAAAATCATGCCAGGCGGTGGTAGCACATGCCTCTAATCCCAGCACTTGGGAGACAGAGGCAGGTGGATTTCTGAGTTCAAGGCCAGCCTGGTCTACAGAGTGAGTTCCAGGACAGCCAGGGCTACACAGAGAAATCCTGTCTTGAAAAACAAAAACAAAACAAACAAACAAACAAAAAAAAACAAAAAACAAAAAAAAAGAAATAAAATCATAATTGCCAGAGACTGTGGATGGGTAGTAAATAGAGAGATGGTAAATTTTCATAGCACTGTGATTGTGTTTGTTTTGATACCTTTACAACACGCTCTTACTACAATGCCCAAACTACTTTTTAGAGACCTAAGCACATGTAATCTCCTGTCTCAGTTTCTCGGTCTCAGCCTACCCAGGATTTACAACTATATGTACATGCCATCTAGCTTTCCCACCAAAAAGTTAAACAGCCAATGAACCTTTGGTCTGGCAAAATGAAGAGCTACAGAGAACTAGTAACAGGTGTGCAGACATGACTGCCCAACATGTAAATGTATGTAATGCTATGGAACTATACATTTAAAAGTGCCTAAAATCCAGGATTGGTAGTACATGCATGGAATGTAGTATCTGATAGATTGAGGCAGGATGGTCTTGGACTTCAGGCCAGCCTAAGACACATAGTAGGACCCTGTCTCAAAAAACACAGATTGTTGAGCAGGCCACAGCAGCACAAAGGCAGAAACGACGCAATGGACATCCGAGAGCAGCATCAGCCTAGGCTGCACAGGACCCTGTCTCAAACAACAAAAATACAGTTAAGAAGACTTTTATGTGCACTTTACCACCATGAAAAACTTTTTAAAATGTAAACAATGTGTCAGTACTTTGTACTCTTAGGCCTCACAGAGAAAAGGAAAGAATGCAAATTCTGTGTGTCTCTTAAAAGAAAACAAAAAGTCTACAACATGGCAAACTTTTTTAAAACTCCAGAGCTACAGAGAGCACACCTTGGCTGAGTTTACTACCACTGGTCTAGGTATTAAAGCACAGGGAGGCGATATTAAAGTCTTGCTTCCTTCCGGGCATCTTCAGTGTGCTACCGCTGGGAGAAGAATGTTGGTTAGAGCCACTTCTGCTGCTGTGTATAGACAGGGCCAGAGATTATCCTTGTCTCTGTTCAGAAATAATAAGTTCATCAGAAGGAACTCCTTACCACTCCACCTTGATATCAGACCAGATATTAAACACGCCTCAGGACCCACCTAGCAGCCCACTGGAGCTTTACAATGGCCAGCCTCTGGGGAAAGGGTAACTCTTCTATAATGTTGTCTTTTCACAGAGACATGAAGTACCAACTTGAGATTGTTTATTTCCATTGCAGTCAGGTCACAAGTTGTTTTCTGGAATGAACCATTTGGGGGTATTTACCCTGTACATACCACAGTGTACTCTCTTTCTATGTCCCCTTGAAAACGCAAGTGTGAAATGTGGAGATGTGGCTTACCTAGTCTCTTCCCTGCTGCTGCATTACTTCCACTCATTCCAATACCACGAGCAGACTACAATTAAAACACAGAACACCTGCTGAGGTGAGTCAGTGCAGAACAGGTCACCGAGCATCAAAGTCTTTAGTATTCTACTTCTAAAATGCAGGTGGGCACCCAGTGTATAGCTTGTACTCTATTTCTATTTAAATTCATTTGGAATTTAATCTCACTTCTTGTGCTTATTATTTCCCCATAAAAGAATAAAATTTGGTGGCTTAGGTAAGAGTCTGGATACTGGAAAAAGTCTTAATGAAACTATGTAAAACTGAAAACTACAGAATAGTAGTGAACAGGGCAGTAATGCCTATGATTCCAGCACTCCAGAATTCAAGACCATCCTCGAAGTCCCAGGCTAGCCTGAGCTACATGAGAAACCTGTCTCGAAAAAATGAAAAAAAAAAAAAAAGCCAAGCATCAAATAGATTTCCTACAAATTAGACAAATATTTTAGTGAAATTTATGGGAAAACAATTCAATTGTAAGCATTTTTATTTATATAAACAAAACTCTTAACTTTGAAATAGTCATTCCATACACAACTAACTACAAGAACAAACTGAAAAGAGAATACTTACTAGAAAAAAATCTGTAGGTTCTGACTGGGGAGAACTTTTCCTAATGTTTTCATCCTGAAAATGCTGGAAGCTTGTAGATAACCCAATTCCAGAGGCCCGAAGCCTGCCCGCCCCACGCGTGCTCTGCAAACTGTCTCTGCTTGCACTCCGGGCCAGGGAAGCCAAAAAGCCATTATTGTTCACACACCCAACAGGCTCTTTGGAAGCTTTGTTAGCCATTTCTGTAATATCTCGGGCTTCTACTTTAGAAATAACATCAGATCTTTTTCCAGGCGAATCGACTTTAACACCACGGAAACGAGCAGTCCTAGAGAAAGAAGAATCTGCTATGGTTCGAATGTCCAATTCCCGCAGGGTGTTTTGTGAAGTAGACGCTGAGGGGTTGCCTGACTCAAAACATTTTGACTGTCTCTGTGGCTTCACCAGAGAATTATGTAGTGACACTGGTGCAGCACAGAGAAGAGGTGACAGGAGTCTGTTCTTGTGAGAGCTGGGCTCTCGGCGGTTAAGAATGGCATTGTCTCCTGGGTCACTGCTCAGCACTCTTGCCACGTGGCTCAGAGGCTGCTCCGCTGCCCTCAGTCCTCCATCACCTTTGGTGAGTGGGAACTCTGGAGTTACCTTCCCTAACCCTTCTATACCACTGCTCTGCTCAGCACCATTTCCTTCTGCAAATGGAGCAAAAGCACCTACTTCTGGCAGGAGCAACTCGTCAGCTACATACTCTTCTGACCGTGGAAACAAGACAACATCATCCTCATTATTAGATGACAAGTTTCCTGAAAGGTGCTTGGTCCGCCTAGGCAAGGATGATCCAAGATGAAGAATAGAATCTGTAAGCTCTTTGTCATTTTCCAGTTCTATATGGGTCAATTGAGGAAGCAGTCTGATACTGCTCGTGGAGTGAGACAGCATGTTAATCTCCCAATTATCATCATCCTTCAGCAGCTCATTCCTGAGAGATGACACTGGTCTATCGGCAGGGGCCTGAGCTGCAGGGCTTGGGCCTGCATTCCTGGATGTTTCAGGGAGATATGCATTCCCAGAAGGTAAACAAGACTGCCCAATATGAGGGAGGACTCTTAGCAATCTGTGCCGGGCTGCTGCTGTAGAACTGCTGGTTGGCCGAGGAGCTATAGGTGGGCGAGGTTTTACCTTGACAACTTTCTTAGGCTACAAAAAAAGAGTGCACATGTAATTCCTCAACATAATTACTTCTGTCCTTCAGCAATAATCAGTGGAGAAAACGTTACTTACCATTTTGTCACTCTGTTACCTCAATTTACAGTGCTCAAAAAAGCCGGGTGTGATGACACACCTGTAATGCTAGCACTCGGGGGCCGAAGCAAGTTGTCGGTCATGAGTTTGAGGCCAGCCTGCCTGGTTTACAGAATCCATTCCATGCCAGCCAAGGCCTCAAGATGAGTCTTCTTCTCAATACAAAGCAACAATGAAATGCTTTAAAATATTTAAAAATCTTAAGATCATGACTGAGAAGGATTTGTTATATTACTTTATTGAGCATAATCTTCTGAGGATGTTAAAGAAAAATAATTTTGTTTTATTTTCCTCACAATTAATTCTTTCCAAGGCTTTTATTAAGATGATGTTGCTTATGTGATATGACATTCTTCCTGTAAGCTGACTGTGTGGATGTGTGGAACTCAGAAAAAAAGCTAACCAGACTAAAGTGTGACTTGAGAAGGCTGTCCTGTTCTAGGATGGTCTCTGTGGACTTGCATCTCAGGAAGGGTTCCTACCCTGACGGTCACAGGAGTAGTTGTGTGACTTGAGCAGGCTGTCCTGTCCTAGGACAGTCTCCTACCCTGACCTGTCACAGGAGTAGTTGTGTGACATGAGCAGGCTGTCCTATCCTAGGACAGTCTCCTACCCTGACCTGTCACAGGAGTAGTTGTGTGACATGAGCAGGCTGTCCTGTCCTAGGACAGTCTCCTACCCTGACCTGTCACAGGAGTAGTTGTGTGACATGAGCAGGCTGTCCTGTCCTAGGACGGTCTCCTACCCTGACCTGTCACAGTAGTAGTTGTGTGACATGAGCAGGCTGTCCTGTCCTAGGACAGTCTCCTACCCTGACCTGTCACAGGAGTAGTTGTGTGACATGAGCAGGCTGTCCTGTCCTAGGACAGTCTCCTACCCTGACCTGTCACAGGAGTAGTTGTGTGACATGAGCAGGCTGTCCTGTCCTAGGACGGTCTCCTACCCTGACCTGTCACAGTAGTAGTTGTGTGACATGAGCAGGCTGTCCTGTCCTAGGACAGTCTCCTACCCTGACCTGTCACAGGAGTAGTTGTACCTCAGCAACTTCCACAACCAAGATGGCTTCTACTGATCATCTCCTTTTCCTCTGAGTCAGAAATGTATAGAGACAGACCTGGCAGGGCACACACATAGAAACAAGAAAAGATCCTTTTTCTACAGTGGAAAGCAATCCCTATGCGGAGTCGTTAATGGAGTCCCCGAGATGAGATCTCACATGTGTTCCCATAGCTCCCTGACAGAGAACTCAGGCCTGTCTTGTGATGACACTAGGAGCAGCCTCCATGAGGCCTGTGCCTGCTGCGCCTGGATTTAGATCCGTCTGCTTTTCCCCATGTTAATTTTGCTTTTGTTTCCTTTTGCTGTACTAAGTGTCTCAGTCGCAGTACAACTGCAGGCTGTACACATGCACCTAAGGGGTCAGCGAACCAAGGGCAGGCCGTGTCCTCCCCGACACACTTTACATGTGAGCTATCACAGGAACACTGCAGCTCAACGGGGGAGCCTTGGCTCTTGAGCACCGGCCAGTCAGCGGACACAGGGCGGAGTCTGCTGGCTCCTGAAGCCATGCCTGTAAGGAATGCACACCGAAAACTCAGTGGGACAGTCAGGAAGAGGGGAGCTGCAGCAGCGGCACAGGAGGAAGCCCCTCATAAAGGTGAGCTGGCTCTTGCAGCCACTTTTACTCTGAAGTCATTGTCTTGCCAACCTACAACCATATATTTACGAAAAATATTTTTTTTAAAAAATGAGATTGTTTTCTAGGCCTTAGAAATCAACAATAGTTGCCATAATCTAAATAACAACATATCCTCCCAAATAAACACACAGACATCCCAAAAGATCAACAATATAAGCAAATGAAGTTGCCCATGACCCTAATTGTCGGCAACAGGGAGATAAAGAATACAAACTTCTAATTAGTGCAAGGGTGAAAACACTCAAATGTTGAAGGCTCATTTGTAAAGCTTATGTCTGTGGTAACAAGCAAGGGTGTAGAGCTTCGAAACAAAGACAGGTAGGCCATCGTAGGGCTGACAGAGCAAAAGTAAAACTCCCACCTGTGTAAATACTCCAATAGCTGGAATATGAGAAAGGAGCTAGTTGGAGTCAAAAAGAAATAAACCTGAAGTTATAGGATCTATGCTAACAGAACTTTATGGAGGCTCTACTGTGCAGAGAGGGGTAAATTAGAAGGAAGAAGAATCCACTTAAGAACTTCTTACTGACAGTAAGTAGGGAACTATGAAAAGGAAAGGTAGGACCCTAAAGAAAAAAAAAATACATAAATCATGGAATCAGCAAATTCACCGACTCTTTCCTGCAATGAAGGGCCAGGGATTAAACACCAAACACAGAAGAGCGCCCTTGAAATAAGTTACCTCCCTATGTAACATCCTTACCCTGTGTATTAGCCCACAACTCTTAATGCTTACCCAAATACCATTATAAGAAAAAGAACAGAAAAGGGTAGTGTGCATACAGGTACATGTGCAGGTACAGGGGTGTGCATGCATGTAGAGGTCAGAAATTGATATAGGTGTCTTCCTAACTTTTGGAGACAGCATCTTCTGAATGTGGAGCTCACTAACTACATTATACTGACTGGCCGGTGAGCTCTAGGGATCTGCCTGTCTCCGCTGGGGGTACAGATGCAGGCCACGGTTCTGGAGATCTGAGCCCAGGTCCTCATGCTCGCAAGGTGCTACTGTAGCCAGTGAGACATCTGCCCGGCCTGCTTTATTTGGAGAGAGGGTGAGTGAAGCCTGGTCTAGAACTTGTGATCTTCCTGCCTCGGCCTCTGCAGTGTGAGGATTACAGAAGCACAACATCATGCTCAGCTTTTGCAAATAATATTTGAAGAGTACATCAAGTCATGACCCCAACCAAGACAAAATGAACCAAAAAATGATAAGCTAGCCAAACTTAAAATAATTATAAAAAAAAGAAAGAAATTCAGAATGAAAATTAACTATAAGATGCCATAAGAAAACCAGATTCAAGGAGACATTAATCATCAGTATTAAGAAAAGATATAAAAATACCCAAAAAATGAAAATAAAACAAAGAATTTTAAAAGATAGCAGAACATAGTTACTATAAAATGAAGTTCCAACATATGTATAAAGGATTTCTAAGTCACAGACTTTTAAAGACAAAGCCAAGGCTGGAGATGTGGCTTAAGGTCACAGGCTTGCCTGGCCCGATTGAGACCCAGCTAGGGGACTGAGAGGGAAGTAGCATCAGAGGAAGGCACTATCACGGACCCCCGCGGACACTGTGAATTCCACAGGTAAAGCGAAAGTCTCAAGGAGACACTGAATAAGCGCTGTCTAAAACGCAAGTTTCAATTTATACCTTTTTGAGTAATCGCAGTCCCTGAGGGAACAAAGCTGTGAATTTCCCTGGCTGGAAAGGATGCTAATCTCAGGGCAACCCTATCTTTGCTTTTTCTTTGATCTATTTCTCAGGTATTTCTGATATCCGGAGCTATATGCAACCAGGCAAGAATGTTTATTAAAGATTCATTCCTTAAACTACAGTACTGGCCAAAACACCTCGGTTCTAGGCGCCATCGCTTTGCTTAGTAGTCTACATACTTCTATTGATCTTTTGTGGCTATGCTAATGAGAGTGGCACTGACATTGCGAGACTCTGATTTAACACAAAGATCTCAGGTTCCCTCAGAGAGAGCCAGGTGATAATTAGGTTACTCACTGAATCTCATTAAGACCTAAAGAATCAGGTTTGCAGTCCGTTTACGGATGTCTCCCAGAAATGTTTCCTACCTGGCTGATTTTACATTTCCTCTTGGTAAATGGTTATTGCTAATTGTCTTTTGTGCCCGCTGTACTGAATACATTCTTTGATATGTAAAGATCTCATGTTTAAAAACTGCTGGCTGAGTGTAACTGGTCGCACTCAGACACCAAATACACGGAGATTCTACACCCTTTTCTGTGTCCTGGTGTTCTGTTTGCCACGCCGCCTGGAACCCGTACTTTCCTGCTTAGAAAAAGAATCCTAGCCCCGACTTCGAGAGAGTGTGGTCCGCAACAAGGCACGAGCCGGCAGAACCTGGAAACACAGGCATGGAGTCTCAGCACTCAGTAGGGTAGGACCCAACGGTGGGAAATTTAGAGCCAATCAAGGTACATAGCAATAACCGGACTGAAAAAATAAAATTTAATATGAGGGGTGTAAAGGTTTGAGTAAGAATGACTCCCAAACATTCATAGATTTGAAGGCTTAGAGGGTGGCCCGATTAGGAGATGTGGCATTCTTGCAGTAGGTGTGGCCTTGCTGGAGCCCACACGGAGCTTTGAAAGCTCAAGTAGATCCATTGTCATTCCCTCTTCCTGCAGCCTACTGATCCAGATGTAGAACTCTCAACCTCTCCTGCACCACGTCTGCCTCTGGGGCACCGTGCTCCCTTCCATGATGGTGAGAATGGACTAAACCCCAGAAAACTATAAGCAAGCCCCAATTAAATGTTTTCCATTTAAGAGTTGCCATGGTCATGGTGTCTCTTCACAGTGGTGGAATAGTAAGACAGGGAAAGACGTAACATTTTTAAAATGAGGTAATTTACAAAGAGAAGTGGGGTGGACTGGTGAGATGCCTTTTCAACTACAGTATAAAAAGCAAGGCAGCTGCAGAACAGTGTGAAAGCCTAAATGTTTCCTATCTGAATAAACCATCACTTGGCAAACTATAGAAATGTTCCCTCAAAGTGCTCTTTAAATTATCACTAGTTTTGTTTTTAAGTTTTAGAGTTCTGAAAATTCAGTACTTACAAATCTAACCTTTCTTTTGCTTTCCTTGGAATTTATTAAGATATTCAACTAACCAAAATGTATGGGGAAAGTTTAGTAAAAAGACTCTGAGCAGCCAAAGCATTAATACTAAAACATCAGTAGGGACATGGATGGAAAAATAATTAATGTTCTATTTCTTTAAAAGTAGAACTGCTGTTCATCTAAGCAATGGAGACAGAATGGAGAAAAGAGAAAGCCAGCTAAGTTTTATGACTTCACTTAACTAGCATGCAAGAGGTAAAAGGAGGCAGGTCTGGGGCTGACATCACAAAAGCAAGTGTTTAAGATGCAGTCCAGAAGCTGGGTGGGGTGGGGGTGCACGCCTTTAAGGAGGAGCTCTGTGAGTTCGAGGCCAGCCTGGTCTACAGAACACAAGACAGCCAGGGCTACACAGAAAAACCCTGTCTCAGGGAAAAAAATAAAAACAAACAAAGAGCAAACCTTCCAGGCCAGCAAGCATCACTCCCTGACCTTTATGATTAGCACAAAACTGCTACAGATACTTGGCAAATCACATAGCAAATGCTCCCTTAAGATGAAGAGAAACCTGTCATGGGTTTTCATGGATCACGGTTCTTGTTCCAGAAGAAACCACACTGACAAAAAAAAAAAAAAAAAAAAAAAAAGGAATAATCATCTCCTTTCTAAGCAACCAATCAATAGGGTAGATCTTATAGATACCTGTCAAACTTTTATTCTGAAGTTAAGAGAATAAACTTTTTTTGAATATATATTGGACACACATAAAAAATATCAGATAATAATTAAATTCTAAGCCTCAAAACTGTAAATGATATTGTCTGATTTCCATGCAATAAAACTAAAAATTAAACACAATGAAGTAAAAAAAAAAAACCAAAACCTTCAGCCACCAAAACTTACCTAAATCTACTCAACCACTTTGGAGCTAACAAGAAAATTCTAAACTGAAAAATTGAAAATATTACCAATTACCATAATGTATCTACTGACATACTGTATAAAGAATACTACTTTGTGTGGCATTTATGTCAAAGGAGTGTAAACTATATCTAATCATAGTGTAACTCAGATGAATTAAAACTGAGTGATAATTTACAAAACAATGTGCTTTTACTCCTTAAACTATTGTCTCAGTCAGGGTTTCTATTCCTGCACAAACATCATGACCAAGAAGCAAGTTGGGGAGGAAAGGGTTTATTCAGCTTACACTTCCACATTGCTGTTCATCACTAAAGGAAGTCAGGACTGGAGCTCAAGCAGGTCAGGAAGCAGGAGCTGATGCAGAGGCCATGGAGGGATGTTTCTCACTGGCTTGCTTCCCCTGGCTTGCTCAGCTTGCTTTCTTATAGAACCTAAGACTACCAGCCCAGGGATGGCACCACTCAAAATGGGCCCCCCCTTGATCATTAATTGATAAAATCCCCCACAGCTGGATCTCATGGAGGTATTTCCTCAACTGAAGCTCCTTTCTCTGTGATAACTCCAGTCTGTGTCAAGTTAACACACAAAACCAGCCAGTACAACTATCTAATATGACTGTCATTTGTGTACCAACCGCTGAGCCTGCCAGGCTTCAATGGACAAGTCCAAATTCAAGGGTCATAGACAACTCTGATTAAACTCAGGAGTTACAACACAAAACAGACACAGGAGAGATGTGTGGGGAGGATGGAGACAGAAATGGTAGGGAATGAAGGGAGGGCTACTATGCACTGTGTACATGTGCCAAATTATCTAAGAATAAAGTGTGTGTGTGTGTGTGTGTGTGTGTGTGTGTGTGTGTGTGAAGCCAAAGTCCCAAAGAGGTATTTGTACCCATGGCATTCACAAGTGAATGAATAAACAAAACATGGGTATATACATGGAGTCTAAAAAGAAAGGAGATTCTGATGTGTGCTGTATAACATGAATGAACATTAGAGATGTCATACTAATTAATCTAGCCACAAATAGTCTATTTCCCTTATGTACAGTGTCTACAGTAGACAAATTCATAGAAATGGGCAATGGAATGGTACTTGCCAGAGGTTAAAGGGAGGGAAACAAGGAACTTGGTCTTAAGGAATACCAAAATTCTGTTTTCTCAGAAAAGTTCTGAAGACTAATTGAACAAAGATGAAAACATACTTAACACCACTAACAAGGTTACATTTGAAGACAATTAAAGCTCACATGGTTGCACATTCCTGTAGTACTGACAGATAGGGAGATAGAAGAGATTTATAAGTTCAAGACCAGCCTTAACTACATAGTGGGTGTGGGGCTAGCCTATGCTATATGAGGCTCTGTCAACTAAATAAATAACTAAATAAGATGGATAGTAAATATTATATATTTTACCATGATTTAATATAAAAATAAGTTAAAATACTAAGTAGGTGATAGTATCCTTTCTGAAATTCATTCAATCTTGCTGTATTACAGAAAAGAACATTGAAAATCACTTCCCTTTGATGAATAAAACTCCTCAGGAAAGTCTTTAAAAAACAAACAACAAAAAAGCCCCATCACAACCGAGAGTGGGACACGCCAACAATGCAAAGTTATTTCATATTCCTAAAAAGTCACTTAACCTGCATTACCCGGATTATCCTATCCAATATGTAATCTATTTCAACTTCTCTTTCTATTTCTTCTTTGACATATGACTTACTCAGAAGTGTTTTATTTTGAAATATTATATTTTTTCCAGATATTTAGTATTGATTTCCAGATTTATTCTTTGTAAACCAGAGTATTTTTGATTATTTGAATCTTTCTGAAATCTATTAGAATTTATTTTTTTATAAAATACTGTATTTTATTTTTTGTTTTTCTTTTCTTTCTTTTTTTGATAAATATTCTAATGTATTCACTTAAACAGCAATGCGTATTCTGTTGTTGGGTAAAGCACTGTGCAAAACCAACGACGTCGAGTGAGTTGATACCGGCCCTCGGGTCCTCTCGGAATCTTTCCAAGTCTCTGTTCTACCAGTTATGCTAAGAGTGGAAATCTTTGAAGATAAGCATGAAGCTACTTGTACGTTTTGCTTCATATATTTCACAGTTCTATTACTACATAAATAAAAATTATAACCTAACTATTTTGGTCAATTGTTCATCATATGATTACAAAATAAGATCTTTACGCATACTTATTTCAAAAAAGATGAATTATAGATTTAAACAAGAAATAATCATCTAAAAGTGTTGGATAAAACAGTGAAAGCATTATCATCAAGACCTGTGATAGGAAAGTATGTCATAAAATTATTAAATACTAATCATAAAAGCAAAACTGCTAAATTGTAACACACTAAAATTAACAATATTCATCAAAAATAGGTGAAATAAGTCATGGAGTATTAGAAACTACAAACCATCCATATCACATATAAATATATGTGTACTGTTGCTTTGAGATGGGCCTCATGTCACCCAGACTACACTCACGCATGCTACACTGAGGCTGACTCTGAACACGGATGCTCCTGCCTTCACCTCCCAAGGCCAGGGATTACATGAGTACATCATTACACTTTTTAAATGTCTACAAACCAAGAAACAAAAGCAAGGCAACCTAATTTTAAAATAAGCAAAATGTGTGTGGCAATGCACAAGAAAACAGAATTTTAACCAAATGAAGAGTCAATACTTTTTAAGTAAACATTAGTCATTATAAGAAAAATTATATAAAAACCAATACAGGATCCTAAGAATGGTGAGGATAAAAACAGTGATGACTGTAAGTGTTGGCAAGGAAAGGGCACAAACCGGAGCTCTCCTGTTATTGATGGAGTCCGACCTGCTTCTAAACCTATGCAAACTGTCACTGTAACTTCTGTTTGTCTGTTTTGAGACAAGGTCTCACTATGTAGCCTAAACTGGCATAGAACTTATTTAAGCAGGCTAACCTAAAATGCATGATCTCCTCCCTACACCACCCGAAGGATGCTGTGACACTCACCAAGTACCTGCTATAGGACATAAAACAGGCTATCTTTCCTATGACTCTAAATTTCTAAGTATACAATTCAAAAAATAAAGTACATGTGTCCATCAAGAATGTATAAGGGGCCGGGCGGTGGTGGCGCACGCCTTTAATCCCAGCACTTGGGAGGCAGAGGCAGGCGGATTTCTGAGTTCGAGGCCAGCCTGGTCTACAGAATGAGTTCCAGGACAGCTGGAACTACACAGAGAAACCCTGTCTCGAAAAAACAAAAAAAACAAGAATGTATAAGGATGCTCCAAGTGGTTCCATTAATAAAGGCCGTAACTCCTGTCTGAAGACATCTATAGTGTACTCACATAAAATAAATCTTTTACAAAAAATAAAAAAAGAAAAGAAAAAGTCATAACTCAAACACCTGAATGCTTATCATAGAAAAGAGAAACTAAAAGAGATCCACAATTAGTTCAAATAATATTTAAAATAAAAGTGTAAAAGAATTTTTACATTTTATATTGAAGAAAATAGGCCAGAATTTTATAAAAGGCCGCATTGTCTATGTTTCTATTTATATAAAGTTTCATAGCAGACAAAACTTAGTTGTGGAAATATATATACACATATACATATACATATACATATACATATACATATACATATACATATATATAGTCTTATTTTAGGAAAGATTATTAAGGAATTTTTTTACAGAAAGAGGCGGTGGAATGAGTTGTTGCCATGCACTTTAATCAGCACTCAGAAGGCAGAGGCAGGAGGATCTCTGTAAGTTTGAGGCCAGCCTGCTCTATCTATATAGTGAGTTCCAGGATAGCCAGGCAAACACATTGAGAGTCTACCTCAAACAAACAACAGAAGGAAAAAAAGAAAGAAAGAAAAGGAACTACTTTGAGTTATGTCCAAATGAGTGCATTTATCTGTAAAACTTCATCAAGCAGAGCCTATATTTTACTATTGCTATTGTTTTTAGGGGCAACTTGCCATGGCATCCACAGGGAGTCAGAGGACAGCTTTCAGAAGTCAGTTCTCGCCTCCTATCCTAATAGGGATAGGCCCTAAAGTTGAGGGCTTAAGTGGCAAGGGCCCTAACGCGGGCAGCGCCTACTAAAGCTAAACCAGTCAATATCCTCTGGGCATGGTAGGCACACACCTAGAATCCAAACATTCAGGAGACTAATGCAGGAGGATTGCTGGGAGTTCATGGCAGGTCTGGGCTATATACTAAGTTCTGGACCAGCCTAGGCTGTGGTGTGACTTTCTCAGTGTCTGTAGATCTTGAAATCACATTTTAGAAGTAATTATTAAAAGATTAAACTATCTTTTAGTACCCTTTCCAAACTACAGCGCTGACATTTTAAGGATGAATTATGCTAAACGTGTATAACCCTTTCAGGTGTGTCCCGAGACTTAAAATCTCAGTATTCATTTGTCACATCCTAATAAATAAGTTGAGGCCAGAAACGTGCAGTGAGTAACATTTTATAGTTTTCCACAGGTACCAGCAGCCCTCAGCGCTGTGACCCTGCCGTGTAAGCTAGAGAAACGCGTGGCCCAGAACCAACAGCTTCACCTTTTTGCTCAGGTTCATGGTCTCCATCTTAGCCTTCAGCAGCTTCATCTTATTCATAGTTATTGAGTTCTCAATGATCTGTTGCCCAGAAGGAGAAGGCTCAGCTTCTTCATCCTCATCTGTATACAAATTATACACAGAACCACCACTGCAAGGCAAACGATAGGTACTTAAAACATGCTTGACCCCTGCTGAGCACTAACAGTCCTACGTGCAGTAGCAAGTACAGACCCTAACCGGTGGAACACTAACTTTACTTTGTCATTGAAAAAATATATATATATATATATATGTAAATGTCAAAACATTTCTTTGCCCAGACTGGACTCAAATGGGGTACCTAGCTGAAGATGGCCTTGCTCTCTCTTCTGATCCTCCTGCCTCCACTTTCTGATTCCTGGGATTACAAGCACATGCCACCCACACCAAGTTTTATGTAGTTCTAAGGATTGAATTTAGGGTTCTGTGTGTGCTAGGCAAGGGTGTTATGTATTGAGTTACATATCCAGCACATTCAAAACACATTTTGGGGGTTAGGGTCACTGGTCAATGGGTAAATTTCTTGCCTTGCAAATACAAGTACTCAAGTTCAGTTCCCCAAACCAAAGGTAACAAACTGGCTTGTTTGCAGTCTTAGCATGGAAGGCAGGGACAGGCACATACCTGAGGCTATGGGTCTACCCTCCCCATAGAGCTTCAAGCCAAGACTATCTCAAAAAAAGAGAATAGGTAGCTCTTAAAGAACAAACCTGTGGTGTACTTGTGGTCTCTGAATGCAAGAGCACACATTATTAAACCTATATAAACACACAACAGCACACACGAGTGCACACAAACACACACACACACACACACACACACACACACACACACACACAATTTCTTAGGAGAAAACACCTGGGAAAGCACTGCATTACGACTTAACACCTCTGAGCTGCTCCCGGGTCACTGCAGCACAGAGACAGCACTGTGCTCCGGGTGCTTGCTCTATCAGGTATTCCTCACAGATTGTTTCTTTACAAAACCATACAAGGTCTATATTATATCCCCTTTTATAAATGGAAAACTGCAAGAAACAAGTGATGGGCCAACAATATGATGGGGGGGGGGCTTGCCACTAATCCTGATCACCTGAGGTCAATCCAAGCACTCATAGGGTTAAAAGAGAAAGCTGTCTTTTATCTCCAGAAGAGTGCAGTGGTATGCACATCCCCACCCCAGCACTACTGAATGAAATGTAAACAGTTAAAGTGTGGTGATGCAACCTTAAATTCCAGCACTCAAGAGATGGGAGCAGGTGGATCTCTATAAATTTGAGGTCAGGCTAGCCTATATACTGAGCATGAAACAAGCCAAGGCTTTATGGTGAGCCCCTGTTTAAAAAATAAAAAGAAAGAAAGAAAGAAAGAAAGAAAAAAAGAAAGAAAGAAAGAAAGAAAGAAAGAAAGAAAGAAAGAAAGAAAAGAGTTCATCCTCTGCTACAGCTCTCCATACCCAAATACCTCCAGAAGAGAGCTGGTCTCCCAGGAGTGCAGCCACACCTGTGAGCACAGGTAAGACAACCATTTCTGCTCAGAGAGACCTGCCTGGAGACATCAGAACACAGAAACTGAGGAGCAGCCTGAGATAGGATCCTTTTAGTTTCCATCTGTGCCCAGAGCTGACCCTGTGTCTACTTGTGATCTCTGAATGCAAGAGCACACATTATTAAACCTATATAAACACACAACACACACATGCGCACACACACATATACACACATACACATACACACACACACACACACACACACACACACACACACACACACACACTCCATATCCAAATACTGCCAGGGGAGAGCTGGTCTCCCAGGAGTGCTGACACACCTGTGAGCATAGGTAAGACAACCACTTCTGCTCAAATTTCTGGCCCAAGAGGGAGCCACCCAGAGCCATTAGGACACAGGAACCAAGGAACAGGCAGGGACAGGATCCTTCTGGTTTCCCTCTGCACCCTGGAGCTGACCCTGTTTCACAGCTCTCCATACCCAAATTTGTCCCAGAGAGATCTGGTCTCCCAGGAGTACTGACACACAGGCTTACAGGAGAAACAAGCCACAGTGAGAGACAGCAAGACCAGCTAATGCCAGAGATATCCAGAAGGTGAGAAGCAAGTACAAGAACATAAGCAACAGAAACCAAGGCTAGGTGGCATCATCAGAACCCAGTTCTCCCACCACAGCAAACCCTGGATACCCCCAACCAGAAAAGCAATACTCTGATTTAAAATCACATCTCCTGATAATGATAGAGGACTTTAAGAAGGACATAAGTAAATCCATTAAAGAAATACAGGAGAACACAGATAAACAGGTAAAAACCCTTAAAGATGAAACACAAAAATCCCTTAAAGAATTACAGGAAAACACATCCAAACAGGTGAAGGAATTGAAAAAAAGCCATCCAGGATCTAAATGTGGACAAAGAAACAATAAAGAAATCACAAAGGAAGATAACCCTGGAGATGGAAAACCTAGGAAAGAGATCAGGAATCATAGACACAAGCATCACCAACAGAATACAAGACAAAGAAGAGAGAATCTCAGAGGAAGAAAATACCATAGAAAACATTGACACAACGGACCAAGAAAATGCAAAATGCAAAAAGCTCCTAACCCAAAATAGCCAGAAAATCCAGGACACAATGAGAAGACCAAACCTAAGAATAACAGAGAAGAAAGTGAAGATTCCCAACTTAAAGGGCCAATAAATATCTTCAACAAAATTATAGAAGAAAACTTCCCTAATCTAAAGAAAGACTGGATACCTAAACAGGATTAGAATGTTGCTGCATACAGGAAACACACCTCAGTGTGTGAAAGACAGACACTACCTCAGAGTAAAAGAATGGAAAACAATTTTCCAAGCAAAAGACCCCCAAGAAACAAGCTAAAGTAGCCATTCTAATATTGAATAAAACTGACTTTCAAACAAAAGTTATCAAAAAGGATAAGGAAGTACACTTCATGCTCATCAAAGGAAAAATCTACCAAGAAGAGCTCTCAATTCTGAACATCTATGTTCCAAATACAAGGGCACCCTCATTCATAAAAGAAACTTTACTAAAGCTCAAAATACACATTGCACCTCATACAATAATAGCAGGAGACTTCAACATCGCACTCTCAACAATGGAGATCAGGGAAACAGAAACTAAACAGAGACACAGTGAAACTAACAGAAGTTATGAACCAAATGGATTTAACAGATATCTATAGAAGGTTTTATCCTAAAACAAAAGAATATACCTTCTTCTCAGCACCTCACCGTACCTTCTCCAAAATGCGACCACATAATTGGCCACAAAACAGACCTCAACAGATATAAGAAGATCAAGCTGATCCCATGCCTCCTATCAGATCACTATGGTGTATGGGTGGTTTTCAATAGCAACAAAAACAACAGAAAACCCACATACACATGGAGACTGAACGATGCTCTACTCACCGATACTGTGGTCAAGGAAGGGATTAGGAAAGAAATCAAAGACTTTTTAGAACTTAATGAAAATGAAGGCACAACATACCCAAACTTATGGGACACAATGAAAGCAGTGCTAAGAGGAAAACTCAGCTCTGAGTGCCTCCAAAAAGAAGCTAAAGAGAGCATACACTAGCAGCTTAACAGTACACCTGAAAGCTCTAGAACAGAAAAATAATACACCCAAGAGTTGTAGAAGGCAGGAAATCATCAAACTCGGGACTGAAATCAACCAAGTAGAAACAAAAAGAACTATACAAAAAAATCAACAAAACCGGGAGCTGGTTCTTTGAGATAGATAAACCCTTAGCCAGACTAAACAGAGGGCACAGAGACAGTATCCAAATTAACAAAATCAGAAATGAAAATGGAGATATAACAACAGAAACTGAGGAAATTCAAAAAATTTTCAGATCCTACTACAAAAGCCTGTACTCATCACAACTGGAAAATCTGGATGAAATGGACAATTTCCTAGACAGATACCAAATACCAAAGTTAAATCAGGATCAGATAACCCATCTAAACAGTCCCATAACCCCTAAAGAAATAGAAGCACTAATTGAAAGTCTCTCAACCAAAATAAGCACAGGACAATGTGGTTTTATTGAAGAAGTCTATCAGACCATCAAAGAAGACCAATGCTCTTCAAACTTTTCCACAAAATAAAAACAGAAGGAATACTACCCAAATCATTCTATGAAGCCACAATTACACTGATACCAAAACCACACACAGACCCAAGAAAGAAAAAGAACTTCAGAGCAATTTTCCTTATGGATATTGATGCAACAATACTCAATAAAATACTCACAAACCGATCCAAGAACATATCAAAACAATCATTCACCATGACCAAGTAGGCTTCATCCCATAGATGTAGGGAAGGATCGCTATAAGGAAATCCATCAACATAATACACTACATAAACAAACTCAAAGAAAAAAATACATGGCTATTTCATTAGATGCTGAAAAAGCATTTGACAAAATTCAACAAATTAGAAAGGAAGAAGTCAGAATATCACTATTTGCAGATGATATGATAGTATACTTAAGGGACTCCAAAAGTTCCACCGGAGAACTCCTAAAGCTGATACCCAATTTCAGCAAAGTGGCTGGATATAAAATTAACTCAAACAAATCAGTACCCTTCCTATTCTCAAAGGATAAATGAGTTGAGAAAGAACTTGGGGAAATGATACACTTCACAATAGTCACAAACAATATGAAATATCTTGGTGTGACTCTAACCAAAGTACAAGAACTTCAAGTCTCTGAAGAAAGAAATCTAAGAAGACCTCAGAAGATGAGAATATACATGCTAGTGGGTTAATATAGTAAAAATGGACATCTTGCCAAAAGCAACCTACAGATTGAGTGTAATCCCTATCAAAATTTCAACTCAATTCTTCATAGAGTTAGAAAGAGCAGTTCTCAAATTCATTTGGAAATACAAAAATCCCAGGTTAGCAAAAACTATTCTCAACAATAAAAGAACTTCTGGCAGAATCACCATCCCAGACCTCAAGCTGTACTACAGAGCAATAGTGATAAAAACATGGTACTGGTACAGTGACAGGCAGGTTGATCAATGTAATAGAAATGAAGACCCAGAAATGAACCCACACACCTACGGTCACTTGATCTTTGACAAAGGAGCTAAAACCATCCAGTAGAAAAACAGCATTTTCAACAAATGGTGCTGGTTTCAACTGGCGATTAGCACATAGAAAAATGCACATTGATCCATTCTTATCTCCGCTCCAGTCCAAGCAGATCAATGGCCTCTACATAAAACCAGATACACTGAATCTAATAAATGAGAAAGTGGGAAAAAGCCTCAAACACATGGGCACAGGGGAAAATTTCCTGAACAGAATGCCAAAGACTTATGTTCTAAGATCAACAATAGACAAATGAGACCTCATAAAATTGCAAAGGCTCTGTAAGGCAAAGGACACTGTCAATAGGACAAAACAGCAACCAACAGATTGGGAAAAGATCTTTACCAATCCTATATCCAATAGAGGGCTAATATCCTATACAAAGAACTCAAGAAGTTAAACTCCAGAGAACCAAAGAACCCTTTTTAAAAATGGGGTACAAAGCTAAACAAAGAATTCTCAACTGAGGAATACCAAATGGCTGAGAAGCACCTAAAGAAATGTTCAACATCCTTAGTCATCAGGGAAATGCTAATCAAAACAACCCTGAGATTCCACCTCACACCCATCAGAACAGCTAGGATCAAAAACTCAAGTGACAGCAGATGCTGGCAAGGATATGGAAAAAGAGGAACACTCCTCCATTGCTGGTGGGATTGCAAGCTGGTACAACCTCTCTGAAAATGAGTCCGGTAGTTCCTCAGAAAACTGGACATAGTACTACCTGAGGACCCAGCTACCACTCCTGGGCATATACCCAGAAGATACTCCAACATGTAATTAGGACACATGCTCCATTATGTTCATAGCAGCCTTATTTATAATAGCCAGAAGCTGGAAAGAACTTAGATGTCCTTCAACAGATGAATAGATACAGAAAATGTGGACATCTAGACTTTCCAATTGCAAGCTATTAAGCAAAAACCAGTGAATATAGATGAGCAAGTTTCCCTGTAGTAAGAGGTATATGCTCAAGAGCTGTTCAGCTGGATTTTGTGGTAAAGCTATTTCCAGCTTTTGATTAACCCTCACACTGCCTCATTTCATAGTGCCTGTAAAAATGTGCATGCCTACAAGATGTGAAGATGTGTTCCTTTTTCCCTGCTTCTGCTGTTATTTGTTTAGTTAATCTTGTTTATTCCAACTGGGATATGATACCTCAATGTAGGTTTGTGTTTCTCTCTGCTACAGATGGTGAACACTTTTCAAAGTGTTTTCAACCATCTCTGCTTAATCTTTTGAGAACTCTCTTTGGATCCAGATCCCATTTCTGTGGTTTTCTAAATATTTATGGTTTTTTTTAATCCTCAACTTTCAGATGAGTAAATTGGTAAAGAATCTTCCCCTCCTATGGGCTTCCCCTTTGAACACGGTGTCCTCTGCTGTAGTTCTTGTTTATGAGGTTCCATTTATTCACATTTCGGTCTTAATGCTTGTGCTACCAGAATCTGGTTCATAAAGCTCTTTCCTGTGCCTTTATGTTCAACCTTGTTCCCTTTTTCTTCTATCAGGCTCAGGATATTATGTCTTATATTTAGGTCCTTGGTCCATTTGAAACCCAGCTTAGTACAGGCTGAGGGAAAGATGCAGTTTCATTCTCTGACATACAACTATGAACTTTGTCCACACTATATGTTGAAGATGCTCTTTTCAGCTATGTGTATTTTTGGCTTCATTATAAAATATCAACTGTCCTTGGATGTCTAGAGGTCTTAAACTCTATCCTATTGATCAATGCCTGCCTCTTTTTTAATTAAAAATATTTTGTATGAATATGGGTGTTCTAGATGAATGTGTCTGTGCACCAAATGCAATGCAGTGCCCTTGGAGGCCAGAACCATCTCTCCAGCCCCAATCTGCTTCTCTCTCTCCTCCCTTCCCCTCCCCTCTTCTCCTCTTCCCTCCTCTCCTCCTCTCCCCACCCCTCTCTCCCCTCCCCCTTCCCTCCCCTCCCCCTCTCTCCCCTTCCCTCTGTCATCCCCCAGCCCCCACCACTGCTAATACCATTCTGGTTTTATCGCTGTTGCTTCGTAGTATAATGTAAAATCAGGAATGGGGAGACTTCCATCAGGATTGTTCAGGATTGTCTTAACTATTACAGGGCTTTTGTCTATTTAAATTTTATGCTTAGTCATTTTTATTGGATATTTTATTTATTTGCATTTCAAATGTTATCTCCTTTCCCAATTTTACATCCCCCCCCAGAAATCCCCCTATCCCATCTCCCCTCCTCCTGCTTCTATGAGGGTGTGCCCCCACCCACTTACCCCCTCCCCACCTTCAAATTCCCCTACACTGGGGCATCGAGGACCAAGGGCCTGTTCTCCCATTGATACCTGACAAGGCTATTCTCTGCTACATATACTGCTGGAGCCATGGGTCCCTCCATGTGTACTCTTTGGTTGGTGGTTTAGACCCTGGGAGCTCTGTTTTGGTGATATTGTTATTCTTCCTATGGGGTTGCAATCCCCTTCAGCTCTTCAGTCCTTCCTCTAACTCCTCCATTGGGGAACCCATGATCCGTTCAATGGTTGGCTGTGAGCACCCTCCTCTGTATATGTCAGGCTCTGGCAGCGCCTCTCAGGAGACAGCCATATCAGGCTCCTGTCAGCATGCACTTCTTGGCATCTACAATAGTGTCTGCTTTTGGTGACTGTATATGGGATGAATCCCCAGGTGGGGCAGTCTCTGGATGGCCTTTCCTTCAGTCTCTGCTCCACACTTTGTCTCCATATTTGCTCTCGCCAGTATTTTGTTCCCCCTTCAAAGAAGGACTGAAGCATCCACACTTTGGTCTCCCTTCTTCTTGAGCTTCATGTGGTCTGTGAATTGTATCTTGGGTATTCCAAGCTTCTGTGCGAATATGCACTTACTATGTGAGTGCATACTATGTGTTCTTTTGTGATTGGGTTACCTCACCCAGGATATTTTCTAGTTCCATCCATTTGCCTAAGAATTTCATGAATTCATTGTTTTTAATAGCTGAGTAGTATTCCATTGTGTAAATGTACCACATTTTCTGTATCTATTCCTCTGTTGAAGGACATCTGGGTTCTTTCCAGCTTCTGGCTATTATAAATAAGGCTGCTGGACAGCCTGGTCAGGCATCAATGGGAGGAGAGGTCCTTGGTCCTATAAAGGTTCAATAGATGCCCCAGTGTATGGGAATCGAGAGTGGGGAGGTGGAAGTGGGTGTGGTTGGAGGAACACCCGAATAGAAGCAGGGGCAGGGGAGACGGAGAGGGGGTTTCTGGGAGAGGGGGAAACCTGGTAAGGAGATAATACTTGAAATGTAAATAAATTAAAATAAACTAATAAATTAAAATAAATAAATGAATAAATAAATAAATAAATAAATAAATAAATAAGGCTGCTATGAACATAGTAGTACATGTGTCCTTGTTATATGTTGGAGCACCTATTGTGTATATGCCCAGGAGTGGTATAGCTAGGTCTTCAGGTAATACTATGTCCAATTTTATGTGGAACAGCCAGACTAATTTCCAGAGAGGTTGTACGAGCTTGCAATCCCACCAACAATGGAGGAATGTTCCTCTTTTTCCACATCCTTGTCAGCATCTACTGTCATATGAGGCTTTGATCTTAGCCATTCTGACTGGTGTGAGGTGGAATCTCAGGGTTGTTTTGATTTGCAGATAATATGATAGTATACTTAAGTGACCCCAAAAATTCCACCATAAAACATCTAAACCTGATAACTTCAGCAAAGTGGCTGGAAATAAAATTAACTCAAACAAATCAGTAGCCTTCCTATATTCAAAGGATAAACAGGCTGACAAAGAAATTAGGGAAATGATACTCTTTTGACAACGGTGTTTAATATTATGTGAAATTTATTTTTTTCAATTTCTTTGTTGAAGAACTGTGTTAGCATAATGAAGGGCATTGCAATGAATCTCTAGATTGAGTTTGGTGGGATGGCCATTTTCACACTTTTTTCTTTCTTTTTTTATTTGATATATTCTTTATTTACATTTCAAATGAATTCTACCAATCAATAAACATATGAGGTCTTTCTGTCTTTCTGGTGTTTTCAATTTCTTTCTTCAATGTTTTAAAGTTTGTATTAAGCTAGTCTTTCATTTCCTTAGTTATTGCATGATGTTGTGTATGGTATTATGAGAGCTAGTTTCATTCTAAGTATCTGTGTCACTTATACATAGAACAGCTATTGATCTTTTTGTGTTGTGTGTTCTATATTGCTGAATGTATTATATCATCTGTAGACATTTTCTGGCGATAATGTCTTTGGGGTCTTTTACTTAAGAAATTATATCTTCTGTAAACAAAGATATTTTGACTTCTTTCTTTCCTATCTGTATCATCTCATTCAGATGTATTCTGGCTAACTTCAAACAATGTTAACAGTGATTTTTGTGGAAATGCTTTGTTTAGGAATATGTTGGCCGTGGGACTGTTGTAAACAGTTTATTGATTTGCCTATGTTGAACCAACCCTTCATATCTTTTTGATGTGTCCCTGGATTGTTTGTATCTATATAAAAGATACTGGTCTGTAACATTTTTATCTGTTAAGTATTTGGCTTTTGTATCAGGGTACTAGTGACTTCATAAAAAGAATTTGGAAGTAGTCTTTCAATTTCTATTTTGCAGAATAATTTGAAATGTATTTCTTCTTTGAAAACATCTTATAGAGAACTACTGAATCTACCTGTCCCTGCAGTTTTTGGTGGGAGATTTTAAACAAAAGCTCTATCTCACATTATGGTTGTTTACATTATTTATTTCATCTTGACTTAATACTGGCAGGTTGTATATATCTAACAATTCACCCATTTCTTTTAGGTTATCCAGTTTAGTGGGATAAAGATTTTTAAACTGTGGCCTTATAGATCTCTGAATTTCCTAACTGGATGTTGCAATATCTCCCTTTTCATCTATGATTTTATGAATTTAGATCTCTTCTTTTGTTAATTTGGCGAAAGAACCATTGGTACTCTTTATTTTATTTGTTTTGAAGACAGGGTTTCTCTGTTTAGCAGTCCTGCCTGTCTGCCTGCCTCTGCCTCTGCCTCTGCCTCTTGAGTGCTAGGATCAGAAGTGTGTTCCACCATGCCCAACCCTCTACTTTTTTTTCAAAGAACCAACTCATTTTTTTTTTTTTTTTTTAGTTTTTGTATTTTAGTTATTTAGTTTCTGTATTGGTTTTAGAGCAAGTTTGAGAATTTCTTCCCTTCTAATTTTTGAGGGTGTTGATTCTTCCTGTTTTATAAAGCTTTCAAGCATACAGTTAATGAGATCACTCCAATTTAAAAAAAAAAGTTGAGTGTTTTGTCTGCACACATGATGTGCACCACACATATCCCTGCTGCTGGGTTTTGGAAATGGAGTCATTAGAGAACTGAACCCAAGTCCTCTGCAAGAGCATTAAGTATTCTTAACCTCTGAGCTATATCTCTAGCTATCTCTCTGCAACAAAAACAGGCACTTAGTACTAAGAATTTTATTATTAGGGTTGCCTTTATGGTATCCCAAGATTTTGATATGTAATATTTCATTTTCATTCAGTTTTAGGAAGTTTTACATTTCCTTCTTGATTTCTCCCATAGCCCAGCTTGTATTCAGTATGTTGTGAGTTTGTGTACATTCTCCTGTTTCTGTTGTTGATGTCCACAGTGGTCAGACAGATGCAAGAGGTTACTTCAGTTTCCCCAGTGTCCTTGCTTTGTGTTCTGCCTAACATGTGGTCAGTTTTGGAGAATTTAACATGTGCTGCTAAGAAGAAACTAATTCTTTAGTGTTTTGGGTGTGATATTTTCTAGTTCCATTTGATTTATATTTAACTGCAGTTTATTTGGTTTTGTCTGGATGACCTGTCTTCTGGTGATGGTTGGCTATTGAAGTCACCCACTGTAGTCTTTTATTAAGTCTTTTATCCTCTTGGCAGATCTTTATTAGAAGAGTATGCAGTGTCCTCTGTCAACTCCAACCAGTGTTGGTCTCAAGTCTACTTTATCAGCTAGTACAATAGCTGCTCCTGTTTGAGATACCTTTTTCCATCATTCTACACTAAAATGCTGTCTGTCCTTGATGTGAGGTGTGTTTCTTGGAGGAAACAGAGATCCAGTTATATAATTCTCTTAGTTTGTGGGGTTTTGGGGGTGGGGGACCTCTAAAATCTGGAGTTATTATTAGGCAGTGTTTGGGGTGTCCCTATGGATATCTGGTCTCACCTTTGTTATTACCCCCAATAGCTCAGGTTGTGGACCAGCTGAATGATGGTTTGGTGTCCTGATGGTTTAGTTTTTTTTTTTCAACTTGAGGCAGGCTAGAGTTACCTGTAAAGAGGGAATGTCAACTGAAAAAATGCCTCCACCGGATTGGATTGTGGGCAAGGCTGAGGCATTTTCTTGATTGATGATTTATGTGGGAGGGCCTAGCTTACTGTAAGCTGGGCCACCACTGGGCAGTTTGTCCTGGGTACTATAAGAAAGTACATTGAAAAGCCATTAGGAACAAGCCAGTAAGCAATTTTCCTCCATGGCTTCTATTTCAGTTCTTGTCTCCAAGTTTGTACCTTGAGTTTCTGCTTCAACTTCCCTCAGTGTTGGAATGTGACTAAAATCGACCCTTTCCTCCCTAAGCTGCTTTTAGTCATGGTGTTTTCAGTCTTGGGGCCCCTCTCTAGGATTGCAGATGAGATTCCACATGGTCCAACAGGAGCAGTGGGTAGGGAGAGGAATGGGTTGGATTATCTCTAACTGTACTTCTGGGTTGGGGTCCAGAACAGTAGGTTGGAGGCTAAGACTCTAGGAGTTCCTTCCTTGAATTTCCAGTTCAGATTCCACATGTGAATCTCAGGTCTGTGCAGTGGGTGGGGTGGCTGACAATGTGAGGGCTCAGGCAGATGAGCTGGCTCTGAAGGCCCTACTTGAAATGAAGTTTTGATTCAAACTCCAGCTCAGACTCCAAGCAGCCTCAGAACTGCAGGGTGTATTTGAGTGGCTGATTAGGTGAATGGAGTAGAGAGGGGAGCAGGAAGTAGAGATCAGGGGAAAGACTGAGGCGTGCAGACCCTAGACGTGTCTGAGTAGGACTTGGCTCTGCTTCCCAGGGCCCAGTGGTGGGCAGGCTAGCTTGCAGGAGGAGCAGGTGAACTGACTCTGTGTACCTAGCTAAAGCTGATTCCATCTTGGGTTCAGTCCCCAACGAGTTCCAGATTGGCGGTAGTGGGTTAAGAAGCTGAGGCAGAAGGATTTCTATGAATTCAAGGCTAGCCTGGTCTATAAAAGAGTACTAAAATAGCCAGGGCTACAAAGTGACCCTTCTCTAATAAAAAAAAAAAATAAACTAGTTTTAAAAATGAAGAGGTTAAGAAGTAATTTGGCTCAAGACCAGAAAGACAGTAGGAATTAGGCCTCAGAGCCAAACAGTCAAGTTGTCCAGTTCCAAAACTAAGTTTTCCTGTTACTAGGGAGTAATGTGTCACAGCATCATGCATGGCAATGAGTGACAAAAATGAATATATGTGACAACTTTTGACTCTATGTCAGCAAACCTGAAAATGAAGGAACATGAAGATTTCTGTCAGTTTACCTAGTGAAGTCAGGAGAAATGATTTTGCATGCTCTAGTCTTGATTACCATGAAATATTTTAACTCTAAATATTTCTCTCTGCAATATGAGTTTTTTTAACTTTATCCCTTAAGAAATATTCTAAGCCGCTTCTAATACAATTTTATGGTGACAAAAAGCACACTCTCCTGTGGAATGTATATACAAAGAGAAATATTTTATCAAATATATTTTAGAGTATAAAACTATTTTTAAATTCATCTTTTTTCAAATTATCTTTTTGGAGGGAAAAGGATTGGACCACAGTCTCCCTCCTATGCTGCCTTGACTTGTCTGTAGTTAATTATGTAGACCATTTTCACCTGGAGCCTTTAGCAATCCTTCTGCCTCTGTCTTCCCAATGCTGGGATTATAGATGGGAAGCAGGAGAAAAGGGATTTCTCCATGTTTGAGGTCAGCCTGGACTAGATAGAGAGTTCTAGGCCAAGGCAAGGGCTACATAGTAATTAATGCTGGGAATATCATGTCTATTAAAGAATTATGTTATCATTCCCTCAACAATCGTAGATTCATAAGATCAGCTAGAAGCTAAACATTTATGCTCAATGGGAAAACTACAACTAGACTAAGCTAATATATAATTTACAATAATTTGTAAGTTCCTAAAGTCTATATATTTAATATTCATTGTTTAAAGATGTAGCTTTTATTTTTATTCATGTGTATGTGTGTTTGGGGTAAGGTATAGAACATGCTGGAGGGCATGCATGGAGGCTGGAGGAGAGCTCTGAGCTCCTGGATCAGATTCGCAGGTGCTTGTGAGCCACCTGATGTGAATTCTGGGAACTAAATCACGGTCTTTTCTCTTAGAAGAGAAATACTCTTAATCATGACCATCTCTCTCTACCCCCTATATTTAAATACTCTAATAGTCTCTTGAATTTTAATATATAGGCATTGTCTAGACTCTTAGTAATAATATTAAATAACAACAGATGGTCAAATGTGACATTTATTTCAACATGAATATTGTTCATCACAAAACCAAGTACTAATTTGAGTTTTGCTTTTTAAAGGCAAGATCTGACTCTCTATTTCGGGTTGACCTGGAACTCACTCTGTAGTCTAGCCTGCTCTCGGCTTCCCAGGGCTGGTACTACAGACCTGAGCCACTATACTTAGCTTCTTCACTAGGTTTTTTAAAAGGCAAGTTATCATTTAACTCTTACAGTGTCTGCTTAGATTTCTCTCCTTTAAAACAAGGAAGCATGATTCACTGAAATGATGTAAGATAAAAAATTAATATTTTGTATGTGAATGAATCCAATAATTCAGCAAATTTGTGGCAATGGGTCAAAGTTGAGCTGCAACCTATTATATGGCCTATGAACTAAGCAGTTTTTCAGTTATAAATAGTTGGGAAAAGATTAAAATAATTGTATTTTAGCACATAAATTTATATTATATCCAGGTTTCTTGTCGCAGAAATAGAATGGTTAGTCTGTGCATTACTTATCATTCTTCTGCACAATTCTGGAACTAACAGCTGTGTTAGGCAACGCTCAACATTGTACATTAAAGCCTGGCAAGCTCCAGTTACAGTGATGCAGTCACAGTTATCACGTGTGGATGCTGTGCATTGCTATTTGGTACTGTCTTTTATTTCTTTTGAAACAAAGTCCCACTGTGTAGCTCTGCTGGTGGCCTAGAACTCCCTACCTAGACCAGGTTGACCTTTAACATAGAGAAATCCCTCTTCTCCTGCTTCCCAACTGCTGGTGAGTACCACCATGCCCAGTGTTGTTTTGTAACTTAAAAAAAATCAGTGTACACCAAACATGGACTTAGAAGCATATACATGTTATATCAGATAGAACTGAAACCATTAGACAATATTTTGAAAACTGGACCCCTACTTTCTTTGTAGGTCTTATAACAAGAGGCATCCCTCTGGCACTTTAGGCTGCTGTATTGGAGACTATGGACTATGCCCTAACTCTTCTCAGTAATGTGTCTTCTGAAGAAATATGAGAGTGGTGTGTACTTGGACATATGAGGCCATTGCTTCTCTCTGCTGGTGCTACAGGAGTGAATATCCAGGAACAGACTGTTGGGCACCCTAACTGTACTTACTTGAGGCCTGGGTGCTAGCTATGGGCTTTTATGAACTCTTTCATCCAGTTAACACTATTGGTGTGTGTGGTGTGGAGTGGATGCCGCGGTCCCCGTGCTGAGGTAGAGGACAGCTCTGTAAGGGCTCAGCCTTCTGTCACTATGTGGGCCCCCAGGAGCCCGCTCAGGCTGCCAGGCTTGCATCCTCAGGTGGCAAATACCTCTACCTGTGACGCAACCCTGCTGGCTCTAATGTCCTCTATCTTTAAAGTAGAGATATTCTCTAAGGTCCCTGCAGAGATGAACATAGTAAATAGGATATAATGTTGCTTAGTTAAGGTGGAGAGTGTCTCAGCAGTAGATCATCTACACAAAATGCCCCAAGTGTTAGGCTCAGTTCCTAAGCCTATCTGGAAAGGGAAACGTGCTAATACAAGCAAACCAGACACAGAAATAGTGAAAAGAAAAGGAAAACTACAATATATAAAATGTCACCACCAACTGGAATGATGGGCCAAATTATAAGAGACAGGACTGTAGAGACGGCCAGTACGTAATGCACTTGCTGCCTAATCTGAAAACCTGAGTTCAATATCCAAAACCCACACTGCACAATTTCCTCAAGTTGTACTGCCCACCATGCACATGTGCACACACATAAATAAAAATGAAATAAACTGTTTAAAATTTTTAAATGGAAAAATTGCCTAAGAATGAAAGAAAGAGAAAAAGGTCACAAAAAGTCAGAAAATTTAGAGAACTGGGGATATTATTAGCTATTGTTAGAGCAGCTGCCTACCATGTAGAGCCCTGGATTTTAACCCAGACAGGAGGAAAAAAGAGTAAAAAGGAAACAAGAGAAAAGTAGAAACTAAGTCAATAACATATATAAAAAATAAAGTATTAAAAGACAAAGAAAAACATGAAACAAAATACATGTACAATTAGAAAAATAGTTTTAATAAGGAAGGAAAGGATTGTTTCTACTGAATTAGTCCACTGTGCGTGGAAGAGGGGACACCCACTACTATTCCAATCAGCTCTCAGCATGTCTTGGTTAGTTCTGAGGGTGCAGAGGCCAAGGCCAGGCACTGCAGGGCCCTTCTGAGGCCTACCTACGTAGAGGTGAGAGCAACTATCTGCACTGAGGAGCTGGGTGTTTCAAGTCCCTACGCTAGCAACAGTGTTAACGAGGAAAGAGAATTCAGCAATCTTTTCCTGTTACCTACCAAGCACAATTGGCACAGAATTGCAGTGTAACAATCTCTCTCCTCTATGAGCAAGCTGGCTGTCAAAGCTATTCACTGAGAACATATTCATGTTTGTGTAATTTTTCAATGCAGAAGAGGGCAGTAAAATAAAGGGGGTTTTGTTACCCAAAGCTCCAACGCACCGTTCTCCCTTCTCGAGAACACCACCTTTCTCACAACAGCATTGCCAACGCGTGTTGGGAAATGTGTTGGGAAATGATGGGCTCTCTCTCAACAGTTCTGCAGAGTTCCAAGCAGTGGGGCTGAGGCTGCCCTTCTGCACCGTGCTGCCTCCATGCCAGCTGCACTGCCTGGGTCTCTGCCTGGGCAGCGGCTGGTGTGTCTTCCATCTGCTGTGCTGCCACAGTCTCACTGCATGGAGGCTCTCTCTCTCTTTGCTCCAGTTTTCAGTCATGGTTGCTTCAGTCGATCTGTCCACTTGAACTCGTGTTCTTAGCCACACCTTGTTAAGAAGCTACTCCCTAGTTGTTTTAATTCCAATTTATGAAGAAGCAGGTGAGTGCTAGGGGCCTCTAGCTGTGATTTTGACCCTCACCATGGTATACATCTGATAAATGGAGGAAGATGAAAGTGAGATGTAGAAATGACGTTACAAGCAAGTGGGAGAAGGTGTGTAAGACATGAAAATCCATGGAAATTTGAGGATGGCATATTGTCAAGGAACTCCCATATGGAGAAACTGCTAATGATCCAAGGTAGTAAGTAACCTTCACTGCTAACCCCGCTCTACTTCTAGTCCAGGGCAGATGTCTCATTCCAGTGCTAATCAGATCCTAATCTATTATGAAACCAGTCATTTGCACACCTTTAATCCCAGCACTTGGGAAGCAGAGGCAGTCTGATCTCTTGAGTTCAAGGCAAGCCTTGTCTAAAGAGTGAGTTTTAGGACATCCAAGGCCTCACAGCAAAATGCTGTCTTGAAAACAAAACAAACAAAACAGAAAGAGGAAGGAAAAGCCATCAGGCACTGATTGTTAGTAGGCCTCCAAGAGAGTCCGGACTCTCTCTCTCTCCCACACTCTGAACAGAATCTTAGGGGACAGTGTAAGGCTCTCTCCTGGTGTCTATAACCAGTCCATGCTGTCGTTGAGTGTGGATATGACCAGATCTTTGGTCTAGACAACTTAGTGTAGTAAAAATAAAGTGATTCTGAAGATGTAATTTAGGCCTCAAATTAGTTTCTTCTAAGTTAATCAAAGGGTAGCTGAGAGAAACCTTAGACGACCAGCAGCCAGGAAAATCCAGAGCCCTCAAGCATCGAAGTGAAAGGAGATTAATTATTTCACACTGAATATGAATGTGAAAGCAGATAAGTCCCATAACAAAACTATAGAACACACACTGCCGTCCATCACCTTTAGTGTAAGGAGTGAGTTATTAGCAAAGTACATCTGACCCCAACACTGCTCTCCAGATCACAAGCGGGGGTTTTCTTTTGAAAAATTTTAGTAATAGATTTTTATCTTTTTGTGAGCCTCACTTTAGTTAGCTGAGGTAACTTTCTTTCCTTTGTCTGCTTGGCAAATGTTCCTCTTGATTTAAAGTCACAGCAAACAGGCCATCCCTAATTCTGTTTCACATGAAATGAAGGCCAACTCATGTGACCCCAGAGACCACATCCTTCTGCAACAAGCACCGGGACCACAGCTAGTACATGAGTGTGGCCAGCTTAGCTGGTCACTGGCTACAAATGTTCAGTATGTGTCTAATGACTTCAAAGTGAAGAGAGCTGGACAGATGGTTTGACCAGTCAAGGCACTTGCTGCCAGAGCCTTATCATACGATGGAAAGAGAGAACTGACTCCCAAGATGTCCTCTGACTTCCACATGCAACAAGATACAATCAGGCTGATTCATGGCCACATAAATACATAATGTAATTCAAAATAAAAATAAAAGTGAAAGGAGGGGCTCATAGTATGTTGAAATGTACAGAAACTAGAGATTCTCTTGCCCTAACTCCTTCATTTCCCGCTGCCTACCTAAGCAATCACTAGTGGTTTCCTTCTGGTTTTATAAGTAATATACAATTTATTTCCTCTTAATAGTAACAAAAAAGGAAGAAAAGGATTTACCCATTTTTAAATAGCAGAGTTTAAAATTATACCGACCTTAGGATTAATCCTTTCTGCTATGTCGTGGTTATGTAATAATATACTATTATAACAAAACTATAATCTAATAAATATTGTCACAAATAAGTGGAAACTATTTTTATAAAAAAATCTACTGTGTAAAGAAAATTCAAATTTATAAATTATTTTTTAAGTATCAGTCATATGAAGGATAAATTCATAATTACTTCTCAGGGTAGGGGATGAGGGTATATGAAATTTACTCAGTCTTATTAATACACTACAGGTACTTAGATAACCCAAGGAACACACAAAGGCTTCTGAAGTGTGTTGTATATTCTTCTTTTCTAAGAGAAACATGCAAATGAAGCCTATTTACCTTAAAGATTCAGATAATGGTGTTAAAGTGCCATCTCCCCTATCTACTACACGAAAGAAATTCAGTTGATCTCCTTCCCGGTATACCAAAAATGTAACTTGTTTGTTGCAAGAGGTCTTTTCCCAGACCTCATCTCGACTGGAATCCATGTACTCAGCAAGCTCCCTGAGGGGGTCTTCCACAGGAACTACAAATGGAAAAATTGATAAACAGGCTTTCAATTCATAGCACATTTCTGCATCTTGCTACAGCAACAGGATCTACATGTTGAATATATACAACCACACTGTGCATGCAATAATACGATATGTTCCAAACAGGCTCCTAATGTTTATATTTTATATATCATCCCTTATTAATTTTTAAAGAATTTAATGAGTACTGCTTTTTCTTTATTTTCCCCTCCTTCTCTCTTTCCTCCAATTCTTACTGTGTCTCTCCTAAATCTTCTCAAATTCAATGCTTGCTTTGTATTAATATGAAAGAAAAATGCATCATTATGTTGCATGCCTAAAGACATGCTTAACTACAAAAATGAGGTCACTTATATTCCTGTACAAGGACAGTTGATAGATTTATCTATTGTTATTTTAGCTAAACCTCTTCAGCCTTCTGTGCTTTTAAATACTGCTTCCAACAATCAATGTATTTAAATGTATTATAAATCCCACTTACTTTAGATTATAAAATAATCACGAGAAAGACAGCCCACACACCACAACAAACACACACACACACACACACACTCTCTCACACCATTAGGAGATACATTCAAGAAATTAGAGGCAAGAACGAGCTAGAGACAGGATTCACTGGGAGATTGAGTATCTAGCATGCCCAAGGTCCTGGGTTCAGTCTGTACCAGCAAAAGAAAACAACAAAATAAATCAACAACAACAAAGTAAATCTTTCTTCGCTTTAAGAATAGAGTCTTTCATTCAGGAGGCAGAGGCAGGCAGATTTCTGAGTAAGAGGCAGGTGGATTTCTGAGTTCGAGGCAAGCCTGGTCTACAGAGTGAGTTCCAGGACAGTCATTAAAAAAAAAAAAAAAAAAACAAACAGCTGTTCCTTGAAGTAGTTAAAAGGGCACAAGAACGCCTAGGAAAGGCCACTGGTGTGCTAAACTGCACTGCGTCAAGGCTCAGCACGTGTTTCCTAAAAGGCTCCTCTCATGACTCAGTATCTTAGTCAGGGTGTGTGTGTCCAACCAGAGCACAGGAGACTCACACAGACCTACTGGAGCCACCGACACTCTTCACAACTGGGAGCACAGTGACAGCCAGTTGTCCTCAAGTTTCCAAGCTGCCTAACCTTCATTACTCATTAACAAAGCTGGGACACCGTGCGCGGTGCCCTAAGTGGTGGCACCAAGAGCAGGTGCCTCAGAGCAGCAGAGTACTCCCCTGGTGTGCACAGGCTCAGGGTTCACCATATGCCAGCACCATAAACAGAAGTAAAATAAACAGAAAAATAATAAACTCTGAAAGCAATAAAGGGGAAGTATTAAAAGATGCCATGGTGTAAATTTAACATCACTACTTCTGAAACATAACATTTTTAGTCAGAAAAATGTGTAAACCTTAAAATGATATCATCCATAGAGCTTCCTGCTTCCCTGAGACACCTATGTTGCCCGACCTTATTTGTAACTTTCAATCCTCCTACCTCAGACATAGCTGAGATGTCAGGCAAATGCCATAGTATCCAGAACTATTTTCAAAATGTAAAGTTCCAATTTCTGTATTACATCACTAAGAAGTAATTATTCCCACAGCCACTAAAGCCATTCCTAAACCAGCACAGGGCGCCTTATGCCAGGAGGAGGGTGCTGAGGTTGTCTGTGTGTGCATAACTCTTCATAACTGAACACTCGCTGGAAGTTTTCATCTAAAAGCAATACAGCTTACTGTATAATTTTAGAAAGGGAAGTTATTTTTCTTGTGCTGTTTTACTTATTATTTTGAAGCAAAGCCTTAACATTTTAATAATTTAATCTTTACCAAAATAGGAACTATGGAGATATAATTTAGCATGTAGGAATAAGCCAGCAATGGAATCTGTACTCAGCTTCCAGTTTTCTAATTTGTGGAGGATCAAAACAGTCTAAAAACCTTCTAAAAACGAGGGTCACAGAGGAGGACTGTTGTGAGCATGGCTCTATGTGGTGGGGTACAGATGGCAAAGCTGACTCGGGGCCAGTGAGCATGCCGATGAGTTGGATTCAAACCTTGTGGTGGCTTCAATAGGAATGGCCCCCAAAAGCTCTTAGGTTTAACTGTTTAGTCATTAATCCCTGAAGAACAGTACTAAGTTACTTAAGAGTGATCATTAGATTGCTTTAATGTATGCCTACCTTTTCTAGTACTTATCGGTCCACCACGCATTGCCAATACCAGCTTCAAGGTACAACCCTCTGAAATGCTGTGAATAATTAGCACAAAAATAAACTACAATCATCAAATAACATTCAGTGTCAAATGAACCACTAATTATGTGCTGGTTTATTAGTGCTATTATATATTCCCTAAAATATGAAAAAAGATACAACAATATGAGTAAATGGAACATACTAATACACTTCGTGAAATACAGAAAATTTATAAATTCTCATAAGCTTTGTAAAAAGGGGGAGCCCAACTTGGAAATGGTGGATCCCAGGCTCCAGAGACAGAGGTAGGTAGATCTCTGAATTCAAAGCCAGCCTGGTCTACAGAGCAAGTTCCAGGGCAGCCAGAGCTACACAGAAAAACTCTGTCTCAAAAGAAAAGCTTAGCCAAAACCCGGAGAACTAGGAAACAGAAAATGCATTCAGCAAAATAAAAATAACACAGAAAATCCAGAAGCTCTCCCAAATCCTAGCATTCTTCCAGTTCAATACCACCTCTCACTTCCTAATTCCTTTGTCTTGAGAAAAATAAATTACATGACAGGAGAAAGGTCATAAGGCAGAAAGCACATCTGTAACCACTAGTCCACAGTGTCACTTCATAAAGAGAAAATGGGTCCTACTGGATAAAGTCTCAGTGGTCAGCAACTCTCCCATGGCCAAAAGTTGTGAAATAGAAAGAAAAGAAAGTGGGCCAGGTGAGAGTGAGTCAATATTCGAAGAAAAAAGCAAAGAGGACGAGAAGTTATACAATCATGCGAGAAGGCAGGCACCAACAGTTTGGCATGAACCTGAAGGGTGAACTATGAATATTAGAGAACAGGAACAAAGATGGTACCTAGCCAGTACATCTAGAAGTCAGAATTCATAATGAAATCTGGGATTAGAGAGCTGTTCTGCAGAGGCAGGAAGAAACCAGCCATGTGGAGTTGTGATACTGAGTACCTATAAAGAAACAGTCATGTGTAGTCCTAATACTGAGTACCTACAATGCTGCTAATGTGCAGTTACACTCACTTGTAATCATTCAAGCAATAATCATCTTCAAGCTCCATGTTATTCCAAATTAAGTGCTGCTGACAGATGGGAATACCTTAAGGAAAGGTGATAATAAGAAGTGTTTAAAATTTCAACACCACCTCTAAAGAGATACATCACTGTTTCATTAACAAGCTTAGAATACGTATGAATTAAACACACTTGTGGTTCAAGGGCTCTTGCCCAACAGTTGTCTTCTTCAATGTATGGCTGGCACCACTACTCTTTATCCTGTAGCCAATAATGACAACTTCAAAACATCTTTTGTAATCTTCATCACCTTTACCTTTAAAATATTTCCTTTGCCCAGATTTCTTTAAATACTCATGGTGTGGTATGGCACATTCACTTTCATTGCAGTGCACATCTATTCCCCAAGAACGTTAGGAAAATCTCTGATTACTATTTAGTTTGCCATGATGTAGTATATCTGAGTATTCATGTATATAATATATGAGACAGAAACTAAAAAGTCTGCTCAGGATGCTGGTTTTAAAAAAGCATTATAGTCTGGGTGGCTTAAACAGCAGAAATTTATATCTGGTGGCTCTCAAGGCCTTTTCTTTCTGAGAACACTGAGAAAGAACTTTCATGTCTCTTCTTACAAGATACTATCATGAGAACTACTCCCACATGACCTCATACCCTAATTTGTCTACTAAAGGTCTCAATCTATAAATGCCATCAATTGAGGATTAGGGCCCCAACCAAAGAATTATGGGAAAATCTGGGCATGGGAGCACACATAATCCCAGTCATTAGAAGACTAAGGGAGTGAGAGAGTGACTTTGAGGCTACCCTGGGCTATATAAGATGCTCCAGGCCAGCATGGGCTAACTCTATAGTGAACAAGTATCCAAGAGATAGACTGTAGAGACATGAAAACTCAGCCATATTGGTGTGTATTACAACTAAATACTTTTTTTTTTTTGGAGGGGCCTTAGCAAAATTGAGGCTGACACAAGTTTATTGCAAACAATCAGACTTCTTATACCTTTATCAGAAACAAAATAAAATTGTGGTTGCCAGGATCAAAACAATTGTAGTTTCTAGTATACAAAGATATTTCAAACTATACACAGTACACAAGATTAATGTCTGAGACCAATTGTCCTGTCAAGCCTCTGACTGCTTTACTGACTTTGAGGGAACACAGATACAGAATTGGCCTGAGTGCTTCACTCCCTGGAAGAGGCTCTGATTTCTTAGGAACTGAAAGGCACATAGTGCACCAGAAGCCACAGGCTCTAGCCTGAAAAACTCATGATGCGTCTCAAGGCAGCTAGACCAGGCCAACTCTTGGATTCCCAGCAATGGCTTCCAGTTTGGTGTTTTTATGTGATTAATGTGTGTGGAAACAAGTGGATCTCTGTATTTATATGTTTCATGTGCCTTTTCTTGGGCTCTTGTTTTTTTCTATTTAAATATGATTCTTATGGGGTTTTCTTAAATAATTTTAGGTAGATATATGTTAAAATACATTATATTCGCATTGAGAATTATGTGAGTAAAATCACTATACTCTCTTGCTAGTTGAAAACAGAAACACAGATCATCTCAACAGACACAGAGACGGCCTTTGACAAATATCTGCAACTCTTCCTAATAAAAGCTCTGAAGAAACTAGGAGAGCCTGGCGTGGTGGCGCACGCCTTTAATCCCAACATTTGGGAGGCAGAGGCAGGCGGATTTCTGAGTTCAAGGCCAGTCTGGTCTACAGAGTGAGTTCTAGGACAGCCAGGGCTACACAGAGAAACCCTGTCTCAAAAAAAGAAAGAAAAAGAAACTAGGAGAAGGAACATACCTCAACATAATAAAGGCTATATGCAACATATGTACAACCAATGTTATGCTAAATGGTCCAAAACTTAAAAGTATTGCTTCTAAAGTCAGGAACAATACAGGGTGTCCATTCTTGCTATTCCTATTCAATATATTGATCAATGTTTTAGCTACATTAGTAAGACAAGACATAAAAGGGATAAATATTCTTAGCAAAGTAGACTACAAAATTAAGATACAGAGATCTGCAATTTTTCTATATATTAATAACAAACTTACTAAGAAAGAAATCAGGAAGAGAAATTCTATTTATAATAGCTTCCTCCAAATAAAAATAAGATGCCTAAAAATATACCTAACCAAGGAAGTGAATAATCTCTGCAATGAAAAACTAAAGTAATGAAGGAAACTGAAGATACAAGGAGACAGAAAAGTTCCCTCCCCCATACTCATGGGTTGGTAGAATCGATATTGTAAAACTGGCTATGTTATCAAAAGCAACCCACAGATTCAATACAATCCCCATTATACTTCTGATAGCCTTCACAGAAACATAAAAACAATTCAAAAATTCATATAGAATCACCAAATCACAAATAACCAAATCACTCTTTAGCAAATGTTGAGGTTTCATAATACTTGGTTTCAAGTTATAGTACAAAGCTGTAGTGATATTATAAAAATGAGGATGGCCCTGACATAAAAAAAAAACCAGATATTTAGGAGCCAGCAAGATGATGTGGCTCAGTAAATAAGCATTCACCACTGAAGACTGTTGACCTGAACCCCAAAATCCACATGGTGTAAAGAGACCCAGCTGAAAAAGAAGGAAGTGACTTTAAGTGAGGGAGGAGATGGATGGATGGATGGATGGATGGATGGATGGATGGACAGATGTATAATGGAACCCACATGCCATGAAAGCTGAAGGGAACTATTTGAGATGAGGCAGGAGACCAGCAAGAGGGAGGAAAGACTAGGAAAGGCGATGGCGTGGTCATTAGGGAGGAGCAGACTGAAATTATTTGTATGTAAGAAAATTTCATATGAACCCATCATCTTGTATGCTAATTTAAGAAAGCAAAAAATAAAAAATATTAAGGAGCCTAATTGCCATTTTAATAGGAAGTTAGGATAATTATACTATGAAACTATGAAAATAATTTAGCCAACGAATGCTATTTTTTAAGAAAAATAATTAAATAGGGAAGCTAGTACTGATCCTTACATTAATAAAAAACTTCTTCATTACATATTTGTCTATTGGTGCGCACACACAACAGTTCACATGTGGAGGTCACAGGATCATGTTCTGGAATTGACTCTCCTCCTATCACAGAGATCGCAGGGATCAAACTCAGGTCAAGGCTGGGCAAGAGGTATCCTAAGATGAGTCATGTCACTGGCTATCAGCTTGTTAGAAAACTAGCACTCTGCATGAATGTTTATAAGGAGGATCCAGGCAGTCCATCACACTTGATGAGAGCAGTGATTAGAAGGACGTGGCTGCTGAAATAGCAAACCCGCTCGTCACTTCACAGGCACCAAGCAGCAGCCTGAGTTTCACTCATTACTGCTGAATATGTTGATGGACTGTTACAAGATACAAGCATGGTGTCATCTTAGAAGGCGGCAGAAAGAGACACCGTACCTCTGTTTCCATAGTTTCCATGATAAAGAATGATTAAAAAGCCGGGCGGTGGTGGCGCACGCCTTTAATCCCAGCACTTGGGAAGCAGAGGCAGGCAGATTTCTGAGTTCTAGGCCAGCCTGGTCTACAGAGTGAGTTCCAGGACAGCCAGGACTACACAGAGAAACCCTGTCTCGAAAAAACAAACAAAAAAACAAACAAAAAAAAGATTAAAAAAAATAGAAAAAGATTGTCACTAAGCAAACAATAAAAACAGATCCTAAGTAGGATGAAGAATCTGATTTCCAGGATTATCACATAATAATCTTCAAACACCCAGTTTCATTAAATAACTGTGAATCATGCAAACAAATAAATAGAATAGCACATTTATAGAAGAAATCAATAACTATTCCTGAAGAAGCACAAACATTGGACTTACTATTCAAAGCATGTAAATTATCTATTAAATACACTCAGTGATGACTCAGTGCCAGCCAGGTCCCCCAAAGATCAGGAGGACCATCCTGTACCCAACCCAGACACCAACTTATTCAGGGCCATATGACACGCTATGCTCAAGCATGGAAGGACATTCTGTTTTCAGGGGTGAATGGGTACAGGGCCTGGGGTTACTCTCAGTAACCACACATCTCAGGATGCTGATTGTCAGCCCTAAGCAAGAGTTAAGCCAAGGCTACCTTAAGAACTTAAGGCTACCTTACTTAAGGCTACCTTAAGAACTCCACTGAACTTTTTTTTCTTTTGTTATCCCAGTAGAACAGGGGAAAAGAGGTGAAAAGAGTGCTTTTTGTATCTTCAAATACTCTGTTTTTAACTCTCACTGTGGTATAGTCTTATAGCTATCTTTTGCTTCACATTCATTTTTCTAAGCGAAATTTCCATGTTTGATATGTACAGAATTGCATTTTATGTTATTATGATTGTTTGATGATATATTGTATTAGTATAGAGATTTCTAGCTATTAAATACATATCTTGTAAACAAAATAAGTTCCAATCTCAAAATAAAAAGACCAAAGTAAATGCATGTGAGTGCAGGTATCGGGTACCAGCTGAGGCTAAAAGAGGGTTTCAAATCCCCTGGATCTGAAGTTACAGTCGTGAGCTGCCTAACATGGGTTGTGGCAACTGAACTCAGATCCTCTGCGAGAGTGGTATGTACTCTTTACCTCTGAGCCATGTCTTAAGCCCACCTACCCAACACCTTTTTAAAAGATTCATTTGAGATAAAAGAGCATATTATATCCTTAAATGGACTGCTAGAGTCTCTGAGAAATAAAAGGGAGATAGTTGGAAATCCGCCTTCCTGGCAGCAGCAACATGCTAGCTTTAGTAGGAAAGAAAGACTAAGAGGAAAGTCTGGGAAACATAACAGGAAACTCCAAATTGTGACTTGAAGGACTGGGTCGTTACTGGGGCTTGCTGTCTTCCAAGAAAAGAGGGGTGTAACTGCTGAGGGCTAGAACCTCTGCTCCAGACGACAGCCTCTGAAAATTTGTATTTTATTTTCAATAACTAACAGCTGGGAGAGGAGGGGGGGGCAAGGAGCGCGAGAGAGAAGTAGAGCAAGAGAGGAGACAGACTAACGGACGCACCTACACAGGGCAGGATGGTTCTAGAGAAATCCTTTCTCCTGGACACCTGACTACAACAGTGGCAGAAGCCATTTTGAAATGCTCCTACCTGAGTTAGCAGCTGGTCAGTTCTACAGAGAAAGGCCCCACCTGCTCAGTTACCCTGGGACCCCGGGACATGTGTCTTGCTACTACAGTCTGAGGACTGATGGTAGGGACAACTCTAAGCCATAACTCCACAGCTTCCCAAAAAGGTGGAAATCTGGTTTAAGTTTAGACCTGGTGAACCACTTAAAGCAGGGGTTCTCAACCTGTGAGTCGTGACCTCTTTGAGGTAGAATGACCCTTTCATAGGGATTGCCTAAGATCATTGGAAAGCACAGATATTTACATTATGATGCATAACAGTAGCAAAATTACAATTATAAAGTAGCAATAAAAATTTTGTGGTTGGGCATCACCACAACATGAGGAACTATATTAAAGGACCACAGCATTAGGAAGATTGAGAACCACTAACTTAGAGGCAGACCTCATACACAGGAGGATCAACACAGTGTCTGTCTCTGCCCTACTGCCATGAGCAAGCAGGCAGATGAAGGGCCATACCACAGCACAGAGGCTAACAGGTACATGAGCCCCACCCCTTCTAGGAGCCACACAGAAACAGGCTCAGCTGCTTCTTGGAGCCCAAACTTGCCCTGGAAGGAACTATACAGAGATGGATCAGCAACTCCCCCATTCCCAGTCCTCCTCACAGCCCAAAGACATCACAGAGCCAGGACCAACATCCACGCCACAGCCCCTTAAGGCAGGACCTGCATACTCCACTCCAGCAAGAGACTGCACAAAAGACCACCTTCCCCAGCCCCTCATTCTGTCAGGGAAAGGAAAAGCATAAAGACTCTGCACTCCTCACAAAATTCTCTTTCCTTCACCTCAAAAGAAAACCATGCAATTATGTAGTGTTTCACATGTGTATATAATGTAATTTGATCATATTCACTCCCTTATTCTCTCTCAATCTCCCAGTTATTCCTCCCAGCAGATCCCCTCCCACTTCATGATTTCCTAACTGACCCTATGGGTTGAATTAGGGCATCGATGTGGTGTTATTTACTAGCACGAGAACTTAGCAAAGGCTGTAACACTGAAAAACTCCACTCACTCAGCTCACCAGCCATTGACTGGCAACAGCTTCTAGGAGTGTTGTCTAATAAATGCCCTCCCCCAGTCCAGTCTGGGATGCTCCACCTTACACAGGTAAAGAACAGCCTTGAATTCATGAATATAATAGTCATTCCATGTTCATAAGACAATTTCAAGATATCCCTCTCCATTCCTTGGGTCTTAATTCGTTCTGCACTTCTTCAGTATTTTCAGAACCTTGAGACAGGCATGAGGTGGAAATCTCATTTGGGCCTGAGCATTCAACAGTCACTCTGAGCACTCTGAGCAGTCAGGAGTCTCTCTGCATTGACCACTGCACACTGCAAAAAGAAGTTGCTCTAACTACAAATGACAGCAGCACACATCTATAATTGTAAACATAATATTTCTAAGGCATTTTGACATAGGTCCATTTAGCAAAACAGTGATAACAATCATTTCAAACTCTAAGGTCTACAAGGCCCAGAGCTATGGACTTTACAGTATCAGGCTTGACCTCCCTTCTGTGGTGTGGCCTCAGATCCAGAGAGTGCCTACCTCATCATGGTCAGGCCACTACTGCACCATGGGCCATTTACTCTGCAGTTCAGTATTTTAGAATGAAGGCCCACATCTGGGTAAGACCATTGATCAACTTTCTTCCTCAGTGGCTTGCATAGCAACTTCTAGCACAATGAAGACGTTTCTAGCTTATTTACAGCTTGATTTCTCTATGTCCTATTAACAAACTTGATTGTGTCCTCAACACTAGAGTTCTAACAACTGGTTCTGATGGGCAACCAAGAGGAATATTAGTAGTCTGTATTGCTTTGGCTACCTCTGGGGACTTCCTAATAAATAACTTGTAAGGAAGTATAATACTTCTGGCACTGGGATTTTTGTTTAATAACCTAAGGCTTATGGGAGTAGCATTAACTACCCATGCAGGATACCTCTAGGTTCAAATTCCCTTTAAAAAATTATTTATGATCATAGTTTTTTACTTTTTTGGATTTTAACTACCTATGTCTTTTAGTACTACTATAGATAAATGATGATGAATATTTGCAAAATTTCCATTACTGTGTGGAAGTTACATAACTCTATATAATTATTCCAAAATTGCAAATGATCACTCCTAATGTAATACCTATAAATAACCATTATTTAGCCCCAGCTATACTGAGGGAGACACATTTGGCCCAGGCAGCCAAGCTGACCTGCAGGGTTTCCTATGTGAAGCACTTGCCTTATTCTTTTGTGAGAGTATGTTGTCAGTAATACAAATATCTTCATTTGTCCTCGTCCACTGTCCTTGAACTTCCATACTATGAATAAGAAGTCTACTGTTAAGTCTAGATCTTGGCTTATAATGCATCCTCTAATTAAAAGCAGAAAACATTGCTCCTTGGAAAATTAGTTGTACTGGTCAGTGTTTGTCAACTTGATACAAACTAGAGTCATCTAGTCAACTAGAAAGAACCTCAATTGAGAAACTCGCTCTATCAGGGCAGTGAGAGCTGGGAGAAGCTCCTGGCAAAGGTGCAAGCATTTGCATTTGCTCAGCAGCAATGCACGCCCCAGGGTTGATGGAGTCATGGAGAGAAGCTGAGGCTTAGCACTCCAAGAAGCCAAGAACGGTCATTAGTGAAGATGTAGCTTCAGTAGCTGTGTAGACCACAGCATATGTGACTCTTAGAGCACTACCAAGCACAGGGTCAGGTACGGAGTAGAGCCAGCCTGAGCCTCAGAGCTGCATGCAGCGTGGGAAACAGAGCTGGTAGGAGGAATTACCCAAGGGCAAGTGTCAGGCCATGGACACTGACTATTTGTAGTGTGGGATTTAGGTTGGTTGGGCTCTAACTATAACTGTGCACTGGTTCTTCACTCTTTTTTAAAAAAGATTTATTTATTTATTATATGTAAGTACACTGTAGCTGTCTTCAGACACACCAGAAGAGGGTGTGAGATCTCATGTGGTTACTGGGATTTGAACTCAGGACCTTTGGAAGAGCAGTCAGTGCTCTTAAAAGCTGAGCCATCTCTCCAGTCCAGTTCTTCACTTTTAACATAAGAAAGTATATACCTTGTTTGTTTTGGTTTTTTTTTTGTTTTGTTTTGTTTTGTTTTTGTTGTTTACAAGAACCCACAGCTAGGAGACTTTGGGTTTTTAAAGAGATTTTGAATTTTTTTTTCTGAACAGGATTTCTCTGTGTAACTGCAGCCCTGGCTGATCTGGAACTCTCTGATACCAGGCTGAACTCAAATTCACAGAGCCCCATCTACCACTGTCTCCCAGGTCTAGGATTAAGTCATTAAAGACATGTGCAACTTTGCCCCACCAAGAATCTGGATTTTTAAATCAATGGAAATTTTAGAGACTATGGGACTTTCAAAGTTGTACTGCATATTAAAGTTATATTATATATTATATTGTGATAGTAACATAAGATCTTGGGGACAAAGAGGGAAAAGACTATGAATTAACAATAATGTGTCTGTGTGTCAGATTGACACGGGGTGGACTTGCTGGTTAGTTTTTGCCAACTTAACACAAACCTACACATATCTGGAATAAGAGAATCTTAATTGAGGAACTGCCCCCATCAGATTGGGCTGGGAGCACATATTTGTTAACTGATGTAGGAGGACCCGGCCCAATTTGGATCCTGCCATTGCTACTCAAGTGGGTCTTGCCACACAAGGATGGAACCTACACAGAAGATTCAAGGCCCAGCTAGGACACACAGGACTTTGTCCCAAAAAAGAAAGAAGTTGAGAGGAGGGGAAGGGAGGGGAAAGAAAGAAGAGGAGTGGAGGGGCATCTATTTAGGGAGCAGCCATGCCAACACTAAGGGCACAAGGGACCCCGTTGCTCCAGAGAGCCCCTTCTGCTTCTTAGCACACAGTTCTTTTTCAACTCTAGCACAGTGTTTCGCACACCTCCTGGAAGGGATGTCCACACCTTTGTAAACCACTGCTCTGGTTAGTAAGCTCCAAGAAGTGAGTTAGAAAGCCAGGGTATATCCTTCCTCAAGAGTACAGCATGTACCACATCAGGTTCTCAGAAACACATGACATTATCTCCAGACTAAGCATTTTCCCTTGACAAGGAAAATGGGCATTTTACATTTGGAAATTCATATAATCCTGAGATCAGGATTGCAACAATTGTAACTATCATTATTCCTATTTTTGAGATTAAAAAATAATTTGAGAGCCAGCAAGATGTGGTTAGCATGCAACAATGGGTCAGTGGCTTACAGTGCTCAAGGCTTGGGCTAAAGCCAGATGGAATTTGATCCCCAAGACCTACAGAGCAGAAAGGAGTCAAGTGCCACAATTGTTCTGACCTCCACAGATGTGCTGTGACAAGCACACATGCATGTGTATATATACACACAAAAGTAGTAAAACTGTGGCCAGGCAGTGGTGGTGCACGCCTTTAATCCCAGCACTTAGGAGGCAGAGGCAGACGGATTTCTGAGTTAGAAGCCAGCCTGGTCTATAGAGTGAGTTCCAGGACAGCTACGGCTACACAGAGAAACCCTGTCTCAAAAAACCAAAAAAAAAAAAAAAAAAAAAAAAAAAAAGAAGAAGAAGAAGAAGAAGTAAAACTGTGACTTTATAAATTAATGTTAATGTTGTTAGTGGATTTGCTGCTTTCGCCCCTTCCAGACCCTTTTACAGTCCCTGTCAGCTGCTGCTTCCCTCTCTGCTTCAGTGTAGTCACTACCAGGTCGCCAGGCTCTCCTCAGCCTATCCTCCACAGAGGCCTTCTATCTCCCCTCCCGCAGGCACTAGTTCTGAACTCATCAAAAGTGACCCCAAAGGAAAAGCCTTCTGGAGGAAAGACCATTCCTTCTGCAGGACTAACTCAAGCACTGTCCCCTCTGTCCTCTCCAGCCAAATCTTGCTAATTGTAGTCTTGAGAGTGTTCCCATGTTAGCTCCAACTGACGTCCAGTGAGGAAGAACAAAGGCCATCCAGAAAAGGATTAAAATTGATTTTTCATGAAGACTGTTCTTTTGAAGACTCCTGCAGAACACAAGGACTGTCATTGCCTTTGTCGCTTAAAAAAACAGGGGTACATGTGCCATTGTTTGATGTGGTTCTAGACTCAGATACCCCCTAAAACGACCTTAAGGGAGAAGGACAAGAGAAAAGCAAATATTCAAAAACTCGAATACCCAGAATCTTTGATCTCACACAGACCAAACAATTCCACCCACTTTCGTTCTTCTGCAATTCTGTATTTAAGTTGGCGGGAAAGCAGTTCTAATTAGAATCTTCATATTACAAACAAGTTCCAGTTGACTCTCCCAGCAAAGATCTATTAAGCGTTATATGGAATAATTTAATTTTCCAGCCAAAACTGGACAACTATAAATGGTATTCGGAAATCTGGAAAACTAATTTTACATTGTTATCTATGACACCTCAAACATATATACCACAAAAAGATGTTACATGTCATCCAAAACCCTTGCTATGATATTAAAGGAACTTTGAATATATATAAATGTAACCCAAAACTTTCAGAAAATCTTCACATGGTACAAAAGGATTTACAAAGTGGTGTTTAAAAAAAAGGCAAGTTCCCTAAAAGGAAATAAATTGTATTTCCCATTAAAAGCAACTGTAAAATAGTTACAGAACAATATGTGTATCTCCTACCTTGCAAAAAAAAATATTTTGAAATGTTTATTTTATGCCATTTACATGAATCTGGAAATCTGAATTGAGACAATCTTGTGGAGGGGTTAAGGCAGGAAAACAGGACAACAAAGGCATGGTTTCTAAGCTGGACGCTGTTGAAGACATGGGATTCTATTATCCTATCATCCTAATGTCATATGCTTAAACTTTTACATTAAACTTTTGTCCACTAAAAAAACTTATGTTTAATATTCATATTATAGAAACAAAGACTAAAAAACTTGTAAGATGCTTAATCCTCATATTGTACAAAGACTAATACCTTCCAATCTTTGAATTTTTCCTTTCACAGAGATAACAGCTTCAAAGGGTGAAACTCTTAGTTCAAAACATGTTCCAGTCAACGTTTCGATGAAGAGTTCCATGGTGTCATAGAAAGGAAGTTTGAAATAGAATGGTCCCACGTTATCTTCATTGAAGAATGGAGGCTCTTTTCTGTTATCCATTACTTTGACTTTTCTAATTCTTCTGGAATATGTTGTATGCAACTGTATTCCAATTCTACCCAAATCAGCTTTGAACATTTGTAATATGTATCGTTGTTCATGTTTGAGTTTTGTACCTGAAAAAATAAACAAAAATTGGCTTTTTAGAGCAAATCTGTCAGAAAGTCCCTCACTCAGATTTCTTGAATAACTCTGGCTCACGTTCATCTTGCAAGCCGTCTAAGAACTTATTTTATTGCCTTTACAAATTGTGCCTAGCAGTAAACTTTCCGTGCCTGCCTCTGAAATCACTCCTGAAGTAGACTGACCATGAAGAATAGATATGCTTTTGATTCTTTACAGTATCTTACTAGAGCTTTGCATTGTTGTTAATATACAGCGTATGGTCAATAAACATTTTTGCAATTATTCAAATTCAATGCATCAATATGTTTAGATTTCCCAAGTATATGTACATGTTTCTCTTTTAAGCCATATAAAATTTTAGTCTTTGTACATAATTACACTGGATAAAAAAAAATAGCATATCAATAGGTTCCTTTAAAATTTGATTCACTAAATACATAACCAACAAGTATTTGGGTTTCCAAAGATGATCAGCCACTCTAGCATTAAAAAGTAATTATAGAGACACTAAGTGATCTCTACTCATGAGCATACAATTGCTAATGAGCATAAGAGACAAATGCATTAGAAAGAAGCATTCCGTAAATTAAAAGTGTAGAGCTCTTTCCTTTCTGCCACTGCCATGCCATCTAGACTGAGGAAGATCCGGAAACTCCGGGGCCACGTGAGCCATGGCCACAGCCGCATCAGTAAGCACCACAAGCACCTGAGAGGCCGAAGCAATGCTGGAGGCGAGCAACCACCACAGGACCAATTTTGACAAATTACCCAGGTTACTTTGGGAAAGTTGGTATGAGGCATTACCACCTGAAGAGGAACCAGAGCTTCTGCCCAACTGTCAACCTGGATAAATTGTGGCCGTTGGTCAGTGAGCAGACACGGGTCAGTGCAGCAAAAACCAAGCCTGGAGCTGCTCCCATCACTGATGTCGTTAGATCGGGCTACTACAGCGTTCTGGGCCAGGGGAAGCTCCCTAAGCAGCCTGTCTTCGTGAAGGCCACATTCTTCAGCAGAAGAGCTGAAGAGAAGATTAAGAGTGTTGGAGGAGCCTGTGTCCTGGTGGTTTAAAGGCCACATCTGGGGGTTAATTAAATGCTAACATTTTTTAAAAAAAAAAAAAAGAGTGTAGAAACAGGGGCCTATCGTGACTGCCCTCCAAAAGACCCAACAAGCAGCTGAAAAGAGTCACATGCAGATATTTACACCCAACCAATGGACAGAAACTGGTGACCCCTGTGGTTAAATTAGGGAAAAGCTAGAAGCTGAGGAAGAAGTCGACCCTATAGGTCACCTAACCTGGACCCCCGAAATTGCTCAGACACTGAGCCACCAACAGGCAGCATACACTAGCTGATAGGAGGCATCCAGCACAGATACAGCAGAGGACTGCCTGGTCTGGACTCAGTCAGAGAAGATGCTCCTAACCCTTGAGAAACTTAAGGCCCTAGGAGGTGGGGCTGTCTGGTGAGGTGTGGGTGGTGGGGACAGCCTCTTGGAGACAGGGGTAGGGAGAGGAGGTATAGGATGTGGAACAGTCAGAGGGTCAACTGGGAGGGAAATAAGTCTGTAATGTAAAATAAGGTTAAAGAGTAAAAACTTAATAAAAAAAATCAGAGTGTAGAACTAGCAGCAAGGGTGATCACACTGAAAAACTGCTGTTACTTGGTGAAAACTTTTTGTCAGCTTAAACTAAACTTAAACTACAAAAGTATGTATCTTTTTGAAGAGATGAGGCAATCTTTTTCAAAGTAGTCTTGTTGGGATATAATTAATATACCACAAATTGACCCGCCTGACATGTAAAATTTACTCACTTTTAACACTAAAAATGTCCAGCCATCACAACCATTGATGGGGACTGAACAAGGGTATGCCAACCAAGTGTTCCAGCCGTGAGTGATACCGAAAGCCTCTTGTACAACATTTACAATCTTTTCACCACCCCAAAACCTTATACCCAATAGCCATCATTCCCAATTTTCCCATTCTGCCTCTCAGTCCAGGGCAACAATTATTATAATTTCTTACTCCTAACACTTACACAGATAAATGATATAGTATATGGTATTTTGTACCTGGCTTTATGGCTTTGCAAATTGTTTTTAAAGTTCATCCATGTATTAAAACTTCATTAATCTGAGAGATGAGTAATAGTTCCTTGTGTGGACCTGGTGCATATTATCTATCCAGTCACTGGTTTGTGGTGTTTGGATGGGTTTTAATTTGGAGCTAATACAAATACTGCTATAGTGAACAATCAGCTATTATGTGGAAAAGTTTTCCTTCTTGGTAATACATATCCAGAAGGAAAAAAAGGTGTGCTGGGTCACATAGCAACTATATTAAGCAATTTGTGGAAATAGTTATTAAAGTGTTTTCTAAGTAGTTCAAACCATTTCATAATAAGCAAGTGAGGGTGCGGATCTCTTCATATCTTTATCAATCTTTTTACTGTCTTTTTATTGAAGTTATGCTACTGAGTACAGGTAGTGCATCATAGTGATGATTTGCACTCTCAAACAATTCTGAGCATCTCTCATGAGAAGACAGGCCCTCTGCACCTCACCCTCGGAGAATATCTGACGTCTTTGCCTAGTTTTTATCATTGATTTGAAAGTGTATGAAGGTGATCTAACTAAAATCATCAAATAATGGGGAAGACAGAGTCCCAACTGGTCATTTCTTCTCACCAAATGAAGCTTCCAGTACCAGGATTGTGTTACAACTAATTGAGTTGTTGGCCAGAGGGCCCATAGGAATCCCCAAATAATCCAGAACAATTACCAAGACTATAGGTTTCTCTCTACAAACTGACAGCAAGGCCCCATTGCTGAAAACTATGCCTACACAAGTCACTGAATATGCTGATAGCAAGCTAGTGCCTACAGAGAACCTTCACCTCTATGTTTTAGTGTCTTTGATACAGGAAGGTACTCTTCATACTATTAAGAGAAACATAAACCCTTTATCTACAATGGTATATTATCTGCAAGACATCCTAGGGCAATGGTGGTGCAAAGCTTATGAGAATAACCAACAAACAACTGATTTAAGGCCACTCCACAAGATGGAACCCATACTAACACTGCTTGGGTAACCCAAAACCTAGCCCAAGGATCTAGAGTAGAACCAAATAATACCAGTTTTAAAAAGAAGAAAAACCCAACATAGTAATAAAATAATTCTTAATGACATTCTGCTATCCTCATAGATCAGTGACCTGTTCATCCATCATCAGAGAAGCTATCTTCTGCAGCAGATGGGAACAAATACAGACCCACAGCCAGAGAGAATGAGAGAGACACCTTGGAACACGCAGTACTAATTGGGATGTCTCCATTAATCCTTCCTCTCAGACCTTAGGGAACCCTGTGGGGAAGGATGAGGGAAGAGTGTAAGAGCCGAGGGGACAGAGGACACCGAGGAAACAAGACCCTCTAACTGAACAGGAACAAAGCTGCTTCAGAGACTGAAGCAGCGTGCACAGAGCCTGCACGGGTGGGTACCAGGTCTTCTGCACATATGGCTTCCAGTTTAGTGTTTCTGTGGGATTCCTGAGTGTGCAAACTAAAGGGTCTCTGATTCTTGTGCCTTGCCTTGCCCAACTTCAATGTGATACTTTTTGTTTTATCTTATTATATTTTATGTTGTTATATATTTTTTAAATGAATGAATGGAAACCTAGCTTAGGGTAAAAGTTAACCACTGAACTGTCAATGGAGTAACTGGGTACATCAACCACTCCAGGGCGAACCTCATGTTCAGAAGTTAACTAAACATATAGCATACTCCATAATTTTTTTTGAATGCTCGTTTTGTTAGTTTGGTGTGTGTTGGCGGGGGGGGGGGGATGGGTTGTTTCTTCTTTTGAGGTGGTATTTTATTTTGTTTCCTTGGTTTTGTTGTGTAAGGTTTTTGTTTTTTGAGAAAACAAAAGTGGGTGGGTAGAGAAAGGAGAGAACGACTTGGGGGAGAAGGATAGGATCAAATTATATAAATTTAAAAATTGTTTTAAATAATAGATAACATTCTAGATGTACATCACATGTAGGATATAGGATTAGCAAATATTTTGTCCCACTCTGTAAGCTGGCTTTTGACTTCTCCATAATGTCTTTTCAAATTCAATTCTCAACTGAAGAAGCTCAGTCTGAACATTTGTTGAAGTTAGAAATGTTGACCTAGCCGGGCGTTGGTGGCGCACACCTGTAATCCCAGCACTCTGGCAGAGGCAGGTGGATTTCTGAGTTCGAGGCCAGCCTGGTCTACAGAGTGAGTTCCAGGATAGCCAGAACTACACAGAGAAACCCTGTCTCGAAAAATCCAAAAAAAGAAGAAGAAAAAAAAAGAAAAAAGAAATGTTGACCTAGCCCAAGGCAGTAAATTTACACACATTTTTCCCAAGAATTACAAAGTTTTAACTTATTTTTAGGTTTAGTGTTCATTCTGAATAGGGATCCAACTTTATTCTTTTGGACAGAAAAAAAATCAATTATTTCCAGTATCATTTGTTGGAAAGACTATGCTAAACCCATTGAATTCATAGAATTCTTACAAAAAACTAACTATAAAGATGAGGGGCCTTTCTCCTGACTCATTTCACTACACAGGCCTGTTAGTGCATCTCCCACAGTTCTGATTACTCTAATTTGACTAAGTTTGGGGATTAGGAAATAGCCCTCTTCTAATCTGTGCTTTTTTTCATACACTGTGTATAGAATACAAATTATTTCAATATATTGATCCTGTATACTGCTACTGCATGGTCTACTGTATTCAAACCACTTTTAATAGATTCCTTGGGATTGTCTATATTGAATCCTATATACAAAATAGATACAAATAGCCTTTTCTTCTTCTCTAATATGTATGCTTGTTATTTTTCATATTTAATTGCCCTTGGAACCTAGAGTACAAGGTTGATTAGAAGTGAGTGAACTGGAAATCGTTGTCTTTTTCTTGATTACAGGAGGAAGGAATTGAGCCTTTTCCCATCAGATATGTCATCTATCAGGTTTCATATATGAAACTTTATCCAGGTTGAAAAATTCCTGATTATTTCCACATTACTTAGGAATTTGTTTTACTTTTAACCAAAAAAAAGGTACAGATTTTCTAAGATATTTTTCAGTGTCTAAGTGATCCCATGGTTTTGTTTATAACTAATATGGTATATTACATTGATTTATTTTATGTTAACTTATCCTGCATCCCTGGAACAAAATCCCATTTGTATACACAGTACTCTTTGGCTAGGTAGGTAGACAGACAGACAGAGCTGGACTTGATCAGGAAATATCTCGAGGATCCTGTGTCTAATCCATTGTTAAGAGATTTCAAAGTGTTTCTTCCCCTTCTTTCTCTTCCTTCCTCCTCCTCTCCTCCCTTCCAACCAGCCCTTTCAGTTTCATGTCATTGTTTGGCTCTTTATGTCTAGACATGTGTTAGCCTTGTAGAATAAGTTGGGAAATGTTCCTTAAAGCTAGGTAAACTTGTTTTTCAGCATCAGACCATGGACTCGTGCATGCTAAGCAAACACTCACCCACTGAGCTGCTCCTCCAGCCCACAGTAAAGATTCGAGTTTATTTCAGTATGGGAAAAGCCTGAGAGCCTGGGAAGGATATCAGCAAGCAACCCTACCTAAAAGGAAGTTAACACTATTGGGAAAGTGTAAATCAAAAGTAAATACGGGCTATACAATAATTTCAAATGTCTCCTACCAAAAGATTATGTGGTATCACTGAGGTCACTCTAATTTTCATAAACATTTTTTTATTTGTTTTCGACTCAGGGTCTCATTATACAGTCCAGACTGGCCTCACATTTATGATCCTCCTGTCTCATGTTTCTCCAGTGCTGGGATTATAGATATATGCTACAATGACTGGCCTAGAAATGTATTTAAAGGTGCACTTGTTTACAAAGATTGTGTTTGGCTAATAAATATCACTGGAAACGCATGGCCTGGGCACCTGTAATCCACACACTCCAGAGACATGTGCAATTCAACGTAGACAAAAATGGCCCCTCTCTCAAAAGGTGTCCTTGTCTTGCAGTCCTCATCCAGTTAAAGCATACCATGGTGCATCCATTCATTCAAACCAGAATTTAGGATCTCTCAAACACCACGACAGCTGTAAGTGACCGATCCTGACCATGCACCTTACATCTTCTATCCTGTCAACCTCTCCATACACCGATGAGGACTTCATTTGCAGTTTCTTTAGCTTTAACTGAGCAACTCTCAAAGACTGACCAGCGATGACCGCTGATTACTACGCTTCACTAGACTAGCCAGCCAAGGCATTTGTTGTTAACTTTTGGAAAGAAACTTTCTAAAAATTGGCTAATTTTAACCTATTATTTAGTAGTTACTTTCCATTGCCTATGTTTAAGCAGGAGAGAAGCTATACTTAGAATTTATTATAAGAGCCCACTAGCAAATAAATCTAAGCTAGAGACATGAATTCCTCTTATAAATAAGGAGACTTTACTTTTTAAGGCAATTTTAAATCTACAACAAGTGGAGCAGAAATTATGAGTCTCCCTTTTCTGCCTCCAGCTAATCAATATTCCGCACTAGCATAGTACATTATTAACAAGTGAGCAATAGATACTTCGCTGTCACTCAACGTTTCCATTAGGGTGGTGTACATCCGACAGATGCGGGCAAATACATAAAAGCATCGTGTATTTACCACCACAGTATCAGAGTAGTCTCAGTAGTCTAAATATTCTGTGAGGAGGTACCGATCCCACCCTGCCCGTCGAATTTCTAGGCAACTGTTGGATCTTTTCAGTGTTTCCATAGCCTTACCCTTTCCAGAATGTCACACAAGTAGAATCACACAATATGCAACCTTTTCAGAGTGGTCTCTCTAAGGAACACACATTTAAGGCTCTTTTGTGCCATTTCATGGCTTGATGGCTTTCCTTTAAGTGCTAAATTATATTCTATTGTAGATATGCATTAGTTTCATTTATCCATTCTCCTGAGAAATATCTTACAATCCCCATTTTCTGACAATGATGAAACAAAACTGTACACGAGTTACTTGATTTTTTAAAATGTATTTAGGCTAGATTTTAATATGAGTATTTTCAGCCTTTTGTGCGCATGTGTATATTTTGTACATGTATATATTCACATGTGGAGACCAGCAGTCAACATCAGACGGCCTCCTCTACCACTTTCCACTGTATATTCTTTTTAAGATTTATTTTATGTACATAAATACCCTGTAACTGTCCTCAGACACACCAGAAGGCAGCATTGGATCCCATTACAGATGGTTGTGAGCCACCATGTGGTTGCTGGGAATTGAACTCAGGACCACTGGAATAGCAGTCAGTGTTCTGGGTTTTGGCTTCAACAGGCAGTTTCCTAATGACCTGGGACATAAGCACAGCTATCCTTTGAAAATGTAAACTGATCCTATTATTTCTAGCTCAAGGCCTTATCATAGCTTCCACCATAGGAGCAACAATGTTCGAACTCCTTGGAAAGACTTTCCAACATACAGACTTCATCTCACAGCCCTTGCTCACTTACCGCCCCCTCCTCCCCTCTCCCCTCCCCTTCCCCCCTCCCCCTGCAGTCCCTGTGCTCCTTCTGCTCCTAGGTGCAGCCCCTGTCTTATTGCTCTGGTTTTGTTCTACTCAGGTCAACTCCACACCAGGCTTCCTGAGAAGCACCTCATCTTTCCAAACTCAGCTCCAAGGATAGGGGCACACTTCAAGGAGAACGCCTGCTTACATGGCAAAGCCTGGGTAAGAAGACCAGCACAGCACCTCTCCCCAAAGCCTCAGCTCCAATATCCAGCTAGCCCACAAAATCTTTTATACTTACTATCTTTTGCACCCATGTCATACATGATACCTATCAAAACTGGACTGCTTCCGTGTTTGTCACCCGTGCTGGTAAACTACAAGCATCGTTAGGGAGGGATGTGTCTCTCACTCACTATAGCCGTCTGCACACATTAGTGTGCATTAAAGGTTGTTCAATGAAATTCAGTTCAAAACAACTCCCTTTCTCCACTTAATCCTTAGATTAGACAAAAGCAATAGTCAAATATATAGTCATAGAAATGAAACAGTGGTTATCCTGTGGAGGGATATTGGTTTCCTCTAGGAATCATATTTTGATTCACTACACCAGAATTCTTATAAATCATGAAAAACACATATACAGATACTTCTGCTGTAGAGGAGTTTTCATAGTTCTAATATAAAACATTATTAGGAAGCTTGAATTGTGCAGATAGCTAATGCTCCTATAAAAATGGCATCACAGGAAGAAACACTGTTGCCGAGAGCACAGTTGTTCTGAGTGGACCTGCACAACATATGAAAGAATGAGTAACAAACACCAGAGCAAACACGGACTGTGCTGCCAGTGCAGGGGGGGAGAGCTGCAAGAATACACTACGGTAGCAGAGGCACTGTTTGGATTTCACTACTTACTCTTACAGCATTCACAGTGAATGTGAAGTCTGGTGATAGAGTACTTTTCTAGCACATATTAGGCCCTGGGCTCAATCTGCAATTTTACAAAAACAAAACAAAACAAAACAAAACAAAACAAAAACAGCATTATGAAAAGAAAAAAACAGCATTATGGTGATATACCCATAGGTACATGCAGATTTTTTCAATGCACAGATCTGAACTGAGACTAAAGTGAGTATAAGTAGAAGAAAATCAGCGTTGCAGTAGGTACATCATCAGTGGTGCAGGAACTTCTAAACTAAGTTTGGTCCCAGTCAGTGGGATAATTTCCAATATACAAAATGGACCGAAGGTGGTAACCTTAACTCAAAACAATTGTGTGTCATACTTCTCAGCAAAGGAAATCAATGTAACAAGACAAAAGAAGGCTGTGCAGGCCAGCTAAACCACAGCAGAATACTACAAGGCCAAGCAGAAGCTCAAGTGGGCCAATGACCTAGCATACTAAAACTGGGTCCACTGAGGACTGCAAGCACCGTCAAGGTGGCCCATGGTCTGCATGAATGGGCACTGGAAAACCAATTGACAATGAAAACGTATAGTGATGTGAAAAAATATAAGTAAATAAAACGATCTTTAAATTGATAAGTTATCTTAAAAACTGGGAGAGAAAAAGCAAAGTGAATTTCCAACATTTCTTGCATTTTTTGAAATTTCTAAAACCAACCAGCCACAAAAGCCGCAAGAATTGCACTCAAGGAGTAATTTCAGTACCTTAGACTTTGCTTCCTTCTCGTCCACAGGAACTTAGTCACACGACGAGTTAGTTTTTAAATTTTCCCCCAACATAAATATACCCACAATATGTTGCAGCGTCTTAAAAGGGTGACTCTTGTACTTTTACAGATGCGTGAAAATCGAGCTACAGATTGGGATTACACTCTAGCCTAGGACTGATGCACAACTGCGGGTGTGCTGCCCTGGGGCTAGGGGCCACGACCTGCAGGGACCACACTCAGACCCAAAGTCGGGTCAGCAGCACCCGGAGCCACACGCGCGACCAGTTTGTCTGTGAGTCCTTAGGCAGAGAAGCGGAGGGTGTGACCAGGCTGCAGCTGAGGCGGGCGCACCTCGCTCGCCTGCCCGGCAGCGAAGGCGCAGCAGGCCCTTCAGCCGCCCGCCCTCCCGGCCGCGCCCCGCCCCGCCGCGCCCCTCACCCGCTCGCCCTCCGGTGGTCGCGTCCGCCCGCTCGCTCGCTCGCTCGCCTGCCCGCAGGCCGATAGGAGTGCGCGCGCCTGAGACGCCGGCCGACGCTGGCCCGCGAAGCTCCGGTCCCGCCCTTTGTGACACCGCTCACCAATCACCGATCAGTCCTGCCGACGCCCTCCAATCAGCTAGCGAGGGGCGGGGCCTAGCCTTCCGAGGCTGGCGGTTGCTCGGACGCCAGGGTCGCACGGGCGTTCAGGAAGGGTTGTCGGTTAGAAGAGGCCCGGATGTTGACTCTTTTCATTACTGTTAGCAGGACCCGGCTGGGGCAAGGCAGGAGACTGGAGACGGGTCACAGTGTCTGGGAAGAGCCGGCGCCAGAGTGGAGGGCCTTGGCTGGGGCACTTCTAAGGTTCTTTGGGGATAGGAGGGTCTTTGGCATTTGTCATCTACTTAAGGCCTTTCCAGAACCTAGGACACCTAAGAGGACGTCCAGGCTAGTGACCCTTTTTCTCCACGTTCTCCTAACATTTCTGACTCAATTGTGTCATCTGTAAAGTGGGGACATTCATGACTTGCTTATAAGGGTTTGTGACTTTCTACATGCCTCTTGCATTTGAGCAACAACTGAGGATTATAGGTCCAACAGGTTGCACCCTCAAATCCCAAAATCATTTCGCTGTGCACCGAGCTGCTGAGGGATATAAACTTACTGGCTTTATGACTACAAATGCCTTCCAACTAGGTTGGGCCCCTGCTGCTTCATTCCCTTCACAGGTGGTTCGACTCAAGTGCTTTACTAGGTGGACTGCAGAGGACCATGAAAGCTCTCCCTCAGTCTACTTGTGGAAGAACCCTGGCCCTGCCCAGTCTTCTTCCACCCTCTCATTATCCTCTGAGACTTGAGTCATTAGTCTCCACAGTTCCCGCTCCTCAGTGGACAGTACAGAGGTGGGCAGTATGGTGAGGCCCTGGGCTTTTGTCAGCCTCTTGCTCTTAAATTCAGCCCATGATTGGGCTTATAACTTCAAACTGTATTGAGGTCAGAGCCATGATGGTATCATGAACAGTGCCTGTGCGGGAAATCGGGGCGACTCACAGCGCAGGCTCCAGCATCCAGAGGATGGGCTTAGACTTTTTTAGTACTGAAACCATTTACAAAGGAGGAAACAAAAGCTAAGAAAGGCAAAACTTTGCCCACAATTAAACCATCCCATTTCCTGCAACTATTCAACTCTGACTTGGGTAGCCAGATAATGTGGCTGTGTTCCAATAAAACTTTCTTCACAATATCAAGACAACAGAGGAGCACAGTTCCCCTTGGAAGACTGCAGGCCCATTTCTGGAATTCAGTAGAAAGCTCTTCTCATGGGCTTAGAACCACAAATGCATAACCTTTCACCCCTTCCTCCCACCCATCTAGACCCTCACACGCACAGAGGCACCAGCAGAGCGAGCTCAGTCTTCAGGTCTGCGGTCTGACAGCTGCTCGCCCAGCATTCCCTGCCCGTGCACGAAGCCACAAAGTGATTTCTTCTGATAGCATGCACTTCTGTGCACTCTTAAGTAAAAACAAACCACTGTGAAGCGTTTATTTTTTATTTGTAATTTTAAGCATAATTAAAGTCAATGCAGAAAAATATTAGCTACATTGGGTAAAAGTAGAAGTGACTGTTTCCGTATCTGCCTGAAATCCCGTGAAGGCAGAGTGTAGGAGACCACATCACTAAATGAAAGACAGAGCGGTAGGGTGAACTGTGAGGCCCTGCATGCTCTACTGGCTTCCAAAGGCATTCAGGGGGTCATCAAAAATGTTGGACACTTTGTGCTCAGATCTTAGTTCAGATGCTGCCTCAGCAGATTGACTTTTGGGTTTGGATGCTTTAGCCTGGAGGCCAGAGGAGAAAATATCATCTTTAAAAAGAAAAAAAGAAAGTTGTTAGGACAGGCAAGAAAGAAAATGGGAATCTGAGACACATGCACCCAAAACTGCCAAAGCCCAATTCTGTAACACACTATAGAAAACCAATATGGAAGTCAAACCTCAGCTTCTGGACCTGGCTCAGGTGGTGACACCCAACTTTATAATGATGTATGAACATCAGGTTCTTTCTGAACAGAAGCTTTTCTAACTACAAAAGTGTATCTGAACTTGAAGTCAGGAACAGGAGGGTGGACCGGCTCTCCACCGCAGCGAGGGCCTCACCACCTGGAACTGCTTTCTACCTTCTTTCCACTCTGGATTTTAGGAAGAGTGAGAATGTACAAAGAGAAATCCAATATAGGATGCACTCAGAATGCAGTCCACTGTAGCACATCTCAAAGGTAAGAATGAAGTTTGAGTCCATTCATGTTAGTGCTCTACCATGACTCAAGTCCATTCAGACTCGAAAGCTCATCTTAACTAAGCTGCTTACCAAGTAATTATGTTGGCAGGATTCTACCGCATCAAATCCATCCTTTGCACTTTAAGATGTGTACATAATGATAAAGATCATGGCATTATCTATAACAGACTAGAGCTCTAGATTGTCAATATGTTAATGGCTAATACAAAGCAGTATTACTCAAAACACTGAGATCAGAGGAGACTTCCCATGTGCGGACATGGAAAACTATTTAAAATGTGACCAAGTAGAACAGGTATACTTGTTTACTATTATCACTATGTAAATACATAGTCTTAAAGGATGGACAACAAACTATTAATACTGGTTAGCGTTAAAGCTTTAATCCTTTTACTTAACAAAATTTTCTAAGTTGTATGACTGCTACATAAGCATGTATTACAACTTAAGAATGAAAGAAAGTCATGCCTGTAACCCCAGGTAAGATCAAGAGTGTACAGTCAGGGCTACAATGAGATCATGGGTCAAAATAATGAACAAAGGAAATAAGCAACCCAAGTCTCTTCTACACTCTCTGCTGTAAGACATGAGGATGGAGCACAGGGCCTGCCAGGGAGACTCAGCGTGGCTCTGCAACTCAAGGCCCAGGCCTGGAGGGACAAAGAGAGGATGTGTATTTTTGGCTTCAGTCTGGGTTGACCAGCACAGAATGAATCAGGAGTCCAACCTTTATAGCTATCAGCATGTGGCTTGCTTGTTAGCTAAGGAGTGGTTACAGTGTGTTCAGAAATACAAAGGAACTCAGGGAGCTGCCGAGCCTCACTGTGACTTCACTGCACAGTCCTGCTCTCTGGTACTGACCCTCCAATCTCTTGGCTGTTGTCCCTCATTCTCAGCTACAATCCTGACTTAACCTGCGTCATGGCCTACTGATAGAAGTTTCTGGTGGACTCTTAAAGTCATGAGTGCTGTCAGATGACTCAGCCGAGCTCTGAGATAGAAGTTAATTTCTACTTCAGGTCAAATGCTGAGCACTGTCTTAACCTTGGATACTCAGCATAGCATACAGTTAAAGTCATGAAAAGGACCAGTCCACCTACGTATCACGCTCTTAGACTAACAAAGCAAAGCAAACCTACTGGGGGACAAAGTACACAAAAGGGCCAATGTGAACAACAGGAAGTAGCCCATGAGCAGTGGCGTGATTTAGAGAAACACTCACCTGTATCGTCGTCAAACATGGACTTGGCGGCAACTTTCTTTTTGGGCTTTTCTTTGGGTTTTACCGTTAAGTCAGCGAAGATATCAATATTATCATCAAATAAGTTGGGCTCCAAAGTTCTCTCCTTCTCTCTTTTTTTTGGAAAAGGTTTAATTGCTTCTGTAGCAAATATATCATCCTAGTTAAATCCGAAAACATTTTTTTTTTGTAAATAAAAGCATTTTAAAAACTAAAGTAGTTCAATAATTTATAGAAATGCACTGTCAAGCACAGTCTCCCCTGAGGCCTGGAGGACACTCCCCCATGTCTCTGCACAGCTCACCCTCACCATCTGCAGAACCCAGCCCTGCAGTGAGGCCCTGAGGCGGCCTGGAGCACGACATCCCACTGCATGGCCACTCTTGCCCCACAGAGTCTTCGCCATGACATTTCATGCCATCTGAAGTCATCCTGACTACCTGCTGCTCGGTTTGGATCTGTCCTTGAGGTCTCAGGACAGAATACAAGCCCTAGCTGTGTATCTGTGTATTACTGAAAACACTGAGATCACTAGACCACTGTATTCAATAAACATCTGCTGAACAACTGCTACAAAAACTTTTCTGTCAGAACTCTGCTAAACAGAGTCCCAACCAGAACCAGAGCTTAAACACACAGCTGTGCCGATAGAGGTCACACATGTCACAGAATGACATGCCAACAAAGCTGACCGCAGCACCATTCTAAAAACTCTTTAATAAAAACAGTAAACAAGAATTAAAATCCTGTATAGACTATACTATGCTATGCTATGCTACACGACCCTATCCTACCCACCCTACCCTACCCTACCCTACACTAAGTAACAAGACCCAGGGCTTCTGTTGTGGTTCCGCACAGCATTGCCTAACATGTACTGGGTTTTGAGCTCTATCCCCAGTACTCCAATAACATTTTTAAAATAATTCAACACATAACAGATTAAAGGCAGCAAGAACTACCCCTGGATGAAACAAACCACTTCAAGTAAATTTTAGGGTTATTAACAAAGAGATCTAATTGTGGTTAATAAGTAGATAGCAGACATGCACAAAACACCTAACATAATCTATATAGTTCAAGAAGTCAGCTATTTTCCTTAAGGGCCCGAAGATGAAATAATTTGTGTTACCTCAAAGATGTCATGAGTTTCTGACACAATGTCCTGATGATGGCTGTCAGATTTCCTCTCATTCTTTTTGCCTTTCTGATCTGCAAAGAGATCCTCCTCATCTTCACTGAGTGGGAAAGGGTTTCTGTTCTTTGTTGGTCTTGGCTTGACAGACTGGAAAAGATCCTCAGCACTGCTGTCCTCACTGAGATCAGGAAACACCAGGCTCTTCTCCTTACGCCCTTCTGACAGGTGGGACGGGGTCTCCCCTGCCTTGACACTTGCTCCCTCCATGGACTGTGATCCTGTGCTCTTGGGAAAGATGTCCCCAGAATCAAACAGGTCAGCCTCACTTCCAGTCTGAGGCAGAGACTTTACAAAGAAGCTTCTGTCCACTGCAGATAAAACAGGACCACCTTCCCAAGGGGGGACCATGGCTTTCTCAGAGCTGGTGTCTCCACTGGCCATCCTTGGCTGCAGAAGAGGTTGGTGGCCGTTTGGTAAGCTACGACTACTGCTCAAGTGTGCAACAGGTCCTCTATCAACAGCTACGTCCTCAGCCTCACTGGACTCCTGGGCAGCCAGCCGCCGAGCAGCACGGGTCTGTGGTCTCCGCTTTCCTCTCACTTTAACACGACTCTGCAATAGCAAACACACACCCATACCATGATCTGATGGAAACCCGTTCAAGGCTAACAGCCAAGACTCTAATTCAAAATACTATAGTGCTATTTGGTTTACTTCAATTAAGATATCACCTAAAACAGTGGTTCCCAACCTTCCTAACACAACAATCCTTTAATACAGTTCCCTAAGACATGGTGACCCCAAAGTATAGAATTATTTCATTGCTACTTCATAACTATAGTTTTGCTAATTTTTTAAAAGATTTATTTATTATTATAAGTACACTGTAGCTGTCTTCAGACATACCAGCAGAGAGCATCAGATCTCATTACAGATGGTTGTGAGCCACCCTGTGGTTGCTGGGAATTGAACTCAGGACCTTCAAAAGAGTAGTCAGTGCTCTTACCTGCTGAGCCATCTTACCAGCCCAGTTTTGCTACTTTTATCTCAATGTAAATATCTAATATTCAGGATATCTGATATGTGACCCTGAAGGGAGTCACAACCCACAGATTGAGAACTACTGACCTAAAGGAAAAAAAGTTATTTACTATTTCTAAAGAAGCTAACAAGTTCCTATTACTCCAGGACTTAATCCTTCTTAACACTTTATTATTCTGTTTTCTAAGCTTTTATTTTAAATATATTTTAGTTCACGTGTATTGGTATTCTGCCTGTACCATGTGCAGGCAGTGCCCAAGGAGGCCAGAAAAAGGCATTGGATGTCCTAGAACTGAAGTGAAGTTGTGAGCCACCCTGTGGGTGCTGGAAATTGAAGCCCAGTTCTGAAGCAGACATCTCAACCCATCTGCACCACCTCCTACTCCTGTTTTGTAATCTTTTGAGAATAGCTTCCTGTAAAAAGTACAAGGTTGCTGGCACCTCAGCCAGCAGGTGTGCTGGGTTCTGTGACTCCAAACACAGGTCACAGATCTGGCACCTCCTCAGCCCTTAATTCAGAGTCAGCTACCTTACAAAAGAGAGGGGGTCTAGCGCCAATTTTATCAGGATCTAGGAGCAAGGGGAGATGAGGTGACAGAGAGGCAACTCAGAGAGAGACAGACAGACAGACAGACAGACAGAGGTGCTCTTCTCATCTAAGTCTACAAACACCCACTCCACTGTCAGACTTCATGTGTAAACTGCGGGTGAGCACGTGAACACTCCTCAAAAGAGGAATCTCTTAATAACAGGATTTAATATTTCTGATAATTTCCAAAATATAAAATCATGTTTTTGGACTACATAATTATGTTTGCTTGCTTCAAAGAAATATGATTTTAGGAGGCTTTGAGTGGTAAGGGTGGGAACCTGAGTTAGGGGGTAGAAATAACCAAGACACATTATATGCAATACATAAACTTGTCAAACAATAAAAAAAAAAAGATAATCTTTGTTTTTAAACCCACAAGTAGCTAATTTAAGCTTGTAAGCTAACAAAAAATAATAGGTTTTTCTTATTTTTTTAATATAGAGAAAATGTATCTGAAAACACTAAAAGTTAATTTATCATACAGGGATAGGTCACCCTGGGTCCTGCTGTCTACTTGAACACCTATTAAGACTTCAGAGAGAAGGGAGATCGGATAGGAAAAGGAAAGCTCACTAACAGGAAGAAAACTCCCGAGAGGACATCTGGAGTCCACAGGACACCCTCTGCATGGCTTCCCTTTTCCTAAGCAGGCGGGAACTGCGTGGGATCCCAGACAAGGCGGACCGAGCTATAGTAAGCAGGGAAACCATGGAACTGAGGTCTGTGTGGTGCTCTAGAGCATTCTGGGAGAAGCACCAGGGCCGGTGAACAGCAATGGGATATACCATGGGAATAGGGGTAGGAGGCCTGGTGACTGCACTTCAGGCTGCAAGGATTTAATAATCAGCAGAACAATTAGAACAAAAGTAGGCAACAGAAAATAAGGAGCACAATTAAGAAACTGAAGAGAGGTCAAAGGGAGGAAGATGAGATGGATCCTACAGGGGGCAGTAAAGTCAATTACATCAGCTGTGCAGACTGCTCTATAAAGAAGCAGCAGGGTTGGTCTGGTTAAAAGAAAAACAAACAAAAGACAGTTGATCACCTTGTTTGCACTGTGTAAGGTGTCTGCCTGGGCTGGAAGGTCGAAACTCACACCAGCCTCCTCACTCCCAGGAAGAGTGGGCACGCTTTCCAGGACGTGGCTCCTTCCAGGTTCAGATGAAGGAAAAGCTAATTCGGATGAAACGGGCTTTGTTCCTGGGATCTGCAGAGCCACTGGAGGCAGCAAAGCTGCCGGGTTAATTGCTAAATTTGCCTAAAGAAGAAAAATGGAACTCAGTATTTGTTCTTAACCCAGGAGCAGATTACCATTTCTATGACACAGAATATCTGTGTTGCACACAGTGTAGAAAACAAGAGAATATGAATGCAGAAAAATCACCTGATCCAGGCTCAGTGGGGCACATACTTGTGCCCATCACTGGGATCAAAAGACATTAAAGAGCAGCGCATAAGAAGCAACAACTAGGCAAGGGTGGAGGGTGTTGGCAGGGGAAGAGATGAGAGAATGCTTGGTAGCAGCTGAAAAAACTGAAAATCCACAAATTTTATAGATGCCACAGGCAGGCAATGAAGACTCCAGATCCAATATAATTACTTGTATTTTCCCGATGCGACTGGATGGCTCTCTGCTTTTAAGTGTAGTGAGACCTGAAGAATCCTGTGTGAAATTAAATTCAGTTAAAAATCCATTGAAGAAACAGGCAACAAACTGTCTCCTGGGTTACACTCACACCTGTAAGTGAACCTGACGGGGCAAGGCTGTCCCTATCTGCAGCTCCTTAGCTCTGCCCTGGAACCTCACAGCAGTCAGCTAGCTAGCAATTCTTCACTGATGCCTCCTCCAGCATGGAGGACAGAAGGCTGCCATTTGACAGAAACATGGAGTAAAGGGAGACACTGATGATGAGTTAGAATAGAATAGTAGATTTGTGAGAACATAACTTGAAGAGATATCCAATATGGAAAATGCCAAAAAGCACATGTGCTCTCCCACGACCCGATGCCCAAGTTCTAAACACAAAAGCATCTGTATTCCAGGTGAGTTAAGAGATTAACTGAGTGCCTCCTCTTCCAACCACAGTCATGGAAGCCTCAGTGCAATTCCCAGAGACAATTGGAATTGGTCTGGTTTCCTTTACGGAGAAGCCCCACATCACACAGAGAGGACTCCTAGGAGAGAGGGCATACACCAACTACCTTGGGGCACTTAGAAGGAACCAAGGAATCAGATGTCATTTGTATTAACTAGAATACAATTCTATTCCAAGAAAGTCTGGAGGGAGAAATGGAAACACTACTGAAAAGCAATTCTTTATCCCATCTTACATCAAATTGAAAACTGAATTTGGAATTTGGTCTAAACACAGTGATGATTAAATACAGAACAGGTTTCTCGAATGGAGAAAAGCGGGGATAAAAGAATACAGTGAAAGAGAGGGATGTCGGCTGCTGCTGCTTAGCCAGGAATTCTCAGTGACTGGCCCTATGCAATGGAACTGTCTCTACAGGCATGCAAGTAAGAGCTGGACTCCTCACGGAGAGCAGTTCTAACCTGTGCTGTTTCTGCTTTCCATGTGCTTTTTTCTTTGCTACCTTGAGTAGATTCAGGTTTCTGGTTCTTTAAAGAAACAGGGTGGTCTTTTTTCAGTGTTCCTTTTTTTTCTGGTACCTTCAAAAGAAAAAATACCAAAGTCAATCATTCATCTTCAAATTTTAAAAAATAACAAACAGAGGAGCCTGGCCTCTGGGCTCCATTCTAAAATGGGGGGGGGGGGGTAACTTAAACTAGAGTCCTTTCTGCAATTAAGAGGATAACATTATCCCTAGTACGGCAGGGGAAAAATACACTCAGACATAAAGGTTTGCATCTGAAGGACATAAAATATAGGTCCTTCAATAAACTCTTCAAAATCAAAGAAAACTGTACCACAATTGAAGAATCTGGTTTAGTTAGTGTTATGAACTGGGAGTCACATGATTCATATATATATGCTGCTCTATATATGACCTGTTACTTGTTTACTGAGAAGCCTTACAATTCTCTGCAATTTTCTCTCTGAAAACTGGACTCCCTATACTTCCTGAGCCCAAGATTAAAATGCCAGTACCACAGGTTGAGTCTTGGCAGAGCTGAAGAGATCATCATCTTCATCATCACCGAAGAGGCTCCCACCAGTCGGCACTGACAACTGAAAGACATTACACTCAGATTCCACACCCAGAAGTCAGTCACTTCACATACAGCTAGGTGAGCCGCACAATCTCTAACACAGAGGGGATCAGTGGGAACTAACCCTGGTTTTTTTGGTGCCAGCAAAAAGATCAACATCTGGGTCATTGTCCTTTTGCAGCTTGTGGCTGAAAAGCAGCTCCTCATCCTGGAAGACTCCTGTGCTCTTAGGGCGGCTATCAGTTTTGAGACCCTGGGTAAAAGACAAGATCAAAAATGAATACAACAAAGATGTCCCCTGGTAAAAGTTTGACCACAGCCTATGTGCCAAACAGCAGGAAAAAGACATTCATACAACAGATATTATATAGCTTCCCAAAACAATGATAGTAAATGAATTATCAAAAGTGGTGGTGAATAAACTTGTAAACTCAGATACTATGCATACTCTTTGAACCTGCACACAGCAGCTGAGCTTTTTACCTTCTCCTCACCCATGCCCAAAATGAAGCCCAGTCCTTACCCATTAGCTTCCTAAGGACTGAAAAAGAAGCCTCCTGGGGGGGGGGAGCAAACCACCTCAAAGAATTATTCTTTTCTTTGAGGAAGAATAATGCAAAGATCACGATGAATGATTTATTTGGCTTGATATGAAAGGGAGGAGGGCTGTGGAGATGCTCAGTGGCCAGTGTCTGCTGAGCATGTGTATGTTTGCTGTGCATGTGTAAGGACTAGGTCCCAGCATGCCATCACCCACAGAACAAACTTGGGTGTACACATCCAGAGCCCCAGTACTGGCAATCTACAGGGCTCACAACCTAAGGTTTTTTTTTTTAATTAGTTACAATAAAAGTCATTTTTTCAACATACCCAGTTATAAAACCATGATAATCTAAAACTCTACCCATGTATCTCACTCACCCCTCAAAAAAGCCAGTCAATGGTCATGTCTCTGTCTGCCCTCTACTCTCAGCCCCAAGCAACTATTAATCAGCTTTCTGTCTTCACTTGAGTAGTGTGCACACAACGCACGTGTGGGGAGAAACCCAGGCCACGATCAGTTGTCTTTACTCACTGCCCACCTTCGGAGAGGGCCTCGCACTGAACCTAGAGCCACAATTTGGTAAGAAGGGCAGGCTGGCCAGTCTGTGAGGGACAGTCCTCTCCTTCCGTTTTCACAGTTCTGAGGACAGAGCTCAGGTCCTCAGACTTGTGCGGCAAGCACCTGCTCTCAGTACGTCCTCTCTCGGCCCATGGTCTGTCGATACTTTTGCATGTGTAAGTCTTGCAATGCTTTCAGTTAAGTATTCCTAAGTATTTTAATTTTTTGTTGATGCTATAAATGGGATTTCTTACGTTTATTTTCAGATAAGACTATATAAAGCTATAATCTATTAATATCTATCCTGTGGTGCTGCTTAGATATTCTGTAGTTTTAAAGTTCCCTGTTCACTCCCTGACAGAACCAGCTTCTAGCATAGACACCCCACCGAGAGCCTCCCGGACAAGGCTGGTGAGATAGCAAGAGTGGGCGATCTTGTCTCACGTGATCGAGGGAAAACTTTCTGTGTTCAGCCTTCAGCATGCCACCTGTGGGCTCCAAAGACTCTCTGACCAAACTGAGGGTGCTTCCTTCTACATTTAATGTGGTGACTGATTTCCAATGCTTTTAATTATGAAGTGACTTGGACTTTTTAAAATATCTTTTCTGTATCTATCACGATGACAATGTGCTTTTTATCCTGCATTTTATTAATACAATATATTACACGGACTGATTTCAAAATCAACTACCCTTGTATTCTTAGGAGAAAGCCCCCTTCTGCTGTATCATACTCTTACTTTCCTAAATTAGGTTTACTAGGACTGTTCAAATATTTTATCATCTACTTTCAGAAAAGACTAGTCTGTAGTTTTAATACATATCTGGTCTTCAGGCTAGAGTGGTTAAGAGCACTGGCGGCCCTGCCAGACGACACAGATTTGATTCCCAGCACCCACATGGTGACTTAGAACCATCTGCACCTCCAGTGCCAGATGAGCCAATGCCCCTTCTGGCTTCTATGGGCACTGGGTACCCATGTGATGCACAGACATACATGTAGGCAAAATACTCATACACATAAAATAAAAATTTTAAAAAGATGTATCCATCTAGTTTGGGTTCAAAGCAATATCAGCCTCAGAGCAAGGCCACTATTTGCCTCAATGACCTCTATTGAAGTATGTATGCAGTGTTTGCCGTTCTAGATCTGGGTTACCACACTTAGTATGCTACTGCCCAGCTCCATCCATGCCATTCAGACTTTATGATGTTATTTTTTGTTACAATTGAATGGTATTCCATTGTGTGTGTGTGTGTGTGTGTGTGTGTGTGTGTGTGTACCACATTTTCATGGTTCAGTAATGAGCTGAAGGACATTTAGGTTGTTTCCATTTTTTGGCTATTGGGAATGGAGCAGCAATGACTACGGCTGAGCAGCATCAGTGGATAAGAAGTCAAGTCCTTGGACGTACACCCTCCAGGGAATGCTGTAGCTAGAGCCTATGATAGAGCTACTTTGAGTGTTTTGGAAATTCTCCACCCTCACTCCCAGAACAGCTGCAGCAATGTGCAGTCCCACCAACAGTGACGAGGGCTCCACCCCCCATTCTGCTCTAGCTTTGGCTGTCCGTTGTTTGCTTGATCTTAACCATTCTGACTTGGGTAAGGCGAACTCTCAAAAGAAGTGAGGAAAATACAGAGGGAGCTTAAGGAATGAGGAAGGAGAGTAAACATCATAAAAGATGTTTGAAAAGCCACAGGCAAGTACAGAATTTTAAAAAGGTTACTAAAAAATACATATTTATACATGTATCTATGTATACATAATTTAAATGGAGTTATATGCATGGTGTGAACAGTGTTCCCTGCAAAAGTCAGAAATCATCTAAGAAAAGCCTGGGTTCCAGGCACAGGAAGCATCCCTTCACACTGTTGGCTGGAGAGGGGGATCCCAAGAGACACCCCGAACCATATAGGTCACTGCCATTGTCCTTGATTGTCTCCAAGAGCTTGAAGGTGAAAAGGATCCTGCTGCTGGAGTCACCATACACTGCACCACACACTACTTAGAGCAACTGAGCTGGAACTGACCTGCAAGTCTCCTTCCCCAATGACTACCTCTCACACTACTGACAGGAGCTATGCGAGCTGCTAAGGGATAATCAATAGTCCCACCTAGTTGGAAAGCCTACAAACACAATGATGGGCCAGCAAGACCTCCCAATCTGTGTCCTAGTGGCACGTTTGCTCTGGCTGTAACCAAAAGCTGTCTAACTGGACTGAAGGCTCACTCGGTACGAGGAAATACATGCCTAGCACTGCAACCCCAGCCCTATACCTGTGGCTAGATCCTAGGAGAAAACCTATTCTAAATATTCCCCTTGTGCCTACAGAGGGTGTCGCTCTCACCTCTCATCAAGGAAGCATCTTCCTGCAGCAGAGACCATCACAGAGATCCAAGACCACCAGCAAATGACCAACTACAAGAAAACCCATATGCCCTGCAAATCTAATAGTTTTCATACAGCCCTTCAGAGGAAGGCTGAGACCTGGTAAAAGGCCCTTCTACCACTAGTATTTCTAACCTGAATGCTAGCCTTGCAGAAGTATACACGTTTCCTAACTCCCATTGCCTGCTCCGCACTTTCATAAACAGCCAAGTTTCTCAGGAGCAAAAAGATCTGGACATCTCGAAAGCAAGTGAGACCGAGGGGCAAGCTACTGACTTATTCCCAAACACCTGGCTGGAGAGGATGCTTTATGCCTTCCCTGACAGCTAGGACTTCCTCAGCACCTCAGGCCAGCACCAGCACCTGCTCGAAGGGAACTCTCATGTCACCTGCACCTTGCGCATGTCCTCTCTGCTCACCTTTTCCAGCCCATCTTGGGGTGCACAGGTGTTGCTTTCATCTTCTCCTTTGTCCTCGTCCTCATCGAACAAACTGAGGACAGTTTTGGTTCTACCCTTGGCTCCTTTGTCCAATGGAGATGAAGAAGAAAACAGATCAGAAGTCCCATCTGCCTCCTGATCAGATGCTGGTAAAAGTCCTTCCTACAAACAAAAGTAAGGATAAAATTAGTAACTATTAATTGAAATCCTACCATGGGCCTTCACAAGTTTGACAAGTAACTGTCTTGTTCACATGATGCAAAGCAACAGAGTTTACCACAGCACAGACTACCATGATGACAGAATGCTTCGGTCATCAAGAGGCTTCAACAGATAATCCACAGTTAAAGATAATGTTTCTAGTCATGTTAAGCCTGAGGCCCCTCTTCCTTCTACAAAGTGATAGGGCAGTTATAACCCTGATGTACACAGGTTGCTTTTTTACTAGAAAGAAAATTCTAAATTATAACATCAATAAGTATCAATAATTAGAAATGATCACCTAAATCCTAGTTTTAATATGTAAGTCCAAGAGGGAAATTTAACCAGAAAACTCATAATCTGTAGCCTTCCACTGTTCATGCACATACAATTTCTAACAGAACATTAAACATGCAAGATGAATCCATTCAATAGGATCACAATTCTGGAAGATACCACTGGTCAAAACAATCGCTATTGTATGCATCACTAAGAAAGAAAAGTGATTTCCAATTAATCATGCCATTAACTTCCCAACTTCCAAGTGGAGAAGCATGTTTCATTAAATACATGATAATATGTGAAGTCCTGCTTACCATGTAAAAGGCAATATGCCAGGGCTGATGACTAAAAACAGAAGCCAACAAACCTAATCCTCAGGAGTTCACACATGACTGAGGGGCAGGGCAGTGAGAGTAACTCAGGTCCACATGCAGCCACTCGGAGGAAAGAGCTGAGTGACTCGGGGACACAGAGTCTCACTGCAGAAGAAGGAGCCGCTGTGAGGAATGTGAATGAAATGCTCTTCACACAGGCCCTGGAGCAACTGAATCTGAGCAGCTGCACCTTCAGAGCACAGAGAGCAGGGAAACAAGTGGACATGGGGAAACATGCAGACAGCAACTGTCGACATGAGTCCCCAGCACACGCAGCATTAGCTGAAGGCCTCCAAAGAGACAACAAACCTCAGAGCAAAAAGTTAAAGTTCAGAAGAAAACCCATTACACTCTGCTCTGATTTAGTCAGCATCAACCAGAAAAGAGCGGCAACCTAACTTCCTGAATGTGATATAACTCAGAACGAGGGGTACAGAACGAGGAAGACAGGAGCTGCAGAGAGGCAATGAAGAAAACTTACAGAGCAAGTCACCGTGGAAATGAGAGGAGGAAAAGCACGCTGCAGACGGGCAAACACCTGATGGCACTGTGACCCAGCATGCACTGCAACCCGGCATGCACTGTGACCCCAGTGGCACTGAGATCCAGAATGCCAGTAAAGTAAACAGGAGATTTTCATCTTACAGTGTACAAGACTTCTGCTATGAATCTAAAGGAGGGTTCCCGGAACAGTATGAGCACGGGCTATTTTCTTACCATATTAAGTATTTTCTAGCTTTTCTACAAACACACTGACTTATGTAAAAGCATTCTCAGTATTTGGAATGTAGGCAACATGCATTTGTGTCCCGGTGGAGCGGAACAGCTCAGACGCAGCTCACCTTCCGTGCCACGCTGACCACATCAGCACGCCCCACTTCTGGGCACGCTCTTGCATCATCAACCTTCAGATCCACAGGTTTCACACCAGATGGTACCTCACTGTCCTCCTCATCGCTAAACAACGGCACCTTGGAGGTACTCTCTTTTTTCTACCAAAAGAAGATGGCATCGACAATGATTAAAAATATTATACCTGAAAAGCATGGTAATGTATAAAGCCAGCCAAAACCAGTCCTTACTTTATTTTATTCTTTTTTTTTAAAGATTTATTTGTTATATGTAAGTACACTGTAGCTGTCTTCAGACACACAAGAAGAGGGCATCAGATCTCATCACAGATGGTTGTGAGCCACCATGTGGTTGGTGGGATTTGAACTCAGGACCTGTGGGAGAGCAGTCAGTGCTCTTAACCGCTGAGCCATCTCTCAGCCCCCCTATTTTACTCTTTATCTACTTGTTATTTTATCTAAAAACAGCAAATACTACACGGCCAGGTACAGCATTTCATACAAAGTGTTTTGCTCCAGTTGTAAGAACTTCCGCTCAGCTCGTCAACTCCTCTCTAGAAGGCAGGCAGTTTGGAGCAGAGGAAACAGGTTATGTAACCAACCTGGATTACCCACCGCCCACAAGCTATGAGGCAGCAATGCCTAAGCAAGTCAGGAAGGCTGATGTGGGGAACTATGAAAGGACAGCACTAACTGTAACTGAAAATGTTACAAATGAAAACTGGGGTAAGAGGACTTTTAATTATCATCAGGAAGAGATCCTTAAAATGCAAAAATTATTCAACTTGAAATCAAAGCAAGTGGAAGTTCACTAAGAATGCAGATGACAGTAGGCAACACTTACAGGATTACAGGAAAACAAATGTAGACTGCAGTAAGCGTCCCCAGAGGCTCAGGTACCAGCTACGGGGCGATTCGAGGAGGCCCTGGCAACTGTAGGACACAGGGCACTGCTGAAGGAATATCACCGAGGCCGTGTCCTCGGCAGCTATGTTTTGCCTTCCCATACCCTGTCCCTCTAGCTGCGTCCTGTCCACCATGAACTGAGTAGCCTCCATTTCCATGATGTTCTCGACACAGGTCGAGAACCATCAGAACCAAGAACTAAGGACTGACCCTCTAAAATCATGAGACAAAATGACGCTTTCCTCGTTTATGTTGAATGTGTTATCATAGCAACTCCCAGCATGGGTTTTCAGATCTGACAAAACAGCATCTCTATGCACACAGCACAATTTTACAGGTATTTTCTGAGTGTAGAAAAATGAGTACCATTGTTGCAGAGGGAACAGATGTAGGAGGAGGGCCAAACAGAGAGCTACCACTATCAGCGTCATCTTCAAAGAGAAGGGAAGTTCTCTGAGTCTTCTTTTGGCTATAAACAAATAAAAGATCAAATCAGGAAAAATATAATTTAAAAACAAAAACACTCTGCTTTTTTGGCCACATCAACAGTGAATACTCCCCCCATTTGTTGACTTTGTATAGCATAAAGTTGGTGATTTGAAAAACCTTTGGATAGACATACTCTGCTCATACAGTCAGCAGCCTCTGCCCACCACTCTCACTTCATGAGCCGAGACCTGCTCATGAAGCCTGTCAGTCACTTCCCACACGCTGCAGCTGCACTAGCTCATAGATCTGAAAGGCAAACTGCACTCCTGATGGTCACAAACATAGAATTCTCCATCATTGTCTTCTCCAACAGAGAATAAACTAAGGACAGCTACGCCTGCTTTCAGCATGCCCAGGAAGGCAGCTGACAGACCACAGAGCCAGAGTTAGCTTTTGCACTGTAACCTTCTTTTCCACTCCTATCTTTGATTCAGAGCAGCTTTATTGAGGTGTAATTTACTTAATAAATTACACCTTTAAAATCATATTTCAAGAATCTTCAGCATTTTGAGAAGTGAACACTATCACCACAGTCTAACAAGGAACCTCCGCCCATCAGCAGTCAATGCCCCATTCCCTTCCTTCCTAAACCACCAGCCCACTTCCCCTCTCTGGATTGATCAGTTCTGGACATTTCCTATAAATAGAAGCATTCAATCTATGGTCATATGTGACTGGCTTTGTCAGTTAACATATTTTTCAGGCTCTTCAGGACCTACCATATATCAGCACTTTATCCCGTTATTGCTGAATTATAGCCCACTGTATGGGTCCACAATCTTTCATCTATTTATCAGCTGATGGGCACTCGGGTTGCTTTCTGGGTATTACGGATTAATACGACAGTAGACGTTCTTGCACAAATTTAACCTGAGCATGTTTCCATTTGTCTTAGCTGTATACCAAAGAGTTAAATTACTAGATCACACCATAGCGCGGGCTTAACACTGAAGAAATACCAAAACCATTTCCCAAAGTGTCCGCACCACTTTATATTCATCCACATCTTTGCAATGACCTTTCTGGGATCTGTTCAAATCTGTGACTAATTTTCTATACACAACATTTTATAGTAATGCAGAAAGCATTACTGAAAGCCAGGAACGGTGTGGCTGGCACCAAGCCCTAAAAATGGGACCTGTTTCAGGCCATCAGGTTCATGGCAACCTGTGTGGTAGGGCACACATGTACCAAGGATGCTCAGCTACAGTGGAGCTACAGGGGGTGGGGGAAGACATGCCTGTGCTCTAAGCTCCACGTTCTTCTTTCTCATGTCTGGATTATACAGGCTCTCAAAGAGAGGACTCACATGGACTCCTGACAGAAGCTGGCCAGGAGGGGCAAGAGTACCCCAGGAAAGAACAATAAAATAAGAGTGACGGATTTCCCTGAACCATGATGAATGCTGCCCAGGACCAGCTACTACACAAAGCATTTCACATTACAAGTGCATGAATATTCCAACAAGCCTATGAGAGATGAAAAATCTGAGGCCTAGAGAAGTTAGGGAACTTGCCCAAAGTTGTTCAGATGGGAACTACAGAGGCAGAATTTAAAACTGTACTAGTATTGTAGAAATTCTCTATTCTGGACTGGAGACCAAGGTGTCAAGTCTTGGGAGCCTAAAAGCAGCAACATTAATGTCTGAGGAGATGTGCCTCTTTCGAGAAATCTGAGGTACTTCGAATTTGAATCCATCTGTGAAGACCAGCAGCTACTGCACAGAACTTCAACATTCATGGACTGCCTGCTTATTCTACCACCGTTCAGCTGAGCTCTGGTGATCATTTACGACTGGCAACTCTCCAGAGGAAACGGTTAAATGTGAGAGTTACTCTGAACACACAGCTACCCAGTAGCACACAGAGCATGCCCTATCACTCTCCACGAGCCACCAGCTTCAGCTCAGTCACCTAGACCAGAAGGCATGATCAGTACCTGCTGGGAGTTTACTACTCCGAATATCATGTTTTTCAACATTTTCAGGATTTCTATCAAAGTAACAAACTTTTAAGTAACTTTTTTTAGGTTATACCTAACAGGGAGGGGAAGACATAAAAGATAACAATATCATTCTTAAATCCCTTAGAGAAAAAAACTGTTTCAAGATTAAGAAAATATCAGAAATAAAAATCAAGGCAACGTTTCCCAAGGCCTTCCCACGGATCTCTCTCTCTCTTTCTCTCCCTCCCTCCCTCCCCCCCTCCGTGTGTGTGTGTGTGTGTGTGTGTGTGTGTGTGTGTGTGTCAATAAGGTATCAACCACTGCAACAGAAAATTCTGTCTCACACCCAAAACCTTTCCCGGAGATTGTAAACATCTCACCTGTCCTTCGCAATAGCAAACAGATCAGCTTCATCATCATCATCCTCAAATAGATTGGTCTTTTTCACAGCCTTCGCTTCTTGGCCTTGGGTGGTCCCCGAGTCCCACAGCTCTCCTTTGGACTTATAGTCAGACGCTAACTTGGACTGTGAATTGGCAATACTCCACTGGTCCTTAAGACACAAATCATGTATTAAAAATCTACACAGCAGTGGGAAAAAAGATTTACTACATAAACATGAGGACTTGAGTTCAGATCCCCAGATCTTAATGTTTAAAAGATCCAGATACAGCCACACACAGCAGTATCCCCAGCACTGGGGGGCATAGGTGGATCCCAGGAGCACTCACTGGCCTAGCCAAACCACACACAAACATTAGCAAGGTCCCCTCCACTAAACATACATACATTCATGCCCCCTTCCTCCCTCCCTTCGTCTTTCCCTCCCCCCCCAGTCTGTCTCTGTCTCTGTCTCTCTCTCTCACACACACACACACATACACACACACACACACACACACACACACACACACACACACATCCTCATCTCCTCAAAAAAGTTGGTCTTTTTCACAGCTTTGCTTCTTGGCCTTGAGGAGTCCTCAAGTACAGGGTTCTGCCAGCCACCAGCCCAGCTCTGGTATGTGAAGGAACTGGAGCATGGTTAGTGGCAGAGACATACATTTTCTAGTACTAATTTAAATATGGAATATGACAAGCAAAATTAGCTTATATCTGTTAAGTTACAATCAAACTAAAAGTCAAGCATTCAAAGAAAAGTCACGTCTTAAATTTCTTTCTTTCTTGAGAGAGAGAGAGAGAGAGAGAGAGAGAGAGAGATATCCATGGGAAGACCTTGGGTAGTGCCCTCTCAGCTGGTGACCTGGGCTCTGTAAGAAAGCAGGCTACGTGAGCCATGTGGCGCGAACTCCTCACTGCACCCTCACTAGCATCCACCTCAGCTCCTGCCCTGACCTACCTCAATGACAGACTGTAGCATGTAACTGAGCTGGAATATCCCCTTTCCTTTCCAAGCTGCTTTTTGTTCATGGTGTTTGATCAAACCAACAGAAGCCCTAAGACAAGACACTGGGCAAGCACTTTACCAACTGTGCTGCAACCCAACTCTTTTAAAAGGTTTTCATTTTTTTTTATTATTGTATTATTTCCCTATACTGGACACAGAACCAGGGTCTTGCTCTTGCTGGATATGCAATGGACACTAAGTTACATTCCTAGTGCCAGGAAGACCTTTAAAAGTCGGGTCCCTAAATTTTATTATGTTGATTGTTTCTTAGCCTTGTAAGATTAAATATAACTCTAAATCTTATCTGGATTTATGGTCTTCTGCTCAGCTAAATCTGAATAATAATTAAGCTACTATTGATTTTGCTGAACCCTATCCAATTCACATATTCACTTCCTTATAGAAAAGGAGCTGAATTTGCACAGGTCACTGCAAGTGTATCTACTGCAGTACAGCTTAATGACACAACGCAGTCCTTAAGAAGATAATACACAGTACATGGGGCCCTGGACACTCAAAGTATAGCTTGGCAGCGAAGACAAGCCCTCTAACCTTCTTGCCTTTTCCCTAATAGTAAACCAAGAGAGGATGCCATGGTCCTCTACTGTGAAGCAAGACCAATGGTGCCCTCCCTGTTCCTACAAAAAAGTGGCCCCTCTGCTGAAGACACAGGCCAAAGCCTGCACGAGCAGAGTCTGCTGAGCTCCATCGGCTTCCCACTGCAGACCCCGCTCCGGTCCTATCATGCTTCTCCCAAACTCTTTGTTCTTTGTCATACTTAGCAAAACATACCCACAGGTTCCTCATCACACTAAATGTACCTTAGATGTGAATGCTTTTTCTTTGCTATCTTTGGATACAGAGTTTCAGCCATAACCCTATGGTGGTAGCCATATTAACTCTATTTTGAACATATTAATGTTTAACACATTACTTAAACACTTTTTATATTAAAAGATATAGTGTTAGAGGATTTCTGAGTTCCAGGCCAGCCTGGTCTACACAGTGAGTTCCAGGACAGTCAGGGCTACACAGAGAAACCCTGTCTCGAAAAGCCAAAAACAAAAAACAAAAAAAGAAGAAGATAAAGTGTTGCAAACACCATCTCTCTATGACTAAGCCCCAGTGAGTACAGAACAGTAAGCGAACTCGTTTAGAACAGCTCTAACTCAGTCTTCATTTGCATCAGGACCTTGTGTGTGGGCAAGCCTTAACCTACCTCCTCATCACTGCTGAACAAGGCAGAAGTCTTCTTTGGGGGCTCTGAAGGCTTTGCTTTCTCTTGACTCTGAGGTTGTAGAGATGAAGTCTGCTTCTTAGCTGCTGCACTGCCAAAAAGATTGTCCTAAAAGGACAAATGGCAGGAAAGTACAGAACATGTCAACAATTCACACACTTGAAACCCAAGCAAGACATTCTCCCCTATGAAGTCATTCTCCCACGAGGAGCAGAGTATAATGTGTGTTGGGAACAGTCAAAAAACACCTGCATATCTCAGTCTACAACCTCTTCAAGTTATAAGCACTATCCACAAAAGAAAAACAAGATTACCATGGAGTTCTTTTCATCATGAAAGAAAGAAAGAAAGAAAGAAAGAAAGAAAGAAAGAAAGAAGAGAAGAGAAGAGAAGAGAAGAGAAGAGAAAAGAAAAGAAAAGAAAAGAAAAGAAAAGAAAAGAAAAGAAAAGAAAAGAAAAGAAAAGAAAAATTTAGGGCTGGAGTGATAGCTCAGGGCAGAGGCCCTGAGTTCAATTCCCAGAAACCACATGGTGGCTCACAACCATCTGTAATGGGATCCTATGCCCTCTTCTGCTGTGCAAGAATATATGTAAGCAAAACACTATACACATAGTAAATAGACAAATCTTTTTTGAAATTTCAATTATTATTTTGTATGTGTGTATGGGTATGTGAGTGGGGGAAAGTGCATGTATATCGGTTGGAGGACAACCTTCAGGAGTTAGCACAAAACCTGAGCCAGAGCGTGAGGGAGCCAAGGACAGCCAGGACGGTGGAAACACCGGGAGGTGCGCCTTCTCAGTCCACCTGCGGGCATGAGAGCCGCGGTAGCAGCCAACAATCAAACATCTCTCTCAAAGAATTAGATATTGCATTAATGACTAAAAGGAGTTTTTACAACTAAGAAAGCTGGAAAAAGAAGGTATTGTTTATAATTAATTTATAATAAAGAATATAAAGATATGGAACAGTTTACTAAATAAAACCTCTAGCATTCTAAGGAAATTCAGTGACATTTATAAATACTCTTAAAGTCTCTACTATGTAGCGACTGTGGCTTTATGCACCTTTGATCACAGAATTCATGAAGCCAAGGGAGGAAGACTATACACTTGAAGCCAGCTTGGGCTGTGCTGCATGGTCAGTTACAAAACATCTGGACTACCTGAGAGATCCTGCTACCATACCCCGCTCCACCCCAAATTCTATTTACCCACTTCCATTAAGGTAATTGAACAAAACCATCAGAGGGCCCGAGTTCAGTTTATGATGCAAAACTGTTAGCGGTACATCCTGCAGCAGCCCTGAGCCAGCAACAGTCCTGGAGGGCTGTAAGCAGAGCCGGGGTGGGGGGAAAGGCCACAAGAAGAACAAGCTGTAGCCTGGGGTGCGGGGGACAGGACACAGGGACACAGGAGTGACAGTAGCTGTCCTTCACCTCATACCTTGACTTGTTCAGTGGCTACAAGGAATCTACTGATTAAAGCACGGGAGATGGAGGTGCACAGCTATCTGTAGAAATTCAGGATTTGCAACAATGGAGCTGAGTGTGGACCATCAGGCACATGGATCACCACTGCACAGTGCTACATAAAGATCAATCTGTATCCTTTTACCGCTCACTGTTCCTTACCACCCCACCACTCCATATACCCAGAGCGAGAAGAAATGTAAACCTAAAACAGGGCTGCCTCCTCTCTCCTACTGCCACTTTAAACAACATATTCTCATAGATTATTGGGTATAAGAGATCTACCCTGTGAGTGGTGTGTGTGTGTGTGTGTGTGTGTGTGTGTGTGTACACAAGATTTTAACGTCTTCCTAATTGTAGTACTGGAAAAACTTGGAAGTCATCAATGTGAACAGATGTCAGTAACCCAGAACCTTCAGTCACTCATTTCTACTGTATGCCACTCTGGTAATAAAGCTATCTAAAACAAACTTCTAGGTTAATTATCTGGTGTTGCAATAACAACGTTTACCTCTTCATCTTCATCACCAAAAAGAGAGACTGCGGTTGGGGGCTGACTGGACAGAAGTGACGTGCTTTTGGGCTTACTTGAACTTTTAGAAGAAAACAAATCCTGTTGAATCAAAATCAAAGCTGCTGGTTAGCCAGGTCTACCAGCTTTAATGTATAATAAGTATAAAACACTAGAACACGGTGGCTTTGCGTGTCTAGATTTGATACCTCAGTATGTACTTGGTATGTATGGTACAAGGAGAAACAGAGCAGGCAGTCTCTTGTAGACTGCAAGCCAATCATATTCCCACCCAAAGGAATTTTTATTCTACCACAAAATGGTCTAGATTTGCAAAGGGCTAGGCCAACGATGGCTCTATTGTTATGATCTCACTCCCCAGAGAATACATTACATCTTTTAAATAAATACAAATTAGATTCCTATTTTTAAAGGCTTGTGCTTGGAAGTTAACTCACTAGTAGCATATGTGCCGACAGTGTCTACTATTCTACTTTAACTATTAGTATGAAACCTGCAAAGGACCCGCCAGGCTCTGAAGGTGTCCTCAACATTGGATGGACTGTCAGCCCAGAGTGCAAGAACACTCTGCAAACTGAGCTGCATGAACTAGAAACAGAAAGTAGGACAGCCTGTCCCCTGGGCAGAGAGACCTCAATACAAGAGCCAGATAATTAAACAAGACAAGAACATTTTCCATGACCTCTTTGGACACTATCTTTTTATTATATAATCAGTGCCTACCACTCATCAGATACAAACCTAATGAGTTTACTGGCCTACAGAGAATTCTTAGCATACTAGTTTATATGGATATAGAAAATGTAGTACAATTATACAATGGATTACTACTCAGCTATTAAAAACAATGAATTCATTAAATTCTTAGGCAAATGGATAGAACTAGAAAATATCCTGTATGAGGTAACCCAATCACAAAAGAACACATAGTATGCACTCACTGGTAAGTGCATATTAGCCCAAAAGCTCAGAATACCCAAGATACAATTCACAGACCACATGAATCTCAAGAAGAAAGAAGATCAAAGTGTGGATGCTTCTGTCCTTCTTAGAAGGGGGAATAAAATACTCACAGAAGGAAATATGAGACAAAGACAGAGACTGAAGGAAAGGCCATCCAGAGACTGTCCCACCTGGGGATCCATCCCACATACAGACACCAAACCCAGACACTATTGTGGATGCCAAGAAGTGCTTGTTGACAGGAGCCTGATATAGCTGTCTCCTGAGAGACTCTGCCAGAGACTGACAAATACAGAGGCAGATGGTTGCAGCCAACCATTGGACTGAGCACAGGATCCCCAAAGGAGGAGTTAGAGAAAAGACTGAAGAAGCTGAAGGGGTTTGCAACCCCATAGGACGAACAACAATATGAACCAACCAGTACCCTCAGAGCTCCCAGAGACTAAACCACCAACCAAAGAGTACACATGGAGGGACCATGGCTCCAGCTGTATATATAGCAGAGGATGGCCTTGTCCGCCATCAATAGAAGAGGCCCTAGGTCCTGTGAAGGCTTGATGCCCCAGTGTAGGGGAATGCCAGGGCAGGGAGGGAGGACAGGATGGGTGGGTGGGTGGGGTAGCACCCTCATAGAAGCAGGGGGATGGGGGAGGGGATAGGAGGCTTCAGGAGGGTAAGGGGATAACATTTGAAATGTAAATAAAGAAAATATCCAATAAAAGAATATCTTTTAAAAAAAGAGTGCCAAAGTAATTCTACTAAAGAACAAAAAATGATTTCTATATTGTAATTTTGGACCTTCCTTGGAGGTAGAGGGGACGCACATTCGTGTGTTCTCGTTCGTTCGTTCTCTCTCTCTCTCTCTCTCTCTCTCTCTCTCTCTCTCTCCAATTAGTTACCCCAATATGCCCCCAATTTAGTAAACACAAGTTACTGATATTAAATCTACAGATGAACATCCAGAAATAAGAAAGAATTCCATACCTCAGAGTCTTCTTCATCTGAAAACAAACCTTTCTGAGTCTTTGTTTCTGACACAAGCTTCAGATTTTTGCTAGAAGGTAAGGTGATCTAGTTGGATCCCCACCAAAAAAAAAAAAAAAGAAAAGAAAAGAAAAGAAAAGAAAAGAAAAGAAAACATACTATTAGCAAGTAGGAGACATGGAAACAAGCTGATTTCAGAAAATTTTCCCAGACTCTACTCTGAGAAGGCACCAAGCCAAGTACCAAGGGACTAAACATGCCCTGGACCTTCATCTGTATAAACTTTACACCAAGACTCTGTACAGAATTACCATGACAAAGAACTTAAACACTGGTGTAAATTAGTGAACAGAGAAGAAACAGTGTCACTAGAAAATAAGTTTCTCACATTTTCCCAAATAGTGAGATGGTGCAAACAAGATAAAGCACAGGGCACAGCTTGTGTACACGGAACATGCACTGTCACATGGGGCACAGCTTGTGTACACGGAACATGCACTGTCACACGAGGCACACCTGTGTACATGGAGCATGCACTGTCACATAGGGCACAGCTATGTACATGGAAAATGTACTGTCACATGGGGCACATCTGTATACACAGAGCATGCACTGTCACATGCAGCACATCTGTGTACATGGAGCATGCAGTGTCACATGGGACATATCTGTACATGGAGCATGCAGTGTCACATGGGTCACAACTTGTGTACATGGAACATGTAATATCACACAGACACTTAAGGAACAGACAAAAAGCAAGCTGGTTGAGGGACGAAGATGATCTTGAATGCTGTCACTGTGGTAGTTGTGAGGGTTAAATGAGGATGTGACACAGTGGCATCTGTGATGGCTACTCTTGTCAACTTGACTACATCTGGAATTAACTAAAACCAAGTGGCAGGGCACACCTGTGAAAGACCTTTTTCCAATCTGGCTCTTTTGGAGAAGGAAGACATCTTTAATCTAGACTTTCTGAGATAGGAAAATCCACTTCTGACTTGGTCTACGCCTTCTGCTGGCAGCCTAGATAAAGGACGTGGAAGGAAGCTTGCTCTCGCCGCCTGCTCTGGCTCCCTAGCGAGTCCGCTCCTTCACTAGCACTGGAGCCTACTTCTTTAGGAGGCTAGTGTATACTGAAGACCAGCTGAGATGTAGCCTGGCAGACTGAGCTACTACTGGATTCTTGGACTTTCAACTGGTAGACAGATATTGTTGAACTAGCTGGATCACAGCCTGTAAGCCATTCTAGAAAATTCCCTTTCTAAATAAATTCCCTAATAAATTCCCTTATATGTATGTATGTATACATACATACATACATACATACACACACACTAAAGAAAGAGAAACCTATATAGGACATCTGTAGGATAAGCTGTCCCACAGGGGAAAAAAAAACAAAATATAGACTATGTATAAAGTTATTTTAAATCAGTATTATATTGGGTATGATTTTATTAAAGAAATTTTATGCGAAACTGGAGCCTCATGAATGCAGACTACCATGAGACTCTTCTAGAGTCACTGCCAACCCCTGGCATCAGCAATGAAACCGTATTCCAAGAGCTGCCCAATAAAGCATGTAGGGTGGTAAGCATCACGACGACTACACACCCGTGCAAATCGTTCTCAAAACAGGATGCTTACTCGAAGACAAACATGTATTGGCAAACCCTCACCAACCTCACAAATCTGATTAGAAGTTATTTGGAGTTTTATTGTCTTTCAATTTTACGTTCAATGTTCTTAACATAACTGTAGCTGCTATTCTTGACTGCCAACCTGGCACATGTGGGAAGTGGGAACCTCAGCTGAAGAACTGCTTCCATCGGACTGGCCGGTGGGCTGTCTGCCAGGGACTTTCTTGGTTACTAACTGTGCAGTGCCACCTCTGGACAGGTGGGCCTGGGCTGTGTAAGAAAGGCAGCTGAGCAAGCCAGCAAAAAACTGAAGTCAGTCAGCAGTATCCTTCCACTGCCTCCTCCTTGAGGTCTTCTCTTGGTTTCCCTCAAGGACAGACTGCAATCTGTAAAATAACCCTTTCCCTCCCCTAAACTTCTTTGGCCAGTGTTTATCACAGCAACAGAAAGCAAACCAGGACAGCAAACATGAAAGAGAACGCTGCATCCCTCTGAGATCCAGGCAAAGGGCTACCGTGAGCTGCCCAGGCCGATATCCCTCAATCCCCCTCTACTCACCGTCTTATCTGCCTGTGTTTTGTTTTCATCTGTCTGACTCACAGAAGCTGCTGGCAAAGCTGATGCTTTTTCTTTAAACAGATCTCCTTCCTCATCATCAAAGAGAATGGCAGTGGACTTGACTTTGTCTTAAAAAAGAAACCAGAGTATAAAAATTACACCAAGGTCAAAATACACACACACAAACACACACAAACACACACACACACACACACACACACACACTTCTTCTCTTCCAAAGATAAATATAGAAGGCGTCAGCGTGGTATTTCTTGCTTATTTACAGAGAACTATAAAGTACAGGGAGCCCTGCTCGCCCTTTAGTACCGCTTCCTTTCTTTGTCCCTGCAGTTCTGAGGGCTGACCCGGGAGGGCGACATGCCAGTCAAGTGCTCTGCCACAGAGCTACTCTCCCTGGTTCCATCGCCCTGGTACTCAGAGAGCAACAGCAGTTCAGATAAAGCAAAAGACACTAACCATATGACTGAACCTTCTCCAAACAGAAGACTCCTATGCTAAGTATATCCATATGGGATTAAAGATCACTTTAAGGAGGCAAAAGTCATTAACTGTAGGATGGAGATGTGAAGGGTGACTCCTGCTTTCATTAAAAACCAAACTATACAGAAGTAGATGAAACCAAATGCTGGAGTTCCCTCATCCCCACCACCAACCCAGACAAGACAGGCAGAAGAGCCTGGCATTACACTTCTAAATCTTACCTTATGTTTATGTCAGCCTATAAGACTATAAGTCTTATAAATTCCATAAGACTATAAATTTTGAATAATCTGAGTAAAATGACTTACCATTTGTGTTTTCCATTTAATGTACAATGGAAATATTCCAGGGTGAAAAAGTAAATGCCTCATTCTTCTTACAAGATTTCTATTTACTTATTTGTGTGGCTGCATGTGTGTTGGCTCGGGTTTAAGGGTGGGTGTGAGCATCTGTGCACGGACACTGAGGTCAGAGTGTCCGGTGTCCTAGCACTCTCTACCTATTCCTTTGAGACAGGGTCTTTCCCTGAACTTGGGGCTTGTGTTTCCCCTCCAAGCCTCCAAGCCAAACAACCCCAGTGATCCTGTCTCTGCCCTTTTACAGAGCCGGGTCTGGCATCGGTCCCCAGGACTTGTAGAAAGCACTCATAACACCTGAGCCATCCTCCAGTGGTTCATTCTTTTCAAAATTTTACAAAGACCCACTAAACAGAAAGGCCACAGCTTTCCTGACTCAGAAACCCCAAGTATTTCCCCACTTTTCCCCCCCAAGTGTAGCCACATCAGAGAGTAAAAGCACAGGAAGGACTTCAGCGTGGACCTTAGAGGAGGGAGATCTCTGGGGAGAAGCATGCCAAAAATGCTGGGGGTGGGGAGGACGTGCCAAAGCAAAGGCTCATCTGAGCTCTGGCAGAGAACAGAGAAGCTGGGAACGAAGCAACCAGCACGCAATGCTCTGCTCACGTAATTACTCAGCGCTGCTAGGAGGAAATATGACTACATTTCTGTCTGTAATTTGAAAGGCAGAAACAGAAGCTTCAAGAAAAGAATACAGAAGAAATTCAGCTCCCTATTAAAGAAGATAACTTCAGTAATTAATTCCCAAAGCAGAAAAGACTGGCCTATGAAGGACCCCCAAGGCTATAGCACAATTTAAGCATAGACAAGACAATGGCAGCAGTGTTCAGTAAGGCAAGAGACACTGAATGTGAAGAACTGTGCCCCCTTAAGTTTAATTTTCTTCTCTAAGTTCCCAAAATTAGCTTGAAAGTGGTACCAGTCTTGGAAGGCTTGCTAGAAGATGGCATAAAAAAGTTGTTATCTCCATCACTGTCGTTATCATCATCATCAAAGAGGCTGGCAGGAGTTGGCAACTGTGGGCTCTTCCCTGGGGTGGTCGGCTCATGTTTCTGGAGCTCCTTCAGTGATGGGCCAGAGGCGGACCCAGACGCATCGGCATACCCTGACGATGGGAGGACAATCAGAGCTATGATCCAATGGGAGTCTCCCGACAGCACTCTCCAGTTAGGTTCACCCACAAAACACTGAGGAAATGAAATAACCTTTGTGCTAGTGCTGGAGAGCTAAACGGCAGTGCAGGGCTGCCTGGCCCTCAGGGAACTGCACTGACCCCCCCCTCCACCCTGGCTGTCTGTCAAACTCTCCCCTTCTTTCCTCTTTTCTCCTTTCCCCGACACCTGCAGCCCTCTGCAGTGTTGGAAAGGAAAGCAGAGCCATGCACATACTAAACGCGTGCTAAGCCGCTCTGTCACATCCCCAGCCTCAAAGCCTCTGCATTCATACAGAATGTGAGCTCAGAGCATCAGTAAATACGCCGTAGTTATAAACACTCCAATGCCCTCCAGAGATCCTGGGTACCCATCCCCAATCCCTAGCCACTCCTTATAAAATGACAAAATGGATTTATACAGTTCTTAAGAAACAACACTGGGATGATGGCTCAGCGAGTAAGTGTTCTGAAACACGACGATCTCAGTTCAAATCCTCAGAGCTCAAAAAAAAAAAAAAAAAAGCAGAGTGTGGCTGGTACCTGTGCCTATAACCCTGCGCTGGCACAGGCTGGGGAGGTGGTACCTGTGCCTATAACCCAGCGCTCACATGGGCTGGGGAAGCTGTACCTGTGCCTATAACCCAGCGCTAGCACGGGCTGGGGAGGCTCTCTGGAGCTTCCTGGCCACCAGCCTAGTTCCAGGTTCAGTGCAACTCCCTGCCTCAAGGGAATATGGCAGAGTGCTAGAGCTTTGTCATCTTCCCTCTGCACACACCGGCACATGTGCACACAATTCACACACAGCTTCCCTCAAAGAGAAGAGAGAGACAGAGAGACAGAGAGAGAATAAAACCTGTTACCTAAAAGTACAGAAACAGCCCCTGCTGGGATTTTCTTTCCAGGTTTAGGGGACGGAAGTGATTCTAGAATAAGAAAGAAAAGTCAATCATTTCACCAGATTTGCTGAACATGGCAATCACAAGACTTAAACGGAGGCAGGAGGATGGACATGTATCAAGAACAGCTCAGGGCTACATGCTAAGCACCAGACCAACCATGACTACATAGCAAAACTGTCAAAAAGAAAAAGAACGCACCCCTTCTCTGAGGCAGTTTGTTCCTAAGTAAGTCTTTTAAAAATTATTATGTTTTTATTTTTACTGAAATCAGCAGCTTTTTCCTTAGGATTAACACAGTCTAAACTATGACTCCCGTGGAAGACACACTGAGGTTAAGCAGCAGCAATGAAGATATATGGGGAGTCGGGAAGAGAGCAAGCAAGGTCTTTAAAAATCTGTCTTCCAGCTCAACGAGACCAACTGGTGAAAGGGAACAGCAAAACCCCGTGAGATGGTTGCGAAGAAAATAAAATGAATGCAACGAGGAAAACAAGAAAGGGAGATGATGGGACAGGAGGATGAGGGAGGCCCCACCACGAAACACACCACACGGGAGGCCATCATTTAAAATAACTTATTTCCAGTTGTTTTACTGAGAATAGTATTACAAAAAAGTACTTTAAATCTAATGGAATAAAAATTGTAAGTTTTCAAAAACCACTTTGGGTTTTTAAAAAAATCCCTACAGATGATTTATTCTGATGAATTACTGATGACCAAGTGATATTCTCAACATGATGTTCCTGTGAATTAAATATCATTATAGTAAAGCTAGCCTCAGCATAACTACCATATACCATTTCTTTTTTAGTTTTTTTTAAATCTTTAAAAGGTAAATGTGTGATATGGGTCTGAAGATGGTACTATTATCTATTGCTAAGACAAAAATTAGTAAAGACAAACTGTCTTCAACGGTTTCAAGCAAGAAACAACTTTAGCTTAATGGAAAAAATATTTGGGTTCTGTCTCACAACAGAAAGAGCTTTAGAACATGTCTGCTGGGTAATTTTTTGTCAAACAAAACAATCTTTTAATGAAACAATCTTGAGTTATCTGGAAAGAGCAACTCTCAGTTGAGAAACTACCTCCATCAGATTGGCCTATTCGTAAGTCTGTGGAGCACTTTCTTTTTTTGGGGGGTGGGGATGGGGGTTCAAGACAGAGTTTCTCTGTGTAGCCCTGGCTGTCCTGGAACTCACTTTGTAAACCAGGCTAGCCTCAAACTCAGAAATTCACCTGCCTCTGCCTCCCTGTGCTAGGATTAAAGGCATGCGCCACCTCCGCCTGGCTGAGCACTTCCTTAATTAATGATTGATGTGGCACAGCCCACTTTATACAGTGCTAACCCCTGGCTAGATGGTCCTGGGAGAGAGAGAAAAATAGCTACATATGAGCCTGGAAGGCAAGGCAGGATGATGGACTATAAGCTGCACAGATGACATAAACCCTTTCCTCCCCAAGCTGCTTTTGCCATGGTGTTTATCACAGAAACAGAAGGGAAACTAGGCAAGCAGGCAAGTTAAAGCAGCCATCCCACGCCTACCTTCCCCAGCAGGAGCCTGTGCTTGCCGAGCCTGATCCCGGTCCCGGTCCCGGTCCCGGGGCGCTTCCTTGAAGAGGTCGCTCTGGTTGTGGTAAGGCATAGGATAATTTTAAAATACAGAGGTAAACAAGGCTGAACTTGATTTCTGAGAAGGATCCTATACATTGAAGCTACATAGTTACTGTCCTTCCCAAAAATCAGTGACAAGGTGCAGACTAAAGCAAAATGATCTTAATTTGGGCCTGTCAGGGATTAAATAAAAACATGGGAGAGGACGACATATCAGTAACCCACTATCGATACTCTACAGCCTATCCTCACATCAAGGAACCATAGGACATCAGGACAGATAGCATTTCTCACTCTGAGGGTCTGACTTTCACATGTCCCAGATATGAAAGGCATACCTAACAGGAAGCTTCTTTCCTCTAACAGAAACATGGTTCTCTTCCTCTCATGCTCAATGACACAAAGAGCTTGACTCAATCGCCCAACTCACCTCATCTTCATCATCAAACAGCCCCTGCCCAGCACTGAACAGACCTCCTCTAGAGCCAAATGGGGAGAAGTCTTCATCAGTCAGTGTGGGGGGAGGGAACAAGATGTCTTCCTCATCTGTAGAAAGCAACATTGCACAGGGAGTGTTAAACTGGTGTAGCCTGTGGTGCTGGCACACTGCCTGTTAATTCCAGCATTCAAGAGACGAAGATTAAAGAATCAACATTCAAGGACAGGCTGGGCATGGTAGGATTAAGGTCAGCTTGGACTACATACAAATTCCAAACCAGCTTGGCCTATATAGTAATATTTTCCCTCAATAAATAAGAATGAGAGGGGGAAAGATGGGTTTGGGATTTCTCTATATCTGGGATTGCCTCTATAGCATATTGGCATGACTTTAATAAAACCATACTTCACAAGGAGTATTGAGAACAAAGCAGTAGATTTCAAACAATCCAGAAGTGCCTCAAAGGTTCTCGTTCTCAAAGGATCAATGTCTGGGGACAAAAGTAACTCTTTAGGCCAATCTTTTGACTGACTTACTTTGAAGTAAAAATAGAGTTTAACTGCCACATGCCCAAGTTTAGAGAAAAGAAAAACAAACTGAGCAGCAATTCCATAGATGGAGACATGGCAAGGGAACACACAGATGTCACTAGTTAACATGGAAGGGTCACATACAATCTTCACCAAAAAATTTACCAACCCATAATTCCTACACATCTAAAATAAAGCCTAGAAAGACAAAAAGCGCCTACTTTAGACGAGCAATTCAATACTCACAAGCATTACTCCACACTGGCCTTTCTTTCATCCTAGCAACTAAAATGTGTTTTCAGATGCTTTAAAAAGTGAATGGAGACACAACCTCCTTGTCTGCACTTGCCAGTGACACCTTTGTATTCCACAAAGGCTCCTAATGAGCGAAGGGCTTACCATCTGGAGGGGTTCTCCTTTCCTTCTTCTCCTTCACTGTCTTCTGAGGTTTTCCATCTGCGGAGGATAACTTAGAAGAATCTGAGAAGTTTAACAAAACTTGGCATTCTTGTTATAGTTACTAACTCGCTGCTCAAGCCTGGATCCTCATGACACAGACCAAGACCAGGAGACGCATGCTTATATCTCATTTATAGCGTTATAGCTCCATCAGAGCACCCACTCTGGAACAGGCTGCCAGATCAGGAGCATGCCAAGACTGAATTCAAGGAAGAAATTACTCTACCTTTCTACTCTGTTAAATAACCTGAGTGCACATTATTTTTTAATAATCAAATTTTTTTTATTTTATTAACCAAAATTTAAGAGTAAACATTAGCTCTGGATTCACAATCTTCTGTCTATAGTTCTCTGGGGTTTCCATGTTCCATGCATGTAAGATGTTGCATAGAAACACACATGTACTGGGGGAAAGGATAAATAGGATACTCATGGTATCTAAACATCAAGTAGAATCCAAGAGTCACTGACATGGCTTAAATCAGCCTTTCACAGGGGTCACCTAAGACCACTAGAAAACACAGATTACAATTCACTAAAAGTTCATTAAAAAAATAAAAATCAGTTATGAAGTAGCAACAAAAATAATTGTATGGCTGCAGCACTAGGAAGGTTAAGAACCACTGGCTTAAAGGGTCAGAGTGCTTAGCGACAGCCCTGACAGCCGCGCCACAGGCAGGAGAGGGAGGAGAACGCCAATTCTGCATATCCATCAAGACTGCAGCACGCCACACGCCACCCCATTAACCTGCCTCCAGAGCTCACCTATCGGCCCCTCTTTCCGCTGGCTGGAGATATCTCCTCTGATCCGGGCTGCCAGTTCATCAGCAAAAGATGTAGGTCTTTTCTACAGGCACAAAAGAAAATCTAACAAATGAGTACACTTCCGGACACCTAACAAAATGATATCAACAGTCACAAAGAAATCAAACTACAAATGAAACAGAGCTTTTTAAAAAGATTTATTTATGTGTGTATGAGAATATACTTGCAAAAACAAGACTTTATTAATGAATTTAAACACAGGGAACTTATAAAACTCAGGTAAGTAACAGAATTCATAAAATATCTCCTTAAAAGGGGATACTGTTACTTATTTTTTAAAATCCTTAACAAACCTCAGTAAGAAAACTAACATCAGGGGGGCTAGAGAGATGGCTCAGAGGTTGAGAGCACTAACTGCTCTTCCAGAGGTTCTGAGTTCAAATCCCAGCAACCACATAGTGGCTCACAACCATCTGTAATGAGATCTGATGCCCTCTTCTAGTATGTCCGAAGACAACTACAGTGTACTCATGCATAAAATAAATAAATCTTTTTTAAAAAGAAAAAAGAAAACTAGCATGAGTATATGGAGGGAGACAGGAGAGAATTCTAGAGCTGACTATATTCCCAATGAGCTGACTAAACCACACTTGGCACTAAAGGAAAAGAGCGCTAGTAAGGCAACTAGAGACATCAGAACATTTACTGCTATTTATAAACTATCGATCAAGAGGCAAGACAGACGAGCCCATGTCAAGGTGTCTTACAACATCCTGTAACTCCAGCTCCAAGAATACTGATATTCCCACATCTTGTCTCCCTAGGAACTCCCATACATGTGTGCAAATACAGATACACAGATACACCAAAAGTACATTAACAGACAATCTTTAAGAGGAAAAAACTCAAGTTACAAATACGGGGGATATAGAGACAGCTACTTAGTACAACACTTCTACCTACATGTGAGGACTGGAGTTCAGACCCCTAGCACTCACATAAAAAGCTAGAAATGCCCATGTGTGCCTGCAACCTCAGAGCTGTGAAGACAAGGAGAGAACGCTGGGGGCTTGTTGCCTCTTAGTTTAGCTGAACTGTTTAGCCCTAGGTTCAGTGAGAGAGCCTGACTCACAAACAAAGGGGAAGTCCTCTACTGCTTACCTCTGGCTACACACAGCATTGCAGGTTATGATGTAAGATGGCGACCAAAATAAAGTGTCAATATTAAGGAGCAACGTGAAACGCTACTTCTAAGACCTCGAAAAGTGGTAATTATACTTACAGACTTAGCATTTTCCTCAATATCCTCAATATCATCCCCTTCCTTCTCAGAGTCAGCAAAAAGGTCACCATCATCATCATCCTCTTCTTCGTCACTCATCTGTGTAGTATGCTGAGAATGGAGAACAGATTTCTAGATGCAAGTCAGCAAACTGAAAAGGAGACACTGTCAATTCTTAATCTCTCCCTTTAACGTAACCACACTGGGAACATGTATTCCATATAATTTATTAAAAACTAAACAAAGCATTTACTTTTTAGTAAGAATATAAGACTAAAACTATCAAAGCAAGATATTAGAATTTCCAAATGTTCATTTTTAGAGGAATATAAATTAGACTTAAGAAGTAATAGTTATAAGGAGCTATTAAAAAGGAGCAAAATTTGCAAATGGTAATATCCAAAGGAGGTGACTAACCTAAATACATGACATACTTAAAAGAAAAATGTCTGTGAGCATGAAAACCCTCAGGTACCATTAAAAAGCCATGTTAGGAAACTTGGCATACAAATATCATGCTGAGCTTGCCAGACATGGCTAAGACCCCAGGCATGCTCTATTCCCAGGACCAACAGTTAGAGAAAAAGTAATTTCAGTATACACATTATGCTTCCACTAAAGCTTCAAAGAGAATTCGTATCAATACATAAGCTTTACCTGGATTTGGTCATTGTCACTACGACTGGCAAAATCTTCATCTGACTCCTGTGGGTGAAAAAGTTTTGCTGTTAACGCAGAAAAGATCTCATCAGTCTGTGAGGTAAGTGACTGTCAGGCAGAGGGAAAGCTTGTACTCTCGGTCACCTTGAATAGCAGACAGGGTGAATTCAGGCAATAGTGCTAGAGCTGTCTATCTACCATAATTTTGGTGTTTCATACAGAAATCCAACCTTCAGATTTAAAGAAAGAACATCATTTAATTAAATCATAGGAGGATGATTTGTGTTGCTTTACATTTTGGACTACAATCTCTGTGCTCCCTCTAGTAGGATAACTACTTCATCAAGCTCAAAAACTTAAGGTCAGTATACTACTAACAATTACTACACTGACAGCTTTAAAAAAAAAAAAAAAAAAAGGACTCAGCAGACAGGTATCTGTAGCAAGGTAATAGGCGAGTTTCTTTCCACTGCTAGGATTTCCATTTGCAAAGCTGGAGGAAGGAATGCAGGAGAGGGAGGGCAAGTTCGAGAACAAAGACATGAAAACCAGACACGCAGAATGTTCTCCTTTTAAGATCTCATACTCATTGTCTGAGGAACAACTGAAGGTGCCCGCCTCTGGATCGAGGTTGTTCTCTGTGAACCTTTAGACATGAGCAAATGAACAGGAACTAGATGCTTTTACTAGAGAACTTAAAAATTCTTCAAGGGCTGAAGAGATGGCTCAGTGGTCAAGAGAGCATGCTGCTCTCACCGCTCAAAACTGCCTGGAACTCCAGCTCTAGGGCATCTGACACCCTCTTCTGATCACTATAGACACTGCACACACAAGTACCTATTTGCATAAGAATAATGAAAAGTGAGGTAACCCAATCACAAAAGAATACACATGAAATGCAATCACTAATAAGTGGATATTAATTAGCCTAGAAGCTTCGAATACTCCTCACAATTAGCAAATCATATGATTCCCAAGAAGAAGAAAGGAGAGGGCCCTGGTAACTTTTTAAAAGTTGCTCATTGGACAAATAATCAAACTCAAGGCTGAAATCAACCAAGTACAAACAAAAAGAACTATACAAAGAATCAACCAAACCAGAAGCTAGTTCTTTGAGAAAATCAAAAAGATAGATAAACCCTTAGCCAGATTAACCACGGGGCACAAGATAGATAAACCCTTAGCCAGATTAACCACGGGGCACAGAGACAGTATCCAAATTAACAAAATCAGAAATGAAAAGGGAGACATAACAATAGAAACCGAGGAAATCAAAACAAAAAACAAAAAACAAAAAACAAACAAACAAAAAAAACCCCAAAAACAACAGATCCTACTACAAAATCCTATACACAACAAAACTGGAAAATCTGGATGAAATGCACAATTTTCTAGACATATACCAGGTACAAAAGTTAAATCAGGACTAGATAAATGATCTAAATAGTCCCATAACCCTTAATGAAACAGAAGCAGTCATTAATAGTCTCCCAACCAAAAAAATCCCCAGGACCAGATTGTTTAGTGCAGAGTTCTATCAGACCTTCGAAGAAGACCTAATACCAATACTCTTCAAACTATTGCATAAATTATAAACAAAAGGAACACTACCCAATTCATTCTATGAAGCAACAATTACTCCTATTTTTTCCTTTGGTTTTTGAGACAGGGTTTCTCTGTATAGCCCTGCCTGTCCTGGAACTCACTCTGTAGACCAGGCTGGCCTCGAACTCAGAAATCCACCTGCCTCTGCCTCCCAAATGCTGGGATTAAAGGCCTGCGCCACCACTGCCCGGCTGCGACAATTACTCTGATACACAAAGACAGGAGAACTTCAGACCAATTTCCCTTATGAATATCAATACAAAAATACTCAATAAAATTCTTGCCAACCTAATCCAAGAACACATCAAAATGATCACCCATCATGATCAAGTAGGCTTCATCTCAGGGATGCAGGGATGGTTCAATATACAGAAATCTATCAACATAGCACACTATATAAACAAATTTAAAAAAAAACCACATGATCACCTCATTAGATGCTGAGAAAGCACTTGAGAAAATCCGACACCCCTTCAAGGTGAAAATCTTGGAAAGATCAGGAATTCATGGCCCATACCTAAACATAGTAAAAGCAATATACAGCAAACCAGTAGCCAACATCAAATTAAATGGAGAGAAACTTGAAGCAATCCCACTGAAATCAGGGACTAAACAAGGCTGCCCACTCTCTCCATACCTATTCAATATAGTACTTGAAATCCTAGCCAGAGCAATTAGACAGCAAAAGGAGGTCAAAGGGATACAAATTGAAAAGGAAATATTCAAAATATCACTATCTGCAGATGATATGATAATATAATTAAGTGACCCCAAAAACTTCACCTGAAAACTCCTAAACCTGAAAAACACTTCATTAAAGTGGCTGGATATAAAATTAACTCAAACAAATCAGTAGCCTTCCTCTATTCAAAGGATAAACAGGCTGAGAAAGAAATTAGGGAAACAACACCCTTCACAATAGTCACAATATAAAATATCTTGGTGTGACTCTAACTAAGCAAGTAAAAGATCTGTATGACAAGAACTTCAAGTCTCTGAAAAAAGAAATGGAAGAAGACCTCAAAAGATGGAAAGATCTCCATGCTCGTGGACTGGCAGGATTAATATAGTAAAAATGGCCATCCTGCCAAAAGCAATATACAGATTCAATGCTATCTCCATCAAAATCCCAACTCAATTATTCATAGAGTTACAAAGAGCAATTCTCAAATTCATCTGGAATAACAAAAAACCCAGGATAGCTAAAACTATTCTCAACAGTAAAAGAACTTCTAGGGGAATCAGTATCCCAGACCTCAAGCAGTACTACAGAGCAACAATGTTAAAAACTGAGTGTTATTGATACAGTGACAGGGATCACTGAATAGAATTGAAGACTCAGAAATGAACCCACACACCTATGGTCACTTGATCTTTGACAAAGGAGCTAAAACCATCCAGTGGGGAAAAAAAAGACAGCATTTTCAACAAATGGTGCTGGTTCAACTGGTGGTTAGCATGTAGAAGAATGTAAATCGATCCATTTTTATCTCCTTGTACAAAGCTCAAGTCCAAGTAGATCAAGGACCTCCACATAAAACCAGACACACTGAAACTAATAGAAGAGAAAGTGGAGAAGAGCCTACAGAGCATGGACACAGGAAAAAATTTCCTGAACAGAACACCAATAGCTTATGCTCTAAGATCGAGAATTGACGAACGGGACCTCATAAAAATGTAAAGCTTCTGTGAGGCAAAGGATACTGTCAACAGGACAAAATAGCAACCAACAGATTGGTAAAAGATCTTTACCAATCCTACATCTGACAGAGGGCTAATGGGCAATATATACAAAGAACTCAATAAGTTAGACTCCAGAGAATCAAATAACCCTAATAAAAAAATGGGGTACAGAGCTAAACAAAGAATTCTCAACTGAGGAATACTGAATGGCTGAGAAGCACCTAAAGAAATGTTCAATATCCTTAGACATCAGGGAAATGCAACCCTGAGATTCCACCTCACACCAGTCAGAATAGCTAAGATCAAAATCTCAGGTGACAGCAGATGCTGGTGAGGATATGGAGAAAGAGGGAAACTCCTCCATTGCTGGTGGGATTGCAAGCTGGTACAACCACTCTGGAAATCAGTCTGGTGGTTCCTCAGAAAATTGGACATAGTACTACCTGAAGACCCAGCTATACCATTCCTGGGTATATACCCAGAAGATGCTCCAACATGTATAAGGACACATGCTATGTTCATAGCAGCCTTATTTATAATAGCCAGAAGCTGGAAAGAATCCAAATGTCCCTCAAAAGAGGAATGGATACATAAAATGTGGTATATTTATACAATGGAATATTACTCAGCTATTAAAAACAATGAGTTCATTAAATTCTAAGGCAAATGGGTGGAACTAAAAAATATAATCCATAACCCAATCACAAAAGAACACACATGGTATGCACTCACTGATAAGTGGATATTAACCCAAAAGCTTGGAATACCCAAGATACAATTCACAGACCACATGAAGCTCAAGAAGAAGGAAGACCAAAGTGTGGATACTTCAGTCCTTCTAAGAAGGGGGATCAAAATACCCATGGAAGGAGACAGAGACCAAGTGTGGAGCAGAGACCGAAGGAAAGGCCATCCAGGGACTGCCCGACTTTGGGACCCATCCCATATACACTTACCAAAACCAAACATTATTAGGGATGCCAACAAGTGCTAGCTGATAGGAGCCTGATCCAGCTGACTCCTGAGAGGCTCTGCTAGTGTCTGACAAATACAGAGGGCAATGCTCTCTGCCAACCACTGGACTGAGCACAGGGTCCCCAATGGAGAAGCCAGAAAAAGGACTGAAGGAGCTGAAGGGGTTTGCAGCCCCATAGGAGGAACAACAATATGAATGAACCAGTACTCCCAGAGCTCCCAGGGACTAAACCACCAACCAAAGAGTACACATGGAGGGGCCCCTGGCTCCAGCAGTATATGTAGCAGAGGATGACCTTGTCAGACATCAGTGAGAGGAGAGGCCCTTGGTCCTGTGAAAGCTCCTTGCCCCAGTTTAGGGGAATGCCAGGACAGGGAAGCGTGAGTGGGTGGGTTAGTGAGCAGGGGGAGGGGGTATGGGATACGGGGTTTTCAGAGGGGAATCTAGGAAAGAGGATAATATTTGAAATGTAAATAAATAAAATATCTAATAAAAATAAATTAATTTTTAAAAAAAGGTTGTTCATTGCAGTTATTTATTTTTTTCCTAAGATTATTCAAGACAGACACAGTCCACAACTAAGTTGTAGGCAGAGACAGTGCTATAATATCTAAGCTGTTCTCTCCTCAAAATATAATGGAAAAGTGAAAGATTTGGTAGAAAGGAAGAGAGGTAAAGAACGGTGAAAGGGACCAAAGGGTGAAAGTTTCCCTTACTTCTCTCTACAATTAGAAGAAAGAATTTCAAGTCTTCAGATTCTGCCCTGTAAGTTTTATGAAATTAGTTGCCTAATTTTGAAGCATGTTACACGCCTAACCCATGACATCCACCATGACCCGGCCATACCATGTCCTCACCTCCTCTTCCTCCTCGTCCTCACTGTCCACAACACTCCCCCGGTCACTGCCCACGGAGCCCTCTGTCGGAAGAGTAGTAAAAGTCAGCACAGTTCCACCAGGGAGCCACTGCAGCATCAGAGACTCCAATCGACTACTGCCAGTTAGTGGAATAAAAGCACCTTTGTAATTAATAGAATCTCAAAATATCTCCAATGAATTAAAAAATAGTCATAAATTGGATTTATTCTACAAGGACTTTAGGGTAACAAGAAGAAGGAACTGTATCAAATTAGAAGTCACTCGTACAGGCAACTAACTGCTCATGGTCCTGACGGTGGAAACTCCATCTCTGTAATTCACACAACAGAACAGAGAATTGACCCTGATAGGCTGTCACGGACTTCCACAGAAACACACACATACAATAAACACAAAATCATGAAATGGAATTAAAAGGTGACTAGAGCAGTTTAACAACTAAATCCTTAAGTGCCCAGAGAGGGCAGCAAAGGTCTAAAGGGCTTTGATGGGATAACAGATAAATCTGAATATAACCACTTTACAGCATGGCTATATAAGAAAATGCCCTTGTTCTGAGAAACTACAGAGAGAACATCAGGACATTGGAGGGTTATGGAGATTCTGAACACTGTGATGTACAGAGCGAGGATCCATGGGCCCTCGCCACTGCTCTTGCGATATTATCATAAAGCTGAAATACATTTACCATAAAGGGTTAAGCTGTAGGACACATGACAGAAACACTGGTGAGAAAGCGTACCTTCGCTGGACAGCTCTCCAAGCCCTACGTCTTCCTGTTCCATGAAGAGCTTTGACCCGATGAGATAGGGTAAAGGCCGGTCAATGTAGAGATCCTACAAGGAAGGAAAGGGCACAGACAGCCATTAGTCACATAGGTTGAAAATGCAGCCAAGTGTTCTACATGCTGGACAGCTGCATCTACTATCTAGAACAAGTTAAGGTGATAAATAAATCAAAGTAGAAAATAAGAAAACATGGCAAGGTTAAAAGTACATTTTCAAAACATCAAATCCAGCTGGGCAGTGGTGGTGCATGCCTTTAATCCCAGCCCTTGAGAGGCAGAGGCAGGCAGATTTCTGAGTTCAAGGCCAGCCTGGTCTACAGAGTGAGTGCCAGGATAGCCAGGGCTTTAAAAAAACAAAAAACAAAAAACAAAAACCATCAAATCTGACCAGGCAGTGGTGGTGCACACCTTTAGCCACCACACTCGGGAGGCGTAGGCGGATCTCTGTGCGTTCTAGGCCAGCCTGGTTGGTGGTCTAAGAAGTAACTTTTAGGAAGTCTTCCTTAGCACAAGCCACAGAGTATCTACCACTCAGGAGCTTCCATAATTCATCTAATCCCAACCCAAATCTCCTTTTTTGCCCTAAAGACTAGGAACAAGAGGAAGAAAGGTTGGCCAAGGGGCACAAAAGCTTCAGTTAGCCCTAACATGAGCTAAGCAAAGATGACTCCAAGACCAACCAACATGCCAGACTGCAGGAGGCAAAGGCCTCTCTGCCTAAACCTTACACGCAGAACTACAGGAAACACAGAACTGAGGAATGCTCGCAGGGGAAAGCAGGCCTCCCACGGGAAGGGCACACCTATTGGTTCCAGCACCAAATGGTCAACTCTGAAAACATACATGTAAGTGACATTTTAGGGACTCAACAGGTTGGTTATATTTAGGAATGCACATATTATACAAATACACATATGACTCAATAACAATTAATGGGAAAAGAGGACATAACTGACACAGAGTGGAGAGATGCATATGGGAAGGCTAAAGAGGAAAACAGAAGAAACACTGTAACTAAATTACAATCTCAAAAAAAAAAAAACTAAAGTTAGAGGAAATAAGATCCAAAGCTGATAATACGACAGGATGATTACAGTTAATAAAATGCATTATATTTTTTAATCATTTGGAGAATTTTAAGTGTTCTTACCATGAATTAAGTATGTGATATACAAGTTAGAATAAGTCATTCTACAATTAATGGACATTTTAAAATATGAGGCATATGTATGCATATACATGCATATATATTATAATATTTTTCTAATAAAAATTAAAGCAAATAAAACTTCAGTCTTAAAAATGATCCACAAAACAGTGGGTGGACAGAGGCCTGTGGACTGGAGTTCCATCCCCAGCACCATGAAAAGTCAGATGGAGAACCAAGTCCGTAGCTATCCACTCTCAACTATGTGCTCATGGGACACACATGCCCCATACTATACATCAGTAATAAATTTTAAGTGTTAAAAATTAAATTTAAAAAACAAAATCCAGTTAAAATTCTCACCCCTCCCCCTAACTTCTTCGCTATACATCAGTTTTCTCAGAGAGTTCTGAGGATGGGTGTTCCCAAAAATGCCTCCTCTCCAACAGACTATATGCTAAAAACCTTAGAGGAGGAGGCATGCCCTGCGCCTTTACCTACCTTGCACCCCTGAAGTGCTCAGTGTGTCAAGTAAGGCTCTCAGAAGGGGCCAATCTGGGAATACTAATAACACCCCCAGTGCAGACCTCTGTCAGACTCGCGTAACTGAATGCTTTACCTTTGGTTCAAGGATCAGCTCCACCCGCTCATTGGCATCCTCCTCTTCAGAGTCCGAATTCCCCGCTTTGATGTCAAGTTGCTCAAACGCACTATCCAGGACCTGTAACCCATAGTTCACAGCCTCCTGGACTTTAGGAATCAAATCTATTTCTTTCTGTTCCCGAGTCTTCTCCTACAAACAAAATATCCTTCAGTGTGTGTCTCCAATATACCAACTCTAAAGTCATGCCCTCCCCCCAAAAATTTCATTCACAATGTCAACATAGTCATGGTCTACTGAATGCTTTGATATAGACTTTGGAGTCAATGTACATGCTTTAAACCTTAGTTTTGTTACTTTTTGGGCATCAATCAAATGACCTAAACTCTAGAATTCCAATGATTTCATCTGGAAGATACGGTGAATTAGAAAGCAAATCTGAGCCAGGCAGCAGTGGCACAGGTCTTTAATCCCAGCACTCAGGAGGCAGAGGCAGGGGCTCTCTGTTCCAGGGTAGCCAGGGCTGTTACACAAAGAAACCCTGTCTCAGAAAAGAAAAGAGAACTAACAAACCAAAACTGAGTTGGTAAAGGCACGTGTGTGGATGAGTGCACTCAAGGGTTCCAACCTACCTTTAGTTTCAATAGACAGAACCAGGCTCTGAGATCTAGACCTACGGCAGTCAGAAAACATTTCACTCTGTCCTAACCAATTTTAAATGTAATACTGGTTTGATATAACAATAATATTCATTTGGCTGAGTAGCAAATGCATGAGTATTATTAATGAAAATTCACTTTCCTAAAAATGCTGGAGCAGAAAGAGCCACGGCCGGTTTCCTGGTTTCTGATATCCTAGCCAAGGGCTTCACTAGCCACCTTCTCAAGTGACTTCCACAACTGTACCAACAACCTGACATTCCGTCCCGAGTGGGAAGGCGGGACCTGCTGGAGCACACGAAAGAGAGTAAGACCCAGAACCTCTTTCTTGGGTGTGGACTCCAAGGTGAGCTAAGCAAGGATGTGCATGCAGAGGTCACATGGGAGGCCTCAGGAACCAGGAAGCTGCTGTCACTCGTCCCTTGGCCTACTTTCTGAAGCACATAGCACTTACCAAACTCTCTTCCTTTCCCTCTCTTTTCTGACATCCACTATCTTCCACAAACCTAGCCCTCAGCAATGGGGATGAAGCTCAATTGGAGAAAGCTCACCCAATATGTGAGGCCCTTTGTGCAATCCCCAGAACACAGAGCAAAGCAAGAGCCTGAGGCCATGGCTTACTCTTGGTGGCATGGCTATCCACTGCCTCTTACTCTGCCCTTCTTCTTCATCTGACTAAAAGCTCATCCTTGAAGCTTTTCCCAGCTAGTTCAACAGCACGTGTCTCCTTGGGTGAACTTCTAAAACACAATGGCCTCAGCAGACAGTGAAGCCTCTGGAGTCAGGGTCCTGTGACAGTCAGCAACTGCTCACTGCAGTCCACTCTGTCCTAACACATCCTGCACCCATGGGGTGCTCCATACGCACAGACTAAACCTATATTCACCTAGCTAATTTTGATTTGACAGAAACAAGAGTAAAAACAATCACAAAAGAGATGGGGAAACTGGGCCTTCAGAGACCTCACCTCTGTGACATTCATTTCCCAAAGCTCAGGATGGGGCCTGATTCTGCATAAACTGAGGAAGAATGGCTTCTAGATCTTTAAAGGAGTGAGGAAGGAAAGGGAAAGGGAGGACGCGGGAGGACGGGACAGTGCTTCCTCTGTGGCCTGTCAACCTGGATATTTCACTCTGCTCCACATCCATGCCACTCATTGCATCCATGTACTGACAGGCTATATTTCAGGAAAAAGTGCAAACGCTTTCTTTGGTCACTGCAGGGGCCATGTCTCCCATGTCCCCAGTCCTCAGCACCCTCTTTATCACTTCTCCAGGTTAGTAATTCAAAGAAAGAAGGATTTAATGCAAGTACCTGCTCTGTTCTGTCTGCCTCCGCCTTGAGCACCTGCTCCTCCACTTCTTCATCGTACACCCGCTGAGGACGGAAGCAAATCCATTGTAAATAACTAAGCAGTGCAATGGAATCACGGGTAAAAGCTCAATACAAAGAGCTTCAAAAAGACCGAAATACCAAAAGCATGCACAAGCTGAACCCAGGTCCTCCACATATATGTACCAGATGTGCAGTCAGGTTTTCCTGGAGGGGGGCTACCCTTAAAGCTGTTATCTGTGGTGGAGGATGGAGCTAGCCCTGTGAAGATGATGTGCCAGGGTGGCGGGATACCTGGGAGGGCCTCCACCCTCTCAGAAGAGAAGGGAGCTCTAAAGAAAGATTTGGGGGGTGGGGGGAGTCTGGGAGGACACAACAATTGGATGTAAAGTGAATAAAAAAATGGAAATGGCTTTTCGGGACATTAGGGACACACACCAGTGGGACATGAACAAATAACAAAGTAGTAATTTACCTGAAGTTGATTAAAGAAAAGAGCATGAATGACTAAAAATCACAAGGAACTACCTGGCTGGTCAGAGTTCTGAAAACACTAGGACCCCAGCTATGCATATGTTCACTTAACATTAGAATTAATTAACATTAATTAGAATTAATTAATAGAATTAACATTAATTAGAATTAATGTTAATTCTAACAGGGCAATAGTACCTTTACCTATGGCCATTGCTAATATCAATTGGTATAACTTACCAACAGTATAAATAACAACTAGAGCAAGAAAAATAAGGGTAAAATATACTTTCTGCTGCTTAACAGTTGAAAGTTTGTATACTTATCTCATATAAATCGGAAAAAAAAAAAGGTGAAACACCAACAACTTGCCAGAAGATACATGGCCACAGGGGAACCTCGTGTACAAGACACATCCGTCATTCTTGAAACTCACTGAAATTGTTTTAAACAACTAGAATGTAACATTTATTATAAAAAGCCAATATAAATGTAGGTATGACTAATCTTGGTTGTCAATTTGACTATATCAGACTCTTGTGAAGAATTTTCTTGATCATATCATTTGAAGCAGGAAAACCCAACCAGAATGTGGACCACACTTTCTTGTGGAAGCCCAAATAAAAGGACATGGAAGAAGGAAAATCTGCTTTTTGCCCTCTGTGCTCATTCTTGCTAGCAAGTTAATCTATCTTGTTGCTAAGGCATTCCTTTGCTGATACTAGAATCAACGTCTTCAAGGCTCTAGTGGAGCCTGAAGGCCAGCAGGCTTCAGCAATCCCCACAGATGGGAACTGCTGAGCCAGGCAAGCTCCTGGATGAACAACTACTGCCCTCTCACTGTTCGAGAGATGCCAGGCTGGAAACATCCTCTCTGCTGGGTAACTTTCAAAGAGCTGAAAAATACTATGCACGCCACCACTTAGGAAAGAGCAATGTCTTCCACAGAGGTAGATACTGTACCGCACTGATACCATACCAACCTGAGTGGCAGGACTGCTCTGGTGAGGACCAACTGCTTCCTAACTGGACCTGAGGCCTGTGCCATGGGAGGAAACGCACACCATGTTCTATAAGGCTGCTGAGAAGCCCATGCCTGGGAGATCGGATGCCACAAAGTCTGCACCCAGCACCTTGTCTTTGCTAAAATGACACATTGTCAAAACATCTTCTAGACGTTTATACCCATAGGTTAGGGCTATTCTCAGCCTTGGCAGATATGGCAAATGATAAAATACTGACTATTTCTGAATAAAAAGAAGTTTTGAGGAGCTGATCATGATGGTTCGTGCCTACAGGCCAACTTTCAACACTAAAGCAGAAGACGGTTAGACAACAAGATCCTGTCTGAAAAAAAAACAAGCTGTTAAAGCAACTTGCCCTATTAAGTCTATTAGATTACAGTATTTAATAACATAAGGAACAAAGAAAATTACATGGAAAACTAAGTTTATATTCACATAAACGTACACACAAGTCAGTGAGGAAAGAACTCTCTTCGTGTGTGCTCACACATGCCCATAAATATACACTCCAAGGGTATAAAAAATAAAAATGAAGAGATACAGAGATACTTCCCTCAAAATATCAGTTAGGAGGAAATAACGGAGGTGGTTGGTTCCTATGAAGCAAATATAAAAAAATATCAAAATCTGCTAATTAATTCTAGGTACTGCATATGCTAACCATGTTATTCTCTATTCTTTCCTAAATAAATGAAGTATTTCATATAAAGCTGATAGCTTAATATTAAAGTATGTTTGGTATAGTCAAATAATGGAGTAAGAATAAAATTATGTTCAAGAGCCAGGTAGTCTCTAATCACAGCACGAGGAAGACAGAAGCAGGAGGATCAGGAGTTTCAGTTTATTCTTGGCAGCATAAAGAATTTGAGGCCAGTCTGGATTACATGAGACCTTGTCTCAAAAATAAAAAGTTCATGAAAGTCTCAAAGCTATGTAAAAAATTATCTTAACACTAAAAATATGCAGGTTATAAGTGCCCACACTTCTGTGCACATACATACACATACAAACACACAGAATCATCCAGACTACAGAGAAATACAAAATAATATTCCCTGGCTAATTAATTTCAGGTAGTAAATTATCTGTAAGTTTAGTTTTTTTTTAAGCCTAATGACTGTGTAAAAGCAGACCTAGAACATTTGTCCCAGGCTCCCCGGGAGTGGACGCTTCAGGTGGCTTCTCTCATTCTTGCTTTTCTTTCTTTTTACATTTATTTTGTCTTTGCCTGTGCAGATGTGCAAGTGCACTGTCTGTGCCTTGCGCCTGAAGACCAGAAGACTGTGCTGATCCCCTGGACTGAAGTTATGGACGTTTGCTAGCGGCTATGCGGGGGGATTGGAAATTGAACCTGGATTTTTTTAAAATAATTACTTAGTTTTAATTTATGTGCAATGGTGTTTTGCATGCATGTATGTCTGTGTGAGGATATCAAATCTTGGGAGTTACAGACAACTGTGAGCTGCCAAGTGGGTGCTGGGACTTGAGCCCAGGTCCTCTGGAAGAGCAGTTAAGGTGCTCTTAACCACTGAGCCATCTCTCCAGCCCCTCATTCTTAATTTTCCTTCCTAACTGTCCTATACCAAACATTTCCAATAGAACAACAACAACAATAAAAATACATGCACCCTTCAGTGGGATTTTAAGATAAGACAGCTACTGGAGTTATTTCAAATTTGTATGGCAAGTCCTCTAACTTGACAATGCTGACTTTCTGGCTGAAGTCAAAAACCATCAATACTGAGCATTTCCCCCATCACTAAAATCTACGCCTCAAGATGCATCAAGGAGCTGGTAAGTCCAGGGTGACATCTAAAACACCAACTAGTTTAGGAAGAGCTGAAGGCTATGAGACCTCTGAGGGTGGGGTACCCAGTAACCGCAGCTAATCAGTGGTAAGTAACTTCCTCACCCTTCCTGGGCTGACCTCACAGCTTTATTTCATGAGCATTCAGATAGCTATAACACAGAACTGGCAAATACCAAAGGCATGAGAAACTTTCCCTCATTTGGAGAAGTGGGATACATGACCTGAGGAGCAAGTGAAAATGATAGGGACGGATTTTTAAGATTACACACAGCTCTGGTCCTTTTCAGTTTTATGTTTTCTCATTCAGTTATTTAAGTATCCAGGGTGTCTGTGTATCCAGACTGTGCTAAGACCTATGAATATGTTTAGCAAGATGCTAAAACTTATTCTGAAATTTGAAAATTAGAATTGCTAACATGTAATGTGCACTTATATGAAAATATATAACACATCACATACAATGCACATATATGATGAAAACTTATTAAGACTTCTGTGTCTGGAGAGATGGCTCAGTGGTTAAGAGCATTTGTTGCTTCTCCTTTAGAGGACTGGGGTTCGGTTCCTAGCACCCATATAGACACTGAGAATTGTCTCCAGTTCTAGGGGATCTATCTCATCAGGCATGCATGTGGTACACATTATCTGTGCTTGCAGACAAAATACCCATTCACATTAAAAGTTATAAACAAATCTTTTTTAAAAAATGGAGACTGCTAGACCGTTAGCAAATGACATGAGGACCGAGGTTGACGCCATGACTTTAACCCCAGCACCTGGGAGGCAAAGGCAAGCAGATCGCCAGGAACTCAAGGCCAGCCAGGTCTATGTATAAAGTTCCAGACCAACTAGGCTAAATGGTGAAGCCCTGTCTCCAAGGGTACTGCCTAGCCTGGAGGTGCAGGATGAATCTTGCAGACAAAGGTAATTAAGGTCATACAGAACAATCTAAAAAACAGCTGGGTAGCAAAAGAAGCTCCAAGCTTTAGAGGCTCCACTGTCAAAGCAAAGCACATCTGTAAAAATCAAGCAGGCTGGAGGCAGGAAGGAGATAGCATGTGCAGGGGATTACAGGCTGATAAAGTTCTGAACTTTAACCCCAAATCGTTGGTTCTCTATGGCAATTTAGAAATGATATGTTTCCTTAAAAAGGGGGGTGAGGGACTGAAAAGGAAGAAAATGATGAAAACAGAGTTTTTATAATTAACAGAATGATCCTGGAAAATCAATTTAAGTTGTTTTTCAAATTTTTTCCCCACAAAGCCAAAAAAACTTTAATTGACTTTTTAAAAATTCCTTATGAGCTGGTGCACGCCTGTAATCCCAGCACTTGGGAGGCAGAGGCAGGCAGATTTCTGAGTTCGAGGCCAGCCTGGTCTACAGAGTGAGTTCCAGGACAGCCAGGACTATACAGAGAAACCCTGTCTCGAAAAACAAAACAAAACAAAAAAATTCCTTATGGTCTTTTATTATTATATATATACAGGCAGATGTTTTGCCTACATATACATCTGTGCACCATATGCCAGAAGAAGGGAACAGATCCCCTAGAACTGGAGTTCCAGGTGGTTGTGAGCTGCCATGTAGGTGCTAAGAATTGAACCCAGGTCCTCTGGAAGAGCAGCCAGTTCTATTTAACCTCTGAGCCATCCATCCCTTGAACCTCCTATGTTCTTTTAACAAACTACAGTCATTAACTAGGACTGCTGAGTCTGAGGTCAGCCTCTGCTGCAGAATGAAACTCTGTCTCAAGGGAAAAACAAAAAAGGCAAGGGGTGGCACCTTAAGAATTGGGTCCCATTCTGCTCAGAATTTAAAACACAGGCCAGCAGTAATGAGCTGCTCTGTTTCAGGAGTCCCTCTTGAGCCCTTACTAGTGATTCTGTGTAACTTCTATTGCCCTCAAAAGTCCTTACTGTTCTGTTGCCCTAGAAAGTCTAGCTTGCTTCACTGATTCTAAAATGTAGTTTGCAACTATGGAGCTGCCTCTGAGACTAACAAAACCCAACTGACTTTAAATAATCTCTCAAATGAATTTCCACAAACCAAAATAGCTGCAGCATCTTAGCTTGAATTGTAATTCATGAGAATCAATGTCAGAGTTTAAAGAATATACACAGGTGAGCAAACAGATGCAATAGGCATTTTTGTGAAATTTCTTCTCCCCAGTTTTCTGAGACACTAGCCATTCTTCGATCAGCATCAGGAGCTCCTCCCGAATGGGCAGAAGCTGTATGTACCATGTGGCACTGTAAAAGTTCTTGGAAGCAGTTACTTAGCGTGGCACCAACACACTTCTGAAGGATCCTGATGGCAGACCGGGAGTGGAATAAGGCCTTATCATAGAGGGGGACAAAGACAAGAATGGAAATACAGAATCCACAGAAGTAGACATAAAGAAAAATTTTTAAAGTTTTCACAAAACCTAAGCCATGGGAAATTTTAAGAAAAGTTTGCCAGAAAAAGCTAGAAGAGGGAGACTCTGTAATTAAAATCTACAATCAGAAAATGGAGTTTCTCATGCCTCCTCTGCCTGGAAACAGTGTGATCTGGTACCAATCTGGTACAGATACATGAAGTACAAAAGAAAACTTGCCAAATTTGTCCCTTGCCCGATCTACAGCTACAACATTAACTACAAGAAGAGCCGAGCACCGGACACAGCAGGAAAGGTGCACAATAAGGACTGGGCACAAAGGCTGGGGGTGGGGCTGGAGGTGGGGCTGGGGGTGGCTCAGCGATAGGAGCACTGGCTGCTCTTCCAGAGGTCCTGAGTTCGGTTCCCAGCAACCACATGGTGGCTCATGACCATCTATGAAGGGATCTTCTGGCATGACTCCTATACTTAAAGAAAAAACAAATAAACTAAAAAAAAAACAAAAACAAAATTAAAAACAACAACAACAACACAAAAAGAACAGCACACAAAACCATCCAATCCAGCTTGATGAGAAGTGGTAGGGGCTGCTGTCATCAACAAAGGCGAGTACAGTCCCCTAACTGACCCATCCAGGGAGATAAATGCTCAGGTTGACCAGCCAGCCTCTGTGCACATCAGAAAACGTCCTCAGGTTGAGCATGCCAATCCAAAACTCTGAAATCCAAAGCTTGCTGAGCAATGGCATGATGTTCGGAAAAGTCTGGACGTGGGGCTGTTTGCACTTAGGGATGCTGGACCTCTAAGATCTCTGTAGAGTCTACATCTTAAAAACCTAAGATCTGAACAACTTCTAGTCCCAAGTATCCCAGACATTTGTACATACATCTGCATTGGGCTTAGGTGAATTCATGTGATGTTTCAAACCCAATGGTTTCCCTTTGCCATTAAAGAAAATAACTGGTGGCCTAGAGAGCGCAATGAGCCAGGCAGTCTGGCACATGCGGTACTGAACAAAGAGCCCTCACTAACCCCATGTCTCAAACAAGATGGACTGAGGCCTGTCACTTCAGTCTACACTATTAAATTATGCAAAGCAACGGCAACAGCCCCCATGGCACTCTGGTACTTTTATAATCCCAAATCATGGGATTATGATCTTAATCATTTATGAAATTCCGTTTAATGATTTTCATCTAACAATTTCAGGATGCTGTGTACTTGAGTAATTTTCTTCTCACTGCTGGGTGTAGGGCTGTAAGCTTGTAACACAGAGGTGAGAATTTCTCCCCAAATTCAAAGCCAGCTTGGTCTACACAGAAAGTTCTCCACTAGTTAGAATTAATGCTTAACTACAAACAAAATAACCACCCCCCCCAAAAAAAATGCCAATCCACAAATTAATTCAGAAAGACATTCTTTGATCAGATGAACTAAATTCCCTCCCATTCTCAATACATTCCCGTCCCTTTGCTAGATGGCTCCAGGCATGCCTGCTTCTTTTCTATTGTAGTTTTACCAAGATAATTTATCTATGCATTCCTAGCAGCTCACATGAACTTACTATGAAAATAAAATTCACATATGCTTTAGTTAAAGATCAGCAACATTTTTACTGGTGATTCTGTGTCATATATTCATCCAAATTAAGAAAACTGGTGCTAGTGGGACAGTAGTGGCTCGCACTTTAAATCCCAGCACTTGGGAGGCAGAGGCAGGTGGATTTCTGTGAGTTCAAGGCCAGCCTGGTCTACAGAGCAAGTTCTAGGACAGCCGGGGATACACAGAGAAACCCTGTCTCAAAAAAACAGAAAAAGAAAAAGGAAGAAAAAGAAACCTGTAGTAGACAGAATGCAAAGCAGACATCTTTGTCCACTTATACACTGATGGAAACATCATGGACCTATGTAAAGTCTACAGGACTGAAGACAAAGTGGGCACATGAGGTCAAGCCAGACATATAGCTGATCATACTGAATGAGCAGAGTGTATTTTTTGAGAAGCACGCAATTCTGCCCTCAAAACTAAAATCAGAAAAACCAGCATGAGGCAAACCTTATTATTAATTTTTTTTTAAGGTTTGTAAAACCCACAAACTTTACTAATAAAAGACATTGATTCCAGAGAAAGGAGCTTCAGTTACCAAGAACCAATCTATCTACCAAAACTTAGAAGGGAACCTAATTATTGTTATAAATTACAATAGCTCTTACTCTCCAGAAGGGATTATTCGAAAGTCAGATGCCATAGAACTCACATTCTCAATGAACTGGGTATTAGACAACATGAGGAAGTCGTTGAACACATTATGCAGACGACAATGTGTGGCTTTAGTCTCCTGAATTAATCCATCCACCTGCTTCTTGATTTCATGAGTCCTGGAGATAGTCTGCTGTGAGAATTCCTGTAGAAACTGTAGTAGCTATTTTGAAAAGAAACATACAAAAGTATCAATATTACATGTGGTTCAAAACAAAAAAGAACCCCTTACCTTTCAGATGATGTCAAGTAAAGGGGATACTTTTGATCTAGGTCAAGTGACCCTGGAAAGCATTAAGAAAGCTCATCAGATAAATTTGTCCAGCACACAAAACCAGTAGCACATTTCTAAAGGGATTTAAAGCCCTGTTCGGTTGTCACTCTCCAGAAATCACATAGTGTAACAAAACACCCCAAATCCTACTTATATGAAGCTCTTAGGCTTCTGAGCTCTTAGGCTCCCAAAGTGAGCAGTTCTACTCAGAAATATGTGCTGCCCCATTTAGCCCAAGTTCTAATACAGAAGGGCCTCTGTAGAGACAGAGCAATCAGGAAGAGTGCAGAGACAAGTCTGCACAGCAGGATGCCGCAGAGGGCAAGGCTGAAAAGCCTCTGCACGGAAGGAAACCCGCATCTGGGCGGCAGAGTGCAGGGTAGAAGTCCACAGGGCCGCCCTCCCCGGTGACTGTAATTGCGCCTTTGACTACTGGAGGAAGCGTGTCCCCGAGAAGGGGTAACCCCAACTCTGTCCCTCCCTTGGCCCCGGGTCCCCCGCTCACACCGGCGTCAGCCGCCAAGGACCAGTTCTGACTACTGCGGCGGATCTCCTCCACCGACCAGGGCCGTTCCCACACGGGCTCGGATGCCGGAGGCCGCTCCGAGTCGGGGCTCGTCCGGTTCATCTACAGCGAGAAGGACAGAAGAAAAGAGCTGAGTCTGGGGCGAAGGATCCAGCCCTGCCCCTCCTGGGCCGCCGTCCTCACCGCGATGACACCGCCGCTCAGCGAGCTCCAAAGTGACTACCGGATCGGCGGCCACACCGCCCACCCAGCGCGGTGGAAATCACATGCTTCGCGTCACGTGGTGACGTCCTCACGTGACCTGGGGCGCAGCCTCGGAGAGGGAGCTGTGCGTTAACAGCTCCTGGATAATTGTGTCTGGCCAGAGAGAAGGTGCTTAGGCGGCCAGCTCTAGGAGTGCGGAAGAGGTGGGTGGTACCAGCGGGGCCCGTGCTGGGAATCCCGTGGCCTACCCGGGGGAGGCAGAGGGGAAGGAGAGCAGCGGACCACTTCCCGGACGCGCAGCGGCTCTGTTGATTATGCATGTGGTGTGAGACCGGCCCAGAGACTCAGTGACCCTCAACTGTTGCCTATCAACTAACCCGCTTGGTTTCAATTCGGTGTGGATCCGCTTGAAATTCTTCACCCTCAGCTGAGATTCGAGGCCGATTTCCACACTGCCGCAGGCAGAAGAAAAAGGGGAGGGGGAGTAGAAATCCCAAGCTCTTCAGGCTATCCACTAGCACTTCCTTGTGTGCAGACCCCTTTCTGAGTTGTTCTTGCCCAGACTGACTTTTTTAGAAATAACACCGTATCTTTTCTTTTTGTGTGCCCGTGAACAAGTTACTTAGTTTCTATAAGCTTTCTTCTGCTTTTAAAAGAAGCGATAATAGGTGTAAAGCAGATAGCACCTGGTATGTGGTGAGTGCTCACCTTAGCTCTTATCATTTCTCCTGTGCAGGTTAGTTTTCCAACTTTCAGATTTTGCTTTGTGGCCACCTCCGTTGGCACCTCACTAAAGGTTTCTCTTTGGTATACGACTAAGACAAATGAAAACTTGCTCAGATAAAAACCTGTACAAGAAAGTTCACTGATCCATACCCAGAAAGCAGAGCAGTCTAAATGTCCTTCAGGTGATGAATGATAAACAAAACTGCTGCTGAACCACACAATTCACCAAAAGAAATAAAGTGCTGATCTATGATAGGGCATAAGTTAACCTAGAAATACATTAATTGAAAGAGGACACCCATATACATGAGCACAGAGTATTCTACTTATATGAAATATCCAGAATGGATCCATCCAGAGAGAGGAAGTAGGTTGGTGGTTGCCAGGGATTGAGGAAAGAAAGGAATGGGGCGGTAACTGCTTATGAGCACGGGTTCCTTGTCCACTACTTCACTTCAGCAGTGAAGTACTAAAGCTAGGGAAAAGGCTACAGTTACTTTAGCATTGGTGTGATGGTCACAGTGTTACTGTTAGGGTTAGCATTAAGATGAGGCTTAGGGTTAGGGCTAGTGTTAGATTGTTTCTTGGAACTCCTCACATTAGTTTTAGGGCTAGCAAGTGTTACAGATAGACATTAGATTTAGGGTTATGACTAATATGGTTATGGTGATATTTGGGGGGGTTAGGGTTAAGGTGGCTGTTTTAGTTACTTTTCTGTTATAATAAAAATTACCTCAGAAGCAATTCATAAACGGAAGGGTTATAGTTAGGATTTAGTGTTATGGTTAATGCTGAGATAGTTGTAAATTAGGGTCAGGAGATGGTTAGTCTTAGGGTGAGTGTAACAGATGAAGGATTAATTAGTGTTAGGCTTAGGGCAGCCTTAATATTCATTATACAGCTGGGTATGGTAGCACACAATTTTTTTATTCCAACCCTGGAGAGGCATATCTAAAAAGATAGATGATTGTGTGAAGCCAGCTTGATCTTAAGAGTAGGATTAGTGTTAGGGAAGGATGTTTGACTAAGATTAGCTTAAGAGTAGTTTTAATAAAGTTTAGACTACAGTTTGAGGTAGTCAAACCCCTTGAGAAGCAGAGGTAGGCAAATTATCTGTGAGTTTGAGCTCCAACTTCTCCACATAGAGAGCTCCAGTCTAATCAGAGCTACATAGTGGTATGATATCTCAAAGAAAGGTTAGAATTAGAACTAGATCTATAGTTAAGGTTGAGGGTTAGGATCAGCTTAAGGGTTAGCGATTACGGTTTGAGTTAAGGGTTCATTATGGTTAAATATAGTGGTAAACTTTATACATAATCCTAATCCCTAAATGTAATGCTAAACATAACCATAGTCCCTAACCAGAACCCTAATACTAACTCTAACTCCATCTCTAATTCTACCCTACCCTAATCCTAACCTTATTGCTAAATCTAATCTTAACCCTAACCATTCCCCTAAACCATAGTAATAATGTAACCTTAATCAGAGCACTATTGTACTGGCTGGTTTTGTGTGTCAACTTGACACAGGCTGGCGTTATCACAGAGAAAGGAGCTTCAGTTGAGGAAATGCCTCCATGAGATCCAGCTGTGGGACATTTTCTCAATTAGTGATCAAGGGGGAGGGCCCCTTGTCCTTGTGCCATCTCTAGGCTGGTATTCTTGGGTTCTATAAGAGAGCAGGCTGAGCAAGCCAGGGGAAGCAAGCCAGTAAGTAACATCCCTCCATGGCCTATGCATCAACTCCTGCTTCCTGACCTGCTTGAGTTCCAGTCCTGACTTCCTTTGGTGATGAGCAGCTGTGTGGAAGTGTTAGCTGAATAAACCCTTTCCTCTCCAATTTGCTTCTTGGTCATGATGTTTGTGCAGGAATAGAAACCCTGACTAAGACAACTATACATAAAATTAAATTAAAATCTTGTTAATCTTAACCCTAACCTAAACCAAATACTAACCCTTAATTATAACCTTAAGCCTAAGTTACTGTCTTAATTAGAGTTACTATTGCTGTGAGAAAATACCATGATCAAAAGAAACTTGGGGAGGAAAGAGTCTATTTCACTCACAGTTCAATTTAACAGTTTATCAAAAGCAGTGAGGGCAGGATCTCATGCAGGATAGAAACCTGGAGGCCAGAGCTGATGCAGAGGCCATGAGGAGTGCTATGTATTGACTTGTTCCTCACGGCTTATTAGGCTTGCTTTCTTAAAAAACCCCACTCACAGTAGACTGAGCCCTCCCCCATGGAGCACTAAGAAAATGTCCCCCAGGCTGGCCTACCACCCAATCTTATGGAGTCATTTTCTAAAATGGACGCTCCCTTCTCTCTGAAGGCTCCAGTTTGTGTCAAGCTGACATAACACTAGCCTAGACACTTACCCTATGAATAATTATTACACTGACAGATCCAAAAATCTAACCCTAACTTTAATCTTAGACACAATCCTAAACCGAACCCTAATCAAAATCATGAGCCTAACCCTAAACTTATATGTAACAGCAAAACAACTCTCATATTATTCACAACTCTAACAAATCCCTTCCTTTAATGTAAGTGTAAACTAACTCTAGGCATAGCTCCAACTAAACTAAAACCATGGCCATGACCTTAGTATTGACCCTAACAATGACAAACCGAATCCTTGTGATAGCCTGAACCCCAACACAAACCCTATTCCTAACCCTAACTCTAAACCTCATGTAACTCTAAACCTAATCCTACATCTTAAAGTAATTAGAAACAGAAAGTCAAAGTAGCCATAATTGTAACCAGATTCCTAACCCTAGCCTACTATAAGAATCCTAATCTTGTACCCTAACCTCTAACATCTAACAATAAACCAACCCTAACTTCTAACCCTACTCCCTAACCTAACTCTCTCATAGGTAGGCCTATATGTGCAACTTTATAAACATGTATCTCCTATCTCTGTAATAGATAGGTGTATATCTGTAAGTTTACATTTACCTGTATTCCCTAGCTCTCTTCTATGTTCAAATGTGTCCTCTGGCTCACATACATGTATGTATTTCCCAGTTCAGTTACAGGTCAGCCTGTATGTACATTCAGATGCATGCTGTTTTTAAGCATGGTCATATGTTGGCATGAATGTGCATGTTCACAGGCATGAATTATCTATGCATGATCACATGTCACTGTATACACATATGTTCCCACACATATTTCTAAGCCCTGTCATACATATGTTGTCATATTTTTGTGTGTTCTGCCTATGTCTGTAGTATGTCTGATCATTCTCTTATGGCACCATGTACACGAATGTTCACACTCATGCAGCTTCTGAGCATTGTCATATGATCTACATACTGGATTTCACAAAAGCCATGCTACATAGTGAGATTCTGTCTCAAGAAAAAAGGGGGGAAAGAGAAAGAAATAAAAAATCTTGAGCCTGATGATGAAGATATAGCTAATTTCATAGAAGGTTTGCATTGCATACATGTAGACCCCTGATCCTTTACACTGCATAAACCAGGTATGGTGTTGGCATATACATGTAATCCCAGCACTGGAGAGGTAGACAGGAGGACCATGAATTCCAGGTCATCCTTGTTGACATACTAAGTTTAAGGCCAGCCTGGGCTACATGAGATTCTGTTTCAATTTTTTTCAAGTTGTAGGTATTAAAGACATTATCAAGAGAATAAAAAGGCAACCACAGATTGGAAGTTCTGCCAAACATGAAAATGTTTGTACATCAAATATCTGATAAGAAACATGCATAGAGGAGGGAGACATCAAATTTGAGACCAGTTGAGGATGTATACTGAGTATCAGGCCAGACAAGAGCTAAGTGACAAGATCAAAAACAAAAATGACAATTAATTTTAAAAAAGGGGAGCTAGAGATATGTTTCAGTGGTAAAGAACACAAAGTATCTACGGTATGACATAATCAATAAGCAAACAGTGTTGACTCTGTACAGTACAAAATTAACCTCACTAGTGGGAGGCAGCCATATGCCACTTCTACGACATGTGCTCTTCCAAAAGGATCACAGCAACAATTCCAGTGTCCTCAATGCGATGTACGTTTTCACTTAAACATGAAACTAGAAAAAATGGTCTGCGCTCTTTACCAATATCAGTGTCATGCAAGATGATGAAAGACCCAGGAGCTGCTGAAGACCAAAGGGGTTTAAAGGCACGGCAACTCAGTGCAGCCCCACTTAAGGAAAAGAGAAACCCAGAGGGACAGTGAGACAATGGCAATACTGTGTTTTAACTATCGAATGCACAAGACTGCTACTGGTTTGGGGATGTGACTCAGTTGGTAGAGTAATTGCTTAGTCTGTACAGATCCTGGATTAAACCCCAGTACTAAATAAACCAAGTGCATGGTGCACACTTGCAATCACAACACTGAGGATTATAATTTCAAGGTCATTCAGAGCTACAAGGCAAATTTGAAAAATGGGAGAGATAACTTAGCAGTTAAGAGCAACGACTGTTCCTCACAAGGATCCAACATTGGTTCTCAACACCTATGTGAAGGCTCACAATTACTTGTAAGTCCAGCTCCAGGAGATTTGACTCTCTTGTAACCCACCCACATGTTATTAAATAAATAAAAATAACTTTAAAAAGTGACCTTGAGGGTACCCTAAGATACTCAAGACTGACTTTTTTCTTTAAGTATTGTTATCAATGTTATATTTGTTGAACTTGCTAATCCAGTTTGCTTTCTTCACTGTGATAAAACACTAAACAAAACCAACATGGGGAGGAAAAGAATTATTTGGCTTATAGATTACAGTTCATCATTGAGGGAAGCTAAGGCAGAAACCTGGAGGCAAGGACTGAGGCAGACACCATGGAGGAGCACTTCTTACTGTCCTACTTCCCATGGCTTGCTCACACTGCCCAGGAATACCAGTCCAGGGGTGTCACTGTACAGTCAGCTGAGCCCGCCCACATCAACCAGTAATCAAGAAAAAAGACTATGCCAGGCAGTGGTGGCGTCGCACGCCTTTAATCCCAGCACTTGGGAGGCAGAGACAGACGGATCTCTCAGTTAGAGGCCAGCCTGATCTACAGAGTGAGTTCCAGGACAGCCAGGGCTGCACAGAGAAACTCTGTCTCAAAAAGAAAGAAAGAAAGAAAGAAAGAAAGAAAGAAAGAAAGAAAGAAAGAAGGAAGGAAGGAAGGAAGGAAGGAAGGAAGGAAGGAAGGAAGGAAAGAAGGAAAGAAAGAAAGAAAGAAAGAAAGAAAGAAAGAAAGAAGCCTACAATACAATCTAATGGGGCTGTTGTCTCAAGTAAGCGTCCCTCTTCCCAAGTATTCTAGTGTCAAGTTGATAAAACTAACCAGAACAATGGCTATGATGGTGATGGAAGACAGACCCTGCTCTTAGGAAACAAAACTGGAAAAAGAATGCATGCAGTGTGACACATGCACTGTACCCTCGGATGTTTGAATGAGAGAAGGGAGGGGGAAATGACAAAAGAGACATGGCTACCTGCTAGAAATCTAAATCTCAGTAAAGTACAGGATTCTCTGGATTATTCTTTCAAATAAACCGGGAATCTGCAATTATTTTCTAAATAAAACAATAGTCCTCAAGAGCAGGAAGCCTCTGTGGGAAGAACTGAAATTTAGTTCAAGATTCTGTTGTCTAACTAGGTAGCCTGATTGCTTCCTTTTTACAGATGGAGATACTGAAGGCCAGAAAAGAAATATGGTTTGCAATGGATCCCAGCCTGCCTTGGCTGGGGCCTAATTTCAGAAACCCTAGTCCCTAAGTTTCCCCTGCTCCCATAAGACTGTCCCTGTGGCACAAGCTGAGTATCCTGTCAAGAAACAGGACCCAGTGTTTCTCTGATGTATCCTCTAACTCCTTGCTGAACTGGCTGGATCTCCATGCTACCTCACTTCTGGGTCACTAGGCAATAAAGGCTAAGACTGGATGGCATGGACTTGGATCATCCTTCATCTATTTCATTGACATGCTATCTGTTACAATATCTGACCTATTTAATGCCCATTCTTCTTTGGGAACCTGCTCCATGTGTGGTAGTGTGGGGAGCAACTATGTGATTCTGGGAGATCACAATGGCCCACTCTTGGGTTAAGGATAGACATGGACTCACAAGGAGACAATATGAGATTCCTTTGGATGGATTTTAGAGGAAGGTAGGACACAGGCCATGCTGCGACTAGCTCTGATGTGAGGCTCTGGAACCAGACAACCACTATTCCAGTCAGGAGTAGGAAGCTGGTTGGACAGAAGAAAGCTAAGAAAAGCAAAGATGAGATCAAATATCCTCAGCTCCAGGTGTTTCTGACACCCGCACTGTGTTCTGTAAATATGTCAGCCTTCTTCCAGGAATTGCTCGTATTTTGTGTCAGTTTCTCAGGTGTACACTCATGTTACTTGAAAATAAAATCAATATACCTGGACCCCTGGTCATTAGCTGTGCCACTTATAGGCCCACCAGACTGGCTCTGCTAGGATAGGAATGGGGACAAATGAGGTGCTGTAGAGGCTGTCCAGCTGCCTCCGGGTGTAGTGGGGGACACTGGTCTTAATAACTGTGGACAAGGATGTTAGTGTTCCCACCTCCATCTTACATGATGTGATGGCTAGTCTTGGTTATCAACTTGACTGTCTAGAATGGGCTACAATCCAGAAATGGAGGCCACACCTAATCCAGATCTTGAGGTTGGAAGACCTCGGCTTTTGATCTGCATCTTGAGGTGGGATGACATAGTCTCCTCCTTGCTGCCTTCGAGATGTAAAACTCTTAGCTCCTTCTCCAGCACCAGGTTCGCTTGGTCATTGCCATGCTTCCCACCTTAATAATGAGCTAAACTTCTGAAAGTGTAACCAGCTCCCATTAAATGTTTGCCTTTATAAGAGCTGCCTTAGTGGTGGTGTCTCTTCACAGCAGTAAAATCCTAAGATACCTGCTAAGCCTTCAGGAACGTGGCCATGTCCTCCTCCTTTTAAGAAAGATCAGGCCATCAGACAAAATCTGTGACTTATTGAGTATCGTTAAAAATAAACAAGGAGATGAAGCCTCATCCCACCTTTCCTTAGAGGTCCTCAGTGGCAGTCAGAAAAGAAGCTGGAGGAGGTTTGCACTGACAAAAGAGTGGTCGCCATCCCTCACCTTCTCATCTTCCTCCGTGTCGTCATGCTGAGGATGGGGCACAGGGCCTTATGTCTGCTCAGCAACATAACTCAGCCACAGAGCTAGCTAACCCTACCGCTAAGTGCAAAACCCTAAGGAATGCATTTCTGTACACAGTCGTCTGCATAATCACTACCAAGATCAACAGACTGGAACATCTCAAGGTCCAACACCCAAGACATCTGCATACTGGCTCCTAGTCACCTTACTGCTGTTCCCATCTACCTGTCATCAGTGGTTAAAGGTCATGGGACCACATAACACATGCTGTTTTATGTCTAGTTCCTTTCACATAAAACACAAAAACAGGAATGTTGACTTTTTACAAAAGATTTATTTTTAAAATTCAATTATGTAAGAGTGTTTTTCTGTTTTGTTTCCTGGATGCCTGTCTGTGCACAGGCCAGAAGAGGGAGTAAGATCCTCTGGAACTGGAGTTACATGTGACTGGGAGATATGATGTGGATTCTAGGAACCAAAGCTGCGTCCCCTCCAAGAGTCAGTTCCTTTAAACACTGAGCCCTCATGGTGATTCTTTACTGCTGGCCCTGACACTCAGGACCCCCCTTTCTTACCACTGATGTGCAGTGCTCACAGAGGCTAGAAGTGGACACCAGATCCTTTGGAACTGGAGTTACAGATGGTTATGAGCCACCAAGTGTGTGCATGGAACGAACCTGGATAAAAGAAGCAGGAGCTTCTGAACATCTGCGCCATCTCTCCATCCCTAGATACTCTGCTTTTCATGGTTCTCCATGGCAACAGTCCCTATTTCTTGATCTTTTTTTGCCCCTTAGATACTCTGCTCACTGTGCCACACTACAAGAGCAACAGTTTCTCAGACAGGGACCACTCCTTTTAGTGTTGCATATATTGTTTTGTTTTGTGTTAGTTACTGCAGGTAGACTGCACAAGTTTTGGTTTTCTGTTTGGTTGATTGCTTTGGTTTTTTAGGCAGGGTTTCTTTGTGTAGTTTTGGCTGTTTTGGTATTTGCTATGTGGACCAGGCTGGTCTCAAACTCAGAGATCCACCTGTCTCTATCTCCCACGAGCTGGAATTAAAGGTGTGCACCATCACCATCTGGGTGTTTGGTTTTGTTTGTTTGTTTGCTTGAACAAGCATTCCAACAGATATGATTCAGTCAACTAATACACTTAGCTTTTTTTTTTTTAAGAAAAAAATATCAGGCAGTCCATAGAACAAGATTTGCTTTAAGAGTAATCCATAGAGTTAATTGGAAAACAGCAAAGTGCTGATACCTGCTGGGCCAGCATGTGTTCTCATGTTGTCCCAACAACCAGGCCTATGGGAACCTCTTTGCCTCTAAGAGAAAAAAAAGTCAGGGTATACCATTTCTGGCCTTCTGGTGGGCTGGGCCGCTGTGGTGTAGTGAATGACGTGGTGAGATGGGGCACCGATGCCTTGCTGGGCATACTAGCTCGGCTGGGGGCAGGCGCCTCTCAGAGAACAAGGCTCTCTGGAAAGGGGAAGGGCAGTTGGGCAGATGGCCTTGGTGGTGGAGCAGGACTGTTTGCACAGCATACCAGAAGTGTAGCCTGTTTAGAAGGTAGGCTTTGTCCCAAAGCACATCGGAATAGAAGAAAGCTGCTGCAATGGTGTGGCCAGTAAACACTGTCCTGAGCTAGCTCACAAGGCAGTTTAGATGAGAACCAATCTGTCCCTCTGTGACCTTCCAGGTCCCCCACAATTGTCACCAAGACACACTAATTCCTTTCAGGGCTATTCATTTTCAGCTTAAAGCTCATAATCAAGATCAGGACACTGTAGAAGCAGATGGCACTAAGGTTACTGTTGTCTGAGACACCGGGTAGAGTAGCAGATTTGTAGAGGAAAGCAGGTCATCCATGCTAGTCTCTAAGGGGCAAGAGGTCCTGAAATGCATTTTCAGTACTGGAAGAAGCTAAATAGGTATATTTAAGACTTTGGTGGTACAAATGAGATGATAGAAAAATGTGCTAAAAAGAAGCCGAGCATGGTGCATGCCTGTAATCCCAGCACTCTGGGAGACAGAGGCAGGCGGATTTCTGAGTTTGAGGCTAGCCTGGTCTACAGAGTGAGTAGGGGCTATACAGAGACACCCTGTCTCAAAAAAAAAAAAAAAAGGAGGAGGAGGAGGAGGAGGAGGAGGAGGAGGAGGAGGGAAGGGAGGGGAGGGGAGGGGAGGGGAGGGGAGGGGAGGGGAGGGGAGGGAAGGGAAGGGAAGGGAAGAAAGGAAGGAAGGAAACAAAGAAAGGAAGAAAGAAAAATGTGCTAAAAAGAAAGGGGAGGAGCTGGAGAGCTGGCTTAGTGGTTTAGAATGCTATCTGCTCTCTATTGGGTAGGCTTACACTGCCTGTACCTCCAGTTCTAGGGTTACCTGCTGCCCTCTTCTGGTCTATAAAGGTATCAGCACAGACTTTTTTTTTTTTTTTTAAAGACAGCCAAACACAAGGAGTTATTTAAATAGAAAAGATTCATCATTCATTCATTTGATAAATTCCTGCCAAGATTTGCAGAGGTCCATGGAGTTCACATCAGCTGAAAGTTCCACAGTTTCTAGAGTTCACCATCCAGAGATGCTTAAGGGGGGGAGGGGGAGGTTCCATGTGTGCTGGGCCCAGAAAGGGGAAGGAAGTGCAGAGATGTTTTGAGAGTACTTCCTGGAAGAAGCTGACCTGCACTGTGGGGTCAGCAAAAAGTTCTCTGAAGAAGCGACACTTAAGGTGAGATCTCAGGTTATCTGTTAGAGAGAAACCTGTACTGGGCATATGGTGTGTGTGTGTGTGTGTGTGTGTGTGTGTGTGTAGACTCTGAAGTGGGAGAGAAAAACTTGCACAATAGTTAGAAATTCAGAGTTATTAGCATATGGTAAATTTCTTGACTCTGTGGAAATACATTTTTCAATGTTTTTTTTTTTTTGTAACGTTTTTCTTCTAAATTTGAGTGGTTTTCCCTGCATGTATGTATTGCAACATATGCATACAGTGCTCTCAGAGGTCAGAAGGTGCCAGAGTACCTGGAACTGAAGATCTGGGGTTGGGAGCTAAACTCAAATCCTCTGCAAGAGCAACAAGCGCTCTTAATCCCTGAGCCATCTCTGCAGTGCCGCCCCACCCCCGATTTTTGTTTTTTCTATTATCATTGTGTATGCATATGGCTCACAGTGCATGTGTGGAGGCAGGTCAGATACAACTTTTAGTTCTCACCTTCCAAGATAAATAATAATCAGTCCTTTCTTTGTACCCACAAATTGCTGCCTGCCAGTGAGAGAGACTGGCTGAGAAAACTACCCTGCTTGCTCACACCTTGTTAACCTACAACAACTCGCTTCTTTACAAATGTACACGGGTTCTTAGGAATAATTTGCTTTCTTTACCTGCACTACATAATGTTATTTCTTGTAAAGGTATTGGGGAACATACTGTTTTTTTTCATGGTCATTTACTAGAAAGAAAATAGAATGTAATCACATCATACTTTTATACCACTTGAAAATTTTGCAAGAATATATACTATGGGAGGAAAAAAATAAGTTGTTGGAAATTTGTTCCATCCATCAAATCTGTATATATGTATATGTGTAAAGCTTGTGTTATAGTGTGTTGGAGCTTGCCCCACCCATCATGTATGCATATGTATATGTGTGTGTGTGTGTGTGTGTGTGTGTGTATACATATATGAGAAATGTTTGGTGCCTGCTCTTTGGAACTTTGTTCCATCCACCCACTGTGTGTGTGTATATGTGTGTGTGTGTGTGTGTGTGTGTGTGTGTGTGTTGTGAAATGCTTGAAGCCTGCTTGTTGGAACTTTGTTCCATCCATTCAATGTGTGAAAGTATATATGTCTGTCCATCTATCTGTCTATAGGTCTGCATGCATGCATGCATATATGTATGAAGTTATTGGAGTCTGCCTTCCAGTGTGTCTGTCTGTCTGTCTCTGTCTCTCTCTGTCTATGTGTCTCTGTGCGTATGTGTGCATGAATTTTCTCTCCTTTACTTTCTCACCAGACCCAAAGAGTTAAAAGAGTTCAGAGTTTTTCCCCAGCCACAGGGAGTGACAGCCCTAGTGAATGAAGCTTTGTTCCCTCAGAGAAAAGTCAGCTGAGTCGTTTCTCTAATTGCTGGCGGCGATAGGCAGCGGCCTCCACCAGTTGCTATCTGGACCAACCCGTCAGCCCCCTTTAGTGCTGCTTTCAGCACTGACCCGTCACTAATGCCATGCCTCCTGCCTGCCTCAGTTTTCCTTAGGTGTCAGAGCTGGTCTTTGACATATGTAACTCCAGTTCCAGGAAATACAATGCCCTCTTCTGGCCTCTGCAGGCACCAGGCTTGCACAGGGTGCACATACATATATGCAGGCAAACATACAAACATATAACTAAATCTTCTTATAATATCACCCAGAGTAGTGTACACAGATTTTACAGTGATTTAGTGAAAGTTCTGACAGATGTGAACAACAACTTAAGCTTTTAGTTTCTCCATGTTTATTTCCTATAAAAAGTATTATTAAATAACTTTTGTTAGTCAACTTTGACTATACTTTTTTTTTTTTGAGACAAAGTCTCACTAGTAAATTAGACTGGCCTCAAATTCCCTGAGATCTGCTTGCCTCTGCCTTCTTAATGCTGAGATTAAAGACATATACCACCAACCCAAGCTAATAGTGCTTTCTGAATTGTACTGCACATGTGAAATGCTTGTGGGGTCCTGTTAAAATGAGGACTTCAGCAGGGTTCTGAGATGCTGCATCTCGGCCTGCTTTCAGGTGATACTCTGTTGCAGGTCCAGGGACCACAATGTGAATAGTGAAATTCTAGACGGAAACTGCAAAAGGTTTTATTTTCTTCCAGAATTAAAGACATTTGTGATGTATTTAAGGGGGTCCTAGGGATAGGGCTTGTAGAAGAATGCTACCAGGAAGCTATATCCCAGCACTGGCAGGCTTTTATTTGTATACTGACTTTGTAAGCACGAGTGATTTAACTGGAAGTTCCTGGGTTCCATCTGATTATAAAATACACACACACACACACACACACACACACACACAGAGAGAGAGATAGAGAGAGAGAGAGAGAGAGAGAGAGAGAGAGAAATGGGGGGAGGGAGGGAAAGAGAGAAGCTGTGGTTTGCAATGTAGGATAAGAAAATTTAAGTTTGGGGGTTTTGTTGTTATTGTTATACATAGGGTGAGGAATTATAATTGAAATCTCCTTTTTCTAGTATTTTCCATGTTGGAGTGACTGAAATGAATATTCAGCTTTCCAAGTTATTTTAAAATCAATAACTTTTTTTTTTCAGTGTTTGGGGTGGAATCCAAGGCCTTGTGCTTGTTTAGGCAAGCACTCCACTACTGAGTTCCATCCCCTGCCCAAGAAAAATAGAAAAAAAATTTTTTTTAAATTCTGGGCATGTTGTTATCATGGCAGAAGGGTCACCAGTATCATGATGCACATATGGAGGTCAGAAGACTTTTTGGTGCTGTTTTCTTCCTCCCACTGTGGCATCTGGGGATGGAAGGAGGTTGTCAGGCTTGTGAGGCCAGCACCTTCACCTTCTCCAGGGCCAGGTAGACTGGTTTCAGACACTCAACCCTCCCCCCAACACCAGACACTGAGGTGCATATTTTGTGTATCAAAGCAGACCTGGTCTCCAGGTTCTCCCAGCATCTCAGTTCCCACCTGGTGTACCCTGCCCGAACCCTGGACTTTCATTGTGTCTTTCATTGTGTCACGTTAAGTGGAAGTATGACTGACTGTGGTGGGTTAAATGAGAATGGCCCCCAAATACTCATGTGTGATGCTTAGTAGCACTACTTGGGAAGGATCTGGAGGCATATCTTTGTTGAAGTAGGTGTGGCTTTGTTGGAGGAAGTCTGCCTCTCCTGGCAGGGTTTTTTTGTTTGTTTGTTTTTAAAGGCCCAAGTAAGGGCGAGCCGCTTTATCTCTTTCTGTTGCCTGTAGATCCAGATGTAGAACTCACAGCTACTTCTCCAGCACCATGTCTGCCTGCTACCCGCTTTGCTGATAGTGTATTGTACTAAAGCTCGGAAACAGTAAGCAAACCTAAATTAAATACTTTCTTTTCTTAGAATTGTTTTGGTCATCGTGTCTCGTCACTAAGACATTTAGCTTTTTCTTTTCTTTTGTTTTTAAAAATTAAGTATGGTTAAGGAGAGGAGTGTAACAGGTAGGTCACCAGTCTTTAATTTTAGCTATTCCAATGACTGTGTATGTTGTAGTTTGAATCTACAAATCCCTAGATGGGTAAAATGTTACCTTTTGTTGTTTAGTGGCCATTTTTACATCTTGTGAAATACTTACCAAGGCTTTTTGCCTACTGTTTTATTGGGCTGTTTGTCTTATTATTTAGGGCAGAATAGGTAACTATGTCGTTTACCTACGACACCTAGTTCAATCCTTAGGCTAGTTCAATCCTCAGCACTGAAAGAGAAGGTCTTGCATACCCTGGAAATAAGACTTTCATTGGATATATTCTACTTCTGAGTTCATTTCTCACCAATAATTTGCTTTTTTAATTACTTGTGTTTATAAACAACATACATTTTGATAAAATTTATCAAATGTCATGGTTCATGCCTTTAAATCTTTAAATCTTTGCCTAACAGATATACAAAGACTTTTCTACATTTTCTTCTTTCTTTTCAGTTTTATCTTTGTTTATACTCATTTTTTAAAATTTGCTTATTAACTTTACAATGGCATGCATGCTTCTCCTTCCGATCACTTTCCTTAGTGGCTTCATTCATGCTGCCCCTCACATCTGCAAGCCCATCCTGACCACCCTCAGATCTGAGGCAACCTCCTTCTCCTTCACCTTTCCTTCAACAAGTCACAATTATCCATCTTACCCCCCAATGTCTTTCTGTATGCCCACACTCCCTCCTTGCCCTAATCATCTTGCCAGTTGCTTCCTGAATGACCTCTCTCCCCCAGGCCACTTTTCACATGCCTGAGTAATAATTTAAAATCAGACATAATAACCAAGTTCCTAGCCCTGCAACCACTGCTGAAGAAAAGCTCACAGTCTTCCTGAACCTCTCAGAAGTCCCAAGCCTGTTCCTCCCCTTGCTTACCTACCTCTTTCCACGTGCAGTTAGGTCATGATTGCACCCTGACCAGTGGCCCCTTAGCTCCCTTTCTGGCCAGGCCCTGTCCTCACCCAGTGCACTCTTTCCAACTTAAGGGTTGTTAATTTGGATTGTAGCTCCATCATCCCCAAGTACATTTTGTCCATTTGGTCTCCACCAGCTCTCAAACTTCACGAGGCCAAGGACTCTGTTTATTCCCGTCTTCCACGCACAGATCCTCTAACCCGGGAAGGAGCTTCCCCATCTGAGTGAGTTAGAGTCATCCAGATAATTTAAGGGATGGGCTGGGAGCTACCAGGGTTTCTTCATTGGTGATATCTGACATAAAGCCAGTCTGCTAGGTGGAAGGCCCTGGGAGACAAGGTAGAGAGACTATTGTGCGACTCGGGGAGTGGGCCCCAGAAATTAGTCTTAGCCTGTATAGCAGGGCAGCTGGCCTGAGTTACAGATGCTCTGAGGCACCCGAAAAAGGAGAGAAAGGGGCTGAGGAGTCGTGGGGCCCAGAGGCGGAAGAGCCGAGAAGCTGAAGAGCCCTGGATCCGAGGGGTTGAGAGGCTAGTGAACAAGTCGTGGGGTCGAAGAGCGGGTTCCGAACAGCAGGGATGGTGTGGAAGAACTCTCGAGGAGGACGCCGCACCACCTGCAGCGCCTCAGCTTATTTGACTTGCGCCCGCGTGGGTGGGCGGGCCTGGGGCGGCTACACCTCTGGTCGGGTCACGCCCCCACGGCGTGCGCGTTCCCGCTCGGCACCGCCTTGCGCATGCGCTGTCGCGGGAGGCGGAGGTTGTGGGCGGCTGTGGCGACTGGGTGCGCGCTCCCGTTCTCGCTGTCGTTCCCTCGCGCTGGTTCGCGCTCGCGCGCCGGAGCCGTGGCAGCGGCGGCGGAGGCGGCGGCGGCTGCTGAGGAGGCGCGGGGGGGCGGGCCGGGAGGGGGGGTGGTCGGGGTGGGGATGGACCGGGCGCGGCGGCGGCAGCTGCAGGAGCCAGCGCTGGAGACCGAGCCGCGGCGCTGGCGGAGACGCCGGCTGTCCGTCGTCTCTCCACCGGTGAGTGACTGGCCCAGGCCGTGGGTGGGGACGGGCCGTCTCTTTAGCGCGGCCCGTCGCGGCGGCGGGGCCTCCTCGAGGCCTGGCGCGACTCGGACCTTTGGCCGCTCCGGCGGCGCCGAAGCCCCGGGCCGGCTGGACCCCACGACTCCGGGCCTTCTGCCCGGAGTCATTGGGGCAACCCCCGCCCCCGCCCCCGCCCGGGCACTCTCCCCGGCTCTCCTTTGGGCCGAGCTGAGCGAGGGGCGTGTGAGGACTCGCGCCCAGGCCCAAGGCCTCCGGGCTAGCCGAGGTCTTAGAGCCCTCGCTCGTCCGGCTCTGCGGTACCCATAAGTTGGCCACCCAAAGTCAGCCCTTGCCACCTGAAACCAGTACTGCACCTTTTGTTTTGATTTTGAACTCGTGGTTTGACTTGGAGGAAGAAACCCGCTGTCCTGGGGTGAGGTGGGAGTCTAGGTGGCCCGGGCTTGGCCCTAGAGTGCCCTTTATTAACCCTTTTTTGTGGAGAGCAAGGGGCCGCAGTGAGATGCATTTCGCTACAAAACCTGAGATTTCAGCCTCAGCCAACGTGGATGGTGTTGGTCTAGTGATTCAGTGTCTGTCCCACTCCATCCCTGGACAGCATTGATGGAGATTCCCCTAGTGGATCTGCTGCTGGAAGTAGCCCACTTGATCTGTTAGAGAACATCTTACATTAGTCTTGGTAGATCATAACTAATGTCCAGGCTTAGGCTTTATTGAAGAAAACAAAAAACAAAAAACAAAAACAAACGACCATGTAGCCCATCTAAAATGGTTGTAAACCTGACATAGTTGTCAAAAGACCCATGTGCACTTTTGTCCCTGTGAAAAGGCTGGAATTCCTAAATTGGCTTTTCTTTTAAGAAGAAGGAAATTAAAAAAAAAGCAGAAAGAAAAACAAACAGTAAAAACCCCAAGATTGAAAAGGCAGGTAACAACTTTAAAATATAGCACAAGTTTGATTTGTTCCTGTCTCTGTCCAGTATCTTAAATTTTAGGAATTAAACTAAACCTTTGTCTTTGAGTATATAGAATTTGCATTAAATTGTCACAAAGCTTGGAGGTAAAGAACCTTAATGGAAATGTTAAGACAGAGGAGGTGGGGTCTTATCCCCCCCCCACCTTCATTTCCAGATTAGAAGACTGATACTGAAATTGTGAGTGGGTGGTAGTTTTATCAGTGTCTTATAACAGAGATACTTAGAGGTAGGATTTTAGCTCAACAGTACCTTGCCCTCCACTAACAGAGTTGGTTGGTGTTTTTTTGAACTCACACACCCACTCTCTGGCTAGTAGAGAAAGATTAAAAAGCTGCTTCTGGTTTGTGGGTGGTAACCTTTTAATTTCTAAAGAATTTTCATCCGCTTACAGACTAGATAGTTGACGAGCCTCATAGGAATATTCTAGATATTAAAAATTCATTAGCACATGATCTCGATCTCATGTAATTATGCACGTTTATTAAAGATTTGACATGGTGTCAGTGCTGTGTACTCTGTATAGGAAATGAGATTTCTCAGAGTATTTGCATCTTAAGATAAACAGAAGCACAAACAGCTGACAGTGTTATGTCACCTCTCAGTTGTTGAGTCTTTCATGAGCATAAAAATCCTGGAGTTTCAGTGTCTTGCATTAGTTGGTGAACACCAGTAATTTGAACTATTTGGTTTATCTCTGCCAGAATAGTACCCCTTTTCTACAGGAGAAAGCATAAACTCAGTAACATTTATGAACTAGTCACTTATTCACCAGATATTTACTGAGCCTTTACTTGGGCCCAGAATTCTTTCTAGATTATAATAAAGGGACAAAACAAGGCTTCTGCCTCAGTAAGCTGCATTCTGTGTGTGGAGCTGAGGAACAGACAACAAATAAGCAGGCACAACCATTTCAGAGACTATAAGACAGTAGGCAGTAAGCTCATTGGGTTTGTTGTGTTTGTTTTGTGAAGAAGAAGAAAGTAAATATTTTAGCTTTGGGGCATACAGCCTTTGTTGTAGCCATGCAGTTATTGTTTCCAATATGTACAGCAACAGACCGAAAGTAAACTGGCATGTCTATTTTCCAGTTAAACTTGGACACTAAGATTTGAATTTCACCCAGTTTTCACTCGTCATGAAATGCTTATTCTTTCCTCCTTCAACCATTTAAATAAGTAAAACTAATCTTAGTTTACATGCCACTTAGAAACCTGGGGCAGTCTGAAACTAGATTTGTATAGAAAAAGTTTGCTGGTCCCTAATGAGTACTATGATTTAAAAAAAAAAAAAAAGCTAATATAACAAGTAACTAGGGGCTAGGTGGAGGGCTGCTGGGGAAGCCTTGCAAGGGAGAACTTGACTATGGCCTGGAAGATAGAAGAGCATTCCTGACAGGTGAAAGTGTGAAGAAATGACCCCCTACTTTGCATTGAACTTCCCCCACACCATGCCATTCTGGCTTTTGTGCCTGTTTTTATTTGTTTGTTTCTTTATGCTTCCATGTATATCACAGCATGTGAGTGGAGGTCAGGGGATAACTTGTGAGAGTTGGTTCTCTCTTACCAAGCTTAGCAGTAAGTACCTTTATTTCTGAGCCATCTCACTGGCACAACTTTTGGGTCTTTTTTCATCCTGTTACATTCAACTAGCTTATTGCTGGTCCCCTTCAAATATAAAAAATCTTGTTAAAGATTTTTTTTTTTTTGAATCAGGGTTTCACTTTGTAACCCTGGCTGTTCTAGAGCTATGTAGACCAGGCTGGCCTTGAAGAGCTCAAAGATCTATCTGCCTATGCACCACCATGCCTAATTCTTATAAAATCTTAAGAGTTGAAAGAAAATTCTCACTTAGTTATTTTCTTTAAATGTTTAGAGTGTTTTTCTAGCTGATATATGAACAGCTTTAATGACAAAAAAAAAAAATCATGACTTCCAGGTAGTCTATGCTGTTTATAAATGTAATTATTAGAATGTTAGTTCTGTGAGATTTGATTTTTTTTTTTTACCTGGGAGGGAGCCTGCAAATGGTTGTACCTCATTCCAGGCTTAGGTTCTAACATTGGTGTGTGGACAAAAATCACTCACATAAAGTGCAATCTATATTTGACAACCCTCTAAACTGCTCAGAAAATAGTGTGCATTTTTGTATATATAGTCATTTAGAGTTCTTATGCACATTAAAGACCAGGAGACACCAAGCTTCACTGAAGGAAGAAACAGGAGAAAGGAATTTTTATGCAGATATGCAGGCTTCCAAACCCTTTGCTTTTAAAAATAGTTACCTAATCTCTAGCAGAGTGTGGGAGATGGAGAATTCCAATGGGTTGCTAGCTTCATTCAGACTTTAATTCTATTGTTACATTAAGTCTATATCACATTAATAAATGCTTATAGCTTACTGTGAATATTAAGGTGATTGTAGGTAAGGACATGCATGGGACAGTCAAAAGTAGCCAATATATGTACCCTGTCCTGTGAAAAGTTGTTGAGAAAAACTTGGCCACCTGCTTCCTGTCTTTCCCTATTGGTATTTCCTGTTATGGCTCTAAGGAACAGCTGTCACTTTCTTTGCCCTTGAATATTGGTCACATCTTACCGGTAAGCAGTAAGCTGGTGTGTTAAATGGGTGCGTGATGATTATTTTTGCCACATGTCTCTTAAAGCATTTGAGCTTTGCCATTGTGTTGCCATTCAATTTTTTACATTTTAGGGATTTTTTTGTTTGTTTGTTTTATCAAAGGGAGACATTTTTACATTTTCTCTCTCTCTTTTTTTTCCATTTCTGTTTGCCTTTTTCTAGTTCCTTTACCATATGGATTGTTCTTATATATGTTTCTGTTAATCACTTCTTTACTTTGGTGCCCTGAAGTACATGTTGTAATGCAAACTCAAGTTTGATCTCCTTCCTGAAGCCTTCTCTTACAACTCAGACCTTTATATTCCTACCACTTCTCAGACTTTTGGCTGAGATCAGGTGTCACTTGTGCTCTTTAATGCCTGCTTATATTCTGTTTCATGTACACTATCACTACTTCACAGTAAGACCTTTGTGAAGGCAAAGATCATATTTTAGGCATTTTTCTTTTCTTTTGTGGTTCTGGGGATCCCACCCAGAGCCTTATGCATGCTAGGCAAGCACTCTACTACCAAGTAACATTTATAGCTTTTGGGGTGTGTGTGTGTGTGTGTGTGTGTGTGTGTGTGTGTCTGTCTGTCTATCTGTCTGTGACTGTGTTTGTCTATTTCTGTGTCTGTGTGTCCCAGATCCACTGAGTAAAATAACAGGCATATATTTCATCACAAAGTGTTGGATTTTTTAAAATTCTTTAAAATTAAACTTATTTTAAGGATGCTATTGGATTTCAAGAAGTATTATGAAGCTAGAACTGAGAATTCTTGTCTCTCTTGTACTGTTTTTCCTTTTATCAACATCCTACATTAATGTGCTTTTGGGCGTTTTTGTTTTTGTTGTTGTTGTTGTTGTTGTTTTTGGTTTTTCGAGACAGGGTTTCTCTGTATAGCCCTGGCTGTCCTGGAACTAGCTCTGTAGACCAGGCTGGCCTCAAACTAAAAAATCAGCCTGCCTCTGCCTCCCAACTTCAGGGATTAAAGGCGTGTGCCTCCACCGCCCAGCATGCTTTTGTTATACTTAATGAACCAATATCAATAGATTATTAATAAATCCACTTTCCAATCCCTAGATCCCACCAAGGATACCTCATTACACTGAGCAGTCCTTCCATCTCCCCTCTTCTTTTGCTTGGGACAATTTCCCAGACATTCCTTATACTTTTGAAATGACTGTTCAGATGTTTTTGTAGCATGCCTTTCAATTAGGGTCTGTCTGTTTCCATCATGGTTAGACAGGTGTGTAATGTGGCTTTGGAAGGAAGCACAGAGGTTAAATATTTTTTAGAAAGATTTGTGTTTGTTTGGGTTTGGGTATGTCCACTTGAGTGCATTTGCCTGTGGAGGCCAGAAGTAGGCAGTTGGATGTGAGTCTTCTACTAAGTGCTCTTAGCCACTTAGTCATCTTTCTAAACACCTAGAATATTATTTTTTTTACCATCTGTCAGGACTGTAGCTTATCAGTGTTGATGCTAACCTGTATTACCTACCAGGGAAAAAGTTACTATGCCCAGGCCACATAGGAGTGAAAAGTTCATCTCACTTTTGTTCGTCAGACTGTTGTAGCTACAGGAGTTCTTTCTCTCGGCTTCTTTACATGCCCCACTGTTGTATATATGTTTCATTTCTCATGAAACACATGAGAAATTCTCATGAAATTTTCATTTCTCATGAAAAAAATGAGACAGTGTAAGATGTCGAAGACTTACTCATCCTGTAGGTTTTCTAGTCCAGTCCTATATATTAGTTGCCTTGATCCTTTCCCTTGGAACCATGATTTCAGTGTTGGGTGTGCTTATTGCTCCTGGAAAGATGTTGCTCTCAGGCTTTCTCAGATGATGGAGAAAGGAGTTGATATAGTATGCAGTCTCTGACACCATGTTATCACTAAGTATTTCCATGTATCATTGGCCCATTAAAGGAAACTGAAGGGCCCAATGTCCCTGAATCTTAATATATTACCATATTCTCCCCCTTGTTATCTGAATTTTTATTTTATTATTTATTTATTTTTTGTTTGTTTATTAGTGTATGGATGTTTCATCTACATGTCAAATGTATGCAGTGTCCATGGTGGCTAAAAGAGGACATTGGATTCACCTGGGACTTTATAAATTATTTTTAGCTATGATGTGGGTACTGGAAATGGTACCTGGGTTTTATATTGATTTGACAAGTATTGTGAAAAATAACAGAACCAAGAATTGCCTAGGAGACTGTTGGCTGTCAGCACTCCTTCTTAGGTTATAGGCTGGAATGACACATTAAATTCTAGCCTTGGTTTTTCAAAGGGGCTTAGGAAAGTTTTATTTCTTTTCATTCACAATTAGAGAATTCATACTCAAGTGTCCAGTGTATGTGGCTTCTTTTTTTTTTTTCTTTTCTTTTTTTTTTTTTTTTTTTTTGTTTTTTTCGAGACAGGGTTTCTCTGTGTAGCCCTGGCTGCCCTGGAACTCACTCTGTAGACCAGGCTGGCCTCGAACCTCAGAAATCCACCTGCCTCTGCCTCCCAAGTGCTGGGATTAAAGGCGTGCGCCACCACCGGCCCGGCTTATGTATGTGGCTTCTTTAGTCAGATAAGCTTGTATAGATAAGCAAAGTGGACGGGGTGGATAGATGCCTTTATGGAAGACTACTTTTTCTTCATTTATTTATTTAAAGGTACTGTTGAATACTCTAATATCTGGTGGCTCTCTTCTAGGTTTTTAAGATCAAATGTGTAAAAATTTGTGTCTTATTTGAGTTTATGTTCTAGTGCATATGCAGTAGCCGATTGAGGCCAAATAGTTTGTAGACTTTGGCTAGTACTGTCATATATAGTGGGCTTCAGAAAGCCCAGGGAAGATTATTATAAGTTCCTTTCTTAGACATTGTGGGGAAAACAGGAAGCAATTGAGCAGTTTCCCAACAGATGTAATTGTGCAGGGAGATTAAGGTCACCAAAGTTTATTCTCTCCTTTTTAAGATTCTTCTTTGCAGTGGCAGTTTATAAGAGTGATGCTGTGGCTGTTCAAATCAGCAGCAAGACATCACAGGCAAGACATGCCAGATGATAATATTTAGACAATAATATTTAAGGATCCACTTGACAAATCTTTCTAATGCCTAATATAATTCCTAAAGTGGTTTTGTCTAAATTTTTTTTACAATTATTTTATGTATAGGCATCTTTACCTGCATGCATGTAATTACGTGTGTGTGTGTGTGTGTGTGTGTGTGTGTGTGTACCTAGTCTCCACAGAGGTCATCTTTCCTGGGAAAGCAGTAAGTGCTTTTAACTGCTGCATCTTTTCTTCAGTCCCCTGGTTTGAAGAGAGCATCAGCTCCACTGGAACTGGAGTAACAGTTCCTTATGAACCACCATATGAGTGTTAGGAACCAAACTCAAGTCCTGTGCAAAAGCAATGGATGCTGTTAACCACTGAGCCCTTTGTTTGCATTTTTGTTTTGTTTTGAATTTTTAAAGACAGGATCTCATGTAGTCCTGGCTGGGCTCAAACTCCCCATGTAGTAGAGGATGACTTTGAAATTCTGACTTCCTAAGTCTACTTCCCTAGTATGGGATTATAGACCTGCCCCACCACACCTGGCAGGTGTGCTAGGGAGGGAACCCAGAGCCTTGTGCATGCAAGGTATAAACTCTATCATCTGTTCTATATCCCTAGTCCCAAAAATGGTTTTGAGATATAAATTTGAAATAATAATAATAAATTTATGCATGTATATGTGTCTCTGTGAGCATATACTATGTATGGGTACCCTCAAAGTCCAGAAGACAGTGTCTGATCCAGTCATCTGGAGCTAGAGTTATGGGTAGTTGTGAGCCACCTAATGTGGGTATTGGGAACTAAACTTGGGTCCCCTGGGAAAGCAGCAAGTGCTCTTAACTGCTGCATCATTTCTCCAGCCCCCTGATTTGAATTTTTCTTAAACTACACTTTCTTTAATGTAAATATGTCTTGAGTAGGGCATGTGCATCTATCTATCTGGAGGGCAAAAGACCGCCTGCGGGAATTGGTTCTTTCCTTTTACCATGTGAGTTCTGGGTATTAAACTCAGGTCATTAGGCTTGTTGGCAAGTACCTCTATCTGCTGAGCCATCATGCTGGTTATTCTTTTTTTTTCCCCCTAACTTTGACTTGTGTAGGTTTACAACTCATATAAAAGAAATTTTTTAATTGGGGTCGGCTAGCAGTTTAAGAGGTTTAATCCATTTTCATCATGGCAGGAAAATGGCTTATCTTGACTCAAAGGCAGAGTAGCTAAGTGTTGCAGAAGTAAAGAGTTCTACATCCATATCTACAGGCAGCAGGAAACCCTTAAACATTTAAGGAGCCCTTAAAACATTACAGCCCTCCCCTAGTGACACACTTACCCAACAAAGCTAGACCTCCTAGTCTGTCTCAAGTGCTGCTTCCTAGTGATCAAACATTCAAATATATGAGCCTGTGGGGAGCATTTTTATTCCAACCACCACAATGTGTATGTCCCTGTAAGAGTCTTTGTGTACCAGGCACATACAGTAACCAGAGTTAGAGGCAGTTGTGAACCTCCTGTTGTGGGTGTTGGGAATCAAACCTAGGTCCTCTGGAAGAATATATTGAGTGCTTAATAAGTACTCTTAGTCTATTAACCATCTCTCCAGCCTCCAAGATTTTATTTCTTAGAGTTTTTCATAAACAATTTATTTTTGTCTTTTTTCCTTGTTTTTGTTTTTTTAAATTAACACCATGAAATAAATTTTCTGTAAATTAGGTTATTCTTTTTTTTCCATTTTTTTTTATTTTCTATATTCTTTGTTTACATTCCAAAGGCTTTCCCCTTTCCCAGTTACCCCCCACCATATGTCCCATAATTCCTCTCCCCCCCCCCATGCTATTCCCCACTCTTCCCCCCCCCCCACGATTTCTCTGTTCTGGGTCTACAATACTGGATCCAATCTTTACAGGCCCAGGGTCCTCTCCTTTTTTTCTTCTTGAGAGTCATTTGACTTGCTAAGTGTGCCTTGAGTATTTAGGGCTTCTGGGCTCATTAATATAGGTTATTCTTAAATAATGAGGGTACCATCCTTCATTTAAGGAAATTCTGCCTTTTGCTAATTTTTTCAGATAACATATCTAACACCTACTTTTTAAGTTTAAAGTGTTTTTTATTTTCCTGTTAGTCTTCTAAAAAAAAAGTGTGTGTGCGCACATATGTGAGTGTGTACATGTGGTAGTGCACATTTGGGAGTTCAGAGGACAGCTTGCCAGAGTGGGCTCCTGGGGATCTAACTAAGGTTATCAGGTTTCTTGGCAAGCACCTTTACTTACTGAACCAGCTTGCTGGCTCATTTCTGCTCTTCTTTAGATCACTAACAAATCTTGGTACCAGTCCGCTTCACTGGAACTGCTGTTCTATTGATTTCCATCAATAGGAGTGTACCACTTAGGATATACTTAGTAGTAAACAGTCACAGCAAACCAAATTCAGTTACTGATTGAAACAGTAAAAAATCTGTACTTTCATAAGAGCAGATGCAAGAAGACAGGTAATTGAGAACTAGTTTACTGTCTAGTAATGTATAGGATTTATATATTGTATTTTGCTTTTTATCCTGGTCTCAGCTCCATGCTGGCTTGGCAGCAGCCCTGTATCACTGTATGTTTGTAAAATGGTTGTCTCATCTCTATGGAGGGCAAATAGTTTTCTATTTAAAAAGTGATTTCAATATAAATGAGAAAATAATTTCTAGAAGTCTCTCAAACAGTACTCGGTGAACTCCAGTGTTTAAAAACTCAAATTCAGGGTATCTTGAGTTTGGAATGGGCCTTAAGAATTTTTATTTCTATCACATTCCCATGAGATCCTAATGTTATGGATCAGCAACCATGCTTTGAGTTTGAGTTTAAGTCATACACTACCCTGTATAATACCTCCTAACTTTCCTTGGGGATTGAATTATTGTTCCTGACTCTGAGTGTGTTTGGGAAATCAACCACCATGAACGAAATTTAAGTTCTTACTAATAAGCTAACAAATGGCAATACTTCTGTTGTTAGTAATAATGCTTCCATGAATATCTGTGTGCCAAAGAAAAGATAGATGTAGTTAATATTTTTTTAAATCTTATTTAGTTATATTTTGTGTGTGAGTGTTTTGTCTGGTTGTATGTCTGTGTACCATTTGCATGCCCAGTGCCTGTGGAGGCCAGAGAGTCATAGGATCCCCTGGGAGTTACAGATGGTTGTGAGACATTATGTGGGTGCTGAGAATCAAAGCTGGGTCCTCTGGAAGAGCAACAAGTGCTCTCAACTACTGAGCCATTGTGTAATTAGACCTTCCTTCCTTCCTTCCGTCCTTCCTTCCTTTTTCTTTCTTTCTAACTTTTTTTGAGAAAGGGTTTGTTACTTGCTGTACAGTGAAAAATATGAGATGTAATTTCTCCTCTGCTTTTTGGGGTAGGATCAGGTGTTTAAAGTTTTGTAGTTGTGGTTGCCCTGGAATTTGCTAGCCTTAAACCCAGAGAGATCCTTCTGCTTCTATCTCCCTGAGTGCTGAAATTAAAAATGTGTATTACCATGTCCAGCTGTAATTAGATTTTTTTAATAAATATTTTCAAATGGTTTTGTAAACAATTGAAAACATTTTGCAATTGGCCATCTCCAAAAATCTTATTTCATATTATTTTTACAAAATCAAATATGTTATCAAACATGTTAGTCTTTGCCATTCTGCTTTAGAAACATGGTCAAGTTTTGTGTGTGCTGGTAATTTGCCCCAAGACCTTGAAGGAGCTAGTCAAGTACTTTCTCAGTGAGATACACCTTCAGTTAATGTTCATTATTTTCTTGAGGTTGCAGATCTTTTCCCCCACATGAAAAGGGTGACTTAGTCTTTCCTTTTCTGTCAACTGGCTATTGTTTGTTTCTTTTTTCATTATTAGTCACTTGTTCTTTTTTCTTGAGAATTTATAGAAATCAACCTTTTGTTAAGGGTGTTACTTGTGTCTTTGCTAATCATTGACATAGCTTGCTGTTGAGTTTGATTGAGATTATATATACTGGGTGTACACTCTGTTACTGTAAAAGCTCTGTAGATCTAGATCTTAAATGATAGTAAGTATGCTTTGCAAACAGTACTCAAACAGGGAGAGTTAGCTAAGTGTTTAATAAGTAGTATCAAAGAAAGTGTAGCTAATAAAATCAAGATGAAGCCAAGCAGATAGAAAGTATGAAAGCATCAGGATAGGTGTAACAGAAATGTAAGGGTTGTTACAGAAACCTTCTGGCTCAGAGTGAATTGGTATGCCATAAAAATGAAATTTATGTGCTAAACATTTAAATTTTGCAGTGTGACTTGATAAAAACATCACTTTTCTGATAGGAATAAGATTCAATTCTTTTTTAAAATAAAAATTACATCTATTTATTTTGTGTCTGTGTATGGAGTATGCATGTGCCTCAGTATGCATGTGGAGGTTCAGAGGACAATTTGTGAGAGCTGGGTCCTGACCTCTATCGTGTGATTATCAGGTCTTCAAGCTTGGCAGAAAGTGTCCTCAGCCATTGAACCATTTCTCTAGCTATTATTATTGCTCAAATAGGTCTTTTATAAAATTTCAAAGCTATAAAACTTAAGGAAAATTGTATGATGCTGTTGTATGATGAACATTTACAGACGCACAGAACTAGATAAAGAGATGATATGATCATGATCCCTGCACATGACTTTTCCAGTTTAATTGGACAGTGATAAGACAGAAAGGCAAGAGCTCTGGGTAGTGTATCCAAGGAACATTTGAGGAATTAGAAAAATCTAACTAAATATGTTTAAAACAAGAGGGTGTAATCCTCTCCAGAGAACAGATAGTGGGCAGAAGCTTCTGCAGAGATTGTAGTCATCCTACTGTGGGAAAGAGCTTTCTCCTAGTAATAGTATGTCAGTCTATGTTTCTGCCAACATTGTTGGAATGTTGCCAGTATGGTGCTCAGTCCCAGTCCAAGTTCCTCAGGGCAAGCAACAGCAAGGTCTGGGATGGATGTTGTGGTTCTCAATCTCCTGTGTATCCAGACACCACTGGGGACTGGTGAGGACTTGAGAACAGTAGTTTCCAGCCTTTTGTGTACTCAGACACTGCTCGAGGAACAGGGATCTGCAGGCTTGCACTTCTATGGGCCAGGCAGTCCCAAGTGAGTGCTGAAAGTATGAAGTGGCTGGAAGAGAGGCCTTCCTCAGGAGATTTAGGTGTGCCTCTTTATGATGCTGCCCCTCCAACGTTGATCTTAGATGAAGGAAATAGTCTTTGCTTATCCAAACTGCTTATAGTGGAGATAAATATATACTTCTTACTCAAGGTTAACCAGGAAGGGATGCCCAAGAAGGGAAGCTCATTGGCTAAACACTTGGAGCCTATCTCTACATAACCTCAGTATCCTGGAGAACTCTAGGTTTTATGCTACGTGATCAATGGTTGTCACAGTCTCTTAGTGGGGTTTCATGGATACATGTTTCAGGATAGGTAGAGCCTGGCTGGCAGCTGGTTGTAATGCCTGCTCTCCTCAATTATGTCATGTACTGGTGTTTTGAACCCGCTTCAACCTTACCAGTTCTTCTGTCTTAGTATACTATTGTGGGGCATGGTCCACTTGCCCCACAATAGTATACCAAGCCCTGAGGGTCTCTGCTTTAGGCACAGTGACTGTTGTGATGATACTGTGAAAGATGTCCTCCAGGAACATGGGCTACACCATAGCTCTTCTCTCTCCCAGCTCTTAAGATTTTCTGATCTCTTTTCTCAGTGGTCTCTCTTTTCAGTGCTAATATTGATAGTGATGAGAAACTAATGGAAGTCTTACTGACTTTACTTCCTTAGTAACTGGGGATGAAAGAAACTGAAATTTTCAATTACCATTTGAAGATACAGTACTTTAAACAAAAAGGCAGTTTTTTAAAAAGGTCAGAAATAGGGTCTGTAGAGATATTCAGTGTTGTGTGTAATTTTAAAAAGATGCTTCTTCCTTTCCTGGGAGCTCAGCCTCTCTCTGACCTTCCTGAGTTCCTTTGGCTCCATCCTGGCTTAACCCAGGATCAAACACAACCGTCCCCCAACCTGGGAAAGGCAGGAGCTGCTGTCAACTCTCCACTGGCTCCCTCTCAGCTTCTTCTTCTTCTTCTTCTTCTTCTTCTTCTTCTTCTTCTTCTTCTTCTTCTTCTTCTTCTTCTTTCCTTCCCACAAGCCACCAGCTACTGCCCCGGCTTCTATCTTTGCTCACCTTTGCTCCTTGGAAGAAAAACGTTCAGACAGCTTTATTATCTTAGGATTTGCCAAATACCACAATTGCTGGGCGCAGAATCTCCTGGCCTAAACTTACCAGCTAACCTGTATCAGCTACCCTATATCAGCCAGCTACCGCTGACCTATTTGGTTAACCATGGTGGTGGAAGCTGCTGGTTCTAGTTTCCCCAAGATCTTACATAACTGCTGCTTTCTCCTCATTCCAAAGGCAGGCCCAAAAGACCACTTCCCTTTCCTCTAATCTCTTTTTCCTGCTGAGACCTAGAAGTCCCACCTTTACCCTTTTCCTGGCAATTGGCTCCTGCCTTCTTTATCAACACAATCAAGATCCAATTAGGAAATCAGTACCTCCCCCTACAACTCAGCTGTTAAAAGACCTTGCTGCTCTTGCAAAGAACTTGAGCTCAGCCCCCAGCACTCACATTGGTAACACAGAGCTTCCTGTAAATCCTTCTTCAGAGGTTCTGAGGCCTTTTTCTGGTCTCCTTGGGCAATGGGATGGTTTGAATATGCTTGGCCCAGGGAGTGGCACTATTAGGAGGTGTGGACTTGGAGGAAGTATGTCATTGTGGGTGTGGGCTTTAAGACTCTCATCCTAGCTCCCTGGAAGCAAATCTTTTCCTTTTTGCCTTCAGAGCAAGATGTAGAACTCTTAGCTCCTCCTACACCATCTCTGCCTGGATATTGCCATGCTCCTGCCTTGATGATAATGGACTGAACCTCTGAAGTTGTAAGCCAGCCCTAATTAAAGAGTTACCTTGGTTATGGTGTCTGTTCACAGCAGTACTTGGTTGGTACCAGGGACTGGGATATTGCTGTGGTAGGCCTAACCATATTTTTATTGAGAAGAACATGGATTTGGGGACTTTGGATTTGGAAATTCATGAAATACTTTAATCAGGACTTAATGGGCCATTCTAGTAGGAATATGGAAGATGGTGGTGCTGAGGGTAATTTGAGCTGTGTAGGCCTGCTAGCCCAAGAAATTTCAGTGGAAAAGAATGTTAGTATGTCATCTATACACTGTTTTGTGATATTTGGATGAAGAACATGGCTGCTTCTTACCATTGTTCAAAGAGTCTGCCTGAGACTAAGGTGAAGAGATTTAGATTAATTAATTGCTTTGATAAAGTCTCAAAACAGCCTGGTATAAATCTGTTGTGTGGTTTCTAAAGTTAACTTTTATGAAGAGAGCCTTTTAATGAAGAGGAGCAAGCTGAGAAAGGAAAAATATAAAATGTATGGTTCAAGTAATAATAAAGGAGCACCAGGAAGTGAAATGGAGCTGAATCCTGTGTTCAAGGAAATAAAGGGAGTGGTGGTCTCAGGGCAAGATCCCACCAACTGAAGCTTATTGTTTGTATTTGTAGATGAATAAGGAATAGTTTGGACTTTTAATCAGGAATGAAATACAATCCAGAAATGGAGAACACACTTGTGATCCAGATCTTGAGGCTGGAGAAGGCTTAAGCTGTTGATCCAGATTTTGCAGAACAGTGGCCATGAAAAGTTTAGGCCTAGGCATGGTGGTACATACCTTTAATCCCAGGAGACAAAGTCAAGCAGATCTCTGAGTTCAAGGCCAGCCTGGAACAGGGCAAGTTCTAAGTGAAGAAAAGCTTAAGTCCAGGAGTAGTGGTACTGAAAGACCCTCAATGCGAGGACCCCCCCACACACACACACCTCGACTCAGGAAAGGTGACACCCCAAATCACTCACGAGAAATGGTCTTGATGCAAGCAGCAAGAGTATTTTTATTCCAAGTGCACTGGAGCCCACAGTCATACACCACGCAGGGGTGGAGGACTGCAGAGCCCCCAGTGCAGGATCGGGACAGCTTTTATAGGGTTTACAACAAATCCCGCACATCGCAAACCAATCATTTCATAACATCAAAAGCCCACTACTCTTGTTAATAGTTCTAATCTTAGAACTGGGAGGATTAAAGGTCAGTTTCCTCTCAGCTCGGAAGGCCCTTATATTGTTGCCTAAGTACCATGATCTGGACCTCGCTCACTCGTTCTCTGACAAAAGTGACAAACCTATTAAATATGCAAGGCCCAACTGTAAGCACCAGGAGCAGAATCATTAAGGGTTCCATCAGAGCAGAAAGCAGGGTTGTCATCCAAGGAGACTTGCTGAGCCATCCTTCAATGAATATTTTCCCGTTTCCCTTTCTCAGTGAAACTCACTTTTAAATAATCTAAGTCTGATGGGGAACAGCTCTTATCCTTATATAGCTCCATTATTTTGTACTTGCCCAGGCCAGAATTGACAAGAAAATTTTACCGAGTCCTGGGAGGAGGTTGACCACTTCCAAACTCCGTCGTTGGAGGTGACGCAGCTCCTTCAAAAGGATTCCCTGGAACCCCCATAGTATTTCCCTTTCTCTGTACCTGGGCAGCAATAGAACCCATAACTATGAACTAGGTTGGGTGGTGTGCTTTTAGCAGTGGGGTTGATCTGTTGGAGGCAGAAGTGTAGGTCAGGCTACCAGGTGCCTTGTGGGGCAACACTTTGAGTGCTGTTGACAGTGGCACCCGTATCAGGGTCAATGATCAGCCAGGTAAGGGATAAGGGTCTATGGGGATTCGAACTGTCTGTAAGGCTTTTGCTGCTAACTTGGGGAGTTACTATTAGAGTTAAGAACCAGGCAATAGAGACGAAGCTTGAGGGGATTCTCAGTCTTTTCCACTCTCCAGTTCCCATCTGGTGATGGCGCTGGCTTGACATGAGAGGCATGAATCCAAGTGGGGATGCCTTCAACTTTCACAGCAGTGGGTATTGTCAGGAGTACCAGGTATGGTCCTTTCCACCTGGTCTCAAAGTTTCCAGCTCAGTGTTGACACACGTAGACTGAATCTCTGACCTGGAACCGATGGGGGCTTTGAAGGTCCCCCTCTGAGGCATAGGGGGTTGAGGATTTTCAAGTCCTGTTTTCTCACCCACTCAAAGGCTTTGAGCCTGGATAATAAAGGCTGTGAGAGTGATACATCATTACTATGGATGGAGGTGGTCTCTAGTAAGGGAGGGAGTCCCCCATAGACCAATTTGTATGGGGTAAGTCCAAACCTCCCAAGTGTATTATGGACTCTGAATAGGGCAAAGAGGAGGAGAGCCATCCAGTCCTTTCCCCCCCCCCCATAGGCACAATGTAATTTCCAATCAATCCCCAAGACATTGGCCAATCCCTGGCTTACCTGGGCAACAAAAGCTGGGCTGTTGTCAGCTTTTTTTTTTTTTTTTTTTTTTTTTGTTACCTTAGGGATTCCAAATCTTGGAAAAACTTCTAAAATCTTAGCCACTACCATGGCAGTTTCTCTCCTGGTGGGATAGTCTTCTACGCATCCTGAAAAGGTGTCTGTAAAAACTAATAAATATTTACTTCCTTACTTGGCTAGCTTTACCTCAGTGAAGTCTATTCCCCACTGAGCACCTAGATGGCTTCTTCTCAGTCTCTTCCCAGGAGGCATTCTCTAAGGATTGGCATTAACCAGCTGGCAAGGCACACAGTGTTTGACCACTGAGTCAGCCACCCCCGGTAGCTTCAAGACATAGTAAGGGGATGTTTTAACCAGTCTCTGCAGATGTTTCACTCCTAAATGGGTCAGGCGATGTATCTTTTGGACATATTCTAACCCTTCCTTTTGGGGTAGGATCTCTTTCCCATCCGAGGTGTAGCATGTCCCCTCTGGGATCCAGGAAATTTCCTTTCCATCAGAGGCATAGTGTGTTCTCTCAGGGATCTTAGCGAATGGGTCTAATTTCTTTATCTCCCATAAGTCCTCCAGGCTATATTGCCATCTGGGTTCTGGGGTTTTTGGTTTTTCCATGACAGGCAAAAGGCTAATCTGGTTTCCTTTCGAGATAGAGTCTGTAGTTTTTTTGTGAGCAGGACAATGTATAATTGCCACCTTCCTTGGTAAGTGGAGGGCCTCAAGTAAACTTAATATTTCTTCTTTATTTTTAATGTCCTTTCCTGCTGAGGTCAGCAGCCCTCTCGGTTGGTAGATGGCCCCATGCACATGTGCAGTAGCGAAAGCATACCTGCTGTCTGTATAGGTGTTTATAGCCTGTCCCTCAGTCAGGTGCAGAGCCTGGGTGAGGGCCACCAGCTCAGCTTTTTGGGCTGATATTCCTTCTGGCAAACTGCTAGCCCAGACAGTCCAAGTCCCGACCACCACCGCGGCCCCAGCCACTCTCTTACCTTCCACAATGTAGCTACTTTCATCCGTGAACCATTTCAATGTTCTTTCCGCCAGTGGCCAGTCAACCAGGTCTTTGCAGGTCCCAGTCTCCTCAGCCAGCAGGTGGTGACAGTCATGAATCACCAGATTCTCTGATTCTTCAGGGAGCAGAGTGGCAGTATTGAGGGTGGCCGATGGAGCAAACATGATCCTTTTTTTTATTTTTATTATTATTATTATTATTATTATTATTATATTTTTATTATTTTATTTTATTTTTTTGGTTTTTTTCAAGACAGGGTTTCTCAGTGTAGCCCTGGCTGTCCTGGAACTCACTCTGTAGACCAGGCTGTCCTCGAACTCAGAAATCCTCCTGCCTCTGCCTCCCAAGTGCTGGGATTACAGGCGTGCACCACCACCACCTGGCTAGCAAACATGATCCTTTCTGTCAGAAGTAGACTCTGGTAGTGGGTCATCCAGGCGTTGGTCATCCATCGGTCTGGGGGCTGCCTGATAATATTTTCTAGTGCATGGGGGCAGGGGGCCCACTACAGTTAGGTCCTGTCCCATAGTCAAGTTATTGCCGTCCTTCACCAGAAGGGCCACTGCAGCTATAGCTTTCAGACAAGTGGGCCAGCCACTGGCCACTGGGTCCAATTTTTTGGAAAGATAAGCTACGGGCCTCTTCCATGGCCCTAACGTTTGAGTCAATACCCCTCTAGCCACTCCATTCCTCTCGTCTGTGTAGAGGGTAGCTTAGTCACATCTGGGAGGACTAGGGCTGGAGCTGACAGCAGAACCTTTTTGATAGTGTCGAAGGCCTTTTAATGTTCTGAGCTCCAGGTAAATTTTCCTTGTTCTTTAGTCATTGGGTAAAGGGGGGCTCCCAGTGTGGCGAATCCCAGTATCCAGAGTCTGCAAAACCCAGCAGTCCCTAGGAACTCTCTTACCTGCCAGGCGGTAGTGGGCACCAGAATCTGCGTCACCGTTATCTTCCCAGCCTCTGTCAGCTACCTCTGACCCCCTTTAATCTTATACCCCCAAATAGGTAACCTCCTTCTGACAGATCTGGGCCTTCTTGGCCGAGGCACGGTATCCTAGTTCTGACAACTTTCTCAGTAGTTTCTCTGTGCCTTCTAGACAGTCCTGCTGTGATTGTCCTGAAGCTAGTTATCTACATACTGAAGGAGTGTTACCTAGGGGTTCTGAGCTCTGAAGCTGGAAAGCTCCCTATGCAGGGCTTCATCAAATAAAGTGGGGGAGTTCTTGAATCCTTGTGGTAACTGAGTCCAGGCCAGTTGCCCTGTTCGCCCTGTTTCAGGATCTCTCCATTCAAAGGCAAAAAATTGACTGGCTTCTAGGGTATAGTCTTAGACAGAAAAAAGCACCTTTCAAATACAAAACAGTATACCATACTTGGTCTGCTGGGAGAGAGCTTAGCAAATTGTATGGGTTTGGAATGGTGAGATGTATATCTTGCACCCTTTTGTTGACTTCTCTTAAATCTTATACAGGCCTGTAATCATTTGTTCCCGGCTTCCTTACAGGTAGCAAGTGGGTATTCCAGGGTGATTTGATGGGGATCAGAATACCCTGTTGGATCAGTTTTTGGATGTGGGGTCTGATGCCATCCCTAGCTTCCTGGCTTAAGGGATATTGTCTAACCCCATGCCCGCCATCTCAGCCTAGGCCTGAGGAAACTTTTGTAACCAGTGTTCCATGTTTTCATTTGACTTTGGTTCGGCAGAAAATAATCTATATTCATCTTCTAATTTGACACTTAAAACGGTAATTGGTTTACTCTCAATGGATACCTCGGGATTTCTTTGTTTGAAAGAGATCTGTGCTCCCATTTTTGTGAGCTCTCTACCCAGTAAGGGTGCAGGGCATTCTGGGATCACTAGAAATGAGTGGGTTACCTGTCCTACTCCCAGATCTACAGTTCTTCGGGTAGTCCACTAATAAGGTTTTTACCCAGTCGCCTCTAGCACCCAGGTCTTCTTGTTTTTTTAGTTTCCCTAATGGTTGCAGCAACATGGAGTGTTCAGCCCCCGTGTCTACTAGAAAATTTATTGGAGTCCCCTCCACTTGTAACGTTACCTTAGACTTGGAGAAGGGGTCCGAGTCCCCTCCCCTCTAATCCTCATCTTCTAATGCCAGAATTTTTGGTTCTTTCTACTTCTTTCTTGGACAGTCTCGAGTCCAATGTCCTTTTTCCTTGTAGTATGCACATTGATCCTTGTTGAGAGGGTACTGACCACCCAGAGGTAGACCTGTTGCCCAGGTTCCTAGTCTGCCTAGGTCCTGTCTGTCTTCTAAAATCTCTATTTCCTTTTCCTTTCACTACAGCAGCCAAGATCCTGGAAAAGTTTCTCTCCTGTCTCTTTCCTTGTTTGTCTTCCTTAGCATCCCTCCCTTTTCCCTTCTTTGTTCTTTCTCCTCCTCTGTTTCTCTCTTATGATACACTTTCTCTGCTTCTTTCACCAAGTCCTTTAAATCCATATCCTGCATTCCTTCTAACCTCTGAAGTTTCTTTCTGATATCTGGAGCTGACTGTCCTATAAAGGCCATAGCTACTGATGCTTTCTGACCCTCTGAAGTAGAGTCGAAAGGGGTGTATCTCCTGAAGGCTTCCATCAGCCTTTCTAGAAATACCAAGGGAGGCTTGGTAGGTCCCTGGAGAACTTCTCTTATCTTTGCCAAATTAGTGGGCCTCTTTGCGGCACCATGGAGACCCACCACTAGAGCCTGGCGATAGACTTTCAGGCTTTCCCTACCTTCAGCCATGTTGTAATCCCAGCTGGGATGGGTCAGGGGGAAACCTGCATCCATCTCCTTTTGCAGTTGGGTGAGGTGCCCGTCATTCCCAGGAACATCTTTTCTTCCAGAAAAATTCTTTCACGCTCCTCAGTAGTGAAGAGCATCTGTAACAATTGCTGACAGTCATCCCAGGTGGGCTGATGGGAAAACATGAAAGACTCTACCAACCCTGTCAGGCGCTGGGGTTCCTGTGAAAAAGGAGGGTGATTAGTTTTCCAGTTAAACAGATCAGCAGATGAAAAAGGCCAATACTGGAGAGGCTGGAGCTGACCTCCTGGCACAGGGAGGGGGTCCAAAAGTACGGAGGGGAAGAATGATGGTTACATCACCCCTCTCTGGGGTAGCTCCTTGGCGGCTCCAGGTCCCTGTCGCCGGACCTCCCTCCAGCACCTCAGGAAGTGCCAAAAGACACCCTCCCCCCTGCTCCACCCCTGCTACCCTGAGAGGGGAATAGGGAGGTGGAGGAGCTGGTGCCCGTGGGGGAGCCGGTGCCCTTGGGGGAGCCAGTGCCTGTAGGGGGGCCAGTTGATACTCAGGCCAAGTTGGAGGCTCCTAGATCTTAGGATAGATTCGAGGAGCCTTCCGAGGTTCGGGAGATTTCTTTTTTCTCAAGAGTCAGGACTCGGGAGCCTAGCAGCTTGGGTTTGCGGATCCAAGACTTCACCCAAGGTGGAGGGCTGTCCACCATATCTTTCCACACAAGGATGTAGGGCTCCTGGTTGGGAAGGGAGCCGGGACCACTCTGAAAAATAATCGCTTTAACAGCCAAAATGACTTCTAAGTCAAAAGTCCCTATTTCAGGTCAACCCACATCAAAGGTAGGCCACTCAGAAGTATAGAGTGTCCGCCAAGGTCCTTTCTTAATTTCAACTGAGAGGTTACGAGCCCTAGTCTTAACGTCTGTCCAATGGTCAAGGGTCAAACTAAGGGGGGGGTTGTCACTGTCTGTCCCATGATAAAACTGTAGACAAAGACACACAAGACAAAGATGCATGAAACAGAAACCAACAGATCCAGACTCTTATGACCCGTCTGCTGCGGAGGGGGAAGCTTCTGCTTCAACAATAGAACTCGGTCCACTGACTAACAGTAGGAGACCAACCAGTTGTCCCTGGTTCTCTTCTCCTCCTGGGGCATCCCCCGGTGTGGCAGCCTGTGATCCTCCCAGCACGTCTACCGATCACAGTCCTCCAGTCCTTATAGCCCGAGAGGACAGCTGCAAATCGAAAGCGTGTGTTTCAGAAAATAGACACTCAGAACAGAGACCCCGGCAGGTACACACACATTCCAGAGGGGATCCCTTTACCTCCAAGTCGGTTCTCGGGTGTGAGGGGTGGTCGCAGTTCCCGGCCAATGCACCAAATGAAAGACCCTCAATGCAAGGACCCCCCCCCACGCCTCGACTCAGGAAAGGTGACACCCCAAATCACTCACGAGAAACAGTCTTGATGTAAGCAGCAAGAGGATTTTTATTCCAAGCACGCTAAGGTCCACAGTTGTACACCACACAGGGGTGGAGGACTGCAGACCCCCAGTGCAAGATCAGGACAGCTTTTATAGGGTTTACAACAAAGCCTGCACATCACAAACCAATCATTTCATAGTATCAAAAGCCTGCGCAGTACGAGCCAATCAATTTGTACCACTCCATAGTTTTCAGGCCAATCAATTTAAATTTTCCAAGCCCGCACTCTGTGGACCAATCTCAGAGGTCCGCATTTGCACGGGCTCCCGACTTGGGCAGGCTCCTGGGGGGGGGGTTGACATTGCAGTTAAGACAGGTCACAAGGGCTTTCCTTCTATGATGCAAGCAGTTTACAGAAGCTATATAGTTAGCTCATTTCCTGTTATCTTACTGGGCCAGGATCACATACTTAAGGACCTATTTTATGCCCTTTCACCTAGTTCCATACAGAGAGTAGGCTCAAGAAATGTGACCTTTTACCTATTTACTGGCAGAGAGCAGGTTCTGAAATTTGAGGTATTTAGGGCCTCTTAGGAGTGAGATAGCATTTCTAAACTTCTGCCTTCTTGGGGTCATTGGAGAGTTAGGCTATATTTCTCATTCTTTTAGTACACACCTTTTAATCCCAGCACTCAGGAAACAGCCATGCAGGTCTCTGAGTTTAAGGTCAATATACAGAGCAAGTTCCAGGACAGCCAAGCTTTGGCAATAAAGGAGTTAGAAAACAGGCAGGTGGTAATAGAACAAGGGGGCTATGCTGCAGCTCCAGCAAGGAGCAGAACTCAGCAGCTTCAGCCATGTGGCTTGGGCTTTAGAGTCAAAAATAAAAGGGACTACTGGGACAATTAATACTGATTAGCGGTGATTAAGAAGGGACCAGTATCACTGAGGTGAAATCTTCTGGGAAATGTTTTTTGAGAGCACAAAGAAGCTGTGTTCCAGAGATAGCCAAGGTTGTATCTTGTGCTGTAGCTAGACTCAGTAATGTGTAAGGTCATCCTGGCGGTACTGGTTTTGAAGGTATGAAGGGGTCATGGAGAGCAGCAAAGGCTTAGCACTGTGAGAGGCTAGGGAAAGCCATTAGTGAAAGTGCAGCCTCAGTTGCAGTTGACAGTCCAGGACTGAAGGGGTCATGCAAAGAAGTTTGGCTTGGCACCATAAAGAGAGCCTATGAGAGGCTATTGGTGAAACCTGGTTGCAGCAGAAGACTCTAGTGTACTGGAGATGCTAGACTAGAATCATAGGATGAACAGCAGCAGCAGTGGGGTGGATTCAACCAGAACCTAGAGTTCTACAGAGGGCAGAACTGGAGAAGTGACGCCAGCCCTTTGGAGGAGCCCAGAAGATCATGTGTGGATCCCAGACATTGCAACAAGAAGCCGTAATGTTGAAGTTGCCTTGGCGACCCAAGATGTTAGAGATGCCAGAGCTGTGGGATACCTGTTGCAGAAAGCTGCTAACAGGAAGTGGAAACAGCCCAGGAAAAGAAGTTTGCTGCAGTCAAGGAGATGAAAATGAGTCAAAAATCTGAAGACTACTTGACATCGGATATGGAGATGCAGAGTTTCCCAGCTGGTTTCCTGTCTTGCTTTGGGGATTATAGTTAAGTGATTGGATGAATGCCAGAAGAGACTCAGAACTTAGGACTTTCAACATTGTTGAGACTGCTGTAGACTATGGGGACTTTGGAAGTTGGACTAAAATGTAATTTTTATTATGCCATGACTAGGTGTGGCCCCTATAGACTCGTGTGTTTAAAGAAACCTGTGGGGGGCAGGGAGTGAAATATGGTTGGTTTGAGTAGGTTTGGTCCAGGGTGTGGCACTACTTGAAGATGTGGCCTTGAGGGAGGAAGTGTGTCACTGTGGGTGTGAGCTTTAAGACCTCCCTCCTAACCATGTGGGAGCCAGTCTTCTAGCAGCTTTCAGATGAAGATGTAGAACTCTCATCTCCTCCTGCTCCATGCTCCTGCCTTGATGATAATGGACTGAACCTCTGAACTTGTAAGCCAGCCCCAATTAAATGTGTCCCTGTAAGAGTTGCCTTAGTCATAGTGTCTGTTCGCAGCAGTAAAACCCTAAGACAGCTGACTCCTTGGTGTTCAGGGAGTTAACACACCTCCTGCCATGGCCTAAAGCTCTTTGCCCCTCTTCTCCCTCATGAAGTATATATGAGGTCTGTACAAGAAATTTCATTTTGTTTCTATGATTTTTATGACATAATCTCTGAAGACTGGTCTTCCATAGGCATGCTTTAGGATATATTATGCTTAGTAATCATTAGAATTTATAATTTTATACTATATAATAAAAGTGATTAAAATTTAATTTAGTTTCCACTTATGTTACTTGCTTGTACAGTAAAAAAAGAAAAAAATGAGGTTAATTTTTCCTCTGTTTTTGGGGATGGAATCAGATTTTTAGAGTTTTGGGCACAATTTTGCACATAATATATGCTAAACTTAATGCTTGGCACATTACTGCCTAGAGTTAATATCATTTCCTTTTAGTAGCAACTGTTTTCATAGCATTGCTTACATTCTTTGGGCTTTTTATGTGCAAATGATGTAGCAAATCCATTTGTGTCTCTAAGCTTTACAAGTATAAATTAGAAATTACTAGGAAAAAGAAACATTTTTTTCCTCTCAGATCATTACTGATTCTCTTCATTATTCAGTGTTTACTGAATATCTCAAGATTCCTTCAGTTGTTACACTGTCTGCCTGGAGTTACCATCAGATTCTTTCAAAGTATAAGGACAGTCCCGCAAGACTGTTCTACTCCAGCTGCCAGTAACAAGTTCATGACCATATTTTTCTTCAATGTGGCTGCTGATTCTGAGGTTCCCATTAATCTTTCCTCTTATTTACTAATTTGCTAGAGTGACTCATAAAACGTTGGAAAACATTGCTTAAATTTGATTGTTTACTTTAAAGGATGCAACTCAGGGGCAGGCAGGTGGAAGGAAGAACAGGCTACATTGGTGGTGGGGATGGGGAGTGTCTTGCAGAGCTTGTGTGCACATCTAGTAGCTATCTCCTTTTCTTCACCTATTCATAGACTCTCCATGTTCCATAATTAGTTCCTTTCCAATTCCTCTCCTTTCCACCTAGGTAGAGGTGCTGAGAGACACCTCTTAAGTCCCATATATAGGTTTCCTGGCAACCAGCCCTACCCTGAAGCTCTCTGAAGGCCCATCTAATTATCAAGCATAAACTCCAGTAAGGTAAAGTTTAAAGGAGCTGATAATTGTGAAGGTTACCCTCTTTATTGCCAGCCTGCCTAGATTTGGAATTATTTAAGAGACACCCCTTTGGGTGTGCTTGAAGACCTTTCCAGAAAACTCTGGGGAAGAAAGATTTGCTCTGAATGTGGGTGACACTGTCCCTTTGGATGAGATCTATACTGAGTAAAGGAGGGAAAGGAGGAAGCCAGATGAGTACCAGCATTCATTTTTCTCTGCTGGCTGACTTTGAAAGTAATCTGATGAACTGCTAGCTCCTATCACCTTGCCTTCATTTGCCATGATGGACTGCATCCTCTCAAACCATGAGCAAAAATAACCCCCCTTTTTTGACAAGTAATCAAACATAGCAGTGGGAAAGGTACCTAATACAGTATGAAAAATAGTCTTCACTCAGAAAGTGACAAGGGGTTTTAGGAAATCTAGTCATGATCTAGGAGAAAACCCACATATATCATGCCACGCTCTCTTCTGTAAAACTAAATTTTTTTTAAGGGCACAGAGTTGGTTTTCAGAACATCAATATTAAATTATTTTAGATCACTGATATGTTCCTTGATTTGAGTTGGCCTTGGAATAACTGCTTTGATTCTTGGTCATGTAATAACAATTGTTTATAGCTCCTTAGATGAAGATAACATTGGAATAGATTCGCAAGAGATGAGTCACATTCTAGTGTCCATCCTCCCTCCCTTCCCCCTCCTTCCTTCCTTCCTTCCTTCCTTCCTTCCTTCCTTTCTTCCTTTCTTTCTTTTTCTTTCTTTCCTTCTTTAGACTTGTCCTCAGATGGCTGTACTCTAGTTTTGTGACAAAACTGATTCTATAGTATGGTATGCCCAAATACATAATTTTTCTGACAAGAATAAGCCTTATTTTTTGTGCAATTTGGGTAGAAATTTCTTTTCACAGTTTTCATCTCCTTTATGACAAACAATAACATGACTTTTCATACACAGAAGATAAATTGTTTGAGATTCTGAATTCTTAATGGTATGGATGCTTCCCCTCTTCATTTTCTTTCTTCTACTTCTCCTTGTCCATTTTAATGTGCTTGTTAAGAGATGAGGGCAAAAAACTCATAATAAACATGTTACAATTCAGAGACCACAAGAAGCTCAAAAAGAAGGATGACCAAAGTGGGGGTGCTTTGGTTCCTCTGAGAAAGGGAACAAAATACTTACAGGAACAACTACGGAGTATGGAGCAGAGACTACAGGAAAGGCCACCCAGAGACTCCCCTACCTGGGGATTCATCTTATAAACAGTCACCAAACCCCGAAACTACTATGGATGACAAGAAGTGCATACTGAAAGGAGCCTGTTATGGTTGTCTTTTGGAGGGGCCCTGCCAGAGCCTTATAGATACAGAGGTGGGTACTAGCAGCCAACCATTGTACTAAGTGAGGGGTTCACAATAGGGGAGTGGGAGGGCAGACTCGAGGAGCTGTGGGAGGGTTTGCAGTCCCATGGGAAGAACGATGTTGTTGTCCAACCAGATGCCCTAGGGCTCCCAGGGACTAAACCATTAACCAAGGGGTACACATGGTTCCAGCCTAAAGAGTGGCAGAGGAATGCCTTGTCAGACATCAGTGGGAGGAGAGGTCCTTGGCCCTGTGAAGGCTCAATAGATGCCTGGGAGGGGGGAGGGGGGATGGGTGGAGGAGCATATTCTTGGAGGCAGGGGGTGGGAAGAGAGGTGGGGAGGGTTTGGGGGAGGGGGAAACTGGGAAGTGGTATAACATTTGAAATGTAAATAAAGAATATATTAAAAGAAAAAGAGCTGAGGGTATAATTTTAGCTGAATACAGAAATTTCCTTAGGATGTGATTCTTTAAAAAAAAGATTCGTTTGTGTGTATATATGTAGTTTAAGTATATTGATATTTGTTGCATGATTTTTTTTTGGGGGGGTGCAGCGAACTTTATTGATGGTATTCAAGAGAGTGGGGAGGTCCCTAGGCCCTCCAGTTATTACAGGATCTGGGATGGAAATGGAGGGAGCTGCTCAATATTGGGGGACAGGGCCTCCTCAGCATCGAGGGTCTCTCTTGCTCATTTGCTGGGGTGGGTGGTCCAGGGCTTCTTACTCCTTGGAGGCCATGTAGGCCATGAGGTCCACCACCCTGTTGCTGTAGCCGTATTCATTGTCATACCAGGAAATGAGCTTTACAAAGTTGTTATTGAGAGCAATGCCAGCCCCAGCGTCAAAGGTGGAGGAGTGGGAGTTGCTGTTGAAGTCACAGGAGACAACCTCGTCCTCAGTGTAGCCCAGGATGCCCTTCAGTGGGCCCTTGGAGGCCTGCTTCACCACCTTCTTGATGTCATCATACTTGGTGGGTTTCTCCAGGCGGCACGTCAGATCCACAATGGATACATTGGGGGTAGGAACTCGGAAGGCCATGCCAGTGAGCTTCCCATTCAGCTCTGGGATGACCTTGCCCACAGCCTTGGCAGCACCAGTGGATGCGGGGATGATGTTCTGGGCAGCCCCATGGCCATCACGCCACAGTTTCCCAGAGGGGCCATCCACAGTCTTCTGAGTGGCAGTGATGGCATGGACAGTTGTCATGAGCCCTTCCATGATGCCGAAGTTGTCATGGATGACCTTGGCCAGGGGCGCCAAGCAGTTGGTGGTGCAGGACGCATTGCTGACAATCTTGAGAGAGTTGTCATATTTCTCGTGGTTCACACCCATCACAAACATGGGGGCATCGGCAGAAGGGGCGGAGATGATGACCCTTTTGGTCCCACCCTTCAAGTGGGCCCCGGCCTTCTCCATGGTGGTGAAGACGCCAGTAGACTCCACGACATACTCTGCACCAGCGTCACTCCTGGAAGATGGTGGATGGCCTTCCTGTTGATGACAAGCTTCCCATTCTCAGCCTTGACTGTGCCGTTGAACTTGCCGTGGGTGGAGTCATACTGGAACATGTAGACCATGTAGTTGAGGTCAATGAAGGGGTCGTTGATGGCAACAATCTCCACTTTGCCAGACAGATTGCAGAAGGCAGCCCTGGTAACCAGGCGCCCAATACAGCCAAATCCGTTCACACCGACCTTCACCATTTTGTCTACAGGAAGAGGCTGGCAATGCACAAGAAGATGCGGCTATCTCTGGAGCAGGGAGGAGCCTGTTGCATGATATTGAACCATACTTTGAACCCTGAGATTGTGTTATTTACTTAAAAAAAGAAAAAGACTGTTTCTAGTTGTGCTGTGGCTTAGCCTTAGCACACACCTTTAATCCCTCTGGTTGGAATACAGACAAGCACTTAGTACACTCCTTTAATCCCAAGCAATGGAGGTAAAGTTAGTTTGTAGAAGGAAGCACCCATGTTTGAAAGTGATATCTAATTGAGTGGCAGACAAAGTGATGAGTCAGAGAAAGATTTGACAGAATAGGATATGCCCAACTCTCACAAGAAGTGAGAGGTAAGATAGTCAACATAAAAGGGAACATGGTGACAAAATCATGAAACAGCTGCTTGCTCACATCTCAGCAAGCAGAGAGACAGGAGCTAGATAGCTTCAAAGCCTGACCCTCAGTGACCTACTTCCATCATCTGAGGACGAGGTATTGAAACACATAAGCCTGCAGGAACTTTCTACACTCAGATTTTTGCAGTCTTTATTTTTAATAATTCTATTGATCGTGACTTTGAGGTGTTTTAAAAACAAACTGAGGCAGCCACCAGGCAATGTTCTGTGACACGTGGAATAACCTGTTCTCTATAGCTTTAGTCTCCAGCTTACCTCCTTGTTTAAAAGTTACTTTGTTTTTCTACCCATATCTACCCATATTTAGTTCCAATCTACCTTAAAAGGATAGAAATATAAGCATCGTGTAATGACTCTAGGCTTTTTTCTAGTCATTCATGTCCCTAGCTTGTACTGCATGTAGGATGGCTGATATCTAGAGAAACACTGAATGTTTGTTTGCTTGTGCTAGGCCTTGAACCTAGGATCTTACAATTGACTAGGTAAATATTTCTTAATCTAGGTTTGATGAAACTCTTTCAGATTTTTCACATGCTTCCCCATGTTTTCAGTACATCAGTCAGTGAAGCTTATGTATTCAAAAGTAGTATTATGATTGCCAACTTTTTGTGTTTGTATGTATGTGTATGTCTGTAGTTTGCTTGCATGTGTGGGGTACATATACATACTATGTAGAGGTCAGAAATTGATGTTGGATATCTTTTTTTTTTTTTTTTTTTTTTTTTTTGGTTTTTCGAGACAGGGTTCCTCTGTGTAGCCCTGGCTGTTCTGGAACTCACTCTGTAGACCAGGCTAGCCTTGAACTCAGAAATCTGCCTGCCTCTGCCTCCCAAGTGCTGGGATTAAAGGCGTGCGATACCACCGCCTGGCCAGGATATCTTTTGATTGTTTTCTACCTTATTCCTTGAGGCAAGCTCTCTTACTAGAACCGAGTGCTTGCTGATTAGAATAGTCTAGCTATCCAACTTGACTGACTATCTCATCATTTATGTGTGTGCTAGAGATCCAAATTCAGGTTCTTATGCTTATGTGACAGTTGCTTTATGGACTGGGCCATCTCCCCAGCCTTTTGTCCATTTTTTTCCACCTTTCAAAAATCTTGTTATCTTGTTTGTTAGGCTCTTTGTTTCGGCCTAAATGAGACAGCAGATGTGGCCATTTAAAAATTAGAATTCATCTAAAATAGATAAGAGGATTCTTCCCTTCCTTAAAGTAGAATACATCTAAATTTAAGATTAATATCACTGATTATTGCGCCAGATATAAGCATCCTCAAAGATCTAGTATCTACTAGTAAAATGAAAAACAAAACAAAAACTTCCTTCTGGTATTGGGGTAGTAGGAAGAAGTTCAGACTCTTCTGAAGATGGGATTGTGTGTGCTAAGCAAATAGAAGTAGGCAATCTCACAGGAGAAAAGACCTCCAAATGTCCAGGCACTGCACAAACATGAAACTCAAAGAGGATTATGGGTGAAGGCTTAAACTAATCATCTTCATAGGGTGGGCAGTAGGCAACTTGAGGAGGGTCGTAAATGTTTTTTAGAGATAGAGAATAGTCCTGAAGAGCAAACAGCAGCTGGGACAGAATCTTTCTGGATTAAGTGTGATGTTTTATTTTATGTTTCTCTGAGTCAACAGTTCAGGCTGGTTTGGGTAGTGGCTTTTCAGCAGGGCTTGAAGGCGGATTTGATTCCTGTGGCAGATCTTGTCCTTAAGTAGGTAAGGGAGCTTCAGGGAGGACCTTCTCTGAAAAGGAACTTTGCTGTTCCCCACATGCTCTTAATTGAAGTTTGAAGCAGCATATTTTGGGTATTGTTTTGTGAGCTCCAGTAGCAGTGTAGAGGTGAGGATGATTAGGAGACCTAACCTTGGCTAGATTTAGACCTGGCATTGAGCAGGTAAGTGCTTAGTGAATGCCAACTCAATGCTCAAATTTTGGAATTTGGATTAGATTGGGTGTTTTTCCAGGAAACTTCACTCCAAGACTGGGATATCTTGGTATTAGGCCATGCTCAAGACCCTAAGTTTGATTCCAGAACTGCTGAAGCCAAAGCAACAAAAACTCTTATTCTAGTGGTGGAAAAGGAACACATGGGAAATAGTGACTAAGACCTCGGTTTGCAGTAGGTGAACTCTAGGGAAGGAACATGTAGGTGTTGGATTGCTTTATGAGAGTGTTTGACCCAGGACTATTTGATTAACAATATGTGAAGACTGTAGCCTACAAGATCATTCTGCACTTTTAGAGGAACTTTACTTGCTGATCTTTTATTAGAGTCAAAGCTTAATTTTGAGTAAGGTTAATTTAAGATCCAAAGTGTGGAATTTGAGAATTGAGTTGAAACAAACCAAACAAGTTTTTGTTCATCTATTTTCATTCAGAAATGGAATAAATTAGAGTAGCAAAGAAGTGTGCTGAGGTAAGGACAGTTGGAAGTTATTAAAATAAGTTGTAAGAGATATTAAAAACCTATGATGATATTGTCACAGGGACTGCAAATTCGGGTTTTCATGCATGTTTAGCAAGCTCTTTGCTTACTGGGCCATCTCCCTATCCCCTTCTTGATCATTTTTAAGTGTGCAGTTCAGTGTTTAAATAAATCCACATTTGATCCAGGTGTTTCGTTCTTGTGTCTCACCACTCAGAAGTCAGGAACATTTTGTGTTTGTGGCCAGCCTGGGCTAAATACCAAGAATCTGTTTCTATACAAAATCACTCATAGTGATGTACATTCATTATTACTTTCCATCTCTATAGGTTTTTTTTTCTTCAAAACTAAAGTTTTAATCTCATTACAAAATAACTCCTGTTTCTTCCCATTCCTCCTATTCTTAATCCCTGACAACCACTGTTAAATTGCCTGTCTGTGATACTGACTGTTCTACATGCTTCATGTTTAGGAATTAACAGTATTTATCTTTTTGTAATTGGCTTATATCACTTGGCAGTGTCTCTTTGTTAGTATTCCATTTTTCCATTCTTCCTTCCTTTCCTCCTATATATAATAAGTTCCTGTGTGCCACAGTGTCTATGTGGAGGTCAGAGTTGAGCCAGTTCATTGTCTTCTTCTATCATAGGTGTCCCAGGGATTGAACTCAAATGGTCAGGCTTTAGCATCAAGTGCCCCCTACCCACTGAGCCATCCTGTTAGTCCCCCATTTTTATTTTTGAGGCAGCATACAGTCCATTGTATGTGTATACTGCATTTATCTTTCACTGAACTCTGGCTGCTTCTACCTTTAGTTATGAATAGTATTGCTATGAACATGGGTATATAGATCCCTGAGACCATACTTAATTCTTTTGGTTTTGTTGTTGGTTGGTTATTTTTTGAGACAAGGTTTCTCTGTGTAGCCTTGGCTGTCTTGGAATTTGCTTTGTAGACAGGCTGGCCTCATACTCAGATCTGTCTGCCTCTGCCTCCCAAGTGGTGCTGGGATCAAGGCATGTACCACCACACCTGGCCTTTTTGTTCTTAGAAGAATTGCTGGATCATATGGTAATTTGATCTTTGTTTAGTTTGTTTTTGAAGAATCTGCCATACTGTCCATTGTATTTTTCACTAACAGTTTACAAGGATATTCTTTAATTCTTTACTGTGTTCCTGGTATATGTGTACATGGAGAGGGATGTGTGCATGTGAGTATGCTTCTGGGTTTCTGGTTATATGTGCCATGGTGTGTATGTGTATATATGGTAGTCAGAGGAAAACTTTTTGCCCCTTCAACTTCTGCATTGTTTCTGTGTATTAAACTCGTTGCCAGGCTTTCATGATAGGCACCTTTATTCTTGAAGCCATCTCACTGGCCATGGATTCCAATTTCTCCATATCTTTAGCGGTACTTATTTCTGTGGTTTTGTTGTTGTTATGTCCTTATTTGTTGTTTATTTCTCTAGAATCTTAATGTGTGTTTGTGATAGGTGAACATATGTGAACACTTTTAGCTGAGATCAAAAGCATTCTGAACCATTCACAGCCCTATAGGTACTTTATAAATACTTTATCCTTCAAGAAATTAAAATTGACCTACTCCTGTGTGGGCTTTGCTTCTATGATTCTCACATGCTAAAGTACAGATGCTTTGAAAAAGTGGTATTCCATATAATCTACACAATGTATGTACATATATTATACATTCATAATACAAGTATGCATTCTGCATACTTGAAGTCCTCTCAGGCCTACATACAGTGTCAATTCACAACAGAAAGGCTGTGTGGAGAACTGAGCTGTGCTATTTATTGAAAGAGTAAAGACAAGGAAATGCCATTCACAGTCAGGTCAGATGCTATTCCCTTCAAACATACTTGATCCCAGACTGGGTGAATTTGCAGAGGCAGAATCCATGAATTTAGAATGTCTACTGTTTCTGGAATTTTTGTCATGCTGCCTTTTATAGCTTAGCATTTCTGCTAAGCAGATGTTTAATATGATTTATATAACAAATAGCTTTTTCTTTATAACAAGCGACTCTTTTCTTTTTACTCTGTTAGAAGGTTGAGCCATACAATTGACAGTTTTATTTTTATTTTTGCTTCAAAATCTAGAACTAGACCGGGGAGGGGGGGGAAGACATTTGCTAGAGCTGACAGAGATGTACATGGGCCTGTAGGGAACACATACTCAGAAGCTTTGCAACTGGCTGGCCTGGATCTGTCAAAACAATGTGCACATGGTTCTGGTTTTCTGCACACTGTCTTATTTAGATGCTTCAGAGTAGTGATCCTGGGAATGAGTGGATTATAAGTATTATTTCAAAAGTAATTGTCAAGAGTGCTCAGGGAGAGAAAAAAACCCAGAAACACTAATGTTAAAAAGGTCTTAATCTTTGGAGCAAGGCTAATATTTTCTCAAGTTATTTCACAAAGGGGAGTCTGTGATAGGAAGGTAAAATATGGAATTTAGTGTATTCTTTCGGTCTGATCTAAATATATACTGGATTGTTTTTTAAGCCCAGGATCAACTAAGCACAGAATCTCAGCACCTAAGCAGGTGCTATTGACAATCAGTGGGGTAAGTGCAAAGTGTTTCTTATTTCTGTCAACCAACTGGAATAATGCAGTATGTTGCCTTTTAAGGCACTCATTACATTTGTTTATTTGAATTATGTGAAAAGTTAGGCATATAGGACAGTCCTTGCTTTTGAACAGTGCAGGTATAGGAACCTGAGCTGATAGAGCTGTGGTAGTCTTCTACACTTTTTTTTCTATCAGATTTAGACTGTTACAGATTTTGTGTATGCTGTTAGAAAAACAGACCTTTTGCCAGGCGGTGGTGGCGCACGCCTTTAATCCCAGCACTTGGGAGGCAGAGGCAGGCGGATTTCTGAGTTCAAGGCCAGCCTGGTCTACAGAGTGAGTTCCAGGACAGCCAGGGCTACACAGAGAAACCCTGTCTCGAAAAAACCAAAAACAAACAAAAAAACAGACCTTTCAATAAAATATAAACAATTATGATAACAAGTATCTAATCTAAATGTTAAAGTCTTGTGCCAAATGTAATTTTTCCTAATGAATGTACTCACATATATGTATAGCCACATATATATGTATTCTTATCATTAATAATATATGACTGTATAATATGTTATAAAATTAGATGCATTTAAAAAGTTTTTGTTAAGTTACTTCACAATTTTGGTTCATGGTTTATTTGTAGTAAAAGTAATAACAGAAGCATCACTTACTGGGAGTTGGCTGGCTTTGTACCAGGCTGGGGATCAAGTGCCTTCCATGTGTACATTGTCTCCGTTATTGTTGTCAGCAATGCTATGGGATAAGAAATAGTTTTGTCTCCCTTTGGTGGTCCAGTATCTATCTGTCTGTTAGCCAACTGTATCAGTGCCACAGGGTTGAAAGGAAGAACGAGGAGAAGAATGGCTGTTAGTTTGAAGAAAGAAGAGTGAAATAATCCCAAGGGTTAGGAGAGTGAATAGACTGGAGACATGCAGTTGGATTAGAGAATAGCAACAGTGCTCATTCTGTGTTAGAAACATGAATCTCGGTTGTCTTTGATCAGCACAGATCTCTGAGAGTTTTCTCCTCTTTTGTCATTTTTTAGCTGGAAGAATTTACTTAGGGAATAGATAGATAGTTGTATTTTTGTAGGATTGGGGCTTCGGCAATTGTTGGAAAGAAGATTGTGGACAGGGAAGTGGAGAGAGTGTAGACAGGACTGTTGAGAGTTGTTGGAGGCTGGATGGCTATAGAGGAGGGGTTGAATAGAGGGAGTGAGGTTGGTTTTCCATGGAGAGCCATTCTTCTCAACAATGGTACTAGACCAGCTGGAGAGCCATGTACAACCAAATGATCTTAACTTTGACCTACCATGGAAGACTTTTTAATACACATGCACAGAAATTAACTTCAAATAAGCATAGGCCTACATGGAAGAGGTAAGACTGTAAAACCAAAAAAAGACAGGGGGAAAAATTTAGTGATCTTGGAAGTAGGCCAAAAATTAAAGAGAAAGAGAGAGAGAGAGAGAGAGAGAGAGAGAGAGAGAGAGAGAGAAAGGCAGGAAATGGTAGCTGAATGGACTCGTCACAATCAAAATCTTTGATATTTGGAGCATACCATTAGCAAGGTGTGCCAAGACTTAAACTGGGGGAAGACATTCAATGAAAAGTCATGTGTTGGCAAAAGTCATGAATTGTCTGTAATTCTCTGTTTCTGGTGGGAATGAAAAAGGAACAGCTGCTTTGAACAATTGAGCAAAGCTTTTAAAACAATGTAAATATATATGTGTCACATGGCCTACCCATTCCATTTCTAAGTATTTCTCTAGGACAAACCAAAGCATATAGTCACACAAGAACACATGCTCTTAGCAGATTTATTGATAGCTAAGTACATCTAACTATCTGTCAGTCACAAGTCTATGAATAAAGAAATTGTGTCCTATTTGCACAATGAAATATTACTTATCAATGAAAACTATTGATGTTCTCCACAGCATAAACAGATCTTAAAATAATTGGGCTTACTGAAAGAAGATAGACTGAAGGAAAGTATACTGTATGTTTTACTGTGTTTAAATCTAGAAAATGTAAACTACTCTTTTGTGTCAGAAAGCAGATAGTGCTTACTGGGAGAAGCTAATACAGGCTTTAGGAAAATTGGGCAATCATGGAAATGTTTGTCATCTTGATTATGGTAATAGTAATGTTAATGCATCAAATTGTATGTGTGAAATCCATTAGTTTGTATCAGTTAATACTTCAAAGCTGTGAACAACAGGCTGGGCAAGATAGTTAGAGTTGGAGAGACAGAGAGAGAGGAGTGTGTGTGTGTGTGTGTGTGTGTGTGTGTGTAAAGGGGTTGAGGAATAATACAAGGGTGTATATGGAGAGCAAAGGACAGCTTCCATACCAGTCTTTGTCTTCTACCTTTCTTTGAGAAAGGGTCTCTTTTCTGCTGTGAACACCTGGCTGTATCAGGAGCTTTTAGGGTTGCCTGCCATCTCCTGCCTGCCAATCCCAGGAGTACTGGGATTGCAGATACATACAATATGCATCCAGCTTTTACTTAGGTGTTTATGGATGCAAACTCAGGTCCTTATAATAATGGAACAAGCCATTGGGCTTTATCTTGAACCCCCACTTTTAAGTATAATCTTTAATTTTCTGTAAGTGGTTTCTTTTCTTTACTGCCATTATTCTTTTCCTGTTAGATTTTGTTCAGGTTCTTGCATATGCTGTTTCATTTTTTGGTAAGAACATGTTATTTTTCTTGACAGTGTGGCTATATACCAAACTAATGTAAAAAAAAAAAAAACAAAAACAGGCTAACTTTAGTTGACATAATTTGGGGCTAAAATGTCTCTTCTAAAGAGATTTGAGGGCTGGAGATATGGCTCAGTGGTTAAGAATACTAACCGCTCTTCCAAAGGTCCTGAGTTCAAATCCCAGCAACCACATGGTGGCTTACAACCATCTGTAATGATATCTGACACCCTCTTCTGGTGTGTCTGAAGACAGCTACAGTGTATTTACATATAACAATAAATAAATCTTGAGAGAGAGAGAGAGAGAGAGAGAGATTTAAGTGTTGATTATATCCAGTTTATTTTTACATTTTTGTTTTCTTACTATGCTTATTTACTTGGGAGAGTAGGAGTATGTGCCATGGTGCTCATGTGGAAGTCATCCATTGCCTATGGAAGTTGGTTTTCATCATATGCTGTTAGGAGATTAAACTTAGCTTGTTAGGCTTACTTGCAAGAGCCTTTACCTGCTGAGCCATTATATCAGCCCATTGAGCCTAAAATTCTGTATATGTGTGTTGGAAACAATTTTATTTTGGACATTTAGAATGTGCCACATAATCGCTTCTCGGCCTTTTGGCTAAGATCAAGTGTAGAATGTGCCACATTTGCTCTTGAAAGTATGTTTGCCTAAATGTTCTAGTCTTGGTACTAACCTCCACAGTACACTGAGTGTGCAAATACAAGGTCTGCCTTCACAGACACTCTTTGGGAACATTTCTGTGGGAGACTCCTGATGTCATTATCACCCCTGCCATAATGCCCTCTAATTTGTAATTTTTTGTGTGTGTGCTCCCTTCTCTCAAAAGTCATTTGCTATTTTTTTTTTCTACAGAAGAAACTAGGCATAATTTCAAGGTTATTTTCTCCAGTGTTTCAGAACTTCTGCCTTCACAGAAACTTAGGCTTTTTGGAGACATTTCTGTGGGATGACTCCTAATGTTATCATAGGTCTTGCCAGAATGCCTTCTAACCTGTAACTGTGAAAATTGAGGTTAGCAAATGCTGTCTCGGTTTTCACACTGAGAATTTACCTCCTTTTTGTTGATACGAATGTAGCTAATCTGGCTTCAGATTTATAATCCTCCTGCCCCTGCCTCCTAAGTGCTGAAGTTACAGATATTCACTACTGTTGGGTGATACTATTCCTGGGATGATATGTGAACAAGCATCTCACTCCTGACCAAAGTCAGGATACTACTGAAGTCCATCTTCATGAACCAGAGAATTTATTGGGGTTATATGCAGGACAAGTATGGATGAGGAGTCACTTACTTACAAGAGGAGAAATGATTCAGAGATACCAGCATTACCAAAACCTACCATGGGAGATAGTTCACAAAAACTGGAAACTTGGAGTGGCAGTGCACAACCAGCAGGCAATTCAACAAGTTTGGGAAGCTCGTCTCATCTGAGAGTATGATTCAGAAGTCCTTACTGCTTATAAATGTGTGGTGGTGGTGATGGGGTGCCTAGTGATCTTGTCAATTGCAGGAGCTTCCTGAAACCTCTGAGTCCTGAGCCCAAGAGAGTTTCCCTGCAGGATAAACTAACTGCTTTACTTCCCATTTAGTACATTTTGTGCCGTAAGGATGCTTTCCCTCTAAGATAGAATGTTTTATTTTAAAAAAAAAATTGTTACACACTAGCCACCATGCCTGGCTGTTTGTTTTGAAAGATTAATACTATTTATACTTTAATGATGGTTTTCATTTCAAAAAAGTATTTGAAGATTATAGACTCTGAGGAAAACTGGTCTTCCCTTTATCATGGGACTTAACTACTCATTGGAATACAAGGGCAGTTATGGAACTATCTGCCATCGGGGAAATGTATTACAGATTATCTGTACCCTTTTTGTCTCTAATTTTTTTTCTTCTGTTAAATTACTGGTACTCACACACATATACACTCATGAAGCCTGACTTGTCATGTCCCTTGGTTGCTGGACAAATAAGTCAAGCTGGAAATGGGCTAGAAACATCATTCCTGCTGGCTATCCCTCATAGTATTGGAAGAGGCATTGAGGGAGATTGTCAGTGAAAGTCAAGTGTGTATCCTATGTATGGTAATACTGACCAGTCAGGCAAGATGAGCTCATTGTTGCAGAGCTATAGTGAGGGTAACAAACTGCTTTCTGATTCAAATTAGTCTGTTTTATGGTAGGGTAATCCTGTCTACTACTGTAAAATTGATCAAAATCCTGTGGCTGGGGTGATTCTAAGCTGTAATGAGGAAGCAAGTAGTATTGTTTTGCTAAATGACATAATATGTCTGTCAAATTGACTTTTAAAGAACTGCTTGTGTCCATATACTAGTGGTGATGTCAACTTTGGTTAAAGAAGCTTCTTTTTGAAGAAGTTGCTGGTAAGAGACTCACAAGTGGCCTGCAGAGTATCAATGACTGTTGAATACCTAGTTACAAATGGAACAACTATATTACAACCTCCAGGGCTCAGAGCATGTAGTGAAAAAAGGGGTGAGAAAAATGTAAGAGCCAGAGAAAAGTGGGGGATGGTATAGAGTGCTGACTCCTGGGCATGCCATGGCATGGCTGCTGTGCTTTTGAACTCACACAGTTGTGAGTACCTGTCAACACTGAGTCATGGAAGGAGGAGGATTTATACAGAATCCATGTTCATGAAGATTCATTGGTATAGCTAGCTATTGGTAAGATGTGCATCTTCCTGTAATAAGCTTCATTGTGCTGCTATAAACAGCCCTAATGTGATTCATTAAGTTAAAAAAACTACAAGGCACCAACCACAGATAAGAAAGTGTGAAAACACCAGAGGATAAGTCCCTTAAAACAGGCATAAGCGCATCATGGTGAACTGAAGGAAAGCCAAAAGCCAAGAGAGCAGTTAAAAAAGGGAAAGCACTGCACGTAGCAGAACAGTGGTATCTATCCAAGTAAACAAATAGACAGATTGCCCTTCTGTTTACTTTCAAGTAAAAGAACACCAGAAGAAGTATGTAATGGGGTTCTTGGGTGTTTTTGAAGTTAAGAAAATTCACTTTCTTTTTCATATTTTAGTTCTGCTGGCCTCTCCTCTGGTGTGTTTTTACTTTCCCACAAAGATTTGGAGTACAGTTTCAGTATATGTGTAAGTGCCTACTAAGGCGTTGTTCTTTAGCCAGCTGGTGGGTGTAAAAGCCTTCAATTCCAGTGAGTTCCAGGATAGCCAGGGCTACACAGAGAAGATTTGTTTGAAAAACAAAAACAACAAAATAAAAAAGAAAAGGCATTGTTTTTGGCACTGTGTTTTCAATTCTAGTACTTCCATTTGGTTTATGATTTCTATTTCTTTGTAAAATTCCCTGTCTGGTCTCACATGCTGTCTGTCTTTAACATTGGAGCCTTTACTGAATTAACATTCCTTGGCTATTCCAAAATGAATGTCATGAGTCTGGGCCTGATGATTATGTTGTTTTTACAAGGTGTGTTTTTATTGCTACCTTTACTATATTTTTTTTTGTTCAAAGAGGTATATGTTTTATATAATAAAATACTGAGGAAAATAACTGGATATATTTGACCATAAGTTCATGTCTACTATTTGTGGGGATTTCTCTACTAGAGTGGGGATTTGAATCATTCTACTTAGGGTTTGGCTATGTTTACTGCTGTGGGCTACTGAATTTGACATTCATCATTGCCGTGGTAGCCAAAGTTTTCAATTTTTATTCTTAGTAATCTTTGTTCCCTGTGTGTCTGCCTTTCTTTTTGTGCCTTTTCTCAGAATGCCATTGTTTTCTAGTTTTCTCAGTTGTGTTCCATCGTTATTTGTATTTAGATTGGTGTTGGTAGTAAAGGGTAGGAGAGTTTTGTGGTGTTCTGGTTAAGCCTCAGATTTGTGTAGAACCTGGGTCTAGGGATGTCGTCATCACGGGACTAAACAATACTTTTCCCCTGTTGTTTTTCCATGACATTAGTGGGTATCCAGCAAGTGACTTAAACTTTCTTTAGGTATTGCTGTGAGGTAATGAAGTTCTCCTAATTTGTTTTTATGGGGTTTTTTTCCCTGTAGTTTGTATTTTTATTTTGTGTTGTCTTATTTTACATGTGAGTTTTTATAAGTAAAAAATTTTTTTTTCATTAATGCTTTCTGTCTTTTTGTACTTTCATACTTAATGTAATTACTGATATATTTGGGTTTACTTTTGCTTTTTATGTGTCACACCTATTCGGTAATCTTGCTTTCTCTCCTTTTGATGGTTTTTATGTTTAAATTCTGTTTTCCTCTTGTACCAGTGTAGTGGATCTCTTGGTGGGCAGATGGAATTACTAGTCCCCCATCCCTCATTCAAGAATGAAATAGTCTATGTATATAAAATACTGTACACATTTAGTTTTAATGGTAGCATAACTAGTAGTTTTCTATCTCGTTGGTAGTAGATTGTGAGTATACCTATTCCTTTGGCCCTAAAAGATTAATGATCATCCTAGTTTTGGTTTTTAAAGTATTTCCTTAAAATTTCCTCAGCCTAACCCAAGAGTTTATAAATATAAACATTATTTTTCCTGTGTCACCTATCTTGTATAAACCATGGTAGGCCAGGTAATTATTCAGGTTAAACTAAGCATGTGTTAAAAGATGGAAACAGTCTCTGTCATAAAAAAAGAAAAAATTTTTAAAAAACCTACAAGGAATAGAAGAAACTGATTTTTAAATTTCTACTGAAAGGGAAGAATTTCAACACTGTAAATAAAGCTGTGACAAAGAAACAATGGTCATAATAGGATATTTACTGAGAACTTTATGCAAAGGGATCCCAAAGGAAGCAAGAAGAAGATAGAGTTGGATATTAAATTTTTTTGTCTACCATGTGTACTGGACACTCTCTGTTGCTGTGACAAATATTTGACAGAAGCATTTTAAGGGAAGAAATATTTATTGAGACCTGATTTCTAATGGTGACTATAATCATTTTTCATTTTTCATTTTTCATTATTCAAGACAGTGTGTCTTGGTATAACAACCCTTTCTGTCCTGGAACTCACTTTGTACACACACCATGCTGGCCTCAAACTCAGAGATCCTCCTGCCTCTGCGTTCCCAGTGCTGGACTTAAAGGTGTGTGCCACCACATCTGGTGACTATAATCATTATTATAGCCTAGCACCCGCTCACGTGCGCTCACTCACTCTCCGCCCCTCCCCTGTGTGTGTGTGTGTGTGTGTGTGTGTGTGTGCGCGTGTATGTATATGTGCGAGCACATGTACATGCATGTTCATGTTCCTGTGGATATGGGTGCATGTGCTATGAAGGTCAGAGGCCAGGAGTCTAGGTGCCATCTACTTTTATTTGAAAGAGACTCTCACTGGTCTATACTCACCAACTTGCCTGGCTAGCAAGCCTCAGGGGTTCACCTGTCTTCACCTCCCTAATGGTGCTGGGGATACAAGTTTAGTTGTATCACACCTGACTTTTTTTCTTTTGGAATAAGTTTGGGCTTTTTGTTTGTTTGATTGTTTTGTTTTGTTTTTAGATTTATTATATATACAGTGTTTTGCCTGCATGTATGTCTGCAGGCCAGAAGAGGGCACCAGATCTTTATAGATGCTTATGAGCCACCATTTGGTTGCTGGGAATTGAATTCAGGACCTCTGGAAGAGCAGTGTGCAGACAGACACTGCTCTTCTGAGCCATCTCATCTCTCAGCCCTCACATCTGGCTTTTTATGTGGGTTCTGGATCAGACTCAGGTTTTCATGCTTTACCAAATGAACTGTCTCTTCTGTTTCTATTTTAGCTCTCAATGGATTGCTTTGTGCAGTTTTACAAATCCTGTTTTCTGTCCTATGGAGTGTCCCTGGTAGTAAATTTATATTTGGCTCTATAATATTGCGTACATAACATATTTCTATGATGCGCCTCTAAATAAATTGTCTGTAGTGATGGCTACTAGAAGCTAGTTTTCTAGGGAATTTTCAATTTTGATGCATTTCAATTCTCAGTTGTACATAGTAAATAAACTATATAATTAGCTCCTTTTTTCCTTCCTTTCTCCACACTCCCAGTTTTTGAGATAGGCTCTTCCAGTGTACTCCAGGTTAGCCTGGAGTTTGCTATGTGTCTCAGGCCAGCTTGGTTTGTGATCTTCAAGTGCTGAAGTCATAAGTGTTAGACCACTATGCCTGGCTTTAGAATTGCCTTTAATGAAAGCTTGCAGATGTTTGTTACAGAAAGTACTTGAAAAAATGCTCATGAAATTGTGTTTTCCTATGCATCTTTTAAATTTTCATGTTCGTTCAAGACTGCGACTGATACAGTATCTGTTATTCAGTATGATCATATTAAAACATTTATTGTAACCTGTGACACCCTCCACCCACCATTGTGTGACTCTGGCTGACCTAGGACTTGCCATATAGACTGGATTAGCCAGAAATCAGTAGTTTCTGCCTGTAGACTGCTAGGAGTAAAGGAAGGTGTATACCACTATGCTTGGCTTTTGTTTTTCCAGTGTTGTTAATTTTAATATTTTCCCCCTCCCCCAATTTTAATATTTTTTACAAAGTATCTTCTTTCTTGATTATAATTTTTGTTTTACTTTTTTAAAAATTAGAAAATGATGATAAAAACTAAAAAATGATTCTACCCCTTCCTACTGGTAGAACATAAAATTGTAATATTTCCTGTGCATTCAACCTTTCCTTGTTTGCCTGTAAACAGTAAGCTCCCAGCTAAGTTTCACTTTGATTCCTATGCTTGCTTTTCAGCTTCTCCTAAAAGGACATCAGTACCCCTGGGACGCGCTTGAGGGAGAGCAATGAAGGCAAGTATCCAAGTGCCCATGGCCGGGAAGATAGCTCCGTTCCACAGGCTTTGGCTGCAAATACAAAACAAAGAGAAAGGATAGAAAGAAAGAATTTGTGTATAATTTAGAATGGCTTTGTGGAGGACCCTTTTAAACATTTGTTGAATTTTACAAAGCAATTTTCCACTTTATTTCTAATATTGAAAGCAACTTATTTTCTTAGTGTGCACTTACCAAATATTGTGTGTTAAGCAAAACTGTAGTAGAAAAATGAATTGTGGGAAATGAAGAATTGACTGAAATGACCAGAAATGTCTGGTGTGCTCATGACTGCTTCTTGCTCTTTTCTCCATATTTCATATCTCTTCTGTCATGTGATTTTGCTCTTTTCATTTTCCCCTTTACTGTAAGAATGTGATGTTTTAGAGATAATGAACAAAATAAAAGCCAAATTCCTTTATCAGGATATAGTTAGCTTTTTGTATATGTAAAACCAGGGATATAAATATAATTTTGAGTCTTTCCATAAACTAATTAACAGTTACTAGTTATTCCAGGATGACTATTTTAGAGAAGAAAATGGCAGAACATTCAAAAAAGTGTTTTGAGATTACTGAGTTCCATGAGTGTTGACATTCTGACCGTCAGCATTTGCAGTTATGATAGTATTGTTGTCATTGGTTATTTTGTTATCATACTTGGTCTTTGTTAATATTTCGCATACCTTTATCAGGGACCTTAGAGATTTTCTGTATGGAGACTGAAGGAGCCTTCACAATTTTGACCGTGTTCTATGTGTGTGATGTCACAATAAATAATAGCTGTTCCACTTGCCAAGTTACATCTATCAGAAGTGGGTAATCACAACTTACTGCTCAAAACTTAGCTCAAATGTATTTACGGCTGCATGCTCCATAAGCCTGTGCTAAGTAGTGTAATTAAGATAAGTCTTGCTGTTAGAAATCTCAAGATACATTTTCTCATCTTTACAGCTGTGCCTAAGAGCCTTCCCTAGGGATTGTAGCATCTCTTTGTAGTCAGTCATTTCAGCTTTAAACAACAACAACAACAACAACAAAAATGTACAAATACTAGTGAAATCTCACATGAAGTTAAGTGACATTTAAAATGTACTATACTCTCCAGGATCTTAGATAGGAAACAGACAGATGGTCATTTGATTAGTTCTCCATACTGCCCAAAGAAAGATATGCTGAGTAGTCAATTCCTATAATACTTAATGTGTGAGATAAGTAGTAGTTCATTTAGTTTCTTAGCTACCTTAGTAACATTCTTTTATTCATGGTATCTTTTAATCTGATGGGGTAAACTGCCTTTATTTTACTTATAATGATAACCAGATCAGATGTACAGGGTGGTTAATACAGTATAAAATGAGGAAAATCAGAAACTACCTCCTGTCAGCCTTTGACATCCTCCCATATTCTCAGTCTTAGCAGCCCAGTATGAAAATAGTTGGACAGACGTACACTGTCACCCGTGCTGGTATGTTGGTCACAACCCTTTTAACCTAAGATTAATACAATTCAGTAACTATTAGTTTGCTGGGCAAACTTACCAGGGAAGGTCAGGATAATTAAATATGCATACTGTTGCAGGGCAGTGGTGGTGCATGCCTTTAATCCCAGTACTTGGGAGGCAGAGGCAAGTGAATTTCTCAGTTTGAGGCCAGCCTGGTCTATAGAGTGAGTTCCAGGACAGCCAGGGCTATACAGAGAGACCTTGTCTCAAAAAACCAACCAAACCAAAAAACCATTCATATTGTTGGCAAAAGTTGCCCACAGAATGTCTTAGAAAACTGTACTAAGCCAATAAGAGTTTTTTTCTGGTCCCAAAGGGAGACCAGCAAACCAATGCAAATTTAGAATTAGGAAAGGGATAGGAGGTCATATGGATGGTAAGATTTCTATGGGGCCACAAAGAATTCAGTTGCCTCCTTCCAGAATGAGGAAACATGGTGTTTAGAAAGTAGAAAAATACTGGTGAGAGATGAGCATTGTTAACCCTGTCACTCTGTGCTTTTGAGTCATAAAGAGTCAGCAAATAAGGAAATAGGTTTGAAAGAATGAGGACCATGGAACCACAGTGCCAGTGTCCATGTCCTATGGTGAAAAGTTCTGAGAATAGTGATCCGGAATTGTGAGTGGATTTGTGTTTCCTGTCCCTTAGGATGTGGTTAGCCCTTGTTGACAGTGAGCTCATTTATTTATGCTGTCTTGCCACTTGGTGGCAGCAGGACCCATTCCCCAGAACAGGAACTGGCAGTGTTTTACTGGCAGTGGCAGATTGGTCAGGGTACTCACTGTAATGTAGGGAGTTTTAAAGTCATCTAAACAACAACAAAATTGAGAGAAAATATGCAAAAACCTCCTGCATCATGTTTTGTCCTCTGTAGTAGCTTCTATGCATTTCTACAATTTTATGTATTTGCACAAACTCAATAAAAATAAAACACTTTATTTAAAAAAAGAGATCTGATCCTAGTCCATCCACCCCTCCCCTCTGCATGTGATTTCAGTAGCCATGACAGTCATGCTCTTAGTTTCAGCTTCCTTTTCCTGTGTTTAATACTGGCTGTGGCAGCTATTTGGCCTTTAACCTTTCGTTTTTCTCTGTTTTATTGCACCCAGTTACTGTTCTAGATCTTTGTTTTTGAGTTTATATAAATAGATAGGAATCTTCTGTCAAGAATACTGTTGAGAGAATCTCTTTTCTGTTTTTTGTTTTTTGTTTTTTTTTTAATCAATCAATTTCACTGTATAGCCCTGGCTGGCTTAGAACCTGCTGTGTATGTAGTCTAGATTGACCTTGAACTCTTCATCCCACTGAGTTAGCCTCCCGAGTACTAGGATTACAGGTACACACACACACACACACACACACACACACCTCCCAAGTACTAGGATTACAGGTATATACACACACACATACACACACACACACACACACACACACATATGCGCTCCTTCATATCTCGTTTTTGGCAGTTGGTATTGAGCAAAACTCTGTTTTCTCTGAAGAGTGATCTACTCATTTTTGAGGGGCCAGAAAGTTTTTTCTTTCCTTCAACAAAGAATTTAATTTACAAGTTTTTTGTTGTTGTTGTTTTGGCCTTCCAAAAGAGCAAACCTATCACCTCTAATTACCATTGAGCTTGATGAATATGGGTGGATGGTAGCAAAAGGTTTCAAATTTTTGCTAAAGTACACATAGATTGTCTCACTTTTCTCTGAATTTGCTGAGTTTCAGCATGTTGATACTCAGTCATGGTTATGAAAAAATAATGTAATTGCCTTAGATAGACTAAACATACATGATCTGTTCTCTTGATTTTCTAAGCAGTGGCTAGTTGTCCTGCCAACTGCTAATATGGCATCTATTCCAAGACGGCCCCTTAGTGTCCTTTATATTAAAACTTGTAAGGGATCTTTTTTTAAAAAGAAATGTTATTTTCATTTTCTGTGTCCTTGTTCTGGGCTTTTTATTCTAGAAAATTATCATAACCATTATCTGAAAAATTATCTTTTAATCTTCTGATTAAAGATTGCTTAATTATAATACTTAATCTGTTTGGCTAGCTGCATGTTTTTGTTTTCGTTTAACTGTAGTATTTCTATATTTCTGCATGGATGTATGATACGAAGTTGTTTTCTTTTTTTTTTCTTTTTCCTTTTTTTTTTTTTTTTTTAACATTAGGTAGGCATGAAGCCTCCATCTCTCAGCTGCATGCATAGTCACTCTTGAAGCAAATGCCTACCTAATTTGACAGTCTCAGTGTGTTTAAAATTTTTTGAGTTTGCAAATAAGCTTATTAAGCTTACTGATGGAGCCTTCCGGCAGTGAACAGTTATATGAGGACCCTGATCCTGGAGGCAAATCCCAAGATGCAGAAGCCAGGAGGCAGACAGAATCAGAACAAAAGCTATCTAAAATGACCCACAATGCTCTGGAGAACATTAATGTGATTGGCCAAGGCTTGAAGCATCTCTTCCAGCACCAGCGCAGGAGGTCATCAGTGTCTCCACACGATGTGCAGCAGATTCAGACAGACCCAGAGCCTGAAGTGGATCTGGACAGTCAGAACGCATGTGCTGAGATTGATGGTGTCTCCACCCATCCCACAGCTCTGAATCGTGTTCTCCAGCAGATCCGAGTGCCACCCAAGATGAAGAGAGGGACAAGCTTGCATAGTAGGCGGGGCAAATCAGAAGCCCCAAAGGGAAGTCCCCAAATCAACAGGAAATCTGGCCAAGAAGTGGCTGCTGTTATACAGTCAGGTCGACCCAGGTCTTCATCCACCACTGATGCTCCTACCAGCTCTTCTGTGATGGAAATAGCTTGTGCTGCTGCTGTGTGTGTACCTGGAGAGGAGGCAACTGCTGAACGGGTAAGTCTGTTAGATTTCTGTTAACTTGCTGTTTTGACAGGCATACACATGTACACACATGACAAATGATCAATCTGGTTTTTAAAGTAGTATTTTGTTTTTAGTAAAATGGGTCTTGTGCTACACACTTGTAATTGCAGTGCTTAGGAGGGGGAGGCAGGGGGATCAGGAATTGGCTGTGTAGTGGGTTTGAGACCAAATATCTTTTAAACTGGTGTGTACAGTGTGAGACTATCTCAAAAAAAAAAAAAAAAAAAGAAAAGAAAAGAAAAGAAAAAGAAAAAGGAAAACAATTCAATTTTGCTTGTACCACTATGCAAAACATGTCTTTGACATGATGATAGAGATAGAATATGGTTAGAACAATCATAGGATGTTGGTCATTGTGATCAACAATGATCTGCATTTTTGTTTTTCATGTTTATTTGTGTATTTGTGTGGAGGGGCATATCACCGAGATTGTGTACATGCCAGGAAGGAGCTGGCAAAATCTTATGCTCTCCTTCTGTCATATGAGTTCCAGGAATTGAACTCAGGTCATCAAGCTTGGCAGTAAGTACCCACTGAGTCATATCATGGTGGTGCAAATATCTCTTGTAGTTCAAGCTAGCCTCAAACTTACAGTGTAGCAGAGGACAATTTTGAAGTTCTAATCCTCCTGCTTTTACTTCCCAAGTCCTAGGATTTTTGTTTTTGTTTTTGTTTTGTTTGGCAGAGGGGTTGGGTGGGGCTTTTTTGTTTTTATCAGAACAGGGTTTGTCTATGTAGCTCTGGCTATCCTGGAACTCACTTTGTAGACCAGTCTAGCCTCGAACTCAGAAATCCACCTGCCTCTGGAGTGCTGAAATTAAAGGCATGCACCACTACCACTCAGCCCAGTGCTAGAATTTTAACCCTGTATTATCATATCCAGTGCTGTGGATTAAATCCAGGCCCTTGTATATTCTAGGCAAGCACTTTAACAACTCAGCTACCCAGCCTAGAGGTTCTGTTTTCTTTAATGTTAATGGGATCAGTTTTTCCCTATTGAAAAAAATTTTTAACATACTTAAATTATGGTATTTGTCTATATTTGTGTGTGTGTGTGTGTATATATATATATATACACACACACACACACATACATATGAAATTAGTAGTATCATCTCCACTATGTCCATAATATAAATGGCCAGAGTAAACTTGGTCGGCTCACATCAGTTAGAGGATCATCTTTAAATGAGTTCACAAAAGCAGATTGATAGTCACAAGCAATTATTTTCTGAAAAGTGCTCTGTGTTTAATGTTTAAAGTTTAAAAACTAAATGTTTTGAATTCTAAAGAAACATGCTCAGTGTAAAGAACTTTGAAAATGTAGAAAGGAGAAGAATAAAAGTAGCTTTTGCCAATATTTTAGTAGGATTTGTTTTTAATATACTACTTGCATTTGAAAAACAATTGAGGAAAATTAAAAACATTTTTTACTCAGTAATTTAATTTTTAAAATAAAACCAGAAACTCATTCAATGCTGATTTTTTTTAACTAAACCTCTGTTATGATCATTTTTCTATATCACAATTTCACTATAAATTTTTACTGATTATATAATACTGTGACATACCTTGCTGTAATATCAGTTTATTCATCATTTTATATATTAGAGAATATGAAAATATGTCACAATATAGTTATCTTAAAAATGATACTTGAGCCGAACAGTTGTGGCACTGGCACTCGCCTTTAATCCCAGCACTTGGGAGACAGAGGCAGGCAGATTTCTGAGTTCAAGGACAGCCTGGTTTACAGAGTGAGTTCCAGGACAGCTAGGGCTATACAGAGAAACCATGTCTTGAAAAAAAACAAAACAGAAAACCTTGAAACTGTGAATTAGAAGTGGACCATATGGTATGTAATGACAGTCAAAATGATAGCTGCTATTTACTTATTTGCTTATAATGTGGCAGGAAGTATGTTTAAACACATGTAATTTTCTCTTTGATGTTCAAACAAACATTTACTTCGATAGATTGTTTTTTCACTGTTGTTGAGACAGCAGAAATATAGGAAGTATGCTCATAGTTTCATAACTAGCTTGTTTCACAACCAGAATGTTTCAGAGCTTAAGTAATCTTAAGTTTCTTTATTTATTGGAGACAGATATCACTGTGTAGCTCTGGTGGCTGGCCTGGAACTCAATGGAGAACAGGCTATCCTTGAACTCACAGTGGTCTACCTGCCTCTGCTTCCTGAGTGCCAAGATTAAACGTGTTTGATACCACACCAGCCTTAGAGGGTATGTTTTCTAGCTATTGTGTTTTATGTACAAGAATGTCATAGTTTTTCCTTCTGTAATTTATAAAATTTATATATAATTAGTATAACTCATATTTATAATAAAAATTAGCAAATGGCATTTAGTTATGAAGATTCAGGTGGTCTTATTTTAGACCCTTGGATTTTTTTTTAAAAAATAGGCTGTTTTATAAAATTGGTAAAATTTTAGTCATAGTTTGTGTTTATAGTTCTTCCCCAGTGTTTTTGATAATTCTCTGATCCTAACCTATGAACCCATAGAAAATGCTTTTGGACTCTATGTATGGAGTTTACATGCATATATGCCCACATCCAGCTATCTATGTCCTAGAGTTGGGGGTTTGAACTCGGGTCTTCAAGGTTGCACAACAAGCATTCTCTACCCACTGAGCAATCTCTCCAGTTCCTCTACCAGAAATACCTTAGAACAGACATAGCTATGGCCACAGATAAGCTTATAAATGTTCAAAATGCTAATACTTGAACTACAAAAAAAAGTGTGAATACTACCCATAGATCAAATTCTTTTGAGTATGTATGTGGAGCCCCAAGATCTATGTTGGGTATCTTCATCAACCAATCTTTTCTTGTAACAAAGACTTCATTTTAAGATTTCTTAAGTATCCCTTAAACATAGATTAATACTTTGTGATACTAGCAATACTAAAGAAAGTTTACTGCCTTGTTATCAAAGACTTTACAGTGTTGTTGGAAGGGCAGGAATAAGTCATATCTTAAGAAGCAGTGTGATTAGCTGAGCAGTGGTGGCGCATGCCTTTAATTCTAGCACTCAGGAGGCAGAGGCAGGTGGATTTCTGAGTTCAAGGCCAACCTGGTCTACAAAGTGAGTTCCAGGACAACCAGAGAAACCCTGTCTCGAAAAACCAATAAAGAAAAAAAGAAGTCTGATTGGGTGATCATAGCCAGGCCCTGATGTCAGAAATTTGTGGATTTAGGTCCTAGTTCTGTTTCTGTTACTAAATTATGTTATCAGTGTGACCTTAAGGAAATACAACTTTCTAGGTTTTATTTCTTTAGTTCCAAGATGATGTCATTATGCTGAATAATATTTAATGTGTCTTCCAGTCTGGAAACATTAACTCCTGAAGAGCTTAGTTAATAAATATGCAGCATCTTAGATTTCATTCTCATCAGTGAAAGGGCCTGGGTAGGAAGCAATACATGATCATGTTACTAAAATTAAGATCAGTGAAAGTCCAGAGGAGTGCTAAAGATAAAGGCAAATTGCAGGGGCATTCTAGACAATATGGGCCTTGCAGAATGTCTCAGACTGATGATGGCCTGTCAGAACATACCTTTCTGTCAAAAAGTAACAAAACTGATGCAGATAACCAGGTGTCAAAGTAATTGAGATATAAAGAAAAAAATTTTTTAAAGATTTACTTAATATTATATCTAAGTACACTGTAGCTGTCTTCAGACACACCAGAAGAGGGCATCAGATCTCTACAGATGGTTGTGAGCCACCATGTGGTTGCTGGGATTTGAACTCAGGACCTTCAGAAGAGCAGTCAGTGCTCTTACCCGCTGAGCCATCTCTCCAACCCCCAAGAAAAATTTCAAAACACTCCAAGACTTAATCTTAGCTATGAAACTCAAAAGCAATACAAATACTTAGTTGCCCCTGGAAAGCTGGCACTATGTATGTTGATTCTTTATACCCCAAATAGAAACCTTACTAAGAATAAGCAGAATTTCAGGAGACATAAAGAAAAGACTAATGTACATAACTAAAAAATTTAAATTTTAGCTTAGGAGAAAAGTCTGAGCAATGCAAGTAGGAAGCTAAATTAGTTTGATAATGTGATTGGAAATAGGGAAGTACTAAGATTTCTGAAAGGGACTTAATGTTGAAAATAATTAGAGGGATTCTTCCTTGAGGAAGATAAATTTTCCTCTTCTTAGTATTTCCTGGTTGCCCATAGCTGTCTAGGGCGGAGACCCCTTCTATGTTAGTTGTCCATTGGTGGTGTTCAGATCTTGTTTGATAAAACTTCATGGGTCTTTGCTTCTCTGACATTTCCAGGAGACAGAGTTTGAGAAAACTTCCGGCTTCTCTGCACTTAACAATCTTTCTACCTCCTATTCTATCCTTCCCTGAGCCTTAATTCAGGAATTCTATTACAGCTGTAATTTGTATTGAATACAATGTAATTTCTTGTTCTCTATAATTTGATTGGTTGTAGTTTTCTGTAATAATTTGTCTCTTACAAAATATGTTTCTTTAATGAGGAGCAAGAACTAAATCTGTCTGTAAATATAAGGACAAATATTTAGCATGTTGTTAGAAATTGGAAGCACCCCCCCATTGGTTATTTACTACCAAGTAATTATCCCAGATATCATAGATAGCATAGTAATACCATAGGTAGCATAATATGAGCAGGTTGTGTTTATGTATTTAGGAATATATATATATATATTTATTTATATATATATATATATATATATATATACATATACATATATATTATATAGTAACAATAATTAAACTGACCATGAATTTGAGAGTAAAGGGGGGATATATGGGAAGGATTAGAGGAAGGAAAATGATATATATTTATTATCATAAAAATCTGTTATGAGAGAGTTTTTCTTAACTAGTTTTATTCATAATGAAATAACACGGGAGAAAGTCTAGCTAAAATTCCAGAGAGCTTAGCTGTGAGGTGACAGTCATGAAGTACAATTGTTCCTATGGGCAAAGCCACTCTGAATTTCAGTTAGAAAGAAATGGTATATATGAAGATTCCCACTGTAAGCCAAAAGGCCATTCTTCTAGCATCTTGTTAGAATGCTGTATGTACCCTGTACTATGTGCTACAATGTAATTACATACTAAGTACAACAAGAATCTGTTCTTTACACACTGCTACTTTTATTAAATAGAAACAAATTAAATTTTGCCATAAATTCTGAGAAAGAAACTTAGAGGGACATGAAAAGCTCAATGCAAATCTTAGATCTTCTGAAAAAAAAAAAAACCTGAAGTCATTGATCATTGTTATTGAGGGTGAGAATTCATTATTTTGTTTTAGAATTCACTATTCTATTTTCTCTTTTATAGACAAAATTAAGGGATGTACTATCCTTATTAGGCTGTAGTTGGGTGCTCTCTGGGGTTCACTATTATAATGTAAATTGAAAAAAAGACATTTTATAATACTTGGCTATAACTGAAATATAAACAGTAAGTGTTTCGAAGGAGATATATGTGATAAGTAATTTCTTTGCTGGTGAAATGAGCCAATTCAAGCCAGATTATATATGCTAAATGCAGGTTTATTGGGAAGCTGCTCTCAGGTTGTCCAGTTCACTGGCCCTTAGGACTAAGGCCAAGAAAATCTCCAGGGGGAGAAGTGAGGAGAGGGAAAAGAAAGAGAAATGGCACTGTACAATGAGAGGGAGAGGGATATGGGAAGTAAGGGAGACCAAAATTTCTGAATTATATAGGGAAAAGCTGCTGGGCGAAGAACAGCCTAGCCCCTGGGCTGCAAAGTTCAGGGTTGGGGGCATGGTGTGCCAGGTATAGACTGAGGGATGCTGGGAGAGCCTGGAGGCCAGGTCTGCTTTGATATGTAAAATATGCACCTTATCTCAGGATTCAAAACCAAACAATATGTGTTAAAGAAATTGCTGAAATAGTATCTGTTAACCAATAAGTAAATCTAGTAAACCAGTGTTTTGGGCAGGGAAAAAGTGAGGCAGTAGAAAGGGTGATTCCAGTTGCTGTCCACTAGGTGGGGTCCTAGGCCAATACAGGAGGAGAAGGTGAGCCATAGGAAATGAGATTTCAGGATGGACTAGTAAGCAGCATATGCTCTTATATACTGAATTGATTTGATCACCATAGCTGTGGAACAAACAGTAGAAGATTAAAGTAAAAAAAGATAAAGCATTTTAAGCAGTAAGATTTACTTAGAAACCTTAAGGAAGTACTGTTTATTTGTCTAATTAACATTGGAAAAATGCTATGTAGTTTTTATAAACTCTAGCAAAGATCTCTATATTCTATATATTTAATATTGTTTGGGTTGTTGACACCTACAAGGAAATGTTTTATAGACAGTTAATAATACAGACTGGAAAAGTGGCCATAAATTAAAAATGAAAACATAATTTTGGTTTCCTATGACTTTGATCACCAAGTCAAGAAACTTTGGGGTTATTAGTCTTTAGCCCATAGAGCTGGAGTATGTAGTCACATCCTTTGCTGCAGACAAATTTAAAATAATATAATGTGAATGTGGTAAAGTCAGGGAGTTGACTCAGAGCACAGAAGCACTTGGCTGTACAAGCCTGACAGCTTGAGTTCAGATTCCAGAATCCACAGGGAAAGCCAACTGGGGCAGGGTACATTTGTAATTCTAGTGTTACTATGGTGAGTCAGGAAATCACTGAGAGGCTTGCTGTTCCATATGTAGATGGTGGTCCCAGAAGACTTTCTTTAAAGAGCTAGAGAAATGACTCAGCAATTAGGAGCACTGGCTTTTGCTGGGGACTCAAGTTTCCAATACCCACTTGACAGTTCACCACCACTTGTCACGCCAGTTCCAGGAGATCTGACTCCATCTTCTGCCCTTCAAGAGTACAATACAAGTGAGTTACACAGAAATACATGCAGTCAGGAGAGTCATATATAAAATAAAAATAAACCAATCCTTTTTTTAAAAAGTCAGTCTTTAAAGTGGTTGATTGGAAGTAAATAGAAAATGGTGTTATTGACCTTGATAAATGAAAAGGAAGACATGACAGTAGATATCAGTGAAATGTAAAGAATCCTTAGGATATACCTGAGAAACTTACATTCCAGTAAATTGGAAAATATAAAAGAAATGAGTGAATTGTGCAAAGTTTAACATCATAGGTAGATTTGTTATGTTTGTCCTTCAAATCTGAATTATGTTTATTAGGTTCAGAAACAGTAAGTTTTATGATGAAGATTAATATAAAGCAAATTGGAGTCCATTCTTTAAGTTTTGAGCCATTTGTAGTGGTGCTTGCTTATAATCCATCCCAGTACTAGGGAAGCTGGGCAAGAGGATCCAAGTTGGAAGTCAGCTCAGCTTCTACAGAGAGACCTTGCATGAAAACAAACAAAAAATTAAATTTAACCTGTTATTCTTTATCTTAAAAAGTAGTCCTATGCTTTAGGGTAAAGGGACCTCTAAAGGAATTTAACATAAGTGTGGTTCCTGATTCCCCTTCTGTTCACAGGACCTTGGTCCTTTGTCATAACCTTGAGTCTTAAAAGCTAGTAGGAAAGCTGGTTTCCCAAGGAGATTACCATTCTTATTATCTACAACACTGGCAAGGTCTCACTTTAAAAATTCATAGCAGACACTCAGACAGACCATGTTCAGACATTAAATATAAGGCAGTCTCTAGAGTGAATTGTTTCCTTAGTGATCACAGCATAGCTTTCTTAAGAAAAACAAGCAGCTTTGGCAAGTTGGCACAGAAGCGAGCTTAGCAAAGTATGTATTTCAGAAATGTGTTAAAACTTTACTTGGGTGTTACATCATCATGACCTATGATCTTGTTGGTCAATTTAAGCAATTGAGATTTCATTTTTGAACCTTGACATTTAAAAAGTCATAATTACTACACATTTTGCATTAATATGTGCCTCTTGCTTTGTATATAAGACTTTGAAAATATCTCTACAATCTCCTGTCTCTGCCCCCCTCTCCAGAAGAGTGCTGGCGTCCACCACATCTAGCTTTCATGTGGGTTGTGAGGTTTGCACAGCAGAGGCTTAAGTCTACTCAGACATCTCCTTAGCTAGAGTTACTTTTAATACTACAATTAAAATTTGAGTAGTGATGTTGTATATGCTTATATTTCTAAATAAATTAACAAAGGGTTATTTAGAATGTCTAAATTATGTCTTATTTAATGAAATGACCAGCTAAATAAGCACTGTTTGTGCAAGTACTTATGCATTGTGAGAATGGGTGGCTGTGGAGGACTCATTATGGAAGTCTCAAGCCACAATGCAACATTTCAGAGTTATAGTTAGAAAGGGGAATGGAGGCAAAATCCATATCTATGTAACCTTATTAATATGCCAGAAAACCTGCCTTGGCACTACTGACTTTTAACAGGCCATTCAATGATTAAACGTTTCCTAATATAGTTGGTAATATTCTTTTGTAAGGTTGTTTACCCTCCTATAACCTATCTTAAAATTATGTAAATAGAGCCTAGAGAGATGGTTCAGGAGTAAGGAGCACTTACTGCTGGTGCAGAGTAATACATTTTGTAAAACATGGTATGATGCAGCAGGAAGGGAATGCCTAACAACAGGTTTAGTATAAAATGAAGTTTATTTGGGGGCATTGGAAGTGGAGTTGAGAATGGAGTAGAGGAAGAGAGGGGACAGAGAAGGGCAGGGAAGAACTGGGAGTGGGGGAGGGATGAGGAATTGGCCGGCCATAAACACATGGAGAAAGAAGGGGGAAAGGACAGAGAGAGGGAGAGGCCAGAGAAAGAGAAAGGGGTGAGAGAGAGAGAGAGAGAGAGAGAGAGAGAGAGAGAGAGAGAAAGGGAGGACAAACAGTCCTTTATAGCAAGCCAGCCTCCTACCTGGCTGTTGCTAGGTAACTGTTGGTGGTGCCTAGAAGAAATGTTGACACAGGGGATCTAGAATTGGTTCCTAGCATCTACATGGCAGCTCACAACCAACTATACTCCAGTTCCAGGGAATCCCAACACTGTCTTCTTATCTCCGCACGGAATTAGTCACAGTCTTGATACATAGACATATATGCAGGGAAAACAGAATAAATAAATCTAAAAACAATTTTAATGAGGTAATTAGGGTTTAGGGAAAATTCAACTTCTTCATGACCAGAGTGCTAGTAGACAGTGAATAAGTTCTTGCTGCTTTTTCCATAGCACAGAGAGTTTAATATTGGCTGTTTTTATTATGCATCTAGTGTAGACAGTACGTTCTAAGTTCAGAAGCTATGGATGATCTTAAAAAGAAGTATATTGGCAAAAAAATTAAATGAACTACAAACTAATTTTCCTAAAACAACAGAAAAGTAAAAAATTGATCTTAAGTAATTGCCATAAGGTTTGGGACCTGATACTACTTTTTTAAAAGAAACTTAGATAAAATGGAAAACTTTGTTTCCAATTTGTTCTTCTATCTACAACCAAAAAGTCACAGGGAAATTGCCAGAAAGCCACTACTGCTTTCCCTCAAACAGTGTGTTTATGTAGAAAATAAACTATTGTTGGCTGATTTGATTTTGTTTTTTATATCTTGGTCTAAATGCAATATATAATCAACTACAACTTCTATGATTTTTTTAAGCCTTCATCCTTTATACTTCAATTTTTGTTATATGGTAGGTATGTACAAGAAAAAGTTCTATGTGTATAATTTGTAACTAAGCATAAAAGTTTTAGAGATATTTGAATTAGGTAAGTGAATTTCAGTGTATAGAGATAAGACTTTCATCTCTCTTTTGAGTATTTAACATCATACATAGAATAATCCTACCTGTAAGATTTAAGGTTGTACTGGCTTGTTTTATGTAAACTTACCACCTGCTAGTCATTTTTGGAAGAGAACCTCAATTGAGTAAATGTTTCTACTAGATAGCCTGTGTGCAAGCTTGTGATGAATTTCATTAATTACTGATTGATAAATGTTGGAGGGTCCAGCCAATTGTATACAGTGCCACTCGTAGGCTGATGGTCCTGACATGTATAAGAAAGTGTATTGACCGATGATCCTGACATGTATAAGAAAGTGTATTAAGTAAGCCATGGGGAACAAGCCAGTGAGCAATGTTTCTCCAAGCCTCTGTATTAGTCAGGGTTCTTAAGAGTCACAGAACTTATGGAATGTCTCTATATATTAAGGGAATTTATTGTGATGACTTCAGTCTGTAGTCCAACTCCCTAACAATGGTCAGCTGTGAATGGGAAGTAGATTCCAACAGATGTGCTGGCAAGTAAACACAAGCAGGCGGAGAAGATAGAATCTTTCTTCTTCCAATATTCTGATGTAGGTCTCCAGCAGAAGGTGGGCTCAGATCAAAGGTGTGTACTACCACGCCTGGATCTGGGAATTGTTTTGTCCCAGGCTGACCTTGAATTCACAGAGCTCCTTGCCTTAGTCTCCTGGGATTTAATGTATGTACTACCTTTGTATGTACTGGGCCTAAGCTTTTCATGGCCACTATGCCTCAAGATCTCCATGCCAAGATCCAGGTCAGAAACTTGTGTCTTCCAGCCCCAAGATCTGGATCACAGGTGAGCCTTCCAATTCTGGATTGTAGTTTATTCCAGATATAGTCAAGTTGACAACCAGGAATAGCCATTACAATCTACCCCTTGTCAACTTTACACAAACAATATCTCATGTCCAAATGAAACAATAACAAAGTCATGAACACGTTTAACATGATACAGCTATTGCTTGTACAATCACAAATGCATTTGTAAATTTACAATGGGGCAATGTCCTTTGGGAACATTGTTTTAGTATCTCAACATATATACCAATTAATGTTAAAGAAATTGGAAGAAAGCACAAATAGCTTATACTGTACAAATGTGTCCTTAACAAAATAAAACAGAAGCATTCATATTACTTTATAATCCTCATTTCTGCAGCTGGTCACATGACCTTAGATAGTATTTACCTTCCACTTCCACCCGTTCTGTATTTCCTCCACCCTCTGCAAGCACCTCAGCAGGTCGTGGCTCTTTTCCTGGAGGAGTGAACCATACCTTCATTCCTGATGGGTCTGTGTCCTTTGTCATCCTGCTTGGATTAGGTTGTTGTACTTTCCCATTGATTTTAATTACAGGACATGGTAGTACTAAGAGACACCTTAAGGGAATCTCCTGTACTCCAGACATAATCCTGCTTACCTCCATTGTGGAGAGGCAGTCCAATTTCCCCATGGTAATCTGGATCTATCACCCCTCCTAACACTGTTATTCCTTTCTTAGCCTGTTGGTTTAAGGACATTAGAAGTCCAAAATGCCCAGGGGGAAGTCTGAGCTTCCAGTTCAATAGAATGTTTGTTGTGGCTCCTGGTAGGAGCACTCTTCTTTCTGGAACTAAAATATCTAGGTCAGCAGAACCAAGGGTTGTGGGGACAGGAAATAAAATTTTTCCTAGAGGATCACTAGGAGTGATAGTGAGTAGAATTAGTTCCTTTTCCACACCTTGATTCCTGGACCCATGGATCCTGGCTGTGGGAGAAACTGTACTATATATCAGATAGATAGATAGATAGATAGATAGATAGATAGATAGATAGATAGATAGATAGATTCAAAGCATATACTACCTTCTGAAGAACTCTGCCCCAGCTCTCCATGCTGCTGCCGCCTAATTGGTAGTCTTCAAAAAGCCATTACATCTTTCTGTCAGACCAGCTGCTTCAGGATGATGGGAAATATGGTAAGACCAGTGAATTCCATAATTGTGGGCCCACTGTTACACTTCTGGCTGTGAAATGAGTTCCTTGGTCAGAAGCAATACTGTGTGGAATACCATGACAATTGATAAGGCATTTTTAAGTCCACAGATGGTGGTTTTGACAAAAGCATTATGTGCAGGAAGGGCAAATCCATAACCAGAATAAGTATCTACTACAGTAAGAAAGAACAAAATATCCTTTACGTGTAGGAAGTGGTCCACTGTAGTGGACCTGTAGTGGACCATTGTATTTAACCTGCCACCAGGTTGCTGACTGGTCTCCTTGAGGAATGGTGCCATATCTGGGGCTCAGTGTTGGTTTCTGCTGTTGGCAGACCTGGCATTCAGCAGCAGCTGTAGTCAGGTCAACCTTAGTGAGTGGAGGTCCATGTTGTTGAGCCCAAGCATAACTTCCATCTTGGCCACCATGGCCACTTTGTTCATGTGCCCATTGAGCAATGACAGGGATCGCTGGGGAAAGAGACTGACTGTCCACAGAACAGGTCAGCCCTATCCACTTGATTATTGAACTCCTCCTCAGCAGAAGTCACCTTTTGATGAGAATTTACATGGGACACAAATATCTTCACATCCTTTTGCCCATTTGGAGAGATCTGTCCACATACTTCTTCCTCAGATGTCTTTCTCACCAATTTTCCAATCATGATCTTTCAAAGTCCCTGACCATCCAGCTAATCTATTGTCTACAGCCCATGAGTCAGTGAACAATCATACATCTGGCCATTTCTTCTTCCAAACAAACCATAATACCATGTGTACTGCCTGAAGTTCTGCCCACTGTAAAGATTTTTCCTTCATCTGTATCTTTCAGGGTTGTCCCAGAAAGAGGTTGTAATGCTTCAGCTGTCCATTTCTGGGTGATGCCTGCATAATATGCAGAGTATCAGTAAACCAGGTCCTAGCTTCTCTTCTTCAGTCAGCCAAGCACCCCATGAGGCTATAGGCATATGCTTGGCAGCAGATGACAGGAGTAGAAACCATAGGCATTTGAGCAACTTCTTCATGTAACTTGCTTGTGCATTCAGGACCTGCTCAGGCCCTATCATGTATATACCACATCCATTCAATAATAAACTGCTGCTGTACCAACTTCTGTCTTAGGGTTTTACTGCTGTGAACAGACACCATGACCAAGACAAGTCTTATAAAGGACAACATTTAATTGGGGCTGGCTCACAGGTTCAGAAGTTCAGTCTGTTTTCATCAAGGTGGGAGTATAGCAACATTTAGGCAGGCATGGTACAGGCAGAACTGAGTTCTACATCTTCATCTAAAGGCTGCTAGTGGAAGACTCACTTCCAGACAGCTAGGATGTGTCTTAAAGCCCACACCCACAGTGACACACCTACTCCAACAAGGCCACCTGTCTTAATATGCCATTCCCTGGGCCAAGCATATACAAAGCAACACAGCCACTGCTTTAGTTCCTGTGGATGAGTGCATTACTCTAACACATTCCCACCTGCTCTACATGCATCTGAGGGTATGATTTCTAGAACTACAGTTAAATGGAAACCTATTAGAACATGCATAACTCTCTAGAGATCACATGGTTTATTAATTTAAAAAAACTCAGTTTGTAAGGCCACTATGCAAATGGATGTTGAAACAACCTTTTTATAGCATCGGATAGAACAACTTGTAGGTGTCATTTCTTTCCTTCCACTATGGGCTCCTACTATTGAAGTCAGATGATCATATATGGTGGTAGGGACCTTTACTGGATGGGCCAGTTTATCAGCTTACAACTATATGTTCTTCTAGGCTGAGATATGTTGTGGGAATTATTAAAAAATGACTGGCAAGCTTCCCACACTACTGCCAGCCACCAGCAACTCTCTGCCCTGTGGAGCTGGCTGGCCATGCACTTGTGGGCAATGGCTAGCTTATTATCTCATGGAGACTGACTCAGAACTCAAAAATCTCTCCACCCAGCTTGATAGGCTCCCACTGGCGGGTTGCTACCATGCCAGCCCCATGCTTCAAAGCCCCCACGGCCTTTGTGGTGTACGACAGGCGAACCCATGCTTTGCTGCCATACCTTTTTCTCTGGAACCCAGTCAAATCGCTGTGTGAAGAAAAACACCATACAAACATAGCTCAGAAACAATGATAACTCAATCTCTGGGCACAACAACTAAAACCTTATCTTGTAAGCCCTATAAAATCTGATTCCTCTGGTAGCAAATCCTGATGGATTCACCATGATATTGGGAAACTCTAGCCGCTACATTTTGCTATGTTTCTATTCCTGCACAAACATGACCAAGAAGCAAGTTGGGGAGGAAAGGGTTTATTCAGCTTACACTTCCACATTGCTATTCATCTCCAAAGGAAGTCAGGACTGGAACTCAAGCATGTCAGGAAGCAGGAGCTGATGCAGCGGCCATGGGAGGATATTTCTTACTGGCTTATGCTATCCCCAATTCAAAAGGCCTCTAACCCTTGCTTCCTTCTTCTCTTCTGTCCAACCTGGAAGTCTGCCTAATCGTCCAATGATTGGCTCCTTTATTCATTAGGGGATTAGTTCCCAAGAAGTCACCTGAGTATGTGACTCACTCCTTGTCTGCTGCCCCTTCTAGGAAAGCGGAATTAGCATCAAAATACTAACAGCACCAGGCCCATCCACAACAGAGATATCCAGGTTTCCTAGTCCAAATAAGTTACTTTTCTCACTGCTGTGAAAAAATACTTATCAAAAAAAAAAAAAAAAAAAAACCCTAAGGAGTAAAGAATATACTTGGGCTCACGGTTTCCCAGGGGTTATCCATGTTTGCTTAGCCCTGTATGCATAGGTAGAATGTCATGGGTGCAGGAGCATGTGACAAAAGAGCTTTTTATATAGGAAACCAAAAGTATAGCTAGCTAGGAGGGGGTCAGGGTTATAATATACCTCAAAGGCTTGTTCCCTCTGACCTATTTCCTTCAGCTATATCCCATCTCCTAAAGTTTCCCACAGTGTTTTATAATCTTCCATTATCTAAGCAGTAAACATTCCAAGCACAAGCCTGTAGGGAACATTACATATTGAAACCATGGAGCTGTTCTCTTTTTGTGGTAATATAAAGCACAAGAAATGGGTGTGTTCACGGGTTTGTTATGTCAATGTGACTATCTGTGACAAAACATGTCTCTATAATACAGTGCTCTTCCATCTTCCATTTTCTTTAGATGTCATAAACTGATTAGATTAATAGATTATTTTAGAAATATAAGGTATCCTCTGGACTTGCTTCAGTTTCTTGTTATGTAGAGGAGAGGTGGTCCTGTTCTCTATTGTCAGGAGGTTGGCTCTGTGAGCCTAGGAATAAAGGTTTTTCTGAGCCGATTAGAGCTAAAGAGAATGTAGGTCACGGTGTTACCTGCTTTGGATCTGCATCCTGCTAACAATATGTGAGCCTTTGTATTTTGCCCATGAGTTTATGCTAGTGGATTTGCTGCACCAAAGTAGAGATTTGTAGATTGTCAAACAAATTCATAGCAACTTTGACTTGTTTTTATTGTTACAAGGATTTGTAGCCCATGTATCTTATTAAATAAACCAATACATTAAATTAGTTACCGCATTTAGATATATGGCTTCTAGACACACTTCTAGTGTGTCTTTCTAAGTAAATTTTTTAAGTAATTTGTTTTGTTTTGTTTTGTTTTTTGGATTTGGTTTTTTCGAGACAGGGTTTCTCTGTATAGCCCTAGCTGTCCTGGAACTCACTCTGTAGACCAGGCTAGCCTTGAACTCAGAAATCCACCTGCCTCTGCCTCCCAGAGTGCTGGGATTACAGGTGTGTGCCACCACTGCCCAGCTTGAGTAATTTTTTTACTGCTTTAGTGAAAGAAAATTAAATTAAAAAAAAAGTTACTATTGGAAACTCCCCACACCCCAAATGTCTTTGTAAAAGGTAGTGCAATTCAGTGGAAAAGATCAGAAGTCATTATACTTGTGTAATTATGAATGGTTTGAGCATTCATTTTTCTCTAAACACTGTCTTTATCTCTTTCCTTTAAGATTTACATAGTTTTTTTCCTTTGTCTTAGATTGTATCTTGTATCATTCAGTGTATATAGTGCCACAGTTCTATAGTATTCTAGTACCGTTTGAAGAGTCAGATGGAGTTCTGAAAGCTCTGACAGGGAAAAACTGAACTGTGGCCCTAAGCCCAGTGGTGCAGGTTGACCATAGGGACGAGTAGAGGCTGAAGGTTAAAGCTTGTTTGCATATGCACCTTAGTACTTCAGAGAGTTATTGAAACTAGTTAAAAATTCTTTTTTGCTTGTCGACCCTAGGAATATAAAGCAGTCTGTATATGAATAGATTGTTTTTATTTTATCTTCTCTGAAGGAATTTCCACAGGCGTATTTATTGTTCTCTAGGTTTCAGAATGCTCACTTACAGGTATTTATCACTACAAAATACTAAAAAAGGAAATTAAGTCTCTGCAGAGTTTTAGAAATTAAAATGAGAATTCCTTGATCCACTCCCACTTTGTTTGGATAAACTTGTTTTTTAACTTGGTTTTGGAGTTTATCTAAAGAGCATTGTTTATGCTGCTATTTTCATTTCATTGAAGATGATAATTTAGCTTTCTTCTTGATTCACCCCTCCCCATACATGTTTTAGTTAACTTTTAAATCTCAGTGTACTGTTAATGTCATACCAGTATGAATGTCCTTCTGTTTATCTTAGGCGGTTGTCATGGTCCAAGGAGTTATACCTTAAATTTTGCTATAATTAAAATTCTAAAACCTGCTTCCCCAGTGCTGGAATTAAAGCTGTGTACCGCCACAGCCACTCTGTTTGTTTGTTTGTTTGTTTGTTTATGGTTTTGTTTTTTTTTTTGAGACAGGGTTTCTCTGTGTAGCCCTGGCTGTCCTGGAACTCACTTTCTCTCTTTGGGTAGACCAGGCTGCCTGCCTCTGCCTCTGCCTCTCTGCCTCTCTGCCTCTCTGCCTCTCTGCCTCTCTGCCTCTCTGCCTCTCTGCCTCTCTGCCTCTCTGCCTCTCTGCCTCCGCCTCCGCCTCTCTGCCTCCACGCCTCTGCCTCTGCCTCTGCCTCTGCCTCTGCCTCCCAAGTGCTGGGATTAAAGGTGTGTGCCCCTGTTGCCCATCCTTACTGTTTATTTTTAAAACAACATACTCTTTTTATTTTTTCCTTTTTTTTTTTTTTTTTTGGTTTTTCGAGACGGGGTTTCTCTGTGTAGTCCTGGCTGTCCTAGAACTCACTTTGTAAACCAGGCTGGCCTCGAACTCAGAAATCCGCCTGCCTCTGCCTCCCAAGTGCTGGGATTATAGGCGTGCGCCACCACCACCCGGCAAAACAACATACTCTTATTTTATAAATTTGTTTTCTTTTGTCTTTGGGAATATTTTCTTTTGTTTCCTGTAATGTATATGTGTTCCCTTCTAACCCATGTTTTAGTCTTTCATTGTTTGAAACCTGCCTCAAATATCTAGTCAATCATGGTTTTCTCCTCACACTTAAGAGAGCCATTAGATGGTGTATTTTTGTTGAGGAGCACATGTATGATAGTAGATTTTGTTATGTCATAATTAGGACAGTTTGTTTGTTTTCAGACCCTTGAGTTCTATCATCTCTTGGTCCGCTCTTTGTTTTTTCTTCTTTTAAGCCTTCACCTTTGTGTTTAAGTGGCTGCTGTGATGGGCCTGGACGAGTGTGTTCTAGAAGACCAGAAGAGACACGAAATTCTCAGTTTGTGGTTCAGTTCCATTGGCCTTACTTTAGCCCTCAGCAGGATTAGACTCAGCCTAGAATCTGTCTGGTTGGTTGGTTCAGTCTCATTACATAGCAGAACCCTGACCATTACACTTAGTATGTATTAAAATAATGAGTTGATATGTTTAACCATTTGAATCATCCCTGCTTTTAAAGCAGCTTCAGGTGCTCCCACAGGACTGTAGTTTGGATACAGTTGGCCAGCTTCTTGTTTTCCACTGTAGCACCTGCTACCTAGCTAAGGACCTACCTGACTCAAAAAAGCTGAAGCGAGATTTGTTTCACTATGTATGTTCATTTCACCTTCCCGGTTTGGTTGACTTCTCTTGTCTGTTGCTATCTCATTTCCTTTATACCTTTCATTATTCAATATCAGTAATAATTGAGTTAATCTGAGCTGTTCTATGTTTAGTCCATTACTTTCCACTTAAGGAAAACAGTCTTGTCTTTTTTTTCTCTTTTCTTTTCTTTTCTTCTCTTCTCTCCTCTCCTCTCCTCTCCTCTCCTCTCCTCTCCTCTCCTCTCCTCTCCTCTCCTCTCCTCTCCTCTCCTCTCCTCTCCTCTCCTCTCCTCTCCTCTCCTCTCCTCTCTTCTCTTCTCTTTTCTTTCTTTCGTTTTAAACAGGGTCTCTGTACATAATTCCTGGCTGTCTGTTCTGAAACTAACTGTGTAAACCAGGCTGGCCTCAGACTCACAGAAATCTGCCCACCTCTGCCTCACGGGTGCTTGGATTAAAGGTGTGCACTGCCCACCATAACCAGTTTTAAAGGACTCTGACACAAGCTTGTCCTTTTATTTCTTCTAGCAGCTAGAACAGTATTTCTATAGCAACTAATTACTTCTAGATAAATTGTTGATTACCTTCTTTCTACTAAATAATTAAACTTGAATTCTGTTCTCTTTGGTCTAGCATATAAGAGAATATCTTACATTTGATTGGAAGTATTAAGTCGGTTTTCTCAATCTTGACTTGGTGAAAGAAGATTTAGAGGTTTTCTTTTGAGCAGTGTTCTTGCGGCAAGAGCTGTTTCTGTGTTTTCTTCCTTAGGTCTGGCTTTTATTATATCTTATACTTTGAACCATATGAAATTAACGGTAGTTGAGCAGTTCAGGCCTACAAAAATAGATTTTATGTGATCAGCTTTAAGAGTTAAATAGCTTAGCAGCCAAGTTAATAGACAACTCTGTCTAGTGTAGAAATTCATTCTGCTCATTCACAGGACTATTCTAGTAGGAGGAAAGGTTGAAATAAGTGGGAATTCTTCATGCTAAGTAAAAGGAAAGTTGTTATCCCCACTGAGTATACCTCTAACTAAGCTAGAGCCATGTATTGCCCTGTGTGCAGCACAAGCTGCACAGTGCCTGACAATGTGGCCACTGCCCCATATTCCTTAATACTGGCTGCTAAGCTATTATGTCCTTATATAGGATTTGAGAAAATATCAAGGTAGCTGAAATCATAGTATTACTTTGTTTATTCTGCATTGTTTTCCTTTGAATGCCACCCTTCCCTGTTTATTATAAAATAATTTGTATGGATTTTTTTACTTACATGTCTATCAGTGTAACCACATGTTGTGAATTGTCATGTGAGTGATGGAACAGCAGCCAGTGCTCTTAACTGTTCTAGATCAAGTGTTCTATACCTTGTGTGATTTTCTTTAGTGATTGAGATTTAAAGTGTTTTTTTTTAATTTTGTAGAAATAAAACACATAATAGTAAAGGGAGCATTATCAGAGTTACATTGTTTCTTTTGTTTTTTTGAGACAAGGTTTCTCTTTATAGGTCTGGGTGGCCTTGAATTTAGAGATATGCCTGCTGCTTCCTGAGTACTACTAGGATTAAAGGGACATGCAACTAATATCCAGCTAAGTTATGTTGTTTTTAAGGACTTGAATTATTTGGTGTATTGTTAAGATAGAATGTAAGAATTAAGAATATATTATAATTGCAAAGTAATCACTCAAAGACACAATGAATAAGACTGTTTAATCAAAAAATCTAAGAGAAAAACAGATATGCTGGGTATGGTGGTATATGGCTACAGTCCTTGTACTCTACTGAAACTGGAATAGTATGATTGCCAGATGTTCATGACCAACCTGGGCTATGTAGCCAGACTGTCAAATTGAGACGAGGGATAAGGAAGAAGAGAGGAAAACAGAGCAGAAGAGAGGAGGGAAGGAGGGGAAACAAAGTTAAATGATACAAAATATACAACAGTTCTCCCTTCATATTTGTGGGTGGGGGGATTGATTGCAGTTCCCTGTTATTCCTCATGGACATTAATTTATAGGCATCCAGGTCCCTTACATAAATGGTTTATAGTATTTGCATACAGCTTACAGCCTCTTGTGTATTGAATTCCTTTCTGCTTTCTTACAATATCTAGCACAGTGTAGATGTTGTATAAATAGTTGGTACTTTGTTATTGTGTGACTAATAATGGAAGTTTATGTCTCAAGAAATTTGAATCTATTGCTTGATTTAACAATCAAGATAAGGATTGGTAGGTACTATGTAAACACCACCCAAAGAGAGTTCATACAACTAGTGCAGAATCAAACAAGCTAGACTTTAAGGAAAGAAATATAGACCAGGTGTGGTAGTGCCTTTAATTACAGTACTCAGGAGGCAGGGCCTGGTGGCTGTCTGTGAGTTTAAGGCCAGCCTGGTCTACAGTACCAGGACAGTGAGGGCTGTTCGAGAGATACCCAGTCTCTAAATAAATAAATAAACAAACAAATAAATAAATAAATAAATAAAATAACTAAAGATATAGAACAAGCTTAAAATGCCAAAATGACAGATCATTGCTCAAACTCTAACCATTCTCATGTGGTGTTTGGGAAAATTCTTGTGGCCAGTTTTGTCATTTGCCACTCTGGAGGTGTTTCTGTAGTGTAGAGGGATAGTTGTTTCTTTGTGTCACTAGCTGTGGTAGTGTTCATGTTTAATATGTTCTCTGTGTCACAAATAGTTGCAGAAGAATACTGTGGAGTATCTCAAACATATTAACTTTAGTGTTAATGTTTGTAGTTATTTTTTTAATAATTACTAATCCTTTTAAAAATGCCAAGTATAAAAAGAAAATTTAGATGAGGACTAAGAAGCTGATTGTTGTTTATTTTTTGACATAAGAACTCACTATGTAGCCCAAAGTGCCTTTGAATACACTGTGTAGTCCAGGCTAACCTCATATTTGCTGTGATCCTCCTGCCTTAGCCTCTCAAGTGCTGAGAAATGTATTATGAATGTATATGTGTATACATGTGTGAGGGTGCTGTCATTTGTACATGTACATGTGGAAACCAAGGGTTGACAGTAGGTATCATGCTTAGTTTTCTGTGTACCATATTATTCTGCATTATTTAGTGTATGTATGCACATGTGTATGCCTATGATGCATAAATGACCATGACACATGTATGTCAGTGCACATGTGGAAGTTAGAAGACAACTTATGGCAGTTGGTTCTCTTTTTACTCTATGGATTTTGGGGATAGAATTAGGTCTTTGGGTTTGGTGGTAAGCACCTTTACCAACTGAGCTATCTCCAAAGTCCTTTTTGATTTTTGACAGTTACACTGATTTTTGACAGTTACACTGATTTTTCTTATTAGACAGCTCATATGTCATTTCTTTGGGGATTTTGTTTTGTTTCTGTAGTTGAGTAATGTTTCCTTTTTCCTTCCCTTCTCTTGTAGGGGTTTTGCTATATTGTCCAAATTTGCCTCAAATTTCTGAGCTTACCTTCTTTGTATACCTTATTATTCCTTTCCTGGAATTTGGGGAATTTGTAGAGATAGATAACTTTCCCAATCTTTGTGTTCTGGCTTGTTATATAGAAGTTTTTTCCCCCCCAAAAAAAGAGGCTGGAGCCTCTCAATTTTTTTTTTTTCTGATTTCTTGCTTTCTCCTTTTATTATTTAAAACTGCAGCTCTAATATAATAGTTTGCCATTTTTCACTGGCTTTAAAACTCTTATGCCCTTTCTGAGTGGGTTAAGTCGGCTAACAACAACAACAAAAAATTAGTTGATCCTTTGGGCAATAAGCCAGATGTTAGTCATGGCCACACTGATAAGGATCACCCTGATATTGTACTAAGGGAAGGAAATACATCTTTTGTGTACCCTTCACAGAGTAAGAAAAGTATACAGGTTTAAGTAGTGCAGCATAATTTTATGTCACTTTGGAGCTCCCCACCCCCAGAGAAAAGAAGGACTGATTGAGCTGATGTGTTTTTATGCCAGGTTTTAGGAGTCTATAGAGGTGGAGACCTTGGATTGAATAAAGACTATGATGTAATGGTATCAAGCTGGAACACCCTTAGCAAGTCCTGCTTGTTTGGAGTCTTCTCTTTGCTTCATCTACAGTGATGAAGGTATTGTTTTTCTCCAAGCATGGTGAGGGCACTCTAATATGAGGTATTATGACCTACACAGTAGCATATGCCAGGATAGTGTACTCCGAATCCCCATGTAGGGGGTTTCCTCTACAGTCTGCTGTACTGTGTGGAAGGGCATGTTGTAAACAGGCATACCAAATGTCAGAGGTTTTCTTGGTCTTTTTACTTGAAAACCTACTTGCTTTTATAGTGTTCTAGATGTTAAAGTTCAGTTGGTCTCTAGAATTCTAGTGATCTTACAAGCTGAATATTATTTTAAACTCCAGATCTAGATAACAGTTGGCCCATGGCTTCCTGGTATGCCATCTTAAAGATGCCACTCTCCCTGATGTATATTAAACATCAATATTGCCAAAGAACTTCTTTCTCTTTACATATTTATTGTAGTTTGGGTTAGTATAGCAGTAGTAAAACACCATGACCAAGAAGCTTGGAAAGGGAAGGGTTTATTTAGTTTATGCTTCCACATTACTGTTCATCATCAAAAGAAGTCAGGACAGGAACACAAAATAATGCAGAAGCTGATTCAGGGCCATGGAGGAATGCTATTTACTGGCTTGCTCCCAGTGGCTTGCTCAGACTTATTTTTTATAGAACCTAGGGCCATTTTCCCAGGGGTGACCCCACCCACAATGTGCTGGGGCTTCCCCTATCAATCATTGATTAAGAAGAAGGAGGACTTAAGTGAGGGTGCTTTGATTCCTCTGAGAAAGGGAACAAAATACTCATAGGACCAATAATGGAGACAAAGTATGGAGCAGAGACTGAAGTAAAGGCCACCCACAGACTGTCCTACCTGGGGAGTCATCCTATAAACAGTCACCAAACCCAGACACTACTATGGACAACAAGAAGTGTATACCAAAAGGAGCATGCCATGGTTATCTCCAGAGAGTCCCTGCCAGAGCCTTACAAATACAGAGGTAGATGCTAGCAGCCAACCATTGGTCTGGGCGTGGGGTCCCCAATGGAGGAGTTGGAGGGTAGTCTGGAGGAGCTGAAGGGGTTTACAGCCCCATGGGAAGGACAATGATTTCGGCCACCCAGACACCCCAGGACTCCCAAGGACTAAACCATCAACCAAGGGGTACACATGGTTCCAGCCAAAAATGTGGCAGAGGAAGGCCTTGTTGGGCATCAGTGGGAGGAGTGGTCCTTGGTCAGGTGAAGGCTCAATAGATGCCCCCAACAAAGGGAAATCGAGGGGAGGATAGGTGGGCGTGTGTCAGGTGGAGGGACATATACATGGAGGCAGGGGGAGGGAAGAGGTGTGTTGGGGGTCTTTGGGGAGGGGGGAAATCGGGAAAGGGTTTACCATTGGCAATGTAAATGAAGATGATATTCAATTAATAAAAAAAAAATGCCTTACAGGCTTGCCTACACCCCAGTTTCATGAAGGCATTTTTCTCAATTGAGGTTCCCTCCTCTTCAGTGACTAGCTTTTGTCAAGTTGACATAAAACTAACAAGTATAATATTTCTAAGAAATTACAAAGGAATTGTTATGGCCTATATAAGCCATTTCATTTTTACCTCCTCTGTGAAGTTTATACCTACAAACAGAAAATGAACTCTATAAACTATTGATAATACAACTTTAGTATTTAAAGTGTTCTTTTTTGGTGGAATAAAAGAATAAATAGTAAACATCACATATCTTCTTTAAGAATTTCCCTGTACTCCACAAATAATCTATTTGTTGTCTAGGATTCACATGGCACTGTCCAGTTGAGACATGGAAAATATAAGGCATTCCTTCAAAGCTTTATCATTTAATTTTTTTAATTTTATTTTAATATCATTTAATATAATTTTTATTTTATATGTATGAGTGTCTTTCATGTGCACCATATGCATGCCTGGTGCTATTAGAAGTCAGAAAAAGGCATCAGATCCCCTGAAACTGAAGTTCAAAATGGTTATGAGCTGCTGTGTAGGTGCTGGGGACTGAACTCAGGTCCTCTGCAAGAGCAGCTGATGCTCTTAACCACGTCACTCCAACCCACAAAGTGCTCATTTTTAATTTGTATGAGAGGCATCCTTAATGCATGAGAAACCAAGCAACAATAAAAAGTTAAGTAGCTCATATACAGTATGAGAACTATCTGCACTTGGAACAGTTTTCCAGACATCTCTGTTGAGTTGAGAAGCAGCAGAAATAACGGAAGCTAAAATGGATGAGTTTTCAGGAGAAACTGAGCTGTAGTTTTGTTCCTACCTCAGTATCATCCCTGAAGAAAAGCTCGCTTATGCAGGCTCTTATAGGTAGTGTTGTTTGTAAGAGCAGAAATGAGAGAAACCTCTAAGGGCCGTTCAGAGTGGCTCGGTGGACTGCTCTTTGTCCATGCTGTGAGATGTTTGGCAGCAACAGAGATTGGTACATGTACAATACATAGGCCACATGTACTGAGACTAGCTTAGGAGTAAATTGTTGTATTTTTATTTTTCAACATTTTATTTTGTGTGTGTGTGTGTGTGTTTGGTTTTTCAAGTCAGGGTTTCTCTGTATAGCCCTGGCTATCCTGGAACTCATTCTGTAGACCAGGCTGGCCTTGAACTCAGAAATCCGCCTGCCTCTGCCTCCCAAGTACTGGGACTAAAGGTGTGCACCATCACTGCCCAGCTTATTTTATATTTTAATTGACAAAGATTATATATTTTATCATATGCAGTGGTATTTTGATATATGTATGTGTGTACACATATTGTGTAATAGATGAAATAAACTTGTTAACATGGATATTACCACGGCTACATTTTTAATAGAAAGAATACTCAAAATTTGTTTTACAGAAAAATACTTATTGTTACTAATTTTAGGTGCCATATCATCTCTTATCTAACTAAATTTTTTTATTTTGTGGCCAATATCTCCCCAGTTAATTCAACATACTGAATTTTTTCAAAAAGGAATTATAAACCAGTTAGGAGACTGGGGCAAAAAGGTAAAGAGGCCCAGGACAGCCTGATTTCATTAGAAGAACCAGGGGATGAGAGGATTGGAGGAGATACAATATGATATAAGCTGGGTTAGGAAGCCAAGCCAACAAATTTGTGACTACAGATAAAATTATGTTTTTGTAAGTAGATATGTATGCAAATTCATAATAAAGGATGTGGATTACAATGATTATAACAGCTAAGTACTCAAAAATTTATTACAGATTTAAAAAATAAAAACTCCCAATGGAAATTTATATAAATTACTGCAATATTCTAATTGGTTTATAAATGAATTTATCTTTTTCTTTATGTACTGATTGTCTAGATTTTGAAGAGTTTTACTTACTGGTTCTTTTGGATGTTTTTAGATAGGTCCTCACTCTATAACAAAGGTTGTTTTCTAACTCTCTAGGTAAACCAGGCTAATCTTGAAGAGGCAGTGATCCTCCTGCCTCAACCTCTTGAGTTTTAGTATTACACATGTGCCCCATCAAGCCTGACATTTTCTAAATTTTTATAAACAACATGTTTTATTGGAAAATATTAAACCATAAACAGCCATTTATAAGTGGGAAGTAAGTGACAAAAATAATAAATTAATTCTTAAAATGGAAAAGAACAGGTAGAATTTAAATAGATCAGAGGTTGCAGGTAGGGCCAATGGATAAGAAAAAAAAGCTACAATGTTTTAGAAATTTTAAGAGTTTGTTTTTTATATAAGTATTGTTGTATGTGGTGTGTGTGTGTGTGTGTGTGTGTGTGTACTGTGTACATGTGCACACTTGTACTACTCTCTGCTGCTTCTTTCTTGTTTCCTTTCATTTATTCACTGCAGATATCTCTATATAGTCCCACCTGTCCTGGAGCTTCCTATTTAGACTATGGTGGTCTCAAACTCCAAGAGATCTGCCTGCCTCTGCCTCCTGAGTGATGGGATTAAAGGCATGTGCTACCATGCCCAGCATCAAACATTGTTTTTATTTGAGAGAGAGAGAGAGAGAGAGAGAGAGAGAGAGAGAGAGAGCGAGAGCGAGAGAGAGCACCAGAGAGAGAGCCAACTGTTTCAGTGTATCTTAAAGAACATGTAGAGATCACTAACATAAAACCTGACCTGGTATGTGTGGCTGCTCCTTAACTTAGCCGCTATTAGGGACTCAAGTTTTTTTGTTTGGTTTTAGTTTTGGTTTTGGTTTTTTTGTTTGGTTGGTTTTGTTTTTTGTTTTTTGTTGTTTGTTTTGCTATGAACATTTTAACTTCTTACAGCTTAATGAATTGTACTTCTTCCAGGATTGTTTAAAACTGACAGTTGCTTGGCCTTTTACAAATTACAGAAGTTAATTTGCTTCAGGTATCTTATTTGTTACCTATTAGATTATCACAGCAAATTTGTTTTTACATAACAAAATCAGTATCACTTCAGAACTTGGATTGCATAAGGAACCCTACAACTGGTAGCATTATTGATGAAGATTTCTGGATATCAAGTTCATCCCTTGCTTGAAAGCCAGATAATAAAGAATCATTATCCTTTTGGGACAGTTTTTGGAAATTAGTTTACATATATATACAAATTTAAGATTAGTAAATTTTATTTGCATTTACATTCCCATTCTACAGATACTTTTTTAATTTTATTTATTTATTTATTTATTTATTTATTTTCTATATTCTTTGCTTACATTCCAAATGCTTTCTCCTTTCCCAGTTCCCCCCTCCCCATAAGTCCCATAAGCCCTCTTCCCTCTGCCTATTCCCCAATCACCCCCTCACATTTTTCTGTCCTGGTACTCCCCTATAATGCTGTATCAAGCCTTTCCAGGACCTGGGCCCTCTCCTTCCTTCCTTCTTGAGAATTTGATATGTTAATTGTGTCTTGAGTATTCAGAGCTTCTGGGCTAATTAATATCCACTTATCAGTGATTGCATTCCATGCCATTCTACAGATACCTAACAACCATTTTATACCTGTGTCTTTTCTTGTGCCCCCCTTTTCTCCTTTTGAGCAGGGTCTCACACAGTCCAGAATGATCTTGAACTTGAAGTTTTGACCCTCCTGCTTCAGCCCCCGTAGTACTGGGTTCACAGACCTATGCCAGAACAAGCTGTCTCATGAACTCCCTTGGCTCTTCATTCATTTACAAAATTCTTACAAAAACTTGAAGACAAACTTCTAGACTTTTTATAACCCAGTTTCTCATTCTTTATACCTCTTATCAGCACTCTTGTATAGCATTAAATCCTCCATTTTCATCCCAGGTTGTACCCTTCTTAGCAGACTGTGCTTCATCCCATTCCTCAATGTATGGTATCCGGAGTCCTTGCTCTGAGATGATGTGTATTGCATAATGAAGTCTTACATTGAATGATTATGTTCTTACAACTTGATTGATTGATTGATTGATTGATTGATTGATTGATAGTTGGTACTCCATTAGTTCTACTAGATTTTCACAAAAGGCTGGTTAAAATAAGCAGTGGTGTTGGAAGAATACAATTTATTTCACCTAACTCTAAGACAGGACACCAAAGTGGTGAAGTAGCCATAGCTAAAGTACTTTAGGTGTGTTCAACTTTCGATAAATTCACCTGTAACCTAGAATGTGGAAATTCAAGTTCTCAAACTGTTCCTAAGCTTGCTAGGGAGACCAGACTGGCCTTACTCACAAGGATCTGTGTACCCTTGCCTCTCCAAATTCTGGGATTAAAGGCATAGTTTTTTGTTTCATTTTGATATATATTTATGCATAAATAGAAAACCATCTAAAGCTACATGTTGCCTTTTTAAGTGTGGTATTTAAGTGTGATTCAAAAGGAATAATTTTTTTCTACAAAGTAATAAAAATCTACAAGGTTTTTTTTTAGCCAAACTGACAATATACACAAAGACTATTGCCAGCTTTAGAAGTAGATTATTTGACAAGTAAAGAAAAAATATTGAGAGCTGGGGCAAAATTTCAAAGACAAGCAGAAAACAAAATTGTAAATGACTGATACTCATCTTCTTTACTCATGACTGAACTCTAATCTAGTTGTGGAGTCTGTGCTTTTCCAGATCTCTGAAGCGTTTGGAATGTATTTACATACTGTGATGGTCATCAACATAGATCATGTGTTGCTCCAGGAACTGAGTGCATACCTTTAACTAGTTCACAGAGGGTGTATGACTCTTGGGATCCAGTGGATGACTCTTGTCTTTTTCCACAGAAATAGCTAAGTGTTGCCAATTTTTTTCACAAACTACAAAAACAAGAGCATTGTTATTTGAGTACTAGAATGTGTGTGTGTGTGTGTGTGTGTGTGTGTGAGAGAGAGAGAGAGAGAGAGAGAGAGAGAGAGAGAGATTATAAAGCTGTGGTCTTTTGTGTAAGGTATGTTTCTTTCTTGCTGTTATTTTGTTATCTTTGTTACTGACTTTATCCAAAAAACAAAAATCCAAAATAAAATAAAAAAACCTTCCCATTCTTCAAAATAAGCCAGACTTGGAGATTGTAATTTTTTCCATAATGGCTCAGGTAGTTGAATCTTCATTGTTTAAACTAAGGATCCGGTTAGACATTCATTCATAATGATATTTTCACATAATTAGTTGCATGAAAGCAGTTAGACACAATTTTACTAGGTAAACAAATGAGTTTCCACAAGAAAGGTAATCAAATTTGATCTTTTTAACCCTAAGTCTTCTTATATTCGGGAACGTTAAGCATTTATATTCCTTTCAGTTCAATTAAGATTCTTATTCTCTCCCTTTTTATTTATCCAGTGCTGGCTGCTCCTAACACTGAACTAAATCTCCAGCCTCCTTCCCTCCTCGGTTCATGATTGATACATAATGTGTACTGTCTGTTGTCATTTGAAATTTTTTTACTTTTTTTTTTTACTTGCTTTCATTTCTGTTTTTGAATAGAAAGAATCTTAAAACTGTAATATAGGCTTGGTTTTAGACTACCATGTTTCCTGACATGGTCTCACTGTACAGTCCAAATTGACCTTTGCCCATGATCCTCTCTGTTCCATCTCCTGAGTGGATTAGAGGTGTGGGTCACCAAGTTCAGCTCCAGAGACTCTATTTCATTTTCAGTGAGAAGAAAAAGCAATTACTGCAGAACTTCACTGTAAGCTAACTAACTTTGCACTTGAAATTATTTTAATCCAGTATTTCTCAACCTTGTTAATTAATGCTGGTACCCCTTTAATACAATTTCTTATTATGGTGACCCCCCCAGACATAATGATTTTCATTGCTACTTCATAACTATAATTTCACTACTGTTATAAATTATGATGTAATATCTGATGTGTGGGATATTTGATATGTAACCCTGTGAAAGGGTTGTATAACAGGGATCATGACCCACAGATTGAGAACCACCATTAGTTTCAGTATCAGGTTATATTTGTATACTCTGCATCATAAATATGGGCCATTTTCTACTTTAGTCATAGTTGCTCTAAGTTGTTACTTTCAAGCTTTGAAAGTTTTAATTTTTTAAGCAGGGCAACCCTTTTCTGTTTATGGTTTGTAAGAGGCAAGATTTATGTTTTTGGAGCCTGCCTTGGTTTAAATTTGGTATAACTTGTCAGTGTTTCCAAAGATACTGTGTCTCTGTAGAATGAGGTGAGAGCATCTTGCATGCTATTTGTAAGCAGTTGGAAGCCAGTGCAGGGGATTGGAGTAATTAAGTGCAAGAAACTTTATTTTGCTTTCAAATTAATTTTTCCACTTTTCTTGACTGAAGAACATAATAATATATAATAATTATATTGAGGTTTTAGAGAAGGTTCCTGATTTATCTGAATTTGAGAAGTCAGTGGGACAGTAGATGTGAATTCTGGTTGTACATCTGGAGTTTACACCTACAAAAGCCACAAACCTAATCCTGCTCACAGAAATAGCTTTATAGGCACAAAGCCTGTGGATTCCAACAAGTTCTGTCCTCATTTGAAAGAGGAGTCTGGCTCATTTAGATGAAGAGTGGCCAGGAGATCTTTGGATCTCCCCTGAGGTTGTCACTTTCCGTTTCGATGCACTCTAAGCTGGTCTATTTGGTTTGTGTGCCAGTTTTTTAAAAAATACTTTATTCCAACAAGAGAGGCATTCACCTCTGGAGGCCGCCTTAGCCTTTAACTTGAACCTGGAGTTGTAGTCACTGTTCAAGTATGCTCCCTGCACCTGACATTCCTTCCCACTGGAGCCTCTCTGTGAATAGGAGGAAAGGCTAGGCCAATTACACTAGACAAAGCAGCACAGCTGCGAGTCAGCTGGGAGGAGTTTCCGTTTGGAGCTGGAGCTGGTGGCGCTGGCGCTCCCACCTCCTTTTCCCCCTCACCACCATCCCCTTCGATTCTCAGGGATTACCTGGGTGGAGGCCAGGCCCTGACTCTAGAACTGGGCAGCAAATGCTGCCATTCTGGCAGGTGCCACCCACCTCCAGGCTCGGCCTCAAGAGCAAAGACCCGAGGCTCAGGTGGTACCCGGCACCCTGCCTGAAGGTTGGCGGGAGGGGAAGGGGTGGTCCTTACGGCTGGACCCTCCAGCTGACACAGGAAGTGCGGGGAGAGCCTGGCACTGGGCTGGGATCCGCCCCGCCTGCCGCTCCTAGGCTGTGCTGTCTCCGCAGAACAATGAAGTGCTTCCAAGTTTGCTGAGACTCCTGGGGAATCCATCGAACTCTGTCAGTCTTCAAATGTGCCGCCAGTGACTTCCCCCAGGAAGCTGTGTTTTAATAAAAGAAGAAAAAGACACCCTTGCTGGGTAGATCGCTTTGTTAGGAGATCCTCACGACCATGGTCCAGCGCTTTAGCCTCAGGCGGCAGCTCTCCAAGGTGGGTCAGCTTTCTGGTGTGTCTTACCGCGAACTCTGGCTTCCGTAGGGCTTCCTTTCTTGATGGGACTTTTATGTCAAGCCTGCCTTCCTCTAGCGCTAAGGAAGGTCTGGGGAGGAAGCGCTGCCTTTTGTTCTTTGATCTGATGGACACAAAGCTGAAGGCTGCCTGCACTGCCAGTCCCAGGCTGTGTCCCCGGAAAACTGCAGCTGTCATCTTCAAATCTGGACCGACTTGTCATATGTACCCCAGAGAGAGTTTCAGGAGAATGTGGGTAGGAAAGAATTGTAGGTCAGATGTATATATTTAATAAGCAAAATAATAGCTTGTAGACCAACAGAAGAAAGCCTGCCTGCTCTTGTAGAATCAGGGCTTTCATACAAATTTCACTAAACACGAAAAAATAGCCCAAAACAGTGGAAGAAGCCAAGACCCACAGGAAAATCTTAAGACGAGGGGCTGTGTAGAAACCTAGTGAAGTGTGTAGGAAACCTTACAGGGGAGCTGGTGAAGCAGCTCTTTAGAGAGTTCTAACTAAAAAGTCCGTTTCATGGGAACAGTTTCAAATATAAAATAAAAAAGTGAAGTACCCCTTTAAGAAAAGATAGTAGTTTTTAATCAGTGGGTGCAGGCCTGCATGTAGTTGTAAAGAGGAGGTGAGAGGTGAACTGTATTTCAGAAACCATTGTATTGTTCACAGGCTTCATTTTAAAGACATGGCAGTTGGTGGCTAAATCGTGCCACAGTTCATTCCCTGTAGACCGAAGTGTAAACAAACAGTCCATCTGTAGACATTCTTAACTTTTTTGGCTTTTAATCAAAATTATTAAATCTTGCAATGTGTTGGGATACTAAGAGGAAATCCTAGCTGTTCACAGGTAACACCAGTGTAACTGAAGCAGAAGGTGTACCATGCTTGCCCCCATCCTCAGGCAATGTGCTAGCTTCTCATGATTTGAGCCTGGCAGGCACTTTAGGAATATTAAAATGTATTTCCCCTCCTGTGTGTCTGTATGTGGAGGCACAGAAGTCCCACACTTCTCCTAAACAATATGAAGAAGAATCCTGTGCTATTCCTTCAGTATTCTTTAGTGGTGTATTTTCAAAGATGTAGTACATGTAATAAGCAGATGCCCCAGGGATTTTCGTGACACTGCTACACAGGAAAGTCTTAACATCTAAGCCAAGCAATAATCACTTAACTAGAACATAACTATTTTCTGGATATCTTGCTGCTGATGCTTCTCTCCAGGTTATTATTTTTAGCTTTAACTACTCCTCAGTGTTTATTGTATGTTACCGTGACTTACTTACACAGGGGCACTTACGGTTAGGAGCACAGACTACATAGAGTCAGTGAAGGGAAGGAAGCACAGTCTACATATCTTCGGTGAAGGATGAGTGCACAGTCTACTATAGAGAATCAGGGAAGGGGTGGGAGTGCAGTCTATACAGAATCAGGGTGAGCAGGCAGTTCCTTCCACTCACCTCAGCAGTGTTTTCAGTTCCTATTATAGATGGTTGTGAAAAAAACTTTAGGGACTTTGTGCCCTTGATTTAGTATGTATTCAGTGGTGAATAATACCTCACTTGAGCATGAGGAAGAACCTGAATAGGTTCTGAATTTTTCCTTTACTCACTGAAATTTAAAAACCAAACTGCCTCTGCTCTACCATACAAGTAGTTTTGCTAGTAAAAAAAAAAAAAAAAAAAAAAAAAAAAAAAAAAAAGAATCTTGTACAAGAATATAATTTTCTTAATATCTCAGTGCTTTAATAGGGATTTGTGTTAGAAAATTTGTGGAAGTAAATATTTGTAAAGGTTTGTGGAGGTTTTAACCTCTGTGTCTATTGATCCTGAATTCACCTGCCATGTGATTCGTATAGACTAGTTATTGTTCACAGGTGGGCTAAGAAAAAAAGGAGGGAAATATGAAGGTACAGGAAGAGTAAAGCTCTTCTCTCTTAGTACACCTTTAATTTCTAGCATTTAGAAGGCAAACACAGGCGAATCTCTGTAAGTTCAGGGCCTGCCTATTCTAGGTAACTAGTTCTAGACCAAACAAGACTACATGGTGTCAAAACAAACAAAAACTCTCTACTCCCAAGAGAGATGTATCTACCTGATCTCCTTGAGTAGATCCCAGCTTCTTTGCTATTTCAGATTATTTTCTTCCTTGCTAGCTGTTTCCCCCTCTGTATTGCTTCAGAGATATTCACTTAGGAAAACTTTTCTTTCTGCTCAACATCTAAGTGAGCCAAAATGATCTAGCACCTTCCAGTGTGGGAATTTCACTTAATTCTCCATTGATTTTTAAGTTGATTGATGTTTCTAGTAATGTGTCTTTTGATTTTACTTTTGAATGATAATTATTTCTCAGTATTCAAAAAGTAAAAAAGATTTTAAAATGAGATTTTGCCTCCAATCATATCTTTTTATGGAGATCATAACCCTACATCCAAAGGTAGCATGCTTTTGTTTGTTACATGAAAGAAAAACAAATAAGGCAATGTTTGTTGTGAACTTTAACTTTCAGATATACTCTGAATAGAATTCACTTAGTTCAAGTTTCATATTTTCATTCAAGGCAGTTAAACTCAGAGAAACCCTCCCTCCCTTTCTCCAATCTGTCTTTTCCTGGTTGCATTCTGGAATTGAGAGTACAGGTGTGCATCTTCATGCTGAGCACTCAGAGTACTTCACGTGCCTTCAACCGTGTTGATTTATTTTTCTTTTACCAGATTTCCTTCCCACTCCATCTTAGAGCTTTCCTCTGTTATGTTTAAAGTTTTCATATGGTGGACACCTAGAAAATATGTGCAGTTATGCCTTGAGTTTGCCTGTAAAGGGAATACTAAGGATGCCAAGGTCCTTCCCAGTTTTGTTGTTGATTTGCTGAGAGCAATCTAGGTGTGTAAAGCAGTTAACAATATTTTAGTCCACAAGTGCTCTTTCCACATTTCATAGTATCCTGTTTATGCTATAAAGTTTGATGTCAGCAAAAGAAACTTTGGAATTACAGCTATTCTCTAAAAATACAGATTATTGATAATAACTTGGATTTTCAGTAAAAACTATTTTTTCTTCAGAAGTCATTTATTGAATTTATTGAATTTTTTTAATTGTAAGTTGTATAGTGGCATACATGACTACCTTAATCTTTCTGTAAATATATTCTCATCAGTAAAAATAAAAGGGATCTTTTATTTCTATACTGAATAGATTAAAGTCATTTACGAGTATTCTTTATAAAGGGCTTCTTTATAAAGCTCAGTGACTAAGAGCATTTGCTCTGCAAGCATAAGGACCTGAGCTAGAATTCCCAACTCTTGCATTAAAAACCCTGGAATAACTAGGTGCTTCTTAATCCCAGCATTGAAGCAAAGACAGACAGATTGTGAAAGCTCACTTGCCTTTCATTATAACCAGAACTGTGAGCCTCAGGTTGACTACAAGACCCTGTATGAAAGGACATAAAATCGAGAGTGATAGAACATAATCTGGCATTCTCTCTTCTGGCTTCCAGAGAGACATGGGTACCCACACACTCACATGCATTTAATACAGACACAGACATGCATACACAGGGGTGAGGCTAAATCATGTTATATTTATTTTACTACAATTAAAAATTTTGTGTGTAGCTGAGCAGTGGTGGCACATGCTTTTAATCCCAGTGCTCAGGAAGCAGAGGTAGGCAGATTTCTGTGAGTTGTAGGACAGCTAGCTCTACATAGTTCTAGGACAGCCAAGACTATACAAAGAAACTATATCTCAACAAAAGGAAGGAAGGGAGGGAGGGAGGGAAAGAAGGAAGGAAGGAAAAGAAAGAGAAAGAAGGAAGGAAGGATGGAAAGGAAGGAAGGAAGGAAGGAAGGAAGGAAGGAAGGAAGGAAGGAAGGAAAGTGTGTTACGGGAACAATGTGTGAAGGTCATAGGACAAACCGTGGAAGTCAGTTCTCTCCACCATGTGTGTGTGTCCCAAGGCTCAAACTCAAAATTGTCTTCAGACTTGACAGCAAGTATCCTTGCCCTCTGGCCCACCTTACTAGCCCTTACAATTTTTTTTAAAAAGGTATTAAACTTGCCTTCTCAATGATAAACACTGTGGATATAGCAAATGATACAGGATTATGTGATTACAACTTCAAATATATAGGTTGGGAGTCAGCATTGGGTGGATGCTTTCAAGCAATAGACCTGCAGTGTCTCTTTTTGTGTTCCTTTCATTTAAATTGTCCTTGTTACTCTATACACTACTGAACTTCTTAGTTGGAAATGAAATACTTTGCATTTGTATTTTACTAGAAGGTAAATGTTGCATTTTCCTAGTAATCATTACCCTGTGTTTTAGGAGGCTTAAATCAGATAGTGCTGTGATTGGTTGGTGTGCACATATTACTATGCATTCTGGAACTTGAACCCATCACGTGTAAAAAATAAAATATTTCTGATGTATTACAAAACCCAAATAGGAATACTAATGGTATTCTGATGCAGGAAATGAGAACTTTAATAAGATAAATTCTGAACATACACCTGTGTCAGAGGTGGAGAATGGTTCTTATATGCAAATACATTGGGCAGTAAGATACACTAAAGTAGAAATCTTATTTAGACATATATGTAATCTTGCCTTGAATTGATTTGATAATGGAGATAACAACTTAAAAGTTTAAAATAATAATAAATTCTTGACCATGTAAAGGAAATGCTCCTCAACAAGGTTATTAAGTATCCTCAGAGGTGTGCCAGTTTTGTTAGTTAAGTTGGATATTAGTTTCTTGGGAGAGGTGGATGTATTAAATGACTAGGTTGGAACTGGAATATGTGTACCTAAGCATTAGTTTTGAAGATCAGTATACAGACACACTTGAAAGTGTCTTGAAACTCTTAAAGGACTTTATAAAGTACTAAGAGTGGTGGTAATGTGAGTGTGTGCAGGCCTGTCTGTATTTGCATGTATGTGCTCACGTATGAAGTCAGCTCTCCCCTTCCAGTACATCCTGGGGATAGAACTCAGGTTGTCAGGCTTAGCAGCAAGCTCATTTAGCCACTGAGACGTCACTCTATCCCTAATGGAGTTTTATATTCAGAATTTATTCTGACATTTGAGAAAGATATGCTCCTTTTTTTTTCCATTTTCTTTCCTTTTGTATACTTATGAGCTATAAGCTGTCTTTGAATTGGTAGCAGTGCTGTCCCCTTAGTAGAGGACCTGAGAGACTCAAGTGTGAGGATATCTTGCAGAATTGGAAGAAAATTCCAGATTCATTCAGTGAAAACTATCACCAGTGATTTTACATAAAGGTAATGGTTGAGATTTGATGTTCTTGATGTCCTCCTAGCCCCAAGGTGGGCACAGATGGAAGCTCCTCTTTATGTACAACACAGAAATCTGCAGTAGAGAATCACAAACTCCATTAAAAAAAGTGATTCAGTAGATTAACTGTAGTATTCTGAAAGCAGGTGCTATGAACTGAAGAAAAAGGTAGCCATACATTTTAACCGTTACATCTGAGCACAGGAGATGCGTGTATGGTGCATTCTGTTTTGTTAATTATTTTGGTTTACATAAGAACATGAAGAATTTTTCTCTTAAGCTAAATACTCTGAACTTAGCTAGGATTTAATTTCTCTTATACACAAAAGATATTACTGCAAAATATGGTGAGTAAGAATAAAACCATGTGGATAACATTGACTTTGTACAGCACAGAAAATCTGCTAAACTTCAGACTGTTCCATCCTGTGTTCTATATGAAGTAGGTCCCTTGCTTTTCCTTGCTGAAAATAGGACATTTGCAAAAACAAGAGTCTGAAATACAAAGGTAGCATAGACAATAGAAAGTACCCCATAGCTTCCCCTTTCATTTAATAATAATACTTTTCCTAATGTTCTTTGCCACTGTAATTAAGTAAACTAGAGTTGACCATGTGAGTTGTTACACAGATGTAGGTCATGTGACTGACTTTGAGTAAGCCATTTGACTCCTATTAAGATTGTCTTAGATTCCTTACTGATATGAAATTACATAATTTTTGCTGTTTGCTGAATAACAATTCTTGGTTATATACACCCAAGGAAACCCCTATCCAGAGGAACCTAATTGTATATAGTAGATGTTAATAAAAATAAGTTAATTCATGGCCTTAGTGTCTAGGCTTAGTGTTCTGTGGGCTCTGGATAATTTAAAACAGCAGGCAAGTTCAGTGGAAATGCTAGATTCTACACACTGAGAAAATATACATTTTCCCCATCTAATCCTTTCAGAAGATCTGAAATCTCTTATGAAAACAGAAGTCCTTTGGAAGCTTACCTCATCAAACAGAGTCTTTCCTCATTTGATGGCATATTAGAACTCAATTACTTTTTTATGTTTTTTAAGAGCAGGCTGTTCTTAGTCTCAAGAAAAAAAATTGTCTTATCAGACTACCTCTTATTTTTATAAAATTAATGCTAGGCCATTTGCCTTTAGAGATGTGGATGAACTCTTTGTTTGAACCTGCAGTGGATTAAAAAAGTTTGAAGGGTTAATTAAGGTTTTTAGCTGAACCTAAAGGATTTGGATTAGTGAATCTTAGTTTCTTTCTTTTCCAGTGTGACTTAAAGGCCTGGCACTTGGTGGAGTGCTTGCCTAACACACTTGAGGCTTGGGCTGGGTTCCCTGCACCACATAAAGCAAGCATGGGAATACACACATATGATCTCAGGACTGTAATTCAAGTCTCAGGGGATCTGACACCCTCTTCTGGCTTCTACACACACCAGATATACATGTAGTACACAGACATACATGCAGGCAAAGTACCCATACACATAAAAATAAAAATAAATCTTTAGCAGTTCCCTATCTCTTACCAACCTGGAAGCTGTGGACTCATCTCTGATCCCATAGTCTTTAACTTTATTGTGAATTAACATCCCAGCTGGTCTGACAGCATCCATCAGTTATTGCCTCACACCTTTAAAACAGGGTGTTGCCATTTATCCTAAGTTTTATTCACATTACCCCCTCCATATCTTCATTTCTTGTCCTTATCTGGCCTGTAGATCTCTGTACAATATATCTCTTCATTTACTCTCTCATACTGTATTTTATTAACTCCTTGCACATTCTATTCCAGTCACACTGGTTAGCCCTTCTATTCCATGTCAAATTCCTTGATTATCTCAGATTCTAGTGGTGACAATGTCTTTTTAAAAAAAGTCAAAAGTAAGTTTTGTTCAGTGTGTACATATAATATGTAAATGTAAAAGTGTAATGTAAAAGTGTGGTTCTGTACCATTTTTCTGTAGGCCAGCTGGAAGGAGTGGGCTTTAAAAGGCAGGTGTGCAAAGAGCCAGTTGCAGAGATGGAAGTGTCACATGTCCAACTTACCTACATATGAATAAATGTGGTGCTGGGAATAAAGTGTCCTCAATGATAAGTGAGAACAGTGTGACTAATGGAATGTATACTAATACTGGGTGGGGCCAAGTCTGCGAGTTTACATACCAAAATAAAGATTTTGGAATCTTAACCATTAATCCATATTTCCTGCCCTATGTTTCCTATGTTTTAGGCTACTTGTTCTGTTATAATCTAAAAGGAATTTAGGATGCAAATCCTTAGTATGAAGACTTTAAGTATATTCTTTCTATAATTTTCAATTACTTGTCATTTTAAGGATATTTATCATATTAAGGAATCAAGTGCTATATAAATTAAATTGCTACAAACAATACTGTTCAGATCTTTTTATGATACATTATTATAAAAAATGTAGTGAAATAATGAATACAGATGATAAAAATAGAAGCTGGAGAAAGTTTAAGATTAAGAACTCAAAATACCCAAAAAGTTTCTGTAAGGCAAAGGACACTGTCAAAAGGACAAAACAGCAACCAACAAATTGGGAAAAGATCTTCACCAACCCTACATCTGACAGAGGGCTAATATCCAATATATACAAAGAACTCAAGAAGGTAGACGCCAGAGAGTCAAATAACCCTATTTAAAAATGGGGTACAGAGCTAAACAAAAAATTTTTACCTGAAGAATTTCAAATGGCTGAGAAGCACCTTAAGAAATGTTCAACATCATTAATCATTAGGGAAATGCAAATCAAAACAACCCTGAGATTTCACCTCACACCAGTCAGAATGGCTAAGATTAAACACTCAGGAGACAGCAGGTGTTGGTGAGGATGTGGAGAAAGAGGAACACTCCTCTACTGCTGGTGGGATTGCAAGCTTATACAACCACTCTGGAAATCAGTCTGGTGGTTCCTCAGAAAACTGGGCATGACACTTCCAGAGGACCCTGCTGTGATGTGCCTGTACTGGCTGCCTCTCTGAAGCCAGCATATACCCAGAGGATTCCCCGGCATGCTCCACTATGTTCATAGCAGCCTTATTTATAATAGCCAGAAGCTGGAAAGAACCCAGATGTCCCTCAATGGAGGAATGGATACAGAAAATGTGGTATATTTACACAATGGAATACTACTCAGTAATTAAAAACAATGAATTCATGAAATTTTTAGGCAAATGGTTGGAACTGTAAAATATCATTCTAAGTGAGGTAACCCAATCACAAAAGAATACACATGGAATGCAGTCAATGATAAGTAGATATTAATTAGCCCAGAAGCTCTGAATACTCAAGACACAATTAACATATCAAATGATTCCCAAGAAGACAGAAGGAGAGGGTCCTGGCCCTGGAAAGGCTTGATACAGCATTGTAGGGGAGTACCAGGAGAGAGAAATGGGAGAGGGGTGATTGGGGAATGGGCAGAGGGAAGAGGGCTTATGGAACTTATGGGGGAGGGGGAACCGGGAAAGGGGAAGGCATTTGGAATGTAAACAAAGAATATAGAAAATTAGAGGAAAAAAAAAAAAGTACCCAAAATACTGCTTTGTATTGTAGTTGTTATTAGAAAAAAAACCAGACATTAAGAGATTTTTGTTGACTTTAACAAACTAGTAGAAATTTGTGTTTAAAGACAAGAGACTTTTTAATTTTGCAATGATATCAATGGATTTCTTAGAAGTAAAATTTAACAGAGGACTTGTGGTTTGAATAGGAATGGCCCCCATAGACTCATGTGTTTGAATGCTTGGCCCATAGTGAGTGGCACTATTTGGAGGTATGACCTTGATAAAGGTATGGCTTTGTTGAAGTGTCTCACTCTGGAGGTGAGCTTTGAGGTCTCATATGTTCAAATTATGCCCAGTGTGGCACACAGTCACTTCTGCTACCAGCAGATCAAAATGTAGAGCTCTCAGCTCCTTCTCCCACACCATGTCTGCCTATATGCTGCCATGATGATAATAAATTGAATCTCTGAAACTGTAAAGCCAGCCCCAATTAAATATTTTCCTTTATAAGAGTTGCCATGGCTATGGTGTCTCTTCACAACAAGATAACCCTAAAACAGAATTTGAAACTGGAAACCATGCATTGCTATCTAGTATCTGGGAACATGTTCCCTCTCACATCTCTTTCTACTAGGAATGCTGCCTGTGGTCACTTGATAAACAATTAAGTCAGCTTTTCATTACCAGATTCTCAGAAAGAAAACACACACAGAAAGCAAGATACAAAGATGCCCATAGCAGTGCACACCTATAGTATCAGCACTGAGGGACTGAAGCTATAGGTTTGCCATGAGTTCAAGGACAACCTGCACTACAGAATTAAGTTCCTATCTCAAACCAAACAGAAATGTAAAACTAAAAAACAAAAACTTCTTAGGATGGTCATTGCCTCTTGATAATTTTGTTAAAGTATAGTACTTTGTAAATGAAATTATGCCTGGTAGCAGTGTTACTGTCCTTCAGGAACTGTGGAGGTCAGCCTGTAGTGAGTCTTGGCTTCAGAGAGGCAGCCAGCAAAGACACATCACAAAGTGATACACACCTGTCCTCATGACCTCTTGCTTCAGTTCTATACTCTTCTAGCCTTAATGTTAAATTTATACAGGGCCCCCTCTCTCTCAAACACACACACACACACACACACACACACACACACTATGGAGAAAGGGTTTGCATCATTGTGGGATTGTGGAGAAGTCAAGGCAATAGGAGCTTGAAACCTCTGGTCACATTGTATCTATAATCAAGAAGAAGAGAGTAAACATAAATGGACACATCTGCTCTATTCTTTACTCGCAGACTCCAATCTATTAATATGTCATAGTTAAGTAAATGACCTGGGAATTTTCAGACTCTAAATGTTATCGTTTGCTGTAACGTATCAGCTTAGCAGGATGTGTCTTGTATACTCTATGCTTGCTAAGGGTGTCTGCCTGGCAGAAGCCTTTAGTCGTACTGCTCAACATGATATAGACAAAAGAACTAATAGTCTGTTAGAGAAGAACAAAAGAGAAGCAAGAAAAATAATTTTCCTTTAGCTAGAAGATTTCCCTGGACCCTTGGTGGCTGGAGTTCAGGTAGAATCCCAGAAAGCAAAGCAAGTCAGTGGGAAGCAGTATATATTAGAAGAAGAGGCAGCCGGGTGGCGGTGGTGGCGCAGGCCTTTAATCCCAGCACTTGGGAGGCAGAGGCAGGCGGATTTCTGAGTTCGAGGCCAGCCTGATCTACAAAGTGAGTTCCAGGACAGCCAGGACTTCACAGAGAAACCCTGTCTCGAAAAAAAACAAAAACAAAAACAAAAAAGAAGAAGAAGAAGAAGAAGAAGAGGAGGAGGAGGAGGAGGAGGAGGAGGAGGAGGCCTCTGAGAGGAGCCTGAGGGGCCTGGATTAAATGCCAGGCAAGGTAGGGATCAGCTGCATTTTTCCTTCTAAACTGTCCAAGTTTAGGAAAGTCCAGGAGTCTTGTTCTGGAATAAGTCCAAGGATCTTGTTTTAAGAGAGAAGGCCTGTGTGGTGGCCTTCTGAGTCAGACCTAAAAATCAGAGCTTACTTGCTATAATGGTTTGAATGAGAATGCCCCCCAAAGGTTCATATGTTTGTATATTTGGTCACCACTTAGTGGAACTGTTTGTGAAAGATTAGGTGTAATCTTACTGGAGGAGTGTCTCTGGCTTTGAGGCTTCAAAAGACTGGCATTTCCAGGGTACTCTCTACCTTCTGCTTGTGGATCAAGATGTGAGCTCTCAGCTCCTGCTCTAGCTGCCTTCCCTGTCTATGCTTTTGTGTTGCTATGCCTTCACGCCACCATCATAAATCCTAATCCTCTGTAAACATTAGCTCAGTTAAACTCCTTCTTTTATAAGTAGCCTTGGACATGATGTTTCATCACAGAAAGAGAAAAGAAACTAATACATTTTTGCCTTGCACTGAAGTAAGTCTGGCAACTTTACGTCATTTCAGGGCTTTGTGCACTTTGCTAAAACCAACCTGGAGTCCTGGGGGAAACCTTGAGGTAGGACCTGTCTGTGGGTTTCCAATAAAGAAAACCATTATTTTATTGTTCTTAGAATAAACATTCATTCTTGGATCAAAGTGTTCCCCTAGGAAGATGCTGAAATTGTTCAGGGCTGCATGTGTCCCAGTATTAATTTTCCCGTCAGTGAAAGGGATATGCTTTGACAGTAGTGGAAGTGAGTCAGGGTGTCTGTTGTATTGTAGATAGTGTAACCAGCAGTTGATGATGGATAAGATCTCATTATTCCTTCAGTGCTGGGAGGTGGACACATGGGATTGGGAGTTGCTCTGGCAGGTTGTGCCAATGCTTAAATAGTTTTGCACTATTTTTTTCTGGTTAATTTTTCTATCCTAGCATAGTTCTCCCCAGCACGTGGTGGGGACCTAAAAGATGCATTTAGTCTCTGAATTCATGTTTGCTTCTTTTTCTAATGAGAAGTCTCCTCTGTGACAATCTAAGAGTTTGCTATACTTTTCTAGTTTTCTTTTTTTTTCCTACTCTTTCTTTTTCCCCCTCCCTTCTGCTCATTCTTTAAATATAAATGTGAATTTCCTCTCTTTCAGAGATTTTTTAAAATTTTGTCCCCGTATTTTCCATGAGCATTAATCATTGCAACAATTTGTTGTTCACATATGGAAGATGTCTAAATCGGGTGGAGAACTTTCTTCTGAGCTAAGCTTTATTTCTGTTTATTTTATTATTTATTAACTCACTTAGCATACAATAATTATACCATCTATACAAGGTATAGCCCAGTCACTTCACTGAAATGTTACCAGTTAACCAGTAGCATCAGATGCTGTCCTTCTGTTTACACCTTTTCTTCCTATACTAGCATTTTGGCTAGGGTCATACTGATTTCTGAGAGCATTTTGGCTGTGAACCATTAGAACTGAGCCACTATTCAAAAGATGGCCATCTAAGATCCAGAGGTGCTAGGGTGGGTTTTTGTGGTGGTGGTTTTGTTTTATTGTTGTTATTGTTGACTTGGTGTGTGTGTGTGTGTGTGTGTGTGTGTGTGTGTGTGTGTGAGACTTAGAACTTCCTCTGGAGACCATGCTGGCCTCAAACTCAGAAATCCGAGATCTACCTGCCTCTGCCTCCCAAATGCTGGAATTAAAGACATGCAGCAGCAGCACCCTGTGTTTTTGTGTTTTTTTAATTGATTGATTAGTTTTATCTCATTTTTAATTTTTATGTGTGTGAACATTTTATCTGCATTTATGTCTGTACAACATTTGTGCCTTGTGCAATAGAAGCCAAAAAAAGGATTTTACGCCCCTGAATTGTAGTTGCAGATGGTTGTAAGCTGCCATCTGGGTGCTGGAAATTAAACCTGGGTACTCTTTAAGAACAGCCAGTGCTCTTAACTATTAAGCCACCATTCCAGCCTTATTTTATTTTGTTTGTGGAGATAGGGTCTCTTTGTGTATCCCAATCTAGCTTTAAACATAAGAGTATTCTGCATCACTATCCTCGAGGGCTAGGATTCTAGGCATCTTCTATCATGCCTGGCACACGTTTTTGTTTGTTTGTTTGTTTTTGTTTGTTTGTTTTTGTTTTTAAATAGTGGGTGTTAATTCTACATAATAATGAATTTCATTATTACATTTTCAGACTTGTTAAGAATACACTTCGATCATATTACCTTCTCCTGTTACTTTTTCCTATCCTTCCTCCCCACCTCCATTAGTCCCCTTTTTTTTCCAGAGTCTACCTTCTACTTTGATGTCTTTTTCTTTTTCCCATATTCTGTGGAATGCATGTGATAGTTGTATTTCTGAATCTGGCTGGCTTCATTTCACCTAATGTAATGATCCTCGAAGTCATCTGTTCACCCACAAATGTCATGAATTTGTTCTTTCCCACAAAACATTCCATTTTATATATACCACATTTTCTTTATCTGTCAGAACCTAAACTAATTCTATATCTTAGCTCCTGGGAACTTTACTGCAGTGGATATTCAGGTGTCTCTGTATATGCTGTCTTGGATTCCTTTGTCTGTGTACCTAGTAATGCAAGAGCTGGGTCATGTAAGTCTGTTTTATACCTGATTTCTGTTTCATGCACTGATTTACACTCCTCCCAACAGTGTAAAAATATCACTTCTCTCCAGTCCTTGCCAGCACTTGTTAGTTTTTGGTTTTTTGTAGTGACCATTCTGATTAAAACATAATTTGAAATCTTAGTTTCGATTTGTATGCTCCTGATGACTAACGATGTTGAACTTTCCCCCAGTTATTTGTCATGTGTTTTCCTAACTGACTTGATTAATTACTTAAGGATAATGCTAGTAATGTTTCTGTTTGTTCCATCATTTCAATTTCTATTAAAATGATGGTCATGACTATTTAGGGGACCAGACACTTAATTTGGGTTTTAGCCTAACTTTACTTAGTCTTTTGTTCAGGTGGACAAACATCTTTTGCAAAGGCCATACAGGGTCCAAGAACGCACATCATAATGTGTTGCTTATGGTGTGATAGTTCATGGATGAAAAGTTAGAATTGAAATCTGTACTGCAGGAAGATTTTGATAGTGTTTCAAGTATTATACCAACCGACCTTTTATGTAAATATATCTAAGCTTTAGATTTTTGCTTTTTTATTTAATTGCATAGGAAATGTCATTACAGAATCCCTGGAGCTTCAAATAACTGTCCTAGGAAAGTTAGTATTGCTGTGATTAAAAAACATGACCATAACCAAAGCATCTTGGGGAAGAACTGCTCATGGAAGAAAGCCAGGACAGGAACTCAAACAGGTTAGGAACCTGGAGGCAGTAACTGATGCAGAGGCCATGGAGAGGTGCTGTTTACTGACTTGCTTCTTGTGACTTGCTTAACCTGAGCTGGCTTTCTTAGAGAACCCAGAACCATCAACCCAATGATGACCCTACTGCAGTGGGCTAGGCCCTTCCATCAATCACTAATTAAGAAAATACTTTACAGACTTGCCTACAGTCCAATCTCATGGAGGCATTTTCTTAATTGAGGTTTTCTCCTCTCAGATGGCTTTAGTTTATGTCAAGTTGACCTAAAATACACAGCCTTAGAAGATCTATTTGCTTGCCAAGGATAATGTGGGTTCCCCTTTAATGACACATAGGAAATAGAAGTTCCATTTTGGCCAGATATGGTGATCCATACCTGTAATATCAGCCTTTGGGAATCTGAGCCAGGATTACCATGAGTTCTAAGTCAGTTGAGGAACAGAGTGAGACCATGCCAAATAAATAAATAAACAAGCAAACCAGGAAATGAGCAAAAAGAATTTGTTTGCCAAAAATGGTTGTGTTGAAGACCATTTGCATTTATAAGATATATGACCATTAGAGACCTAGAGTTGTGACGCACAGAACCATGACAGAAACTGCTTCACTGCTGAAGAACAGCAGAATGATGTTAATTGCTTTTCACCCAAGGACACTTATGACTAAGAAAGAGCATTTACAAAGTTTTTGTTTGGGGGGGGCAGTTTGTTTGTTTGTTTGTTTGTTTGTTTGAAACTGTAGACTGAACTCAGGATCTTGTGCTCACTAGGTAAACACTCTTAACATCTAAGTCTGCAACCTGTGCCTTCCTCAAAAGTAATCTGTTGTTGTTGTCCTCACAATCATCATTGTCATTATTATTAAAAAAATATTTTTAAGTAAAATGAGAAGTGAAAACTTAGTTTTTCTTGATTAACTTTTTTTTACCATGACTGAGTAAAGGACACAAATTGCTGTTGTCTGCAGATGTCAGCATGAGAATATGGGCAGTGAAACTGAAAACCTGTTGCTTTAGGTGAGCAAACTGGGCAGAGAAGAGAGGAGCTGGCTGCATTACTACAGTGCATTGCTGAGCTTTCTCCTGGCCCAGTGTGTGCAATATGCTTAAGACCCTTACCGTCTCTCTTGCTGAGGTTGTCATTTGTAGGTTCCAAGTAAATGCAAGCAGTCTGCCGGTCCTGCTGACAAACTTTATCTTCATACTCTTTATACCTGTTAAAAAAGAATTAAAGAGAAAAAACGAAATGGGAAGACATTAAAGCTTACATAATTCAACCCTTTGTTAATAGATACATAACCCAGCTTCTGGGAATGCGAGAAGAGAAAAGCTTTACACAAAATAAATAGCCAGGTTATAGCCTACTCTTATTTTCTCTTACAGGATATATTAATTTCATTTGGAACTGTAGTATACAGTGTTAACACAGATCCATGTGTTTCTCTAAAGTTAGTTCTCAAATTGTGTTTGAGTAAGATAAAGAACAAATGGTGTAAGTTTCTCAAGGCAGAGGACAATAAGAAAGGGAAACAACAAACTGAATCAGTGGAATTTACAGTGAGTGAAAACAAATACTCAGATCTAGTTGCTTAAGTCATGTCTTATTAGGCATTTCTCACCAAACTTGTTTATTAAAAACTCATGGACCTATTAAAGTCCTTATGCCTAAGTGTATGAACAGTTAAAACTGATTGTCAAGGCTGGAGAACATGGCTCAGTGGTTAAGAAAACTTGGTGCTCTTGCAGAGGACACAGGTTCCATTTCTAGCACCTACATTGGGTAGCTCATAATCTCCTGTAACAAAGCGATATGATTGTTCTGTGTTGGTCTCTAAGGATACCTACCTACACTCATGGGAAGAACACACATAAAATAAATAAATCTGTAAGAAAAAAAATGTAGACACCGCCTCTCCCCAGACTATGATTGTAGGCCCAGCAGTTAAAAATGTTTGCTGTGTAACCCAGGTCTTGATTCCCAGAACCTACAATGGAAGGAGAAACCTGACTTCTGAAAATTGTCCTCTGACAACTTTCACCACAGAACATTGCCTCCTCCTTCTTGCATAATAAATAAAATTTAAAAATTAAAACATTGGCCATCAGAGATTAAACAGTTTATATTTAATTAAATGCCTTCATACTAGATTACAAGGAAAACTTATACTCTAGCATCATACCTCAAGTAAACAAATATATATATATATTTATATATATATATATATATATATATACACATACATACATACACACATACACACATACACTTTTTTATCTATTTAATTTAATTTTTTTTTTTTTTACTTATTCACTTTACAACCTGCTCACTGCCCCCTCCTGGTCACTCCCTCCCACAATCCTTCCCCCCCATTCCCCTCCCTTCTTGGAGTGGGTGGGAACTCCCCCAGGGTATTTCCCTACCCTGGCACACTCTCCAAGGTTAGACATGTCCTCTCTAACTGAGGCCAAACATGGCAACCCAACTAAAAGAACATATCCCACATACAGGCAACAGCGTTTGGGCTATTGGCTTGCGGTATATTGCTTTGATTGTGTTTAGGTATGTGCCCTGTATCCCTGACTTCTTTTAATACCTTTAACATGAAGGAGTGTTGGATTTATCAAAGGTTTTTTCAGCATCTGATGAGTTAATTGATTTTTTTCTTTCAGTTTTGTTTATATGGTGGATGATGTTGATGGATTTTCGTATATTGAACCATCCTTGCATCACTGGGATGAAGCCTACTTGATTTATCATGGTGGTTGATAGTTTTGATGTGTTCCTGGATTTGATTGGCGAGTAGTTTTGGGTGTTTTTTTGTTTTTGTTTTTGTTTTTGAGTATTTTTGCATCCATGTTCAGAAGAGAAATTGGTCTGAAATTCTCTGTTTAGTCATTGTGTGATTTAGGTGTCAGGGTAACTGTGGCCTCATAGAATGAGTTTATTAGTGTTCCTTCTGTTTCTATTTTATGGAATAGTTTGAAGAGTGCTCTTCTATGATTTTGTTGAAAATATTTACTGGGCCTTACAGCCAGGATTCCTCACTTTCTTCTATTCGTAATTTTTTTTTCTTTTCAGTGTTTAATTACTCTTGGTTTTTATTGTATAAAATCACTTTGTGGGGACAGTGACATAGATTGCCTTCTAAGTCATCAAAAGTGGTCTTGAGGCTAAGCCTCCAGACACCAGAATTATGAATGTAAATCTCTCTTCTTTAATAATAGAACTGTGCAAGAATTTAGACAAGAAATGGTTCAAGTAAAATAGTATTTCTTAAAAACCAGCACCTCCCACAGGTCAAAGGGCATTTTCCAGCCATGTGACGGGGTGGGCTCACTTGGGTCCTTTGGTCTCTTCCTTTTTAGTCAGTAGCTTGAAGGAAGGACAGGGTCACTGGGCTCTGATATCCGGCCGGATGAGCATGGCAGGTCCTACCAACACTACTAGAATCTCATGCATAACTCTGATAGACACTTCAGCACGAACAACTATTAAATGTTCTCGGCCATTGGAGAAGTACTTCGGACACTCCATTGGCGGCTCAATAGTCACTTTGCACTGAAGATCAAAGAACCCTACACACTCATGTCTCACACAGGGCAAGGCTTCTGCCAGGGGAAGAACTGGAGTCATATAATCAAGAGTACTCTGCCATTTTATCACATAGCAACTACCACAGAGGAGCAGTGTGGAGGGGGCCTCAGAAAAATCACTAAAACATTTGACAATCTTATCCAGAAACTGCCAAAATCTTAGTGTTTAATAATTAACAGAACTGACCAAGATGTAAAGATACCAAGTTTGAGGGATAGGGTAGGGGTACTCTAGGCTACGCAGGCTGTGATAAGAATGCACGTTTATAAACCTGTACACATAGGAGTTAGCTGCAGAAAGCCACTTGGTTTTGTCTTGGCTTGGGAAAACGAGGTTCTGGATTCAGTGTCAAATACCAGCAGCCTTCAACTCTTCTGGGCAGTAGGAATCTTGTTCTCCATGTCCAGTTCTTCTACTCCAGCCTGGGTCATGAGGTCAGGAATATTCTCCAGATCGTCGATTCGGCTGCTCATGTCATCTATCCTTCCATGATCTGGTCTGGCATGATCTGAAGCTTGTCTTGCATCTGCTGCAAGAGCGTCTCCACCACCAAGGTGATGTCTTGCATAGTCTTGGGGGTCCGTCTTGGCCATCTCTCTGGTGCCCAGCTTGCTGGCGATGTCTCTAAACCATCTCCTACACTCCCTAGTATTCTTAGGTTAGGTCTTTTTCATGGTATCCCAGATTTCATGGAGGTTTTGTGTCAGGAATTTTTTTTAGATTTAACATTTTCTTTGACTGGTGTATCAATTTCTTCAATAGTATCTTCTGTGCCTGAGCATCTTTCTTCCATCTCTTGTATTCTGTTGATGATGCTTGTGTCTTTAGTTCCTGTTCTCTTCCCTAGGTTTTCCATCTCCAGGATTGCCTCAAGTTTGTTTTCTTTATTGCTTCTATTTCCACTTTCAGGTATTGCATGGTTTTATTTATTTCCTTCACCTGTTTAATTGTATTTTCCTGTATATCTTTAAGGGATTTATACATTTTCTCTTAAAGGCCTTTGTCATCTTTACAAGAGTGGATTTAAGGTCATTTCTTTGTTCTTTGGTTGTGTTGGGATATCCAGGGCTTGCTGTAGTAGGGTACCTGTGTCACATTGCCCAGGCTTTTGTTGATTGTGTTCTTTTGTGGGCTTTTAGCCATCTAGATGGCTTTGGTCCTTAGATATTCCTATTGTAGTAGGTGTTGGAAGGTGGTCCTAGTGTGGCAAGCCTCTGATGGGTAACCTTGGGTTGTACGGTTCAGTATCCACAGGTCTATATGGTTTAGGAGCTGCAGGTTCTGGATAGTTCAGGATCCACAGGTCTGATGAACATAGACAGAGAGGTGGTGGGATGAGTGGCTGCTATGAGTTGGGGTTTAGGAAAAGGAACTTTTATTCTCCTATAGTAATTGTCATCTCGGGGGCTTACTGCCTCTGTACAACACAATCTTGGCCTAGAATTTTTCAGCCTCTGAGACTTAACTGCTGAATAAGCTCACCCTTTCTAGTTCTTTCTGAGCTCTGGCTGATTCAACTCAGTTGTTCTGGTTCAAATCTCCCCTCTAAGCAGATTGATTCAATCTGTCCTGTGTCTCCACCACCACCCCTCCTGAATTGGTCTGCTTGGCCTCATCCTAACTTTGGCAATAAGTTCTAATCTTCTGGCTCCTTTCATTCTCTAGTTCATTCTGTCTTCACCTGTGTCTAGCTTGTTCTTTCTCTGCAAAATGCTTATCACTATCCTGGTAAAAACTGTCTCCTCTTTTTTTCTCTCTCTCTGCACTGCTCTCTTAGGTAGGTTCCTTTTCCTCTTTTTTTCTCATGAGAGTTGGGCATATTCTATTCTGTCAAATCTTTCTCTGATTCATTACTTTGTCTGCCTCTCAATTAGACATTGCTTTCAAACATGGTTGCTTCCTTCTACTGACTAACTTTACCCTCACTGTTTGGAGTTAAAGGTGTGTACTGAGGGTGTGTATGTATTCCAGCCAGAGGGATTAATGGAGTGTGCTAAGGGCTGAGCCACACTACAACTAGAAACATATTTTTCCAGTAAACATAATCTCAGAGTTCACAGTGTGATCAAATATTCTGCAATAGGGGTTGGTAGCTAAGGTCAGTGAGTTTCTTTGTGAAGGAATAGACATATGCCACAATAGTGCTGTAAAGGTACATAGTTGTGAAAATTTCCTGAAAACCATGCAGTTATGCATTTCAAATGGATGAATTACCTGGTATATAAATTCTATCTCAATAATAGTGTTTACAATAGTCTTTATCATAAGATTGCTTTAAATTGTGAATGTTTTGTTTACTTTTTCAGTTGTAGAACAGAACCATCCGTGTTCTCTATGCATGTTACCACATATCTTTAGAAATGTTTTAAACCCAAAATACTGGAAAAGACTGCATGTGAAAATGGAATGATTCAGGATTCTGAAACAAGAATGCTAGCCTGGTATCCTACCATATCCCAGCCCACAGCATTTCTATCTTACTTCTGTATTCTACTAAGCAGTTCTAGCCATATAAGACTTAGGAAAGCTTTCCTGGCAATGGTTTGCCATTTCTTTTAAGGACAGGGACATTATTTATACTTCAGATCGTTTTTCATTACTCCTATTTCAAGTAGTCAGCACAACTCATTTTAGTTTTCAGCCTTAGTGTTGATATTTAGTAGTGGTGGTTTAATCTTTCTGATAATCCAAACATCTAGAGTTGAGTATGCTTGAACATTTCTCCCAAATCTGTATAGGTTAACTAACTATACACTGTCTTCAGACACACCAGAAGAGGGCGTTGGAACCCATTACAGTAGTTGTAAGCCACCATGTGGTTGCTGGGTCTTAAACTCAGGACCTCTGAAAGAGTAGTCAGTGCTTTTAACCACTGAGTCATTTATCCAGCCCACCATCTCTTTTCTTTTCCTTTCTTTTCTTTTCCTTCCTTTTTTCTTTTCTTTTCTTTTCTTTTTTCTTTTGTTTTCTGAGACAGGATTTCTCTGTGTAGCTCTGGCTGTCCTGGAACTCACTCTGTAGACCAGGCTGGCCTCGAACTCAGAAATCCGCCTGCCTCTGCCTCCCAAGTGCTAGGATTAAAGGGTTGCACCACCACTGCCCGGCTACCATCTGTTTTCTTATATTGAGTTAGCTAAAGGATACCCCATCTGTATTGCTAACTACCATTAATAAGAACTAAGCGTTTTGGCCAGGCGGTGGTGGCGCACGCCTGTAATCCCAGCACTCTGGGAGGCAGAGGCAGGAGGATTTCTGAGTTCGAGGCCAGCCTGGTCTACAGAGTGAGTTCCAGGACAGCCTATACAGAGAAACCCTGTCTTGAAAAAAAAAACAAATCCAAAAAAAAAAAGAAAGAAAAAAGAAATAAGTGTTTTATTTATCATGTACATTTAGACATCATTTATTAAAAAAAAAAGGGAATAGAGTCAAATTTTCTAAGAGTTGTATGTTAGAAATTACAATGATGATTATAAGCTTGCTCCTCCCTGACATCTAAAAATGTTATTTGCCAAATCTGGCAATATGCTGAAAAATACCAACATGAAACACTCTTCTGCCCATTCTTTCTTTTTCTTTATTAATATTTATTTTATTATTTCATAAGTGTTTTGCCTGAATGTATATATGTACACCACATGCACACATACCCAAGGAGGCCAGAAGGGGAAATTGGATTCCCTGGGACTTGAATTATAGATGGTTTTTAATCATCATATGGGTGCTAGGACTTAAACTCAGGCTGTCTGGAAAAACAACCAAGTGCTTTTAAATGCTAAACCATCTCTCAAGCCCTATTCTTTTCCTTTCTTCCATTTTTTTTTGAAGTTATTTTTTTCATCTAGTTTATAGTCACTTACTTGCTGTAAGATTCCTCCCTCCCTGTATACTAAGACAGGATCTGATGTCATGGCCCTGGAACTCAGTGTGTAAATCAGGCTGGCTTCTAACTGGTGAGTGATCCTTCTGCTTCTGCTTTTGCCTTCCAAGTGCTGGCTAGGGTTCTGTGAGCCAACATCAGCCCAAATCTTTTGCCTGATTTCTTAAACTGTTATTTAATAGACTTCTTAATAAAACTCAATTATAAATGTTTATGATTTTTCATGTGAAATTTCTCCGTGTATAAACAGAAATACAGATTGTTTTTTTTATTTGAAACTTGGAATATAGTTAGTAATACAGTATTGCTGTTTTTACCTTCACCAAGCCAGCCAGAGGGAAAGAAAATTTGAAAATATATGAAGAGCTTACTGTCATTGTCTGTGTTACTCTAATTTCATTTAAAATAAAGTATCACTCCTACCACAATGGTTTCAATTCTCTTGAACAAAAGCTGTCATTCTTTGCCAGCAGTTTCTAAGTAGTGCCATCATTGTGAGGAAATGCAAAGGTCTTCCCTTGTTACCATATGAGAACATTCAGAGTATTGTCACAGACCAGGGGAAACTGTCTATGATGATCATCTAAATCAGGGGTTCTCGACCTTTGTAATGTTGCAACTGTTTAATACAGTTCTTCATATTGTGTGCTACTGTTATGAATGTCTGATGTGCAAGATCCTAATATGTGACACCCAGGTTGAGAACTGCTGATCTAGATCCTCCTGCCTTAGCTTCCCAAGTGCTGGGATAAGATTATAGGCATGTGTCATCATGCCCAATAGCTCCAAATTTACAAAAAGAAGTAGGTATTCAAACACAAGAAGCATTATAGAACTCCAAATAGGCATGACGAGAGAAGAAACTCTCCACAACATATTATAGTCAGGGTGTAAAAATAAAAATCAAGAGAAAAACAGCAACAATGGCAGAAATATAAGAATTACCCAAGACTTTAGCAGCAACCATAAAAACATGGAATGAACTATTTCAAGTTCTGAACATTAAAAAACAAAACAATTATAAAGAAAGAATGTTATAGCCTGCAAAGTTTATTTTTTAGAGTTTATGGGGAGATGAAGATATATTAAAACACAAATTAAGACAATTTGTAACAAGTCAGCACTGCAAAAAGCTCTTAATGGAATATTTTACAGGGAAGAACAAAGATAGCCTTTTTCATGTGAATACATGAAAGCATATACCTCATGAAAACAAATAAACTAAGGAAACAAAAAAATATATTTGGAAATGAGACAGCTGTGTTCAATACAATAGCTCATCAGACCCTCAAAACTAAAACTGGAGAAGAAAAACAAAACACAACACTAATCCAACAACATAGAGCATCACCTAACAAATTTATAGGAACGAGTGAAGTCCTTTCTATAATAATTTTAAATATAAATATAAATGGCCTCAACTCAGCACTAAAATAATATAGACTGATGGACTTGGTTTAAAACCAAGAAGCAACTATATGTTGTCATCAAGAAATACTTAGCAAAAATTTAGTGTCAAAAAATAGAAAATAAGCAAATGGAAAACATAAATAAGCATCCATAGGTCTCCTTCTATCAAAATAAAATTTTAAATTAATTATAAGAGGTTAATGGGACACTACATTTTAATAAAGGAATAAATCATTAAGAAGATATAACAATAAGCCAGGCAGCGATTGCACATGCCTTTAGCCCCAGCACTCAGTAGACAGAGGTAGACAGATCTCTGAGTTCTAGGCCAGTCTGGTCTACAAAGTGAGTTCCAGGACAACCAAGGCTACACAGAGAAACCCTGTCTCAAAAAAGAGGAGGAGGAGGAAGGGGAGGAGGAAGAAGAGGAAGAAAAGGAGGAGGAAGATATAACAATAGAAAACATTTATGCTTCAAATCTTATGTTAATTTTGATGATGAATGGCTATTAGGTTTGAGTGATTTACGAAATTGTATAGGGATATATTTAATAAATTACCAACAATTATGTGCTATTAAATATGGGTTTACTAATATATAATGAGCGATAGGTTTAACCCAGATCCAAGTAAGAAAGGACAAGGTAGAGTCTCACAGTTCATGCATAGAGTAACAATGCATTCTGTTATTGAAGTAGCTGTTCCTGCTCCAGTAGTATCTAGAGAATTGGCCTAGCTTTAGTACTGATATCTGGATAACAGGCATGCTGGTTTTGGAAACCAAGTTTAAGGAGATTCTTCCATAGTGGAATCATTCGCTTCTGTCTAAATTTGTGAAAGTTCAGATTATCCATAACTTAAGTAAATTTCTGTCCTTCTCACGTGTAAAAGTAGGTAGGCTCCCTCACACAGAGGGTGCTGAGGCCCTCATTCCTAAGGACAGGAAGCCTAACATCTTAGAACTCAACATGAATGTTGGAAATAGAAAAGACAACACCCTTTCAGAATTGTTTTTCTAATGTGAAACTTTTAAATATTTACATCTGTTTCCATAGGGTAGCTCCTTAAAAATGGACTGTATGATGCAAAGAATACATATAGACTTTGGGACAAATGAAAAATTCTTTGATTTAAAGGATAAAAACTAGTCAGTGGCACATCAAAGAAAATATTCCTAATATAGGCCAGTAAAACTGTACAGAAAAAAAGAATACATTTTCTATAAAAATTCATGATAATGCAGTATTTATGTCCTGCTAAAAGTACTCTTTTGACAAAAATGAACTATCCTGGCTGGGTTTTTTTTTTTTTGTGTGTGTGTGTGTGTGTCAACTTGACACAAGCTGAAGTTACCACAGAGAAAGGAGTCTCAGCTGAGGAAATGCCTCCTTGAGATCCAGCTGTAAGGCATTTCCTCAATTAGTGATCAATGGTGGGAGGGCCCTTTGTGGGTGGTGCCATCCCTGGGCTGGTAGTCCTGGGTTCTATAAGAAAGCAAGCTGAGCAAGCCAGGGGAAGCAAGGCAGTAGAAACATCCCTCCATGGCTTCTACATCAGCTCCTGCTTCCTGGCCTGCTTTAGTGATGAACATCAATGTGGAAATGTAAGCTGAATAAACCCTTTCCTCCCCAACTTGCTTCTTGGTCATGATGTTTGTGCAGGAATAGAAACCCCGACTAGGATATGTATGAATTTACCATTTAAAAATCTGAAACATTAAAATAAAACCCAGTGGGTCCTCAGAATATTGGAATTTTTACAGGAAAGAATGTGTCAGTCCCTGGCAGGATTCATTCTGTCCATATACCTGGACTTCTATCCGAGTGTGCATATGTGTTTCTAGAACATCCATTTGTCTAAAAACCAAGAGTTTGTCCTGCTTATAAGGGAATATATCATAGAATTCATACTCCATGTTAGATATTCCTTTTCCTTATTATCCTATATGCCACTTCAGAATCAAACTGGCATAGTAGCTGTAGTAATGAACATCTTTAATCCCAGTACTCTAAATTATGAGTGTAGTTTAAAAGATAGTTTTAAACGAAGAGATTTATTATAAATTAATGAACCAGATACTATGTATATGCCCCTTAAAGGGCTGTCAAGTGTTGCTAAACATTGACAGTGAGTAAAGGTGCTTGCCACCAAGTGACAACCTGAAGCTTTGAAAGAAGCATGGTTTATAAGCCAATCCTAGAAGCTGGATGATTAATTATTTAATTAAATATATAAATAATAACTATATAAAACAACTTCTAAATAGGTCTGTTACAGACAAGTTTCTTCAGTGAATGATTAAGGTTTTAAAGAACAAATAAGAACTTAAATCTGACCTGGCAGTGGTGGTGCATACCTTTAATCCATGTACTTGGGAGGCAGAGACAGGCGGATTTCTGAGTTTGGGGCCAGCCTAGTCTACAGAGTGAGTTCCAGCACAGCTAGGGCTATACAGAAAAACCCTGTTTCAAAAAAACAAAACAAAAATATAAGAACTTAAATCTGAACTCTATCAGTTTATGCTTAGTAAGATTGGACTACAGTTCCAATTCTGGTCTGCATGAGTGCCAAAGCAAAAGGTTACTTAAGGAATATTAGCCTTGGATCTAGTCTATTCTGGGCTTATACATAAATTTATATGTATGTCCATTTGTTTCTGGAGCATGAATGTGTTGAGTTGTTGTTGTTGTTGTTGTTATTGTTGTTGTTGTTGTTATCAGCTTTTCAGTATATGATCGCCCCCAAAAATGTTGAAATGTATTTTTTAAAAGACAGTAGGTAACCAGGAGGACTTAAGTTTATTTTTAGAAATCTTTATAGTCTATATTAATGGAGCAAATGTAGAAATGGAGCAAATTGAGTAAATGTAGAAGTTTAATCTTCAATTATATGGAGAATTAGCAATTTATTAGTATATGCCTTAAAATTATACTGATCTATTGATATAATTTATTCTCACAGCAGTGAATTAGAGTAAATATGATCCCTTTGTACTGATAAAACTGAAACTCAGATTAAAAGGCTAGCCCAAGGTCATAAAACTAACAGTAGCCCTGAAAGGCAACAGTTGTTTCTTGTTCCAGTTTGCTCCAACCCAGAGCCTGCTATGGGCCGTATGGGGTATTGATTATGTAATATTGACCAGAACTGAACCTTGCTCTCCATACCGGAAAAGAATTCAAAGGGATCAAGTACAGAGAACTAAAACAAAAAACAAAAAAGCTAGAGCCAGTGAGATGGCTCAGTGAGTAAAGGTGCTTGCCACCAAGTGACAACCTGAATTGATTTCTGGAATTCAAGTAGTGGAGGGATAGAACAGACTCCCGCAAATTGTTCTCTGACCTCCACTCATGCAGTGTTTGCATACACACACACTAAATAAATATAAGAAACTAGTGTAACTTCCTCTAATCCTAAAAACAATGATAAGGTAACTATTTCTACATTCTCAATATTGTCCCCTTTTTTCAAGTTTTACAAACATGTTTATGGGAAAGCACCTCTTAACACAAATATACATGTTGAAGCAGTATATAAATATGACTTGGTCCACTGTCAAATATATTAACAGAAACTAGAGTTTTACATCAAGATTGTTAATACTTCATGTTGCACAGGAGTCTACATATTTTCAAAAATAAGTTTTAAGACTACACATCTACTGAATCTTCTCCAGGATGCTTTTTTCTTCTTCTCAGCTGAGGCAGGGAGGTGGGTGGAGGGTTAAAACCCTGAGGATCCAAAGTGTCTGGCAACATTACCCTAGGGAACTGCACACCACAGCTGTAGATGAGCACATTTCCCATCGGTGTTTGCTCTGAGCACAAAGGTTCTTGTAGAAACAGCTAGGCTAAAGAAGTCAGAGCTGCTTTTAGCAGAGGTTGAGCTTCAGGGCTATGCTGAGATCTGCCCCCTAATCTTCTGACTATGTACTAGAAAGAGAGACTGCCCGAGTGGATGATGGATATGACGGCGAGGTGCTTTGTAATCTCTTCATACAAGCCAAAGAGAAGAGTGAGTTTCCAAGCATGAGTACATGTGGAAAGCTGTAAGCACATACTCTTCTGTTGTGTTTGTCTGGAGTTTGTACTCTTAAATCAGAAAATCTATTATATTCCATGGACACATGGAATCTTCATGTCATTCAACACATAAAAATGTACTATTTTCTGAGAAATTGCATTCTCTTTGTTATATCATAGAGATAAAGTTGTTTCACTTTCTGATATGTGAATTTTACTTTCTGTGAGTAATAATTCTTAATGTGCTCTAAAAATTTAACAAATTGGGCTTTATACAGTGAAAAAACCTAGATTTTGAATTCCTTCTTTGTCTCCTGTCATCCGTTACCCTGCACACATTTCCCGTCCTCAAAGCTTTATCTTTGAGTTGAAGATTGTGGTGATAGTCATGACCTAGGCCTGTTAGGAGGATTATGTTCACTGTATATAAAACCCGTGGGGTAGAACCCAGGGACTTGGTAGAGCTACCCCCCAGCCTATAAAACTCTATGGAGATATGTGTTGTTATTGTATACTCACTCTTATTTTCTGTAGAAAATTGAAAGATAAATGTATTCTTTTATCTTAAAACTACTTGTTGTTCTAAAAACTCTGTGACAAACCATCCTCCTTGTCACTGGTTCCACCTGTTCCTTTACTTACTAGCAAAGCTGTTAGACCTCACAGTCTTAAATGTACAGGGTGAAACTATAGGGCTCTTGTGTCTTACAACACTTAAACATTAATTTTGTGACTAATACAGTACATGGAATAGTATTAGTGAAAATGAATCTATGTAAAAACTTGGATTTTTGTTTTGGAGTTTGTTGTTATTGTTGTTGCTGTTGTTAGGTTTTTTGGTTTTTTGTTGTTGTTGTTGTTGTTGTTTTTATTTTTTTTTAAATAAGACTCCGTGTAAACCAGGCTGGCCTCACTCTAATTGGAGTTGACCTTGAATTCATGATCATTTTTGCCTCTGTGACCTGAGTGCTGAAATTACTTGTTTGTACTGCCAGACCCAGAAGACTTGAATAATGACTTTTAAAAATTATTTTTAAATCCTTACTCTTTGATCTTAAGAATCTTTTCACTGTGGATAGTTTCATTAAGAATCATCATGGCTGTGCCTGCTTTTTGGGAAACATGTGCAATTTGGCAAATGAAACTACCAAAATGCAAAAAAAGGCTTTGATTTTATGTGACAGGTTTTGTCTTTAACTCAGAAGATCAATAACAAGGAGGCTATGGTGTTAAATGATCTTAAAGCTTATGAACTGAACAAACAAATGCCTCTCAACCACATTTAATTAACTTTGTTTTTAAAGATATGAGTCAAGATTTTCTTTAAATATAGTGTTAGGTAGGAATCAAACCCAGAGCTTGACATGTACTAGGTAAGTGCACTCACTACCTCTGAGTTACTTTCCTAACCTAAGATTTTTATTTATTTATTTTTTTTTTTTGGTCAGAAAAGAGTATTTTATAGGCAGGTTAAACAATCTTATATGTCAGCTATAATATGCATGCATCCTTGATCTGCTACATATAATAAAGAGGTAAACTGTTTTTAAGGTGGACATTATAATGGTGGTGGTGGTGGTGGTGGGGGTGGTGGGGGTGGGGGTGGTGGGGGTGGTGGTGATGGCGGCGGCAGTGGCAGTGATGTATAACTCCTGCATGTTGGAGTGCAGGAACAAAAACCATCTCTCTAGCACTAAGAAGTGATTCTTTATGAAAGACCTCAGTTCCTATCAAGAATCCCTGTCTCCCAGTAGGTGTTTTGTTATTCACTTAAAAGAAGAGGCCAGGTATGGTGGCACATGCCTTTAAACCCAGAAGAGGCAGATGGATTTCTGTGAGCTAGAGGCCAGCATGGCCTAGTAAGTTCTAGGCCAGCCAGGAGTACATAGGTCAGACCTTATTTCAAAAATAAAAAAGGAAAAGAGAAGAAGAGAATTTCCACAAAGGAAACTCAGAGACTTCCTAAGTGCTTTGGCAGTTGGGCTTTGAAGGTCAGAGTGGCCTTGGATATGTAGATGCAAAAGGTACCACAAGAACATTACAGTGGCCAAATAATCCAGTTGTGTTGAGCTGTTGTCATGGTATGGTTCTGATAACAATGAAACAAATGAAAGTAGCAGGGCGGCTACCCCTCCATTAGGATGTATAAGTTAAGATGAAGCATCTTTCTTGGAAATTGGTTAATCAACTGAGATAGGCCACAGTAGGGGAGTATCAAAAGCAGTTAAATAACGTATTAAAATCAAGTACGCAATTCATTCTAAGTCAAGCAAGTAATTCACTCTCTTTAAGTCTTAATTTTTTTCATCTTCAAAAATGAAGCCAATAAATGTGGATATAGGATGGAACATGCCTAGAATCCCAGCACCCAGGAGACTGAGATAGAAGGGCAGGAAGTCCAAAGCCAGCTTGGCCTTCTGAGAGCTCAGCACGTAAGGGGTCACGATTCTTTTAGTGATTATGGTAACAATAGTACTTGTTTTTAATTTTAAGTCAACATACAAAGTTGCAGGTTTCATTATGGCATTTTCATACATATGTGATTATACTTGGGTTATTTTTTTTTATCTCCTCCCCTATAGCCTCCTCCTCTCCTCTGTCCCACTTTTGTTGGCACCGTCCCCTACGAGGTAGCCTGCCTTCTGCTTTCATGTCACATACATCTTACCCTCTCATTTTCCTCCTTTGTGATCTCTTCCTCTCCATTGATGATCCTCTTTCTAGTGTCATGATCTTACAAGTGTATATGGACACATACATATACACACTTATATACTACTTATGACAGGAAATGCAGTATTTGTCTGAGTCTTATTTCACTGAACATGATATTTTTCAGTTCCATCCACTTTCCTGCACATGTCATTTTTCTTTATGGCCAAATAAAATCCCATTATTTATGTGTGCTTCATTTTTTTATTAAATCTTCCAGTGATGGACATTTAGTCCAGTTTCCCTTTTTTCTGAAGGTACTACTGTGGTATGTGTATGTGCATGAGTACATATGTGCTCCACATCATGAGGAGGTCAGAAACAACTTTTAAGAATCAGTCCTCTCTTTCTGCTAAACTCATCAGGCTTGCACAGCAGGTGCTTTTACCTACTAGGCCATCTCATCCCATTCCTTGTTCCACTTCTTAGCTATTACAAATAGTGAGTGCATCAGTAAATATGGATACCCTTGTGTCTCTGTATTTTGAATTAATGTCTTTTGGGTATGTTCCCAGGAGTGGCATAGTTATGTTCTAGTTTTAGTCTTTTGAGAACCGTCTACAGTGAGTTCTGTAGTGCATGTACCTGTAGTATAGCAGGTCCTTCTTTAGATAGGAGGCAGACTGAGCTTCATTAGTCTTGTCTACACCAGAAGTTGGTACTTAAACTAGGATTGGTTCTGTTTTCTTCTCCCTGAGAATAGGACTCTCTTTTTGTGTCATTATGCTTGTAATCAAGTGTAATTTACATTTAACTCACATTGATCTTGAGAGCTATAATAACTAAAGAAGAAGGAGTAGTAATTATCTTAGAAAATATTTCATAAGGAAATTACTTTTTAAAACAGATTTTTGAGCCAGGTATAGTCACACGCCTTTGCTCCCAGCTCTAGGGAGGTATCTCCAGAATCTCTGAATTTGTGGCCAGCATGGTCTACATGGAGAGTTCCAGGTCAGTCAAGAGGGCCACATTTTTAAACCTTGACTCAAAAAACAAACACCCCAGCCTGTAGAAATATAACTCACATGCCATAGGATTTACCCATTAGAAGTGTACAACCATGGCTCTTAGCATATTCACAGAAGTAGTAACCATTACCACTCAGCTACTCAGTATTTTCATTACCTCTAAAGAAACCCCATGGTCCTTAGCCACCAGTGCCCAACTTCCCTATTCCCTCCTGCCCTATATAACTACTAATTTTGTGGTTTCTCTATATTTGGCTGTTTCGGCCTCCTTTTTCAAAGTAAATTGTAAATATTCAGTCCTGAGGACCAGTGTGGAGAGGAGCTTAGAGAATGAGACAGCTGTTTATGACATAAAGCTAGTATAAGGTGGGGGGGGGGGCTGGGGAAAGTCAGAGTTCTACTAATACCATGTGGGCCCCATAGATTGGACTCAGGTCCTCGGCTTGGTGGCAGATACCCACTGAGCCATCTCATTGGTCCCACCTTGATTTCTGAGACAAAGCCTCTTTCTGGGACCTTACTGAGAAGGCTATGCTGATTGGCCAGTTAACACTAGGGATCCATCTGTTTCCAACTCTCCAATACTGATGTTACAAATTCATACTGTCATATCTACCTTTTTATGAAGACACTGGGAAATGGCATGCCTGAATGGCAAGCTCTAGATTGATCTATCTTCCCTTGCTTTCTGCACTATTTTATATAAGGGATTTAAACATTTGCCGATTTTGATGTTCAAGGAAGATGGATATAGCCTCTGATCCCCCTTGAATACTGAAAGCTGACTCTGTTCAATGTAGTAGTGATAACAGTAGTTGATAGTACATGTGTCTCTGTTCTTCAAGGGATACAGTATCCTTATAAAGAAACCTGTGATCAACAATTCTGAAAGTTGTACCACCAGTGGAGTAGAAATACAGTATTAATCCAGTTCTGCCTGATGTCTTTATTGCCACCATGACTGTAGCTGGAAAGATACTAGATTCTGGAAGGAGTGGGATGAAAGGTTAAGATTATTAGATATATTTGCACCAGGGAGCCAGGCAGCTCCACAGCCTTCTGTTCAAGGCCCACCAGGAGAGAGTGATCTCCCAGCAGTCCTTTCACTGCTGAGCGAGGAGGGGAGATCTCCACCTTTTCTCTGGAGGGGAACAGCTAGGAGCACACATAGGATCAATGAAGCTGCTGGGACAGGAGTCTTCCCTTCTGTGCACAGACCCTGCCAGAAGAGAGTTGGTCTCCTAGGTGTCTGGACAGAGGCTTACAGGCCCATAGGAGGGAAAAGCTCTAGCCAGTGACAGGAAGATCAGCTAACACCAGAGATAACCAGATGGCAAAAGGCAAGCACAAGAACCCTACCAACAGAAACCAAGGCTACTTGGCAACATCAGAACCCAGTTCTCCCACCACAGCAAGTCCTAGATACCCCAACACACCAGAAAAGCAAGAGTTGGATTTAAAAATCTCATGATGCTGATGGAGAACTTCAAGAAGAACATAAATAACTCCCTTAAAGAAATACAGGAGAGCATGGGTCAACAGGTAAAAGCCCTTAAAGAGGAAACACAAAAATCCCTTAAAGAATTACAGAAAAACACAATCAAGTGAAGGATGGAACAAAACCATCCCGGATCTAAAAATGGAAGTATAAATAATAAAGAAATCACAAAGTGAGACATCTCTGGAGATTGAAAACCTTGGAAAGAATTCAGGAGTCACAGATGCAGTCATCAACAACAGAATACAAGAGATAGAAGGAAGGATCTCAGGTGCTGAAGATACCATAGAAAACTGACTCAACAGCCAAAAAAATGCAAAATTCATAACGCTTGTAAGCCAAAACATCCAGGACATAATGAGAAGACCAAACCTAAGGATTTTAGGTATAGAAGAGAGCAAAGATTTACAACTTACAGGGCCAGTAAATATATTCAACAAATTATAGAAGAAAACTTCCCTAACCTTAAAGAAAGAGATGCCCATGAACATACAAGAAGCCTACAAAGAACTCCAAACAGACTAGACCAGACTTAAAGTCCTCCTGGCACGTAATAATCAAAACACCAAATGCACTAAACAAAGAAAGAATACTAAAAGCAGTAAGGGAAAAGGGGCAAGTAAATTATAAAAGCAGACCTATCCGAATCACACCAGACTTCTCACCAGAGATGATGAAAGCTAGAAGATCCTGGGCAGATCTCATACAGACCCTAAGAGAACACAAATGCCAGGCCAGACTACTATACCCAGCAAAACTCTCAATCATCATAGATGGAGAAACCAAGATATTCCATGATAAAACCAAATTTACACAAGATCTGTCTACAAATCCAGCCCTACAAAGGATAATAGATAGAAAATGCCAACACAAGGAGGGAAACTACACCCTAGAAAAAGCAAGAAAGTAATCTTCTTCCAACAAACCCAAAAGAAGATAGCCACACAAACATAAAAATAACAGGAAGCAACAATCACTATTCCTTAATATCTCTTAACATCAATGGACTCAATTCCCCAATAAAAAGACCTAGACTAACAAATAATTATCATATAAATCTTCAATTTTATCAGAAAATGTTTGTAATTCCTCTTTCAATTAATTTAGTAATGTGTTTTTATATCTACCATTTTATCTGTATAATTTTCCATGAAATAGTCAATTTAATGTATTTTTATATATTTCTTCAATTTTATCAGATGTTTCCATGTAAATCTTCAATTTTATCAGAAAATGTTTATAATTCCACTCTCAATCAACTTAGAAATATTTTATGCCTACCATTTTATCTGTAATTTTCCATGATAATCTATAGTTTTAACATGTTATTCTATATTTTTCTACAATTTTATCAGAAATATTTTCTATGTAAATCTTCAATTCTATCATAAAATGTTTCTACTTCCTTTTTCAATTAATTTAGCAATATTTATATGTCTGCCATTTTACTCTTTAATTTTACATGAAAATTGTCAATTTTAATGTGTTCTTCTATATATTTCTTCAATTTTGTCAGAAATCTTTTCCATGTAAATCTTCTATTTTTCATAAAATGTTTTTACTTTCTATTTCAATAGAAAAAACAATAGGAAGAGAAAAGGGTGGACTGTGCCTTAGTCTGGCAACAAGTTATATTCCACTATGGGTAAATAAACTAATCACTTGGGAAAAGGTCCCCAATTCTTCAGATCGGCTAATGTATTTCCTAACTTGGTCACTTTTGGTTTGTTTGTTTTTTTTTATAAAGTTTTAATATACCCTCATGCTGTTTTGATTATGTATATTCATGTTGTAATATACCTCAATCTAAGACACATTCTTTTTAAAATATATTAAAATTGAATTTTTTGCTTGTGTTAAAAAAAAAGGTTATTAGATATATAAAAGCTTAAGATACCATTCCAAAAGGATGGTAAATTCTAAAGTTGGTGATCTCAGAGGTACAGTGGAACAATGCCCTGTGTTCACAAGGTCAAAGGTACTCTATGTGATTAATGTGTAAGGCCCAGAGAGCTGAGCTTGAAAGTATAGTCAAATAGAGCTTATCCAGTTGTACACTGGAAACTGCATTTCTTTAAGTCAAAGGAAAGACAGGATCAGTGAGGTGATGAGGTCACAGTGGACAGAAGAGGTAAGTGCTGGCAGCTGAGGAATAAAGCTTGGGGAATGATAGACTTGATTTTAGGTAGGAAGAGATCATTTCTTACAAGTCTTATATTTATACTCCTGTTTAGATTGAACATGTATTTTTGTCTATGTAGTAAATATCATTCTGCACTAAAATTCTGTATCTTTCAGTCTGTCAGTTATTTTAAAATTTGTGTGTTTCACTTCCTTATATCCTGATATGAGGATGTAAAGTCACTTTAATAGGCATCAGTAACATCTCACATATTGCAGAATCTAGTTGCTTAAAACTGTTGACCAATACATTACACAAAAGCACAGAGAGATTCCATGAACTAGGGTGTGACATATTTGTCTTTGCTGTTTCTTAGTAACCACATCACTTTCTATGTCTTTACAAAATTCTAACTCTTCCAGCTCCTGGGGGGAAAAAAAAGCCCTTTTTCTCTTTTTCCCTAGTCATTCTTCAGATGTTGCTTGATCTTCAGTTTTCTGAAGTTTTGCAACTTCTTTAGAGTTTTGTTGGTTTTTGTTTTGTTTGCCTAATTCTGGGTCACCAGAAATTGATAGCAAGAATAGTATTTTAGGCTATGTTCTGTGGGGCAGGAGTAGACTATTGTCACTCTTTGTTAGATTTGCGTACTTGCAGTCTGTCCTGATGGGTCACATCAGTGGCTGGCTCCACGGCAGGACAAGCATTTGCTTGCTCACATCTCTGCTAACCAAGAAGCGAAGGCAGACCTGATGCTTACACTTACTTAAGCCTTTATCAGCCTTCCTGTGACGAATTCTCTAAGCATCTTTTTAGTACTTTGTAATGAAGCTCTGATCTTTAAGCAGTCACTTTAGCCTGGAAGTAAATTTTTTTCAGCATTCCTGCTTTTATTGTTTTGGTGTTAGGAATGTAACCTAGGGCCTCATTCATACTAGGCAAATGCTCTACTACTAAACCGACATCCTTGATTTTTATTTAATATAAAACTTAAATACTCATGGGTACTTGGAATAAATTATGTTAATAATCATTACATACTGTGTCTTCCAATAGTTGAAAGCTCCTGGGAACTAGGCAACATTGTCTGGGAATATAAACTAAACAGATATACCAGAAAAAGAGTTCTTAAAGAAAGGCCATACTCTTATTCCTTCATCTGCCCTGTGCTGTTTCTCTTTTGACACCAAGTGCAAAGGTCAAGCTTTGTCACTGTACTGCATCCATTGCCGCAGACTAAGTTATCGGGTATTGGAACTGCTGCTCTTTGATGGAGTTTAGCTCTCAGAGATACTGGCATGTCCTCTATCACAGAGTACTTTGAACACTAATTCTGATCACCTTACAGTTTCTCTATGGAACCCTCCATGAATGGTCTGAGAAGATAACTGAGATAAAAGATTGCAATAGGAAAGTTAACTGGTATATAATTGAGCCTGTTCTCAACATGAGACATTTGTAGCCTGTTCTCAACATGAGACTTCTTACATGAAGACCAAGTAAGGAAGTTTAGAGATCACAGAGACCTGACTTTGCTTTTGCTGCTATTCTACTCAGTTTCCCAGAAATAGCAGGACTGAATATGTATGTATGTACGTATGTATGTATGTATGTATGAATGTATGTTTATGCATATGTATATGACATTTGATCTGAAAAAGCATTAGTTGAGAGAAAACAAATAACTGCTCATTTTGTGTGTACTTTTGCATGTAAAGAATTCTTTAAGGTCCCCCTCCTGTTTAAGTTGTGTTTAAGATCAAGGGATCTGAAATTTCAGAATAGTTTTCTAAATCTTTCTTTCTTTCAGTACCTCATCAATATAGCAATGGACCTGTTATGTGATGGGGAACTAAAATAGGGGGGTGAAGGGGTTCCTTAGCTATTACTACATAGTTCCTTGCTATTGCCCGTAATGACTTCAACCTTCTGTTGACCATCTTCTGTTAAAAACCCAGATTGAACTCTGACATTTGAAACCCTATGTAAAGACGTATATGGGCTGTCTGTCACATAGACTGTTTCCCAGTATCAAGTAAGATCACCAAAAAGCTACAGGTTTTGGCTGGTTCCTGTATTGAATATAAGAATCTAGCCACTGAACCCTGATTGGAAGGCAAGTCCTTGCTTTACTTTATAGACATAAATAAGAATCATCTCTGAAGGATGCCTTCCTACCTTTCATAAAATCATTGTTAAAATTTTTCTTACACATTTATCTACATACATATTTCTTGCTTCATTTAAGTTCCTGATGAATTTGCTAACACTTTTTTTTAACAGCTAACAAAAAATTATAGTGAAAACTGGTGTTGACAGAAAATAAATCCAAAGTGCTCAATTGTGTTAACTTTAGTTTCTGTCAGCCTGTAGTTGAATTATCTTTCTTCCCCCACCTCACCCTCCAGAGCTGATGACCGAACTTAGGGCCTTGCACTTGCTAGGCAAGTGCTCTACCACAGAGCTAAATCCCCAACCCCTATCTTCTTATTCTCATTTTTTTTTCACTCTTGAATCATATTTCTTACTGAACTTTTAAATATAAACTTGTTTTTGTTTTGTTTGAAAAAAATGTCTTTGTAGTCTAGGCTAACCTCATATGCCCAATGGTCTTTGTGCCTACCAAGTGTTGTAGCTACTAGCCTGTGGTACCATCACACACAAACTTTGTAACTTATCTTAAAATTGTTTTTTGGAAATAAAGTTAAATGCGAATTAATAATCTGCCAGTTATAACCACAGAATTAAATAATAACATGAAACAGAATCATGTAATAATGTACAAAAGCTGACTCAGGATTTCTATTCCTGAAGTATGTGAGCAGAGATGTATTTTTTGAAACACAACTTTAGAATTAAGGAATCAACTGTGAAGGACAAAACTCCTGGCTCTAAAGAAAAAAATGAAGCCCTGAAGATTACCAGTTTTTTCTCCTGCCCTGAATAGTATGGGATATATACCAATTGTCTCCAAGCCTTTGAAACAGTGGACTGTTGTCAGTGGTCACTGAGACCACATATCTCATATGGATGTTTTTAGCTTGTTCATTGAAACTATAATTTCTATTCAGTTGTCATCACTGCTTGGCTTTTAGAGGTAGAACCTTGCTATGTAGCCTGGGCTGGTCTCAGACTTTCAAATGCTGGGATTAGAGGTGTGTGCCACCACCAATCTCTAAGGTTTTTTGCTTTTGTGTGTGTGTTTTTAGTTTTTTGTTTGTGGTGCTAGGGATAGAATCCAGAGAGGGGGGAGGGGGAAGGGAGAGAGAGAGCACTCATTGTGCAAGGCAAACAATCACTGGACTACATCCTCAGCTCTCACATGTATATTGTAAATATTTTGGACTAGTTAAATTGAGAAGCACCTAGGAGATTAGTAAGTATACCTCTAGGTGTGTCTGGAGGTGTTGTAAGGGATTGAGGAAGGCAGGGTGTCACACCCTTATTGTGGCAGCACCATCCCTCAGCTTGAGGCCTGCATAGATGGAATAAAAGGCAAGGAGGAAGGAGCTCAACTATAAGTTTTCCCTCTGCTTCTCCTCCCCCGCCCTGCCCCACCCCCGCCACCAGCTAATAGCTGACATTTCAGGAAGGGTGAGCTTGTGAGCCTGAGTGTCACAAGCCTGGGTGGTTCAGCCTAGTGATTAGGCTGGGACATAAGATGTGGCTTGTTACCCCTTTGCTATCTTCCCCTCGCAGGTGACTGAGCTGAATGCAGTTGTAGCACAGTGGTGTAAGCATAGAAGTTATAATTAAATAGCAGGTAAAAAGGGGTTTTGTTGTTGTTTCTGGTTTTTGTAATATCATACTTAGACACTTCACATGAAGAAGCTGGTAGGATTGTTTAAAAGTTGCTCTAGGCGAGTCAGGGAATGGAGTGCACTGACTAGAGGACTATACATTTCTGTAATGGCCTCTTCTTAGGACACAGGAAATTTTTTCTTCAGTAATAATCTAACCTTAGCTTATTATAAGTCATTTTACTTCGTAGACTTTTTTATTCTTTGATAATAACACTTAAAACCCGCATACATGCTAAGAGTAGTAGCTCACCACCTTTAATCCCAGCACTCCAGAGGCAGAGGCAAGAGAATCTGTAAACTCAGCCTGTTACTATATAGTCAGCTCTAGGATAGCCAGTATTATGTAGAGACCTTGTCAAAAAAAAAAAAAAAAAAAAAAAAGGGAAAAGAAAAAAAAATTTACTAGTATTTTAAAATAATTTCTTTATATGGTTAGTTTGTAAGCTTTTTTCTATGCAGTTTTTTTTTCTTTTTAAATGTTTCTTTCTTTTGTTATTTTCTTAAAACATTTTGTTGTTATTTTGTTAAAAACGTAAGAATGGGGTGGGCTGGACCAGATGGTTCATCAGGTAAGCAAAGGCCATCAATCATGGCAACCTGAATTCAAGGTGGAAGGAGAAATTAGAAATCAGTTGTGCTCTAACCTCCACAAGAGTGCCACGGTTCCCCAGTCTGTCTAACCTGTAGATAAGCAAAACCCAGCACAGTCTGTCAGGGTGAGGGTACAAACCTCCCAGCTCAGCTCACATCCTAGCCTAGAAGCAAAGCAAAGGCAAGCTGCACTAATGGGGTGCCTGTTACCTTCTATGGCAACAGTGCCTTTTTGGACTCCTTCATGAAGGAACTGCCTGATGTATATTTAAAAACAAAAAGCTAGATCTACAGAACAGGACATGCTGTGAGCAAAGGAACTACAGCACATTGCTTACCAAGTGCTCTGTACCTCATTGCATTGTATATGTCTTTCATTTAGTTGGTTGTTTTTGTTATTGTTGTTGTGGCTGTTGTGTTTTTAGACAGGATCTTACTATGTAGCCCTGACTGTCCTACCACTTACTATGTAGACCAAACTGGTATTTGGTCACATTCAGAAATCTGTCTGCCTTTACCTCCACCTACTAAGTGCTGGAATTACCTAAGTCCTGCTCAACGTTTTTGTTTTGTTTTTGTACTGCTGAGGATAGAACTCAGGGCCTTAGGTTTGCTAGGTAAGCATCATTGAGTCACATCTTTAATCCTTATTTTTTAACACCTACCATAAAACAACTATTTGGAAACTCTGAAAACTATGCTATAAAGGTAATTTCTTTTCACAAAAATGATGCTTCAGAACCCAGTCTAGGCTGATAAGCCTTTTTTTGTTTTGTTTTTGTTTTTGTTTTGAGACAGGGTTTCTCTGTGTAGTCCTGGCTGTCCTGGAACTCACTTTGTAGACCAGGCTGGCCTTGAACTCAGAAATCCACCTGCCTCTGCCTCCCAAGTGCTGGGATTAAAGGCGTGCGCCGCTGCCACCACCACCCGGCGCTAACAAGCCTTTTGAGGCAAGAAGTATACTTGGTTTTATTCTAATGCAAGTGGAGTCTGTGTCTTTTCCCTATTGTCTGGAGTCTGGCTGTCTTGAAATTGGCTAGTTTAAAAAAAAAAATTAATGAAAGGAAATGAAGGAAAGGAGGAAGGGGGTAAGCCACTCCAGACTATCCAGTTCCTAGATTTTCAGGAGAGCTGGAAAGTAAACTCTTTAACTTTTTTTCAATAATCATTCAACTTGCCTATGTGTCCATATGCAATTCATGCACAATTTGGCCCCAAACAGGCTTTGAGAAGCAAAATGTGGCTTAGACCATGACTAGGAACCAGACTGGTGACCGGACTGGTGGTAGGGCTTGGTGCACAAGTGGAACAGATCTGCTTAGTATAGCAAAGACTTTGACACTTAGTTCAGGTTAGAACACATTCTACAAAAGGCTGGCTGGAAATCTAAACTGAGGATAGCTAGGTTGAGATAAGTGTTATTCTTTATATGTACTTATCATTGCCTAGATTTTTACTACAATAATCTCAGTATCTAGAACACAGTACAAAGTGGACAGACAAATGAAATAGTAATAAAATCACCAGTTCACAAGGAATAAGAAAAAGACCAAGAGAACACTGACATTAACATCAAATGTCTTAACACCAGAGCTGCAGAACTATGAGAGGAAGCCAACAGCCCTGAAAAGGTCAGTTGTTCCAGATTAATAACACAGAGACTGGTCTCAGTGATTTATAGAACCCAGTAGGCAGGAAGTAAGGAAAGATCCAGAAGAGCAGAGCATCTACTCTGAACGTGTGTAAAACATTCATCCAGGTGGGCCCTGCCTGTCATGGGTCACAAAACTAAAAGTTTAAAAAGTGATTTAAAACCTATTCTCCAACTAAAACAAATTAGGGAATAAGTTGACCTTAAAAATCATAGTAATGTCAAAATTAGGTAGAAAACCAGACATGGTAGTGAACCCCTTCACTCCCAACATTTGGAAGGCAGATGGAGGTATATTGCTTGTGAGTTCCAGGCCAGCCTGGTTTATATAGTGAGTTCCAGGATAATCAGGACTACATGATAAGACCTTGTATTTAAAAAAAAAAAAAAAAAGTAGCTGCAGGGCTAAGGACGTGGCTCAGTGTAAACTCCCAGAGAACAAGCTCAGGGATCCCTAGAACCCATATAAAAAGCCAGGTGCAGTGGCACATTTGTAATTGCAGTGCTAGGGAGGAAGAGACAAGAGGATTCCTGGTGTTTGCTGGTCATCCAGTCTAACTAAATCTGCGAGCTCCCAGTTTGGGGAAAGACACTAAAAGGTGGAGAATATTTGAGGGAGGTAACCAATGTCACTGACCTCTGACCTCCACACACATGTATGCAGAAATTCCTAATGTCCTAAAAGAAATGGGTTGTCATCATACTTCCCATGAAATAGCAGGATGGTGAAAGGATCTGGGAGTAACCCTATATACATAGTCACCACAATAGAGTCATAGACTCACCAAAGATAAAGTAAACTTTTTGTTTGAGGCAGTCTCATGTACATCAGGCTCATCTAAAGTTCCATATGTAGCCAAGGGATGACTATGAATTTCTGATCCTCTTGGCTCCTCTCCAGTGTTGGGATTAGAAGGTTATACCTCCATGCCTATTTGTACTGTGCTGGGACTGATCCCAGAGTCATATGAATTCTAGGTGAGCACTCTCCCAGTTAAGTCATATCCTCACCCCACACTCACATACATTTTGGTGAACCAAGAAGAAATGGTATATGTGAAGTTGGGCAGATGTGAAAAATGAAATTATTAGGCATACCTTCATTCCGTGTGTTTTGAAGTTCGTCATGTAGGTCACAGGGTCCAAAAGCAGGAGGCTTCCAACCTCCTGTCAAATCAGAATCAGTATGTTTGTGATATCAGTTGAATGAATCAATGGGTTCTTCAGATTCCCGCTTCCTATTTAAAGAGAACATTTTTTCCTTTTACTCGTGTGAGCTGCTTATGATCAGTGTTGAAGGTATTTTTTATGTCATTGCTTAATTGGGCTGGAGATGATCTCATGTGCAGCATGGAGCTCTTGTTTTGGAGTTGCCATTACTTTCTAGAACAGCCATTCTGTATAGCTGCCAACATGCCCTGGGTACTCTTGCTTCATATTGCAGTGATACTGCTTTGTCAGGGTAGAATTCAGCCTCACAGGGCTAGAGTCAGTCTGCTGACCTCATGCCACAGTACAGCATGTTCAAACCTGGGAGAAACCCAGGGGTTACTCGGCATATTCTTCTTCCCTCCTCACAAGCATGGAACCATCCCTCTCCTCGGAAACCGTATGTTGTATATGTGTGTGTATCTGTCTCTTTATAAATCTCTTTCTCATTCCTGTAGTTATACAGCTTTAAGTGGGGGGCTGGTTGCGGTTGCGCAGACACAGGAAACTGACTGAGCTGCTGGACCTTAGCACTTCTCAACAACAGAGCTCAGCCAGGGCATGTGCTATTTTTAGACACTGAATTTGAGATAATAGAGAATCCTGTTATGTTTCCTAGCTGTTTATTTCACTCATAGCTATTTGGGCAGAATATGAGGGGTTTTGTGTGGCTATGTAAATCAAATTTGGATCATACTAGAGTGTCCAACACTTGGGTATGGGGGCCTGTTTCCATGCAGAAAAATGTTGTTTTGAGTGTTGCAGGCTAAAAAGTTACCGGAAAATAAGCATTTCCTTCAGTGAACAAAAGAGTTTCATTTGCCTTGACGGATTGGGAAAGGCTTGGGTTAAATGTGAAGATGCCAGGCATGCATAACAAATTGAAATTTGAGTTAAAGCCAGTTTTAAACATTTCCCACATTCTTCTTTTAATAAAAGGATTCTTATCATTGAGCTACTTGCTTTCGGGGCTTTTCCTGTGACACAATGGTTTCCTGAATTATGAACAGTATGTACACCCCTGTTAATTTTCGTCTTTAGATCAACACCACAGGACTGTGTAATGAACTAAACAGGAAGATGAACCAGCCTTATGCGGTAGCCCCCTCTGTTCACATTTCAGCTTTAATTCTGAATTGAAAACTAAGCCACTAGATTGAATTTACTATGAGTCGATTTTATAAACAATACATAGATACTTTCTAGGAGATAATGCTTTTTTTAAAAAAGCAAAAACAGTTCTTTAAAGTGCTGCCCCCCCCATTCTAATATTAATACTGTTTGCTGGTGAGCAGTTGGACTTAAGCTTCAAACAGATTTTTCACTCTGGAGTTTGATACTTTAATAATGCTGGCTTTATTAGCAGATTTGTGCCTGTGATCTGTACTCTCTTTTTCTGTTTGTTCTGAATCTTGAATCCTAAGACCTTGGCAGATCTTGTGTTTGTTCTGAAGTTATAAAAGGTCAGTTTATCAGAATAATACTAGTACATGAGCTAGAGAAATGGCACAGTAGGTAAGAGTGCACACTCTTCCAAAGGACCTAAGTTTGGTTCGGAGCACTCAAAACAAGTGAGTCTCAACTGTTTAACTTCAGAGCTAGAGAACCTGGCACCCCGGCCACAGTGGAAGTTTACACTCTTATTTACAAACACATAATTAAAAATTACAAATCTGTGAGAAAGAAAAAAGAATGGTGTAGTACAGGATGAGCTGGGTGATATGAAGGAAAGTATTCATAGAAGAGCCTTAAGAGACAGGGAGACACCATCAGAGTTACATCTTACACTCCATCAGTGCCAGTGTGGGACAGAAACATAAGACGGAATTGAAACACTTCAATTGCCTTTTCCTAGTACGTGCATTGACTCCTAATAGTAGAGATCTTTCTAGAGCTGGGGTAACCTAACAGAATTTAGCTCAGTTATAGATACTTGTATTGCATGCAGAAGCCCTAAGTATCCCCTACACGCACACACATCATGCCTCTTACTCAACCTAATAATCTACTCTGATCACTAAAGTGATCTCATTGAAACAAAAAATGTAAATGTTCAGCAATGAGGTACCCACTTCCAGCATCTCAGCTTCCTAACAGGACTAAATACATCAAGAGACTGAAAACTGAGATCTGAATTTTTTCTTTTACATTACAGAATTAACAATTTGAAGAAAAATTTAACAAAAGGAAAATATTGCTGACTGCAGGAAAACAGTGTAGAATTTGAAGAAAGGAGAACTCTAGTTGTCTCTATGTTTATTGAAGTCATTTACATTTTTGAATACTTTTAAGATTTTATGTCTCCAGAGGTTGGTCCATTCTAGAGTTCTGTCCTTTTCCTTTCTCAGTAACTCTGCAATGGCCACACCTTTAGGTATTACTGTTAAAGCCACATGTCTGATACAGACATTTTAGACAATTCCTTGGCAGTATCATATGAGCTTTTTTTACAGATGCTCAAATATGTATTGTGGCAACTTAGAACAAGTTGGCCACATACAATCTCTGTACTTAAGTATATTTTAAAGTTTAAAGTACAGTGTACTTTAAACCTAAGTTTTATATATAGTAAGCTGTTACTTTAAGTGGTTGGGTTTTTATGATATAATAAAATTTCTCTCATAGTCAGAACTCTGACACGTGGAAGCTAAAGGTCACCTTCAGGTGCTGTCCTGCCTTGTCTCTTTACAACAGGGCCTCTTCCATGAACCTTGAACTTACCATGTAAGATAGGCTGGCTGACCAGCAAGCTCCAGAGCTTGGCCTGCTCCTGTCTCCCTAGCAATAGGATTATATATCTCCACACCTGGCTTTTTTTTTAATGTATGTGGGAATCAGACCCAGAACCTCAGTCTTTGCAACAAAAGCAAGACTTTACTGATTTGAGCCTTCTCCTTGGCTCCTTAATTTTCATTATTAAAATGTAAAACCAGGTCAGAAGTTTGGAGAAACAAAAGAGAACACACTTTTTTCCTAAACCAATGTCTCCTTTCTGCCCAGAAGAGGGTATCATGCCCTGCTCCTCTGCAAGAGCAGCCAGTGTTAACCATTGTCAACCAGACTTGAGCTCTCTGTCCAGCCCCCAGGGATGGTTCTTTTTTTTTTGGGGGGGGGGTGTTGGGGGTTTTTTTGTTGTTGTTTTTTGGGGGGGGTTCTAGACAGGGTTTCTCTATGTAGCCCTGGCTGTTCTGGAACTCACTCTGTGGACCAGGCTGGCCTGGAACTCAGAAATCCACCTGCCTCTGCCTCCCATGTGCTGGGATTACAGGCGTGCACCACCACCGCCCAGCTCCAGGAATGGTTCTTAATGAAATTGCCCAATACCTGTTTATCTTATGACTGTCCCTTGTGGAAGCGATGGTAAATTGTTTGTGTTATTTGTTTTCTTGTTATTCTCCATTGAATTAATTATATTCCAGATTACCTCTGCATTTTGGGGCCAAATGGAAGAAAGGAGTTAGGATTTAGAACTAAGAACAGCTTTTTGGCATTTATAATGAGCAGATCTGAAGAGCTGTACTGAATAGTTTGTGGTGTGAAAGCTAGATTAGAATACCACAAACATCTCTGTTCTCACTGGCCATGTGGTCATGGTTCAGACTAAACAGCATTTCCACTTTGGTGGCTAGGGCTTTTGGTTATGTGCTTCTCAAGTGAAGAAGAACACTGATGAGAAAATGAGGTTTAGGAGGCCTGGCCTGGGGTGCCAACTTTGCTGTAACACGATAGTAACAGGAGTTCAGTTAGTGTGTGCCAGCACTTTTATTTCTTATTGTGAAATAAGATTCTTTCACTAGAAAAGTCCAAAGAATCTTCCAATTTAGAGTACTTGAATAAGTACATGTATATGCACACACAAGAATGGACTTGTATAAATTGGCTTTTAAAATAAATTAATATGACGGCCAGCAAGATGGATCAGCAGGTAACACTTGCTAATAAGTCTAATGCACATGAGCAACCCCACCCTCTCTGATACATACACAATTAAAGTAAAATGGCTTAGTGGTTAAAAGCAGTTGCCACCAAGCCTAATGTCCTAATGTTCCCAGGGCCCACATGGTGGAATGAGAGAGCTGACTTCTAAAGGAGGTCTGAGGTTGTTCTCTATACACATACATATATACACATACAAAATAAATCAATTTAATAAAACATTTAAATAAAAGTAATATATTTCCCTATGGCTCTCAGAAATGGATATTTAAACTACAAACCTACATACACTCTCTGGTTATATTACTTTTAGAAAGCAGTTTCCTAGGGCTGGTAAGATAGCTTAGCAGGTACTTGCTACCCTGCCCGATAGACCTGAGTAGTTTGACTCCCTGGGACCCATATAGTGGAAGAAGAAAACCAAGTCCTTCAAGTTGACCTTTAGCCTCTTACAAATATGGGATACAAAGGAAGGATGGATGAATGGATGGATGGATGGATGGATGGATGGATGGATGGATGGATGGACGGACGGGCGGGGGACAGATAATAAAAACTATTTAAGACCTAATTTTCTCACAGAGAGCCAGATGTCTGTGTGTTGGGAGCCAGATGTAGATCAAAGCTGAATCATAGCTAAAGACAGCACATGAAGGACTTAGACTGAACATACCTCAGCCTCACTATCTTTCACAGAAAACACTTTCTGATTCGGTATCAGTAATTACTAATATATATGTGTGTAGTTGGTGCCTCTGCAGAGAAAGGCCTTACATCCAAGTAGAGTTCTGTGTTTGTTTAATCAACCTGCGAGTTCATTGTTGTTGACTTGACTATTTAGGATTAGCCACAAGAGAAGACAACATGAAGGTATCAGTAGCACACTTGGATTTTGAATGTGAGTCTCAGATTTAGCTTCATCTCTAAGTAGTTCTTAGTCTTTAAAGCATTCTACCCCCAATGCCCCTTGGCTCAACTATGTAGCTCTGGCTGTCTGGAACTTTGTTTAGACCAGGCTGGCCTTGAACTCAGAGATTCACCTCTCTTTGCTTCCTAACTGCTGGGAATAAAGGCATGTGCCATCATACTCTGGTTATAGGAGTTTCTAAGATGATATCTCACTGTATATACCACTGTCTGCTTCCTGTGTAAACCATGTTGGCCTTAAACTTGTAACAGTCCTACTGCCTCAGCCTCATAAATGCTATAATTTATAAGTGCACTACTGAGCTAGAGAGATGACTCAGTGGTTAAGAGCAGTTGACTTCTTTTCCAGAGGTCCTGAGTTCAATTCTCAACAACCTCACAGTGTCTCACAACCATCTATAATGGGATCTGATTGCCTCTTCTGGTGTGTATGAAGAAAGTATTATTCATATATATAAAATACATGAATAGATAAATCTTTTAAAAAAAATAGACTGTACTACCAACCTAGATTTTGTTTTGTATTTTGAGACATCCTGTCTGGCCTTAAATTTAGCAACCAGTCGTAATCATTTCAGCTAAGCCTATAGGATTTGCACCCTGAAAATTTTTTTAAAAGATTTGTTTATTATTGTATCTAAGTATGCTGTAGCTGTCTTCAGACACACCAGGAGAGGGCGTCAGATTTCTTTACGATGGTTGCTGGGATTTGAACTCAGAACCTTCGGAAGAGCAGTCAATGCTCTTAACAGCTGAGCCATCTCTTCAGCTCGACATCCATTTATTAAAAATAAATACTATAGTGTTAGGGTCCAAGAATTACTGAAGGAAGACCCCAGACTCAAATGGTATGCAAAGGTAAAGAGTGTTTCAGAAATTACCAGCATGCGGGGGTCAACCATTCACCAAAATGGCAACAACTTGTATGCAGGACAAAGCAATGACATCAGTACAGTTTTGATTGGTTGCTATGTTTGTTAGTTTCTCTATATTTGGAATTTTGGAAACCAGCTCAGTTCTGGCCTTGTTATCTCCTCCAGCTAGGTGTCTGTCTCAGGAACTGACTCAGCTCCAGACTTACCCTAAGTAAGGGCCATCATTGATTAAAGGCTCATTGTCAGTGGCTCCTTCTGAGGAGCCCAATATGCTACCCCAGAGAATTGAAATTTTTTTCCCAAGGTTTTTTAGTCCTCTCAGTAAGAATAATTGTAATGTTTTGGTCAGTAAATCTAAGTTTAGAATGTTCTGATAATAAACCCAAGTGAAGTAAGAATCATGCAGTGTTCAAACTTGAGTTTCTGATTTCTACCCGAGAGAGAGAGAGAGAGAGAGAGAGAGAGAGAGAGAGAGAGAGAGAGAGAGAGAGAGAGAGAGAGAGAGAGAGAGAGAGTGTTTTGTCTTCCTATCTTTTTAGTACTTGGGCTTAAACTCCAGGTTCCACTCATATTAAGTACACACTCTGTCACTGAACTCCTTTCCCAACTGTGGATTTGAATTCTTTAAATGTTTCTGAATTATAAGATGGATTTTCCCCCTCTGTCTACAATGTTTGATGTTTTAAACATTCATGTCTTTATTTTATTGGAACTTTAGGAATATTTATGTGCTTATTTAGGTTAGAAAGCCAATAAAGTTACTGCTTAAGAGACTCCATAGGGATTTTAGTCCACCCTGGGACATACAGAGGTTAGGGGGGAGAGACATTGAAATCTAACTCACTAATACCCTAATACCCTCAAAGATAGAAAGACATTTCATGCAAACATGGAAAAAGCCATGGCCTTTCTGAATTGCAAAAAGATACACAGAGATCTATGGCTGCAGTTCTAACAGGTTCTCAGCCATTGTCCAAAGTAAACACAAAATCATAAGACCTCATTAGTCCCCATCTGGAAGAGCTCCTCTTTCATTATATGTACCAAATTCTTTACTTAACATAAATAAGTGACCAAAAAGAAGAGCCTAACAGACTGAATTGCCTTCTGGTTTCTTGTTGCATGGAGAAAACAGATACATGTCAGACCTCTCGAGACCGTCATATTTAATCAGTAAAAGCAATTGTTTTTTCTGGGCTGTCATCAGGGAGGACTCATTAATAACTGATACATAAACCAGAAACAAATCCAGAATCAAAAAATAATACTGAGAGAAGAAATCTTCAAAATCAAAATGGCACCTCCCTTTAGAGCCAATAAGATAACACGGCCCACAAGTTAACCCACAAGTCCAACCACTCCCAGCAACTCATTGATTCAGTTCTCCATTCTACAAGTTGAATCCATTAATATCTTGGAATAACCCTTAAATTTATCAAAGAACTTTTAAAATTTTTGTGTGTCTTTGTTGTTGATAATGGATCTCATACAGCAGAGACTGACCTCAAACTTGCTATGTAGCTCAAGCTAGTCTTGAACTTCTGATCTTTCTGCTTCTACCTCTAGAATAATGAAAAAATAAGCATGCTCAATTGCTCCTAGATACTGCCCCTTTTTGGTTCCTGTTTATTGTTTGGGTTTTGTTTGTTTGTTTTGTGTTGTTCTATTAGTAGTCCTGACTGATCCCAGGGCTTGGTGCTTACCAGGCCCCTCTACCAGCTAATCTGTATCTCTAGCCCCTTTTAAAAAGTCTTTAAGATGGCATCTCATGGCTACATAAGGTGACTCTCCTGCTTTTCTCTCTTAGGGTTTCAAGCATGCTTCATGACATTTTCTCAAGTATACTTTAAAAAAAAATAACTTACACATAAGTAAGCAATGACTATTTCTCACATAAAAGGCCTGGAAAACTCATATAGTAGAGGCTCATATAACCAAGGTACTTTGTCTCACATGCTTCAGTGGTCACAGTGGTAAAATGAGAGGCCAAGAAGCAAGCCTCTTGGAAATACTTTGACCAGATGACATACTCACTGCCTGTCTTTCACAATCCATTGGTTCCAAGTAATCATAGGATTACAAGGGAAATGTTATCTTGTTCATGTGTCCCAGAAGGAAAGGAGCATTAAAATAGCAATCACTGGGAGCAGTTTTGCTGCAAATTATAGAATTGTAATATTAATCTTATAAATTCAATACAGTACCTACCCGGAGAAGAGGACATGATCCCTAGCATTTGGCTATATAATTATGAAGAAAAATCTTCCCTACTAGGTTTTATATTAGGTTGAACATAATTGAATAATTAAGTAACTATTTAAGATGTTACCTCAAGTTTATTTAGTATATGAATATATGATATTACTTAAGAGAAGAAAGAAAGGTATTTATTCTCAAAATAAAAATTGAAATCATAGGGGCTAGAGAGAGAGCTCAGCGGTTAAGAGCACTGACTGCTCTCCCAGAGGTCCTGAGTTCAAATCCCAGCAACCACAGGGTGGCTCAGAACCATCCATAATGAGATCTGATGTCCTCTTCTGGGGTGCCTGAAGACAGCTACAGTGTACTTACATATAACAAATAAAAAAAAAATGAAATCAGAGGCAAACATGGTGGTTCACACCTTTAATCCCAGCACCCAGGAGGCAGAAGCAGGCAGTCTTTGTTAGTTCAAGGCCAGCCAGGTCTACAAAGTTCCAATCCCAGCACCCAGGAGGCAGAAGCAGGCGGTCTTTGTTAGTTTAAGGCCAGTCAGGTCTACAAAGTAAGTTCCATGACGTTCAGGGCTGTTAGAGAAATCCTGTCTCAAAAAACCAAAATGAGGAGGAGGGGGAGAAGGAGGAGGAAGAGGAGGAGCAGGAGGAGGAGGAGGAGGAGGAGGAGGAGGAGGAGGAGAAAAGAAAAAGAAGATTGAAATCACAAGAGCTACTGGTTTTGAGTAACAGAAAATGCCTGCATTTATAAAACAAACAAGGAATAGAAATCACCGTGATGGTGAGATAGCTAAGTGGGTAAAGAGTGCCTCTTCAGAAGCATGAGGACCTGAGTTAGGGAGGGTATTAGCACCCACATAAAAGTCAGAAATGGCTGCAGGTGTCTGTAAAACCTATAAGCTTTGGGGCAGAGACACATGAATTTCTGAGATTTGCTGTCCTGCTAGCCTGCTTTTAAAAGGAGAAGTGAGAGGCAAGCTTCAGGTTCAGTAAGAAACCTTTAGGGAATGAGGAGAGTGATAGAGGACAACATAGAAATCAGTTGTTAGATTTCTTTGAGACTAGATAAAGCAGAGGAGGATCTTGAATCCAACCTGGCCTGCATAATTATATCCTTCCTCAAAAAACAACTAAAAGATGGTGCAGTGGAGCAGTAGGTGCCTAAGCAGACCGAATCCATGCCTAAGCTCTCAGCATGGTTTTTGCATTCATTACTGGATCTCAGAATTGCAGTATTTTCTAAAAAGAAGTGGTTTCTCCTATTGGACTAAGTGTTATTTTATTGAGAATTGTTTTTACCTTTGTCTGCTCTCCTCAATCATACTTAATTTAAATGAGGAGACAAATGTGAATGTGAAAATAACGTCCTGTAGCTTTAAATTGGTCCAGTTGGAAGCTTTTGTCTTTTATAAAGGATGTTCACAGCTGGAGCAGAGGCTGATACTGTCTGTGATCTTTGCTCTCACAGTCAAACTGTTTATTTGCATTTAACAGCCCTAGCAAAATGCATAATTGGATGTGTGCACGTGCTCATGCGCGTGCGTGAATACACACACACACACACACACACACACACACACACACACCACACAGTTTGTGTTTATTCAGCACAGTCCTCCCAGATGCCCAGATGTAAGGCTGCTGAGTTGATGCAGAACTGAACTGTGCATAGACCGCGGTGGACACTGCGCTGCGGAGCATCCGCTCTGCAGGGTGTTGATGCGATGCAGCTCTGCCTGCCTGTTGTGTGCACGCCACTGCTCTAAGATTGAAGGTGAGAGAAAGCCCAAGGATTGCCTAGAAGCTTCATTGTGCCCAGCCCTTTGGTAGAAGATGCGTCCCCAGTGGCTGCTGCCCCCATTTACAGTGTGCAGGAGTGACAGAATCTGCCGCTGCTCCTCTACAATTTGGAAGCCAGAAAAAATGGAGAAATCTTACAGCCAAGAGAGGTTGTGATTTGTTTACACAATCCAAGGTTTTTCTGGTGTTCACAAATGAAGGATGGGCTTTCCGACAAGCAAAATCATCAGGCTGCCTGACGGAGGTTTTTGGTAAGATAAATGTGTTATGATGAGGGGGTTTTCTTGTGTTTTTTATTTTTCTGTATCAGCTACATAGAATTGCACCTTAGTAGTATTTATTCTGCAGAATCATGTTGGGTAGAAAAGGTTGAGCAAAAGAGCTGGAAAAGATATTTTTGCTGCTTATTCAAGTTGTGACCTTCAGATATATTCATCAGGTTTTCTCAGCTACCTGTGAGCAGTTAAAGATAGCAGTTACTAGATTGTGGGGTGCTAACTCACAATTAGGTCTTTTTCTTTAAAAAAAAAAAATGTCTTTGGATAGTTGTAATTATCTTATTTTTTTTTCCCTAGGATTTTTCTAAAGCCTACGGTGGGGAAAGAAAAAAAACAAAAGCTTTCATCCTGTTACTGGGTCATTCCCCTGGAAAAGTAGTAGGCTGAGAGCACAGTGTAGATGTGAAGGAAGGCATGGTGAGCGGGTGAGCAAGCGGGCGGTCTGCCGTTTTCACACCGTGTGTTGGTGGAGGCCTGTCTCTGGCTCATTGTCTTTGCTGTTCAGTATCCCATAGTGTCTGAGCTTCATCTCTTTGCCCTCTATTATAAATGAATTTCCTTTTATGTTTGCTTTTGCACATTTTTCCTTGCCAGACCCAATTCTGTCATGGAGCCTTTTCTGTTACTGTTAATACACAGTGTCCTTTATTAGAGAATAGACAGGTGTAGAAAATAGCCCTAGAGCACAAAACCTGGGGCTCATCTAGTCCAGCACCACAAGAAAAGAGACAAAAAAATCCTCAAGTATTTTTGGTCCCTAAAACAATATAATGGGCATTTTCTCTTTAAAATGTAGGTTTTGATTTTAGCAGATTTAAGCTTCTTAATTTTAAATCTTAATTTTATTTTAACTTTATTTTAAACTTAATTAAAACAATTTTGAATAAATTGAATTTATTTAATTTTATTTAATTTTAGCTTTATTTCAAGTTAACGAAATCTTTATAGATCATTCTATATAAATGGATCTTTATAGAGCATTCCAGGAATGAATGAATGAATGAATGAATGAATGAATGAATGAATAGAAAGAGAAAGAGAGAGGAAAGGAAAGGAAAGGAAAGGAAAGGAAAGGAAAGGAAAGGAAAGGAAAGGAAAGGAAAGGAAAGGAAAGGAAAGAAAAGAGAGAAGATTACATTAGGTCCGTGAAGTCCTGCCAGAATCACCTGGCTCTAGTCCCATTCTGAGCTGGGTACTATTATATTTTCTAAAGATAAAGGTTTCCTTTTCTTCACTATAACTTGGTCATGTGTTGTTGGGAGGTCTGTGACCTATTTCACTGACCAAGCTTAAATATTGTCCTTGGACCCTCTTCTCACCAGCAGGCACAGCCAAGTTTCCTAGCAGCTTAGAGTGGGCACAGAAGCTGTCCATTGACACCTGCCTTTCTGCTGACTCATTGGTTATGTAAGCCTTGAAAACAGCCATCCACATACCCTCTAAGCTGGGAAATCGGGACTGCCTGTTTACTCTCCTTGAGCTCTTCCCTCAAGCCTGTGTTTTTTGTTTTGTTTTGTTGTTGTTGTTGTTGTTGTTGTTGTTGTTGTTTTTTGATGTTGTTGTTAACATGTTCCCTAGGTTTCACTGCAGTGAATAGATATACCCTTTTTCTCATTTTGAATTGCTGCATTTTTAAACTCTTATTTGCATCTCTCCATGATGAAATTCCCATCTTTTCTCTTGGCACATGAAACCTTCAGAAATAGTGTTTTCTCTCACTTCTTGCCTGGTTAAAGTAAGGAAGGACTTCCTTTTCTATCTTTGAGGAATCAGTTTGAATGCCTCATTATAGGAGCCTCTCAACTTTCCATGTAAAGTAGGAAGGTTTCCTTTTTCTGTTACTTTCCTCAAAGTGCCCTGTTCTTTTCTTCATGGTGGTTTCCACAGTTGACATAGTTGGGTTACTGGTTTCTGTATTTCTGTCATTTGCCATTCACCTGTGAATCTCAAGAATGCAGAGATATTTCATTCATTGGTAAAATACCCAGCAAGTCACTCAGTGGAGCTTACAGAAAAGACTGTCGGGCAATACCATGCTCACAGACCAGGGTGAAAGCAACAGGGTGAGCACAGTATAGAGAAAGCCAGTGTGATATACATTGAGGCTTGGAGAGGTGAGGAGAGCTAGATGTGGGACCTAAGAACCTGAGACTGCAGAGGCCTTACGCAGATGCTCGGGGTGTGGGGGTCTGGAGAAGCTGAGGGTGTGGTGCCGGAACTTCATGCATGCTTAGCCAGCACTCTGGAGGGTAAAGCCAGCCTGATCTACAGAGAGTAGTCCAGGACAACCAGGGCTACACAGAGAAACCCTGTCTTGAAGGAAAAAAAACCAAAAACCTGTAAGTGTTCCCTTAGAGTTGGATTTTTCCTTTTTTTTTTTTTTCCCCTCTCCTTCAACTCCACAGAGAACCTGAGTGAATACAAGTAGATCCTTTAGAACCAAAAGAGAGGCATTGAAAGTGAGTCCTGAGATGGCGGCAGCAGCGATGATTACAGAGCATTATGCACTCCGAAAACTTGGTGTGAAGTTGATGACATTTGATTGGGATTTGATTGGGTTGGGTGTGGTGAGAAAGCAGATGATGTCAAAGGGGCTGCTGGACTGTGGTACACTTTTTGTTTTTTGTTTTTGTTTTTGTTTTGTTTTTGCTTGTATAACTTGTGGACAGTAATTACTGTCCCTAAGTTAAGGAAATCAGGAAGAAGGGTTTGAAGAGAATTCTGATAGGGATGTGCTGTACTCTAAGTCTTCATTCCAGAGATTAGGCTATTGCTATTTCGAAACCTTCTGTGATGATCTTAGGGATACAAGGTAAGACAGTAGTTTAGATCTGTGGATTGCAGCTTGTCTCTTTCCATAGACTGTGCCATGCTTTTTTTGTTTGTTTGTTTGTTTGTTTTTGTTGTTGTTGTTGTTGTTTTGGTTTTTTCAAGACAGGGTTTCTCTATGTAGCCCTGGCTGTCCTGGAACTCACTCTGTAGACCAGGCTGACCTCGAACTCAGAAATCCGCCTGCCTCTGCCTCCCAAGTGCTGGGATTACAGGCGTGCGCCACCACGGCCCGGCTGACTGTGCCATGCTTTTACAGCCTGAGGTTTTACTCAGTCATCCTAAAGTTCACTTCTATGCCATTCCCTATTCTGAGCTGCCAGCTCGATTCCTTCTGTCAAAAACTTCTTTCTCCCAGTGTTTTTTATTTTGTTTTTGTTTTTGTTTTTGAGACAGGGTTTCTCTATATAGTCCTGGCTGTCCTGGAACTCATTCTGTAGACCAGGCTGGCCTCGAACTCAGAAATCCACCTGCCTTTGCCTCCCAGAGTGCTGGGATTACAGGCGTGCGCCACCACCGCCCGGCTTCTGTCAAAAACTTCTTTTGAGGCTCATTTCATCACCTCCAAGAAGCTTTCTCTTTTTCCTTTCCCTAGTTTTGTTGTGTTTACAGTTTTGAGACAGTCTCTTTAAGCTCAGTCCACTTCCTTCAGCTTCCCAAGTGTTGGGGGTATAAGCCTGCATTGCCACACTTGGTGCCTTCAGGGAACCTATTGGCCAAATCTACCATGTCGTCTTACTTGGACCTTCCTGTCAGTGGTGGTTAGGTTTCATTGGTTAGATCATCTGTTCCTAGAGAGCAGAGATCCAACCTTTATTGAATGGCTTTTATATAAAGAAGCAAACAATAACTATCAAATTAATTGAGCTGTGGAATATGGATGTGTGCATGCATGTGAGAATACAACCCACATCTATAGTGTCTCACACAGCATCATGATGTGCTTCTGCTTCTATCCCCTTCAGGTTCAATAACCCTATCAAGACTGTCCCACATCTTAGCAGAAATAGCTCAGATAGAATATAAAATGTCTTTTAAGAGTTTTAAAAATAAAAAAATCCCTGAATTTGTCCTTTTCATCATTTTCATTTACTTTATTTGTAATTTGTGAGAAAAATAGAGGTCTCACTATTTATTTACCATTTGATTTTGGGGTTTTTTTTCTATATTCTTTGTTTACATTTCGAAGGCTTTCCCCTTTCCCAGTTCCCCCCTCACCATATGTCCCATATGTCCTCTCCCCCCCCCATTCCCCAATCACCACCGCACCATTTCTCTGTTCTGTTCTGGTACTATCCTACAAAACTGGATCCAGTCCCTTCAGGACCAGGGTCCTCTCCTACCTTCTTCTTGGGAATCTTTTGACTTGCTAATTGTGCCTTGAATATTCAGAGCTTCTGGGCTCATTAATATCCACTTATCAGTGATTGCATTTCTTGTGTATTCTTTTGTGATTGGGTTAACTCACTTAGGATGATATTTTCCAGATCCAACCATTTGCCTATAAATTGCATAAATTCATTATTTTTAATTGCTGAGTAGTATTCCATTGTATAAATATACCACATTTTCTGTATCCATTCTTCCTTTGAGGGACATCTGGGCTCGACCATCGTCTGTTTTATTTACCATTTGTAAATGAGTGACCAGGAACAAGATGTGGCAGCATGCTAGCTGGTCTTGTTCCTGAGCTTCCTCTTTTCCTTTTCCATCATTTAGAGTAATTTCAGAATTTGTGCACTATCTTTCATTGTAGCTGTTATTGGCAATTAAGATGAAGTAACTTGATGGGCCTAGTGGTTTATACTTACCTCTATTCCCAGCATTTGTGAGGCCTCTGCCACTGTTGTGTGACTTTTTCCTGGAGAAGTCTGAATAAATGTCTGTACACCCCAGCTATAACACCAACAACAGGCCAAAGAAACTTACCACATTTACCTTGGTGAGCCTATTACAAAAGCGTTGGTGATGTAAAGGCAGCTGTGTCACTGAAAAGCTGCCCTGCGTGGCTGACAGCTGACAAAAGCAATATCCTGGAGCGCCTGCCTATTAGACAGTCCCCTGGAGAGTTCTACAACCCCCCCCCATTCAGTGATTATTACTGCTTCGATAACCTATAATCTTGGGAAGAAGTATTATTAAATTTGATAACTTTCCAAGCTTTTTGGCCCATCTAAATTTCCTTAGCTTCCCAAGTGTTACAAAGAACTTCCTGCCTAAAGGAGGGTTTCAGTTGGAGGAAATAGCTACACAGTGAGTTATAGGCCAACCTGAGTTACAGATTGAGACCCTGCCCACCCTGCCCAACTCCAAAAACCAAAACAAAATCACACACAAAAAAGCCAGATGAGTGTGGTATTTCACTATAATCTCAACACTGGAGTGCAAAGATAAGAGCATCACCATGGGCAGCCTAGGCAGAAAGTAGTTCTGGCTCAAGAGTAACAGGAAAGGAAGGAAAGAAAAGAAAGAGGCTTGGCACAGAGCGAATTAAAATGAGAAGTATCAATACTGCAAGAAGAATGCCTGTGACTGTTTTCTTTTTTTCTTTATAACTTTTTTTTAAGATGTATTTATTATATGTATGTGAGTACACTGTTTCTATCTTCAAGCACACCAGAAGAGGGCATCAGATCCCATTACAGATGGTTGTGAGCCACTTTGTGGTTGCTGGGGATTGAACTCAGGACATCTGGAAGAGCACTCAGTGTTCTTAACCGCTGAGCCATCTCTCTAGCCTGCTGTGGCTGTTTTCTAAGGAGTCCCTATATGTCAGGGTAGGGGAATAGTATCTGTCCCTCACTCTGTTGATCAGTACAGGTCCTCCACCCCCAAATGCAGCCACACACTAATGTGTGTGGAATGTAGAAATGCAAAAGCGTAATAGAACCTTCTCATTTCAGATTCTTTCACAAAGACAAGCATTCAGCTTGCATTTTCAGACATCTGAATAATTAAAATTTCTTGTCATCTTAATATCAGTATGCCTTATCTAAGATCTTCTGGTGCCTCAGTGTTGGTGATTTCTTACACCTATTAGGAAGTACAGATAACTTCATTTTAAATCTCAGAAATGCTTGTGCAACTTGGTCAGACCCCACCTGAAAATCTATAAAAAGAACTACAACTAGTTCAGTGGTAGGGTACTTGGTTATATGTGTAAGGTCCCAGGTGAGAGCTCCTGCACCAAATAAATTAGATTATATCCTTTGTGTTCCCACTTGAGGAAATCAGTTTGTACTTTGCTATTACAGATATTGTGTGAGGGGGAAAAATAATTAAATCTGGCCATTATGTTGCAAAAAAAGAGATATATAATCAAAGTAGTTAATGTTTCTAGGGTCTTTAAGACAACAGATAACCCTGTTCAGATATAGAGAAAATTTTTAAAACAGGCACAAACACCAACTACAAGTGTTAGGACAGTTGTTAAAGCAGGCATGTACATTGACTGGAGATGTGTAATCACTTTATTCTGTTGTATAGAAAAACAACTGTATTCTCTGCCAAAAACAACATTGTCAAATTGCTTCCTTGTTTTGTTTTTCCAACATGACTCCAACTTATTATATAGCCCAGACTGGCTTTCCACCCAAAATTCTTCCTGCCTCAGCCTCCCAGTTGCTAGAAATACAAGCATAGTTTCACTAAAACTGACAAATGGCTATTTAAACATCCTACGGCACTTGTTTTTTATTCTAAGATGCCCTAATAAGCCAAGAAAATGATTTTGATTGTTAAAACAGGAGAAAAAATTGGAGAAAGCAATAAACAAACAAAAAACTCTAAAACTCAGTCACTTCAATGTTATTTTATTTATTTTATTTTATTTTATTTATTTTATTTTATTTTCTTCCAGTGCTGGAATCAAACTGAAGGCCTTGCTTAAGCAAATGCTCTGTCACTGTGCTTAGCTCAGTCCAAAGTTACTCTCCTTCCAAAGCAGGGACCAGGGGCAGGACAGGAGAGGAACTGGCTACTAATATCATGTGCCACACAAAGGAAATAAGTTCTCTTAGCCCATCATTGTAACAGGAACAGCAGGAATTACATTGTGGCTCTACTTAACCTCTCACCATACTCTGCACTCTCTCTAAATCTTTTTTTTTTTTTTTTTGGACAGAGGTTGTGTGGTTTATTAGAGATTATGTCCCAGCCACTTTGCTGAAGTTGTTTATCAGCTGTAGGAGTTCTCTGGTAGAGTTTTTTGGGTCACTTACGTATACTATCATAGCATCTGCAAAAAGTGATATTTTGACTTCTTCCCTTCCAATTTGTATCCCTTTGACTTCCTTATGTTGTCTAATTGCTCTCGCTAGAACTTCAAGTACTATATTGAAAAGATATGAAGAGAGAGGGCAGCCTTGTCTAGTCCCTGATTTTAGTGGGATTGCTTCAAGTTTCTCTCCATTCAGTTTGATGTTGGTTACTGGTATGCTGTATATAGCTTTTATTATGTTTAGGTATGGGCCTTGAATTCCTGTTCTTTCCAGGACTTTTTTAGCATGAAAGGATGCTGAATTTTGTCAAATGCTTTTTCAGCATCTAATGAGATGACCATGTGTTTTTTTTTTCTTTTAGTTTGTTTATGTAGTGGATTACATTGATGGATTTTCATATATTGAACCATCCCTGCATCCCTGGGATGAAGCCTACTTGATTATGGTGAATGATCGTTTTTGATGTGCTCTTGGATTCGGTTGGCAATATTATCATTTCTTTATTTTGTAATTTTTTTATTGAATATCATCTTCATTTGCATTGCCAATGGTAAAACCTTTCCCAGTATTTCCCCTCCCCTAAGACCCCCAACCCCTCTTCTTCCTCCTTCCCCCTGCCTCCACATATATGCCTCTCCACCCAACACACTCCCTCCCTGTCCCCAAAGTTTCCCTTTGTTCTGGCCTCTGTTGAACCTTTACCTGACCAAGGACCATTCCTCCCACTGATGCCCAACAAGGCCTTCCTCTGCCACATTTTTGGCTGGAACCATGTGTGCCCCTTGGTTGATGGTTTAGTCCCTGGGAGTCTTGGGGCGTCTAGGTGGCGAAAATCATTGTTCTTCCCATGGGGCTCCTCTGGACCATCCTCCAGCTCCTCCATTGGGGACCCCATGCCCAGTCCAATAGTTGTTTATTAGCATCTGCCTTTGTATTTGTAAGGCTCTGGTAGGGCCCCTCCGGAGACAACCATGGCATTCTCCTTTTGGTATACACTTCTTGCCGTCCATAGTAGTGTCAGGGTTTGTTGACTGTTTATAGGATGAATCCCCAGGTAGGGCAGTCTCTAGTGGCCTTTACTTCAGTCTCTGCTCCACACATTGTCTCCCTTATTGCTTCTGTTGCTGTTTTGTTCCCTTTCTTAGAGGAACCGAAGCACCCTCACTTAAGTCCTCCTTCTTCTTGAACGTGGTGAATTGTAACTTGTTTATTTTGAGCTTTTGGGCTAACATCCGCTTATTAGTGAGTGCATACCATGTGTGTTCTTTTGTGATTGGGTTGCCTCTCTCAGGATGACACTTTCTAGTTCCATCCATTTGCCTAAGAATTTCGTGAATTCATTGTTTTTAATAGATGAATATTACTCCATTGTGTATATATATAGCATAGTTTCTCTATCCATTCCTCTGTTGAGGGACATCTGTGTTCTTTCCAGCTTCTGGCTATTATAAATAAGGCAGCTATGAACATAGTGGAGCATGTGTCCTTATTACATGTAAGAGCACCTTCTGGGTATATGCCCAGGAATGGTATAGCTGTGTCCACTGGTAGTATATGTCTAATTTTCTGAGGAATCACCAAACTGATTTCTAGAGTGGTTTTACCAGCTTGCAATCCCACCAACAATGGAGAAGTGTCCCTTTTTCCCCACATCCTCTCCAGCATCTGCTGTCCCCTGAGTTTTTCATCTTAGCCATTCTGACTGGTGTCAGGTGGAATCTCAGTGTTGTTTTGATTTGCATTTCCCTGATAACTAAGGATGCTGAACATTTCTTTAGGTGCTTTAGAGCCATTTGAGTTTCCTCAGTTGAGAATTCCCTGTTTATCTCTGTACCCCATTTTTTAATAGGGTTATTTGACTCTGGAGACTAACTTCTTGAGTTCTTTGTATACATTGGATATTAGCCCTCTATCGGATGTAGGGTTGGTAAAGATCTTTTCCCAATTTGTTGGTTGCCATTTTGTCCTATTGACAGTGTCCTTTGCTTTACAGAAGCTTTGCAGTTTTATGAGATCGCATTTGTCGATTCTTGTTCTTAGAGCATAAGCCATTGGTGTTCTGCTCAGGAACTTTCCCCCTGTGCCCATGTGTTCAAGATTCCCCACTTTCTCCTCTATAAGCTTCAGTGTGTCTGGATTTATGTGTAGATCCTTGATCCACTTAGACTTGAGCTTTGTACAAGGAGATAAGAATGGGTTGATTTGCATTTTCCTGCATGCAGATCTCCAGTTGATCCAGCTCCATTTGTTAAAAATGCTATCTTTTTTCCACTGGATGTTTTTAGCTCCTTTGTCAAATATCAAGTGACCGTACGTGTATGGGTTCATTTCTGGGTCTTCAATTCTATTCCATTGATCTTCCTGCCTGTCTACATTACCAATACGAAACAGTTTTTATCTCTACTGCTCTGTAGTAGAACTTGAGGTCAGGGATGTCGATTCCCCCAGATCTTTTGTTGTGGAAAATAGTTTTTGCTATCCTGGGTTTTTTGTTATTCCAGATGAATTTGAGAATTGCTCTTTCTATATCTATGAAGAATTGATTTGGGATTTTGATGGGGATTGCATTGAATCTGTAGATTGCTTTCGGCAAGATGGCCATTTTTACTATATTGATTCTACCAATCCATGAACATGGGAGATCTTTCCACCTTCTGAGACTCTTTGATTTCTTTCTTCAGAGATATAAAGTTCTTGTCATATAGATCTTTCACTTGCTTCGTTAGGGTCAGACTTAGGTATATTATTTGGGACTATTGTGAAGGGTGTCATTTCCCTAGTTTCTTTCACCTCTTGTTTATCCTTTGAGTAGAGGAAGGCTACTGATTTACTTGAGTTAATTTTATATCCAGCCACTTTGCTGAAGTTGTTTATCAGCTTTAGGAGTTCTCTGGTGGATGTCTTGGGGTTGCTTAAGTATACTATCATATCATCTGCAAATAGTGATACTTTGACTTCTTCCTTTCCAATTTGTATACCTTTGACCTTCTTTTGCTGCCTGATTGCTCTGACTAGGACTTCAAGTACTATATTGAATAGATAGGGAGAGAGTGGGCAGCCTTGTCTGGTCCCTGATTTTAGTGGGATTGCTTCAAGTTTCTCTCCATTTAACTTGATGTTGGCTACTGGTTTGCAGTATATTGTTTTCACTATGTTTAAGTATGGGCCTTGGATTCCCAATCTCTCCAAGACTTTTATCATGAAGGGATGCCTGGCCAGAAGATTTATTCTTGTTTTAAGAAAACTACAGTATTCTTCACCCCACTCTCAATGTATAGGGCCTATGCTAGGCATTGGAAATAGTACAAAAACTTTAAAGAAAAAATCTACAACCCCAATAGTGACTATACAAGCAAATAAGACTACATTGGCTTGAGAACTAGGGACATAGCTCAGCGGACATTTGCCACTAAGCCCGACAACTGAACCTTAAGTTCAGTCCCCAGGATGTACATGAAGGAGAGAATTGACTCTGAAAAGCTGCCCTTTGACCTCCACACATATACCATGCTATCTTCACAAAAAAAAAAAAAGTTTAAAATTTTTAAGAATATGTTGGCTTTATAGGGGTGATATTTTTATAGATATTTCCTCTGGGATGAAATGGAAATTAAGAGGCCATCTGCTTCAGAGAACTTATTTGACAGGACTAGAAAGATGGATCAGTGGTTCAGACCCATAATACTGCTCCTGAAAGAATGGGAGTTCAGTCCCCAGCACTCTGCAGTGCCTTACAACACCTCCAACTCTAGCTGCTGGGGATCCCATGCCTGCCTTTGCCTTCCTTCATGGGTACCTGAATGCATGTATGCAGATAGACACACACGTATGCAAACATAATTTTTTTAATTCTAATAAGAAAAATTATTTGAGATAGTCATGGTTGTACACACCTGTAATTCCACCATTCCACATGTGAGGCAAGGTGATTGCCTCACATATGAAGCTAGTATAGTCTACAGAGTTCTAGCCCACTAAAGAATACATAGTGACGCTGTATATTAAAAAGAGAAAAGGAGAAGAAAAGAGATTGAAGGGAGGTCTATTTGATAGATAAGTAACAGATTTAAAGAGAAAAATCTCTCTTCAACAACAAATAGAAAAAGTAACATATATTAAATATATACAGAAGTGAACTGTTCAACCCCATGAGAGTGTTGGTCAAGGATCAGTTTAAAGACTCGATGCCTGCATGCTAAGAATATTATAAGAGGAAATGTGGCTTAGTAGGAGAATAATTGTTTAGTTGTTCTGGCTTTGAATCCCAATTCAGGTGGAATATAGGAGATATTGATCAACTGTCAGAACAAGTGCAAATCACCTATCCACTTCAGAGTAAAGTGCTCACACCAAAAGTCAGAGGTACACAGGAGAGAGCAATCTGGCCAGTTGTACTTATTCTGTTTCTGCTTTGAGAAAAATGTAGATGGATGGAAAACATAATCTTGATAAGCTATGCCTTCTATACAAGTGCCTGTAGGCTTCTGGTTTTGTTGTTTTTTATAGGCATGAAGTGTGAGTTATTGGCCAAATCAGCCTCAAAGAGCTGATACTAAATTGAAAGCAAAGCACCCTGACTCCTAAGACTGGAACTTGTGTTCTGTGATGTCCTGCCTCAATACAGGCAGAAAAACACAAGTCCACATGACCAATCAGAATAGCTTGAGTTTACTGCTTACTAACTATGGAACATATTCCTTTGTGGTTCTTAAATTAAGGTCAAGATTATGAGCCTCTGAGGATTATAATTGCAAATTTAGCCAGGCACAGTAGCTAGAACACCCATATTTGTAAGCACTGATGAGACTGAACAGAAGCTGAGCTACATACATAGTGACTTCCAGGCTAGCCTGAAATAAAGTAAGACCTTGCCTTAAAAACAAACAAATAAAAATGCAGATTTGACTTTGGAGGCAATATACTAAAAATAAATGTTCAACCTTAAACCATTGCCTCATGAATATATAAATTAAACCAATACTCCAATTCTGATTCAAAAGCAAAGCTATCTATCTCTGACATAAAGTGTTGGCAGAACTGTGAAACTTGGTCTGCAGGTATTCAGCATCAGTTCCAACAGGCAGTGGCACAATCTGTCCTATAAAAGTTTGCCCTGGAAAAGAGCTATTTTCAGAAGAGACACACTCCTAGCAAAGCTGTGTATGCCACATGAATTGGAAAGACTTCCCCATTTCCATCTGTTTTGTCTTTTTCTTCATTCCTAAGGACGTGATGTGTGTTGTTTAATGTGTAGAATATGAAATTGCCACAAAGAGCTAATACTTTGTAAACCAGAACTTGGCATTGAAGATAATGGTATGAGGCCAGGTAAGGTGGTGGGAAAAAAAAATTCTCTTGTTGTTTTCCATAGGCATAGATGTAAACTTGTTTTCATCTCAGTTGGTTTTTCTTGAATCATGAAACATTTCATTCTGTAGAATAAGCATTCCAATAAGTCAAGCACAGGAAGACTAGCCTATAAAGACAGAAAAGGGGCTAGCAAGATGGCTCAGAAGGTAAAGGTGTTTGCTGCTAAGCCTTCCAATTTGATTTCAAGCCCTAGAACTCACATGTAAAAGAAAAGAACCAGCTCCCACAAGCTATTCTCTGATCGCCACCCGTGTCCCATGGTACACATCCACATTCTCAGAGAAAGACAGACAGATGACTAGACAGACAAAACTTGAATAAGAAGTCGGGTGCTGGTGGCCTTTAATCACAACACTCAGGAGACAGAGGCAGGTGACCTCTGACTTTGAGGACAGCCTGGTCTACAGAGTGAGTTTCAGGACAGTCAGAGCTACACAGAGGGACCTTGTCTCAAAACAAAAATAAAAAAACAAAATAAGTAGTAAATAAGTATAATATAAAAATTAAATTTAGGCCAGGCAGTGGTGGCACACACCTTTAATCCCAGCACTTGGGAGGCAAAGGCAGGCGGATTTCTGAGTTTGAGTCCAGCCTGGTCTACAGAGTGAGTTCCAGGACAGCCGGGGCTACACAGAGAAACCCTATCTCAAAACAAAACAAAAAAATTAAACTTAGACCATTTAACTGTCTTTGCAGAGGACCTGAATGTGGTTCCCAGCATCCACATCAGGCAGCTTAGCAGTCACTTGTAACTCTAGCTCCAGAGGATCTGATACCCTCTTCCCCTCTTCTGTACTCCACAGGCAACTGCACTCACACATAAATACACATTTTCTTGGAAAGTAAAATAAATATATTTTAATCCTTAAAGACAGAAAAAACTAAAGAAAGCAAAAACAAAAACATTAATTGGGGAGAAAGGGTATGTATTGAAGTAGATCTTACCATGTAGCCCTCGCTGGTCTGGAACTGGCTACATAGACCTTGAACTTGCAACAGTCCTCCTACCTCAGCCTTCTAACTACTGAGATTGTAGATGTTCATCGCCATACCCAGCTTGAATAGGCCCTCTCAGAGTTATTTTCTTGCAAGGATTAAGAACATAGAACAGTTAAAAAAAAAATAGATGGTTACATTGAGTGCTTAGAGATTACTTTGTGGGTGTGGGTGTGTGTGTGTGTGTGTGTGTCTGTGTCTGTGTCTGTGTGTCTGTGTGTCTATGTCTGTGTATGTGTGTGATGAATGTGCACATGTGTATATAGGTGTCGGCTCATGCAGAGATCAGATCAGGTGATTGGATGTCCTTTCATTCTCTGCTTTATTCCCATAAGAAAAGGTTTTTTCACTGAACCTAGAGCCATCCAACAACCACACACACACACACACACACACACACACACACACACACAGTCTGCCTCTCTCTCTGCCCCTACCAATGCTAGGTTAAAGGTATTCATGCAACCATGCCTGGCTTTTAACATGGGTGCTTAAGTCTAAGCTCAGCTTTTCATGCTGTGTAACAAGAGCTCTTAGACCCACTCCCCCAGCCCCAAGTTACCTTTTTGTTAAAAGTACTGAAACACAGGGATCTTTATTAGTTAATTAGAACTGGCCTATTTGGAAATTTGACTGTCACATAATTGTGATGAAAGATAAGATAATAATCTGGGTTTGGTTTGGTGCTTGAACCTTTACCATAAAAATTATAACATTTGCCAAGCATAATAGCTGTCTTAGTTAAGTTTGCATTACTGTGAAGAGACACCATGACCAAGGCAACTCTTATAAAGGAAAACATTTAATTGGGGCTGGCTTACAGTTTCAAATGTTCAGTCCATTATGATCATGGTGGGAAGCATGAGTTCTATATCTTGATCAAGGCAACCAGGAGGAAGCAGTCTTTTGAGACAGCCAGAAGGAGGGTCACTTCTGCTCTGGGCAGAGTTTGAGCATGGGACCTCAAAGCCTACCCCACAGTGATGCACTTCCCCCAACAAGGCCACACCTCCTAATAGTGCCGCTTCCCATGAGCCAAGCACATTCAAACCACCACAGTAGCACAGTACATATTATGCAGAGGCATGTGGATCTCTGTGATTTCCAGGCCAACCAGGTCTACATAATAGGGTGAGAAACAAAAGATGTGACATTTTTAACCTTGTCCTGTTGGGATCTAGTCTAGGAGCTAAGTCCAAAGCAATGATTGTCATTTTTATTTGATACTGTATGTGTTAGGCATAATCTAACACTTCCCTGGTGTGTGCTCTTGTTGGACTCAAGCCCCAGGACCTCTCTTGGACCAAGTAGTACTCTTAGTACTTGCTATATGTACCCATTCCCCAATTTAATACATTCAACATCTTTTCAGAATAGTTTTAGGAAAACAAACTGTGAGTGAAAAGAACACATGGGCAGCCCAGAGTCACAGCTGGTGAATTTGGAAAGGTCATAGTGAACTCAAACCATTGTTCTTTGTGCCATGTTCTGGAATATTGCTGGGTACTATTGTGTCCTCCTGTCTCTGTCTTTTGCCCCTATGTGATATATATGTCTGTCTCTTGTCTGCCCTGCCTAGGATTTACAAAGTCTTGCCTTGTAGCCCAGGTAGTCTTCCACTTAAAAAGCAATCTTTAATATATTTGCAAATGAAAACTATAAGCAGTTAAATGCTTTGTCCGGTACTGTGCTTTAAATGACTTCCCTCTGTCCCTCATGAATCTTTTCACATTTTCTTTTAGTTATTTTTCTGGTCAGTTAATTCCTGCCAGTTGGTAATTTTAGTCTGCTTTCTTAATACAGAGAGCAGTGTGACCTGCAACTGCTGCAAAGGAGCCAATTTCAATGACAGCTCAGAGCAGCAGAGAAAGATACAGCAGGTGGTTATCTGCTGCCTCTTCCTGCCTGCTGACAGCTGCCTGGGGGAGACGCTTTCCTGACATTGTTTATAAATTGGTAATAATGCGTTTTGAGCTTATTGTGAGAATTGGAACGTTATTTGGCCATGGGCTAAGCCACAAGACCAACTTTCAAAGTATGACTGTCACTATAGAATTTTACCTATGTTCTAGATTCTGTGTAGCTTGCTTAGGAGTGAGTATGATCTGGAATCTATTAATGATGAGCTCTTTAATAAGAACGACTCACAAGCTATTTCAATAATGACCAGTGCCAAAAGCCTGCTCTGCCGGGAGCTGCTACAGCACTTTCACACTCATGACTCATCTCATCCTTAAAACAGCCTCCTGACTGACTGAGTTTCTTCTTCTTACCATTGAGCAGCTTATGGCCCAGTTAGTGCTTCAGGGCACCAGAATATGTCATTCATCTTGCTCTTTCATGTTTATGCCTTTCAAGAAATTTCGGGGCACTCCCACTACTCAGGAAGTTGAGGCAGGAGGAGTATAAGTTTGAGGTCAACTTGGGGGTACTATTATCAAAATACTTTAGAGAAAAGGAGAAAGTCTTGGGCTGGTTATGTGGCTCAGTGGTTGAGTGATTGACACAGGATTTCATCCTCTGCTCCCACTTTGGTGGGGTATTTTTTAGTATCACCTTTGAAAACTTGGCTTTTCACATTTGGAACCGAGTTGCCTGGAATGAGTAGGGATCCACTTCTGTATGCTACCTATATCCAGTGGCAAAGGAACTGGGTTTTTTTGTTTGTTTGTTTGTTTTGTTTTGTTTTGTTTTGATTGATTGATTGATTCATTTCTCGGGGCCAGGTATTCATGCTTAGTACAGACTCCCCATTTAGAACTTGGTTCCTGTTCTATTTCTTAATTTCCCTCCTTTTAAAATTGGTACCTTTCCAAATTTGGAGGTATTACTGAACATTTGCAGTGACTTTCACTTTCTAGTGTCAGCTGAAACTACATGTTCTTACAGGCATGTTGATGTCTATGTAGGAACTCTTCGTGGGAAGAAACACTGGCCCTAGGTAGGATAGGAATTAAAGAGAGTCTGTTCTATTTAGTTATTTTATAGAGAAACAGAATTCTAACCAAATGTGATTATGTAAACATTTGTATAATAAAAATTATTTACTTCTTTTTAAATGGTTGAACCTTGATTCTTGTATCTAACAATTTTTATCTTATGTGTATGAATGTTTTACTTTTGTGTTTGTGTACCACATGCATTTCCAGTGCCCTTGTAATGATAGATGGTTGTATATTTTGTAAATGTTAGGAACTAAACTGAGGTCCACAGCTAGTGCTCTTAACTGTTGAGCCATCTCTCCAGCCTTCTCCAACAGTGTTTTCATCAGTATGATCAATTTCTTTTTTGTTGTTGTTACATGAGGGGGGTAGGACAACTTTATGGGGTCAGTTCTTTCTTTATACCATGCGGGTTCCAGGACTAGAAGTCAGCTTCTCAGACTTGGCTACAATGTGTGCCATTACCCACTGAGCTATCTCCCTAGTCCCTGATATGGCTAGTTTGATTTCACAGATTCATAAACTTGAACATGGGGAAAGCTTGGTTGGAAAATCTTATCTCTGTTCCATATATATTCTGTGGCAGATTTTGAGCTTAATTATTGGGCATAGATAAGCAGAATGGTATTATGCACTTTAGTTATAAGATGCTAAATCTTGGACTGAAGAGATGGCTCAGTGGTTAAGAGCACTGACTGCTCCTCCAGAGATCCTAAGTTCTGCTCACAGACATCTGTAATGGGATCTGATGCCCTTTTCTTATGTGTCTGAAGACAGCTACAGTGTACTCCTTCCTTTGCATAAAATAAATAAATAATTCTTAAAACAAAAACAAAAACAAAACAGCATTCCTCCATAGTCTCTGCTTCAGTTCCTGCCTTGGCTTCCCTTGATGAGGGACTGTAACTCATAAGATTAGATAAACAAACAAACAAAAAAAAAAACACTAAAGGAAAGTCAGAAGGAAAATCCAGCTAGATTTGCATACACACACACACACATACACACACACACACACACACACACACACACACACACACGAATATATAATAACAACAAGGGAGAGGGAGAGCAAGCTGTGGACCTTGGTTCAGTTCCTGTAGAGCAAGGTGTTTTCAGAACTCTTGCTGTGGCTCTTGTCTCCTTGTCCATCTGAGATTCTGGCTGCTCTCCCTTCTGTAGTCTCTAGCCACTGTGCTCCTCAAAGGTGAATCAGTACTAGAGGAAGTAATGCAGAAGGCACTGTACTAGACTTTGTCAACGGTTTCTGTCTCTTGCTGTGCTGGGGATGGAAGGCAGGGCTCTTCACTGATCTGCTTTCCTAGGCCCAACATTTAGTTATATTAAAATAGGAAGAAAAGAATACTATTGTTTTTTTGTTCTCCCCCTCCCCCATGCTCCCCAGTATCAGGCATCACACCCAGAGCTTCCTGTACTAGGCAAGTACTTCATTACTGAAGTATACCCCTAGCCAATATGATTGAACTAGATATATTTATAAAACCTCAGGGGTCAGCATAAATCCTGCCCAGATGATAAAAAGAGGCTCTGCATATCTAAGATGAGAGAGGATACTTTGATACAACAGGTTAACTGTTGGCATTTCCTGGGTATGTAAGATAATGAACAAGTACAGGTAGGCCTCTCTGCAGTTCTCACTGGCACATTGTCATAGAACAAAGTATGGAACAGAACCAAGAAGAGTTTGACAGATGGCCTAGTTGCAACCTGACCCTTCAACTTATTGCCCTAAGATAGCTGTTTTATATTACTACCCTTTCTGCTGCTACTCTGCAAAGCAGTTAATAAACCCTTCCTTGGGTCCTGCTCTATGACCAAGGTACATACAGGGCACTCTAGTTTCAGCTACCTGCTTTGGCATTTAAGAGTTTTCGCTTTTAAGTCTGAGCAGTTGTCCTTTCTTCCGTTCCTTGCAGTGACACTCGTCCATATGAAAGAGCAGTGTATGAGCTTTGTAGTTCCTTTGCTAAGGCAAGCTTTTTATCGGATAAAACACAGAGTTTTGGCCCAAAAAGATCTGACCTTAGCCTCTGATTTGTTTAATCACTTACCTTTCACTGCCCCTATCTATTCCAGCTCTCTTTCTGGGGACACCACAGTTATTTTAATTCAATAACATTCAGCAGCATATCCTATGCCTTTCTTCCTCTTCAGCAGAATGTCCCAAGACTAGAGAATGATCTCATTACTCTGGGTGTGACTTATGCAAACAAACACAGTGATAACAATTGGATGCTTATATCTCAGTATCAACATATCCATTCTTGATAGCCTTTTCAGGAGACCAATTTGTGAGTATGGCTCAGGAAGACAGACTGTGTCTGAGCACCAGAATGGTTTTCATAGTATTACATTGAAAATTACATTGACATGCTGTCTTTCATAGATTTGCTTCTGGGCAGAAGTATGCATAAGAATGAGAATTAATTCATGCTCTCATGCAACAAAGGGAGCTTTGTTATTTAAAGAAATACTGTATAAAGATTATCCAAGAGGGCAGCAGCGCTTGTACATGACAATCGAATGTGCATGTCACCCTTCTGTGCTGAGAATTCAGCATAGACATATTTTCAGCACATTTTAGCACATTGATTCTAGGCTGCTTCTAATAACTACCTCTTGCTTTTCAACTGTTAGATCGAGCGTTTGGAAGTAAGCAGCCTCGCCCAGACGTCCAGTGCAGTGGCCTCCAGCACCGACGGCAGCATCCACACAGAGTCTGTGGATGGAATACCAGATCCTCAGCGCACAAAAGCTGCCATTGCACACCTGCAACAGAAGATCCTAAAGCTCACAGAACAGATCAAGATTGCACAGACAGCCCGAGACGACAACGTTGCTGAGTACTTGAAGCTTGCCAACAGTGCAGACAAGCAGCAGGCTGCTCGCATCAAACAGGTGTTCGAGAAGAAAAACCAGAAATCTGCGCAGACCATTCTCCAGCTGCAAAAGAAGCTTGAGCATTACCACCGAAAGCTCCGTGAGGTGGAACAGAATGGGATCCCCCGGCAGCCCAAGGATGTCTTCAGGGACATGCACCAGGGTCTGAAGGATGTGGGTGCAAAGGTGACTGGCTTCAGTGAAGGGGTAGTGGACAGCGTCAAAGGTGGATTTTCCAGCTTCTCCCAGGCTACCCATTCAGCTGCAGGGGCTGTCGTCTCCAAACCCAGAGAGATTGCCTCACTGATTCGGAACAAATTTGGTAGTGCAGACAATATCCCTAACCTGAAAGACTCGTTAGAGGAAGGACAAGTGGATGATGGGGGAAAGGCTTTAGGGGTGATTTCAAACTTTCAGTCAAGTCCAAAATATGGTAGTGAGGAAGATTGTTCTAGTGCCACTTCAGGCTCCGTAGGAGCCAACAGTACCACTGGGGGCATTGCTGTAGGAGCATCCAGCTCCAAAACAAACACCCTAGACATGCAGAGCTCAGGGTTTGATGCACTACTGCATGAGATCCAGGAGATCCGGGAAACCCAGGCCAGACTGGAGGAATCCTTCGAGACCCTGAAGGAGCATTATCAGAGGGACTACTCCTTAATAATGCAGACCTTACAGGAAGAGCGGTATAGGTAAGTCATGCAAAATTTAAAGCCTAAAGTATTTGTTCCCTTCTCTTTGAATATGAAAAAGTGAATTTAAAAGATGTCTGTCTCTAAAATATTCAGATCTGTTTGTAACAGACACAGGAGTTCTTTGTCAGTCAGCACAGCAGTTAAACAACTCTCAAGACACACAGATGCAACATTTCTTAACTTCTCAATCTTTTATCCCAGTTTATGACTTTAACATGAAGCTCAGGCTTTCTGAGGTATTTCTTCAGTTCACTGAGATCATGAAGCATAGTCAATTGAAGCCTTCACTGCACTGGATTGGATTCAGAACATGTTAATCCTGAGAACTTTGTAAAACTTTGTAAAAATACAATCCAGCCAAAATGTAGTGAACCTTGTATGTATTTGGCCTTAAACATATTTATCTGAGCAATTAATTTAAAAAAATTAGATTAGAAATAAATCCAGACAAGTGTCTGTGAATTTTATTTTATTTTATTTTATTTTATTTTATTTTATTTTATTTCGCATTTCATCATTTATTTAGATGTTGAAGCTCTAAGTTTTTACAAGCTGGTGAACACTGACAAACTATTTTTCCCACAGAACTATAAACACACATTTCCAGACAGTATAGATTTATGGTTGAACTAACATTAATACATATCACCATTTTATTGATTATATAATAAGCAGCTATCCAATCTGCCTCCTTTTGCTAATCTTCAATTCTTATTGACACTTTGAGAGGCATAGTCTGTGGCTCAATTGGCAGAGTTTCCCTAACATGACTGCTGGATACATGACTGTTGTCATGGATACAGATGCCATAGTATGCATCTGTAATTCCAGCACTTGTCAGGTGGAAGCAAGATCAAAGCACTTGCTGCTCTCAACTACCTATATCTTCAGTTCCAGGGGCTAGCCATCTTTTGGTTCCCATTGACTGACATGAACAAACATGTGGCAGACACATACATAACACAAACCTACAAATAAAATGTGTTTGTTTTTCTTTTGTTGTTGTTGTTGTTGTTGTTGGGTTTTTGTTTTTTGTTTTTGTTTCTTGAGACAGGGTTTCTCTGTGTAGCCCTTACTGTCCTAGAACTCACTCTGTAGACCAGGCTGGCCTTGAACTGAGAGATCTGCCTCCTAAGTGCTGGAACTAAAGACATACACCACCACTACCCTGCCTCCTTTTTAAAAGAAAAAAAAAAAAATCAAGTTTGTCCTTAGGAAATTTGGGGACAACCTGGACCACATGAGACCTGATCTAAAAAAATTAAAATTTTAAAAAGAGGGTAGGTAGTGGCAGAGTGCTTACCTAACCACCAAAAAGAGGGTAGGAATACTCCTGGCATGGTGGCCCAGCAGGTGAAAGCACTAACTGCCAAGACCTAAGTGCAGCTCCTGTGAGTTGTCATCAACACCTTTGCAAACATGCATCACCACACACACACACACACACACACACACACACACACACACACACACATACACATACACACACTAAATACAATGTCGTGGGTTTGGGTTTTGTTGTTTTTGGAGGGTTTGTGTTTGTTTGTTTTTTGTTTTTGTTTTTTTTTTTAAGCAGTTCCTTTATTGAAAAAGGAAGTAAATACATTTTATGATAAAATTGAAGATTTACATGGAAAATATTTCTGATAAAATAGAAGAGATATATAGAAAAACACATTAAATTTGACAATTTTCATGGAAAATTAAAGAGTAAAGTGGTAGACATAAAAAACATTGCTAGGTTAATTGAAAAAAGGAAGTAGAAACATTTTATGGTAGAATTGAAGATTTACGTGGAAAATATTTCTGATAAAATTGTAGAAAAATGTAGAAAAGCATGTTAAAATTGAAGATTATCATGGAAAATTTTATATAGATATAATAATGGTAGGCATAAAAACCTTTCTAAATTAATTGAAGGTGGAATTAAAAACATTTTGTGAAAAAATGATAGATTTACATGGAAAACATTTCTGATAAAATAGAAGAAATATATAGAAAAACATGTTAAAATTGAAGATTATCATGAAAAATAATACAGATAAAATGGTAGACATAAAAACACATTACTTAATTGAAAAAGGAATTACAAGCATTTTCTGATAAAATTGAAGATTTACATGAAAAATATTTCAGTTAGTCTATGGCTTTTTATTGGGGAATTGAGTCCATTGATGTTAAGAGATATTAAGGAATAGTGATTGTTGCTTCCTGTTATTTTTATGTTTGTGTGGCTATCTTCTTTTGGGTTTGTTGGAAGAAGATTACTTTCTTGCTTTTTCTAGGGTGTAGTTTCCCTCCTTGTGTTGGCATTTTCCATCTATTATCCTTTGTAGGGCTGGATTTGTAGACAGATCTTGTGTAAATTTGGTTTTATCATGGAATATCTTGGTTTCTCCATCTATGATGATTGAGAGTTTTGCTGGGTATAGTAGTCTGGGCTGGCATTTGTGTTCTCTTAGAGTCTGTATGAGATCTGCCCAGGATCTTCTAGCTTTCAGTGTCTCTGCTGAGAAGTCTGATGTGATTCTGATAGGTCTGTCTTTATAAGTTACTTGCCCTTTTTCCCTTACTGCTTTTAATATTCTTTCTTTGTTTAGTGCATTTGGTGTTTTGATTATTATGTGCTGGGAGGACTTTCTGGTCTGGTCCAGTCTGTTTGGAGTTCTTTGTAGGCTTCTTGTATGTTCATGGGCATCTCTTTCTTTTTTTTTTTTTTTTTTTGTTTTGTTTTGTTTTGTTTTGTTTTGTTTTGTTTTGTTTGTTTTTTTGTTTTGCGAGACAGGGTTTCTCTGTGTAGTCCTGGCTGTCCTGGAACTCCCTCTGTAGACCAGGCTGGCCTCGAACTCAGAAATCCACCTGCCTCTGCCTCCCAAGTGCTGGGATTACAGGCGTGCGCCACCACGCCCGGCTGGGCATCTCTTTCTTTAGGTTAGGGAAGTTTTCTATAATTTTGTTGAAGCTATTTACTGGCTCTTTAAGTTGTAAATCTTTGCTTTCTTCTATACTTATAATCCTTAGGTGTGGTCTTCTCATTATGTCCTGGATGTTTTGGGTCACAAGCTTTATGAATTTTGCATTTTCTTTGACTGTTGTGTCAATGTTTTCTATGGTATCTTCAGTACCTGAGATCGATCCTTCTATCTCTTGTATTCTGTTGTTGATGTTTGCATCTGTGACTCATGAATTCTTTCCAAGGTTTTCTATCTCTAGAGATGTCTCACTTTGTGATTTCTTTATTGTTCATTCTTCCATTTTTAGATCCTGGATGGTTTTGTTTCGTTCCTTCACTTGATTGTTTGTGTTTTCCTGTAATTCTTTAAGAGATTTCTCCTGTATTTCTTTAAGGGATTTTTGTGTTTCCTCTTTAAGGACTATTACCTGTTAACCCATGTTCTCCTGTATTTTTTTTTTTTTAGGGAGTTATTTAAATCCTTGAAGCCCTCTATCAGCATCATGAGATAAGATTTTAAATCCAACTCTTGCTTTTCTGGTGTGTTGGGATATCCAGGACTTGCTGTGGTGGGAGAACTGGGTTCTGATGTTCCCAAGTAGCCTTGGTTTCTGTTGGTAGGGTTCTTGTGCTTGTCTTTTGCCATCTGGTTATCTCTGGTGATAGTTGGTCTTGCTGTCTCTGCCTGGAGCTTGTCCCTTCTGTGGGCCTGTAAGCATGTGTCAGTACTCCTAGGAGACCAACTCTCTTCTGGCAGGGTCTGTGCATAGAAGGCTGTGGAGCCACCTGGCTCCCTGGTACAAATGGCGATGGGAAGACTTCCGTCCCAGCTGCTCCCCTGGTGTTTTGGTTTTTTTATAAAGAAAAAGACTTGACAAGGGTGAAAAAGTTTTAAGAAAGGAAAAAAGTTATATGTATTACTATTTTCTTCAGTGTTTTCTATACTTAATAGCCTGAAAATATAGTGTTCAAGTGGACTGATTAAAATTAAGACACTGGTCCTTTTTTACCATATTAAACCAAAATTCCAATACCACTTCTGTTACTAGCTGTGAAAACCAGGTTAACAATCTGTATCAGGGCTTCCTGCCTATGTCATGAGAGTAGCAAAGGCCATGAACAAAATTGCTGCTACACTGAAATGAAATAGTGTGTGAAGCTTACAGGCTAGTGCTGGCCCTCAATGCTGCAGTGATGTCAGGTGGCCACTGCTGCTGAGCCCCAGCCCCACCCTCCAGATTAAAAGATTAATTAACGTTCCTGCTATTAAATTCCTCTAGGACTTAAAATTTATTTAGGGATTATTTTCTTCAAGTTAGATACTGACCACTGTGAGAAAAGGAGAGCAGGGAACCCATCTGGAAAAGCCTGCCTTGGTTTGTCTCTTAGATTAAGTCTGAGACTGGTCTTTTTTTTTTTTTTTTTTTTTTGTTTTTTTTTTTTTCATTTTTTTTTTTTAATTTTTATTTTCTATGTTCTATGTTTACATTCAAAAGGCTTTCCCCTTTCCCAGTTCCCACCCACCATAGTTCCCATAGTTCCTCTCCCCCCCAACTGTTCCCCAATCATTCCCCCTCCCCCCTCGGTTTCTTTACTAAACTGGATGCAATCTTTACAAATATCCACTATGTGCATTCAGGTGGAATCTCAGGGTTGTTTTGATTTGCATTTCCCTGATGACTAATGATGTTGAACATCTTTTAAGGTGTTTCTCGGCCATCCGAATTTCCTCTCAGTGCTTTGGAATTGTGTCTCCGCCCCTCGTGTACATGAGTAGCACTCTCCCTTTGTTGTACTTTGGGGTCCCTGGAGTAGCCAGGCTTCAAGGAATAGAGAATAAAGAAACCTAAACCCTGTTGGATGAGTAGTCTCACTCTGCCCTCCTCTCAGCCTCTCAATTTTTCCTTATAACAAAATCTTGAAGGCTCTGTTTGAAAAAGCCATAATATATGACTCCATGTATATGTTTACACACACTCACACTCACACTCATACACTGACAATTGCCTAAGAATAATAGTAAAAAGATTGGCCTTCATTGTATATCTCCATACAGCAAATACATTTGTCTAATTGTTGATCTTTTAACAATTTCACAGAAGTGACACTCTTTTCATGAATGAAAACCTGTTTTAGACACCAAAACTTTTCACATTTTAAGCATTTTTGGAGAAGTTCTCTAGTAGCACTTGACAAAATAACCCAGCTGAGTGACACTAGCTCAGAACAGAACCATTCCAGCCAGGATGCTCTGGGCTAGCAGGGCTTATGTGGCATACACGTCTGCAGAAATGCTCATAGCTTTTTATCTGTGTGTCTGTGTTCTAGCTTGTCTGCTTTACATAGTTTCCCTCCATTCCCTACCTGCTCCGTGCTACACTATTAGTGAGCTGCCTGCAGCAGCCTCTCTAATTTTTTTTGCACCCCCTTTGGTCTTGAACATGCTAGATAAATACTCTACCACTAAACTACACCCAGCCCATATATTTATTTCTACTTTGTTGCAAGCTTGGGTTTTCTCGGAAGAAAGTACAGGTGATGGGTGAACTATATGACCAAGAATTAATTAACTTGGACATGGCTGCTGCATTGTCTTTTGTGTTTCTGTGCTTTATCCTACCAGCATCTGAGCAGGTCAGCAACCAGTGTTGTAATTTGGATAATGAGGAAGAGGAGGAGGAAGTGGAGGTGATGGTAGAGGTGGTAGAAGTGGTAGAGTTGATAAAACTACCACTTTCAGGATTTGCTGAACTTCTGTGATACACATTCACCAACCCTCCCAGCAACTTGCAGGTGGGTTGTGTTATCCCATTTTATAGTCAACAAAATTGAGATCCAGTGTGGGAAGGTTTTTTTGTTTGGTGAGTGGCTGGCTGGCTTTTCAAAACAGAGGGTTGTTTTTTTTTTTTTTATAGCTTTGGCTGTCCTTAAATTCACTCTGTGTATACTGGGCTGGCACAATCTCGTAGATCTACCTGCCTCTGCCTCAAAAGTGCTGGAATTAAAGTCATGTACCACCTCACTAGGCCAGTGTGTTTTTTAATTTGCTGAAGGTCAACAGCAAAGCCAGGACTTTATCTCACTTCAAACCCAGTGTTGTATAACAACACAGGTTGGTTTTCAGCCTCCACCCTGGTACCTGTGATTGAATGACCATCGTAAGTTTGAGAAGCACTGAGGAATGCTCTGGATGTGCTGGCAGACTTTCCCCAGGTTAGAATGTGTATATGTTTATTAAAAGATGAGTCGATATTTTAAGTCTATTCTAGAATTCTATAAAATTTCCAAAGGCTACTACAACAGTATAGGTAGTAAAATCTCCTTGAAACCCTGCAGCCATTTATTTTCCCCTTGCAGAGCCATTCTCATCAGTGCCACTTGTTTCCATGCTTCCACTGTGTTCTGCCCCTGTGAGCTGGAGATAGTTTGCTTAACTCTGCCAATAATCAGATATTCTGGTGCCTCTGTCTCACCCACACACTTATGCCTGACAGGCTGGCCAGCCATGATAGCAAAATCTACATCTGGGCTCTACTTCACCCTTTGAAAGGAATTAGATAAGAGTCTTTGAGCTTTGCCCCAGACTCTTTTTTTTTTTTTTTTTTTAAGTTATTTTGGCTTTTTAGTTATTTTTCATGTGCATTGGTGTTTTGCTTACATAACTGTCTGTTTTGTGTGTGAGGGAGTCAGCTCTTCTGGAACTGAAGTTACAGACAGTTGTGATTTGCCATGTGGGTGCTGGGAATTGAACTGTGGTCCTTTGGAAGAGCAGTCAATGCTCTTAACCACTGAGCTCTCTCTCTAACCCCTACATAGAGCTTTCAATTATGAGTGAGATCCATGTTTTGAGGAGGAAGGAATAAGGTTTAATAAAGTTTTAAGTGATAGGACCCCTGTGGACTATATATTTCCTTGTCCAGATCCCTTTGTCATCTCTAAAGTGTTAGTATAGGTTTGCTAGTGGCTCCTGGGTTCAAAGCACTACTCAGAGAAGAAGCTACTGTATGTAGTTGAACCTGATGACACATGCATGCACTGAGTCCAGAAGAGACAAGCAGTTTCACCATGTCACCCAGGAAATCACTTCACATGCATTTAGTTACCAGTAGCAACTGAGAGAACTAGGCTTGTTCCCAGAATGGGTATATTGGTTAACAGACTGGTGAAGGGTAGGCGCAGCTATAGCAAATGTACCGACAGTATGAAGGATAGAAAGCTCTCCTGTAGAACTCCTAGCTGTGTATGCTGCTGGTATGAGCAGTTTTGTATAGAGTGGGCAAAAGTGTTGATGAGCAGTAGTGCAATTTGAAAAGCTTCTAATTTTAGATTACTGTGCTTTAGAACCAGCTTCTGAGAATATTAGTATTAAGCCCAAGGATATTCTATATCACAGTGACTCTCAAGAGCAAAGTTAGAGGAAGAAGAAGTATCACGTGCAGTAGAACATTGAGTAACTTGGCTGACCCAGTCAGGCCAGGCTCTCCTAACTATGTTATGTAACTTTTATTCACCTGATGTAATTGTCATCTCTGAGGTTTACTGCCTCAATCAGCTAACCTAGGTCTAGGCCTGGAATCTTTTAGCTTCTGTATAATCTCATCTAGGCTTTGAATATTTTCAGCCTCTGAGACCTGCTACTGAATAAACTCACCCTTTCAAGCTCTTTCTTTCAAACTCTTGACTGGCAGGTTCAGCTCAGCTGTTCTGACTCCAACTCCTCTCTAAACTGACTAATTCAATCTGACTTCTCTCTCGGGCTCTGACTAACTTGCTCTGCTTGGCCTCATACTAACTGATAATCTGTTTTAATCTTCCAGCTCCTTCTCATTCTCTGGCTCATACTTGTCTTCACCAGTGTCTAGCTTGTTCTCTCTTCAACCTTCAACCTGTCTGTAAAACTCTCCCTTCTCTTTCTCTTCTGCACTGTTCCCTCTTGTGTTGACTACCTTACCTCTCACTTCTCGTGACAGTTGGGCATACTCTATTCTGTCAAATCTTTCTCTGTCACTTTGTCTGCCACAGATATCACTTTCAAACATGGGTGATTCCTTCTACAGACTAACTTTACCTTCATTGTTTGGGATTAAAGGTTTATACTAAGGGTGTGTCTGTATTCCAGCCAGAGGGATAAAGGTGAGTGCTAAGGCTGAGCCACAACACAACTAGAAACAGGTTTTTCAAGTTAACAACACAATCTCAGGGTTCACAGCATAATCAATATTTCACTATAACTGTGTAAGTGGTTGTGTAAGCATGGTTCAAATGTAGTTGTTTTAAACCCCTTTCAACTGTTAATCAACTGAAAATTGATCAGTACCTCTAGAGTTATAGGCTGTACTTAAACAATAACCTTGAAATAAAAGCCAAGATTATTGGAATCATGTTAGCCTTTTGCTTTTAAAGTGGGGTGGGGGGGCATCTAATCCAGAGATATTCATATAAAAGGTAAGGCCTGCTGTACAAAGAGATTCCCAGGTGTGTTCTTCCTAGTTTAGTCATTAAAGAGTTACAGAGGAGAAGTATGGAAGGAGAAAAGAAATCAATAATACCTATTAATTAAATCATCAGATCTGGACAAGCTTGCCAGTTCTGATACTTCTAAATTACATGGTCATGAGGAGATCATATAATTCATTTGAGCTTGTTTCTCTGCCTATGCAAGGTGATATTTATTTAAAACTGTTGTAACCATATAAATAAGATAGAAAGAAGAAGGGGGGACCATGTACATGGAAACATCTTAATAGGGTGCTTGATTTTTTTTTTTTTTTTTAGGTAAGTACACTGTGGCTGTCTTCAGACACCCCAGAAGAGGGCGTCAGATCTCATTGTGGATGGTTATGAGCCACCATGTGGTTGCTGGGATTTGAACTCAGACCTCTGGAAGAGCAGTCAATGTTCTTAACCACTGAGCAGTCTCTCCAGTGCATAGGGTGCTTGATTTAAAGTAGGAACTCAGTGTTCAGGGTTTAGATGAATGGTAAAATACATGCTTAGCATATTCGAGATCCCAAAATCAGTTACCATCAGTACCACACATGTAGAAGCACACATATCACCATGCTAGGCATTCAATAAACGACTGTTTTTTTTTTTTTTCCAGGTATGTCAGAATTGTTACACAGTTGGCATTGCCTGATATCCAAATTGCCAGAATTACTATGTAGATTTCATTTCCAATGTTCTTTGGGTACCTCTTATTTTTGTATTGAGAAAATGAACTATTTAAATTCTTAGGGGACTAATACTGTGCTCTGCTCTCCTTTTTGAGACAGGGTAGACCAGCCTGGCTGAAATTTTCAGTTGTCCTGCTTCAGTTGTGCAAGTGCTAGGGTTACAGAGTAGTTCACTGTTGCCTAGCCTCCTTGTGTACTTCAGCAGAGTGAAGTCATAAGACATATGCCAAATTATACATTTCCCCAGCATAGGCTGCAGTTGTTCAAAGTCCCACATGTCATATTCCCTACTCAGCTATGTCTCTCCATTCTGGTCAAACCTTGGCAGAGTCTACCTGTGTGTCCCAAATGCTTTTGGGAAATGGTACAGGAGTCTGCTCCCAAGGTTGCCTGCCTGTATGTGTTATGTGTCTCAGAACCTGCTCCACAAGCCTTATCAGACATCTGCTCTACTGACCTATTGTCCAACCAAAGAAGCCCCACAGGCTCACCAGGTGGCTTTGAATTTTTGAGCCACACCCAAAAAAAAAAAAAAAAAAAAAAAGAGTAATGCTTTAGATTGAAGTTCCCAGCCTGGCCATTTGCCTAGTTTCTTTTTCATCAGGAATGTAACCCAGAAGAATCCCTGGTTTATCTTTGATCAAGGAGGATGCTATGTTGCCCAGTCCAGAAACCAAAAACACTGGCTTCCAAGATCAGTAGTTATTTATGAGTTATTTATCTTCACAGAATCTGGACATGGCCAGTGCACTATAAATAACAGCAGTTTTTATTTCCAGCAAGGGATGATTTCAGCCTGCTTTATTTATTTTTCTGTTTTGTTTTGATTATTATTATTGTTTTAACCTATTTGCTTTATTTACATTTCTTTTTTAATTTATTGAAAATGGAAGTAAAAGGAAGTAAAAACACTTTATGATAAAATTAAAGATTTGCATGGAAAATATTTCAGATAAACATGTTAAATTGACAATTTTCGTGGAAAATTGAGTAAAGTGGTAGACAAGTAAAACATTGCTAAATGAATTGAAATATGGGATAGAAGCATGTTATGATAGAATCAAAGATTTACGTGGAAAATACTTCTGATAAATTGTAGAAAAGGGTAGAAAAACATGTTAGAATTGATTATCATGGAAAATTTTATATAGATATAATAATGGTAGGCATAAAAGTATTCCTAAGTTGATTAAAAGTGGAGTTATAAACATTTTCTGATAAACTTCAAGATTTACATGGAAACTATTTCTGATAAAATTGTAGAAATATGTAGAAAAACATGTTAAAATTAAGGATTATCATGGAAATTATATAGATAAAATAATAGGCATAAAGATAATTCTAAGTTGATTGAAGGTGGAATTATAAACATTTTCAGATAACATTGAAGATTTACATGGAAAATATTTCTGGTAAAATTCAAGAAATAGGCCGGGCGGTGGTGGTGCACGCCTGTAATCCCAGCGCTTGGGAGGCAGAGGCAGGCGGATTTCTGAGTTCGAGGCCAGCCTGGTCTACAGAGTGAGTTCCAGGACTGCCAGGGCTACACAGAGAAACCCTGTCTCAAAAAAAAAAAAAGAAAAGAAAAAAAAATTCAAGAAATAGACAAACACGTTAAAATTGACTATTTCATGGGAAATTTTACATAAAAAAATGGTTGATGTAAAAACTTTCTAAATTAATTGAAGGTGGAAATTAGAAACATTTGTGATAAAACCAAAGATTTACTTTGGAAACATTTCTGATAAAATGGAGGAAGTATATAGAAAGACATATTAAAATTGAAGATTATCATGAAAAATAATACAGATAAAATGGTAGACATAAAAGAAATTACTAAATTTAAAGGGGAATTACATTTTCTGATAAAATTGAAGATTTACATGAGAAATATTTTGTTAGTCTATGTCTTTTTATTGGGGGAGTTGAGTCCATTGTTGTTAAGAGATATTAAGGAATAGTGATTGTTGCTTTCTGTTATTTTTGATGTTATTCTTATGTTTGTGTGGGTATCTTCTTTTGGGTTTGTTGGAAGATTACTTTCTTGCTTTTTCTAGGGTGTAGTTTCCCTCCTTGTGTTGGCATTTTCCATCTATTATCCTTTGTAGGGCTGGATTTGCGGGCAGATCTTGTATAAATTTGGTTTTATCATGGAATATTTTGGTTTCTCCATCTATGATGATTGAGAGTTTTGCTGGGTGTAGTAGCCTGGGCTGGCATTTGTGTTCTCTTAGGGTCTGTATGAGATCTGCCCAGGATCTTCTAGCTTTCAGTGTCCTGCTGAGAAGTCTGATGTGATTCTGATAGGTCTGTCTTTATAAATTACTTGCCCCTTTTCCTTTACTGATTTTAATATTCTTTGTTTAGTGCACTTGGTGTTTTGATTATTATGTGCTGGGAGGACTTTCTGGTCTGGTCCAGTCTGTTTGGAGTTCTTTGTAGGCTTCTTATATGTTCATGGGTATTTCTTTCTCTAGGTTAGGGAAGTTTTCTTCTATAATTTTTTTGAAGATATTCACTGGACCTTTAAGTTGGAAATCTTTGCTTTCATCTATACCTATAAACCTTAGGTTTGGTCTTCTCATTGTGTCCTGGAGTTCCTGGATGTTTTGGGTTACCAGCTTTATGCATTTTGCATTTCCTTTGACTGTTGAGTCAATGTTTTCTATGGTATCTTCAGCACCTGAGGTTCTTTCTTCTATCTCTTGTATTGTGTTGTTGATGCTTGCATCTATGACTCCTGAATTCTTTCCAAGGTTTTCTATCTCCAGAGATGACTCACTTTGTGATTTCTTTATTGTTTCTACTTCCATTTTTAGATCCTGGATGGTTTTGTTCAGTTCCTTCGCTTGATTGTTTGTGTTTTCCTGTAATTCTTTAAGGGATTTTTGTGTTTCTTCTTTAAGGGCTTCTGCCTGTTGATCCATGATCTCCTGTATTTCATTAAGGGATTTTTGTCTTTCATCTTTAAAAGCTTTTACCTGTTGACCAACGTTCTCCTGTATTTCTTTAAGGGAATTATTTAAGTCTTTCTTGAAGCCCTCTATCAGCATCATGAGATAAGATTTTAAATCCAACTCTTGCTTTTCCGGTGTGTTGGGGTATCCAGGACTTGCTGTGGTGGGAGAACTGGGTTCTGATGTTGCCATGTGGCCTTGGTTTCTGTTGGTAGGGTTTCTGTGCCTGCCTTTCGCCATCTGGTGCTAGTTGTTATTCTTGTCTCTGGGTGGAATTTGTTCCTCCTGTGGGCCAGTAAGCTTGTGTCCTTACTCCTCTGAGCTCAAAAGTGAAAGCAACTGCTGGGAGATCTCTCTCTCCTGGCGGGCTATGCACTTAAGACTATGAAGTCTCCCAGCTCCTTAGTGCAAATGACAGCAGGAAAACTGCTGTCCCAGCTGCTCCACTGATCTTAGGCCCTGTGTGCTCCTCGCTGGCCCCCTCTGCCTGCTCCTAGCTGGTCTAGCTCTGCCTCAGCCTGCTTTAAAAACCAAGCAGCACTGAAGAGGCAGAGGCAGGCTGATCTCTTGAGTTTGAAGCCAGCCTAGTCTACAGAGTGAGTTTCAAAATAGCCAGGACTACACAAAGAAATCCTGTCTCCAAAAAAACAAAACTTAGTGTTAGGTTTCCCTCTTTGTTAATAATGAAAATGAAACTATGTTTAGATATTTAGAGTCCCTTTGAATTGATGTGATTTAAGAAAGACCTTTGAGTAAAACTTCCTAAAGTGAGGTTCTTGGTCTCATGCTAACTTTGTCCAGGCTGAATTGCAGGAAATGACCCGCTAGAGTCATACATTGTACTTAGAGAATTAAGAGCCCATCCCCATCATAGCTGTCAAAAAAAAAAAAAAAAAAAAAAATGCCTACTCAGCTTGGCAACTTCCGGGATCAGATCTCCTTAAAGCATAAACACATGTGAAAGGCTGGACACAGTTCACCTTCCCCTCTTTCTTCCTACCTGCCTTTGGTTGGCTGTGGATATTTAGACAAGGAAACAAACGAATCATCATATTACTAATGGTCCTTTGCCATATAGATCTTGTATTTGGTTAGTAATGGGGTGGGAACAGAGAAACAACAGATAAAACATGTAAAAACCTGAGGGTCTGACCCTTGCCCACCTCTCTAACAAAAGAATATAAAGAAACTTAAGGAATTCCTAGGCCTCCTATTTCCTCACTTGTGGAATTGAGGGAATGAAGGTGCTGGTGCAAATGGCTTTGTAAATTTCAGTGCTTTTAGGCAGACCCTGCTGTGGAGGGTTCAGAGAGTAATTACCATTCTCTTACTGTCAGGGGCCAGCAGTTTGAAGTTTTGGTGCTCATGATGAATGAGTAGATTAGATTGAATCTTGAATTCCCCCACACTCACTCCCCCTCCAAAGAGAATGATGCCACAGCATTTCTGCTGGGCTCTGCTGGTCAGTTCTATTCAGACCAGAGCCTAGCTGAGGCTGTGTCAGTAAAAATGTTAGTACAAGTGCTGGGGATTGGGTTTTAGTAATTGACTGGTCAGGTCAGGGAGCTACCTGGTGCAGTGTTCTTTTCCTTTGTTGTACAGACTTTAAATTTGATTAGTAACACAGAAAAAATACAGACAGATCTAAAAACAGGAAGTGGGAGTGTGACTAAAGCTGAGCAGCGAATGCCTGCTCTCTGGTGAACAGCCAGGGTTAAGTGTGTTTCATACTTGATTATGACAGTCTTGCTGTGTAGTCCAGTCTAGCCTCAGTCATGATCCTCCTGCCTCAGCCTTCCCCAAGTGTGCAACACACACCTAGCTTGGGAAAGTTTTTTGTTTTTTGGGTTTTTTGTTGTTGTTGTTGTTGTTGTTGTTGTTGTTGTTGTTGTTTTTAACAAGGCAGTGATCTGAGCCCAGCCCAGATCTGTATTCCAAGACACCAACAGAGCGGCCAAACTCTCTGTGCCTAGGAGTTTGCAATGCCCTCCGTGGCCTGCTAAATTTCCTCCGTGGCTTGCTAAATTTCCTCCCTGATGCTTCCTGCAGATTTGAGGTGTTTCTATGCTAATGAGAAACACCTGTTTTACAAGTTTAGTAGGATTTCAGTGTAGAGGGCTGTGAAGTGCCATGCCTTGAAGATGGCGCTGGTTTCCACCTTCCTTCCCCCAGGGGGAGAGTGCCCTTTGAGACAAAGAATTTCATATTTTGGCTTTGTGCGGTCAGATGCTGTCCTTCCGCTTTGAGGTAGCCTATCTGCCTTGCCCACATACTATCCAGGGATTGGCCAGGCTTGGGGATAAAAAAGAGAGCAGGGGTCGAGGTGGGAGAGAGACGCCATTATACAAAGTTCCTGAGTAAACTGCTTGAAGAAGATTGCCGGTGTTGTGTCCTTCCTTGCGGGCGCAACATTTCAGCTACACAATAACAGCAGAAACTTTCTGTTCTTTTTCCGGAAGTCCTCATTTTCCAGGTAATTTTTTGATGTGAAAAAGTAAACTCACACTGGTTAGTTGTGGCTAAGGAATTACTGGGGCCTTGTCAGCCCTGCTCACAGCATCTTGCTTCACCCTAAATTCTAAAGCTTTGTGTGCTGCCATAAAATAAGTAACTGAAGGCTGAGAGGGTTATGTGCCCATTTGTGCGATATAATAGAAGAAAAGCCAATTACTTACAAGAAACAGTGAAAACTTTAAGTAAAATTGAGAACCTGGAGGGAAATGAAGACTCAGGGTCCAAAAACATTCTATGTGGGAGCTAGTGAGCAGTAATACCATCACTGCTAGAGACACTGTGACAAACAGTCTGCAAGGAGTCTTGCTGCTGCTGCTGCTGCTGCTGCTGCTGCTGCTGCTGCTGCTGTTAACATTTACTTACTTTATTTCGAAAAGAGACCCACATGCCACCTGCTTGTAGTTGGAGGACAACTTGCAATAGTTTTATTCTTTCTGTCCACCATGTGAGTTCTGGGGCCAGAACTCAGGACATTGGGCTTAGTAGCAGGTACTTTACCTACTGAGTCACCCTGCTAGCCCAAGAAGTCTTTTTGAACTACCCCTCCTAGGGATTTTTTAGGAGTGACTAAGATCACAACATAGAGTATTGAACCTGTGTAGTCTTGTAGCTTGGACTGCCTCTCCCAGGCTTTTACAAAGCTGTCTCCTTATTGGCATAATTTTGCTTTGAAGTAGAGAGATTCCTAGTTTATAGCCTGGCAAGTGACAGGGGCTCTCAGACTAGCAAATTGTAAGATTGGATTTGTGCCACAGACCACCCCAGCCAGGTATGGGGGTCCCTGGGATGAGGGTTCTCGAAGTCCAGGTGGCTAAGAATTCAGCAGTGACAAACAGAAACAAACACAGAGGCAGTTTGAATCTGAGTGTATTTTGCAGCTCTCAAGCAGGGGATTTTATACATTAAAAACTAAACATAACAACTCTTAGAAACCACATCCAGCGAAACAATCACGAATGCCAACAAAAATCATTTGACACAGTAACAAAAATCATCCAAGCATTACAACTCTGAAACTACATGTTCAGCGAATCACAAACAGAACAGGTAATATCATTATTAATAATATAAATCATCAAAATATAACAATTCTGAAAGAATGTATTCAATAGGGCGGTTATCCAAGACTAGTGGCATATTCCCAAGAACAGGTTAGTAAATCTTTATGGTCAGTGCTCTTAACCACTGAGCTAATTTTCCAGCCCCATGTGGTTAATTACTATTTAACATCTAATGCCTGATTTTTTTTATAAATCTTCAACACATAAATCTAAACTATTTTAATTCTTTCTAATTAAGGCTTTCTTTACCATATACCAAAACCCACCTCCTATGACACACATGTAGCCATATGAGATTTTATTGTTGGGAAAGTATTTATCATCATAATTTTCTAAATGATTTAAAAAGTAAAGCATTGTGAAACCCCAGAGATAAGGTCATGTTTAGTGACAACATCTCAAGGGTTGGTTTTGTACCCATTATTCTTGCTTAAGATCATGGTCTAGGCTACCAGGAACCTGTAACTAAGAAAAGGAGTGAAAGAAAACAAAACAGAAAAATTGTCATGAGAACTATGACTCTGGCTGAGAGTTCCACAACCGGTTCCAGGAGACCTCCTTCTTTTGAAGTCTAATGCCTCAGTCTGTGGAACTTGTCCCATAGATTCTACTGGGGTTAGTATGGCAGATTTGAATCCAAAACCTGGATTAAACAGACTCATCCATTAATTAATCATTAATTAATTTTAAAAAACCATTTCTGGGGCTGGAGATATAGCTACCTGGATAGAACACTTGCTTACCCAGCATGCACAATACCATGGGTTCCCGGCTCAGTACCACATAGACTGGGTAAGCTGTGATATACCGGCAAACCCAACACTGAGGATTATATATCTGAAGTTCAGGATCATCCTCTACTACATAGGCAGTTCAGGGCCTGGAGACAATGCCTCAAAACAAATAAAGTATAATATCTCTCACCAGATACTGTTGGTAAAAAACAAAATGCCTTTGTTTTTGTTTTAAAGAGATCTCACTATGCAAAAATGATCAGACTATGACCATTTAAATTAATGTTTACTTCTTAAGGAATAGAAGTAAATAGGATATAATTATTGTTTAATTATATGATAATTAAAAGGGATAACATTAGAGGATAGAGTGGTGACTCTGGCTAAGAATATTCATTGTGCAAGCTTGAGTTTAGATCCACAACACCCAAGTGAAAAAGACAGTTATATCTGGTATGGAGGTGCATGCCTTTAATCCCAACACTTGGGGACTCTGTAAGCTCCAGATCAGACAGGACTATATAGTGAGACCCTGTCTGAAGAAAAAATATTTAAAAATTTAAAATAAAAGGCACATTTGGCTGCATATGTGTCTATCACCCAGTCTCTACTAGAAACAAAGACAAAAGAATTCCAGAGGCTCATTGGTTAGCTATCTGGCTGATGAATGAGCTCCGAGTGAGAAACCATCTTAAGGGAATAAAACATGGAGGAATAGAGTATAATACCCAATATCTTCCTCTGGCCTTCACACATGTGTTTTCATGGACTGCTTTCATACAGACAGGCAGACACACACTCACATACACACATGCAAAGATGCAGAGACACAGGGAAACACAGATGCTGCAACATAAAACTACCTTAGAGAAAATTTTTGTACTCCTTAAAAGTCAATAAACTCAGCCACACATGGTGATAGATGCCACTAATCCTAGAATTCATAGACAGAGGCAAGAAGATCACAAATTCAAGGCCATTCTGGGCTAAAATGAAAAACAAAACTTTGTATACCATAGGTTTGATTAGAAAATAAGAGTAAAGTTGTAGCTGTAGCTCAGTAATAGAGGCCTTGTCTGGCATACAGAGTGATAGCTTCCTTCCCCTATATGACCAAAAGAAGAAAGAAGGTAGGAGAATAGAGGAAGGGAGGGAGGGAGGGAGGGAGGGAGGGAGGGAGAGAGAAGAGAAGAGAAGAGAAGAGAAGAGAAGAGAAGAGAAGAGAAGAGAAGAGAAGAGAAGAGAAGAGAAGAGAAGAGAAGAGAAGAGAAGAGAAGAAGAAAGGGAGAAAAGACAAGAAAACAACAAGCAAGCAGGGCAGGCACAAAAGGAAAGAAAGGAGTTCTAAATATCTAATGATACTCTGGCACATATTTTGGTTGGTTGGTTTTTAGACTAGCCTCAAACTTAGAATTTTCCCTCCTTAGAAGCTTCTTTAGCTCCTGCTAGTCTAGGGAATGTATCATGCCCTGCTTCCAACTGTACTTTCATGTTTTAATAGAAGTTCCCTGAGTTCCACATGTGGTTATGTAGTCCCTGTGGGCGTGAACCCTGCCCAATTGCCCCATGTCTCAATGTTTTTAATACATAGTCTTCAGCGAACATTCTCCTTGAAGACTTTTGGTCCCTAGGACTCCACACACTACCTGTCTAATCTGTCCTTTCCACACTACCAAACAACTCATTTCCTTAACCTTTGTCTTTTATGGCCCACTTCACCAGTTGTCCAGTTATTTTATTTCTTTCTGAGCATTTTATTCTACCTAGAATCTCTGGTAATCACTCTTAATCCTTGATGTAAAATAAATATGTGTGTACATACTTACGTGCATGTGCTTGTGTGCACTAGAGATAAGATGGATAAAACTAGCCTTCCTCCCAGGAACAATCTCTATTCTCATTTTGTAGCTTCTCAGGCAGACGCCAGTCCTTACATAAGCCAAAAATGATAGTTTGAATAGGAATGCCCAACACTGAATATTTGAATGGTAGGGAGTGGCACTATTTAAAGGTGTGGCTTTGTTGGAGTAGATGTAACCTTGTTGGAGGAAGAGTGTCACTCTGGGGGTGGGCAGTGAGACCCTCCTCCTGACCACGTGGGAGCCAATATTCTCCTGTCTGCCTTCAGATGAAGATGTAGAACTCTCAGCTCCTCCTGCACCAGGCCTCCCTGGACGCTGCTTTGATGATGTGCCTCTGCCTTGATGATAATGGACTGAACTTTTGAACCTGTAAGCCAGCCCCAGTTAAATGTTGTCTTTATAAGGACTGCCTTGGTCATGATGTCTCTTCAGCAACAGAAACCCAAACAAAGACACTTAGGATTTTATTGCTGTGAAGAGATACCATAACCAAGACAACTCTTATAAAGGAAAACATTTAATTGGGGCTGGCTTATAGGCTCACATGTTAAGTCCATTATTGTCATGGTGGGAAGCATGGTGGCATGCAGGTAGACATGGTACTCTTTTAGGAGGAGCTGAGAGTTCTACATTCTGATCTGCAGACAATAGAAGTGAATGCCACATCTAGCCTAGCTTGAGCATATATGAAAAGCCCACCCCCACAGTGACACACCTCCTTCAACAAAGCCACACCTACTCCAACGGGGCCATGATTTCAAATAGTGCCACTACCTGGCCCAAGTATATTCAAACCACCACATTCCATTCCCTGGCCCCCATAGGCTGGTTCAGACACATGAGTCTATGGGGGCCATAGCATAATAAAAAATATATTTAGTCCAGCTTCCAAAGTCCCCATAATCTATAGCAGTCTCAACAATGTTAAAAGTTCAAAGTTTCTTCTGAGATTCATGCAATCTCTTAACTATAATCCCCGAAGCAATATAGAAAACCATCTGGGCAAACTCTAGACTCTGCATTTCTATGTCTGATATCAAAGCAGCCTTCAGATCTCCAACTCCTTTTTCATCTTTGTTGACTACAACAAACTTCTTTGTCCTGGGCTGGTTCCACTCCCTGTTAGCAGCTTTCCTCAGCAGATATCCCATTGTTCTAGCATCTTGAACACCTTGGTGTCTCTAAGGCAACTTCAATGTTACAGCTTCTTGTTGCAATGTCTGGGATCCACACATGATCTTCTGGGCTCCTCCAAAGGGCTCGCGTCACTTCTCCAGCTGTGCTCTCTGTAGCACTCTAAGCTCAGTTTGATCCACTTCGCTGCTGCTGCTGCTGCTGCTGTTTTTGGTGTTCATCCTATGGTACTGGCATCTCTAGTACACTGGGGTCTTCCACTGCAACCAGGCTTCACCAATAGCCTCTCACAGGCTCTCTTTATGGTGCCAAGCCAAATATCTTTGCATGACCCCTTCATTCCTTGGCTATCAACTGCAACTGAGGCTGCACCTTCACCAATGGCCTTCTCTAGCCTCACAGTGCAGAGCCTCAGCTGCTCTCCATGACCCCTTCATACCTTCAAAACCAGTTCCACTATAGTGACTCTTACACATTACCGAGTCCAGCTGCAGCACAAGGTACAACCCTAGCTATCTCTGGAACACAGCTTCTTTGTGCTCTCAGAAAACACTTCCCAAAAGATTTCACCTCAGTGATACTGGTCTCTCTCCTTTTTTAAAAAATGTATTTATTCTTCATTTATATTTCAAATGTTATATGCCCTTTCCGGGTTTCCCCCATCCCACCTCCTCCACCTCAATTTCCACACGCTGGGGCATCTATCGTGCCTTCATAGGACCAAGGACCTCTTCTCCCACTGATGCCCAACAAGGCATTCCTCTGCCACATTTTTGGCTGGAACCATGTATACCCCTTGGTTGATGGCTTAGTCCCTGGGAGCTCTGGAGAGTCTGGTTGGCCGACATCGTCGCTCTTCCCATGAGGCTGCAAACTTCTTCAGCTCCTCCAGTCCTCCCTCCAACTCCTCCATTGGAGACCCCTCGCTCAGTCCAATGGTTGGCTGCTAGCATCTGCCTCTGTATCTGTAAGGCGCTGGCAGGGCCCCTCTAGAGACAACCATAACAGGTTTCTTTCTGTATGCACCTCTTGCTGTCTATAATAGTGTTGGGGTTTGGTGACTATAGGATGAATCCCCAGGTAGGACAGTCTCTGGGTGGCCTTTTCTTCAGTCTCTGCTCCACACTTTGTTTCCATATTTGCTCCTGTGAGTATTTTGTTCCCTTTCTCAGAAGGACCGAAGCACCCACACTTTGATCTTCCTTCTTGAGCATCCTGTGGTCTGTGAATTGTAACTTGTTTAGTTTGAGCTTTTGGGCTAATATCCACTTATCAGTGAAGGCATACCATGTGTGTTCTTTTGTGATTGGGTTACCTCACTTAGGATGACACTTTCTAAGTTACTGGTCTCTTCTTAATCACCACTAATTTCTTAGCTCCAGCTAACTAGTATCAATTGTCCCAGTTGTCCCTTTTATTTTTGACTCTAAAGCCAGAGCCACATGGCTGAAGCTGCTGAATACTGCCCCTTGCTGGAACTGGAGCGTAGCCTCCTTGTTTTATTACATTATCACCAGTTTTCTGTTTTCTAACTCCTTTACCGCCTAAGCTTGACTGTTCTGGAATTTGCTCTGTAGATTGACCTTCAACTCAGAAATCTGCATAGCTCTGCCTCCTGAATTCCGGGATTAAAGGTGTGTGTGTACTATCATGCCTGGGCCTGAACTTTTCACCATTCCTGTACCTCAAGATCTGGATCAAAGGCTGTGTCTTCCATCCTCAAGATCTGGATCACAAGTGTGCCTTTCCATTTCTGGATTGTAGTTAATTCCAGATTGAAAGTCCAAACTATTCATTGTTCAACTGCAAACAAACAAATACGCTTAGCTGGGTGATCATAGCTCACTTACTCTCTTTGTCTCCTTGAACACAAGATTCAGCCCCATTTTTCCTCCTGGTGCCCCTTTATTATTACTTGAACCATACCTTTGGTATTTTTTCTTTTTAAGCTTGCTGTGCTTGATCAAAGTGTTCTTCATGAGACTAAACCAGAGAACAAAGTCTCTGCTGGGCTTTTTTTTTTTTTTTTTTTTTTTGAGATTTCCTTTGTCAATGCAATTAATATAAATCTCTATACCTTAGCCTCAAGTAGACACTTCAGATAAGAGCAAAAAGCAGCCATTCTTCACCAAAATACCACAAAAATAGTCTCTAGGCCACATACTGAAATTCTTTTCCACTGAAAGCTCTTGGGCCAGGTCTGCACAGTTCAAATCACCCTCAGCAACAAAGCTTTCCATATTCCTACTAGGATAGCCCATTAAGCCCCACTTAAAGCATTCCACTGCTTTCCAAATCCAGACTCCCAAAATCCACATTTTTCCAAACAAAAGCATAGACAGGCTTATCACAGCAATACCCCAGTCCCTGGTACCAACTTCTGTCTTAGGGTTTCTATTGCTGTGAACAGACACCATAACCAAGGCAGCCCTGATAAAGACAATATTTACCTGAGGTTGGCTTACAGGTTCAGAGGTTCAGTCCATTATCAACAAGGCGGGGGCATGGCAGCATCCAGGAAGGCATGGTGCAGGAAGAGCTGAGAGTTTTGTTCTACACCTTCATCTGAAGGCTGCTAGCAGATTACTGACTTTCTTGCAGCTGGAATTAGTCTTATAACCCACTCCCACAATGACACACCTACTCCAACTCCCTGGACCAAGTATATTCAAATCACCACACTAAGTTAAGATACCACTCTCATTCCTGTCTTAACAAGTGTGTACTTCTTTTCCTTCTGAGTAAAGTCCTTTCTTGCACATCTTCAATCTCTTCAACTTCCAAGCTTCTGTTTCTATCATTCAGGCTTTATCTCTCATTCTTGAAGAGAGTTAAGAAGTCTTTCCTGACCTCCACTAGGCATTACCATATCTCCCTGCAAATCTTGGCTACATGAAATCCTATTGATGTTTTTCTGTCTCCCCTTTCCCTGTAGAATGAAGGAAAGGCAGATGCTTTCTCTTGCTTACCACAGTGTCCCAGTACTTTGAGTATGCCTAGCAGGCAGCAGACTCTCAATAAATGGGTTGACAATTGTCCTAAGCACTGCTTGGCCATGAGGATGATGGACCCCACTGGCTCTGGCTTTCTGGGGCTCCAAATCACAAATGTCTGGGCGAGTAAGTTATCTAGTGTTGAAATAGTGAGAAGGTCCATTTCCATTTGTTCACTGATTCTCTCCCAATGAGATTTCCTTAATGAGTTTCTGCTTCTCCCATACTCAGAGCAAAAGAAGAACTGCTTTAGCATCACAGGTGTACAAAGCTAACCAGGACTGTGGAGAAAACTGGAAAGTCATGATGCTGTAGGATGGCTTTCTCGAGACTGAAAGCTACAACTGCTGGCACACAGTAGCCTGGGCTTGCTCCGGCTCTGGGCTTCTGTTTTCTTTTGTAGAAAGGATTTGGGGATTGCTCTAAATTATATCAGGGAGGATGCAGAATGTTTAAAACACCAACCTTTCTTCCTTTCTTAGATGTGAACGACTAGAAGAACAACTGAATGACCTGACAGAGCTCCACCAGAATGAGATCCTGAACTTAAAGCAGGAGTTGGCCAGCATGGAAGAGAAAATCGCCTATCAGTCATATGAACGGGCCCGGGATATCCAGGTTAGCATGAAAAATAAGTAAGAAACAAGAAAGGAAGAAAATGGGCAAAGACAGGAGTCTGGAGAGTCAAGAAAAGCTCCTATCAGTTGCAGCCACCTGACCTGACCCAGTGACGTCCATGCCATTTGAGGAGGTATAGCTCTAGGTACTGACATATATTAGGGACAGAGCAGTCTCTGTCTGAGAAAATCTAGAACATCTCATCACTGGTTGCTGTCCTGAAGCTATTCAGATGGTGCTTCTGGCCAACTTGCCTATCTTCTGCTTCTATGTAAAGGGCTTTTGTCCCTACTCTCAAACAGGTGGCATATTACATGGCTTGTGAGAACCCTCCATTGTCTATAGGTTTGTGAGAAACCTTAGCAGTGACGTTGAAGGTAAACACTCGGTTGATTTCACTTCTCCCTGGGGAGAAGTGAAATATTGGGGTTTCTGATTTCTGTGGAGATTCTCTCAAAGGTCATGGTGGGTTTTATGAGGCACCTTGAAAGAAGCTAGGGTGGAGAAGAACTTGTAGAATACCCACCCATAGGAATCAAGGTACTGTTCTGACTGTTTGCCCAGCTCACATCTTTTTTTATGTTCTTGAATTCTATTTATATTTTGTTTCATCCCAAGTTAATTCTGGAGTGAATAGCATCCATTATCCACTCTTGAGCTAGGTACAGCCTGAAGCTGTCTGGACCTTACCTTTCATCCTAGGAAACCAGAAACCATTGAAGTCAAGGCTGGAAAAATCCCATGGTTCCAACCGCTAGTTGTCTTGGGAGGATGTCTGCCCTTACTAGGGGAAAGGTTTCTACCTGAGTGGTAGAATGCAATTTACATAAGGCCTTAGGGAGAGCAGGTCACTCTAAAGTCCTCTGTAGAGTGTGATCATAATATCTATCCATCTCAGAGATTGACCTGAAAAGGAAGTGTGCCCTCCTTACAGCAGGGTCACAGTTCCCTTTCTCCAATCACGGATCATTTTTGACCTAAAAATATCAGTTTCGTAAAGCACACTGCATCATTTTTAAAGTGGAAAAAATCAGAAAAAAAAAAAAATCCTTCAGAGGGACTTAACTGGTAAGGTGTGCACACCCATACTATGGAATGTCGCATAGTAGCTAAGAAGAATACACTAGAGCTGGGGAGACTGCTCAGTTGGCAAAGTGTCTGATTCATAAGTTCAGATTCCCAGACCCTTCATTCAGAAGTCAGACACGGGGAGCCAGCTAGAAGGCACAGCATATAAAGGTGCTTAACCATGTAAGCCTGACAACTGAGTTCAGCCCCCAGAGCCTGGTAATGGTAGAAGTGAGAACCAATCCTCAGATTTGTCCTCTAAATTCTACACTTATGCCATGGCACACCCACACATATGCAAAAAAAATTAAAGCCAGGCATAGTGTCATGCACTTGTAATCCCAGCAGTGGCAAGATAAGACAGGCAAATCCTTGGAGTTTGTCTAACGTACGTGGCAAAGTTGCAGTTAGTGAGAGGCCCTGTCAGAAACAAATAGTGAAAGGTAGGTACCCAAAGACCAACAGCCACAATTGTCTTCTGACCTTCACATGAACATGTACCCATGTCCATGTGCATGTCTGTACACACAAGAATAAGGTGAATCAAAAAAAAAAAAAAAAAAAAAGCCGGGTGGTGGTGGCGCATGCCTGTAAACCCAGCACTTGGGAGGCAGAGGCAAGCGGATCTCTGAGTTCGAGGCCAGCCTGGTCTACAGAGTGAGTTCCAGGACAGCCAGGGATATACAGAGAAACCCTGTCTCGAAAGACCAAAAAAAAAAAAAAAAAAAAAAAAAAAAGAATAAGGTGAATCCATGTATTTTGGACATAATGTGATCAAGACACACTATTAAGCAAGAAAAAAGGAATAACAATAAGTTATGGATCAATTTAAGTAGAATACTATGGTTGGAAATGCCTGTAATAACCCCATGCTAGGGAAATTCACATGTACAGTAAATACAGATAAAGAGTAAGCATACTACCACAGCAGCAGAGACTAGAACTGAGAACACTGAGAGGCTGTGTTTAAAGTCAAACATGAGGATGTGTCTTGTATACCTTAGACTCATAGTTTCTAAAAGGATAAAACATATATAATTGAGTTCTTCTCATTAAAATGTTCTAGGCCATTCAGGAATGATGGCACATGCCTATAATCTCAGCATTCAGGAGATGGAGGCAAAAGAATCAGAAGCTCAAAGTCATCTCAGCTATATAGAGAGTATGAGGCCAGTCTGATACAAGAGACTCTTGACTTAAATAAATAAATTAAGTAATTAAATTCTAGGCAAAATAAATCCAAGTATGTCCCCTGCTCCCCATAGTTGTTCTCCTAGGAGTGCAGTAGACAGAATGGGAACAGTGCATCTGTGAGTGCTGTGCATCTGGCTTTTCATATCCAGGGCTTGCAGCTATTGAAATCCTTGTCATGACTCAGAATGCACCTGGCTCCCAGAGCATGTCCAGCTGTACTTCTGAGAGCAGATGCCTAATCATCCCCTGTTTGGCCCACAGGAGGCTCTGGAGGCCTGTCAAACCCGGATTTCCAAGATGGAGCTACAGCAGCAACAGCAGCAGGTGGTGCAACTGGAAGGGCTGGAGAACGCCACTGCCCGAAACCTTCTGGGCAAGCTCATCAATATCCTCCTTGCTGTCATGGCAGTCCTCTTGGTCTTTGTGTCCACAGTAGCCAACTGTGTGGTCCCCCTCATGAAGACACGCAACAGGACGTTCAGCACTTTATTCCTTGTGGCTTTCATTGCCTTTCTTTGGAAGCACTGGGATGCCCTCTTCAGCTACGTGGACCGGCTCTTCTCACCCCCCAGATGATGCTGGCCCAGAAAGCAGTGCTCCTCACCGTCTGGCGAGTGCATGCCAAGAGAGCTAGACAGCAGCATTACCCACTCTGAAGTTTTCTACAAGAGAGTTGAGTGAATCTGTTTACATTTAGAATAATGTTTTTTTCTTCAAGAGACGCAATTGCAATAGTATTTTTTAGATTTTATCCAAGAAGTTTTTTGGGCAAAAATCTTGGATCATTTTTATGTAGCATGATTTTCCTTGGGATGCAAATCTGAAACAGTCCTTTAACATGAACAATCTGCAACACACTGAAGGGCATTCTGAACTGAAGCTTGGAGAACTGCACTAAACCCACTAAACAGATGCAAAAACCTAACCAGGCCCAACACCCACCCTGCCTGGGTTCCTCTCCTCATCCAGACTAACTCTACTGTGAAGTCCCGCCACATTCCAGGTTGGAATTTTAGATTCAGGGTGGATTTTCCCTGCCATGGAAGAACACAGGCATCTCCCTAGCTTTCTCACGCTAACCCTGAAGTATGATCACTTCTGAACCTGCTCCCTTCTTAACTGCCGGGATTGGAAGCAAGAGCACCAAGCCCATAGGATGAGTGTGCAACCCTGTTCAGTATTGTGAAGTAGCCCTTAATCCTAACCTTTAAGCAAAATCCCTTGGCCGCACTTTTAAGGTTTGGTTGTTTTTTTATATATATATGTGTATAGTTACCAACTTAAAAATAAAAAATCCGAACAACATACTTGAAGAATGTAATACTCAAACTCTCAGTGCTTCCTTATAATTTCTAATAGAATTTTTTATTATTGTTATTATTATTGGGGTTTTTTTTTTGGTTGGTTGGTTGGTTGGTTGGTTGGTTGGGTTTTTTTTGGGGAGGGGTGGGGTTGGAGGGACTGGGGTGGGAGGGTCTTTTATTTTTTTCCTCTGAAATAAAGCAGTGATGTTTTCAAATGAAGCCGTGTGGATATTTCAGCGTGCTGCTCCCTGTTGTCTTGAAACAGTTGAATTGGAGACTGTTGCCAGTGCTGCCCTCGGCCACCCTGTGGCTGCCCCGGCTCTCTGGTCTGAATCACCCACACAGCACCATCTCCCCGGCTTGGCCTGGTTAGAATGGTGAGGGGTTACAGGGTAAAGGGGCTAGACTACATAGACTAGGGTGGTAGGACTGGATTTTGTTTTTACCCCAAGTAAATGTTCACCCTGTGACCTTGGGCTGGGATTCTCTTTAGGAAAAAAGGCTACTACTATGTTATGAGAATCAAAAATAACTCCTTGTGTTTGCTTAATTTATTGTTTAACACCCCCTAACTGCCGAAACCAAAGTGATACGGAGTCTTCTTGTCTGCATTTTGGCCTCAGCATCATTAACTTCAAAGCTTTATTCTGTCTGCCTGAGAGGATCCATTGAAGATGATTCTCCCAAAAAGCAGAAAAGGAAATGTCAGGTTAGAAGGACCCAAGTTCTAGGTGCACACTTCTGCAAGCTTCCTACTAACCCAGACTGACTTGCACTAATCTGACTGCCGAGTGGCTGTTTAGAGACACTTTAGGAAGATAAGCTGAGCTCGGTCCTCGCCCCGCAGCCAGTTCCATCACTCAGGAGGAGCCTGATTTGTCCCATATCATTGGAGGTCACAAACGCCACTTCCAGTGGCCTCTCTCTGTGTGCCCACATGATGCAAAGGGGTCACATACTATGCCCTGGACAAAGAAGTATGTTTTGCCTATGTTCCCATACCAGGACCTTCCAGAACTAGGGTAGCGTCGCCCTGTCTGTTGGAAAGCATGGTTTACAGAGCAGCTCCAGCCTCCTTTTGCTTTGGCCAGCTGGCCTTCTCACTTTGATAGTTTAACTCAGGTACCCAGTCTTCATCCCCAGATGCTTGTTCACCTCATAATGAGCACCTAGAACATGGACCAAAAGAAGAAGAAGGAAAAAAAACTAATTAAAACCAATGCATATTCATGCCAAAACAAATGGTCCCCAAGCCTGTTTAAAAGGTTAACTTTGCCTAAAAATATTGCAGCAGCTTCAGGCAAGAGTGCCACAGGACACTATGACCTTGCTGGGCTAGCATTTGCTGCTGTAATTTAGTTGCTCTGGTATAGAAGAGAAGCCCATGGGGCTGTGGGAGAGACAGTCCAGTGGCAGCCCACTGGCTTCTCTAACCGTTCTGCAGGAACCCTATCCCCCCACCCAAATGCCACTGTGGTCCATAAACTGAAGTTGTTTCTAATCACCTAAGGTAGTTTCTGTGGAATGAAGAGTCTGGAGCTTCAAAGAGACAGGCAGACTGCACTGGTTCCCCATCTTCCGATAGCAGACTGTTCTGGGAAGGACCTTCAGCCCAGGACAGGCCCTGTCATGGCTTCTTGCTGTCTTACCCCTGCTTGCTCCCTGGGCCCACAGCTGTGTGCACTCAGTGCTGTCTGTGACACATCTGTTATCCTGCCTACCTGTACTTTTTTGCTGCCCATCCCTGTTGCCTTTGAGTTTCTTGGGATTGTGGCTGTCCTCAGAATCTCTTTTCTATTCACAGCCCTTCTATAGCCTTGCTCTGATGGTTTTAGCACTTGATCTGAGAGAAGCTTGCCCATAACTTAATGCTTTTCCTTAACAAATAAAAATTTAAAAAAAAAATCACTGAAGTGAAGCATTTCTTGATTCCCTTGTCCATGCTGGTGCCTAGCCTGGGTGAGTGAGGCTGGCTGTGTTGTCCTGGGTGACTTGTGGTTGTAGAGTTGGCCATCACTCTGCACTGTTGATAGCTGTCTGCTCCTTGGTATACTCAGTGTGGCCCGGCAATGAAGGCTTTCTACTCCTTAAGAGGTGCAGTTGGATCCATCAATGATGGTGTTTCTTTAGCCCCATCCCAATTGGCATAAAATATGTCACCAGAACAGTGAGGTAAAGCCTTCCTCAACAGCCTTGTCTGACAGTGAGCATGCTCTGCTGCGGTCTCACTGCATTTGGTTTTGTTTCTGGTCTTGTGTTCTAAGGTACTCAATGAATCCTGGATTCTGAGTAAGTTCCAGTGTTCTGGCCTTGAAGCCTTGGACAATACACATTTCAAACAAAACCAAATGCTGGCGTCGACAAGCCAACACAGGCAAAGTGATGGTTTCCACAGCACCCCAAACAAACTGGGTTTTTGAATGTGGCTCTACAAGTTAAACATTTCTGTGTGTTGTGTATGCTAGGTGATACCCTCAGAAGGGACTGACTACTAGACTGTAAGTGTGTTTTATACAAGTGTGTAAGACTAAGACTCACGTGCACGAATTGAAGAGTAAAGAGACGATACTTGTGAAAGTGTGAACGTTAACACTGTAGTTGCTAGATCTTAAGCTGCTAATTGTGGAGAGAGAATTCAGTTATGTTCTGTCTGGCTGCTGTGCCTTCTCAGCAGCACTTTTGCTGTACATAAAATGGAAATAAAGACCTCAGCTAGAAACCTGCCAATTGACTTGGGTTTGTTTTGGTTTTTGATTTGTGCATACCCCATTTCCAGTGCAGGTGCATGTATCTGGAAATTTTGGTTGTGTGTTGGAGGGGGAGAGAGGGGAGAGATCATCACACAAGTGCTGTGAAACTGTAACCAACAAACAGAAAGTTGTCAAACCTCCATAGGCCTGAATGGCATCATTCCAGGTTGGTACGTCCCTCGTAATTCCTTGAGGCTGGTAGTTAGGATTACACTCGAGGGCTGGGAAAGCAGCTCAGTTCATAAGCTGCTTGCCGCACAAGCACAAGGGCCTGTGTGTGGAGCCCAGCCTCCTTGACAGAGTCAGTGCTGGAGAGAGACATCTCCCTGGTGAGGATAGAATCCAGGCCTCTCTCATGCTGGCCAAGCCCTCAGCCACTACATCACAACCCAGCTCCAGAATGTTTTGTTGTGGTGCTTTGCTGACACCATGTGTTTGTGCACTTGTTATGGTGCACCTGTAGAGATCAGAAGACAATGGAAGCCAGTGCTCTCCTGCCACATGTTTGTAGGTACCAAATTCAGAGAAGGTTTAGTGGCTGTCCCTGGTACCCACTGGCTCTTTCAATAGCTCCAGAGACAAGGGTTTTCAGTAGGACTTTTGCCATAGCTCAGAGGCTCTAGAGATGTAGAAGTTCTGAACACAGAACACCCAGCAGGTGGGGGATTTGGTCCTTACTTACTAGCTCTGTATATCCTCACCCACTTGTGAGCTAACAGCATCACACCCAGCCTCAACTGTGTGTTGTGACACGAAGAGACATCTTTTATGACAGCTTTAAAGATGCTGGGGGAGGGGTACTCTTAGCTCACCATGGGCTAGCATACTGTGTGTAGAATTACAGACTGCACCTTGAGAGCCTGTGCACATCACACTCTAGGGTTGCATAGTGCAAAGGGGCTGATTTCAAAATCTGATTTATTACCATCTATTAAAATCTTTAGCAGACCAAATGTAGTAGTGTACTTTAACCCCAAAACTGGGAGTTTGGGGGGCAAAAGAAGACGGAGCTCAGTGAGTCGGAGGCCAACCTGATCTGCATAATGAGACCCTCTCAAAAATAAATGCCTTAGAAAGCCAGCCAGGTCAACATGGGATACATGAGTCCTTGTCTCCGAATACAACAAAAATAGAACAAAACTTCAGAGGGTATGAAAACATACCTGAGAAGCTATGATGCAGAAAACATTGGGGCAGCAAATGGGGAGGGTGTGGCCAGGGGTCTGCCTCACCTGAAGGATTCAAATGTGTCGTCTTTAAACGGTGGCTCAAACTAAATGGCTGGGACTCCTGTGAGGCCTCACTGCTTCGTCAAGAGCAGCTGACGTGGGGGAAGTGCCAGCCCCTATGCAGGCCCCTCAGCTTGTCCTAGGTCTGGAACCTGGCGGTGGGGTGACATGGCTATCCGAGTACGGCTCACATCTGTAATCCACTGAGGAAGGAAAAACAAAACAAACAAACAGCAAAGGATGTAGCTTAGTGCTGGAACACTTGCCTAGCACGTGCAGTGGCACACACATGTAACCCCAGCACTGTGGAGTAGAAACGTGAGGCTTCCTGGGCCTTGCCGGCCAGACAGACTCACGTGCCTCACAGCGCTGGCAAGCTCTAGGCCAGTGAGAGGCCATCAGAAAATAAGGTCGAATGGCACCTGAGGAACAAACACATGGGGCTGATGGTCATCTGGCGCGCGCGCGCACACACACACACACGCACACACACACGCGCACACACACACACACACACACACACACACACACAGTAGAAAAGGAAGCAAAGGTTATGAACAAATGGTTTACAGAAAAACAAAGATGCAGTAAACATTCCAGAAAAAATGTTTAGCTTTCTATACAGTCTGTATGAAGAGAAAACAGCCAGTTGGTAAACTGTATTGATTCCCATTTGTGTTGAGAAATGTTTCATTTATACAGATTTGTAAATGAATAGAAGCTCCACATTACACTGCCCCAGTTGTTTGAAGTGAGCTGGTAAGGCACTTCCGTGATTGGCTCGTGCAGGAGTCTTTCTGTAACAAATGATTTGAAGGTTGGTTTTCAGTTGTCTGTGTATGTGAAGTGAGCTCAGAGCCAAAAGCCACAAAAAAGGGCATCGGGTCACTGGGAACTGAAGTCACAGGCAGTTGTGGGTGTTGGGGGCAGAGCTGGTGTCCGCGGTGAGAGCAGTTTACACTCTTACCTACTGAGCCCTCTCGAGAGCTGAGCATGGGACTTTTTAAGAGCATGTTTCTTCTCTTGTGTCAAACTTTCAAGACAGGGTTTCACTGTGCATCCTAGGTTAGACACTCCATCTAGCTGTGAAGGACCCAGCTGTGTACCTGCTGGATGCCCTAAGACAAGTTCAGAATTTCTGCATTTCAGAGCCTCTGAGTCATGGCAAAAGTCTGAGTGAAAAATGATAATCTCAGGACCTGTGGGTGCAGGCACCTGCCACTAAGGCTGATGGCCTGAGTTCAGTTCCTAGAAAACACTTGGTAGGAGGAAAGCACTAAGTCCCACAAGTCTCCCTGTGACTGCCACATGAACACAATGGCAAGTGTACAGATACACAGTATATGAGTAAATATAAAAACATAAACACACATATAATACACAGAAGGTGTAAGTAAAGATAAGCACATGCAGAAAACTGCCTCTTGAGTGCTCAAATTAACGGCATCTGCTGATACCCCTGGCTTTATCTATTTAAAAAAAAAAAAAGGCACAGATGAGATGGCTCGGCCAGTGTGTCCCACACAAGCTTGACAACCCATGGTAGGAGGAGAGAGAACCCAACTTCTAAAAGTTGTTCTCTAACCTTCACACGTATACTTTGGCACATAAATGAGCAAACACACACGCGCACACACATACACACACACACACACACACACACACACACACACACGTATACAGGATATTTTTTAAACTAAGAAAGGCCCGTGACAGACAGAAAGGACTACACGGTGTCCTAAGCAGGGTGCTGACGTCAAGAGAGGAGTTGTACGGAGCCGAAACTACATGTGGGAGGGAGAAGGAAGCCGCTTCTCACCAGGTGAGAGGGAGCAGCTCAGTGGAGGCTGCAGAGTGCAGGGCTGAGGGAGGATGGCGTGCTTTGTGGTTTGCATTTTGGTTTTTGACCCCTTGTGGGAGTGGATGTAAGAGGCTGAAGATCAAGGTTCCACAGGTGCTAGGCCAGCACTTGAGCACCGAGCTGCACAGCAGCCTGAGGAGGAGCTGCGGTGTAGATGGGCCAAAATGGCTTAAGAGGGTGTGTGTAAATCAGAGGAACTGTGTCAGCAAACCACAGGCTCGGGGAGGGGGGCCAAGACCAAGAGCTTGAGCAAGCGCCTGTCAGGTGAAAAGCCATAGGGGAACCAAGCTGCAAGGGATGGTAACAGCCAGCTGGCGTGGTAGCTCAGTGGTTGGCGCTGACCAGGATGCACAAGGCCTTGGGTCCATCCCTAGTACTGAAAAAAATATTAAAAGCTAGGCACTGAACGCCATGCTCCAGGTTTATTTTCCTGGCCACAAGGGAAGCCATTGGCCATGTTGAGAGATGGCCCAGTCATGTGTTCTAAGGCAATTACAGCCTTTCAAAAGGAACCAGTAACCAGTTTTTCATGTCATCCAAATCCACAGTATGGTTGCAAAATGCTGCAAGCAGGCTTTGGCCCTGCCCACTGTGAACACATAAGGAAGGGAGGTAAACGTTTGCCACTTCCTCCTCCTCCCCGCCTTCCAAAGAGGAGGTAGCAGCCACTGTAAGAAAACAGTTCACATGCTTTAAAGATAATGCAACCTTGGCTGTCTCAGACTGGCTTCAGACTCACTCTGAAGCTGAGGACGACCCTGAACCCCTGAGCTTCCAGCGCTCCCCACCCACCCCCACACCCCCACCCCCCACACACACACACCCGTGCGCTGGGATCAGAAGTGTCCACTACTACATCATCTGGCTTTAGAAGTCAATTCAATTTATCTTTTCAAGACAGGCATAAAGGCACACATTCATAAGCCCAGCATTCTGGAAGCAGAGACAGACCTCTCTGAGTTTGAGTCTAGCCTACTCTACATAGCAAATTCCACTGTCAGAACTACACAGTAGGACCATGACTCAAAAAAATACATAAATAAAAAGATTTGGGCTGCAGAGATGGCTCAGCAGTTAAGAGCACTAACTGCTCTTCCACAGGTTGTGGGTTCAAATCCCAGCAACCACATGGTGGTTCACAACCATCCATAAAGAGATCTGATGCCCTCTTCTGGGGTGTCTGAAGGCAGCTACAGTGTAATTAAGTAAATAAATCTTTAAAAAGAAAGATTTTGCCGGACGTGGTGGCGCACGCCTGTAATCCCAGCACTTGGGAGTCAGAGGCAGGCAGATTTCTGAGTTCGAGGCCAGCCTGGTCTACAGAGCAAGTTCCAGGACAGCCAGGACTACACAGAGAAACCCTGTCTCGAAAAAAAAAAAAAAAAAAAAAAAGATTTTTAAATTTGATTTTATTTTCATTGTGTTTGTGTATGTCTGTCTGTGCACGTGGCACTGATTACATTTGTGTGCTTGTGTGTGGAGTGACCATGGAGACCAGAAGAGGTTTTACACTCCCCTGAGGCTGGAGTCCTGGGTGCTGGGAACTGAACTCAGATTCTCTGAAAGAACAGTACATGCTCTTAAGCAACAAACCATGTCTCCAGACCTTATTTTTATTTTGAATTCTAAATATATGGAGGTGAGGTGGGTATGTATACGAGTGCAGGTGCCTACGGGGAGGCCAGAAGCATTCCTTCTCTGAAGCTGGAGTTAGAAGTGGTTGTGAGCTACCCAAGCTCTGGGAATCAAACTCAGGTCCCCTGTTAGAGCAGTACACAGCTCCTAACTGCTGCTCGGAGCGTCTCTCTAGTCCCTCAATTTTTTTAAATCTTATTTATTTAGAGTCAGGATTTCTCTGTGTAGCCCTGGCAGTGCTAAATTTGCTTTGTAGACTAGGCTAGCCTCAAACGCAGAGATCTGCCTGCCTCTGCATCTCAAGTGCTTGGATTAAAGGAGTGTGCCGCCACCAGGCCCGTCTCAAGCTCCTCAGTTCTCAAAGAAGAAAAAGAATAGAAAGAAGAAAGGAAAGAGAGACAGGGGAGGAGGAAGGAGGGAGGGAGGGGAGAAGAGGGGAGGGAGGGAGGGAGAGTGGCATCCGCCTGTAACCCCGTCACTAAGGGGCCAGCTCTGGAGGATTACAGGTTTGAGGACAGCCTGGGTTGTGTAGTAAGGCCGTGTGTGAAAACACCAACAAGAAGCCCAGTTTCATTTGACATAATCCAGCGTATCTAGAATGTTTTTTCATATCAGGAGGGCATAGGTCAGGAGTGACAGAGCCTACCAAAAAGTGCAAGTCCTGAGCCATTGTAGCTGCCTCCCCCGGGGAAGGCCAAGTCCCACGCCACTCACTGTCACTGTCCCCACAAAAGACCAAATAGCCAAGATGCTTTCCCCGGGCAGCCCCCGCCCCAACACACCCCAAAATGTACATGTCAGAAAATTCTGGCCACAGTGATAGCAAAAGAACTTCCCAGCCACAAAGGACAAAGACTTGCTAATAAATACACCTGGGCCCCACTGGCTCTCGGGCATTGTCTTCTGTGGCTCTGCCCCCTCCCCCCAACCCCCACCCCCGGGTGTAAAGCAGTGTGCCGCACACAGTAGGTGCTCACTCAAGAGTAGGACTTAAAAGCCCACTGTTTACCAAACCCTGCTTGATCTACTTGTGCGCCTGCAGGTGCTGCGGATGGAGCTCAGCTGCTCTGCCAAGTAAGAGCTGTGCCCGCCCACCCGCCCGCCCGCTCGCCTCATGGACAAAGCGCTGCCCTGGGGCATGGCTGACCTGGCCGTTTGACACTCAGATTCCTGATAAGGAATCAGGATTTGTTATCAGACTGGGGAGATGGTTCAGTGGACCCACTTAAAGCTGGGCTCTGTATTTTTGCCCCGCCCTGTAATTCCAAGGATGCTGAGGTAGACACAGGAGGCTCCCTGGGGCTCTGTGGTCAGTCAGTCTAGCCCAACCATGGCGCTCCAAGTTCAGTAAAAATAAATAAATAAATAAATAAAATTAAATAAAATAATAAAATAATAAAATAAAATAAAATAAAATAAAATAAAATAAAATAAAATAAAATAAAATAAAATGATCCCCAGCTGTGAGAATGGTGGTCACAAAGCCTTGGCCTAGCAGCCTGCCTCCCTGGGTACAGAGCATGGGGAGGGGGTGCATGGGGGCCCAGAGAGGCTTAGCCACAGCAAGCCAGGAGCCTGCATTGGGCTTCTACACACACACACACACACACACACACACACACACACCACTCATACATACACACCCTGTATGCACACACACACACACACACACACACACACAGCCTTACTAGGGCTACACACACACACACACACACACACACACAAACAGTTCTAGGGCTTCAAAAACCAATATTGATTTATCTATTAATTTTGAGGCAGGGTTTCTCTCTGTAGCTCCAACTGGTGCCACAGTCATAGTGGTCCTCCTGCCTCAGGCTCCCAAGTGCTGGGGTTGCAGGTATGCAGAGAAAATGTGAGGCGAGAATACTAGGACTTTCATGGGCAAAGGCTCCTTCCCAAAATCCCAAAATAGGAGTAGCTGTCTCCAGGGTCTTGGGTCATGCTAAGCCATTGCCCTACCTCTGAGCTAAATCACCACACCTGCCCCTTAAAATTCATATGTGCAATATTAAAGTTTAAACCAGCCCAAGAAACTTTAGTAAGTTGAATTAAACCTGGAAAAAATTTAAAGACAACAAAAAAGGTAACATCTAAACAACAGTCTCAGAACTTCCCGACTGGGGCCCAAGCACTGAAACACACCTCAGGGACTCCTTGTCCCTGAGTGGGCTTTGGTAGGTCTAACAGAACTGTTGTCTAACAGAACTGTTGTCAAGCCATCTGCTACAGATTACCCTTGCAACTTGCCTGCGTCACCTGGGGGAGGCTTGCGTGCTGTTGGTCAGTGGGGGCAGCAAACGTTAGGATAGGATGGGTCTGATGTAAGGAGATTCCGGAGTTGTAAGAGTTACTCTCTAAACTTTCCTAACTTTGAAATTATTAAAAACAAAAGACAAATCTGGTCTCTGTTGCCACCTTGTGGCTGTGTATGGAAATGCACCTTCTGAGACCGTCCCAAGGATTGACCTATCTTTAAGCATGCCTACCACAACCCACTCCTATAGGGCTCCTTCATCCTGGGCACTGATAGACACACACTCACATTTCTGCAACTGAACACTTAATGAGCATACCTGTAATCCCAGAACTTGGGAGGTAGAGGCAGGAAGATCAGATATGCAGGGTCAGGGTCATCTACATTGGAAGTTCAAGGCCAGCCTGGGCTGCCTGTGACTCCCATCTCAAACAAACCAAAACAAACCAAATCATCCTTTATGACCACTGACCTGTCTCTACCCACCCGTTCCCACCAAAGTGGAAAAACTATCTCAGTGGTTCACCTGTGTCCCAAATGCCAAGATGTCCCAATGTCCTCCAGAGGCAAGCACAGACCACACACACACACACACACACACACACACACAGTTCAAGTGAGTAAAAACCGGAGAGCACAGGAGTCCCAGTGGCCCTGTCTGCTGGGGGCAGTGCTTCCCTCAGTCACGCCCTCAAACTCTCCTGCCAGAGAACCAGAGGCTCCCTCCCCCTCCCCCTCCCCCCTCCACCCTCCTTCCCTCCCTCAGGGAAACCAGGACTCCAGCCCCAGTCAGCAGACCTCAAGGCTGTCTTTACCAGTGGCTCACTGTGCCCTACAGACAACCAGAGAGCCACCTCTACATCCACCCTAGGGCCCCGGCCCAGCGGGGACAATGGGTGGGAGCAGTCCTGGAACTCAGAACAGTGGCTGGCGGCCTTCTGACCGGCCACATGCCTCATTGCCCGCGCCCCTGGGCCTGAGTCACCAGCAGGGCTGGAGAGGCGTGGCCACAGTGTGCCTGGCTGCAAAGGTACCCCTGCCGCCCTGTCCCCGTGGCTTCCTTTTCCTCCCATTGTGTGACTCCCTTCCCTTGTCTGTCTGCTCACGGGCTCTTTCTCAGTTACCCTGTGACATTCATGTCCAGGTGGGGTTGATGTGGATTTCCATGATCTTCCCTCGCAGACCTTTAAGGTTGCTGAGCTAAATCTGAGTTTGTGACGATGAGAAGGAAGCCCTCCCGGGCACCTTTTCTCTGAGCCGGCCTTTCATTGGCTCGGAACTTTCACCAAGTAACTAGGCTAGTGAGCCATGACCTCCGAGGCACACCACCCCTGCCTGTCCTCCTGCCACTCCCAGATCTGGGCGTCTTCTATCAGTCCTGGGATTTGAACTCCACATCCACACTTACGGATGAGATTTAACCATCTCTCCTGCCTGGTTCACTGTCATAAGAACTGCTCAACTCTTAGAGATGGGGGCCTGGGGCCGTGTTTCAACCATGAGCGCCCTGACCGCTCCTCCAGAGGACCTGGGTTCAGATCAACTAACGGTAACTCTAGTTCCCGCTCAGCACCCCCTTCTGGTCTCCTTGGGCACCAGACAGTCATGTGATACACACACACACACACACACACACACACATGAAGACAACGCACATTCATGAAATCAAAGCAAATCCTAAAAAGGAAGACAGAGCCACAGTGGCAGACCTCATCACTCAGCAGCAAGCAGAGGATCCACCATGCTTGACATAGGTGTGCTAGAACTCGTGGTGCCTTTCCCCCCCCCCCTTCTTTGTCTCTGTGTGTCTGCCACATGCTTTCAGGTGCCTGCAGAAGCCAGAGAAAGCTTTGGATTCCCCGGGAGCTAGAGCGAAAGGTGATCCTGAGCCCCTGCCTGGTGCTGGGATCTGAACAACCGCAGTGCAAGACATGAACTGCTGGGCCACCTCACCAGCTCGGCCACCGCACAGTGTGGTCTGGTTTGGTTGAGAAGGCCATCTTGAGCTTGCTGTGTATCCAGGGATGGCCCTGGCCTCCTGGTGCTCTCGCCCCCACCTAAGGGCTAGGATTACAGGCCAAGCTTGCCAGAGAGTGCCGACTTCTCACCAACCCAGAGGCTCCCCCTCCTGGAAGCCCACAGATCTTCCCCTGAGCTCCCTGCGGCCCAGGAGGGAAGTCCGCAAGCCAGCTCACGACGCAAGGATACGAGTCTCCACCAGCCCAGGAGGCCTGGTCTGGCCTGTCCCTGCCTGCTTTGTTCCCAACCTCCCGCCCAGACAGGGGGTCTTGAGAATTCCTGGGAGGGAGGCAGGAGGATAGCAGGATGAACCAGAGGTGTGTAAAAGACCAAGTGTAGAGCGGGACGAGCCTGGCCAGCAGGGGGCCTCCTGGCCCGGCCAGAAGCCAGCTCTGCCTCTGACACCTGGGGACTCTGGATGGGAGGCAAATCTTAGTTGCACCTACTATGTGCCAGGCCTACGGGCACCATCCAGTGGGAAAGACAGCCCAAAACACCAGCGACACTCTGGTCAGGGAGGGCCTCTTTTAGAGGGATGTTTGAGCAGAGTCCAGAGCCAGGCCGCAGCCTAGGGGAGGTCTGGAGTAGAGCAGGCAGAGAGAGGGGGTAACCGGACCTGGAAGGCAGGGGCTGGAGGAGGGGCAGGTGTGCTGCAGGGCATAGGGCAAAGGGACAGTGCCATGGGAGCCGAAGGCAAGGGGATGCCAGGGGGATGCGCGAGGCGGGGCGGGGGGAGGGTATGCGGGGGAGGGAATGGAGGGGAGTGGTGAGGGGAGTGGTGGGTGGGTGGCCCGGGCCGTGTCCCTCGTCATGGCCACCTAGGTGGCTCTGCGGCAGTAATGTGTTCGTTCTTCACTTCTAGAGGCAGAACTGAAGCCCAAGGTCAAGGTGCCCCAGTGTTCTTCCCAGGCCCTCTCCGGGCATGCCGAAGGCCACCTTCTCACAGCCCTAACCGCCTCGGGAATGGCCTGTCCCCAGATGCAGTCACACTCCAAGACGCTGAATTGCAATGTCACTATTGAACCAGTCACACACTGCTCTGTCTGAGAGGGGCAAGGGCCTTGGCAAGGGAGGGAGAAGGGGAGAGGTAGGGGTAGCGGGTGGCGGCTGGGGTGGGACTAGAGCCCAAGAAAGAATACTCCACCCCAGGGCAGCAGATGTCTGCTAATGTGGGCTGCGTGCTCAGCGGGCCATGAAGAAGTGGTGCTGCAGGTCCTAGGCTCAGCCCCAAGCTCTGAGGGAGACCGCCAGCCTCCTAACTTGTATTCAGTATTCAGCATTCAGCAAGCGCCTACTGTGTGCAGTCTGCCTCCGCGGGTGAGGGAGGCGAGGATAGGTTTAGTGTGCTGACTCGGCCGGTTCCTCCGACCCTCCTTCTTCCTCCCTTGTGAGGAACCTGACTCCCACTTGGACAAACATCTTGTGGCTATTTCCGCCTCGCCTGCCCGGAGCCCTGCCCGGCCTGAACAAACACTCAGGGCCCGTGTTTCCTGCCTCGGCTCTGGGAAAAGCCCATCTGGGCTGCTGAGGTCAGCCTTGGAGGGAAGAGGAAGGAGGGGGCCACTTCCAGGGCTGCCAGCACTGAACCCCGCCCCGGCTTCAGGGGCTTCAGGGGCTTCTCTGAGCTCGGGTCTCTGTGGGAAGATGCAGAACCCCCTGTGCCACCAAGCGGGGCTGCTGGGTGCGGCTGGGAGAAGGCTCACAGCCCCTTGGGACTGTGGCCAGCCCACTGGCTTCCCACCGAAGCCCTTGGCACTTGTTCTGGCTCTCCTAGTGCAGTCCCTCGGGCATGCTGGAGAGTGGCAGGCCCCTGTCTCCCTGGAGTGACCTCAGATGGCTGGGCCAAGTCTAGAATTGGTCCAGGTGAACAGGCACCAGCTGAGGATTGAGGGTGTGTGTGTGTGTGTGTGTGTGTGTGTGTGTGTGTTGGTGCCATGGGAGATGGTACCAAGCCCAAATAAAAGCTAGAGGCCACTTGAGGGTGGGGGACTCCAATGTCCCCTGCGCAGTGCCTCCTGTCTTGTCCCGGGGCACTGTAGGGCCTTCTGGTCTCCTTTGTCTTCTATTAGGAATGGGTAGAGTAGGAGATTCGAACATGCCTCACAATGGGAAATGAGGGAGAAGGGCTAGAAGACAGGAGTGCCAGCCCGAGTGAGATCTGTGGCTAGACAGGGTGACCCCGCTTGAACGCCTCTTCTCTGGAGTTCCATGGATGTAGTTAGAGCCAGGCTAGCTGGCAGGACTAGAGTGAGGGTCTGGACTGGCCAGGATCTAGGGGCAACACTTGGCGCCCACCCGCCTCGCCCAGGGTAACCGGGCACGGCCGCAGGGCCGCCTCCCAGGCAAGCCTAGCGCCTTGCCAGAGGAAACCTTCCCAGCTGCAGTGCGAGTTTGTTTTTGTTTTTCAAGCAGGATCTGGGAGCAGAGACAATGGGATTAATGTTATTTTTTTTTCCTTGCAAGCAGTTTCTCCTCATTTGGGAACTGTGGGGCTAGATTCCCACCTCAGCTTCCTTCCGGCCTGCGGAGGAGGTTAGGACAGACAAGGCAGGAGGGAAGTCCGGGCAGTGTGGGGCTGAGGGGGGGGGGTGAGGGGACTTGTGCTGTTCTCCCTCCTCTCCCCTCGGCTTCACATGTGCTAACTGCGCCCCTGAATCTCCTTCCTAGAAGCTCTTCTGCTTGGAGATGACCGCCTCTCCCAGGAAGCCCTCCCAAACTGCCCAACAGTTTACAGACGCAGCCGGCAGCATCTGCCCGCTGTCCAGAAGCTCTGCACTCCTTGCACTGTGGCCTGGCTCACTGACACCTAACTCCGTCCTCATCCAGCACCGGTGCCCAAAGATGGATCTGTGGAAAGCCCAGCATGGAGAGGGGCCGGGGCGTCCCCCGGTCTTCGGAGTGGGCATGCTTGCCACGGCACTCACGGAGTTCAGAGGACTAGGTGTGGCAGCTGGATGGTCCCAGGGATCACACTCGGTCACCAGCTTTGGCGACAAGCACCTTCTTATCCACTGCCTCGTCTTGCCAGCCCTCCCAGCTTCTTTTAACACAAACAATGCACACTATTTGAAGGAAACAGAAAGCTCAGAGGTCACATCCCAGTGCTGTGTCAGGGCTCTGGCCAAGCTGCCTGCCTGTCTGGGACCCCATATCTAGGATGCTCATCTTTGGGGACTAGGCCTCAGGGCACAGCTGAAGCCATCCAGCCCAAGTCCTGAGACCACAGCTTCCTTTGGAATAAGGGTGACAGCTCCCAGCCAGGGGAACTGAGACTACAGGAGTAGGGGTGGGGGACACGGACCCCGTGGGGAAGTGAAAGCATCCCAAGCCAGCCTGTCATTCCTACGCTGCCACAGCTGACGCACGCTGCCCGCCATCTGGGCGGCGGACTGTCAGCAACGCCCTTCACCCTCGGCGGGATCTACCCTGGGTGCCCCCAGGCAGATACAGGAAGAAAAGGTGGTCTTGGCTTCCAAAGGCCACTATGTGTGTGTGGGGTGCGGGGTCTTTGCAGCTACAGCTCTCTGACCTTGGTCCCAGACAGGCTAAGGCTCATGAGAGGTTAGGGGGAAACTGAGGCTTGGCGGGAGAGCATTTGACCGGCCGCTTCCAGATAGACTCTGAGCTGAGGCTGAAGCAGCTCTTGCGGGCCCCACGTCGCGTGGCCCCTGGGGCCTGCAGGACGCTGCCGTGTCGCATTGCAGGGACCAGTCTCCTCTTAGGGCTCTAAAGCAGGGCCAGCAACACACGCTGCAGTAAGCCCAGCCTGCAGCAATTCCAGGACAGAGTGAACAGGGGTGGAGGACGGGCCTGTTAACCGCCCTTGTGGTCCCCATGGGCCCCAGGTGTGGGCAGATGGTAGAGCCAGGGGCACTCCTGTGGGCTGCGGGCCTCCTGTTTCGCCAGGGAGGGGCCTCCTTCCTGCCTTGTGGATGGTGGCTGCCTTCCGTCGAGGCACATCCATTGCACCTGGGTTGCCCAGCCTGCCGGCCTGCTCTGACCATGACTTATTTCCTGCCTTTGGGGGCTAAAAATAGCTCTCGTGGATGGCCAGCCCCTGTTGGGAGCTCCACATGAGACTGACACCCTATTCTGTGTTCTAAAATAGCCACTGCCCAACAGATGCAGGAATCCTCACAGCAGGCCAGGTCTTGGGGTCTCTGCCTTCTGATACCTCCAGACAATGGAATAATCCCCTAACCACACGCAGAAGTTCGTGTTCAGCAGCTAGCAGGCTGTGTGGCACCCCCCCCCCTGCCCCCGTGTGAGACCATCCTGTAGACAGGGCACTAGGGAGGCACTGAAGTCAATCACATGACCGGAGTGGCGCGGGAACCACGCACAGAACAGTTGGCCAGAGACCTGGGCCCAGCCTGGGCTTCACCCTAAATGCTTTCACAGGCCTCGAAGTTGGAGAAAAATAACAGGAACAGATCTGCAGACTGACCCTTCCGGAAGGGGGATGGGGGTGACAGTGGTGGGTGGAGCCCAGGGAGGGTTTGCACAGATGTACTTGTTCCAGGGCAGGAGGTGGCAGACTGACCAGCCGCAGACTTTTGGGAGACATTGCAGAAGTTACAGGGGGGCCTGGTGCCTCCCATCTCTGCTTCCGGCAGCAGGATGGGGGCAGCTGGGGTGCACCCTGACTGGGAGATCTGAGCCTCGGGTCAGGACAGCAGAGTTTATGCTTCTGGCCTGGCTGTGTTCTCCCCAGGGGGACACAACACTATTCACGAGCAGGAAGTGGTCAGGGGATCAGGTACCACGTGCCTATAATCCCAGCACCCAAGTGGTACAGAACCCTGACTCAGAGAGAGAGAGAGAGAGAGAGAGAGAGAGAGAGAGAGAGAGAGAGAGAAGAACCTGTTCAAGGAAGACAGATCCAGGGAGTGTCCAGGGAGAATGGTACCTCCAAACAGACACTGCCACAAAGGCCCTGAGGCTGGGGGTTGCCCCTTACCAGCCCACTGCTGCCGCCTCAGGGATTCCCTGCCTCTCTGCCAGTGCCTCCCACAGCTCCTGCCACTGTCCCGGTGATCAAGAGGCCCTGCGAGATCTGCCTCTGCTGCCCCTCAGGTCCCGGACTTTCTCCGGGCTGTGCCCAGGCAGGTGCAGTGCCTCCCCAGACTGAGACACTCCTCCCACGGGTCAGGCTGGACCCCTCCCGCTTTCTCCCTTCTCCCCTACAGCGCACCCTTTCTCTTCCTCCCTCACACAGAACCCCACCCTCCAGGCTCCCAGTATGGTGTATCTTCTGACTTCCTAATGTGTGAATGAGCCCACTGGGGTGGAGATTTCTTTTGTTCACTGCTGTATCTGGATTCCTGGCTCTCAGTAGGACTCAGCAAGTGCATCTAGACTCTAGATACTAGAGGTTGAGGGACAGCAGGGTGGGACCAGTCAGTCACATACTGGGCCTGCTCTCTTGCCCATGGCCCCCAACCCCCCTCCCATCTGTCCCCAAGAGGTGGAAAGGGGTGAGTGGCTCCCCTGGGTCCTAGAAGGGCAGCTCACCCCATGTGCAGTTGGGACATAGAGCCTTGGAGAGAGGCTCCGCCTTGGTTCCTGTGATGGAGACACAGCTGGGACTGAACCCAGTGCCTCACAACTGTATCCCCGCAGCCTTCGGTGGTTGAGGAAGGGACTTCCACATTTCCAAGTCCTAGGCTGTAGAGTCACGGTCCCTGTCTTGAGAATTGAACAGGAGGGGCCGGGGGTGGGGGGCAGTGCAGGAGGCTGAGGAGAGGGTTTATCTAGGCTGCTTCCCCGTGTTAACCTTCCCTGGGTTCCTGGCAGCTGGCCAGAGAACACACATCGTCTTTTATTCCCTGCGAGCCACCTGAGAGTCCAGCCTCGTCCTGGTGGGAGGAACACGGGTATGCCTCGAAAGACCTTGTTCTTCAAATGCCTCGGGGTGGCACAGTAGCCAGCAGCAGGCAAGGGGCCTGTGATGGGGCGTGGAAGAAAAGGCCCGCCCAGCTCAGGGTTCTAAGTGCCGGGGACCCAAAGGACCAGGGGAGGTGACAGGGACAGTTCAGAGCAAAGGGGACTATCAAGCCCTTGGGACTGACATTTTGGGAAGGGATGGAAAAGTCTTGGGGGGAAGTACAAGCCAAAAAAAGTCTCATCCTGAGACAGCTAACTGCGGTCAGACTCCTCTCGAGTGAGAAGGGACAGTGTCACCCAAAAGTCCCTGAACACCTTCTGGAGTTCCTTTGTAGAAGTGACATTCGAGGAACATGCAGGCGGAACTGCTTCAGCTTAAGTGCTGGGCCACTCAAGGTCCAAAGCTAGACCATTCAAGGCCAGTGGTTGGACGATATAAGATCAGAGACTACACCAACCCAGGTCAGAGGCTAGACTAAGTTTGTTGGTCGTGACCTGTGCCTCACTGGGGACATGTCCTGGCCCACTATGGAGCAGTTTCCTGCTGTAAGCTTAGCAATCTTTGGGCAGATGTTTGAAGAGGGTGGAAGAGGTCCTAACCTTGCTTCAGGACACCAGAAAATTCTCAGAAGGGTCATTTAGAGAAGACCCTGAGCGGTGTCTAGGAGTTCACAAGGACTTTCCAGCGGATGTAGCATTTTGGCTGGCTCTTAAAGGATAAAGTTCACCAAGAAAGAGAGGAAGTATCTTTTCTGGGAACTGGGGTCTCCTTGGGGACTCCTGTAGGCCACTAGCTAGAGATCAAGGCATCAGCCTGGGCCCAGGTCTTTCCTCTGCAGTGTGGGGTAAGGGGAGGACACGCCTCAGCTGTTGTCCTGGCAGGGTGACTACGGACCCAATTGGTATGTGAGCTTCATGAGAGCTTGGCATCTGGCTGTTGAGTCTGCCTCTGTGCCTGGCTGGGGTCCCCTCTGAGGAGTGCGCGGTGAGCACCCCATGGTGCCTCTCCTCCCGGTTGGCAGCCCTTCTCTTGGCCAACTGAGCAGCTCCTGAAGATGTTGGACCCAGAGGTTCCCAGTAACTGAGACTAGGTGGTGGAAGTCTGGAGCTGGTAGAGGGAGACCGGATGACAAATGACTGCTCACCTGCCTGCCTGTTGTCACCGCCATGTTGCTCCCAGAGACAGGTGCCAGTGTCCACCGTACCCCGCCCCTGTGGGAACATTATGGGGTGCTCATGGGCTTCAAACCGGCGTGTGACTGAGGTTTGGAGAAGCCTCTGGGCCCCTGGCATGGGGGCCTTGGATATTCATGTTCATTAAGAACAAGGTTGGTTCCTCTAGTCAGGCGGCGGTGGCGTGTATGTTTAATCCAAGCATTAAGGAAGCAGAGGCAGGAGGATCTCTGTGAGTCCAGGGTCAGTCTGGTCTACAGAGTAAGATCCAGGACAGCCAAGGCTACACAAAGAATCCCCATCTAGAAAGAGGGAGGAGAGAGACAGAGACAGAGAGAGACAAGACAGAGGGTCTCCTTATACCTTATACCAGTGGGAAGACCCCCCCCATACATACACACCAGCTTCTCCGCCCACAAATGGGTGTAATGTCACCTTCTTTGTGTGTTCTTGTAGGTTTAAATTAGTCAAGGCCAAGTGCTTAGCGCCGGGCCCACCCCAGAGAAGAGCTAGAGTATCTGTTATTTGTTCCTGTTTAGTTTTGAAGCCAGTGTCATTCTACAGCCCAGGCAATCCTCTGCACCGTCCAAAATACCACGATCACAGTAGGCACTGCCATGTCTGCCTTGACTTATCATTTAGGTTTTTGAGATAGTGTCTCACTAACTATGTAGCCCAGGCTGGCCAGAAACTCAAAGTGATCTGCTTGCCTCAGTATCCCTGTGACTGGCATGCCACACTGTGGGGAGGCTAAGGCTCCGCCCTTGAAGATGGAGGACACAGGACACTGAGGAGTGGTCCTTAGGACCAGATTCCAAGGTCAGCTGGGCAGGCCACCCACTGAGGATGTAATAATGTCACTGAATGTGTGTGTTTCATCCCCAGTGCACCCTGTAACTTACTCTGTCTCCACAGCCCGGAAATAGGGAGACTCTAATGCCCATGTCACAGGTGTGCCGACTAGGGCTAAGAGAAGTGGGGAATTGTGGGTTACACAGACAGGAAGCTTGGAGTGATAGGGATCCATCCCCACCCCCATCACCCTGGAGAAGGACTCATGGTATTCATGTGAGGTCCCAGCTCCACCTGGAACAGTCATGTGGCCCATGCTGGCCACCTCCCCTTTGTACCTCAGTCTCCCCTTCTGTAAAGAGACATCCTACCCTTGCCTGGTGAGGGTCAAGTTCTGGCTGACTGCCCAGTGAACCAAGCCCCGCACCCCGCCTTGAGAAGTCTGCCCGAGGGCTCCCATTGGTCCAGCTGCCTGTCATCAACTGCTAAGCCTGCCCTCGTGTGGTCACCACAGTGTCTCTGGTGTCCTTGAAGCAGTCCTGGGACAGTCATAGCCAGAAAGGCCAGACGGGCCAGCCTGTCACCTGAGCCTCAGTTTACATAGAGACCATGATTGTCTAGGACCCATCAGGCACACAGTGGGTGTGTAGCCTGCCGGCTTGAGCAGTGCCTGCCTGCATACCAGCTGCCCAGCCCAGCCCAGGCAACAGACACTTGGTAGTGGCCTGTAAATGTGGGTGGGGACCCCCGAGGCAGCCCTGCCCTCATGGCTGCCACTGGACAGAGGCCTCAGTGTAAGCAGACCGGGGCCTTTCACAAGCCCAGACCCATGACGGGGCGTCTGAGAATGCTACCATTATCCGATTCATAGAACACAAAGGGGCCACGTGGGGGCTCATATAGGCCAGGCGCCTGCCATGAGCCCATAGGGGCTCGGGGTCTCCGCCCTGCCTAGTGAGTCCCCTGACCACAGAGGTCAGGAACATGCCCAGAGTTAGCAGAAGGCACTGACACACAGGAATGAGAACCATTTCCTCCAGCCCCACTGGACAACAAAGAAAGAGCAAGCCTCAACCAGATCCCTAGGGCGTGGGGCACCCAGGTAGCAGTGGGCCGGGGAGGGAGCACCCTCCAGAGTCCAGAGGGGGGCCTGAAACAGGACAAGCCTCTGTAGGACACCAGGAGCAACTGTGAGCTGTGTCTCCTGACAGCTTTAGGGGTCACGGTGGCAGTGGCAGTGGCCCGAGGACGAGGACATGTGCTATGTGACACCAGGAGGCCATCAGAGCCCTCTTGAGCCTTGGCATCCATGAACGGTAACTGTCACCCAGGCCCTGGATGACATCTGGCACATATGTATGTCTGCTGGGGCCTAGAGGCTCTCCTGGGGGACCCAGGGGAGCAGGAACCCCAGTTCCAGAGGTAGCAGGTGTGCAGACACCAGGCTCACCGTAGGCCAGCTGCTCCAACATGTGGCTGGTTTCATCCCTCACAGCAGTCTGGAGTCTATGCCTCTCCAGATCTGAATCGGAAGTTCATGCCCCTGTGGTCGCCAGGAGGTTAAAAGCTTAGGGGTGTGAACTCCCAGGTGACAGCAGAGGACTCGGTGGCTAGGAGCTGAGCCGGGCACTGAGCAGGCTGTGCAGCTTTACGCATATGGCCCGACCGCTCTGACCCTTCCTGTCCCCACTCAGGCTGACAGTAAGGGAGGGCTGGAGGGGCAGAGCCCCCCCCCCCAGGGCTGCAGGGCCCCCTCCTGTGTTTTTCCTCTGCTCAGTCTCCAGCACTTTCCCGCCCTGCCCTCCACTTACGGTGTGTTAGGGGCACTTCCTGCCGGGTGGGGAGTGGGGGACCTTCTCCTGTCCCCGGGCAGAGCCCCCCTTCCCAGCCAGGGCCCCTGTGTTATTGTTTCCAATTGAAGAAGGAAAACATTTCCTCCCCTCTGTCTCCCCTCCCCTTTCTCTCTCCCCTCCCCTCCGCTCCCCTCCCTCCCCTCCCCCTGTGCCAGAGGAGATTTGCAGGAGGGGGTAAGGGAGCCCTGACTCGGGGGACATGCTCATCCCAGGGGAAAGCTTTCCCCCACCCTTCCCGAATTCCGGCTTCTGCACACGTGGGACCAGGGACGGAGGCACAGCTCACGCTGGAGACAGCTCCGCTAGCTGGAAGCAGGGACGTCCTGAGTAAATTCTAGAAAGCATAAGCTTATGGTACTGACCGAGCTGGAAACCCTCTTCCTCCTAGCCGGGGACAGTGACAAATGCTTGATGCTAGAGAGTCATTAAAGACGCGTTAGCCCCAGACCGAGACTTCTCCTTGATGGAATCAGGAGCCAGGAGCAGGAGCAGGAGAGGAAGGGCCCAGTCATCAGTTGCTGGCAGCCGAATGGCTGTGTGTGGGTAGAACTACCTCAGTCAGTGTGCTGGGTGCCATCTGCCTGTCTTCTAATGGGTACCCAAACTTATCCTGGGAGGAACCCAGGAATCTCAGCAAGGACTTCCCTCCTCCCTCCCTCCCCACATTTCTGACCACCCAGGAGTGACCTTGGTCTTAGAGAGAAAGCTGAGTTCCAGTCCTACTACTGATGCCTCAGTTTCCCCATCTATGAAATGGGTTCAGTGACCATCGTTTTTGTCTTCTGGTACAAGGAAGGTGTGAAATGGTAATGGCACAACGGTGTGTAGTGTTTACCCCCAAATAACCCATCAACGACTATGATATTCAAGACATAAAACAAGCCAGAACCTTGATCTATTGCCTCCTCCTGCCCCTGCAGGGGCTGTGGGGCCATGAGTCAACCTTGCAGTAGTGTGCTATGATATGGTCCACACCAGGAAACAGGCTCCGAGAGGGCATGCACCTTGCTGGAGGCCACACTGTACTTCCCAGCTCAGTTGATGTCAATGTATTCAGACCCCAGAATTCAGGTCCCAGGTGCTGAGGGTGGGGTGACACGGCAGAGATCTACCGGCTTAGCAGGAAGTTTGTCCACACTGCCCAAAACAACCCATCTGGCCAGCTACGCGGGAGATGTCACAAAGCATTATCCTCGAGGCTCGGTGGGGGGAGCTGCAGGATGCCGCAAGAAAGCAAGAGAGGGACAGGAAGGAAGCAGGGAGGGGGAGGGGAGAGGACGGGGACTTGGAGAGTGAGCCGGAGAGCAGAGATACGGCGTGAAGACGGGAGGGGAGAGAGAGGAAGAGAGACAAAGGAGGGCAGAGGAAGACGGGCGGTCTCGGGAGTGACCCGCGCGGGGGCTGTCCAGCGAGCCCAGGGCCCTCACACAGCATGACGTGGGCCGTCCCCGGACAGGGGTGGAGGCGGGTCCCCCGGGTGCTCGGCGGGCCCTGGAGGCCACATAAGTCTCCAAGGACCGCTCCTGAGCATCAAAGCCAAGGCCACCAGTGCGCTGGACGGGAAGGCGGGTGGGGGCCGGGGAAATGGGGGTGGCTGTGCTCTGAGCCCTTTCCCTTCAGGCGCAGGGAAAGCCCCTCCCCACCCTTCCTTCCTATTGGGTGGGAGCAAGGTCAGGGCCACCAGGCCCCAAGTGACAGCTGCATGCTGACGGGAGACCCTGGTGGAGAACCTGTAGCTTCAAACAGTGGGTCTGTGTCCCACCTCCCCCCTTAGCTGTGTATTTTGGGTTTGACTTCTGGGGCCTCAGTTTCCATGTATGGAAAATGGGCTGAGTATTTCTAAGGAGACTGGCATTTGGTGTGGTCCTATATGGCACCCCCATGCTATGGAGAGGATCCCACTGGGTTCTGTGACCTTAGGAAGACTACTGCTTGCCTTTATCCCAGGGCCTTCCTGTGCCTTTGAAGGTCAAAGGAGCCTGGTGCCCAGGGCCAGCTCATCTGTGGAATTTTAGGTTTTCTCAGAACTTTGGACTAAGGTCCCCGGGGTCCACGGGGTTGGCCTGTGGTCTGGTGTTCTGCTCAGCCCAGCCTGCCCTTGCACGAGGGATGCACTTCCTCTCAACACAGTTTTCCACTTTGGCTGTGGGGTTGTCAAGCTCGTCCCCGCCGCCTGTGGACTCCTTTTACAGGGCAGAACGGGGTCGCGCGGGCCTCAAGCCCCTGGTCTGGCTGGCCTTTAAAGCGAGGCTTGGAGAAGATCCCGGGGCGGGGGTGGGGGTAGGGCAGGGGGAGTGCGGGGTGGGGGGGGACTGTGGCCAGAAGGGGCAGGCGGGATGAGGGGAATCGGAGGGCTTTAGGGGCAAGAAGTGGAAGAGAGTAGAGAGGGAGAGCTGCGGGAACTGGAAGGAAAAAAAAGGAAACGCAGATGAGAGAGGGAGTGACGCGGGAGAGGCTTGGGGCGGAGTTGACAGGATCGGAGTAGGGGAGTCGGAGAGATTGAGAGAGCGGAACTCTGAGCTGCGGTGGAAGGCGAACGGGAGCCCAGAAACGGAGGAGGGGAAGGACTAGGACGAGGAGAAAGAGAGGAAGGATAACAAACAAGCGAGAGGAAGACATTCCAGGTGGTGGCCAGGAACCGGGAAAGAGGCAGGCAACTTGCAACTGCCGGAGTCTCGGCCGGCAGCGACCCCGGGCAGCGGGGCGTGGCCTGGGCGTGGCCTGGGGGCGTGGCCCAGGGCGAAAGGGCGTGGGCCAAGCGGCCGGGGCGGGGAATGGGCCGGGGGCGTGGCCTCCACGGAGCCGCCCCCGGGCTGAGCGCCGCGCCAGAGTCGGGCCGGGGCGCCGGGGCCGGGGGCGGCAGGCGCGGGCAGGAAGCGCCTCGCGGCCCGGGCCCGCCCCCCGCCTCTCGCCGCCTCCGAGCTCCCGGCTCCCGGCCGCGCCGCGCCCCATGCACTCGCCGCGCCGCGCAGCCCGCGCTCGCCTGGATGGCTCGTCGCGCCGCGGGCGGCGCACCCCCTAGCGCCCGGGCCGCTGCGGCCGTCCCCTTGCCTCCGCGCCCTCACTCACGGGGCCCCGGTCTGCTGCCGCTGCCTCTGCTGCTGCTGCTTGGGGCGGCGCGGGCCGGCGCCCTGGAGATCCAGCGCCGCTTCCCCTCGCCCACGCCCACCAACAACTTCGCCCTGGACGGCACGGCGGGCACCGTGTACCTGGCGGCGGTGAACCGCCTGTACCAGCTGTCGAGTGCCAACTTGAGCCTGGAGGCCGAGGCGACCGTGGGTCCCGTGCCGGACAGCCCTCTGTGTCACGCCCCGCAGCTCCCGCAGGCCTCGTGCGAGCACCCGCGGCGCCTCACGGACAACTACAACAAGATCCTGCAGTTGGACCCGGGCCAGGGTCTGGTGGTCGCGTGCGGCTCCATCTACCAGGGTCTGTGCCAGCTGAGGCGCCGGGGCAACATCTCAGCCCTGGCTGTGAGCTTTCCCCCTGCCGCGCCGACCGCGGAACCGGTCACCGTGTTCCCCAGCATGCTCAACGTGGCCGCCAATCACCCCAACGCGTCCACCGTGGGGCTGGTGCTGCCGCCGGCCTCGGGCGCGGGGGGCAGCCGTCTGCTCGTGGGCGCCACGTACACCGGCTTCGGCAGCGCTTTCTTCCCGCGCAACCGTAGCCTAGAAGACCACCGCTTCGAGAACACGCCCGAGATCGCGATCCGCTCCCTGGACGCGCGTGGAGACTTGGCTAAGCTCTTCACCTTCGACCTCAACCCGTCGGACGACAACATCCTCAAGATCAAGCAGGGCGCCAAGGAGCAGCACAAGCTGGGCTTCGTGCGTGCCTTCTTGCACCCGCCGGTGCCACCGCACAGCGCGCAGCCCTACGCGTACCTGGCGCTCAACAGCGAGGCGCGTGCGGGCGACAAGGACAGCCAGGCGCGCAGCCTGCTGGCGCGCATCTGCCTGCCCCGCGGCGCGGGTGGCGACGCCAAGAAGCTCACCGAGTCCTACATCCAACTGGGTTTGCAGTGCGCGGGCGGCGCGGGCCGCGGCGACCTCTACAGCCGCCTCGTGTCGGTCTTCCCCGCGCGCGAGCAGTTCTTCGCCGTCTTCGAGCGGCCCCAGGGCGCCCCAGGTGCCCGCAACGCCCCGGCCGCGCTCTGCGCCTTCCGCTTCGCCGACGTGCAGGCTGCCATCCGTGCAGCGCGCACCGCCTGCTTCGTGGAGCCGGCGCCCGACGTGGTGGCCGTGCTGGACAGCGTGGTGCAGGGCACGGGGCCGGCCTGCGAGAGCAAACGCAACATACAGGTAAGCCCTGGACCTGAGGGGCGTGTGCGGGGTTACAGTTTGCACGCAGATGTCCCAGAGGATTGGTTACTGCCGGCAGTGCTGGCCCGGGAGCGCGCTGGGTCACAGGTGCGCACTCCTAAGTGGGGAGGTCTAGGTTGGCAAGGTACCCAGGTGTTCCCCGAAGACAGTGCACCTACAAATCAGCACTGCAGGTGAGGAGCACAGGTGCCTGCTGAGCTGAGAGAGGGAGTGACACCAGGAGCGTGTTTAGGGAGGCTGCGGGTGCCCTTAGGACATATCTCTGAGCCCTGGCAGATGTGTGATAGGTGTGGCATCTGGCCCTGAAGATAAAGGGTGGGTGGGTTGGAAGGGCTGAGTATGCGACAGGGACACCCATCGGGAGACCCCAAGAGTCTAGACATGCAGGGACTTAGAGTCCCAGTGGGAGGTTGTGCCAGGGGACACTGGTATTTGGGAAATGATTGGTGCCCCGGAGGCCACCTGGTTGGCAAACAGGTGTGTGCTCAAGGCCACGCATCGGAGAGCAGGTGAGCAGCTCGCGGGCGGTATGGCAGACCTGTGACCACAAACACTGTGGACTTCTAACTTAAGCCAGCCATCCTCAACTTGTTGGTTGTGTGTAACCCCTTTGGAGTCAAACAGCCCTTTCACGGGGTGGGGGGCTGTTTGTATTATCCCGCATATCAGATGTTTGCATTATGACTCATACGGGTGGCAAAATTACAGTTATGAAGTAGCAGCAATGAAATAATCTCATGGTTGGGGGTCGCAGCGTTAGGAAGGTTGAGAGCCACAGACTTGGTGTGTCGATGTTCTCATCCCTTTGTACGTATGGATGAAGACACGGGTGTACGTTTTAAGGGAATTCTCAGAGTCAGACAGCTGGAAAGGAGCAGCAGGGGCTTGAGTGCAGGCAGTCTGGCTCCAGCGTGGCTTCATGGTGTCCGGGCTTTGCTGCCTTACAGATGTGGAATGGGGGAGTCCGGGTAGCCCGGCCGGACAAATGGAGCCGCGGAGGGTAGAAAGGAGTCCTTTGGTGGAGAACTGTAGGGCTGAGGGTGAGGTGGGGCCTCAGGGTGGGCAGTCGCAAGAGGGCCAGGTTAGAGGATCCCCGAGTGACTTGGGCATGGGTACAGCCAGTCCCCTCGGAGAATTTCACAACAGAACTCACTTTCTCTCCACCCCAAATGACACACTGAGTATACAAAGAGCTAAGCCCAGCCTGCTCTGCCCACTGAGGCTCCCTGCCTTGTCTCTTTCTCTGTGGTCCTCGGGGGGTAGCAAGACTTATATCCCGTGGGCGTGCCCAACACTGGGGCTTTGAGCAAGCCCAGATTCCTTCTCTTGGCAAAGACTCCCTTAGCCGCCTACCACCCTGCCGCCGCCTGACCCCTCACAAGAAAGGTCATAGCGGGTGAGAGACAGACGGACTGTCTGAAGTTTGCAGCGCTGCCACCCTGCAGGGTCAGGCCCTGTGCAGTTCTGGGGTGAGCTGCTATTCTTTTCTACAGAGCCACAGCCTTACCGTGGCTGTGCCTGGCTGGATCTGGAGGCCGAGAGAGTAGGAAGATGGGAGTTCTGTGGGCAAGGGAGGCAGCCCTTTGTGGGCCCCTAGCTGATGAAGGGTTCTGCGGAATTTCCTCAGGCCGCTGCTCCCCTCCCCCTCCGGTTAGATGTGTCCTGATTCCCACGGTCCTTGGTGCCCCCCTGGGCCGGCACAGTGACTCACCCAGCTGAAGGCAGCTGGATTGTCCTTCTCCCTATGGGGGCAGGGCCTCTACAGGGAAAATAGCCCCGGGGCAGTGTAGTTAAGGCCTGCCCCTCACCCCAAGGCCACATGGTCTCTCTGCCAGGGCTCTTCTAGATTCCTCTTCTGCCTTCTCCCCAATGCTCAGCTGTGGACACAGGCTAGGGCCCTGGCAGGAGGATCTGCAGCAGGACACGGTGTTCCCCGGCTGTTGCCAGCTCCCCTGCACTGGCTTGAAGCCCCCCTCTCAGTGCCTGGCTCTGTGGCCTTGATGGGGCAAATAGAGTCTTCTGAAGCCTCAGTTTGCTCCCTAAAGTTAGGGTAATGCACAGTCTTCCCACAGAGCCATTAGGACCATGAACACAGTCTTCCCACAGAGGACCAAATGAGCAACTTAACCACAAGTCAAGTGCTTAGTGCCTAGCGCACAGCAGTCATTGGTTGGCTGTGCTGGTCTCACCCCTGGGGATGTAGTTAGCTCTTAGCTGGGCGCTAGGCTGTCCTGGAGAATCGTCCTCCTCAGGCCTGCTCTGTAGTTGTCAGACCGCCACCCCCTGCACTTGCAGCCCCTGAACATTTTCCAAACCCCCAATATTACGAGACCTCTGCTTTCTGGGGACCCTCGTGTGACGTCTTGGTTTCTGGCCTCCTGGACGATACAGAGACCTAAGGATGGACTGAGTCTCATGTAGCACAGGTCAGTTTTAGGCTCACTGAGTGGCGGGGTTAAGGACATGTGCCACCGAGCTCAGTTCGTGTGGCCTTGAGTATTAAACCCAGAGTCTAGGTGAATGCTAGGCAGGCGTGGTACCAACTGAACTACATTCCGTCCCAAATGGAGTCCCCTTCAGAGCTCCTAGGGTCAGTGCAGGCATTGGCACACACCGTCCTGCACCAAGCATGGGAGTTGGCAACTGTGTGACCTAGAAAGCCCACCATGGCTGGCAAGGAGGAAGGACCCAGAAGGCACAGCAGTCAACATGCTCTGGGTAAGATATTCGCCAAAGTCGGCCCTGTGCTGGCCCTGTGCCTCTGCTGTGGCCAGCCAGGACCCGCAAGGGCTGCCGTGTCCAGCACCAGGTGAAAGGAGAGGGGGTAGTTAGGTGGGGCTTCCTTCCTCACACCACAGTGTGTTTGAAGGGAAAGTGTGTTGGGCAGTTGTGTGCTGTTGGTAGAGAAACTGAGGCAGGGAATAGCAAGGCAGAGCTGGCCGGAATCGACTCCTTTTTCTGAATCTTTTGTAAATGACCGTGGTGTGTGTGTAGTTAAGTTGCAGGACAGCACAGCCAGTGCCAGGTCTGCTTATTTTTTTTTTCCCATGGTGTCTTTTTATAGTAATGGCAGGAAAAAAAAAAGCAGGCAGTTTTTAAAGCAGGCGTGCAGTGGGTGGCACGCGGCTTGGGAAGGTATTTTCTACACCAATTCCAGGGCTGAGATGGCAGGTGGTGGCGGAGGGAGAGAGCTTCCAAGACGGGCTTTAGGTTTGGGAAAGGGTTTGAAGTCAGCACCCTGTGTCAAGGAGGCAAACAGAAACCCTTGTGGGACTTAGGAGAGGGTCTGGCTGCGATACCCTCCCCTGGAAAGACAGCTGGGGCCCCTCTGAGAATGTCTAGCTCCCATGTACCCAGGGACAAAGTTGTCAGAGCTCTGCCCTGCCCTGCTCATCTGCTGTATAACCCAGGGCCAGTCCGTTACCCTTTCTGTGCCTCGTGCTTCCTCGCTCTAATGGAAAGTCTGTGTCTCCTTTCGAAGATATGGGTCAAAAAAAAAAAAATCCCATATGCTGCACCCAGGAAATGGCAGGTGCAGGTACTAGGGGGAGAAAATACATCTGAGCACAGCATGCGGGTGTGTGGAGCAGACAGCAGGTGCTCAGAAGAGGGTGGGCTGGGCCCTCGCAGCTGATGAGCTCACACCAGGCTCTGAGGGAGCGGGGCTGAAGCAGAGAACTGTGGTGAGAGTGTAGGCAGGCCCTAGCCCCAGAGGAGCTCCGTGGGGGGTGCGGACTGAAAGCTAGCCAGGCCAGTGCCTGCTGTGCCCCGACTCAGGAGGCTGGGGGCAGCCAAGGAGGCTGAGGCCTCTCTGTTTGTTGTGTGAGGTGTATTGGGAAGACCCAGGACTTGCTGCTTGCTGCTGGGGAGGTGCTTGTGAGTGCCTTGTTCTCCCTGCCCACACTCAGTCCTCCCAGGGTGAGGCGTATAGTGGGGGAAACTGAGAGAAACCCAGACAGGGCAAGGGACTTGCCCAGGGTCATACAGCTCCTCCGTGGGTTCCAGGTGACCAGGCTGCTGACTGTGAAGGATGACTGGTCAGCTGAGAGCTCTGGGCTCAGGGTGCCTGGGTTCCCCCGTGGTGGCTGGAATGAGGTCATTTGGGCAATTCCCTGGTGGGTGCTGGGCACCACAGCTCCTCAGAGATGGGTGGGGTGAAGCCACTGAGCATGTGCAGAAGGGCTGGGTGCTCAGGCCTCGGGGCACAGAGGAGGCCTGAGAGCATCTGGCTGTACCTTCCTCTGAAAATGCAGCGTCTTAGCCAGGTGTGATCCCAGCACGGGATGCTGAAACAATAGAGGTGTAAGTTAGAGGCCAGCCTGAACTGTGTAGGGAGACCTTGTCCCAAACCAAAACCAAAAGTAAAGGATCAAGAGCATCCCTTGTCTGGAAATGGGTGAGGCCCCAGCTCCCCGGAGTTAAGTAAATGTGTTTATCGGACTGTAGAAACAGACTAGGCAGAGGTTTCTTTTGTTTTTTCCAGTGGGGTCCCGAATCACTTGTGCTGGGGACAGACTGGAGAGAGTACGCAGGGAAGCGTAGACGGATGTCGTGGTCCAGGACACAGTCACAGCAGAGACCATCTCTACCTGGCAGGCTGGGTAGCCTGGTTCACGAAGTTTAGGGAGCAGGTGTGTGGCTCACGTTCTAGTGGTTGCTGCAGGATCTGAGCTAGACCATGTCTGGGCAGAGTCCCGCATCCGCCACCCAAAATGCAAACGTCCCTTTGTAATTAGTGAGGTTTCTTGAGCGTTTGTTTTGTGCCGGGCATTTGCAAAGCACCGTAAAACCCAACTCTCCCTGCCCAAAGCAGTAAGATGGCATTTATCTCCGTCTACATCGATACACACGCTCGTAGACGCCACAGGGCAGTGTCCAGGGTCTGCCTCTGTCACTCTAGACAGGGTCTCTCATTGAACCCCAGGGGCTTATTTGCCTAGACTGGCTGACAGTGAGCTCCAAGTATTCTCCTGCCTCAGCTTCCCGGTGCTGAGATTATAGGTACAAGCATCATACCCAGCTGTTCATGTGGGTGCCCGGGATCTGAACTCAGAGCCTTGTACTTGTGCATTGATCACTTAAAAAAAAAAAAAAAAGAATCAGTTTTAAAGGTGGGAAAACGGAGCCTAAGAATGGCCTAAGGTGACAGTGAGTCCTCCCAGGAGGCCTACAGAATTGCCCCAGTCAAGGGTCGGAACCTTTCAGCCACTCCCAGATGTGGGGCTTCCGCCCCTCCCTTGGGCTGCTATCTTTGGTGACTTATCGTCGAGTCGAGTCCAGCATCTTAATTCCTAGGGGCATCCCCTAGGGAGGGGACTAAGCTTGCTGCATGGCTCAAAGAAAGAAGGTATAGATCCTGCCCCAGCGTCCCAGAATCCCAGAAAACTGAGCACCACTGCCCTGTGCTGAGCCTCATCCAAGAATAGGAGGGCTCCCGGGAGGTGGTGGCTCTGGGCAGCACCCGGAGGATGGCTACACAGGGAAGGAAGGGATCATGGCAGGGACAAGGTGGTGGCGTGGTGGCTGCTGAGCCGGCAGGGCTGAGACTGAGAACGTAGGGCCCTGTCTGTGGACCAGGTCCTTAGATACCATTTTGCTGGCCCCGAGGAGCCTGTGTGGCCTTGGAGGATAAGGACACACGGCTTGTTTGGCTCTGCAAAAAGCCCTAGATTGCTACCAGGTGCTGTGGCCAGTGTCCCTCAGGATGGCTGCACCAGGTGATTCCCAAGGCCCTTCCAGCTCCTGACAATGGTACGAGCGTTGCCATGGAAACCAGCTGTCCCTGAGTGGGGACAACCCCAAGAGTATCTCGAAGCACCAGAACAGGAGCCAAGCTACCCCAGAACATAGCTTCCTCTTGTCGAAGCCCGTGTTGGGGGGCCACCCAGGTGGGCGTCTGGTGGCCCCACTGCAGTGACTTCCTCTGCTGCTAATACGTGATGTCACCAAGCTCCCCTGCAGCCAGACCCTTGCTCTCCCAATGCACTGTCCTCAGCTCAAAACCCCATAAATCACGTAAGATGGAGGAAGGAAGCCTGAGGCTCTAGTCCAAGGTCTGTGCAGCCCCAGAGGGCCGATCACAGCAGCACTTTAGGCCCAATCAGTAAATAACAGAGCCGCGGGTAGAAACCTTGAGTGGAGGCCGCAGGCTGGAGCCTGCTGGGCGCTGGCTAGCTGCCCGAATGGGTCATCTCAGCCTCGTTTGCACGCTGTGTTGCGATGCAGTGGGCCTCAGTTTCTCCGCCTGGTTCTCGAGGGCTTGCTAGCCCCGAGGGGCTGTGATAGTGGCAGCTGTGGCAAGCCACAGCCTGCAGAACCAGCTGACCTGCCTGGAGCCTAGGAACCCCCCAAGTGTGTCAGTCCCCAAGGGACAGGGGGACTACAGAAGGCCAGAGAGGAGGGGGGCTGTGCTGTAGAGGAGGTGTGAGACTCAGGCTGTTCCCAGCCCTCAAGGGACCCTGTAGTGGCCACCCCAGGAGACATAGCTGGTCCCCTGCAGTGAGGAAGAAGCAGAAAGCCATCTAGCTGGAGGAGGCCTGCCTACTGGAGGAGCTAGCTGGGGGGGGGGGTAGTGGGGGGGATAGGGCCGGGCCCTGGGCTGGGGAGAAACAGAGTGCTGCTTAGACTACACCACACTGTGTTCCTGGGGACACGTTGTGGGGAGGGGGGGGTTGCTGGGGACTGGGCCAGGCCAGGGAATGAGAAACAGCCTGGAGAAGGGGGGAGCCCTGTGACTGGCTGGCTGTGGCCAGCTAGCCAAACAGCTGCCATCTGAGTGAGCCCTGCAGGGTCCAGGCAGAGCCGCTCAGGCCAAAGCCGGACCGTGCAGGATGCTGAGGAACCCATGTAGACATACCCGACTGCTGTTGGTACCCAGCAGTCAGCTGGCAGGGCTTCTCCATTCTTGGGCACCCTGACTCTGCTGATGTCCCCAAAGCTACCAGGGAACATTGACTGAGCAGCGGTGAGCTTAGCACCTCTAGTAGTCCTGTGTGGCAGGTGCTGTTACTGTCCCAGGAAGCCAGCCAAGGGCTGGGCTGTGTGTCTCAAGGAAGCCCCTGTCTGCCTCTCTGCTAGGTATCTCCGGCAGCTCCTGGAGGGATCTCGATGGCCTTGGGAGGTGCATGGGCTTCTGACTGGAACCGTTCCCTCTGAGAGAACCTTCCAGAACGGAGTCTGTCATGTCCCTTGCCCAGAGCTGATACATAGTAGGTGTAAGGAGTCTCTGTGCCTCAGTTTGCCCTCAAGTGAGGCATTGCTTACGTGGAGGCGGAGCCACCGTGTCCCAAAGGGCAGCTGGGGTGGTGGGGTGGGGGTGGGGCTTAAGGCCGGATTTCTCTGAGGTGAAGTTCTGCTTCTGATCACGTACCTGTGCAAGCCCCAGACAATTTCTTTTATTCCTGAGATAAATATCAGCACCAAGGGCTGCGGGCCCCAGCCGGCTGGGCTCTGCAGGAAGCTGCTGCCTGCCGAGGTTGCCCTTTCTCCCGGGCCTGCCACCCCCACGTCCTCAGGAGAACCCTGCTCCATCCGGTCTGGATCCCTGTCCTTATCCCTCTACAGAGATCAGGGCTCCAGAGTCTAGGAGGTGTGGCTCCTCGTGGGGCAGAGACGGGGGAGGAGCTGCCCAGAACACAGATCTCGGACCAGCCGCAGGTCAGGGCCACTTCGAGCCCTGGATGGCTTGTGTTTATACTGACTGGGATGGAGGCTGTTGAACTGCAGAGAGGTCACGGCCTACTCTGCAGCTGTGTGCATCTGTGTGTGTGTGTGTGCGTGCGTGCGTGCGTGCGTGCGTGCGTGCGTGCGTGCGTGCGTTTTAATAAGCATCGTATTTGAACTAATTTTCCACTCAGGACTGTAAGTTATGAATGCAGGAAGGGCAGTCTTCCCCTGTGTCCGTGTCCCCAAGTCCCTTTTGCTGGCATCCCACACTACCACACTACCACACAGTGGGGGGTGGGGGGTGCTCTGACTCTCAGCTAAGCTGCAGAAGCTCCCCGTGGGATGGGGTGTGGCTCTCGCAGAGCCCCTGTCTAACAGACTCCACCCCAGCGCAGCAGAGAAAGCACTCTCCCATTGGCTGCTGGCAGGGTGGTGAGGAGGGGAATTCTGGACAGCTCAGTAGCCTTTGTCATCCTCTAGTCAGCTACGTGACACTTCTGAGCAATTGGGAACCTTCCATTCCGGGCCTCAGACAGGAAGGTGTCCCACCTGCACAGTAGGCACCTGGGATGGAACCTGGTGACCACGGTCGCCCGCCGTGTCCCACCGTCCTCTGAGTGTCTCCTGCAGGGGTGCAGAGGTCTGGCAGGGTCTGTGGGCAGGATATGGCAGGCGTACTGTACGCCCTCCTGTAGCTCTGCCTTCCTGGGAGAGAAGAGCTGTATGCAGCTGCAATTACTGAAGGAGTGGAATCAATAGGGCAGCCCTTTAATGGAGAGGGGGCAGCTCTGAGCGTGGCCCCAGGAGGCAGCCGGCTCAATAGGGAGGGGCTGCGTGCTCTCAAGGAAGAGCTGAAAGCAGTGGCCATCGCCTACCCCCATTTCAGAGAGGGACAAACTGAGGCTCTTACTGAAAACAGAGCTAGTCTTGCCCCCCAACACCTGCCTGCCCCATGCTCCCTACACAGTAGGCAGGCCGTGAACTATACTCTCTCCCTGCTCTCCCAGCACGCCATGGCTGTATTGCCTTCTATCCCTATGCTTAGAACAGAAGCAGCTGAATATAATCTGTACACCTTAGTCAAAATGAATTTCCCTTCTTTCGTAAGTATTCACCCATGAGCATTCCAGAGGGACCCATCATGGCCGTTACAGTATTGTCCCGCACACGCTCACATACACACACACACACACACACACACACACACAGAGCGCATGAGAACGAGTGTGTCCGCATACACGTATGGGACGGATGTACGCAGCACGTGGAGCCCAGAGGACTTTGGGTGTCGTCCTCACGGCTTCTCAAGTAGGCTAGGCTCGCTGGCCACTGAGCTACAAGGATCTGCGTGCCCTGCCACCACCGCCTCCTGAGATCTGGGAGTCCACGCCTCTGTTGTTTTAATCCTGGTTTCTGGGGATTGACCTCGGGTCCTTTATTCCTCCAGAGCGAGCACTTTTCCTACGGAGCCATCTTCCCTTCCCTGGACTTAGTTTTTTAAGTCTTGGTTGACTAGAGCCTTGCAGGCTGGGTCCTCTGGCGAGGAAGCATGGTGGAGATGGGGCTGAGGGCCCAGGCGCTGGCTGCTAAGGGCAGGACCAGTAAAGGGGTATGGGGCGTGGGCGGGATGTCTCAAGAACGGCAGAGAAACGGTGTGGTTGGCCTTCAGTATGGGTAATGGGCAGAATGGGGAGGGGGCCCGAGCCTCCGGCGGGGTGAAATCCCTCTGCCCACAGCGAGGACAGTACAGCTGTGTCTTGGGGACGGTGGCGTGCTGTGTCCCATGGAGCTAGGAATAGGTTGGGGTTGTGTGGGCCACTTCAGTGAATGAGGTGCTAGGGGAGAAATTCCAGGCTGTGGGGCCCGTGCTCTGCAAGGCCACCCTCAGGGCCTCCGTGGGTGTCCCGGCCCCGCTGCAGCTTGAGCCACTTGTAGTCTGAGGGTTTCTGGCCCAGGCAGGCACTTCCCTCCACAGAGACCATCCCAGCCCGTTGTGCTCACTTCTCCTTTAAAAAAAAAAAAAAAAAAAAAAAAAAGCTTTTTTTTTTTTTTTTTTTTAAGATTTTATTTTTAGGATAAGAGAAAAAAAAAGGTTGGGGGAAAGGCTTTTTCGAAGATTCCTTCGGCACAGAATTAATGGCTTGTGAACGTCGGGGCGGGCTGCCGGAGTCAGTTCCCAGCCTTTCCACAGCCTCCCCTCTCACCGCGGCCCACAAATCACCCCCAGCCCAGCCAGCATTGGCTCTGCCTTTCCCAGGACCCGCACCCCGCACCCCAGCTGGACAGCCGGGCAGAGCTCAGCAGAGCGCCCAGAGCCAGCTCCAGGGGTCTCCCAGAGCTGGCGTCCCACAGCAGGGCTTTACAGTTTTAATTTAAAAAACAACTCATTTAATGACGCAAGTAAGTAATCTGTATTCAGTGGACGTTATGTAAGTTGTGGGAGACCATGGTCTCAGTGGGATGGGACAGCTGTAACCCTTGTGGTGCTCCGGGACAGCTGGGGAGGAGCCAGCCCGGGGCCCAGCTCAGAACCCACGTCTAAGGTCATCTCAGCTCACACACATCCAGGACAAAGGCAAGTGGGTTGGGGCCGAGGCTCAGGTCAGGGATCAGAGTGTACAGTGGCTCTGTTTGCAGTCTCACTTACTCTCGGTCGGCCAAGGTTTAAGAATATTAAATGGAAAATTCCAGAAATAAACAATTCATGATCTTGAAATTGCTTGCTGTGCTGAGGACCACGATGAAGTCTTGTGTTGTCCACCCCTTGCCCTGCATCTGGATCTGGGCTCCGTCCAGCGTTTCCACCCTGCCTGGGCTACCCACCTGGTAGTTGCTCAGTAGTCATGGTTACTGCTGTCCCGTCCCCAGATGCCAGAGCGTTGTTCGCATGTCCCTTAGTTTTCTTAAAGTGCAAATACACGGTGGTGGCAATTTGATACATCACACACACACAAAAAAAAGCCTGCCTTGGGAGGGGGCGGGGGGGGGCTCTTGACTTGCTGCGCTGAGGTCTGTGGTGGCTTAACTCTGAGAGCCAGAGCCCACACTCACTGCGCTCCAGTGCGGTGTTCTGCCATTGTTCCACACTGCCTCTCTTACAGAGACGCCTGGTAAACTCTTACAGGGCGAGGCTGTGGGACCGACTGTGTATCTAGGACTGGGTGCTTGTGTTTCCTCACGTTGCCCCGAGGACGCGGGACTCTGCTGGGCAGCCACCTGATAGACAATGGCCCCGAGGCAGGACCGGCTTGTGAGGTGCAGATACAGGGTCGCGGGCCGGAATGGAGGCCGAGGGCGCTGAGGGCCCCATTGAGGAGGCCGGGGCCACAGGCTCAGGAGAAGGCAGCCTCTGGGTGCGGGACAGTCACTCTGCACTGACCTTCCCACAGCATGTCAGCCTCCGCCCGCGTGTGTCTGGGGGTCAGAGGGCAGCTTTCAGGAGTCTGCTCTCACTTGGAGGGAGTGACTCTCTCTCTCGTTGCTGATGTGAAGTTGGGATGAGTCTCCTGTCTCTGCCCACCATCTCTCCATGAGAGAACTGGGGTTACAGACGGGCACTGGCTTTTTTGGAGTCTGTGGCCGCTCAGGTCATTAGGCCTGTGTGACAAGCACCTGTACCGTCTCACCAGCCCCCGCCCCCTCACCTTCATTTTTCTTTCTTTCTTTCTTTCTTTTTTTTTTTATTGTTAAATATTTTATTTAGATTAATTTCATACAAAATGTTTTGATCGTATTCTTTCCCTCCGACATTCCTCCCAGATCCTTCCAATCTCTCTATCCACTGGGTCTTTGCTCTCACTAGCTTGACCCACCAAGCAGCCGTGATGGCTGGCTGGTAGCTCCCAGGGAAGCGCCTGTCTGCTCCTTCAGCACAGAGAGCCCGTGAGCCAACACTGGGTCTGGCTCTCACACTCTGCTGCTCATCTTGCGGGTGTGGCCAGCACTTTACAAACTGAGCTTCCAATCTGCTCTGTTACTGGGTTAGCACCAGTCATATCTGAGACCCAGAGGTGTCTGCTTAAGTCTGTCCCAGCACCAGCTGAAGACCTTGACCTCTGCACACTCAGTCCACCAACACCCCAAGGGCAAGTATGTGCACACGCCCATTTTATAGCTGAGTAAACTGAGGCTCGGAAAAGCAAAGTGACATGCCATGGTCAGCCGTAGCAACCCTCCAGGACACAATTTGCCCATAGGTTTTGGCCCAGAAAACCTCAGCCCCAACCCATTATCTGGATGGGGGTTTGCCGTACTCCAAAATTGTCCCAAGAAACTAGGGGTCAGGAGCAGTACCAAGGATGGCCTCAGTGACCAAATATGGGCTCTTCTGGCCTCTGCTGTGTCTGGCCAGGAGGAATGATGTGGCCAGGTATGTGGCTGAGCTGTATTCGCTCAGGATGGTCTGAAGTTCCCAGGGTCAGGTGACTCTCTCCGCTTCCCTAGTGTCTGGGACTGCGAGTGTGTACCCCTGTACCTTTAGTCTCTTAAAAGCCAAAATGACCAGTCCCTTGGCCAGCCTGTCTTACCTCTCTCCCTTCCTCCCGCCACACCCAGCCTAGTCCCCACACACCTTAAACACCAGCCATATCCTAGGAGTGGCAGTGTCACCCAGGGTCAAGGCTAGACCCGGGAAACGTCTGGGGCTCTATTTAGCTGGGCCTCTGCTTGGGTCGGGCAGGGTCTGAGAGCTGAGATCTGCCTGCGTGCACAAGCAGGGAGCCAGAGAAGGTTCCAGAGCCGAGTCTAACCTGCCTCGCCCACAGCTGCAGCCAGAGCAGCTGGACTGCGGAGCCGCCCACCTGCAGCACCCACTGACCATCCTGCAGCCGCTGAGGGCGTCGCCCGTGTTCCGAGCTCCAGGGCTCACCGCCGTGGCTGTGGCCAGCGCCAACAACTACACGGCCGTCTTTCTGGGCACCGCCACGGGGAGACTCCTCAAGGTAAGCGCGCTCCCGGGGGCTCCCCGGGAGGGCCAGAGTCGCTCTGTCCTGGAGGGAGGACCTGGCCTGAGCGATGTCTGCTTTCCCATCTCCCCGCCGGCCTGCGGCTTCGGGACCTTCGCAGTGCGCATGCTCCCGCCGGGCCTCTGTTTCCCTACTGGCTGCAGTTGTTGGGGGACAGCAGCGGGGCTGGTCACCACCTCAGGGGTCCAGTTTCTGTATTAACCATGATGAGGCCTGCAAGTTCCAGAGCTACGGGAGGGCAAGGAGCTGCTTCTGTTACCTCAAGGCAGACTGGACACTCCTGCCCATGGCCTCAGCACGTCCCCGTGGAGAAAGCCAGCCAGCCAGCCAGGCCCAGCCTAACTGACTCAGAGTCCATAATCTAATTCCCTTTGGCAGCTGCCTGGGTGGGGTGGGGCTGGGGCTTTGGGCTCCACAGGCCTCGAACCACCTGTGGTGCCCAGGGAGAGCGCAGGGCCCCAGTGCCTGCCCACCCGCCCACCCGGGCTCAGATTTGTGGTCAGATGAGAGCTTTTAACTGTTACTCCTCGCTGTGTGACCTGAGGACATAGCCTGTGTCCTCTGGACCCCAGGCTCTCCATCCATTGAGGAGAAATGAGGCGGGGCAGGACTGTGGTCCGAGCCCTCTCCCCCTTCTACCCACAAAGCTGCAGTCATTAGGCACCTGCTGTTTACCCTGTACCTCAGGGTACATCGCAGCCACCACGTCCTTTAGCTCTTGCATGGAGCCAAGGATTCTTTTCCACAGAAGCAGGCCGCTGCGGTCCTGCAGCAGAGGTGACTACCCCCAGAGTGACCAGATAGCTAGAGATATGGGGTCGTTGCTTTTCAATCTTAATTGATTTCTATGTGCCATGCTTGGGATGGGATACAGGGCCTTAGTGATGGACAGCTTGGTGGCTCTCCCGCCAACCCTCTCTCTGTTTGGAACGTCTGTCTTAATCCTCAGCGGGGGCCCAGGACTCAGTGAACACCGAGGAGGCGGAAATGAGTTGGCATCTGTTTGGTGTCTTGGGCAGGCGGGCGTGGTGTGAACCATGGTCAAGCCCCTCCCAGCATCCCAAGAGGCTTTCTGGCAACATCTGAGAGGCCGAGCCTGGGCCTGGGCCTGGGGGTGGGGGTGGGGAGACCTGGCACACCCCAGAATGAAAAGGAGAGAGGTGCTGTTAGGAAGGCGTGTAGCAAAGACAGGCCTGGCTGGGCAAGATGTATACCAGGGGGAGCAGAGTGAGAAAGCGGTGGGGGTGTGGCTAGGGTGTGGCCGAAGTGGATCCTCAAAGCATGGAATGCCACAGCCAGTTTCTTCCTGCAGGGATCATCTGCAGGCTTTTAAAGCCCAGAGGACGGTGAGTGGGCGGCCCCAGCGGTATCCAGACCGCCAGCCTTTACCCTCCAGTTAGTGTCCTGGAGCCTTGAGCACCCGGCCTGTGGGGATGACAGGGGAACACGGACAGCAGGGCTTTGCCAGTCCTTGGAGAGCCACGCAGAGGCGCCTGGGACCTTGGCCAGGACCTTGGCTTATCTCTCTTATCCCCACAGCCCTGTGGAACGAGGATCATCCTGACCCCTATTCGCTGGGGAAACTGAGGCTCAGGGAGGGAAAACAACTCATTTGGATTGCACATGAGTGCATGTCAGAAATAGAATTCAAGCCTTGCTATTAGCCATGACACCCAGCAGCCTCCCAGAGAATGGTTTGGGAAAGTACAGCCCACAGATCCCCCGGGGGGCCATGTTGTCATCAAGCAGGAAGGGAGTTCCTGGTGGCGGCGCTGTTGAGTCAGCGAGCAGGAGAGTATGGCGCAGGCGCACTCCACCGAGGAGCCCCGTTCGCTTTCACCCCGGACCATCTGAGCAGGAGGGGGAGAGGGAGACCCCAGCCCTGGGGCAGCCTGGCCTCGTGGGCGGCAGTCCTGGGCACCCGACGGTGATGCTGGCCTTTCCTTCCACAGATCAGCCTGAACGAGAGCATGCAGGTAGTGAGCAGGCGCGCGCTGACCGTGGCCTATGGGGAGCCCGTGCACCACGTCATGCAGTTTGACCCCACGGATCCCGGCTACCTGTACCTGATGACGTCCCACCAGGTGAGGAGCTGTGGCCAGCCAGCTTTGGTGCAGGGCCTTAGCACGTGCTGACCCTCCCGTCGGGGACACCTCCTTCCCCACCGCCATCTTTGCTCGCTCACGTCTGGGACACGCTGCTTCAAGGAGGTGAAGCTTCCCCGTATACCCTCTCTGAAGGCCTCCAGAGTTAGCTAGCCTCGCCTCACGAGAGAGGGGAGGCTCCCTTGCTCAGCTGAGCCCCCTCTGCCTGCAGATGGCCCGCGTGAAGGTGGCGGCGTGTGAGGTACACTCCACCTGCGGGGACTGCGTGGGCGCAGCCGATGCCTACTGCGGCTGGTGCACTCTGGAGACCCGGTGAGGCCCCCTGAGGCGGTGGCAGGGCAGGGAGGCCTGGGGGAGGGGTGGGGCACAGTGGCTCTGGCCTGGGACCTGACCCCTCCGTGCCTGCAGGTGCACACTCCAGCAGGATTGTGCCAACTCCAGCCAGCCGCATTTCTGGACCAGCGCCAGCGAGGGCCCCAGCCGCTGCCCTGCCATGACAGTCCTGCCCTCTGAGATTGATGTGCACCGGGACTACACAGTGAGTGGAGCCACACCAGCGCAAAGCCTGCGGGCACAACCGGCGACAGCCAGGCTTTAGGAAGCTCACAGCGAGGGCCAGGCACCATGTCCATGGCTGGGCCACCTCTTTAAGGTTCTGCCATGGACTCTTGGCGGAACCAAGTCAACAGTTAGGACCATGCAACCAGAGAGCACAGCAGGGCACAGGGCCACTGCTGGCGTTTAAATGGCAGTTTCTGAATATGCTAACTGGGGACACTCAGAGAGTAATCCCTTCTTGTCTTCTTCCGGGGAGTGTTAGTGGCCGTCACTTATCCTTGATATGGGACAGACAGGGGTGGTGGCTAGTATCGGGAGAGCCATGCCCGCAGCGAGGTGGATGGCCCAGCAGCCTGAGTCCCTCCCAGCTCCTCCTCACTGACTCTCTGAGGACAGGGCCCTCCTATGCCACCTCGAGGGGTTCCAGTGGTCCAGATCATGTATCAGTCTTGCCCTGGCCTCAGCCCTGGGTGGCCTGGGGTAGGCACGGTTGGTCATTCGTCTCCGTGTCCATTCACATTGTACCGGGCACTTACTGGGGGCCATGCATGTACGTACTCGGAGACCCACCCTTGGCCTGGGAGGAGCTGCTGTGCTCTTGGAGGGAGAGAATAAGACAGGTAAAATGTAGAGGTGGGACTGCACGCAGAACAGAGTGGGGTGGGGCACAAGGGACTGCGGGGAAATGGTGCAGACCGGCCTTGCCCTGGGAGAGGGCGTGGAGTGAGAATGAGAAGAATAGCTTCATAGGGAACGACGGTCTGGGGCCCTAAGGTGGGAGTGACGTTCACGTGTCTGGGGGTGGAGAATGGGGGTCGTAGCAACTGTGTGTTGCAGAGGCCTTCTGTTTGTGAGACACCATATCCCAGTCCAACCTTAAATTTGTAGCAATCCTCCTGCCCAGTGTCCCAAGTGCTGGGACTGCAGGCTGTGTCACAGTGCCTGGTTGACAGAGCCTGTGTGACGTCTGAGATGAGGAGCCTCAAATGGCAGGCTAAAGCCCCATTCACGAGTGTCTTACGAGTGGAGAGCCTCGAAGTCCCTAAGACACACCATTTTCTGAGAGACACTCAGGCAGGATCAGACGGGTGCTCTTTTGCAATAGGATCTGTAAGGGACATGGCCTGGGCCTCACCTGAGGGCATCTCTCCCCCAGGGTATGATCTTACAGATCTCAGGAAGCCTGCCCAGCCTCAGTGGTATGGAGATGGCTTGTGACTACGGAAATGGCGTGCGGACGGTGGCCCGGGTACCCGGCCCTGCCTACGATCATCAGATTGCCTATTGTAATCTCCTGCCCAGGGCCCAGTTTCCATCCTTTCCTGCTGGCCAGGGTGAGTGCCTGGCTGCGGTGCCCGCCCAAGGGTGGGACCCTGCCAGCATCACATGTGGGTGAAGAAGGCTTTTGTGTCTCTGATCACTTTCCAGACCACGTGACCGTTGAGATGTCTGTACGGGTCAAAGGACACAACATCGTCTCAGCCAATTTCACCATCTACGACTGCAGCCGAATTGGACAAGTCTACCCCCATACCGCGTGAGTGGGCGGCGGGAGGGGGGACAGGCCCCAGCCTGGAGGAGGGCTTCAGAGCCTGGGACACACAGCAGACAGGATCCCACACCCTTCCCTTGCCTGCAGCAAGCTTTGACCAGCCAGGCCCTGCAGACTGACACCAGACTGGCAGAGGCAGAGGGAGCTTCAGTCTACCTGCTTCTCCCTTGCATACCTCTCATTAGTGGGAAGCTCTCTACCACGCAAGATGGCCCATCTGCCCCCTTTCTCCAAGGCGCATCCTTCTGGGGCCCTGCCAAGGGTGGGCCGCGGGGCTCTGAGGGGTCCCCTTGTCCTCCAGCTGTACCAGCTGCCTGTCGACCCAGTGGCCTTGCTCCTGGTGCATCCAGCTGCACGCATGTGTCTCCAACCAATCTCGGTGCCAGGACTCGCCAAACCCCACGGTAAGCCTTCCTCGGGTGTACCCCCACCCACAGCTTGAGTACCCACTTCTCTTGTCTTTAAAGTTACCATTGTCCTGGCACTAACAGCCCAGGGTGGGGTGGGGCAGTGGACTCTGCGTGTTCAACCAATCAATCCCCTGTGGCTGGACAAGCGGGTTGCCTTTTTTCTTTCCCTGCCTTTGAACCTCTCTGGGTTACGACTCCAGGAAAGCCGGTTCTCAGGGCTACAGTGTGACCTTCTGGAAAGCCTGAGCCAGGCAGAAGCTGCACCCTCTATCCACGGTGGATGCCAAGGGTGGAACATTGTCATGCCGTGTTTTCAGTTTCTCAGACACTTCAAGCCCTTGTCCCTGTGACTTTGAGAGGAGGTGGCTTATTCAAGGCCACCTACCTGGGAGGCCTTGGGCCTTGAACCCAAATCCCTTTGCCTTTCTTTGAAATGTCGAGTTGGGTACTAAGACCCCCCTACCTGTTCCCATGGTGTGTCGCCTTCACCCTGGAAGGCTCCTCCCTCTTTCAGGGGTCACACATGAAATTTCCGGACCTTGGTGGGTGACTAGCAGTGCCTTGAGCTCGAACATACCTCCCCTTGCCTTATGTCAGGGCTGTGTACCCCAGGAGGGGCTGCCATGGCCTCGGCCTGGCCCTCAGGCCAGCCTTTAGCAGCACACAGAAACCACGCCCAGCTCACAGTGCGCACAGAACAGGGTTCTCACTGACAGGCCCAGGAGTGGTCTGTGGTATTGAGAGAAGCTCTGGGTGTTGGGATATTAGTCATGGAACCCCATCATGCCTATGGCTCTGGGGTTGGGGGCATCTGGCTATGGCATATTCTTACCTACAGCGCTAAGCTTCATGCATAGCAGGGACTTGGTGACTGCTGAGGACCAGACATGTCCCTTGCATCTGCCTGGTACATGCCAACCCCCGAAGGACCAGAGCCCTCCTTACAGTCCTCCAGCACTCACTGAGTGCTTGTTGTATTCTCGAGTCTGTGCTAAGCACTTGGGAAAAGCCAATTAGATGTAGTTCTGTCTTTCCTACCGCAGGCTCAAAGCCTTAGCTCTGACCTGTGGCTCTGTGATCCCAGGCAAGCTACCGACCCTGTCTGTGTCTTTCTCCCTCTGTAAAGTGAGGCCTACAGCAAGGGCTAGAGTAGAGATCTGGAATTACTCCAGGAGGCACCGAGCCTATACCTGGCACCTAGATGATTTTTAGAAACTGTGGCTACTGTGCATGGGTGCCCAGCAGAGTCATTTCTTAAAAGGACTTTGTGCGGGTCGTGACACCTGCATAGGAGCTCAACAGCTGGGAGGTGTGTCTGATGCTGGCCGTCAGCCTGTTCTCTGCAGGTCTGCAGCTCTCCCTCAGGGCAGGAGCGGGCCGGGCCCCAGAGGGGCTGTCGTAGAGCATTACTGTAATCTGGCAGGAGAAGAGGCAGCTTCAGCAAGGCCTGTGCGAGGTTCTGAACCAGTGCTCGGCTTGGCATTTAATTAAGTGCCAGTTAGCTGTGGAGGCGCCAGGCCTCCCGGGCAGACGACTGGGGAGAGGGTCTGCGTGTCCTCCGGGACCCCTGGCTCCTGGAAGGGAGGCCCTGAAGGTTGTGCTTGCAGCCACACACGCGTGGTCCCAGTGGCTCCCACAGGGCGGCGGCTGGGCTAGCTCCGGGCTTGGGATGAGAGGAGGCAGCAAGGTGCCAGGTGCTCCAGGGCCAGCGTTGCCTCTCAGAGCGCAGGGCCCCCAGGGCAGCAGGATGTCGGGCTTTGGAAGCAGGATGGGAAGTGGTAGCTGGATCAGAGCCTGGCTCGTTCCAAACCGCAGGGCGGCACAGTGCTGGAGCCAGTGGCTGCGCGGCCTGATGGGTATTGACAGCCATCACGGACTGTGGGCTGGACCCACAGCAAGGGGCAGCAGGCCAGGGGCCCCGGTCACAGGGCCTGTTGATGCTTGTTGGCTTGGGATGCCAGCGCGTGCCCTCTTGAGCTTGGAGACACTGCGGGAGTTCTGGGCACTCCTGCGGCTGGCTCCGTGTTTCCCAGAGCACGTTTGGGATCCTAGCCACCAAGCTTTGTGGCCTGGCAGTTCCAGCTAGGTGAGGAGAGGTCCAACCCATGTGAACCAGAGCAGGCTCTGCGCACACCTGCACCATGTTACCTCCCCCCCTCCCCCCCGACCTCCCCCCCTCTCCTGTGCACTCATCCCTGCCCAACGCGTAACCATACATAGTTTCCCAAGCCTGCAGGTCACGCTAGCAAATGGGAAAAGCCTTCTGAGGACTAGAAGCCATCTGATGGCCTGGGTGGAAACAGGAAAGGAAAGCCCATAGGGGAAAAGCCCAGACCGGCTCTGGCCACTGGAGTTAATCGGCCAATGCTAGTGAGCAGTCAGCACTGGATCCAGGAGCTCAGTGGTGGTGTAAGGGGTTTCTCAACAGGGTCTTCACCGGTCTAGCTTGGTCGGGGTTCCCCCTAAAGGGGAATGTCCCCTATGTGACTAGGAACTAATAGTAATATAAAATACCCCATGACTATCTACCTGTAATCTCAGCACCAGGAAGGCTGAAGCAGGAAAAGGCAAATTTGAGGTCATCTTGGGCCGTGTGTCAAGCACATAGTGGGTGAAGCTGGAGAGGCTGGAGGGAGTGGCAGGCCCACGTGTGACCCCCGGTGCTTGAGGCCAGCCCGTCCGAACAACATACTGAGACACCCTGTCCCCATAGAGAGCGGGCAAGGGGGAGAACAGAGGGAAACCAGCACCCCAGGAGAAGGTGTCCTTGTCCCAGAGGGTGATCTCACATCCACACAGGTGTCCTAACCCTAATTCGTGCCCTGACAGATGTGACCAGGAGATCCCTGGTTAGACTGGCCTCAGGTGCATGGCTGCCCCTGGTCCCTGTGACCTCTTGCCCCCGTAGGTCAGATATCGAGGCACCAATCGGTAGGACTTCAAAGCTCCAGCACAGATCTGGCCCCCAGTATTCTGAGGAATGTGGAGAAATCACAGCCACAGCCCGCACCCCTGCCCCTCCCTGTACAGTTCCTTCTGTACAGTGCGGTATGGCCTTTGAGAGCTGCAGAGGCAATTTTTAGCCCAGGTCTGGCCTAGGGCTAAAATGGGTCCCAAAGACCCCAGCCACAAAGAGCTCCCCACGGCACAATACGCAGGCACTCTGGGACTAAGGAGCAAATCCCAGAGGAAGACTCCATCTAGATGGAGCATTTTACCTCTGTTTCCTCATCTAGAAAGTGGGGTGCAGGCATTGCTATAGAGATTGTTGGCATCCCAGGGAGGCACGACTGTCTGTTGGGGGTGGGGGCTCTGAAACATCCTATTTGACCCCCATCCTGTGTTTGGTCTGCAGAGCCCTCAGGACTGCCCTCAGATCCTGCCCTCGCCCCTAGCGCCCGTGCCCACGGGTGGCTCCCAAGACATCCTGGTGCCTCTGACTAAGGCCACCTTCTTCCATGTAAGTAGAGGCTGAGCAGGGTCTGTGTGGGTTTCAGACTATCCCAGCGCCCATAATGGTGGCCCAGCTCTTCTCTCTGAGCCCCATTCCAGCTGCATAAGACTTGGAGCAGGAAAGCAAGGCTGATGGAGGACAGCAGGCAGCCAGCGGCTGCCAAGGGAACCCTGGCCCAGGCCCCGGTCCTCCTGCCTGGAGGCTCCCTGACATAGTGGCCCAGCCCCCTGCCTCGCACCACGGTCCACGGGTAGATGAGACCCATGTGGGCTCTGCCTGCCCTGCCCAGGCTGAGCAGGACCCTGGGTGCTCCAGGCTCTGTGGCACATACTGCCAGTTCAAGACTCCCATATCTTTGCCGGGGATGGCCAGAAGAGGCCATGCCCTTAACTCCCGTGGTCTAGACACTGGGGACACTGGGGGAGGAAATGTTCTGGGGGAGGGGATGTGGCCATCTCTGCGCAACCCAGGAGAAGTGTGGAGGGGGGAGGGGGCGTTGATGTGTCTTGGAAGGATGCCAGCTTTCCTAATTCCCGGGACATGCCATCTGTCACTGCCACGCGGGAGTTGAGGCCCGTGACGGTTGTCACACGTGGGGGCCACGTGCCAAGCATCTGGGATGTGTCAGGGAGCCTCTATGGGGTAGGGGCTCTTGAGAGCCAGGGTGGAGCCGGCTTCCACCAAAAAGCCTACCCTGCCAAGGCCTGGTGGGTCACAGGAGCAGGGTGGGGAGGCTCTAGCCCCAATTTGGCCCTGGCTGATTCTCTCCAGCTGTGTGGCACTCTTGGCGAATTCTCTGTTTTTACCAGACCCAGGGATCCCTGGCCTCCATGTTTCCCCAACCCTGGTGCTGTCTGCCTGCTCACCTCACTCTGACCATTCTAAATCACTGGGGGGGTCAGGACTGGGGCCTGGCCACCAGGCAGCCCTGCTCCAGGCTGTTCTGCTATGTGCTCGGGGAGGGGACCCACCTTCAGCTCTGCACACTGGGAACAACCAGCATTTGGCCCTGTCAGCAGCCTCCTTCCTGTCTTAGCTTCCGGCTAGGACCCCAGGAAGAAGAGTTTGACCTGCTTTATTCTCAGGGTGTCACCTCTGCCAACAGCAGGGGCATAAACAGGAAGTCCTTGCGCACGGCTGCTAGGGGCTCAGTCTGACACATGAAACCCAAGTTTATCACTCAGTAAATATTTATTGATAGGACTCTCGAGGGAGCAAGCCGAGACTGAGGAATTAGGCCTAGCTTGCTGTGTTACCATTTACTGAGCACTTCTGCAAGCACATGTTAGACACCTGTGGATGTAAGCCTCTAACACAGGCTGTTTACTTTGCCCAGAAGACCTATTCACATACCTGCACGAGGCCACACAGTGTACAATTAAAGGTGGGATTTAAAGCTAGGCCTGTGTGAGGCTGAACCCACGCTGTCTGCTGGTCTTAGGGGTATATAAAGGTCCCACAGTCAGCTAGGACCTTCACCAGTGAGGGAAGAGATGGGTGCAACCAGCCTAAGCCAGCCAACAGGACATCTGACCAGCAGGGTAGGGCAGGCTTTGAGAGTAGAAAATGCCCCTCAGCTCATCCCCTTACTGCTGGGGGCAGGATCGAGTGTGAGGTATACTGATCCAGGGGGCTTGACACTGGTGACTCTCACTGGTGGTAAAAAGGAAACCAGCCTGGGCAGAGGCCTGGGACATGTCACAGGGAGGTTGGTGGACTGCCTGGGGTTTACCTCTGCAGGGCAGAGACCAGGCACTCAGTCCAAGGGTCAGGCAAAGTCTCCTGGATCTGGGGCATCAGGAAGTGGTTTAGGCCACTGGTGGATGGTAGGGAGGCTGTCAGAGGCTTCTTAGACCACAGCTGTCATTCCAAACACAGAGGTGACCCAGGGCCTCATGGCCCAGGCACTGGGAACAGTCAGGGCTGCCCATAGCACAGTTGTGGACACAGGACAGCGTGGTGAGCCTGAGGAGAGACAGCTCTGGAATCAGCATCCTTACGGTTGGCCAGCTCCTACCTGTGCTGCCAGGGTCCCCAGTATCTGCGCAGTCCCTGACAAGGTGGCCAGGAAGGAGATTCTGGCAGCAAAAGCCTGGTTGTCTCAGTCGGGGTTTCCTTTCCTGCACAAACATCATGACCGAGAAGCAAGTCAGGGAGGAAAGGGTTTATTCAGCTTACACTTCCACACTGCTGTTCATCACCAAAGGAAGTCAGGGCTGGTACTCAAGCAGGTCAGGAAGCAGGAGCTGATGCAGAGGCCATGGAGGGATGTTTCTTACTGGCTTGCTTCCCCTGGCTTGCTCAGCCTGCTCTCTTATAGAACCCAAGATCACCAGCCCAGAGATGGCACCACCCACAATAGGCCCCCCCCCCACCCGCCTTGATCACTAATTGAGAAAATGCCCCACAGCTGGATCTCATGGAGGCACTTCCCCAACTGAAGCTCCCTTCTCTGTGATCACTCCACCCTGTGTCAAGTTGACACACACAACCAGCCCGTGCACTGGTGGAGTGCCTAGCCCACCCGACAGTGTAGAGGCCGCTGTGTTTTGATGGAGTTAGAGGGGCTGGGTGCTAGGAAGGCTCCTCTGCCTGTGTCCGCAGGGTACCTCCCTCGCCTGCAGCTTCGGGCTGGAAGAGAGCTTCGAGGCTGTGTGGGTGAACGACTCACTGGTCCGGTGCAACCACGTGGTGGTAAGTGGTATGGCCCAGCAGGGCAGGAGAAACCCGCTCGGCCTTCTTTCTCCTCACCTTGCCTGCTTCTGCCTCTTGGTCTCCTCTCTCCCATCCATCCTGGTGACACCCTGCCCCCTCGAGAGACAGACCCCACCCTTGGCCCTCCTCCTTTTGCAGCTGCACACAACCCAGAAGAGCCAGGTGTTTCCACTGAGCCTGAAGCTGAAGGGGCCGCCAGACCGATTCCTAGACAGCCCTAACCCCATGACAGGTGAGCGTCCCGTCCATCCCACATGGCCAGTGGGAGGGGTCCAGCCTTTGGGGGCTCACTGGCAGCCACAGACACCATACCTCATAGGTGGCCAGCGCTCACTGAGACGCTTGGGCCAGCCCTTCTGCTGTGGCCAGTCTCACACCAACGACTGTTGTGACCTCCAGGCCTTACTTTCCTCTCTGAACTCTGTGGCTCTCAAGTGAGGCCACAAGCCTTTCCCACAAGATGGACCAGGACTCCTCCAGCCAGTCCCTGTAATCTTGTCTATAAAATGGAGAGTCAGTAATTCCTCCACACACGGTCCCCATGAGAGGGAGTGTTGATGCAGCGGGGGCTGGACGCGGGGCAGCACAGGTTGGATGCCGACTGCAGAGTGGCCTGGCCTCAGGCTCACCGTGTTGTCCTGTGTTCACAGTTGTGGTCTACAACTGTGCTATGGGCAGCCCTGACTGTTCCCAGTGCCTGGGCCGTGAGGACCTGGGTCACCTCTGTGTTTGGAATGATGGCTGTCGTCTGAGAGGGCCCCTGCAGCCACTTCCTGGCACCTGCCCGGCCCCTGAAATCCGATCGGTAAGCACACAACACGCCAGGCACATGCAGCATTCTTGGCTCATAGGTTACCTCCTGTGGCTAATGTCCTAACGGGCCACAGACGCTGGGAGGAGGAGGAGGAGGAGGAGGAGGAGGAGGAGGAGGAGGAGTCTAGGCTTTGATCCAGTGATAGTCCACAGCCACCAGGAAACCTCCGGCCTGGTGACAGTTGAGAATTCCAGCCTGATTTAGTTAGGGGGGACAAAAAAATCTCAGGGAAGGATTTTGATTGGGTCAACTTCTGGTTTAGAGGCTGAATTCTGTGGTCGGACATGGCCAAGGAGCCACACATGGTGTCATCAGCCTTGGGACCCATGCTGCCCCAGGCCTCTGAGCACTCTGAGTCTCCATGTCCTCTGTTAAGCAGAGCGTCTGTCCAGCCCCGCCTCCTGTGGGCACATGTGACAGTGAGAGAGACACCCAGGCTCAGACCTTCCCTTACCTCTGTCCCCGCTCCGGCAGATTGAGCCCCTGAGTGGCCCCTTGGACGGTGGGACCTTGCTGACCATCCGTGGCAGGAACCTGGGCCGTCGGCTCAGCGACGTGGCACGTGGTGTGTGGATTGGCAGCGTGGCCTGTGAACCCCTGGCTGACAGATACACAGTTTCAGAGGAGTGAGTGTCCTTCCCCACAGCCCTGCCCCCTCCCATCAGGGCACATTGCTGAGGCTGGGCCTCCCCACTGTCTCTGCCTGGGCCACACCTTTATCCTGCCAGCTCTCGGCTGCCTCCTCTGGGAAGCCCTCCGGGCTCTGCCTCCTGCCACGTAAGCCGAGCTTGGATGAGAACCACTTGCTACTAGTAAAGTTTGGGGGTGGGGCTGGTGGGGTATAAAGGTCAGGGTGCAACAGCTGCCCCCGACATGGCATGTCTGCAAGAAGGTAATTAGCTTGACTTCCTGTTGGAAGGCTCCGGGCCAGGCTTGTAGATAAGGGCATGAGGTGGCCAGCCAGGCTCACTAGGCAAACTGCCTGGAGATCAGAGACCATCTGAGCCTTGTCTCAGAGCCACTGCCCTGGAGGAATCGGCGGAGAGGTGTGCCTCTCTTGGCCAAACCTACAGTGACCATCTTTGGGGAAGATCGGCATTCCAGCCCCAGTGGGCATGGGAGGCAGAGTCCGTGGGCAAACACGGGCTCTGGCTCACCGTCTGCCCATATGCCTGCCCACCCTCAGGATCGTGTGTGCGACAGGGCCCGCCCCAGGGGCCTTCTCGGACGTGGTAACGGTGAACGTCTCTAAGGAAGGCAGGTCTCGGGAACAGTTCTCCTATGTGGTAAGTGGGCCACCCCCATCCAGCTCAGTCCCCACAAGCCTGTAGCCGGAGGCTAATCCCTTTCCTTCTCCCCAGCTGCCCATGGTCCACTCGCTAGAGCCTTCCATGGGCCCAAAGGCAGGGGGCACCAGGATCACCATCCACGGCAGTGACCTCAACGTGGGCTCCATGCTCCAGGTCCTGGTGAACGACACGGATCCCTGCACGGACCTCACGTAAGCCGTACCCACAGTCTGGCAGCCGAGCCTGCCTTGCTCTGTCTCTTTCTTAGCTTGGGGTGGATCTGGGAAGGAAGGAGCTGGGCATACCCCAAGCCAGCATGCGTCAGGGGGAGGAGAAATGGTACAGAACGAGAAAACACGAGGCGGAGGCCCCTGCGGTGGGTGAACAGTGGGGAAGGGCCACGCCCACGTCACCTGCTCACCACTCCCCCACAGGCGCACGGCCACCAGCATCTCCTGCACGGTGCCGGGAGGTACCCTGCCCTCGCCAGTGCCTGTGTGTGTGCGCTTCGAGAGCTGGGGCTGCGTGCACGGAAACCTCACCTTCTGGTACATGCAGAACCCGGTCATCAGAGCCATCAGCCCAGGCCGCAGCCCCGTCAGGTGAGAGCCGAAGCCGCCCACGCCCACTCTGCCTCACTGCCCGGGCTGCAGGGAGCCTGACTGTCCTGCTGTTCCCTCAGTGGCGGCAGGACCATCACTGTGGCCGGTGAGCGTTTCCACATGGTACAGAACGTATCAATGGCTGTGCACCACATTGGCCGGGAGCCCACGGTAAGGAGGCAGGGTGAGTGGGGGTGACATGGTCCTGTGCAGCCAGGGCCCTGAAGTTCCTGCCTGTCTGCTCCACTTGCCTTCTTCGTGTATCTCCGTCTCTCTCTCTCTCTCTCTCTCTCTCTCTCTCTCTCTCTCTCTCCTCTCTCTCCCTCTCTCCCCCTCTCTCCCCCTCTCTCCCCTTTACCCTCTCCCTTCGCTTCTCCACCCCCACGGCTTCATCGTGCCCCGTCTTTGCAGTTTTGCAAGGTTCTCAACTCCACCCTCATCATCTGCCCATCTCCTGGAGCCCTGAGCAATGCTTCCGCGCCTGTAGACTTCTTCCTCAATGGCCGGGCGTATGCGGATGAGGCGGCTGAGGAGCTGCTGGACCCTGCGGAGGCACAGCGGGGCAGCCGCTTCCGCCTGGACTACCTCCCCAACCCACAGTTCTCCACAGCCAAGAGGGAGAAGTGGATCAAACATCACCCTGGAGAGCCGCTCACCCTTGTCATCCATGTGAGCACCTGCCTGGGAGCACGGGTAGTGGGAGGAGGGGCAGCTGACCTGGGAACCCCACCCCCATCCCAGCATCCCACTCATACCCACAGAAGGAGCAAGACAGCCTGGGCTTGGAGAGCCACGAGTACCTCATCAAGATTGGCCAGGTGTCCTGCGACATCCAGATCATCTCAGACAGGGTCATCCACTGCTCGGTCAATGGGTCGCTGGGCACAGCTGAAGGACAGCTGCCCATCACAGTGAGTGGGTGGGGCTCTGGGGGTGGGCCCGGCTTCTGGGTACAGAAATGGCCGAGCGTTTCATTACTCAATAACTCTGGCCAGCAAAGTAGAGCTTTATATCCTTGACAGATGGGGAAACTGAGGCCCAAATCATTGGGTAGTGCCAGAAGCTATTAACCAGTTGGCTTGCATGTGTTTTTGGTGTCCCACCTATAGTACGGCCTGCTGGTTATTGTGTAGAATCATGGAGTAGAGCAGAGGCCCAGAGGGTGGGGCCTCTCTGTACTATCTCTGCCTTATACCTCCTGCTGAGCCACCCCTCACCCGCTCCAGGACAGCATCTCCGAGACCCCTCCTAGGCAGTCATTACCACAGCCCTGTGCTGAGTTGGCCTCTGCGCCAAACTCTGGACCACAGTCTGCCTGGCACTGCCTTGTTGAGCAGGAGCCACTGGTCATCTGCTGTCTGTAAGGCTCAGGGCACACCCCAGGGAGAAGAGCCGAGACAGAGCTCTGGCAAAGCCTGATGTGCCGCCCCACCCCCACTGTGCTCAGATCCAGGTGGGGAACTTCAACCAGACCATCGCCACGCTGCAACTGGGGGGCAGCGAGACGGCCATCGTGGTGTCCATCGTCATTTGCAGTGTCCTGTTGCTGCTGTCTGTGGTTGGTAGGTGGCCCGTGCTTGGGAGAGTCAGGAGGCCATATCTGAATCCCTCTGACAGTGGCGGTGGGTAAGGGGTGGGCACGGCTAGGCACCCCGGGGTGGGACAGGTAGAAGGTGGCAGATATTGGTGGGATCCTTTGTGCTCAGGCCATTCATTGGCTTTGGGTGCAAGGCAGGGGAATTTGGGGGCTACTGAAGAAGTTTGTCCAGGGGAAATGTTCCTGTGTGTTTGTTTAATGTACTCAATGTGACATAAAGATCAGAGCTCCCCACAGTGCTGCGGGGACAACGGCACATTTGCCTTGGGAAATGGCCTGTCAGTTCCTGAAAGTCCTTAGGTCAGGTGTGGATGGGCCCATAAATCCACACCTGCGTATCTACTCAAAGAAAACATGTCCACACAAAATCTCATACACAGAGGTTTGTAGCAATATTACCTACACCAACCAAGAGGTCACAACAGCCCAGTGGCCATCAAATGATAAGTGGGTAATTGGGGTGTGGCATAGCCATACAGTGATGTTTTCAGTCATAGAAAAGAACAAATTGCCAAAACATCCCACAATCTAGATGGGCTTTGAAAACATGGAACATGAAAGAGACAGACCCAAAAGGATGCCCAACCATTCTGTTTGACGTTTACAGACTAGGCAGAGCCACAGAGACAGCCCATTGGTGGTCGTCTGGGGAGGGAGGGGATGGGAGCAGTTCCCGGGCAGGGATCTCCCCTGGGTGGTAAGAACGTTCTAAAGTTCTGTGATGCATGCAGATGGTCACATGTATGTGAGTGAGCTCAGACACCTGGCCTGTACATGGACGGGTTCTACAGTGTGTGCGTGTGGAGGCCACAGGTGTCTGCCCCGGCGTCTGCCAACTGTTTTTCGAGACGGGACCTCACACTGGCACCTAGAGCTCACCGATTTTACCTAGGCTCGCCGGCCAGTTACAGGCTCGTGCCACCATGCTCTGAGTCCTGGGGACCCCCAGGTCCTCACAGGTGCACAAGTGCTTTAAGTGGGCCAGCTCCCCTGCCCCCGCGTCTTGATTTAGCTTAAATTACTATGTCCAGTATAAAAACGCTATGAGAAAAAACAGGAGGAAGAGGAACACCCTGGATGTTTTGTTCCTAAAAATACGTATATACACATACATATATACACACACATATCAATGGATACTACATCCCTTCCAAGAAAGGCAGGTACCGTATATACTACCTTTGAAAAGTTTAACTCAAAATGTACATCAGGGCAGAAGAAGCAAATTACCCATAATTCTACCCAGAGAAAGCCCCCGATGAATGCTGTTTGACATCTCTGTGTCTCTGTCTCTCTGTCTCTCTGTCTCTCACTCTCTCTCAATCTCTCTGTCTCTCAAGACAGGGTATCGAGCCCTGGCTATCCTGAAACTCACTCTGTAGACCAGGCTGGCCTCAAGCTCAAAAATCTGCCTGCCTCTCTCTCCCAAGTGCTGGGATTAAAGGCATGTGCTACCACTGCCCGGCACACATTTCTAAGAGACATCAGGGTTGTCCTGCCAGCTGGCCCCCAAGCCCTGTGTTGTCAGGGAGGGACGGGACAGACAGCAGAAAGGCTAAGGACACCTGCTTGCCTCCTTCCCAGAGGCACTGAGGCCAATGGGCAGAGCCCGTCCCACCAGGCCTGTAACCTGCATACAGCAGGTGCCCACTGGTGCCTTGTCAAGGGTCCCGGGGATCTGAGCCGCCCCTCTGCTGCCCACAGCTCTGTTCGTCTTCTGCACCAAGAGCCGCCGTGCCGAGCGCTACTGGCAGAAGACCCTGCTGCAGATGGAAGAGATGGAGTCACAGATCCGAGAGGAGATCCGCAAAGGTAAATGCCAGGGCCGGGGGGCGGGGGGCGGGGGAGTGGCACCGCGCATGGCTGGGCAGGATCGCCCACCGTCGCGGGTCTGTCACATAGGCTTCGCGGAGCTGCAGACGGACATGACGGATCTCACCAAGGAACTGAACCGCAGCCAGGGCATCCCCTTCTTGGAGTACAAGCACTTTGTGACTCGGACCTTCTTCCCCAAGGTACACACCCTTCTCTCACACGCGCTGGTCACCACAGGGTGTTTGAATCCAAGCACCGTTCAGAGTCTGCTCTCCTGTCCACAGCCGCCCTGGTTCCCTTTCTCTCCCGCTTCCTTTCTCTGTGTATTTGATGCTCAGCTTTCTGTACGGAGAGCCGCTGCCCTGGCCTCACGCTGACCTGCCTCTCCCCTCACTGAGGGAGCTGAGCAGAGGGGCAAGGACTCTCCCAGGTCCCTGCTGGACTTCTTGGTCACCACATTCCCTTTTCCTCTTGGTAGTCCAGGATCTGAGGACTGACCGTCCACTGTGCCCAGGGAAATATACGGCTCTACCATTTTAAACCCTCTAGCTTTCCCAACCTCAGAACACAGCAGCCTGCCTTCCTCAGTCTCCCCTGCCACGTGTTCAGTGGCCCTCGTTCACCCCCGAGACTCTGGTCCCTTGCTATGCTATACCATGGTCTGTGCCCCTCTAAGGCCCTGCCACACTACTCCATGTGTGGCGACTCCAGGTGCCGGGCCATCTGCAGTGTGACAGCAGTGCTCTCTCTCCGCAGTGCTCTTCCCTTTATGAAGAGCGGTATGTGCTGCCCTCGAAGACCCTCAATTCCCAAGGCGGCCCCCCGCCACAGGAAACCCACCCACTGCTGGGAGAGTGGAACGTGAGTATCCCGGCCCCAAGGGCCTCCACGCACCCCGTGATCGGAATCCTTAGAACAGGTAGAAAGTGGTGCGGAGTGGATGTGGGGTTCCCTGCCACTGTCCCTGTGGCTGTTTGTCACCCTGCTGCCCCGCCCCGCCGGCGCTCCAGCAGGAGAGGTTAAGGGGGCACACATCGTGGCAGGTTGTGAATGCCGCATTCCAGGAGGCGTCCACGCAGCCAGCACGGGCCCTGGGGCCTCCTGAGACACAAACCACCGGGTGTTTCCTTCCACCTGCACAGATCCCCGAGCACTGCCGGCCCAGCATGGAGGAGGGCATCAGCCTGTTCTCCTCGCTGCTCAGCAACAAGCACTTCCTTATCGTCTTCGTTCACGCTCTGGAGCAGCAGAAGGACTTCGCCGTGCGTGACAGGTCAGGCTGAGAGAGACTCGGGGACACGGGGGTCCCCAGCTGTCACTGAAAGTCAGACTGCAGCCTCCGGGACCCCCGGACGCTTCTCATTACCCCACATAGACCCCCCTGATGGAGGCAGCGTCTTCTGGCCGCCTGTGGGAGCCGCCACGGAAGGCCACTGTGGTCGGGCAGGGAGGCGACTCAGCCTTACCAACACTGTGCCCACAGGTGCAGCCTGGCATCCCTGCTGACCATTGCGCTGCACGGCAAGCTGGAATACTACACAAGCATCATGAAGGAGCTGCTGGTGGATCTCATAGACGCCTCGGCCGCCAAGAACCCCAAGCTCATGTTGCGGCGCACGGAGTCTGTGGTAGAGAAGATGCTTACCAACTGGATGTCCATCTGCATGTACGGCTGCCTGAGGGTGAGGCCCCTCTCCGCCCAGAAGCACCCCCCACTGGAAAACCTAATTTCATTAAGGCCCACGCGTTGGGGAGGGGTCACATCTTACCAATGGGCCCCTTTGGACAGGTGGGAAAACTGAAGCTTGGAGATCTGGCTAGCTGGCCGCAGGGACACGGCGTTTCCAGGGCAAGCTGGTGGCTGGTCTCATCCTGTAGCCTTAGTCCTCAAGCTCTCGGGGTGCGGGTACAGGGTCTTTGGCGGAGCATCGGGTCCCTGCAGTCCTGAGCTGTCCTCTCCTTGGGAGAGGGCACAGAAGCAAAACCTCAGTAGAACAGAGCTTGGCCCAGTCTGGCTGGTTGGAAAAAGCCAAGAGGTTTCCTGAAGCGGGTGACTCACCCTGGGCCCCAAGGGAACAGTGGAAAGGAGACAATAGGACAGTCCAGATGTAGGGTACATTGTGGGCAAAGATCAGGACAAGGAGACTTCACAGAGTTTTCAGCAGCCAGGGCCTCTCTCTGGAGTTAGACCAGTCGGGACATCATGCAGGGCCTGCTCCAAAGTGGCGGAGGGTCCAGCGGTCACCTAGGAATCCTCCAAGAACGGCAGAGGCCCAAGATAGGACCCAGAACCAGAGTCTGTTCCGGGTTTGTGACTAGTCTTTGCCACAACCTGACTGTGTGGTTCTGGGCAAGTTATTACCCTCTCTGGTCCTTAGTTTCATTTTGTCAAATGAGGGACAGTCAGAGTAGAAAAGAAACGGGGCTCCTAGGAGAGAAGCCAGATTCTGAGCTGTCAGGGACTACAGGGACCACTGTAGACCCCGGACCCAGGCTTCTCAGCCGCTGTGGGTGACCTCAGCCTGGCCTTTCCCTGCCAGACAATGGGGTGCTGGTGACTCCAGGCCAGACCACCACAGCAGGAAGCAGGGCGGGCAGCTGCCTTGACACTGCTGCCAAAGCAGCCTGATGCTATTACGAACGTAATTATTCCTCCAAACCAATTCACCACGGGTCATTCTGTACCCCCTCCACAGAACAGCTGGGCACTGCTCTAGAGTGATGGGGAGGGCTAGCTTGGGCCTCGGTGTGGTCATGGCAGGAGGTAGCCCTGGCTGGCCCGACACTCGCGAGAGGCATCCATCCTGGGTTTCCTGGAGGCTTCTTCTCGGGCCTGCTTCCACTCAGCTGAATCTGGGCAGACTCCGACTTTGTAGAAAGGCTCCATCTCAGGCCTCGGAGGCCATGGGTCGAGTCCCATGTTACCTGTTCCTTCTGTGCACTGTTGTGCAGGGCGCTTGCCCTCTCTGAGCCTCAGTGACAAGGGCTGGTGTCTGGGTGTGTGGCTGCGATGACAGTGGGGACACCCTGGAGTGGGTGTGGGTGTCAGCATCTGTAGGAGGGAGTATGGGGGGACACCAGCAGGCCGGGGCTTGGAGGCTGGAACACAGAGGAGAGAGTGGTGAGATGAGGTCCTGACCCCTGACCCCTGACCCCTGCTCACAGGAAACAGTAGGTGAGCCGTTCTTCCTGCTGCTATGCGCCATCAAGCAGCAGATCAACAAAGGTTCCATCGACGCCATCACAGGCAAAGCCCGCTACACACTTAATGAGGAGTGGCTGCTGAGAGAGAACATCGAGGCCAAACCCCGGGTGAGCTAGGGCAGGGCGCTGGTCCAGCAGTGGGGGGGGGGGGGTGCTCTTAGCCAGGCCTTACCGTGACAGTGGCCCTCAGCTGACACCCCCTCTCTTGCGCAGAACCTGAACGTGTCCTTCCAGGGCTGTGGGATGGACTCCCTGAGCGTGCGGGCCATGGACACCGACACTCTGACGCAGGTGAAGGAGAAGATCTTGGAAGCCTTCTGCAAGAATGTGCCCTACTCACAGTGGCCGCGGGCGGAGGACGTGGACCTCGGTGGGCAAGGGCGGGCACCGTGCCTGGCAGCTGCCTGCTGCCGCCTCTTTCCCTGTGTTAGTCAAGGCCCCCGGGGTTCCCCATGAGGAAGAAACCCTTGTTCTGCAGCTCTGGGCAACAGCAAAAAGCAATCAAGGAAAGCTTCCCAAAGAGGGCTTGGGGGTTGGGTTTTGAAGGCTGTGTAGGAGTCACCGGCAGACCGGTTACCAGAAACTGTTCCTAAAGTCCCCCCTGAACCAGGCCCTGCCCTGTACGCTGGACAGTTGGGGTTTACAGCCAGGATCCCAGAGGGGTGTGGCTTGCTTCTGATTCTAGGAGAATAGGAAGTCTCTTTTGCTGTGGCCCAGGCTAGTGGCTGGCTCTGGGGCCACCTCTTCTGTAGCCCTGATGCCCCCTTTTCTCCTCCAGAATGGTTTGCCTCAAGCACCCAGAGCTACGTGCTCCGGGACCTGGACGACACGTCGGTGGTGGAGGATGGCCGTAAGAAACTGAACACGCTGGCCCACTACAAGGTGCCTGACCTGACCCAGCCACCCTAGCACCGCCCCTCTGACCTCAGCCCTCTAACCTCAGCCCCTCTCCTCTGCCAGATACCTGAGGGCGCCTCCCTAGCTATGAGCCTCACAGACAAGAAGGACAATACCCTGGGCAGAGGTACGGCTCGGAGCCGGGGAGGTGACCCAGGCGGGGTGTGAGGGAGCTAGCTCCCTTCTTAGGCCCTTTCTGAGCTGTGCTGGGGGCAGCTGTGGTTTGGAGAGGGGGGCCCACATCCATGCAGCCGGAGCTAAGCTGAGGGCTTTCAGCAGCTACAGCAAGGCCTCAGGAGGGCACATGCCCTTCCAAGAGGCCTGGGCCATGGCCAGGTCTGAGCGGTTGCATGACCCGTGGGCTCCAGGCCACATCCCTGCCTCCAACTCTAGACCATGTCTTTGCAGGCCCTAGGCCCAGATCTGTGGGGGTCCCAGGGTCTATCCTGAAGTAGAAAGCCAGATCTTGGCTCTCCCCCCATTCTTTCCCCCTCCCCCCAACTCGGGTTACCTTCCCCACCCCCCTCATTTGTTTATCCTGTGTTTCCCTTTGCAGTAAAAGACTTGGACACAGAAAAGTATTTCCATTTGGTGAGTGCCCAGCCTCAGACCCTGGGGAGCAGGCTTTGCTGGGCGGGGCTCTGGCTTTCTGCCTCCCCAAGCCTCCAGGAAAGTGCTCCTAGGCCCTGGGAAAAGCCAGAGTGGGTGAGGGAATAGGGGTGGGCCTGGTGCCAGGTAGCACGGGGCAGCCTTCCTTCCGTGGGAGGACTGAGGAGGGCGCCGTTGGGTACCAGCCCTGCCCACCGTGTTGCAGGTGCTGCCTACGGATGAGCTGGTGGAGCCTAAGAAATCTCACCGGCAGAGCCACCGCAAGAAAGTGTTGCCGGAGATCTACCTGACCCGCCTGCTGTCCACCAAGGTGGGCCCAGCCTCCGTGTCCACCCTTTGGGGGCTGAAAGTGGCCCTGTGCTCCAAGGAGACGTGGGGTGTGTGTGTGTGTGTGTGTGTGTGTGTGTGTGTGTGTGTGTGTTTGTTTTCTTCCCGCCTCTCATTGGCAGCAGAGGCCCGGGGATACTTCCATGGCCTTAGGTCACAAAACTCAGGCCTTCACCAGGAGGCCACATGCTGAGCCCTGCCTCCCTGCCACCCAAGTCCTCCCCACCCCTCCAAGAGAGCACCATTGACAACTCAGACGAGAATCCTGAGTCTCAGAGGTGTTCCGAGGCTGGGCTGATGTCCCACGTCTTCCCTGCAGGGCACGCTGCAGAAGTTCCTGGATGACCTGTTTAAGGCTATCCTGAGTATCCGAGAGGACAAGCCCCCGCTGGCTGTCAAGTATTTCTTTGACTTCCTAGAGGAACAGGCGGAGAAGAGAGGCATCTCTGACCCTGACACCCTGCACATCTGGAAGACCAACAGGTGGAGGCCGGGTCGGGCAGGCACTGGGGTGGGGTGGGGGTGGGAGGGGGCGTTAGGGCACCAATGGTGTGATGGCATCAGGGCATCCGAGGCACCAGGGCAAATGATGGTATCACTTAGCCAAGGCAGAGCCTGGCCTGAATGCTTCCTGTCTAGAGTCAGCGCCTACCTGGTCATTTCCCCACTGTGTGGTCTCCGGCGAGAGACCTAGCTCTCGGGGCTGCAGTTTCTCCTGCCTTTGCCCCCCAATGCCCCATCATACAGAGAGAAATGAAAGCCCAGAGAGCAGCAGCCCTCCAGGCCCAGGGCACACACTGGGGAGTGGCAGTGCACAGTGGCTGTGACTCCCACGCCTAATTTGTCGCTTCCTTCAAGGTCCATCTTAGCTTTCTGGGGTCACATACTACCCCACCAAGAAGGTCCCAGAACTGTTAACCCGGCCCTCAGAGAAATGCCTGAGCAAATTCAGCTGCAGTTTCTCTCTGCTTGGGGTGGGACTTGGGGGGAGCAGGCACCCCAGGCTCTGCAGGGCTGAGCAGGGGGTTGTCCCCAACCCTCTCTGGCCTCCTGAGGACAGTCAGCCCTGCCTTCTTCGTGCAAGGCTGAGTGGGGGAGGAGCGTGCATGCAGGCAGCAGGGTGGGGGCTTCTAATGAGAACCAGGAGTCTAGTGTGCGTGCGTGCGTGTGTGTGCGTGCGAACGGGAGGAAGGCTCTGTGGGTGAGGCTTGGCCCCTGGCTGGCAGGGGAAGGGCGACATGCCCAGAGGCGGCAGGGGCTGTGAGGATCAGCACGGTCTACCTCGCCAGCCCTCCACTGAGCTCCTGCGCCCCCACCCTCTCTGCCCCCACAGCCTTCCCCTCCGCTTCTGGGTGAACATCTTAAAAAATCCCCAGTTTGTCTTCGACATAGAGAAGACGGACCACATCGACGCCTGCCTGTCTGTCATCGCTCAGGCCTTCATCGACGCCTGCTCCATCTCTGACCTGCAGCTGGGCAAGGTCAGCTCTCCTAGCCGCTCCTGTGTGGGAAGGGGGGTGGTGGTGCCTGAACTCTACCAGAGTCATTCAAGATGGGCAGAGAGCAGATGGCAGGCCAGAGGGAGTTCCTCAGGCACCTGCCAAGGGCAGAGAACATGCTGGTTCGGTGGCGAGACGCCATGAAGGCCTTCTGAGAGCAGAGGTGACCTGGGTAGCCCAGAACTCCGAGGTCATGAGCACCCATAGATCTCACAGCTAGGCTGGCTCTGTGGGGTGAGAGCAGGGCTCAGGAGTCTCAGCCCACAAGGGAAGTGAAATGTCACCACTTCACACATGCATTCCCGTGACAACAGAGCTGCCAGCATACGTCTCAGCACATGGTGCTTTTGGGGTGTTGGAAGTGCAGGGTGGGAACCATTCCCGCAGCCAGGAACCGGCTTCCAACCGTCTCAGCCACCAAATCCCATCACCCTAATAAGGGAGTAAACAAGACAGCCTGCGGGCGGCGTGCAGCGGAGGACGGCTGGCACACAGCCTAGGAGCTCTTCAAATGAAAGTCCCCATGTGGGTCACCGTCCCGACGGCCCCACATCGCAGGACAGGGCCCCGTGTAAGAGGGAGGGCGGGCCAGAAAGAGACCAAGAGACCCTGGTCCAAAGTCTGACTGACTGGGGGTTGTTAGCCTCAGTTGAGGATCCACCAAGGCCCTCTAGGTGGCAGTGGGGACAAGTCCCATCTTTCAGCCACCCAAACTGCCGGGGTCTCTCTCTGCCCAGGACTCACCCACCAACAAGCTTCTATATGCGAAGGAGATCCCCGAGTACCGGAAGATCGTACAGCGCTATTACAAACAGATCCAGGACATGACGCCGCTCAGCGAGCAGGAAATGAACGCCCACCTGGCGGAGGAGTCTCGGGTAGGTGGCCTTTGGGGCCTGGGCCAGGAGATAGCAACGATATCCTTGGCCCTGAGGGGTGGCCCAAACCAGCACCATTAGGATGCGGCAGGAGGACAGTGGGAATGTGGGGGTGGTCTCTGTTTCCCACCTTTGCCAGCACCTTCATTAAAATGTATTTCCTAAAGTCCAAGGATGAGGTGGAGTGCGCTCCTGAAGATGAGGGAGGTTCGAATCCTGGGTCCAGGAGGCCAGCGTGTCCCCACGTCGGAGGGGCTTAAATGTATTCTATCAATGGGCTGTGGGAGTGGGCAGCCTGGGTTCTCATCTGTGGGGTTAAGCCTCCCGTTTTGCTGCTTGGTGGTGGCACACACCTTTAATCCCAGCACTTGGGAGGTAGAAGTGGGTGGATCTCTGAGTCTGGGGCCAGCCTGGTCTACAGAGCAAGTTTCAGGACAGCCAGGTCTGTGCAGAGAAACCCTGCCTCACAACAAACAAACACCTCCCCTTTCTTCTTGCATCCTCTTAGAAATACCAGAATGAGTTCAACACAAGCGTGGCCTTGGCTGAGATCTATAAATATGCTAAGAGGTATCGCCCACAGGTGAGCCCCCCCCCCCCCGCCCAAGATTTGCCCATTTCAGCCCGTAAAAACGAACTTCCCGCTTTAGGTTTGTCTGGGGTGTGGGGGCTCTGATGATGTCGCTGGTGGGTGGCCTCCCAGGCTCTCAGGCACGGCACAACTGACTCACTGCAACTCCCCTCAGATCATGGCTGCCCTGGAGGCCAACCCCACTGCCCGCAGGACCCAGCTACAGCACAAGTTTGAACAGGTGGTGGCTCTGATGGAAAACAATATCTATGAGTGTTACAGCGAGGCCTGATCCGACGAGCAGGGAGACGGCACGCAGGCCGCTCGGGCCTCCTCTTGGTTCCTTCCCCACACCTCTCACTTGGGCTGGGAACTGACAGAGAAGCCTGCTGGGCTAGGAGCCGCAGAGCTCTCAGTCTTGTCCCCTGGGGGGGCATCTCTGTCCCCTCCTGAGTCCCGACTCCAGGATGAAGGCCTTGACTATCGATGGCTGCCAGTCCCTGATAAGACTTTCCCTGCCAACCAGGACAGCCTGGACCATGCCTGCCTGCTCACGCAGTTCAGGCGCTCAGCACACATTGGGAGAGGTGGCCATATCCCAGAACACTACCTCATCCACCTGGCAGAGGGGATTTCTGCTTCAGCCACCAAGCAATTGTCTATGTCCCTCACCCAGAGGGGACCCTGGCCACCAACAGTTCCAAGCAGGGTCAGCCGTTTGCTGTCCCGTCGGCCAGCGGCAGCATGGGCAGTGCCCATTGCCCACAGAAGGGTGGAAAGAGGGGGACAGGCTGGGCGTTCCTGGTCCCCGGGAAAGGGAGGAAGGTGAGGATTGCAGGGCTGTAGCTGGACTGCTCAATCTTCCTGGAAGTGTTTCTAAAGAGCACCACTTTCTTGTTGTTGTTTTTTTAAGAAAAAAAAATCTTTTATATATTAAAACAAAAACTTACACACCAACTGTGAATAGCTGCCGTGTGCAGATCCCCAGGGGCTCCCGGTGACACACTGGAAATGACTGTTCCAGGGGACAGAAAATACTCATCTGTCCCCAGCACAGCCCCCCCCCCATAGCTGCTGGGACTGGCTCACAGCCCAAGGAGGCTGGGCTGGAGGGAAGGGCTGGGACTCTCTGGAACATTCTTTATAATAAAAGCCTGCCGGGAAAACCTACTATGGGCTTCAGCCTCTGTCCTGAGATGGCCGTGGAGGGGAGATCACGCTGTCTCTTCACCCCGTTGGGCAGAGAGGAAGTGCAGAGCCTGGCCAGACAGGGCCTAAGGGAAGACCTCCCAGGAGTTTGCAGCTGCGCCCTGTGGACACACATCTTCACGGACAATCCCGACACCTAGGAGGATGCCAGCACCTCGTGCTTCCCAGTGGGCGCCCCTCACGTGTGCTATGCGGAGCGTGGAGCCCAGAGCCCTGTGCTGTCTTAAGTATACACTATCCACTGAGCCACACCCATCCCCCACACCCCTGTCTGTATTCGAACCTAAGAGAAGCAGACATTTTGTCCTCACTTCGCAGACAGTGTCAAGGGGGACTAAAGGGGTTCAAGAGGTCACACAGCCCAGAAGGACAAAATGGGGACCAGACAGCTGAGTCTTCTCTCAACCCAAGTTACTCCAGGCAAGAGCTTCAAAACAGAAGCTGACCACACACACCCCCAAATCCTTCATCTAATCTTAGGACATACACCCCATGTTTCAGACAAGGGAACTCAGTTTATCTGAGGCCAGCTGTGGCCTGCACACTCCTCAAAGCAGAGTCAGCACCTGACCTGACCACAGCACATCTGACCTGAGGTGACACCCACTGTCCCGCCTGGGGCCCCAGTTTCTCAAGGTTGAGTCAGTGAGGTTCTCCCCAGAAGCAGGATGTGGTGGAGCCAGCCTGAAGGATGGTTGTTCACACGTGTCCGCTCAAGAAGGAAAGTCCCACCGTGCTGGCCAAAAGCGGGCCAGGACCAAAATTCCCAACAACAAAAATCCAAGACCCAACCTAGAATTCACCAGCTAAAAAAAAAAAAAAGAACAACCTCTCGCTCCAAAAATAGCTTTCCCCTGTGCGGGCTGCGGGCGGAGAAGCCATCTTTATCTTTCATATCTCTGCTGCCGAGGCTTCTTATTAAGGAGCAGATTTGCTAATTTCAATTATTGGCAGATTTGATGGTTTGGATTTTTTTTTTCTTGATGAGGTGTGACTTCAGGATGAATTCACAAAACCCTGAAAAATCCAACTTGCAAGAAAAGCCCGAGAGAATAAAAGCCTTGCATGCTTGTGGGGACACTCACACAAGGTGCCGGCCACACACAAGGCCAGGGCACCTTTGCCTGAGTGCAGCCAGGAGTGAAGAAATCAGTCCACACTCCCTTCTAAAACCTGACTTTTCCCTTGCACGACAATATGTCAGCAACATCTTTCTAAGTCATTAAGTATTCCACAGTCTGGCTCCGTGTCTCATTAACATACAGCTCTGCGCTGACATTCAGAAGGGGGTCTACGCATAGATCTAGTTTCCAGGGTCACTAGCGTTGCCAGGTGGGCCACCTCCATGAACTGTAGTCCTTGTGTGGGGCCCCAAAGACATGCCTGGCAGCCGTGGGTACCCAGGCACGGACCTGGACGGAGCATCCTCAAGCCAAGATCGCAAAGTGGGAGAAACCGACACAGCTGAGCTGTTCTCCCAAGTCTCTAAGACGGTGCAAGGTCTCTCCCCACCCTGTCACGGGGCAGGGCTGATGGGTCCCTACAGCATACAGGCTCTTCCCCAGCCTCAGGCCTCCCTGTGCAGGAGCAGAGGCAAAAGCTGAGAAATGCCAGCCTGCCATCTGCTGGGTGCCCCTCGGGGCCTGCTGATAGGCACATTATAGACACCCCGGGGAGCCAGCAGAACTAGACACAGCTTCCCATGGGACTCCCGAGAGAAGCCGTGGACAGCATAAAGGCCTGAGCCCATACTGGGCACTCGGTTTCCCTGGTGCTGTCTGGTCCCTTCCCAGGCATCCACACACACCCTCCCCCCATTGAGGATGCCCCTCAGATGCACCCGTACCTCTGAACCACCCTCTTTGCCTTGGCAGAGCCCCCACCTCACCAAGCAGACCCAGAGCTGTGGACATACCTTTGGCCCCTTCCTTCCTCAGGCTGCCACCAAGCCTCACCTACCATATCGAAGGCCACCCCTTCCCGCGTCTGTGCTACAACAGGGGAGCTCTGGCGACCTGTCTCCCATGCTCCTAGGGCCCCTCCCTCCTCCTGTCCTCTGATTTTTCCTTACAACTGTGACGGCAGACCCACAGAGCCCGTCCTCCCTGCCGCTCTTCTCGGTGCACTGCCTGCCAGCAGCCCCGGCCTGTGAGTCCAGTCACATCATGGCAATGTTCAGATGCCAAGCACAGCACAAGCAATTCGCTTAGGCATTTGTCACGGGGACGTTGTCCCTTTCTACCACGCGGCAGCAGGGAGAGTTGGAAGGTGGTGCGTGCCCGTGGCAGCAGTGACCCGAAGCTCAGCGGGACTGAACTGGGTGCCTTGGCTCTCCACGGATGGTGTGAGCTTCCCGACAGCATGAGGGATGCCTCCGTGTATGTGTGTGTGTGTGTGTGTGTGTGTGTGTGTGTGTGTGTGCAGTCCAGAGGTTGACACGGGTGGCTTCCTCAATCACTTCTCCACCTTGTTTGCACCCTAGTAGGCACACATGTGGGGGTTACGTGCGCAGGCCCAAGGTCGATGTTAAGAATCATCAATAGCTCTCTCCTTGTTCACCAAGGCAGTCTTAATCGAATGCAGAGCTTCTGATGTGTCTTTTAACCCGCCTGCTCTGAGGGTTAAACCCATCGAAGTTAAGGTTTCTATTGCTGTGATGAAACACCATGACCAAAAGCAAGTTGGGGAGGAAGGGTGCGTTCCAGCTTCCAGCTCTACCGTCTGTCCCTGGAGGAAGTCAGGGCAGGAGCTCAAGGCGGAACTGAAGCAGAGGCTGTGGAGGGAATCTGTTTATTACCTAGGACCATCAGCCCAGGAGTAGTACTGTCCACAGAGATCTGGGGCCTGCCCGCTCCCACCCTCCCATATCGCTTATTATTGAAGAAAATCGCCCACAGGCTAATCTGGTAGGGATGTTCCCTCAACTGAGTTTTCTCAGGCGACTCGAGCTTGAACTTATGTCAATGTGACCAAAGCTAAAAACGGAGTCCTGCAAGCCAGGACACGGCCTCCACTTGCTGAAGCCAAAATTAATGGGGTGCACAACACTCACTTGACACTTCCGTGGTTCTGGGGGAACAAACTCTGCTCTCACACACAGCAAGTACGTTTGCTGTAACCACTGAGCCACCTCTCCAGCCCTCCACCCTGTTTTTTAAATACCTTTGAGTCACCTGTAGCTTGCTTTAGCCCATACTATTTGGGTAGTGAGCCCTGGGGGATCAATCTTCCCGTCTCCCCCACTTGACACTGGGGTTATACACATGCACCACCGCACCCAGCTTTTTTATGTGAGCAGTGGGGATTTGAACTCTAGTCCTCGTGCCAAAAACTTTGTAGCCAAAACTTTACGCACTGAACCATCCTGCCTCCTCTGAAGCTGAAGTCTCAGATTTGTCCTGACATCGTTACGACCCTCTGATCAAGCAATGCAGAGCTCAGACTCAGGGCGAGGGAACCAACTCCACCTCTCCTGGGAAGTGTCTCAGGGTTCTGAAGCAGTGCAGACTTCTTCCCCATGTCTTGCCTCACTCTTTGGCCACATAAGGTGTGCAAATCCCTGCCCTGGGGTCACTGGTGGATTGCCCACCTGACCAGCTTTGGAATCGCCTAGACACACCCTACCAGTCGTGTCTATGAGGCCATTTCCTTCCAGAGATGTTTAAGTGGGAAGACTGGGATTGTGGTGGAACCATCTCATAGGCTGGAGTCCCACACAGAGTCAAGAGGGGAAAGTTGAACCAAGCCCCACTACCCGTCCATCTCTGTTCCCTGAGTAAAGCCAGCAGCTCCCACTCCTGCTGCAGGGCCTTTTCTGCCGCGATGGACTATGTCCCTTGAAGCCATGAGCTAAAATAAACCCTCCGTGCTTCACTCTGCTCTCCGGTATTTTATCATGGCCCCATGGACAGTCAACAGCACAGCGCCTTTGCACCCTCGCCTTCTCTGCCTGAATATGCTCCCATACAGGCTTGGGGCCCTGCTCAGCAGCTCTCCCCTATCTAAAACTGCACCAAGGGTTGGCAAGATGGCTCACTGGACAAAGGTGCTTGCTGCCAAACCCGATACCCCAAATCCCATCAGGACCCACAAAGTGGAAGGAGAGGGCCCCTTCACATTATCATCTGACCTCCACACATACACCATGACACATGTACACGTATACATACTAAATAAACTACAGCTGCAGCCAGCACTGTGCCCCTCGGCAGAAAAGATGCTGGTCCCCCAAGCCATAGTCTGTCTGCTTCTCTGAGCTGAGGCTTGATGGTCAGGCTCAGGAAGCTTACAGTGGCCTCTGGTCCCTCAAGTCCTCCATCCCTCCTACAGACAGGAGGCTCTCTGTAAAGACATCAGCTACACCACAGCCCACACTGCTCCCTGGCTCCCAAGCGCTCAAAACCCACCTCTGCCTTCCTGCCCGACAGTCCACTATCCAACGTGCCAGTGTGTGAATACAAAGAGAAGTCTTTATTGATAAATAAATTATGATTAAATATTATGATAGTTTGTTAGAGAATAAAAGCTTCAGAGCTGCCATCGCCCCAACCCCTGGCCCCAGTTATTAGCCTCAGTCTTTTTGTTGGGAACCTTGGATGAGGTCTTGGGGGTTAAGTCAGGTGTTCTCGGGGGTCTTTGTCTTCCTGGCCCTAGGTGTGGGTTGTGCCTGGTGTCCCATGTCCTGGGAAGGAGTGGGCGCTGTGGTCTTCTGTACTGTCTTAGCCCCCTGAACAGCTGTCTCCGTGTGGGCCATGGCCGCCGTCTTTCTTTTGGTGAGGGGAGCGGCACTGTTCTGGACCTGTAAGAGAGCAAGCCCCGTGTGTGTGTGTGTGTGTGTGTGTGTGTGTGTGTGTGGTGGGGGGGGGGGGGGGGGGGGGTGGGGGGGGAGATAGCTCAGTTAGCAGCACTCCCCTCACACGCACAAAGGCACGGGCGTACGTCCCAGAGGCCCCACACAAGCCACAGCGGGCAATAGGCACCGGCCTACCTTGTTGGCCGAGGGCTTAGATTTCGCACACGCGTGTTTGGTTTTCCCATGGGCATCTGCTTCTGCAAGACAGAGGGAGTAGTGAGGGGCAAAGGGGCTACAGGCTCTAGAGTTCTCAGCCTGCCTAGATCCCAGGTTGTCACCTGGACACCTGAGGGCTATGTGGCCTGGGCTAGCTGCTTTACCCCTAAGTCTCAGGCCCCAGTTTGCAAATTAGACAAGATGTTCTCTTTGCACGACATGGGAAAGTCATCTTGGATGCCTACATGCCAATGGTGATACTTTAATGTTATATATATATATCATTTGTTTCAGGAGGGTAGGGTTGTTTGAGACAGTCTCATGTGACTCGGGCTGATTTCAAGCTTCATATGAAGGTAGAGATGTAGCCTTGAACTTCTGATCTTGTTGCCTCTCACCCCCAAGTGCTTAGGATTATGGGTGTGTACCCGCTTCCTTGGCTGTCTTGAAACCGTCACTCACAGCCCCCTGACAGAGCCTCTCATGGCTGCACACTGCCCTAGGATGAGCCTACACTCCTCTTTGCAAAACCCCCTTGGATTTCTTCTGACCCCCATACAGAGACATACACACACACACACACACACACACACACACACACACACACACACGACTGGCAGCTCTTCAGCCTTTTTGCTCAAATGCATCTGAGATGCCTCCTCCAAGAAGCCTTCCCTGACCATGTCTCGAGGGCTCGTCATTTCCTTTATCCAGGTCTAACGCTCAAGGCCCACTTCCTCCCCACCCCACCCCAGTGGCTGCTGGGGAGTCCCTGTCCCTGCCACCCACCCACATACCTACCTTTCCTGCCCCCACTGTGTCGGCCCACGTTGGCAGTGGGAGGGGCCCCTGCAGCTTTGTCTCGTTTTAGGGGGGCCTTTTGGACCTCTTTCGGCTCCGTCTTGGCTCTCTTGGGCACCATCTCCAGTGTGGCTGCTGCACACGGGTACGCCCTCTTCTGCCCTGGCTTTAGAGCCACTTTCTCCGGCTTGGCCTTGCCAGCCTGGTCTTTCTTCAGCAATCCGGATTTCTTGGATCCTGTCTGCTTGGCACCCGCGGCGCCCTTGCGGGCTTTCGGAACACAGGCTTTTTTCTTGGGCTTGGGAACTAGCTAAAGACGGAGTATGAGGTTGGGGGTGAAAACAGAAGCTCTGGCTATCCCTACACCCCACACGGACACCCAAGGGGCCATGCTCCCAACAACAGGGTGAAGAGGAGGAGAGGGGAGAGGAAACATCCTCCCACCCCCACCCCCCCACGCCCCCCACCCCGTGGCCCTCATTGCATTTTCACCTGGTGAAGAGTCTCTCGGCTCCCTGCAGTGCCCTGCTGCTCACCTCTAAGGATCTGTATCCGCCCTCTGCCTTTCACCCACTTAGCCTCAAGCCTCACTCTGTCCCTGCTCCCTGAAGCCCCACCTCTTCTTAATGTCTCCAAGAATACAGGCTGAGAGGAAAGAGACTGATTTCCCAGCTTCCCACAGGCCTGTAAATCAAGGCTTTCTTGAGCCACCTCCCCCCAAATCCAACTAGGCCCCAGTAGTGCCCCCTAGGCCCTAGCAGAGCTCCCCAGTATTGGAAAATCCTGAAATCAGCACCCCAGTAACCACAGCACCGGGTGAAGTTATAGTAGAGACTGCCCTACAGTGCCCCCCAGAAGCTGTGGGTCAGCGGCTATGTGGTAGACCCAGGCAAGAAGCCCCACACAGACCCTGATACTGTGGCGGGACTCCCCACACAGCACCATATGGGTCAGCAGAGGACTGTGGGGAGGTGGGCTGTGGTGATCAGCAGTGTGTGCTAAGGGCCTGGTGTCTAGAGCTTGCCCCACGGCCTCCCTCTCCTTGTCTGTAGCTTACTTTGAAGCTGCCGGTGGCACCTTTGGCCTTGGAGTTGGCAGGCCTGGTGAGGAGGCCTCGGCGGACGCCCGTTTCCAGAGCCTGCTTCAGCAGGTACTTGAAGCGGGTGGTGTCCACGGTTGGGTACTTGTGTTGGATATAGACCTTGATGGCTATGACTGAGGTGCCCTGGCGCTTCTCCCTGGCCTTGAGAGCCTCCAGCACCATGCGTAGCATTGTTGGGTTCCGTTGGCTTACTGGGATTCTGCTGCAACTTGGACCTGTGGGATAGACAAAGAAGGACATCACCCGGACGGCCCTCTGCCCGAGGCAAGGCCTGCTTTGGTGGAGCAGAGCACACGCTGAGAACCAACTCCCTGTGAGCACCACTGGCTCCCAGTCTGCAAGCCTTACACAGACCGCTGTCCCTACAGGGTTCATCACATTCCCTCCTTCATGAAGACCATTCTCTTCAAGAGGGTGAGCTGCCCGAGGGGGTCTGTATTGTACTCGCGGAAGTAAATCAAGAAGCTCAGAGAAGCCCACGATGGCGTCTCCTACACACAAGTCACCTCAGAGAAGGCACCCAAGACCCTGGGCACGAAAACCCTGAGAAAGCAACATCTTTGCCAAATGTCACAGGGTCCTGTTCAGACTCAAAAGGACTCAAAACCACTACTCTGGAAATCCAGGCATGGGGGGGACATACCGGCTACCCTAGCACTCCAGACACTGAGGCAGAAAGATTATTTCCAGACCAGCCTGAGGGCTATAGAACAAGATAGTACCTCAAAAATAGGATATACACAAACTCAAGATCCAACTAGAAGAACAAATAACCAGATATTCGTAGATGCTGGGAGGAAAGGCAGCACTGAAGATGGTTTCTGTTTGGTTGTTTTGTTTTGTTTTTGTACTGCTCATGACCCAGTGACCCAGCCCAAGGCTTTGTGCATGCATGCCAGGCAAGACTTTAGAGCAGAGCTGCACCCCAGGCCTGGCAGCACTTTCTTAGAGGTTCGTATCGTTGGAAATCAACTCTGGACTATTTCCAGCTGAAATGCTGGGCCTGGCATGTGTCTGAGATAAGCCGGTGGGTAAGCAGAAACAGCCACAGCTGACGGCTGGGCCTGATGGGCACAGGGGAAGGGCTCAGCTGCTCCCAGCCTGATTTCCTCTCAGTCTCAGAAGCTTTCCTAACAAGATGTTAGCATCATCTGTGGGCCCTAGACTCTGTAGCTATAAAGTCTGTGTCCACAGCTGCAAAGAAGGTAGAAGTGAAACTCTCGGGGGACCAAAGGGGCGAGGATGGGGAGGGGAACGGGATTTGGAGGAATATGCTCCCACTCACATTACATTATACACTTGCTTGAAGAAGGCCTCGTGTGCAGAGTAATAAGGGTAGACATAAAGGGAGCCTTACCACGTAGCTCTCACTAGCCTGGAATTCACTCTGTAGATCAGGTTGGCCCTGAACTCAAGAGATCCTCCTGTCTCTGCCTCTCAAGTGTGAGGCATCATGCCCAGCCCAAAATGTTTAAAAGGAACTTATTTGGGGAAAAGGAAAAGTAAAAACAATCACATTCCTAGAAACATAACCCTCCTCCCCAGAAATGAAAATGCAAGCAAGGCTTGGGGAGGGTGGAGCAGCATGGGGTGCTGAGGCCCCCGCTCCATCCCTGGCCCCGCCCATGAACTAGCCCTAGCCCCAACAGCCCAAATGCCTGTGACCATGCAGGATACGCTCACACAATGGAATGCTACTTGGCCATAAAGGACTGAAATGTCAGAGGTTACAACACAGAGTGCTTCTAAATATAAGCAAGCAAAAAAGCCTTGTATGAGATGACGAGAGCCCACAGACAGGTGGAGTGAGGCTGCGGAGTGATTGTTAATAGTAACAAGTCAGCTTTTCCTCTCAGGAAGTGACTCAAAGCTGAAACAGATTGTCGCGCTGGACACACATGATGACACACTAAAGCTCGCTGCACGCGGGAGTTGGGGGAGCGGTGCCGTGAGGAATGTTCTGAGATGGGCTGCTAGTTACTTTTGAAAAGCAGCACAAAAGAGGAGGATTTGAGGGTGAGGAATGGGAGAACCTGTCAGCCACAGGTGCATGATTTAAACTCAGAGTGACGCTATCAGAATTATTTGCCAAATTCAGACTCAAAAGTAAGAGAAGGTTTTAAATAGAAAGAAAAAGCCGGCCGGGCGGTGGTGGCGCACGCCTTTAATCCCAGCACTTGGGAGGCAGAGGCAGGCGAATTTCTGAGTTTGAGGCCAGCCTGGTCTACAGAGTGAGTTCCAGGACAGCCAGGGCTACCCAGAGAAACCCTGTCTCGAAAAACCAAAAAAAAAAAAAAAAAGAAAGAAAGAAAGAAAGAAAGAAAGAAAGAAAGAAAAAGAAAAAGCCATGGGCTGCAGAGATGGTTCAGTGGTTAGGAGCACTGGGTGTTTTTCCAGAGGACCCAGGTTCAATTCCCATCACCCACGTAGCAGTTCATAGCTGTCTGAACTCCAGTTCTCTGTAATCCTAGTTCCATTGGGTCCAACACTCATGTGAAGGCAAAACACCAAGGCATGTAAAAGAAAAAAGAAAAAGCCAACGAAGCCACAAGCCATGAGCCTAAGTGAGCCCTATAGCAGGGCCACGGCAACCTGTACCTGACTGAAGTCTTCATTGTGAGTCCCAAACCTGGAAATGGGCTCACCCGGCTTCACCCCCCTCCAGGACTGGCTCTCCTCTTCCAGTCTGAGTGGTGGGAACCAGCTTCACGGCCGCATGTCCTTCTCAGCTGGCTGTCACCGTGTTCCCAGGGACCTTGGCCTAAACTCAGAACCCCACTCCCTTGCTTACCTGGCTTGTTGGCCCCGGGGAGCCCACATGGTTCAAAAGGTAATGTGTCCCTGGAGGGGCAAGAGGAAGAGGAGGAAGAAACACTGGAGACGCTCCCAGGAGCCATGGCACAGGCAGCAGCAGGCCAGGCCAGCACTTACTAGGGGGTAGACTCCAAACCTCCCACCTTAAATACCTCCCAACCACTTAACCAATGACCAACAGGCCTTCCACCTGAGCAGCTGAAAGCTGCCAGTCCGGCCTTGAGGGGAAGACTCACTCTGAGCACAGCACCCACCTCAGGCCTATGGGACCTGAGGGCATGGAAAAAGGAGGGAGGCAGAGTCAGTGTCCTTCCTAGCTAATGGAGCTGGCATCTAATGGGAGACAACTGAGTTGGGGGTGCTTACACGGGCCCCCTAATCCCACAAGGGCAGGGATCTGTCTACCCTGTTTCAGTCTACCGCTAGCCTCAGTTTTCCACAAAGTAGCAGTTGTGCCCAAGGGAGTGGGTGTGTGGAGGCAGTGGCCTCTCCTGAGCCAGGACGGCTCTCGGATCTCTTCCTTCTGTGTCATTTTGATGTTCTAGATTACACTACAGTTTGAGATGCAGGGGAAGGTATGCCAGGGTCTTTAGATGGCCTTGGCTGAGGATGGCCACTGTCTCCAGTCCTTGGCATTCACAGACACACTGGGACAGACACAAGTCACTGTTTTCCACAGCACACCCCACACTGGACTGGCTAGGGTGGGAGAACCAGCCGGCTGCCCCACCAGGGCTGACTTGGGACGGGATCTCCCGAGCCTGGCCGGTCCACCTCTTTCCCAGGAAGGGCCGAGTCACTGAGATGAAAGGCAGAAGTGACTTCTCAGTGAAACCACACGGGCCTGAGTCAATTACTCCATAGCTGTAAAACACGCTACAGCATATATGCCAGGGTCTGATAAAGACCCACTGGCTTGTTCTTGTTCCTATACTGGGGAAACTGAGGCAGGAGGCTAGAGTGTTTGAGGCTAGCCTAGACTGCAAACCCCCTAACTTTAAAAGAGTCAAATCAGAGGAACCACCAGACTGATTTCCAGAGTGGTTGTACCAGCTTGCAATCCCACCAGCAGTGGAGGAGTGTTCCTCTTTCTCCACATCCTCGCCAACACCTGCTGTTTCCTGAGTTTTTAATCTTAGCCATTCTGACTGGTGTGAGGTGAAATCTCAGGGTTGTTTTGATTTGCATTTCCCTAATGACTAATGATGTTGAACATTCTTAAGGTGCTTCTCAGCCATCCGAAGTTCTTCAGATGAAAAGTCTTTGTTTAGTTCTGTACCCCATTTTTGATAGGGTTATTTGGTTTTCTGGGGTATAACTTATTGAGTTTTTTGTATACATTGGATATTAGCCCTCTGTCAGATGAAAACTAGACACGGTACTTCTGGAGGACCCTGCCATACCACTCCTGGGCATATACCCAGAAGATTCCCCAGCATGCAATAAGGATACATGCTCCACTATGTTCATAGCAGCCTTATTTATAATAGCCAGAAGCTGGAAAGAACCCAGATGTCCCTCAATGGAGGAATGGATACAAAAAATGTGGTATATATACACAATGGAATACTACTCAGCAATTAAAAACAATGAATTCATGAAATTCTTAGAAAAATGGATGGAGCTGGAGAACATCATACTAAGTGAGGTAACCCAGTCACAAAAGAACACACATGGTATGCTCTCACTGATAAGTGGATATTAGCCTAGAATCTTGGGACACCAAAGACACAATCCACATACCAAATGATGTCCGAGAAGGAAGGAAGGAGTGGACCCTGGTTCTGGAAAGGCTCAAAGCATCAGTGTAGGGGAATACCAGAACAGGGAAGTGGGAAGGGGTGGATGGGAGAACAGGGGGAGGGAAAAGGGCATGTGGGACCTTTGGGGGGCGGGAAACCAGGAAAAGGGAAATGAAATGTAAATAAAGAATATATCCAATAAAAAAAAAAGAGTCAAATAAAATAGAAACAAAACCGGATGGATTGCAACAAGCTGAATCTCCCTCCTGGCTGAACGTCAATACTGCTTATGAAATGTAAGGCAAGCGTTCCTCGCAGTGACCGTCAGGGAAGTATGGAACCCACTCAGAGGCCTGGAGAGCTGACAGGCCGGCCACCTTAGAGGCAACTCAACATTTTATGGGGCAAAGATGAACTTGCTCCTTGGCGCAGCCATCCCTCCCTGGGGAGAAACAGAGGAACTAACAAACAGGAACTTTGCCCCAGTATCAGCAGAAATTCAAGGCCAACTAAAAACTTGTCGGGATAGATAGGCACAGGCTAAGTCAATTGCTGCCTGTTCAGAGGGAGATAGGACTCAGCTGTGCGCTCGGCCGCACCGGACTCAGGCCTTCCTCTCCCCTGCAGGCCGCCTCGGACCCGACTCACCGGGGTGGGGGGTGCGGTGGGGGTGGCACCAGCAATTGCTCTGGGAAAGGTGGAGCTCGAGGATGACTTACAAGCGTCTCCCCCCTGTGCGTGGTCCCTTCATTTTTCTGGAATTTTCCCGGAGAACTCGCCATCCATCGTAGGTCTGGTGTGAGAAAGGCTGTGGCCCTCAAAGTTCTTTGCAGTGAAGCAGAGCTCTCTCCATCTCTAGAGCCTCCCGTGGCTCCCTGCTTCCTTTGGAGGAAGTTCGAGATCTTCCCTCAGGCGAGCGGTGCTTTCCTCTCTCTTGAATTCCACAATTGAACCACACAGGGGCTGAAGGGGGCCTTAGCATCTCTGAGCTTAGCTCAATACTAACTTTTGAAAACTCACACCGTGTGACCTTTGAATGAACTATAGCTAAAACCAGGATGTCACACTTTGGGTCAAATTAACGTGCAGACGGTCCATCTCTGCCCATATCTACACGCACATTCAATGAGGCTTTGTTGATCTCAGTCTTAGATCTGTGGTAGCCTGGTGCTATGAGCGACCACAGGGGTGGTGCTAGTCTGGTAGACGCTGGGACCCATGGTCCAGTCACTTGTTACCCAGCCAACATCCAGGCAACCACCTGGCCATCAGCTAATCCCTCACTTGACCATGGGTGCTTGAAGCAGCCCCGCAGAGATGGTCCAAGTCATCAGTACCACCTAGCTCGTCCCTGGGGCTGGAAGAAATGGCATGTGGTTTGTCGTTTTAAACTGTAAATTCTGGGAGCGTTTGTCACACAGCACAAGGTTGCTACTACCCCCAGCCTAGGAAGCCTTCTGTTCCGACCTGCCTTCTCTGGACTATGTCTCTCTTGTGTCTCTCTCTCTCTCTCTCTCTCTCTCTCTCTCTCTCTCTCTCTCTCTCTCTCTCTCTCTCTCGTAGGTAAGGCTTGCTCAGGATTGGCACAGCACTGCCTTACAGGTCCCTGCCTCTCGAGCTCTGTGGCGGATCAAGGCTGTCTCTGGCACGCAGCCCAACACTAGCACACAGTAGGCCTTCCAGACTTGTTGTGGCGCTGTGGTTCCAAGGAGTGAGCCGAGACCTGTGAGCGCCCGATGGGGAAGGAGCAGCGGGAGGCAAAGAGGCAAACGGGAGCTGGCACACACGGGGGCCGTAATTTTGATCCATTTGTGGGGCGTTTCCAAGAACTGAGAAACGCAGAGACTCTGTGGTGTAAACATTCCCACGAGCTTTGCTGAAACCCTGCTCCCAGGCTGTGCCAGGATCGAGGTTTTATGTTGGGAACGGAGTTTGGGAAAAACTCAGAGATCTAAAAATTCTCAGAGGGGTTTGCCGCTTGACAGGGAGATGATAGCAGGTTAGGGAGATGCTGGCAGACGCGTGCCCTCTGCCAGCCTCCTGACTTCTCTGCGGGGCCGGACGGGGGTGTTGCTGACTTCCTTCTGGAATCTTCTCCTAGGACATGCTCCATTTTCAGAGATAAATGTCCCGAACTCTGAGATGATCAGAGGATTTCTGCTTTGTATGGTGCCAGCTCCTGTGTCATCATGACATTGGGACATTGATTTCCTAATCCGTGCATCAGGGTGGAGTGAAACTGCAGCCACTGACAGGCCTGTATAAACTGTATAAGTGATATTATACAATTGTATAGATCAGCATCTCCATCATTTTATGCATGAAGAGGCTGAAGTCCAGCAGTGTAGCTCACCCCACTCTCAGATCCCGGGCTGCGTCCTGGAGCTCTCTGTACTAAAGAGACAAGTGTGGTAATCCCCAAACAGCCATTCCCTCTTGATGTCTTCCTTTCAGAACTTCTTTAAGCCTGGCTGGTGAGAATCCAACCGTCGGTAGCCCTGGGGGAGCCAGACCCTGTCTCTTCTTTGACTTAGGGCCCATTTCATGATTCAACAAGACTGCTGCAGCCCCAGTCACTATGATCCCATTCCAGCCAACAGGGAATACAGGGGCAGGTGGAGGGCCCTCTGGTCTCTGAAATTCACAGCCCAGCGTCTACATGCTTCTGAGCCATCGCGGAGGAGAGGGCGATAGCATGAGGAGCTCAGCTAGAACTTAAGAGGACGTCACCAACAGGGGCAAAGAAAGCAAAGCCAAGGCGCCCAATGCTCTTCCTCCTTTCCCGGGTCCTCATCAAGCTCTTCTCTGCTCCTGCCCCTCCTCCGCCAGGTGGCTGCTTCTGAACCCTGGCCTCGTCCCTGGGCAGGGAAGCCGCATGCATCGAAAAGCTGCTGTCTGAAGTGCCACCCATACTGATGTCTTCTTGATCCTTCAGACATTATTTCTTAGGTTCTGGGTTACAAGTCCACACAGGGCACTACCCCCGAATTTGTGGGGGAGGGGGCGGGGGTTGATAGAAACTTTGGGAAGAGTAAAAAGTTTCTGAACATACAAAGATCAAGAAGTAATTCAAGATGAGGCAAGATGACTCACGCGGAAAGGCATTTGCTGGCAACAGGATGACCCAAGTTCCATCCCTGGGACCCATGTGGCAGAAGGGAGCTGCCTTCTGATGTCGACAATCACATTGTGACCTGCATGTGTTCCCTCCCCTCTGATAGGCGCAATAAACAAAATGCATTTTAATTTTTTTCATCAATTCAAAGACAAACAATGAATCTGAGGTGTTTTGGGCAGTGCTCGCCGGTGTTGAATCAGGTGACTTCACAAAGCCTCGGTTCTGCTCATACCTGTGCTCTCCGGACTGCACGTACCTTCGTACCACACAGTGCCAACAAACCGCCTGAAGGACGGCTCAGATTCCAGACTATTGGATGTTGTGACCTGCAGGAATTGGTTTGGTTTGGTTGGACATACAAAGTTTTCTGTGTTCTTGGAACAATAAGAGTTGAATTGTGGAAAACAAAGACTTTCAACATTTTCTTACGTCACTCCTCAGCATGTGAGGATTACGTTAGGAGATTTTGGGGTTGCATCGTGTTAGAATGTTTGATCTTTAAAATTGCTGTTTGAATGGCTGACTTGAGTTTCAGATGTAAATCATTTGCTTCAGAGATGGGGTGATATCTTAATTAGGATCACTTGCTGTGCAAGGGCGAGGACCTGCGTCTGGAACCCCAGCACCCGTGGAAATGCTGGGTGTGACCCCATCTGTAACCCCAGCTTCTCCACTTTCATATACACAGGTGATAGCACCTCCATAAATACATGGACACACGGGCATATGCACATATGCATGCCTGTACACATACCACACACACACACACACACACACACACACACACACACTCACACACACACTCACACACACACACACACACACACACACATAACACACACACACACACACACACACACACACACTCACACACACACTGTTTAGTGAATTTTGGATTAGGATAATGAAACAATGTCCAACAATTTCTGAAATGACCTAGACATACTTCATGTTATGCTATGTATTTATGCGAAGAGGCATTCTCGACATTGATGATTATAAAATCAAAATATCAACTCTAACGAATGTTGTATATGCTGTGTCCTACATCATTAAATATTCAGCTAAGATCTATTCCTTGTGAAAAAGCAAGCAGATCCATCTCATTAGAATGCAAATTTATTTTCATCTTTAATCAATTGTAAAACTGCATATATATCAAAGACTTATTTTACATTAGGTTTCTTTATGATTATCAGTGGGTGTTTGACTTGTGCTCCTATTTAATTCCCTATATATCTGGGGTCACACTCAGTGTTCTCAGAGGTAAAGTGACCATGGGTGGAAACAAGTACAGAAATAAAACCTGAGCAGCTAAGATGTCTCTCACCTTCAGCTCAGAGCCATGGCCTGTGTAGTCCAGGGACTTACCCTGGGACTGGCACTGTTTCTCCGGGGCACCTCGGGCTACCTGATACCCCAGGTGTCTCTGTATTGGGGTGCCAGCCCTGTCTGCCTGTGATTGGCCGAGTGTGCTGTATGCCCCACAGATGCTGCTTGCTGGGAGCCTGGCAGGCGGCCCTGTGGGGACTCCAGATCCAGCTCAGGTCAGGAGCTCTTCCGTCTACACTCACAGTGACTGCCAAGGGAGGCTGACAAGCGCATCCTGCTTCTAAAGGGATATTTTTCCCGGACAGAAGGCAGGGGTAAAGGGGACACTCCACAGGACAAGTGAACTGGGCATGGAGGAGTGAGGTAGGACGAGGCCAGGCAGCAGAAGTGCCGACAACAGCCGCTCCTGGCTCATAACGCTGAGAAACAACCAGAGGTGTGGCAGCCATGGAATCCCCTTCTTCCATGACACCCAGGAGTCTTGCCTCGCACATCCCAGTCCCCACCCCTCAGGGCTGGTCCTGCTCCTGCTCCCCTGGTTTCTTTTGGGGAACACATCCTACAGACTCCTTAACTGTGGAGTCAACCCTATCTTGTAGTGTAGGATCACATGACAAACGAAGGAGCCCTATATCAGACATAGTGGTTGGCTTGGAGGTGATCAGGTGACCCAGGTCTAGCTAATCAGAAGATGGATCTCCATCTCAGGCCTGTTGATTGGCTTAGGGGTGATCAGGTGACCCAGGTCTAGCTAATCAGATGAATTTCAGGCCTGCTGATTGACATAGAGATAATCACAGCTCTGTCCAATCAAATGAATCTCTATCTTAGACATGATGATTGGCTTTAAGATAGCCAGGTAACCTTTGACCTGTCACAATTATAAAGGGAAGGAAAGCCCCCTTTCTGGAGGGATTTCTGGCCCTGGGACTGCTGCAGACAATTCTGCCACCTCTGAGGATAGGCCCGTGAGTAAAGTCAACACAGAAGAGAGACACAAAGAGTCACAGGTCTGAGCTTCTAATCTAGCCAGCCTGAAGTGGAGAGGAGTAGAGTTTCATGTCTATAAGCCAATAGTCAGCCTCTGTTTCAGCAATTGGGGTGAGTTTCTTGTCACTTGTAACCAAATGAAACCTCATCACTCATGGAGAGAGCAAGAAAATAACCCCTTGCTGTCACCTGCCCTTACCCAACACAACACCAAAGGGCTTTCATCCCAGACCCTGGCACCCTTTCTTCCTTAGAAGATGGTGTCACTCCACATCTGAGGCTCCATCTCATTCTTTTCCTAAGTGGCGGTGCCCGGTTAAGGGCAGCTCTGAGCCTAGGTCTAGAATACTAGAGTGTGCCAATGTCTTCAGCAAGCCAGGAAGTAGTCTGGCCACGTAAGTCCCTTAAATCTCATATAATCCCCTCAAGGGCAGGTCTAAGCTCCTCTATTTGCAGATACAGAGGCTTAGAGAGGTCACCATGTCTCTACACTGCTCAAGTTGGGTTTCTAAACTTGATGGAGCTGTTCTATCACATTCCCCAGGGACTCTGGACTGTTTGTCCCCACACAGTCTAGTCTTCCCTAGCCAGGGGTCAGAGAAGCTTCCCAGTTTCCAATCATTTTGAAAGAGCTTGAGAGTAACAAACTACCACTGCCACCAAGTGTAGGAGCTGAGCTTTTAATGCCTCTGTCCCCATGCAGAGTTGGGCCTGCTGAGGGCCCAGCTGTGGTTCTATAGAGGAGGGATGCAGACTGAGGCTGCTCAATTCTGGCACCCCATAGTTCCTGTTGGCCTTACAACCAAAACTCTCTGGGATAAAGACCAAAGGCCAAGGAAAACAGCATATCCAACAAGGGAGCTGGATCCATGAGCATCCTAAGGGTGAGGCCTGGTCAGATCTTGCACTGTTTCTGAGCTCTTCAGAACAAGGGTGGCATCAAGTACTCAGCTGCCCCCTGAAGGTGGGCATATTGGCATGGCTTCTAAAACTCCATACTGGCCTGGAACTGTTGCCACTTGGTTGCTGGTGTAGAAGAGCAAATGTATCCAGAAGCCAAGAGGAAGGACTGGGTCTCCACAGGCCGAATAGGCCAAGAGACAGGAGGCAAGGTTTCCATCCTGAAGGGAGGACCTAGGCCTTCCTGAGACCCCTGGCCTCAGTGCTTTCTCAGCCCTAAGGGCTGCAGCCTACTCTGCTGTCACTGTCATTTATTCCCTGTAACCCAGCTCTAGCCCTGCACAGGCCTTAAGGCCTGGGTCATTTGCAAAAGCCTTCTGAGGCTGGGGAAATACCTTAACTGAGTGCTTGGGCCCTGCCCAATTCCCAAGCAGTCACTAACAAGCAGAGACCATTGGGATGGTTAATTGATTATATTAGTTGGTGTTACTTGTAACACAACTACCATCTGTGCTCTTTATATACAAAGTGTTTACACACACACACACACACACACACACACACACACATTCTCTCTCTGTGTCTCCCTCCCTCTCCCTCCCCCCTCCCTCCCCTCATCTCTCTGTCTTTGAAGCAGCCATATTCTGTCAGGGCCCTGGGTTTGGGAGATCCATCTGGGGTAGGGGTGGGGGGCAGAGACAACCAGGGCAGGTATGTAAAACCGCTTATAGATTCCAGCCAGACACGACTGGCTCTGCCTCGCTGGGCACCTGAGGACATCCAGGTTCCCTCCCGTTAACCCCTTCATTCATGTATCCACTCATTCACTCACTCACTCCTCCCTCCATCCAGCTAGCATTTATTAATCAGCTACTATGTACGCGTTCCAATCTGTCCCAGACACTTAGCCCTAAGCTGGGACACTTGTCATGTTCCTGAAAGACAAGCTGAGGGGAGGGGTACAGATCCCGCTGGCCCCCGGGAATTGGGGACTCCAGCTTGGGGGTCTTGGTAGATGGATATCCTGTGTCAAGCTGTCCCTGGTGAGTGGGGAGCCTCGTTTTGCTCTCATTAAAAACAAAGAAAAGAATACTGAGGGAGCCTGCATGACCTCATTCCAACGGGTGCTGCTCCTGGTGGGGGCTGTGGCTGGGGCGTGTGGGGACAGGAGACTGCTACGGTCAGCCACAGTCTCCGGCCAGGCTTAAGCTGGAGCCACCTGGCTGGTCTCCGTCTTGGAGGCCGTGGCAGAGGCCTCGTCATCTCCCAGTGGATTCTTGCCGCAGCAGAGCGTAGTGAGCATGCAGTTCCGGAACTGGAAGGCAAGAGGCACCAGTCAGGACAGGCCCCACCCCTTGCCCAGCCTCAGCCTCGCCTCCGGCACGTCCCCTCACCCTCAGGGAGTCCGGCTCCCTGGGGAGCTCGCTAAATGTATGTTGCCCTTCGACCTGAGATGCCGGGTACACAGACAGCACAAGGGGTTCTGTCAAATGACATCCAGTGTGTCCTGTGGATGCATAGGACCCTCTGTGAATGATCTCAACTGAGAATTTGTGATTTGGCCCTTCCTATAAATAGGAAAGCCGAAGTCCAGATGGAGAGATATCTGACTCACCCAAGGTCACACACTGGAACTTGAACCCAGGGTGCAGGTCCAGAGACCACATCCTTTTCTGCAGAGAAACTGTGGCGTTTACCAGTGGCTTTATCTCTGACTTCCCAGAACTAGCATTTTTAGCAATTTCTTCAGCTTTACAATGAAATTCCCAGCCTTGGAACTACTTGGTATTTCCTGGTTGCTTCTTGAGACAGAGTCTCATGTAGCCCAGGTTGGCCCCCAAATCACTGTATGGCCAAAGATAGCTTTAAATTTCTAATCTGCCTACTTCAGCCTCCTGAATGCTAGATATAGCAGTGTACTACCACAGCCTGCTTTTGGGGGACAGGGGACACACATCCACTATTTAGCCCAGGCTGACCTGGAGCTCGAGATCCTCCTGCCTCGGTATTAAGATCACAAACATGTGCTATTGCACCTGGCTTCTAGCCGACTTCTAAAGCAGACTTCCAGAGCCGTCTGGTCAGCTGTATGTCACAGGAGTGGACGGCAGGCCACCCGGAGGACTTACTCCAAGAGACTGGGGAGTCGCCAGCCTGGGAGCTCATAGCCCGCAAGCAGTCTGAGTGGACCGTCTTCCCCTCCCCACCCTCCCCCTCCCGTCCTCTCCCCCCCCCCATGCCCTGCCTCAGCTCAGGCACCTGCTTGTTCAACATGATGTAGATGACTGGGTTATAGATGGAAGAGCTCTTAGCAAAGAAAGCCGGCAGGGTCATGAAGATGGGGCCGAAGTCGGAGCCCTGGTGGGTGAAGATGTACATGGCCACGCTCGCGTAGGGCAGCCAGCAGATCAGGAAGAAGATGACCATGATGATGACCATGCGGGTGACCTCTTTCTCTGCCTTCTGAGTGGTGGCTGACTCCTGCTGCTGGGCAGCGGCCTGCGGGAGTACAGACCTGTGTCTAGCCCGTGGTGTCCAGACGGACCCTGGCACCCGGCTCGGGACACCCAGGGCTGGGGCGGCCCCGCCCCCGCTCGTACCTCCTTGACTGTGAAGACCAGCTGCCCATAGCAGAAGAAGATGATGATCATGGGGATGGTGAAGTGGACCACGAACATGTACATGACGAAGGACTCGTTGTTGACCTCGGGCTTGAGTGTGTAGTAGTCAATCCCGCACGAACACTGCATGCCCTCAGGGATATACCTGAGGGTCAGAGCGAGGGACGATCAAGCAGGAAGAAAACACATGCCCCGCAGGACATAAGCGTGGGGTCCCTGCTGGCCCCATCACCCTGCGAGACTTATCTGTCTCTGCCCTTGGACAATTCTTTTATTTTTTTATTGAATATTTTCTTTATTTACAGTTCAATGTTATCCCCTTTTCTGGTCCCCCATCCCTTCCTGGAAAGTCCCTATCCCATCCCCTCTCTCCCTGCTTCTATAAGGATGTTCTTCTACCCACCCACACACACACTCCTGCTTCCCTGCCCTCGATTCCCCTACACTGGGGCATCTACCGACCCTCCATAGGACCAAGGCCCTCTCTTCCCACTGATGCCTGACAAGGCCATCCTCCGCTCCATATGCAGCTGGAGTCCCGTGCACCCTTGGACGGTTCTGAAGCTCCCTGCCACTTGACCACACAGCTGTCTCCACTGCCTGCCGCCCTTTGGCGGTTGAGTACACAGAGGATGCTGGGGGGGGGGGGGCTGAGGCCTTCCCTGTGACTGCTGCAGCTTCTGCATGTGGGTCCCTTAGTAACAGCAATGCTTTCTACCATAAGGGCGGCCTCGCTGCTGGCATCAGTGCCTCGTGCAGCTTCTAGAAACGGGGATGTTGTGATGATATCTGAGGATGGTGACCCTGGACCGCACTCAGAAACCCGAGTGCCCACTGAGTGTGTCTGTAGAGGCCTGCCAGGCCAGGTGGGGGAAGGTGAGGGAAGAGGCCAGTGAGGATGAGGGGCTCTGACTCACTGAGGGCCTCTGGGTGGGCTCCTGGGATGGGGAGGACATGCAGGCAGAGGATGGAGATTCTCTGAGGCTCTGTGTACCTCATAGCCTGTCCAGGTGTCCAAACCACTGTCCCCACCCTCTCTTGTCTCATTTAGACATGGTGGCCTGGAGGCTGGATGGGACCCAGTTCCTGGGGCTACAATGTCACCATGCATGTTGGAAAGGTTCAGCTTCTCCAGGGGCTAAGGTCCAAGGTCAGAGAGAGAGAAAGAGAAAGAGCTGTCCATACCCAAACTCAACCAAAGAGGATTGTGCTTTGGCCTTGGCTTAGCCGAGGATTAGGGACTTGGCCAAGGTGAAGGGTTGGGATGTCCAGGGTTCTCCTTGCAATGGGGCTCAGAAATGGACTCGGACTTGTTGGGCCGTTACAGCCCCTCCCTTCTCCCTTGCCTTAGACCTTCGCCTGGCCAAGTCACCAGGATGGTTTCAGGGGGCAAGACCACGTTACATCATGCCTGGAACCAACCCATGGGCTCTGTGTTCTGAATGGGGGTTCCCCAAAGAAGACCCACTACTCAGTGCCGTTACCTGGACCAGCCAAGGAGTGGGGGAGCAGCACAGGCCAACGCCATGACCCAGGTGAAGGCCACACCCATAATGGCATGATTCTCCCCGAATCGGAAGTTGCTCATAGGCTTGCAGACCACCACGTAGCGCTCAATGGCCAGGACCACCAGAGACCACAGGGCGATTTCACCTGTAAGGCAGTTAGTAGCCGTTAGTTCTCCGGCTCTGACCTCACGCTAGAGAGCACAAACACCGCAGAGGGGACAGGGTAGCATGGAAGCTTCCGGTTTGCGACTTGAGCCAGGCCTTAGAGATTGCAGTGAGTTTGGGCTGGCCAGGAGGGAGGGGTGAAGAACCCGTGTACCAGGGGAAGAGAACAAAGGAACAGAACCGAAGCTCTTCTGTTTGGTTAGAGCTTTAGGCTCATGAGAGACTGCCTCAGAGTGACTGGAACTGTGGCTTAGGGTCACACCCTGGCTCGTGTTTTAGCAGAGGAAGAAGATGGGTATGGAGGGGTCTCCAGACACTAGCCCACACGTCACCCCCAGAAGCCCAGCATGGGGAAGGACCACATAGCAAACTTCTGAATTTCAGGGGTGCTACCAACAAGAATCCTGGATGGCAGGTGTGGCCTGGGCCTGACCCCACAGAGACAAGCTCACCAGCATGGTACCCCAACTTTTGTCCAGAGACTGGGGGTGTGGTCACGGAAGGTCGGGAGATACCCAACAATGCTATCAAGGCAGTGCCCTGGCCACGGGGAGATAAGACAGCACCCGTGACAAGCCAGACCCACCCGCATCCTGGCTTTGGGCTTTGTTACACCCACTTCTGTTTCCTCCTACATCTACTGGAAACATCTCTGGGTCCTGGCCAGGAGATTCTAGCTGTGGTCTTGGCCCTTCCATATCTCTAAATGTGATTTTCGCCAGTTCCCGGCCTCAGTTTTCTCAGCTAAAGAGGCTCCAGAGTCCCTTGAGACAGCCTCATGGATTTCCCAGGTGAGTGAGGGAAGATATTCAGAAACACCTGGTGTAGAAAGTGGTCCATGCCTGGGATCACAGCGCTCAAGAGGCTGAGGCAGGAGGATCATGAGTTCAAGTATATCCTCAGCAGCATAATTTAAGGCCAGTCTGGACCGGACTATGTGAGAGTGTGCCCCACTCCAAAGGTAGAAAAAGAAAAGAAACAACTGAGTCCTTTGAGATCTCTGGTGTGTGGAGCATGCACTGTGGTGGACGCTCACGGGGCTGGCCAGGCAGTTAGCTAGGCAGTCCGCTAAGCCAATTCTTACTGGACCAGGGACAGTCCTGAAGGACCTAGACCTAGTGTCTTTCCTAGCTCACTCCTGGTGCTCAGTCTGTGTCTGCTCCAGCTCAGCTGCTCAGAGGACACCCCCACACACTGACTCCCCAGTGGGTGCTTGGCCTCTCTGAACCCATGAGATAGACGAATGTTCAGTGCCTGCTTCCAACAACAGCCTGGCTCAGGGTCACAGTGTTTGTCAATGAACAAGCTAGGCCTTTAGATGATACCGATTAGAGAGACCCATTAAGCTGCTGCTCCCGAGCTGCAGACCCTCCCCAGGCCCTTTGGTGCCCCCTTGGGTACCATGCCACACCCCAGTTCTCTCTGCACATACCTCCAAGTGTGGCAAAGAAGCCCTCAAGGTTGCAGCCCGTGGGCCCAAAGACAAAGTAGCCATGCAGTGAGGTGTAGAGGGTGGTGGTGAACCCTCCGAAGACCATGAAGAGGTCAGCCACGGCCAAGTTGAGCAGGATGTAGTTGAGCGGCGTGCGCAGCTTCTTGTGCTGCACGGTGACGTAGAGCGTGAGGAAGTTGATGGGGAAGCCCAGCACGATGAGCAGGAACATGTAGGCTGCCAGCATGGAGAACTGCCATGGCTCGGCCAGGTAGTACTGCGGATGCTCGAACGGGCTGCGAACCACGCCCGTGATGTTGGAGAAGGGCACGTAAAAATTGGGGCCCTCTGTGCCGTTCATGGCTGCGGCCCGCGGGCTGTTCCTACAGAGACCGAGGCTGCCTGGCGTGCGAGCTCAGCCACCTACGGCTCCCACAGCACAACTCCAGGCACTGACCCCCCCCAGACCCTTATAAAGTGACCTTCCCGCCCTAAGCCAGAGGCTGATTCAGCATCCGGGAGATATCATACTAATACTAATCCCACTGCTGCCACTGGGACCTAATTGGCTTGCAGAGGGGCCAAGGTGACATCGGGTGGGGCCCTTAGGTAAAGAAAGGGTGTCTCAGCTTGTCCGCCCCAGAGTCCCCCGAGAATTCCTCCCCAGGTCAGTCTTGTGGCCTCAGGCCGCGACTGGAATCTTTGGGCCCTACGTTCCCTTCCCCACATTGCTCCAGCTGACAATGTCTCCTCCTGAACTCACCTATCCCATCTCTTCCCGGGACACCCCCTGACTGATCGGCCCCAGGCCCTGACAGTAGCTCACTTGACAGATCTGAGTTTCGTGTCCAGTCAGCTCGGCCCGTCACCTCCAGTCTCACCCCTCCCCCTGCCCCGGCCCAGCAGCTCGATAACTATTTGTTGCGTTCAATTGGAATTTGCTCACTCACTTGAACATTAAACATTCAGAAGCCAGCCAGACAGAGGAGGCGCCCACGGCCCTGCTCAGAGTGCTTCTAGCTTGGGCAAGACCCAGCCGGGAAGGAGGCACATTCCAGTCCAGGGAGGGATGACCATGGGTTATGGAGATGAGATAGCCTGCTGGGTGTGGCAGGACACCGTCCCTGCGTCCCTGCGTGAGGGAGCAGGCTGCCAGGGTCGTCGGGTGAGTGTGTGGGGCCCAGAGGGCAGAAGAAGCTAGAAGACCTAGAAGGCCATGGGCACACGGCTGGGTGACTCTCAGGGCAGAGAAGAAGGTAACCAGGGGCCTGGGGCTCTGGGGCTGCAGGACTCTGTGTGGGCTCAAAGATGATCCTCCTGGGGATGAGCCTGCTGGGGATGCCAGTCTGAGGAAGCGATCCTGGACCAGGCCTAAGTATGTGAGGGCGGCGTCTCTGCCACGGCGCTGTGATGCCGCCTGTGTAGGATGCTCCAGGAAGACAGTCAGGCTAATACATGTGTGGACCATCCACTGAGTTCTGGAGGAAGGATTTGATTCTGGGGGCCCGAGGGGGGACAAGAAAGCACTGGATGCGAGAAGCCAGCACCTTAGGAGAAAGATGGTTCTGAGTAGTAGAGGGCTAAACAGGGAACAAAAGTCCCCACTGTGTAGTTACACTGCACAACCTCTCTGAGAAGGTAAGATTGAACTAAGAGCTGATGGTGTTCACATAGGTACCCAGGCAGTACGAAGACCCTGGAGCCGAGACACAAGGCTGACCAGGGACGTATTCCTCTCTGAGCCCCGGGGCCTTTAAGCACTCCTGGCTTAGTCTCCTCACACTGCCCCTGGGATTCCTAGATGTTTGCTTAGAAAAGCAACCCCCTTCCATGCAGGTGTCCTGCTTGAGAAAAGAAACACGGGGCAGGTATGTGTGTCAGGGGCTGGGAGTTGGCCTCTAGCAGTTTAAGGAGCTTGGCGTGGGTGATTAAGACCAGTGTTAACGAGGTCAAGGTGGAGGTTCTGATTCTGACGTGCCCCTGGTGGTCATCCCCAGATCCACCCTGCCCCCTCCCCAGCTCGGCAGCCTCTGCAGCCAGCCTGTGCTCGAGACAGCTCGGAAGCTTCGTCGTGGTCTCCTCGGGGACGCCGCCCATCCCCTAGGCTCTAATGTGAGCCTGCAGGGTGGACTGTGTATACAGCAGGTAAACACCTGCTGGCCCAGCAAGAGAGCAGGCAAGCGAGGTCACCTCTGGGAGGAGCACTGCCCCTCTCTACCTGGGGTAACAGAGGCAGCACCACAGGTTGAAAGCTGTCGCTGAGTAGAGGGGACACTGGAGTCTGTACAGGGCGTTGGCTCAGTGAGACATGCTGAGTTAAGAGTGTTGTTAGAAGCCAACAGCTGATTGGCACTGTGTGTCTGCATTTAAAGAGACTGGGGCCTAGAGTCTGCGGTGGGTCACCCAGGTCACAGGACTAGCTAGCAACAGCCAGGGCTATAACCACATGGTCAACAGAATTCTACTGCCGTCCCCTCGTCCTCCATCAAAACATAGTTCTTAGAGGGCTGCCTGTCTGCCTCACCAACGCAAGTCACTAGAGGACAGGGCCTGGACTGAGTCGCACAGACTCCGATGGGGCAGTGAGCCCCCAAGGCAGATTCTAGCCTGTGTCTCTGAATCACCCCGATACCCTGGAATGTTCCACTTCCCACTCTGGGCCTCAGTTTGCTGGGTCTGGGAAATCTGGGGCATCACAACCTGCCCCTGCCAGTGCGATTAAGGTGCCATGGCTCCTTTGCATGACTTGATGTCCCACGCAGACCCTGGGCCAGTGCAGCGGCACCCCTTCCCGACCCCCTGCCTCAGCAGGCTGATAAAGCTCATCACCTCAGGGGTCCCTCTGCTTCTCCCTTCAGGTCTCCAAGGAGAGCTGACCCCGCCACACTCCATTGTTCACTAACTGTGTGGACCCTGCCCAGAGCATTTTGCTGCCCTCCTGATCCGCACTCATTTGTGTGTGTGGACTGCTGGTCAGCGGAGCCTGACTCTCTGTGTTCAGTTCTTGGTCCTTAGCAGCAGGTATTCAAGACACACTGTCCCTGCCGGCTGGCTCCCTCAGCAGAGGCAGGCTGACCTGCAGTTTTTCTCATCAAGTCAGGGGCGTTGGAAAGCCCAGTGCTGCACAGGAATGTGATCAGTGAACTGTGCGGTGCTTGGATGCTGGGGCCCCGAGACGCTGTCTCTGCTGGCCCTTCAGAAGCAGGGCATTGAATGGAGGATTAGGGACTTAGTCACCTGCACTAATAGCTCTTAAGCCTCAGGAGGAGAATGTGCTGCTGGGTCAGCAGACCCCTCCTTTCTCCTCACCTGTGGCTTCATCCTCTTGGTTGTGTCACCACAGCCTTGCTGAGGACGTCAAGGGACGTCACGCCTTTCCTTCCTTACAGCCTAACGTTTGCTATACATACCCTTATTATATTAAGTGCTGTGGCGCCTCAGGGCAGCGGACAAACGAACAGAGAACACGGCTCCTCGCTGCACCTGCCTGCCCAGCCCTGCCTTCATGTAGAAACGGAGCTGGCGAGGCAGCAAAGCGGGGGAGCAGTGCCTCTGAGGCAGGGCTTGGGGGCTTCTGGTCTCAGCAGCCTCTCAGGAAGAATCTATGGAAATGTAAGTCTCACAGGAGCCTAGGTGGCCAGGAGGGCACCCGCAGACCGCAGACAGGTTGCTCCAGGACCTTGTAGGCAGGCCCATGAGCCGGGGCTGGCTGGCCGGCACTGAGGAGCCACAGTGGGTCCCAGACAGGGAGGGTGCAAAACTGCACCTGTGCCCTAGGCAGGCGCTTGGACTCTGGTGAAGGACGGGGGAGCAGATGGGTTAGAGCCTGGCCTGGTAGTGCCTCAATACGCCATCACCTCAGCCATGTATAAACCCCAGAGGGGTGTCAAACCTCTGAGGCCGGGCAGTGGCGGGGCGAGGCTCCTAGCTCCAGCAGCTGGAGCAGAAAGGTTTGGACACAAAGACCCACAAGGACACGCCACTCACTGGTTTTGGCCTAGCCAGTCATGCCCCATCTTCCTCTTCCTTACTGTGGACATGACATGCAACATCAGGACACAGGCCCTGGCTAGCCTTACCAAGCTGTGTGCTCCAGCAGTCACCTGTCCCTGGTCTCAGCCTCTTCCTGCCAAAACTCCAGAAAAATCCCGTCCTAACCGCTCCCGCGGGGGTCACTGAGCTCCATTCATAGGTGCTGGCTACAGCTGAGAGTGCTGTATTCAAGCTGAAGAAGGGCCTGTGTGCAGGGCGTGCTGGGCTGTGTCCAGGGGGGAGAGAGCAGAGCACGGTACATGGTGGTCTGCCAACGGGTGTGGGCCCAGCACGGTTCAGCATGTATGCTTGTTCAACAATGCAGTCGCTGAGCCTCAGTTTCTCCGTCTGTAAAAGGGTACCTCTACAGACATGAGGATTCGTCAGCAGATATTGGAGCTGTGGCCAGGCTCAGCCGCAGGGCCTTGGCTCCCAGCAGGAGTCAGCTGAACTTTTGTGATACGGGCTGAGAGGATGCATGCCGGCATCTCAGACAGCCCCCTGCCTCCAGCCAGAGACCATCTGATCTGTCACTGTGATTGACGCCTGTTGGGTAGCTGGCACCGTTTCCTCCCTCGCCCCACTTTTTCCCAGCCATATGCAAATGATTTCAGTTCAAGGCACGCGCTAATGGAAATCCTAACACATTAATAAATGTTTAGTGGGAGAGAGAGCATGCATGATCATAAGCAATTAGACACTCGACGGAGGAGTTGTGTTGGCACAACTGTCTGGCTCCCTCCTTCATTCCCCCATCATCTCCACAGAGGCAGAGGGGGTGGGGAGGCCTGGACCTTGCCTGGCCTCTGCCACTCACTCCGCCCTCATCTCTTCATCCCAGCAATGGGCACGCTCCCCCAGCCTCACACGGGGGTCTTCAGCACGGCTCCATCTCCCTGCTTCTGCCCGTTAAGACAGTGGAGGAGGGGTGTTGTGTGCTGTCTGTCCCTGGGCAGGTGGCATGCAGGAGGACTCTAGGGATTACAAGTCTAGGTGCCCTCTTCCTGGCTAGAAGCCCGAGGGCTTGGCACCCGCTGCTCTCCCCGTCATAACCAACACAGGAGCTCTGGCCGAGCAGTTTCCCAGTGTGTGAGCGTTCTCCTTCCAGAGCCTGCCTGGGGCCCACAGCATTCTGTGGGTCCCAACTGGAGCCCCATGCTTCATGCCCTGGAGAAAAGGAGGGGCCACAAGGCTGAGTACCCGGTGGGAACACTTCCGGGGCTCTAGGGACAAGACTGTCAAGACGGATCCTCATTAAACTAAAATAAATAAACAACAACAAAACCACCCTGCCCCTGCCCATGGTGCCATTTGATTAGATTACATTTTAAGCGCACGCAAAAGCAATGTTCCTTTAGGATCAAATTAGAAACAGGTGCACTTTTGCATAAGGAAATTAAGTTGCAGACAATATGAGGATTTGCGAAAACGCAGACACTGATGAAAACGAGTAGCCCTTTTATTGTCGTTATTGAGGCAATCTGTTGGCAAAGTGTGCACGGTAACGGTCTGACAGATCGACGGACTCCAGCAGGCTGCTACGAACGCATGAGCCCTTCTAAAAGTAACACATTTTTTTTCTTAGAAAATATATGTGCGTTCTCTTCCCGTCTCCTGGTGCTATTTACAAGGAATGAAATGCCATAAATAGGAAATCTGTGGTTACACAAGGCAAGGCCCCTCCCCAACATACAAACTTCATCTGGGAAGGAGACGTGTTCTGAAGGTTTAATTCTTTCTCTCCAACAGTCTGGGGACAGCAAGGGACCATGGGAGCAGGCGGTCCTAGAAGCCGTCGCTGTTCACGGGCTGGTGTCGTCAATGCGCCTTCGGCAGTAAGGACAGCAGGCATGCTGGAGCACCAGCAGCTCATAGTCCTCTGAATGGAACATCTGCGGAGAGACAGCCCATGACACGGGGAAGCAGGCCAGGTGCCCCTCAAGCCTGAGCCTGGATTGGGACGTGCTGCCCTGAGGGAAGCGGCTAAGGAGTTGCAGCAGCAACTGCAGACCTGCAGTGTGCTGCCCTGCAGTGTGCTGCCCTGCAGTGTGCTGCCCTGCAGTGTGCTGCCCTGAGGACTGGAGGGCTCTTTATCTGAATGAGGTTCACGGGTACAGCACCCTCACTCAGGGGAGTGAGCAGGCCAGCTAGGGTCTGCTGCAGCCAGCCAGGCAGATGCATGTGAGAGGGCGAGCTGTGGACAGCTCACAACCCCCCCTACACGCCAGCTTCCGAGGGAGATGGGGCCTGGAAGAGGAGAGACTGCCTGGGTGGGGGCTGTGGGCGGGTACCTGAAAGCAGGAGGGGCACATGGTGATGGAGGCATCGGGCAGCAGCGAGCGGAAGTACTGCCACTGCAGCGGCGGGGGCCAGCGCTTGATGAGGACATCCCGTCGGCTCATGGAGCGCAGAACCGACCGGTTCACCACCACAGGCACGAACTCGGAGCTACCTTGCTGAGAGGGGTGGGGGTGCACATGGGTGTTATGCGCTTGGCCTGATCCCAGGATCCCTGGTGGCCAAAGAGACACTACCACACCTTAACTCCAGGCACCCCTAACGGTGACGTGCCACCACCAGCGCTGAAGTGGCCTCAGAACTACCCAGTCATTACAGAACACTATCTCCTCTTTCTCACTGCCGTGTCTGAGGCGGTGGCTAACACTGCCACACTAACTGAGGGTCCCTGTGTGCCTGAGAAAGGCACTGGTTTTCTTCCAAGGTCTCACAGCACACTCCACTCAAGGCATTGTCTCACCTCAAAGCTCAACTTGGCTGTAAATGGGTCATCTTCCCCTATGGAGTCCATGGTCTCATCCAGCCTCAGTGTCTGGGAGTCTGGAGGGTTCTGGTCAAGGACGGAGCTAAAGGCCAGAGAGGTACAGGTGCCAACACCCGCCCCCCCAACGGTGACTCCCTGGGGCTCAGCTAGGTGTTGCCTCTCACAAGCTTGGGAGGAGTGGTACAGAGGCTGGGAGAGACATCCAGATGGACACAGGGAGACAGAGAAGGGACTCTATCCTCTAGCCCACAGGAAGTGTCCCTCCAAGGGTCCTGAGCGGGTGGAGACCACAGGCCTAGAGCTGCCACTTGAGAAACTCAGCAGTCACAGCCATGGAGTGAAGGGCAAGAACCATCCCAGAACCCAGTCCTGTCAGCCTTCCCTCTGCCCAGTGGTGATGGGGCCGCTGGAGTGTAGGCGGGAGGGCCTCATGTGGGGATTAGGTGGGTGTGGCCAACTGTCCATCGAAGACCACAGGTATTGAAATACGGCCTGTCCTAGAGTCTCAGCCCTATCACCGGAGTGCACCTCTGTAAGTGCTATGGAGGTGGGAGGAACGGCTGAGGGAAAGCAGAGCCACGGGGTGGAGAGGCCTGCTGGGCGGGGATGGGCACCCGGGAGCTTCACACTATCTTCCTCAGCCTGAGTACTGACTGCTGCTACTGCATGAGAAAGCCACCTGAGCGGAAAGCTAGCGGTGCCCCAAGTGTAGAGACGACAGCTCTGCTTAGCTGTGGGCCAGAAGCATGACCAGGGCCTTCAGGAGCAGGGTATGGAGTCCTCACAGGAAGATGAAGGTACCCTTGGGCCTGCAGGCTCTGGCCAGCTCTCTGCCCACCTGATGTTGGACAGCCTTTCTTGATCGTATCCTTTTGTCCCTGCCTGCTGCCACAGCCCGTGCTGCGTCCCCTCCCCTCCCCGCCCCTGGCTGGCCAGAGCCGAGAGCACAGGATACTGTTGCTCGAGGTCTCCCGCCATTTGCCCTCCCTCTTGTGTCTTGGTGCCTCCAGATCGATGAGGGCAACAGCTTCTTCGTCAGTGATCCCCTCTTCCAGGTAGAATTCCACCAGGTGCAGCACCTCTGGGGGGACAGGGAGGGGCTGGGGAATGGCTTCAGGAGAGCTTCGAGACTGTCTCTCACACCAGGCAGTGTGCGAGCAGGTAGACCAGCCAGAACATGTCCCCTTTCCCAAGCAGCCTCTACGCAGGCAAGGGGCACAGTGCCCGTGAGAGGACCAGGTCTCCAGTACGTCCCCCCACCCCCCCACCCCCCACCCCCTCCGTGGATTCTGACAGCAGCTGGGCACCCGCCACACGTCTGTAAAGCAGGGCTGGCTCACCGTAGGAAGAGGCGGAGAAGATGAAGGGCTGGCGGCAGTTGATGCAGACGTTGCCAAGGTTGTTCAGCAGCGGGTTGTTGGTAGAACAGCGGTAGCACAAGGGTACCAGCTCCTATAGAACACGGGCACATCTGCCCATCTGACCAGAAGTGTGCGCACCTCCACCTCCTCCCTGACCCAAAGGCTGCATGCTGTGCAGAGGCTGGCCAAGTAAAGACCACACCTGAGGCTCACTAGCCCAGACACCTCCTCTGTGCCAGGCCTCAGCAGGACACTATCTACACAGGAACAACTGTATCCACTGTCAATTCCTGCCACTCAGCAGGGTCTAGGCACTGTGTCACGCATCATTTATGCTACACAAGCACCTCCTACCACCTGTGGGGAACGGTTTATACATACCCACCTGACAGAGCAGGAAACTGAGGCACTAAAAGCCTAAGGCACAGCTAGGAAGCAATAGACGATAGACCTGGGATTTGAACCCGGTCTATCCCAGTGCTCTGGAGGGGAGCCAAGAACACAGCAGCCATCTTCCAACAGAACCAGACTGAGCTCACGGCCATGCCCTTACCTCACTGTCATGGAAGGGCTTGGAGCGGATGGTCAGGGTGCCCAGCTCAATGGACTTCTGGATCCTGGCAGGGATCTGCAGCCCCCGTAGCTTGTCATAGGCATGTCGGGCCAGCTTGTAAGCACCTAGAGCCTTGCTCTGCTTAGCCAGCGTGAAGAGGGTATTCCTGCCATTGGCAAGGCTAAGGACAAAAGCAGTGTGACCCGGAGCCAACACCACCCACCCCTGGACTAGAAAGCATCTGTGTCAGTAGTCACTTCTGTGTTTCTACTGGACAGCACCAGGGGAGGCTTAGCACCCAAGTTAGCCAACCAAGTTAATCAACCTGTAAATCAATATAACTTTTGGGACAAGTTAGACTCAGAAACCAAGGGTAGCCTTGGATGGCCACGGAGACTCCTTTGGTGAGTCTGACCTGCCAGTGAAATGCCATTTGTTTGGGGTGTTTCCCCTGAAGAGTAAATGGGTCCGGACCATCCAGGAAATGAGTTCTTAATGGTGGAGCTGGGGGTGCTTTTCTGGGGCGGGTTCCTACAGGAGGCAGGCAGGCTAGCCACATGAGTACAGGGAAATGAAATTACTTTCAGGCTTGTGAAATGTTGGACGATTTTGCCTCTGTGCTTCTGACCCTTCCGTTGCTCTCACTAGCAGAGTAGACTCACAAAACTTGAAGTACCCCATATAGGAGCTGGGCTTCTCCACGTCCACCTCATGGGACCACCCACCCTGTCTACAGTCTTCCCTGCTGCCTTAGTCTGGAGCACGGAGGTCACCTCCTTTAGTTAGCTGTCCCTGACTAGACCCAGCCTTATCTCCATCTTACTTTTTGAGCACAGGGTACATATCTCTGAAACAGGTCTTGCAACTTGTCAACCCTACTAGATGACAGCTTTGTCACCTTAGTTGACATGGTCCCAGATCCAGAGGGCTTCCTGGTTTCAGTCCCACCCTGCTTTGTGGGTTTTGCAAGGCCTGGGAAGTGCTGGCCAGAACTGCAGGCCAGGCGCACCTAGACAACCCTGAAAGCCAAGCTCCCCTAGGCAATGGCTGCTCAGCTGCCCAACTGAGCCTCTCCTCACTCCCCAGTGGCTGCTGAGAGGGGGAGCTTCTGCCAGTAAAGTGCTCTGTGGAGAACTGGGGCCATTAGACAGAGGGCAGGGAGGGTGGGGGAGGATACACTTTGGAGATGCCCAAGGGGGTGGCCTTGGTCAGGCTGTGCAGCAGGAACTTGGAGATGTTGAAGAGGGTTTCGGGGAGATCAAAGCTGAATGGCTCCTCCTGCAGCAAAAGAACAGTAATAACATTCCCCACTGGAAGGAGTGGGGGGGCACACTGAGCACCTACTGTGTGCTGGCCATTACAGCTGGCCCCCCCTGGCTTTTAACACAGGCTTGTGGCAATTACTTTCAGTTACATTGTACCAGAGAGGAATGTGAGGCCCTGATAAAGGACAGCCCACGCTACCTGAAGAATAGGGCAGAGTGGAGATTCAAACCCAGAGCTTCCCTCAAGCCTGAAGAATGTGCTTCTCTCAGCTACAGTGTCCCTGGGGATGCTCTACTTCCTGAGCTCGAGACCTTTATGGGAATGAGGACATGACGAAGTGGGGAGCTTAACATAGCAAGTCTCTTCTTTATTCTCCAACAGCTACCGGAGCAAAATGTGCCACCAAATGCTCACAATGCCCAGGCTGGCCCAAGTTCTAACAGGTCTCCATGACCACTGGACATGAACAGAGCTGTACTCAGGGGCCGCCAGCGGTTCAGCCATCAGGGAAGGCTTCATGGTGGAGATCCTCTTAGAGGGAGTCTGACACTGCAATCCAGCTACAAGTGCAAACCACACTTCAGATGTTGACAGACTGGCCAGCTCCCCTCCCACTGGAAGTCTCCCTATAGGTTTAGTCAGGACCTCCATAACAGTCACCAGGATAGGCCCTTGTGAGGCCCAGAGCTGAGAGAAGCAACTTTCTACTTTGGTTCAGAGCCCAGTGACTTCTCCTGAGTTCCTAATTACATTTCTTTCTGTTTGTTTTTATTTTGTTTTTTCCTTTTCTTCCTTTTTGTTCTTGAGAAAAGGTCTTTAGCTTAGGTTGGCCTTAATCTCCTTAGGTAGCCAGGGTAATCCTCCTGCCTCCACCTCCTGAGTGCTGGGATTCCTGTGTGTGCTACCATGCTGGCTTACCCATTTACATTTTTACTGCTTCTGCTGGCTCCAGGAATTGAGAGAAACCTGAGACTCATGCTCTCCTGGGTGTGGGCTGGAAGAGTCCAGGACTAGGTAAGCAAAGTCCAGATGGCCAGTGCCTCTCTAGGAAGGCAGCCGGAGCCTCAGAAGAGCCTGTGTTTCTCTCTGACTTCTTAGCATCAGCTCCCGCTTGGCCCCGATGCCAACTCCTCAACGACGCTGGCCCCCAGGCCTCTGCCAGACCACAGCCTGCCTGCCGCAAATCCTTTCCCTCCCCTTCTTCACTTGTGCCCCTCTTTGGTGGAGGGATCACCTCCTCTCCAAGAAGCCACCTCAAAGCTTTTCCCATGAGGGGCTGCCCTGATTATTAGGGGGAAGTGGCTCCTTGTGGCAGGGACTATGTCTTGCTTACCACTGTGTCCCAGGCCTCATCACAGAGACTGTCACACAGAAACACTGGTTGGGGGACCAGCCCAAGAAAGCAACTTTGGTCTGGATGCCAGCCTGGGCCCCTAGCTCAGTCCCATGTGCATCGGGAACAGAGCTCAGTTGTTAGGTGAGGAGAGCCCTGCACAGACTCCGTGAGCAGGGAGAAGCAGGAGAGCTGGGAATCAGGAGCCCAGGGCCAGGCACCCAAGGCGGCTCAGCACACGCAGCCTAGGCTGGACTGCCTCCAACAGCAGCGCCCACCTTCATAGCTTCTCAGCTTTTGAGACAAGGGGCCTGAGTGAAAGACGGGTCTGCGTGAGCCCATGGATGCTGCGGGCAAAGAGATTCTACCAGGGCTAAGGATAGGCCCAAGTGGTACCTAATGTTGCCCAGAGACTTGGACAGTGCAGAAAGAACACAGACAAAGAGCAGGATCCTTGGGAGAAGCAGCGCCTCTGAGAGCCAGAGAGTTGACACTGGCTGAGGTGAGTGGTCTCCTACAGAAGCTGCTATGAAACCTCTACCTGAGGTATAGTGGGGACCAGAGTCACATTTCCAAAGTGAATGCACTGGGCCCTCTGGGACACCCCAGCTACCATCTCCATTCCACAGAGACGAAGACTAGGCCAGAAGTGTGGGACTTCCCCAGTCACACACCACAGTGGGACACAAGGCACCCAGATAGCTTGTGGACCCACATCCTAGAGGGTGAGAGCACAGACTGCAATCAGTAGAGTCAAGCCAGGCTCTGCCACTTACTAATGGCCCCTGGGTCAGTGGGGCACTATGGCCTTCTTCATCTGCAGACGCACTTATCTCACAGTGTGGCTGAGGAATTAAATTGGTCCATGCAACAAAGCCTACAACACAGAGCAGGAACTTGCTAATGTGTGTGTGGGGGTCGGGTGTGGGGGGGGAACATTGGTGTAGACCAGCTTGCTGCTAAGGTAAGTTCACAGTGTGGGGCCAGCTGAGGAGACACAGGAGGAAGGGAGGGTAACTCATTTAACAGGCCTTATCCAAAGAGCCACGGCATGGGGCTGGGCGTGGTGGCACACACCTTTAATCGCAGCACTAGGGAGGCAGAGGCAGACAGATCTCTGTGAATTTGAGGCCAACCTGGTCTACAGAGCAAGTTCTAAAACAGCTAGGGTTGTTACACAGGAAAATCCTGTCTCAAAGCAAATTAAAAAAAAATGACAAAAAACACCAGAAACAAAACAAACATCAGGAAATGATCTAATTGTGTCTTTGGAGATCAGGCCAACCCTCTTGTTTTACAGAGGAGACTGGGGGCCAGAGCCTTTACTGATCTAGAGAGGCATCAAATACTGAAACTGGAAAGACTCAGCCCTGTACTGTAATTCCAAGCCCCAAGGTTTGCTTCATGTCCACAAAAACAAAAACAAAAACAAAGGGGGAAAAAAAAAAAAAACAACCCACAGTGGCAGGCAGGTGCCTGCCCAGGGTCCCTGGCCCTCACCGTGTATCTGTGAATGGTTTGATAGCCGTGGTACAGCTCAGCCAGGTGCTGGAAATGGTGGAACTTCTCAAGCATCGCATCCTTCTGTGCAGGATCTACTGTGAGGGAGGGGCACAGGAGAGGACAGCAGGAGGGGAAAATGTGTCAAATGGTATCTTTTCTTCCTCTGCTGCTCAGAGGACCAAGGGGGCAGCGTGGACACGCGCCCTGCTTCGGAGAATCCATCCTGGATGGTAAGTCTTCACTGGGCAGAGCTTCTGACCAGGAAACACCTAAGGACAGATCCTTCCCCGCCCCGTCCACGGGTCAGCACCTACTGTCCAGCGGTGGAGGAGGCCTGCAGCCCAGACACAGGGAGGGCCTGGTGGGATGGGCAGATGGCATCGTCACTGGCTCCCGGTGCTCATGCTGCACCACGGCTTGTCAGCCATTTATCTGAGATGCACATCAATGGCCAGGACAGAAAAACCCCACCCGGCACCTGGGCCTGAGCGGTGTGACTGGGAGCTGACGGCTGTGACTCAGGGCAGAGCAGAGGTCAGGAGCACACTGTCGCCCCCACTACTGCACACAGCCTTGGGTACAGCCACCTCCTGTCTACTTCAGAACTCCTCAGGGGATCATGGGAAGCCACATGAATGAGAGCAAGTCTGAAACTGTCCCCCTCCCTGGGATGAGGGAGATTCTGGAGCGAGTTATTATAAGGTGATCTCTTCATCTTTTTATTTAATTAAAAAAAATTTTTTTTTAAAGCCAGGGCTCACTTGGGCCCAGCTCCAGGCTCCCAGGTAACAAGAAAGGGAGATGCTCTGAATTAGCAATGCAGGGTGGGCCCTACTACCCTGGAGACAGACTGCCAGCAAGTCCTACTTATAGGCAAACTTGAAAGAGATGACCGGCCAGATTGTGCTACTGCAAGGCAGGCTCGGGGACAAAACACTGAATAAACAAGCCCAGGGCTTTAATGAAACAGCCCTGCTCTTCTGATTTTATCTGATGCCAAAGACAGGCCAGGGAAGAGGCCGTCCGGCCCTCGCTCACTCACCTTGAGCCATGTCGAGGCACTGCATGGACAGCATCCAGTAATAATAGGCGGCATCGTTGAACCTGCTCTCCACCACGGCATTGTGTGTGAGCTGCTCCAGCACACGGACTGCTTCTCCCTGCCTGCCGGCCTTGTGGAAGGCTGAGGGTCATGAGAGCACAGGGAGTCAGCATGGAGCAGGGGGCTGTGCGGGGCTTCCATGAGACTGCTCGAGGGGCAGGCCGCCCACTGGAGCATCTGTGAAGCCGCCTTGCTGAGATGTGCCTCTCAGGCCGCGGGCTATAAATACCCAAGGCTATATCCTGAAATAAGCACAGGGAGACACACTCCTTTTGGCTGAGAAATGGCAACCTACTTTAGCAAGGCACTGACCGCAGAGAGAAAACCTGAAGCACCAAAGCCTGGCTCTGCGCACAGGGAACTCGACTCCACTCCAGACAGAGACTTTATGACTAGCAGGCCCCACTATACTGTGGAGCCTGGTGGTTTACAAAATACCTTCACTATTAATTACATATTAAATCCTCAGAACAAAATTCTAAGATGGAGAACCAGCCCCTCCCTGCCTTTAAATTAGAATGGTGGGCTTTGCCAAGCAGAGACAAAACATCATGCCCAAGGCCCAAGACCAGAAGTCAGCCCAGTACTGAACCCATCTTAGCTGAGTGCTTCCAGATACCAACCTTAGAAGATCTGGCTCAGCTTGCAAAACCAGACATTTATAAAAACAAGCCTATGTCTAACAGAAATTTCCTGACCCCTCACTACCATGTGGCCAACTTCTGGGGACCCTGGGGCTGCCAGAGGACCCAGAGCTCTGACACCTGACCACATATGAGCATCCGAATGACCCACATCTTCAGCCTGCAGAGAAGGAAAGGTCTGGCCTTAGTTCATTCTCATCTTCTATCTCTTGTCTGAGTACCAAGTTACTATGGCGATGGATTCTTGGAAGGGCGACACAGACAGATGGATAGGTTGATGTGTTTTGCCCAAACATGCAGACACTTCAGCAACTGGGTGCTCTGTAAATGCTGAGGCGGTAGAGAACGCGCTGTCCTTCACAGGGGCGTTTAACCGAGGAGCTCCAAAGGGGACATTTGTTCTGCAGTGTGTCAGGAGGTGGTGGTAACTGCTACCATACACAAGTGTAAATGAGATGCCGTGGAATACGACCCACCCACTTCAATTAGGAGACTTTCTAAACAGGCGTCAGAATTAGGCTCCCAGTTGGACAGATCTGATTCAATTCCGGCTCTGCTGCTCGCTAGCTTCACACGGCACATGTAGCCTCTGCATCTCTGCAGGGCTGCTGGCAAGATTCAAGGTTATGCAGGTTAAGTGCCCAGCCAGCACCTGCCACGGCGAGGGCGGTCACATTGCTAGCTGATGATGAACGTTATCAGTTAATGTGCCATGCTCGCCTTGGCTTCTCTTTCAGATGCTGTCACACCCTGTGTGCGGCTCATTTCACCAACAGAAGCACCAAGGGGCAGAGGGGCTGCTCGGCTTGCCTGAGCCAGAAACAAAGCCCGTTTCTTTCTCAGTAGAAGAAAATGAAGGTGAGCCCATGCTAGACACCAAGGGCTAGCCTTTCACTTTGTCGTGACATGTATGCCTTGGCTCAAGGAACATCCCCGCAGCTTCCCAGCTAGAGGACTGGATCTCCTTCAGCGTCAGCGTCCTCATGGGTGCCAAGCCAGAGAGCGTCCTGAAGGTTTTTTTTTTTTTTTTTTTTTTATTTATTATATGTAAGTACACTATAGATATCTTCAGACACCAGAAGAGGGCGTCAGATCTCTTTACGGATGGTTGTGAGCCACCATGTGGGTGCTGGGATTTGAACTCATGACCTTTGGAAGAGCAGTCGGTGCTCTTGACCACTGAGCCATCTCTCCAGCCCCGTCCTGAAGGTTTTAGGGCAGGCCGGTCAGGGGCTCTGCTAGGTTAACGGGAGCTGCTAAAGAGCAAGGACCTGCCTGGCGTCCTGGAACTCGCCATGCAATGGGCCCAGGGGGGGGGGGCGTGGTTTCAATGTCCCCTGTCCCTGTCCTAAAATCTTTCACCAGCAAACACATCATGAGCCAGGATGAAGGTACCTGTCCTGGAACCTGCTGAGGAAGGGGCCAGCAGCCTCGGCACCATGTCTCTGGCCCTCCCACCCCTTTTACACAGCGTGGCATGTGTGGCCTACCTTTCTGGGCTTCCTCAAAGCGGTCATTCTCCGCTAGCCACTGCGCATAGGGCACGTAGATGTCATCCTTGAACTCAGGGTGCTTCTCACCTAGAGCGAAGGCCTAGAAGGAGGAGTTGAGGCATTCTTAATGAAGCAGCCCCCTGCAACCCCAGAGAATGTGGCACTTGGCTGAATCTGTTAAGGATGTCATATTTTGCCAGCCTGACAACTCAGAGGGGGAGAGCGTCTCCCCCTCCAACCACCCCCAGCAACACAAAAACAAACCAGCTCTTTGAAAACAAAAGGCAATTAACGGCAATATGCAACTGACTGGATTCAATAACAACACAGTCTGTTTCTGGACCACAGAAGCAGCACAAAATCGGAAACATTTTATTTTGAGGGTTTGCGTGGGCTCCTGTAGCGTGGCAAACAGACTTCTTTTAATTGTAGGCGACACCTAAGGAGACAGGATTGACAGTATCGTCACCACTGCTTACCAGCTGTCAGAGAGGACTGAGGACAGTGCTGCTTGGGACTCAGTGACTGCCCAGCTAGGAGAGTGGCAGACCAGGCGCGGGAGGGTCTAAGACATCTAACTGCCATGGCTGGATACCCTCTACCTTGAGGAGCCATTACTGCTTCCAACCTAGCCTGTTTTTCTTGTCGGTGACCTGGAGCCCCTTGGAGGGCAGATAGGAGCCAGGCTGCTTTTACTTCGGTAGTGCCTTGCTAAAGCTCTGTGAGGAGACTGTCATGGTCGATGGACGTCACTAATTCTCTTCAGGTAATGCTCTCTCCAGGCATAGGCACAGGCACAGGCACAGGGGCTCTGCCCTAGCTGCTAACCAGCCTTGGCCCCAGGACAGCTGTCTCCCTGACTTGCCTGGCTGATTCTTTCTTCTGGTCCTCTCACAGAGCAGTCAAGACTGGGAAGAGGACAAGGGCAGGGAGCAGCTGCCCTAGAAACAGCTCTGGTAGCTTGTATCTGAAAAATATGGTTGGCATTTTCTGCCAAAATGCCACATAGGATTTTATGCCATACTGGTGTGTCCCTTCTTCAGAGGTGAGCCGGAGGCTGTGGGGCTGGTCAGAGGCGGCTCAGAGCAGCAGCAGGTGCTGGAGCTGACACACTAACACATCCCTAGTGCCTGCCATGGGGCTGGCCTAGAGCTGTCAGCCTGTGTCAGTTTTTCTGAATGAATGAAGAAACAAATGGGAAGTTTGGTGACAAGGCCCTCCAAGGTATTCTGGCGCAGAGACTCAGGCAATGGCCTCCACCATGAGGGCAGCTTTTCTCCACCTTAGTCCTTCTGCCCGGCACCCACTGGCCTGTGGCCCGGGGCTCAGCAAGTGTGCTCGCTCACCTCATCCCAGCGCTTGGTGTCCACATACAGCTGCACCAGGGACTTCAGGTCCCCGATCTTCAGGTAGGTCTCAGCAGCATAGCCAGGACTGTCCAGCTTCTTAAAGTAGGAAGCACACATGAGCAGGGGCTCCCGCTCAGCCTTGTCCAGCTTCCGAGCAATGTCTATCAACCTGGGGAGGCAGGGCGGACAGCTGTGAGGAGGAGGCAGTGTGAAGGGTTTGGTGCTCTCAAAGGCAGGCCGGCTCTGCCCCGTGCTAACAATACGCTGTGGCCCCTGGGAGGGGTTCCACAGGCAGATATGGAGAGGACAGACACACTATCCAAAAGCAAAGGCAGAGACAAGAGTGACTGCAACTGGGGACACTGCCCATGCCACAGGCCTCTTGCACCAGTTATAAAGCTATCAGTAAGACCTGGGATCCGCTCCAGATCCTGAGATGGACTCCTGAGATTCTGTATCATCTTCCTCACCCTCCACCATCCTAAAAGGGGAGATGACTTGAGTTTGAGTCTATGCAAGGGTGGCCCAAGACTCCACAGCAGGAAGGGCCAGAGCGCTTGTTCCAGCGCTGTCAGGAATTCCCACAGGAAGCAGAGGCTGGGCATGAGGCTGCCTTAGTGACTGACAGTCTGGAGGAGGTGACAAATGTGAAGCCTGTCCTGGGCCAGAAGCCCCGGCAGTGTCCTCACTCCAGGGACGGTCCCCAGGCATAGTCACTCAGACCTTCCCAGTAGTGATCACCTTTCTACTGCTGACGGCACATGGCTGGATTCAGTGTGGGTCTGGCCAGCCCAGGGTTTGGGGTAAAGAAACCTTCTCAGGGTGGGGACTCTACCCAGCCTGCTTTATGTGAGAACAGAAGAGGCTCTAACAGATCCGAAGCTCAGACAGGCGGGCTCAGGGAGGCCTGTCAGTCTGCGCTTAGAATAATAATGGCACCTAAAAATAACCCTGCTTAGCAGAAAGAGGACATGTTTTTAGGGAAAGGTAGCACAGGCAGCCCTCCAGAGCCTAAGAGCTCTACCCACCAAACTGACGTGCCTAGGGGAGAGGCACCTGTAACAGCCAGAAGAGGGACAGAACAGACTTAATGTCTCTTCCTTGAACTTGTTAAGTGTCCCCAGGGGAACTTAATACATAGCACTTTCAAAGAAAAGTGACAAGAAAAACTAGTGGGAAAAGTAGAGACCATGAGCCTGCCAGGCGCCCTCCGCACCGCTCCTTTTTGTAGAAAGACGTCTTGGGGGCACAATCTAAGACCTAAGTGTGTGTCTTTCTGATACTATTCCTAAACAAGGGAGGGCTGGGGGTAGGTTAGCCACTTGAGGTCCCTTGGTGAGAGGCCCACACACCTGCCTCTCCTCTTCCCCAGGGTCTGACTGCCACTGTGTCTGAGGACCACACTGCGGCCTCCTGACCAGCCAAGCTCCTTCACCTCAGGTGCCCCTTGCTCTGTGTCACCTGCAGGATGGGTGCCCAGTCCTAAGACAGAACCACCATGTTGCCTGTCCCCGCCTCCGTTCTTTTTTATCTAGCTTCCTCTCTGTTCCAGCTCCTCCACGCTCCCTTGGGTCTGCAAGCCATCACCGTCCCTGCTGGCCTGCAGTGTCTCCTGCCTATGCTCTTTCCCCTTCTAACTGTCTCTACCTGAAGGTTCAGCAAGGCCACTTCATGGAAAGACAAGAGAAGATACCATGGCTCCTCCCAGAGAGTTGGCGTCCCTGATGGGCTGAGGGTTCTTGTGCTCCTTTGGTACTCTCATGCTGTGTCAGGGGCACTGAAACCACACATGTCAGTCTAAAGCTTAGCCCTACAACTCCCCAGACGCTTGGTCCTTGAGGACACATCAGTCCCACTGAGGCTTGATTTCCTCATTTACCAGATGAATGTAGAGACACTGATCTGAGGCTTGTAAGGTCAGCACAGTGCCTGAGGGGCATCTCTGTGTGTTCCCTAGGTCTCATACTCTTCAAAGCCAGTGCTACCTTGTCCAAGTCTTCATCTCCCAGAGAACCTAGTCATTATCATGTTTGGTGCAAATATTTCGAGAAACAATTTTTCTCTTGTCAGTCAGAAACTCAGGAGTTAACCCACTGCCCAGGGCCGCCAGGCAAGGGCTGCACCTACATGTCAACCCAGCCGTGGCTGCCGCTGATCTCTATGGCCTTGGTGTGCTCCCCTGCTGAGATGTACATCTCCACGGCAGCTTTGGGCTCGTTGATGTTCCGGGCCCAGTCGGCCTGCTTGGTGATGAGCAGCCTTGTCTCTTTAGGGTCTCCAGATCCGAGGAAATCCTGAGGAAGCACAACAAACAAAGCCATGCCGGATTAGGACTTCCTGTGCCAGCATTACGTCAGCTCCAGACAGCAGAGCAGGGAAGGGCTTCGAGTGGCTGTGCAAAGGAGCAGGATATACAAGAGCCCGGCTCCGCGACTGTGTGGGTCAGTCCCAGGTGTCCAGGAAGGGAGTGTGCACAGAAGTGCCACACGGGCCACTCACAGTGCGTCTGGGGCCCAGGGACATGTCAAGGACTGCGCCCTCCATGTCTCCTTCCCTTCACACTTGTTCTAAACACCTCAGAGACTGTAGAGAAGGGGCTGGGAGTGGTTAATATGTGACCTCCACACAGTTGGATAGAAACATGACTGGCTGTGAAATTACAAATACTAATCCTATAATCACTAGTCACACTGAGACAACACCAGATCCCCAGACTGGTGCTGAGCACATGGTTCTAAGCTTGAGCACGCACAGTGATACAGAGCTCTGGGGTTGGTCCCTCGTGCCCTCCTTTGCTGCCACACTGAAGTGCTTTTCTCATCTCTTTTTCTCAGATATTCTGTAGCCTGAACTCAGCTTATTCTGTTGGCTTTGCCCCTAAGACATATCTATGACAGATAGCTGATAAAACACTCCTTGGCTCATCCCCCCCACACACACACACACATTTTTTTTTTTTTTTAAGCAGGGTCTCACTGTATTGCTCTGGCTGGCCTGGAACTCAAAGAGATCTGCCTGCCTCCACCTCCCAGTGCTGCCCAGTGGTTCATTTCTTAACTGAGTGACATCAGATCTCGTGAGGTTAGAGCTGCATTAGTAGGACTATGACCTATGAAGGGATGGCAGGAGCCACAGATAAAGAAAATAGTCCTTTCTAGGGGTTCAGAGATTGGGCAGGGTCTGAGGTCCCTTTACCCTAATGGCAGGGGTATTGCTGAGGTCATGACCAGCTTCTCTAAGTTACCACCAACGTGCACAAGAAGCAGCCTCTGACTATCACCTCCTTTCAGGACAGAGCTGCCACTGTTGAAGCTGCCTCAGTGCTGACACTTTTCAGGGTGGGGCTTTTCAAAATGGGGAACTGAGAGACATAAAGCGCAGATCTGCATTGCTAGTGAGAAGCGGTTTGTCTTAGGAGAACGTACCCTACAGAGAGTGCTCTGTGTCAACCCCACTAAGTATTAAAAAAAAGCACTCCTTTCCTTGAGATTAACACTCATTTGTCAGGAAAGTGCAGTCAATGCATGCAGAAACCCACTTGAACAATTAGTTCATTTCTTTTTCCATTTGCTTTAAGGGTAATTATGTAGCCCCTAAAACCATATATTAGGTTGGTCTAGGACAGCCAAACAATTCAGGAAGGGGAAGAAGGGCATCTGTTACCTGTTACAGAACAAATAAAGATAGGGTCGCCTCTGCTGTCCTCTGCCTCCCCTTGGGGCAAACAGAGATGAGGCTGGGAGCAGCCCCCGAGGACCCCTAGCTTGGCTATTACAGACACACTTCCCTCTTGGCAGCTTTGATGACATCCACTCCTCATGCACACAAAGCTCTCCTGCTCAGCTAGCTGCATGAGGTTAGCAACAGAGACAGGCATTATAAAAGCACAGAGACGTCCTTCAAAGGGGCTCTGGCAAACGAATGCTCAGTGAGATAACAGAGGGAAAGGGCCAAAAGCTCGGGGCCACGATGTGAGGCACCTCCCCAAGGGAGCCATGTGGGCACACAGCTCGCTGGGGCAGGGGGCACACCTCCTCCAGCCCAGCAGCCAATGCAGAGACTGTGACTTAACTCAAGCTGAGTCTAAACAGTTCCTTCAAAGCTCAACCAAGTAGGTTTTCAAAGGCTTTTTGGTTCTATAAAGCCAATTTACACATTATCTGGGGGCCACAGCAAAGACTCTGTCCTGCAGTGGACAGAAAGAGGCCGTGCTGAGTGATGAATGGGACTGAACTGGGTTCTCATGCTCAGTGCTCCCGATAAGGACACACTATACCAGAGTTAAGAGCATTATAATCCCTTTATCACCATATAAACATGTCACTTGTCCGGAAAGCATACAATTTATTTGTACGTGGGAATGTAATTTAAAAAAATTTCCAAAACCAGATTGAATCTTGGGAAGCAATTTCAAGTAAACAAAAACATGCCATGTTACTAAGCACTGTATCTCCCACCCCAACATAATGTGTGTGTATGTGCACACACTTCCCAAATGCAGACTATCAAGCCAGGGTGGGGTGTGTGTGTGTGTGTGTTTGTGTGTGTGTGTGCTCACGCAGGCTTGAGTTGGAACCAACATACTGGAAATTGTGATCAAAAATTAAAATCAAAACAAGCTCAGAGTATTTACCTTCATGGAGAGCCACACCAGATGGAGTGTATGAACAGGCTGCACTGCTGGGTGGGAGGCCACGGCAGGAAGTGCAGGCGAGCCATGAACAGAGCCAAAGGGGGCAGTCAGAGGGAGGTCTAAAGGTATCCACCCTGGGGTCAAACCTGGCCCTCCCACTTTCCTAACATTTTGTTTGTTTGTTTATGTGTGTATACTCACGCATGTGTATACACGCACACATGTACACAGTGTGTGAAGTACTGGAATTGAACCCAGGGTTCTACTATACCAAGGCACATCCTTGGATGTGGACTTGTAATTTAATTCAATCACACTCCTCATCTTTCTTCCTGTTTTCATATGGTATGGTATGGTATGGTATGGTATGGTATGGTATGGTATGGTATGGTATGGTATGGTACGGTATGGTATTTGACAGGGTCCCTCTATGTGACCCTGGCTGTCCTGTCCTGCAACTCACTTTTGTAGACCAGGCTGGCCTTGAGCTCACAGAGCTCTGCCTGCCTCTGCCTGCTAAACGCTGACTGAAGGCATGCACTATCATGCCTAGCTACTCCTCACGACAGCATGGCATGTTAGGGTTTTGCATTGTTCTGTCCAATTCTCAGAACTACACTGAGCTATTGCTCTGCTCTGCTCTGAGGAAGCAGGAACGGCTTGGTTATGAGAGTCTTCACACTGGTGACGTGTGGGTTCCATACACACTTCACTCTGGCTGCCAAGCAGGCATTTTCAGCTGCACCACACCACAGTGGCCCACCAGCAGCTCTGAGGGCTTAGTTTCCAGGAACAACCAAGGCTGGCAGGCCAAGACACCTAAATTCTGCCCCTAGGATCTGTCCCTTTTAGGTGGAAAGAGCATTTCATGTAATGCTGGATGTGTATGGGGGGAGCATGGCTAAGGAAGCCTGAAGCCCAGATCTGAGGTGTGAAAGGCAGGCACCAGGAAAAGCCCTCCTTCTTAGATGAAGGAGCCACAGGATCTAACAGATGGGTAGCAAGACTAGCTGTAGTTAGGCACAGACACACACAATGGGAAGCTGTCCTACTTGGGACTTGTAAACTCGGTGATTAGCAGTAACAGCCACTGAATGCTGTGGCTAGGACTTGAGGACTCCGCGGGATTTTGAGGGCCTCAAAGGCCCTTTGTGGAAGAACCTCGCTGTTCCACACCAGGCTGTAAGCCTTGCTGCAGGCTAAGGGTCGCCCTCTGAGAACGCTGGCTGGCTCTTTAGTGGGGCTCCGGTGTCTAGGAAGCTCCTTCAAAAGTCTAGAGTAACTAGGGACTAACCTTGAGGGGCCACCATTCAGATGCAAAAGGAGACCTTCCTGAACACTCGGTAAGGCACTGTGCACTCGGCTGCTGAGCGGGCTCCCTGAGGAGTGCTGGCCGCAGGGATCCACAGCACCCTGCCCTGTAGCGTCACTTGTCACTTAGAATACTTAAGCCTTTGCGGCTCCTGACAGGTCTTAGGGAGTCTGTGGAGCCCTCAGTACCAGGTGACAGCATCATGCTGGCAGGCTAAAAGCCCACCCAGCTGTTGTGGACAGGTGCTCTGAATGTGCTGTCCCTCTGACACCCAGATTCAGGTCCTGTTTATTAATCTGCACACCCTTTTCCTGATGTCATTCCCATTCCAATTTATTTTAACTAATTTATTTATTATTTAATTTTGGGTTTTCTTGTGTATTCCTAGCTGTTCTGGAACTCACTCTGTAGACTGGGTGGGCCTCAAACTCACAGAGATCCACCTGCCTGCCTCGTGAGGTGGGGATTAGAGGTGTGCACCCCACCAGACCCATCCCCATTTTCTGGCTCTATCATTTCTTGGATACATGACTTCAAGCCACTGCGGTCAGAGCCTTGGGAACTGCTGGTAGCAGGCCGGGCCCAGGGCAGGGTGGGTTACCTTGGCATACTCAAACATGCAGAGGTCAGTGTACATGTCGAGGGCGAGGTTCTCATGCCCGCTCCTCTTGTACAGTTTGGCGGCTTCGTGGAACTTCCCCTGGTAGGAAAACACATCTGCCAGAAACAGGTCATTGTTGGTCTCTCCCCTCTTCTTCCTCTCCTGGAAAAATTAGAAGCACAGGAAATGGCCTTCCCAGCCTCGCAGGAAGCCGCCTGTACAAAGGCTGGCCGCGGCTATTCCGGGTCTTCCTACTGGAGCCTACACTTGGCTCCTGACCTGCTATGTCTCTCACCTATGTCTCTATTGGGAATGTTCAACAACAAAAGCAGATTTTTTCCTTTTTCAGACCACTGAAGATCAAACAAGAGGCGAACCTTTGTTTGCTCAGTGGAATTTCCACAGGACTGTTTTCCTGTATGCTTGCCCAAAGCAACCACTGGATAACTTGAACAGTATGCACTGTCAGAGTTGGGGACGCCCCCTTGCCCCCCCCCGCCCCCGCATGCTCAAGCTCTCCAAGGCCTTGACACCTGGGTGGAAGAGCTGTGACCCAGAGTGATGACAAACAAGGACTAAGTTTGGGATTTTCAACCAAGATGGAAGCCATAAAAGGGTCACAAAGCTAACTATGCTCCTGTTTCTTGGAGTTGAGGAGATACTCTGTGTGCTGCCTTATTTTACGTCAACATGGCACAAGCTCCTCAACTGAGAAGGGTAAGCCTGTGGCGTGCCTCTTGATTGATGTGGCAAGTCCAGCCCACTGTGAGTGGAGCCACCCCAGGGCTGGTGGTCCTGGTGCTATAAGAAAGCAGGCCGAGCAAGCCAGAGGAGCAAGCCGGTGAGCATCATCCCTCATGGTCTTTGTTGTAGCTTCTGTCTCCAGATTCCTGCCCCATCTTTCTTCATTGACGGGCTGTGATGTGGAAATTTAAGCTGAAGTAAACCCTTTCCTTTCCAAGTTGTTTTGGTTAGGGTGTTTTTATCATAGCAACTGAAACTCCAAGACACTGTGTGCACTAATGTCCATTTCATACAGGAGAATTCGACTGCTTTGTGACCCTAGCACCACCAAGCATTGCAGAGAAGGAAGGTAAGACGCAAATCAGGTACCGTCAAGGTCACACAAAGCTCACTCATCATAACCTGTGATTCCACCTTCTGAAGCATAGTTCCTAACACACACCTGGTGTGCACATATATGTGTACATGCAAGTGCATGCACACTGAAGCATGCCCACACCTTCCTCCCGTGTTAGTCTAGAGCTCCAGAGTTTGTAAACATGTGCCAGCACTCAGCCCAAGCCCCGGCAGCTGCCGTTTGCTTGTTTTCTATCAAGCACATCACACTGGAGGGAGATGAGACATGGAGTCAAACCTCTCGACAAGCTGGTAGAAGTTTCAGCAGCTGGAGACAACATGCCTCACCACTGACAGAAATAATTTCTAAACCTTCACACAGTGCAAGCTAATCAACCAAGTAAGCTGACATCTAAAACTTATGAGTGAATTAAACTACTGTGAGGAGACAGGAGTCAGTGGCGGGAGTGTGGGCCGCAGAAGAGCATGTCTGTAAGGACTGTCAGTATGGACAGGTTATTCTGCCACCCATATGCTATCATCCCAGGTGTTCACCAGAAGCCCACTGAGGCACACAGCTGCCTGGTGAATGCTGCCTACCAGAATCCAGAAGCTGAGGCCTGAGGACAGTCACAAGAGATCAACTGAGTACTCTTCTCCAAAGAGTTCCTTAAGCACAATTCTCAGCTCCCAGATCTGAGCAAAGGTAGACGGCTGAACTAACGTGACAAGTGTTAAGTGGCAGCTTCCTCTCTGGCCAGTTACTTCTGTGCAAAGGAAAGTGATGTTCTGCAGCTCTGGACAAAGATTCCAAGGGTCGCAATGGCTAACACAAGCATCCCCCCCGAGAGCCAGAAGCATGAGACAATGGCACCCAACTAGCCCTTGCCCGCCTATGTGGGAAGACTGACAAGCAGTGATCGGATGGGTAGAGGACGCAGGGAGGGCTCACAAGGCAAAAGTGGCAAAGCTCAGGGAAAGCAAGGGAACTGCCTGGGCTTCCCCTGAGGTTTTGAACATGAGGATGTGCCCCACCTTCTCCTAACTTTCCTTCCTCCCCCACTGAACTGGGCTGACAACGCCACCTGGTCCATCACACTAAGGACCTTGCATGTGTCGTGCATTCTTTGGTTGCACACGAACAGACTCAATGAACAGCAGCTACCACACTGTAGTCTCCCTTGGCTCTGCTCCGCTTGCTGCCCCTGCCCTTCCTACCCGCAGGGGCGAGGCCCACGATAAGTCTTTACTCTGCTGAACTGAGTTAGAGGGGCATTTTCAGCTCCTTCACTGCTTCCATCTGGGCGCTCCAGTGTGTCTCACATTCCCTTAGCCTCACAATAAATCTGTTCAAGAGAAAGAAATGTGTGTGCCTTTTTTATAGACAGTCAGACAGCACTGAGATACACAGAAATTAAAAATAGCGTCTTCCATCACCCATAAATGGTGCAGTCAGACCAGATTCTTTAGCCTACCACAGGCCTTCTGGGCAGGAGGACTCCTTAGTAGACCATGTTGGGGACATTTGGGAAATACTTTGTTTCCTGGCAGATTACTTGCATCCAGGAAAATAGCAACAGCTAATCATTCCAGAGAGGTATACCAGAGTCTAACTCTGTCTTACAGCAGTACTAGAGGACACACACCCCCCCTCCATATTAGATTTTTGCAACAAAATTTCTCTGTGTAGCCCTGGCTGTCCTGGAACTCACTCTGTAGCCCAGGCTGGCCTCGAACTCAGATCCATCTGCCTCTGCCTCCTGAGTACTGAATGAAAGGTGAGCATCACCACTGCCGACTGTAGAGATCCCATCTTAGGAACAAGGAGCCAAAGCTTAGAGAGACCCAAACCTTCGCCCTCATTCAACTACCAAGCGACTAATCAGGTGTGGCCTCTAAGTAGACATTCTATCCTCCAGAACAGACTATAGGGTCTGCGTCCACATGTCCTTGTGATTACTGACCACTGCATCCTGTGATGGAAGATGCTTTCATCAGTTACCTCAATACTGCTGATCAATTCTAGGTATCGAAGGTCCTGGACTCTGGTGAAGGCCTATGGGAAAGGAATAAGAATAGAGTTAGCTGCCTTCTTGTTCTCCACAGGCTGATGGGGGTGGGACACACCAAGCTCTAGAAAGAGAGCCAGCAAGCAGGGGGATGGGGGGGTGAGGGAGAAGCTTGATTCATCATCGTGTGCTTGGGAGGTGTGCTACCCGGAGAGGCTCAGCCTGTCTTCATCTCAAGGATTAGTCCTTACAAAGAACTGTAAAGAAGTCCTGGGAGCATCAATCATTTTGGGATTAGGTAAAACAGAACTGTGATCCTGTAGTCTACAGTGGAACCCCTTGCCAGACACTGCTCATAATGGAAAGGCAAGCCGGGCTGATTCCAGTCAATGGCATCTGCGGAGTAGGCAGGACACAGAGACAAGAGCCTGCACGCGTCTCCCTTTGATTTAGATGGGAAGCAGCAGGCAGCTCTGCTAACTCAACAGTGCTATGCACACAGGGCACAAAGGGAGAGGAGGAAAAGGCTCAGGAAAGAGCAGTTCTCAAGGAGGATGGCAGGGAATAATCTCCCACTATATTCCTGAATGCGCATCCTCTGCTTGGACTCCCAGCCGGGTAGAGATTTCTGATGCACGGATTTCTACAAGGTTGTGAGGGTCAGGCAGACTAGGGCCAGTGAAGAGCCTTTTGCTACTCTCGGGTACCACGAGGGACTTAGGCCAACTGAACCTCTGTGTGCTCTGCTGTGCTTTCTGTGTTGGCCATGTGAGATGGACTGACACACGCCCAGAGCAGCGGTTTCTGAGCCACTGTGGTTTAGAATGCGCAGCCCTTGGCCACTGCTCGGCACCCTCTATGCTGGAAGAAGTGATCAAGCCATCCAGTTTCTGGCTGCCTCACAGATGGCCCCAGGTTGATTTCATCCTACCCTACAGGGCCAGGATCTATTCAAAGGCTGGGGACACTGGAATTTCACTTGGCCTCTGTCCCCGTCCCTAGTTCAGGGGTTCACAGTGGAAATGAGATGCTTGGCAGATTAAACAGAGAGCTAAATCTCCCTGAGCCAAGAGCTACCCAAGTGCGAGGCAGATACCCTAGGGACGGCACTTCCTGTCTGAGCATGAGCAGTGGCAGACCGCAGGATTAGGCAAAGCACTGCCCAGGAGGGGCCTGGCAAGTGGCTTTCTTCCTGAAACAGGGACTTACTATGTTGTCTAGGCTGGCCTTGAACGGCTGTGCTCACAGGATCTTCCTGCCGCAGCCTGCTAAGAAGCTGGGGTGACAGGCACACTGCATAGGACCCAGGACTTGGCTTTTCCTGAGGAACTGGTAAAGGGCCAATCAGGCAGTGTGGACAAAAGGAACAGCTGCCACCCTGACTTGTGTTTCTTGAGCCATGTACACAGTAGCTCCCATGTACACAGTAGGTCCCTGGTAATGGGCAGAGTAGGAAAAAAGACTCAGGTCCCAACAGGACCTTGAGCTATTTCCTCCCTGTGAATGGGCTTCAGCAACCTTCTTTGTGGTCAGGCAAGCAAGCAACGCCTCTCCAACGGTCTTTCTGGTTCTGAGCACTGGATTCTTGAATTCGATAAGTCTGCCACTGACATCTCTCAGCCTTGATACACCGCAGATTCAGGGTGCTATTTGGAGTGGTCAGTCACAAGACTGTGAATAACTTCCACAGAAGGGAGTGGGAAGCAGGGGACAGATGCAGCCGGCAGCACTAAGAAGCTCTCCTGTGCCATCTAGTGGGGGCACCCTTCTAGGCCAGGCCCCTCCTTCCACAAGTCTGAGTCCTGAATAACTGGTACCCAGGGGAGAGGAGAGCCAAGGATTCAGGATTAAGACAAAATATCAGTCAAGGTCTATGTTCAAAGCTCTATGACTTTTCTAAATATCATGCTACCCACAAGAAATATACACACAATTTTCATTTGTCAGGTAAAATGACTAAAGAAATACCACTCTAACAAAGAACCCAGTGCTTTGATATGATCATGTCTATTCTCAAGTGTTCTTGCACTTGGGATGCAAGGCAGGGTATGAAATGAATAGAAGGTTGTATCCCAGCTTCGGTTCCCTTTATCTGGACATATGCTCAGTGACTCACAGAGGCCACATGCTCCATTACAGGGCAAAACTAACATGAGCTGGCTCTCAGGCTCTAGGAGTAAAGGGGTGACTATCTAGAGGGAACGTAGCTTTATTTCCAGCTATAGACCAGAGACATCCTGAAAACCTTCTAGTATTCCTGACAGACTTGCATTTCTAGGTAGGGTAAGAGAAGGGACTTCCCATCTCTCCTGAATTCCCAAAGCCCTAGTCTAATACTTCCCAGTGCTTATGTGGTCTAAAAACATGTAGGTAATTATTGGATAGCTTTACTCTTCTTCACGTGCTGTGTTGATACAGGGCCCTGTGCATGCTAGCCAGTGCTCTACCACTGAGCAGGGACACCTCCAACTCTGTGACATGGTTGGCCTTTGCACAGCTTCTCCAAACTCCTCTTTACCAGGCCTGGGGAGGCCTCAAGGTGAGTACAAAATAGAGGAAGAGCGCTATGCATTTTCAAAGCAGAAGTAGAGAAGTCAGGCTGAGAGAAAAGGCTGGGGAAAAGCCCAGCTCTGAAGTGTGCTCTGGGTCGATGGTCCTGTTTGACAGGAGGCAGGCACCACATTTGTCTGCAGGTACTTCAGCATCAGTAGCCTGGGCAAAGGAGACTCTCCACGTGGCTATGGGAGAGAAAGCAGGAAAAGAGGACAGGAGAGGCTGGAAGCCATTCCTTCTTCTCCCTTGCTCTGTCAGATGGGCACTCCTAAGTCTAGGAAAGGTTAAATGGTTTTGACCATTTCTTTAGCTTTTTTGACTATACTAGAAGTAACACTACGAGTCATGCCAAGAGAGTGTGGGACACTACCACACTGTCTGCTGTGGGAACCAGAGAGCCTGACCATCTCCTTTGCACTAAGCCAATGCCAAGAACAATGGTGGTGTGAGAAATGACTTGGTGCTTAAGCCCAGCTGAGACTCTTGATTAATAAATGGCTGCCTCGTACAGGCTTTATCTAGGTTTTTTTACATAAATTATTGCTACCAAGACTGACAGCCAGAACAACCAGATGTTTTACTGGCTTTATCTGCTTAGATCTTCCCAGCTTCCTGAGAACAGGGCCTAGTCTGCCAGAACCCTCCAGAGAAACAACCCTGGGAAGGGTGTTACCACCACTGTGAAGGGGATGACTGAGGAGACTTCAGAGCCCATTAGAGTCAGCTTCTACTCCTTTGGTGTTACCAGGACCCTTCTGCCTCCAGGGACTCTTCCAAGGACCAAATTCTCGCTCACTACTAAATACATACCTTCTTTGCTGTCTCAAACTCTAGTCCTTCTAGGGCTTCCATGGCCAGCTCACGCCAATCCGCGTCTGTCACTCCCAAGCAAGCAATCTGGTATGCCTCTTTGAACATCTTCCTATCAAGGTACTGGTACATTGGAGCAGACTGCAGGGTTTCGAGGAGAGAGAGAATAGTCTGTTCAGAGTAGTGGAAGAGTCAGACTACAACCAGATGTTCACAGTGACATCACCAGAAACACCTATCAAACGTCATCGATCAGCATCTTTGCGCCTCGCCCTGGCCCACTGGGCACCGTCTTTCCTGCCACCCTCCTGCTGAGCTCTCAGCACACACCTTGGCTGTCATCTGCCTTCCTCTTCCCTGGGTCTACATAACCCTAATATGTCACCTTCTCTGGGAAGATCTGCCCTGCCCACCCTCCCACCCCCCATGGAAATCCCTACTTGGCTTTTTAAAGGTCTGTTAACAGGTCCCTCCTGGAAGCTCTCCTCATGCCTCAAGAGCAGGAGTCTAAGCTGCCCTTGGCCTCTGTGTAGATAATCTTGTGCTGTGCTCCATGTGGGTCTCGGGAGTGAAGTCCTGCCCAGCCTGTGGCAGCAGCAGGGTTCTAGTCTAGTCCAGCAGTCCCTCCACCCAGGCCAGAGGAACAAGTTAATCGACCAGAAGGGAGAGAGATCTGGGATGGCCTCTTCTCAAAGAGACTATGTCTGAACAGGGCACAGATATGGAGTTTGCTCCAGACAGCCCAGGAAGCTCTGAGGTCTCTGGTGCTGAAGACCAACTCTCCCCTCAAGACCAAGCTACCTAGCTGAGAATATCTACAAGTATTCCCTAACAACTCCTTTTTTTAAGTCTATAAAGACTGTTACAGTTGCCCAAAAAGTAAGGAGGTGCTATTATCTTTGCTACCACCCCAGGAGAGGGACACTCCTAGAGGAGACCTGACTTGCCTGAGGACACAGACCTAACAAATTAAAAAACCTGTGGCTAGAGCAAGAGGTGACCTGATATTCTTGGTCCTGTGCTCCTTTTTTTTTTTTTTTTTTTTTTTAATGTTTGGTTTGACTTTGCTTTTTAAAAAAAAAAAAAAGATTTATTTATTTATTATATGTAAGTACACTGTAGCTGTCTTCAGACACTCCAGAAGAGGGTATCAGATCTTGTTACGGATGGTTGAGAGCCACCATGTGGTTTCTCGGATTTGAACTCAGGACCTTTGGAAGAGCAGTCGGTGCTCTTAACCACTGAGCTCTCTAGCCCCGCTGTGCTCCTTTTTGTCGTGTGTGCGTGTGTGTGTGTGTGTGTGTGTGTGTGTGTGTGTGTCCCTGCTTCACAAATACATGCATATACATCAGGCTAAAGCTGAGCTGGGCCAGGCATCTTTAGCAATAATGACCCTGTCTGGATTTGAGGCCAGTCAATATGCTTCAGGGACCCTTGTCTCCCTTCTGGATTCCTGGGCAGTAAAGATCAATCAGCCAGTACCTCTGTACTAATGGTTCCCAAATGTGAAACTGGAAGTGCTGTTTTCTCCATTTGGGGTCTTTATCTTGGAAATTTCCGGTCCTTTTTTGCCTCCTTCAGAGTTAAAAGAAACCTTTTTCCTTTCAAGCTGATCTACCCTCTGACAGCAAGACTTGGCTGCTCCAGGGGCTTATTTTCCCTGCAGTAATACACCATACATTTCCCCTCTTACTGGGGGAAGCAGCTGGCCAGACTAGGAGCAGCCAAGCTAGCACCCAGGCCTGCCTCAGCCACATCCTATCCAGGTGCCTTCTGTTCAGAGACTCTGCCCCGGCCAGGCTTCTGTGGACCAAAGCCGCACTTTGAAAAGGTCAAAGTACCCATCTTCCTGGACACGGGTTCCACCAGCTCCATAAGCTTTCCCAAGCACCACCTACCCTGCCCTCCAATGAGCTCTCTTCTCTAGACTGCTCTGGTCCACTTTAGTTCTATTTTGTGGCTTTTGATATGTCACGACTGTCTGTAATAAGAAGGAATAATAACAGGAATTGGGGCAGGCAAAACCTGAACCTGGGTGTAATTAACCCCATTTCACAGTGGCAAAGCCTGGCGTCTCAGCTGCTCTGGGGAGGATCACTTTAGTTCTGGAGTTCAGAACTAGTGTGAGCAACACAGCAAGTGCCTGTCTCAACCAAACCAAACCAAACCAAACCAAACCAAACCAAACCAAACCAAACCAAACCAAACCAAACCAAACCAAAAACTAATGATCCTATTACACAGAAAAGAACTGAGGCCTCAACGACGGAGATATGGTGTTCAGGAAGCAGTTGGATCAGATTAAAGAATCAGAATCCAAAACCAGGGCTCCTTTTCCCAACCTGCAGAACTTCCTGTGACAACCGACTCCCTGATGACAAGGGAACATTAAAATGCCGCACAAGATGAGCTGATTGTGCAGCAGAGAGGTACAACCAGAATGAGGATTTGGAAAACATACTAATGAACCAGTCCCTCTGTGCAAGCCCTGATCTGGCTGCTGTACTCCAAGCATGATGTCATGGAGCACGACTCAGGTTTACTGCCCCACTTGGCAGCTCGGACACCCAATTCTTGCACAAGATGATACAAATTTCGAAAGGAAACCAAAAATCCCAAGAGCAAAACTGGGTTTTTTGCCTGGTCTGGAGGCCCAAACCACAAGAAGACTGGCGGCAAGGCGACAGATAAACAGCCTTCGTCTCCAGATCGCCTTTCCCAATGCTTGGCAGCTCTGGCCTGCTGCATCAGCAGGAAGGCCGGCTGCAACCAACAGAGACTTTGGCTACTGACTCTTGAGGCTCTGGCAGAAGGAGCCCCGGCAGCCCTTCCGGCTCCTCTTGGCTAGCCAGAATCAGGGAGCAGCAACTGCATTTGTTTTTGAGGTTAGGATGGCAGTCTGGGGAGAGAACCTTCTAATAAGCCAAGCCTGTTTGGCACAGATGAGGAAGAGTGGGCTCCCAACAGATGTGCTGCTTGGGTTTAGGGTGCTGCTGGGAGCAGATAAGGACACGAGGAGAGAGTCAAGCAGGCAGGCTGTCCTCAGCTGCCGCCACACATCGCCCTGCTCCCATCTCACGTGCTCTCTCTTTTTCCACCGTTCATTCCCATCAGAACTCACTGACACTGTATGACTGCTCTGTAGGAGCAGGAGCTGATGGATGTGGACACTGCTGTAGTAACAAGTCACCCCTGCAGCAACAAGTGACAAGGGCTTCCATGGCTCCGGGGAAGAAGAAGGCAGAGTGTGTAGGCCAGGTGTATGCAGGCAGGCACACTAACAGAGCATTCTAGAGGAAAGGCAGTCTAGAAGGTATGACCATCTTTCAATGTATAAGGCCTTTGGCCCAGCAATTTCAGTTCTTGTAATTTATACTAAGTCAGGACATACACAAGGAAGATACCCACTGTTTGTGAGAGCAAAAAGCTATGAGCATGGGCCATCATGTGACAGAGGAGCTGCACTCACGACAAAGCTGGACACACAGCAGGGAGGGGGCACGGGAGAGCGAGGCAGGAAGGTACTCATGCACAGATGTGAGCCGACGACTGTCTTACTGTTTGAAAACTCCTGTGAAGTGTACTCACTGACACCACACGACATTCCCAGGAGACTGCTGAGTGAAGGGCCAGATCAGTGAGTGGGGCGTTTGGTTTCGGCAACTGTTTTTGTTGTTAAAGGGGTTTGTTTTGGATTGTTGTTTGTTTGTCTTAAGAAAAAGCATTGTGATGCATCCCAGGCTGCCCTTTAAACGTGAACTGCTCTGGCTCCCCTTCCAAGTGTTGAGTTATAGGGATGAGCCACACCGCTAGGTCAGATCGCTAGTCTGTAATTCATCAGCAGGGTGGGCCTGGAATAACCAAATGTCATGTTAAAAGAAGAGAGCACAGGAGCTGGCAAGACGGCTGAAAAGGTAAAAGTACTTTGCTGCACAAGTGTGACAACCTGAGTCCAACCTTCAGAACCAACAATGGAAGAAACAATGCCAAAAGTTGTCCTGGGACATTCACAGTCACAGGTACTCGCACACACAGACTTTAACACATTTTGAAACAGACGGTGGCACAATGTGACAAGAAGCTCCATTCTCTTGCTTTTGATCCACGGTCAGTACAGTCAGTACAATAACAGTCCGAGGTCTGGAGGGAGGGTTCCATGGTTAAGCGAGGACCAAATCACATTCTCAGCACCCATGTGAGGTGGGTCGCAACACGCAAACTCCAGCTCCAGGGAATCTGATGCCCTCTTCTGTCCACCATGTACACCACACATATGTATATATGCACATATGCACACATTTTTTTTAAAATAAAATATCCTCTTAAAGATAGGATGTTGTGGTTCAAGTTTCTCCTTAGTGTTTGCCTTGTTTTTATGACAGTTCTATAGAATGTCTCTCACTTGAGGGACAAGCAGACAGGCAGCTAGGGCAGCTATAACTAGGTCAGCTACCAGGGGTGCTGTCTGGGTCCTCCTGTCTGTTTCTCCCCTCCCTATCCTGTGGTTTCTACCTGGCCTCCTCTATCTTCAGGAGACTATGCAGGGCCCCCTGTGCCATCTCTGGGTCCCATTCCTCAGTGCCCACTCTACCTAGTCTCCTCTCACACAGCGTTACCACTCACACACTTATACATGCACCTGTTGGATTTGCTACCCACACAGTACTGAACACTGCTAACACGGTGCAGCAGGAAGGAGAGCAGAGAGAAAAGGGGGCCAATGCGAGTCTTGCCTAGATTTATGTCAACTTGGCACAAAACTATAGTCACCTGAGAGGAGGAAACCTCCATTGAAAAAGATGCCTCTATAAAATCAGGCTGAGGGCTGGCCTATATAGCATTTTATTAATAATTGATGGGGGAGGGCCTAGCCTATTGTGGGTGGGGGCGCTGCTACGCTGGTGGTCCTGGGCTCTATAAGAAATCAGGCTGAGCAAGTCATGGGGAGCTAGCCTTTAAGAAGCACCCCTCCACAGTTCTTGCCACCAGGTTCCTTCCTGGTTCGAATTCCTGTCCTGACTTCCTTCAGTGATGGACTCCTATGTGGAACCATAAGCAGAATAAACCCTCTCCTCCCCAGCCTGCTTTTTTGGTCATAGTTTTTCATTACAACAACAGAAACCCTAACTAAGACAATGGGACTGATCTATTTGTCCAGAAACGCATGGCTATACACAAACACACAAGTCCATAGCACCTTGAGATATCAGATTCCACACTTCCCTCCTCCTCCTCCTCCTCCTCCTCCTCCTCCTCCTCCTCCTCCTCCTCCTCCTCCTCCTTTCTGCTCTTAGCACCAGTTTGAGGGCCTGAGCATTCTGTTTCGTGTGTCCTAGGGTTACCTGTGGCACCTCCACGGCAGACATAGAGAAGACATGAAGGCAGAAGATCTTGGAGCCGTTGTAGCCAACCACGAAGCCCTGCAGCTTCTGCTGGTGCACCGGGAAGGTGCTGGCCTTGATGTTGAGGTAGCCTCCCCCGGAGAAGCAAAGCATGTCCTCGCACTGCGTGTTCCAGGCCACACTGTTGGCATTGGGTTCCTGGGGGACAGGGGTCTGTGAGGCTCTGACACCACTCCCACTTTTCACTCCCACCCATTCTTAAAGCCTGGGTGGCCCTGATGTACAGACAGCAGGAGGAAGAGAAAGAGGAAAAGGGATCAGAAAAGAAGGGATGAGACAAACTCCTCTATGCACTGGTAGAGTGACAGAATTTTTGATATGTGCTATTTTCAAAATAAATTATTATCCCCTTCATATTTTAATCACCCCACGGTAAGTGGAAATGTAGTAAGGTGGATTCCATTTCTTTTAAAGGAAGCAGATGGGGTGCTGCTCTGTGGTAGCTGACTAGCATGTATAAGAGCCTGGGTTTCTCTCCCAGCAGGAGTGTGTGTGCATACACACCTCCATACATTCCTACCTACCCGAGAAGGAGGCTGAAAGTGTCACCCTGAAGACTAACAGTGACTGTTTTGGGGTAAGTGGAATTGTGAGGGATTTCTATTTTCTTTCTTTCTTTCTTTCTTTTTTTTTTTTTTTTTTCTTGTTGCTTGTCTGGTTTCTTTAGTCATGAACTTCCATTGTTTTCTATAATAAGCAAAAGAATGGGAGTTCTTTTCAAAATTAGAAAATAATACATTGTCTCTGCATGTATAACTCTTACAGTAAAATCACAGTCACACCAGGAGGTACCCTCCCTACCAGGATCCTGCTTACCTCTAGAGACCTGGGACCAACAGAGACGCAGTCCTCCCTGCCCTGAGTCTTCTACCTCAGCAGAGACTATGTTTTTTGTTTTTTTTTTTTTTTTTTTTTTTTTTTTTTTTTTTTTTTTTTTTTGAGACAGGGTTTTTCTGTATAGCCCTGGCTGTCCTGGAACTCACTCTGTAGACCAGGCTGGGAACTCAATCCGCCTGCCTCTGCCTCCCAAGTGCTGGGAGATGCAGTCCTCCCTGCCCTGAGTCTTCTACCTCAGCAGAGACTATGTTTTAATGAGGAATATTGGTACTTCCCATGTGAAGGGGCAAATGCAGTGGGCGACAGACTAGGAAGGTTGTGTCTCCTGGCAAGACCTGAGAGCCACCTTTGCTACTTCTCCAGAGAAGCTCAGAAAGGGCCATGCGCCTTTCCAACCTGGACACAGGACACACTGAGGGCTTCTAACCACCTCCAGGTCCAGGCAGTGGCAGTGCTGTGGCTGGAGAGAAGGGCAACATTAGGGCTAATTATGCCTAGCGCTGAGCACACGGAAGCATCTTGTTTGCTCCTGGGTTGTTCCTGTGGCAGTTCTGTGAGAATGTCACTTCTAGCTTCATGTTAGCATGGGGAAAGAATGTGGTTTAGTTAGCATGCAAAAGGTCCTGGGTTTGATCTCAGCATAATATAACATTTCTAGCCCCAGTGCTTAGGAAGTGGAGATAAGGGATCATCCTAAAGTTCATCCTTATCTAGAGGCTAGCCTGAGCTATGGAGAAATCCTGTCTCAAAAAAAAAAAAAAAAAAAAAGTTGAGACTCACAGAGGCCCGTGAACACAGGTGAGTCTGAAGACAATGGGGATATGGTCCTTCCCCTAAACCCTCTGCTTCCTCTGTGACGTGATAATAACTGAAGTCATTTGGGGCTACTGGTAGCCATGTAGCCCTGTCCAACTCACTGAGGAAAACCAGGCACTTCCTCCCTGACGGCTCTGTTGCGCAGGGCGAGGAGGGCCTTGGAAGAGGACCCCTGTCTATCTGTGACATTGGGAAATCATGCAGGAGAAACCAGAGAGCAGAGGCTCCAGCCTCAGGGGGTCTTCACTTCACATAAATTAGCTCTGATGGCTCACAATGCCCCAGAGAGGCCAAGAACAGCCCTAGCATGGCAGAAAGCCTGCCGGGTGAGGGGTACAGTCTTTGGGCTGCTCAGTGTTACACTTCTTTCAGTCACAGGACCAAAGAATGAATGCCCATTCCCAGAGATCCATGCAGCTACCATGCTGTGTGTCCTGTAGAGTAAGCTTAGGTGGGCTTCTACATGTGCCTCCTAGTGTGCCTTAGGTCACTGGAAGCAACTAGCAGTCCTGGGTGGGGACTCAGGCTTCATCAAGAGTCACCACCACACATTAACTTGACCACCAGACTTGTCACCATCCACTCTAGTACTGCTTGTGGCTATGTGAAACTGGGGTTACTAGCCCATCTTCCTGACAAGGAAACCAGAGCTCAAGTGGCTTGGCCCAGCGACCTCCTCCCTAGGGTAGAGTCAGAGTCTACACCTGTGCTGGGTCCCAGGCCCCTGTTGTTCCTCCCAGACAGGGCTGGATGCCTCCTTGCACAACTGGGAAGCTCAAGGCGGCTCCCTGTTCCAAGGACTGGGTCTCCATCTAGGACTCCACCTGGAAAAGTAGCTCCTTCGTGTGGATGTCATACACCAGGCAGGTGTCATTTTCATCCACCACAGCCAGCTTGTTCCGGGAAGCACTCATGTCCAAGCAGCGCACGGCCGTGGCCTGCTTCAGCAGGACAATAGCAAAGAGATTGTCCACAAAGATCTTCAGGATCTGGCGAAATTTCAGAGAAATAAGTGTGAGTTACCACGGCAACCAGGCCCTGGACCACTGCCAGACTCTTGGCATCCCATGTGTTCTACAAGAACAACACCCACTAACTCCTCCAGAAGCTGCGTGCAGAGAGAAGACTCATTAAACAAAGCAGGGGTGGGGTGGGGGTGGGGGAGGTGGAGACCAGCCTTAAGAGTCCAAAAGCATGGTTCATAGGAGGTCACTGAAGCAACAACAGGCCTGAGACAGGCCAAACTCGCTCCAATGTCTGTGCGAACCAGGGACATTTTTAATGATACTGCTTAAAGTGCAGGGTAGAGGAGTCATACACTAACACAGGAAGGGCTACTATAAACACAGGGGGAGACATCTGGTATAAAGTAATAGTGACAGTGCTGATGGTGACAGCTGCCATTCACCGACATCCCTGTTTCTGACGGCCCTGAGAAGAAACAGTATTGTCCTTATTTGGACAACTTGAGCCTCAAAGAGGCAAACTCATCTGCCCAGGGCCATACAGCCAGTGGGAAGGAATGTGGTCCCAGGTTAACCTGACCCCACAGTCATGCTCTCAGCCTCCCATGAGGCCTGACGGCTGACTGAGGAAGCTGCAGGTTCCCCCCACTTGGGTGCCGCAGCTTGACAGCTCCTACTGATCTCATGCTCCGCAACTTCCGTCCCCAGCAAAGACCTGACAGGCTTCAGCCACAGCCATCTGCTCCACAGCTTGGCTCTCAGGCTAATGCAGTTATATTCTCACTTTCAGATTTCTATGTAGCCCACATAGAACTTTCTTATTTTAAGCAAAGAATGTAGATGAACACACTGAGAATCTGTTCAATTTCGTGTAGCCTAGATTTCCTAATCGATTTGTCCAAACAGTCCATTCTTCTTTTAGGTTCTAGAAACGCCCTAAGGACCAGCACCATAGACCCTAGACAGGAATACCGATTAATCCAGTCACTGCGTAATAAGGCTCTGACCTGGTGAACAATCCCTGCCTGCGTCTCCAGCAATCCACTAAAGCTGTGTCTCTGACAAATCCCACCTTCGGGGTGACCTTAAGCACACTGATCCCTCCTACGTGCAGCTTGAAAGCCACGGCACCAGCTCTGCCAGGTGGAGCCTCCTGCGAGTCTGAGAGCCACACACTATGGCCCGAAGCTGTCTTTACGAACGCAAGCTCCAGGCTGTCTACAACCCATTGCGCGCCATCCCAGACAGGAGCTCCGTGCCTGCCTGGATAGCAAGCCGGATGGTAGCACAGGGGAAGACTCACCTGGCCATTTTTCAGGCCTACCAACAGACCTTCTCTTCCGGCAGGGCCACCGATCACCTTGATGTAGCGAATGAGAGATTCCATCTGCCATTCCCTCTCCTTCACGCCACTGAAGGACAGGCACTGTAGCCGCTTCTCCTAGGAAGCAACCCAAGCTCAGCATGGAGTTTCAGAGAAAAGAGTGCTTGCAGCCCTCTTGGGGAAACCATCCTACTCCAGCAGTGGTTGGATCTTCCCCATCCTGCCATTGCTAATCCACCACAGGCTCCTCGGGGCCATCTTCACCTTGGGCCTGCAGAGCTGCAGCAGCAGGCCACCGACCTGCCTCAGCCATTCTCTAACGTGCAGGAGCCCTACGTGGCAGGAGGCTGAGACCCTCACACAGGTTTTGATACTATTTTTACACTAGAATGGCTCCTAAGCATTTCCTCCCTTTTTACCTTTCTAACAGGCCTGGGCAAGGTCAGGTCCACCCACAGCAGGCTTTTTTCAAAGTCGTCCCAAAACTCCTCGTGGCACTGACCTAGGGACTTTAGAGATCTATGACTGGGGGAAAATTTTTCTTTTGAAAAACCAACCCAAACCAAACAAAAACCCTCTTAGAGTAGTGGTTCTCAATGTGTGGGTCACAATCCCTTTGGCGTTACATATCCTGCATACCAGATATTTACACTGTGATCCATAACAGTCGTTGAATTGCAGTTATGAAGTAGCACAGAAATAATTTTATGGTTGGGGTCACCACAGCATGAGAAATGGTCTCAGAGGGTCACAGCATTAGGAAGATTGAGAACCACTTCCTTAGAGACTTTTTTTCTTTTTTTGGTGTTACAGATCTATAGTTCAAAGTACTCTGGAGGCTGGGGCAGGAGCATTGCAAGTTCAAGGCTTGCCTGGGCTACAGAGTGAGTTCAAGGCCAGTCTAGTAAACTTCATAAAACCTAGTCTTTAAAAAGGTGGCAGAGAGAGAAGACTGGGAGTATGGCTCCATTATAGAGGACTTTCCTATTGCAGGCCAGGCTCTGGGTCCAATTCCTAATGCCTTGAGAGAAAAAATAAAGAAAGGAAAGAATTCTCTTAGGAGGTAAAACTTCCACTTATAAAAATTTGCCCTAGATGGGTGTGCCACATGCCATCAACTCAGCACTCGGGAGGCGACCTGGGGGCCACGGGCATGAGGCCAGCTTGAGCAGTTAGTAAAACACTGTCTTAGAACAGAACGAAGCTGCGTTGTAAGACACTTTACAATACATCTAATCCCAGTGTGCCAACGTGCCCCACAGTCCAAATCATCCCAGCCACAGACTTCACCTCGATGCCGAGGGCCGGCCTCTGAGTCAGGACCATCGTTTTCCCTGGGGGAGGGGAGCCGCCCACCTGGCACAGGATGATGTGATCAGCACACACCACCAGCAGGTTGCACTCAAACTTCTTGACAATCTTCTCCTTTACCCGGTAGTGCATGTCTGCCGAGTCATCAGAGTACAGCTCATAGATGAGGATCTTCTCTGGCAGCTGGATAGCTAATCGATTTTTGTAGATGGCAATTTTCTTGACAAGCTCTCTGCATTTAATCCGAACTGTCAACGGAAGGAAAGAGACTCTAGCAAAAGGTTGTTAAGTAAGGTGAAAGGCAGAGAAATTAAAAGCCATCCTTTATTTATTTAATGCTCCTGACAATTAAAGTGACACACTCTCATTACAAAAATCTTTAATGGCGGCTGGAGAGACAGCTCAGTGTTTAAGAGCACTGCTGCTCTCTGAGACTTGGGTTTGATTCCCAGTATCCATCTTAACTCCAGTTCCTGGGGATCTGTTTCCCTCTTCTGGCCTCCTTAGGTACTGTACACACACGGCACACAGACATAAGCAGGCACTCAGACATACACTTCAAGTAAACTAGGTCAATCTGCTAAAAACTCTCCCCAGAGCACCTGGCATGTGCAGGCAGCTGTGTTGAGTGGGGTGCGGAGCCACATATGCCCCCGTTTCAGGGAGAAATAGAGATCAAGCAATCAATCTACCGACACTGCCCTACATGTCTGAGCACATCTATACTCCTTACTCTGCACAGCAAAGAAGGCCCCCATAATGACACATTTCATAGCCAGCCCTGCAACCTTCCTGACCACGGGGACTTCCACGAGGTAGGTCTGCCTCTCTACAGACCAAGTCGGGTAAACAACACAAAGAGGACTTGAGGAGCTGTCCAAATGGCTACATTCCCACCACATAGATGGAATTTTCAAAACAGATCTACCCTGGCAGGGAGAAAAGAAGCCACCTGGAATCTACAGGATGGTCCCTAACTGGGACCCCCTATGCAAAGACACCTGGCCATATCTGATCAGCAGCCTCAGAGAGCACGTGCTCAGCACGTCTGGATATGGATACAGCTAAGTGGAACTTGACCCCTTAACCAGCAGATACTTACGTGGGTAAGTCAGAAGGGAACTGTCAGCCGGGCAGTGGTAGCGCACACCTTTAATCCTAGCACTTGGGAGGCAGAGGCAGGCGGATTTCTGAGTTCGAGGCCAGCCTGGTCTACAGAGTGAGTTCCAGGATAGCCAGGGCTACACAGAGAAACCCTGTCTCGAAAAAACAAAAAAAAAAAAGGAAGGGAACTGTCAGAGTTCAGACTGTGAGAGGCTGGATCCCTGATCCTCTGAGCACGCCTGAGCCTATCTACTGCCCATGCGTGTCTAGTGGAAAAGTCTGCCAGAGTGGCTCTGACCGGAGATGGTCAATGCCCACAGCTCGGACTCATCAGCCTGTGTCTCATGGAGTCCATTTACACCATGGGATCATTTGTAAAGGGTAAAGAGTTGGTGCTTTTAAAAGCAACCCAGGTTTATTGCTTGTGCTGGATCTTCAGAGAAATCTTCGTCCTCCTTCTACTGCCAGAAGCTACAGCCAGGCCAGGGGAGGCACTGTCTATTATCCTATCGCATGCTGCCACCAGCCCAGTCCCCACCCCTTTTGCTAGTGTCTACCTTTCTGCTCCGTGATCAGGTGTTGCACAATGACATCTGTCATGCTGTCCCTGTAGGCATACCGATCCTTGTAGAGGCCGTGGACTGTGCTGAAGATAAGCTGGTAGAAGGAAATGGTGCCGTCCTGGCAGCCGACCACCTGCAAAGAAGAGAGCTGTCAATCTAGGCTGCGGAACAAGCAGTCTCCCCTCCACCTGTCTGGAGCAATAGCCCAGAATCCGAGTGGCTGACCTGATGCTCGGGGTCTTCTCTAGCATGCTCTGCAGGATGGACATTCTCTACTCACCACGTAATTGGAGTCAGGTTTCACTCTACAGGTCCACACCCAGGAGTTCTGCTCCCCAACGGTCCCCAGTCGCACTCCGTCCTTGGTGAAAAGAGATACCTGCTTGTCTGAACCCCCAACCAAAATGTACTCTCCTTTAGTGAAGTAGCTGATGCAACAGGGGTCAAAGTTCAGTGGCCGATCCTTCCCGATCTGAGGAAAGAGAACACACACCATGTGAAAGACCAGTCCACAACACCATCAGTAAGGGCCTCCTCACCAGCATCAGCGGGTAGGGACAATGTTAGGAAGGCAAGGGGGGTTGTGTAGCCTTATCTCCTGAGCTACTCCATTTCCTACACAGGCCTCGCCTCCTCTGGAATCCACTCCTCCACTCACCCCGGTCAAACCCTTGGCCCCTGAAGTTGGCCACGCCGACCTAAATGTTAGGAAGTTAGCCAGACCTGGAGGCCAGGGAGCCTCCCCTCGTTCGCCCAGCTCACACGTGGTCGGCACCTCACCTCAGCTTCGTTCCTCTGTCTATTCTCCGAGCTTGTTCACTTGAAAACACTGCCCTTTATTCTTTATTCAATTTAAGAAAAATAACCTTAAAAACCTAGATTTTTGCTTTGAGGCTTAGGGTCACTTTACAAATGTTTTCCTATTTATAAATCTAGGAAAAGTGAGCAGTCGATTGATGCTGACAGCTTAATAAATGCAATTTAAACACATAAAACCACTGAAGTAGTCAGCTCCAATTTCAACTTAGTTAATTCCCTTCAACTAATTTAAACTGCAATTATAAATTTAGTATGTTCACTTTTCTTTCCTTTTTAGGAATTTCAAATGCCTAACAACCGAAAGCTTCCCTCCTACCTCCCAATGCTACAGAATCTGAGAACGCTCCGGCACCTGTCATGACACTGAGGGCTGAAGCTGCCGGCTGAGGCTTAGGACTCCTTCCAAGTGACAACCATCAGCTCTAGACTAACTACAAGGGCCTCTGAAGGCAGAGGTGACCCAGGCAGACAGACAGTGAGCAAGGAGAGCAGCCTCAGGCAAGGCTCTCAACACAGCCCCTTTCTGGATGGGCACAGAGTGAGGTGGGATATCGTAGGTGCGGTGGGGTACTGTAGAAAGGAAGGTCAGATGGACGGCATCCGGCACCCGCGCTCGGCAACCCTCACCCTTAGTTACCTACCCACGCGACTCACAGGTGCCGCCAAAGACCTGCACTAGGATCTCAGCTGCTGACCACTGGAACTACGGAGCAGAGCACAGCAAAGCCAACTACCTGATCTCCCTCCTCTCTCTACCCCTCTCTCCCTTCCCCACCCCCAACACTCGCCTACAGGGAACCTGAGAGAAATTAGTTTCTATGGTGTAAAATTTACAATTGTCAGAATATAATTCAATTTTTCAAAAAAGCAGGACAATATGCGGCTGGAGGGAAGGCTCAGAGGTCATGAACACTGGCTGCTCGTGCAGAGGACTCGGGTTTGGTTCTCAGCACACACATGGCAGCTCACTGGCTTCTGTAACTCCTGTTCCAGGAACCTAATGCCCTCTGTTGGCTGCTGTGAGCACTGCACACATGGGGTGCATAGATGCATGCAGGCAAAACATCCATATACATAAAAATAAAAATAAAATATTTCTAAGTGGGAAAATGTGAATCTTATTTGAGGAAAGACAATCAGCAAAGCCAGACTCTGGTGGCCCAGATGCTGGAATGAGCAGAAGAGAACTCTAAACTATCTGGATAACATGTCCACAATCCTAAGGAAGGGCTGGAGATGATGCATGGACTGAGAGCGTGGGCTGCTCCTGCAGACGGCTTGAGCTGGGCTCCCACAGGGAACTGGAAGGTGTAGTGACTGAAATATCTCACTGGATGAGCCTAACAGACATGGAGAGATTATGGAGGGTCAAGCAAGCGACTGGGAGCTGAAGGGACAGAAAGAATGAAGAGAAGGTATCCGAAGAGATGAAGGCAGAGTTTTATCACCTTTTATTTTTTTTTAAATCTTTGTTTTTCTAGAATTTTTTTTAAAGATATATTTACTTTATTTATATGAGTACACTGTATCTGTCTTCAGACACACCAGAAGACGGCACCAGATCCCATTACAGATGGTTGTGAGCCACCGTGTGGTTGCTGGGATTTGAACTCAGGACCTCTGGAAGAGCAGTCAGTGCTCTTAACCACTGAGCCATCTCTCTAGCCCAATTTGTTTTTACCCTTCCCTTCATCATGCTACTTAAAAGAATAAATATATACTTTTTTGGTTTTTTTAAGCCTGGTGAATCCCAAGGCAGGAAAATATAATGAATCTCTTTAAAATCTAATATTGCTTAGGCACCTACTTAAAAATTTTTGTCTTTCCTTTGAAAATCATTTGCATAAAAATCAGGGCTTTTGCTTGTTTTTGTTTTGTGTTTCTTTGTGTAGCCTTGGCTGTCCTGAAACTGAAGAGATTTGCCTGCCTCTGCTTCTGCCTCTGCTTCCTGAGTGCTGGGATTAAGGGTGTGTACTACAATGCCTGGCTAAAAATCAGGTTTTTTTTGTTTTTTTGGTTTTTTGGTTTTTCGAGACAAGATTTCTCTGTGTAGCTCCGGCTGTCCTGGAACTCACTCTGTAGACCAGGCTGGCCTCAAACTCAGAAATCCGCCTGCCTCTGCCTCCCAAGTGCTGGGATTACAGGCGTGCGCCACCACTGCCCGGCCTAAAAATCAGTTTTTAATTCAATTTTACCTTTTAAATAGTAATCACTAGACTAATTTGACAGACTTCTAGCATCTGTCTGGTCAGGTCCCAAACTAGCTATGGCCACATATGAAATCACGTCCTTGAGGCCAGCGGCCTCTCAGGACCTCAGTTTTCTTTTTCTTTTCTCTTTCTTTCTTTCTTTTTTTCTTTTTTCTTTTTTTTTTTTTTTTTTTTTTTTTTTTTTTTTTTTGAGACAGGATTTCTCTGTGTAGCCCTGGCTGTCCTGGAACTCACTCTGTAGACCAGGCTGGCCTTGAACTCAGAAATCCGCCTGCCTCTGCCTCCCAAGTGCTGGGATTACAGGCGTGTGCCACCACGCCAGTTAGGACCTCAGTTTTCTTACATGTTCAGCAATGGTAGTAGCAGTTCCTCAAGTAACTTGAGGACTGAAGAACTAGCCTGTAAACAGCTCAACAGTATCTGCTCCGAGGAATGCCAGCTGTGGCACTAAGCCACAGCCTCATCAAACACTACAAATGTCTAAAAGGTCAACATTACACAAATGTTACCTAAGCCTGACAAAAACTTTAGCTTTGTTTAAGCTATCCTTATCCTATATTTAATTCTCAAATCACTCCAGAATTGGAAAGATACTTCAAAACCAAGAAATAACTTCACTGTCCCAAACAAGTTGGAGTTACCATCTGTACCATGGTTCAGAGTTTAAATGACTCTCAGGAACTCTGTGTCAAAGGCTCAGTCCCTAGCCAATGGCATTATTAAAGGAAAATAAAGTTTAAGGGGTGGGACCTAGTTGAAAGAAACATGTCACTGGACATGTCCTCTTAAAAGCATATTGGAAGCCGGGCGGTGGTGGCGCACGCCTTTAATCCCAGCACTTGGGAGGCAGAGGCAGGCGGATCTCTGAGTTTGAGGCCAGCCTGGTCTACAGAGTGAGTTCCAGGACAGCCAGGGCTATACAGGGAAACCCTGTCTTGAAAAACAAAAACAAAAAAAAAAAAAAGCATATTGGAAATTCTCAAAGAACTAGTAATCCAATCTGGGCTTTGATCCCACAGTCCACCATTTTCTAACTGTGTGGTACTTACTGCTCTGGTCTTGGTCTCCCATTTCTAAAAGTACATAATTAAAGTCTCTTTTCACAGTGCTGATCAATTGAAGAAGAGAGGACAAAGTATTGGGCACAGGACCTAAAGTCAAGCTCAATATGCAGATGCTAACAATGATGGAGTATAATCACTGATAATCTCAGAAACACACTACCAAAGTGTGCTACGGCTGACATGTGAACTGGGTTTGCATGGTGCTACATACCTGTTTTCCACTCAGCTGGTAGAAGGAAAGTTTCTGTCCCCAGTCAGCTACAGCCAGGATGTCATTATGTTCCTCTCTAATCAACAGAAGACAAAAGAGGTTATAAGGGGGCACAGCCTGCTGATGACTGTGGCTGGGGGCTCCACAAACAACAGGAAAAAGAAAGCCCTGGCCAGGCTGTCAGGGAGCCAAGTACTACACAGCCATGCTGGGGCCAGCCTGACAATCAGGCCATCCATCAATCAGCCCAGACACAGCTTTGGCCCTCCTGGGGTCTGCTATTGCACTGACTCCTAGCCATGAATGGTCTGGGCTAGGACATGGCTACAGAGGCCTATAGATCTGTCCCATGGAACGGGAATTCAGGGCCAGAACCTAGGAGAAAGGCCTCAGATGGGAAGCCAACAACTCAGGATGCAGACAGAGAGAGGTTTCCCAGGCTAAGGCTGGAACAAAATCCTCCCCAAGTGCCTGAGCCTCTATTAACGCCTGCTTCCCTAAGCCCAAGGTCTGACAGTCACCTGGCAGCACCAGTAGCCACAAAGCATGCTCTGTGCAGTATGGTCTGTAAAACCCAGCCAGGACTGCAGTGAGGAAAACGCCGTAGACATTAATTCAGAATTCAGAATGGGGGTGGGGGCTTGGAAGTCTGGGGTTGGGGGATGGAAGGTGCGGGGTAAAGAAGATTAGCGGATGAACTGTGCGTACTGACGCTGAAATCCAAACTCTGGCCACCAGTGACGGCCCCATGGAGAGGCTCAGCGGCTAGACACTACACCAGGAGTTTCCAGTCGTGCCATAATGGTGGGCAGTGGGCTTTACCAAAACACCCATGCTCATAATAAAACAGGGCCGAAGCTCAGATGGGAACCTGAGGGCCATCCTTCTTCCTTTCTTTGCCCCCACTTTCCACCCACAAACCTGGATTCCTCTAATGAGTCTTAGGTGTCAGAGGCACAGTGAGGAGGGTCCCAAGCTAGAACACAATTGCCCAATCCACAACACCCTGGCTGCCTCGGCTTTTCCCACTCCACTGGAAGGATTTCCCTTACAGATCATATCAACTGAGAGAAGAGAGACTGCCCAGCAGTCAGGACTATGAGTGTGTAATGGGGTGAAAGTGAAGGGCTTCCTTTTGTATATGTCCTAGCCAATGCAAGGCAAAGTAGAGTGGGAATAGGCCAAGAAAGCCATCCAGTAACTAAAAGCATCAGGTGAGTGGTGGCCATGCCAGGGCACTGTAAGTCAGTCTGCTCAGGGAATGTCTGATGCTGCTGGAAGGGGCTCGCTCAGGCGTTAACGAGAAGCAGGCATGGACGTCAGAGGGGACATACACAGGTGTCAGGGGCCTATTCAGAGACGGCAGTTTACAGAGATATGTCGTCCTCTGTGCTACCCGGTTTCTCCTCCTCTCTCAGAGGATTGCTCTATCTGCCACCCACATATGCTTCTCAGGGGAGAGTCCCTTTGTGAGTGTGGGGGAACACCAACAATCCCCCGGCCCCTGTTCTGCTGCCCTTGGCCAAGGAGTTTCTCCGCAGCATTTGCTTCGGCAGGTCTGTGGGGGCCTGGGCCCTCCCGAGGGTCCTCACTCTGTGGGACACTCACGAGTTGCCGTCCCTGGGACTGTCGTCCTCTTCCTCTTGCTCTTCCTCCTCTGCCTCACTACCCTGACTACTGTACACTGTTGACTTCAGAATGGAAGGGATTTCCTGAAAATATCTGTTGACAATGACATCCTCAGCATCCTCGTTCTCTCTGCTCATCCAGATATTCTCCCATCGGCTGTAGACAGTAAGGGGATGTTCACAATCACATTACCTAGGCCTACACTGAAGCTATAATTTCAAAACCTGCCAAGGAGCCCCTGGACCCTGCCCGGAAGAGGACAGCCACCAGGTACACTGGGCATCCTGCTTCTCATGAATTAAAAATGGTAGCTTGAAGCCACAAAGTCATCTGTGGCCACAAAATCAAACAGCAGGAACTCTGGGGTAGGCTAATGGCCTTTGAAGGCATTCTATACATATGGAGGGCCTCCGCTGGACAGAATTATTCAGGAAGAATTATAATAACCTGTTGTAAGAAAGGCAACGGAATTAAACAGCCTCCTCAATCAAGTGGGCGCCCACCTGTAAAATAACACTGGGACAGTAAACAACTGAGCCCTTTAATTTACCCTCAGAGAACTCCGTGGGGATAGGTTTAATAATATTCTAGAGTTACACAAAGAGCCGGGAGAGCTTTTAGTCCACCCTCAAAGTCACATGGCATAAAAGAAAAGTATGTGTGAGGTTTGAGCAGGTAGTGCCAACTGTCTGCAGACCTCTAGGTTTTAGGGGCGTTTGTAGGCTTAATTTTAACTTTTTGGCAAGGAAAATTAAAAAACAAAACAAAACACTCAAGAGTGCGGTTCTGTTAACAGTGTAACAGGTGAGTGGGTGCACACTCCTGGATCTCTCTCTCTCTCTCTCTCTCTCTCTCTCTCTCTCTCTCTCTCTCTTTCTCTCTCTCTCTCTCCTTTCTCTCTCTCCTGGCCTAGATAGTTCATCTGCTTGGCTAAATCTCTGGGATTCATTCCAAAATCCAATATAGGCTCTTTTAAAACTTCATTTATAAAAAGCAGGTTCCAAACAGACCAGGCAAGTGGGGAGAGAGGACTTTAAACTACAAAGATGTCAGGAAAAGGAAAGGGCTTGGAAGGTTTCTCCTAATAGTGCCAGGCAGGAGAAACACAGCCATGGGTACCTTGAAGGGTTCCAGCAGATGGACCATATAGGGGAGAGGGAGCCCCCAGGGCGCTCGATCTTCACTTTCTCCTCGCCATTTTTGTTCCGTATGCTGATGATGCCATTGGCCATCCCCAGGGCCAGGTACTGACCATCGTTTGTCCAGCTGCACGCACGACCAATGGAGGGCATGGGAGGTGGGAAGGAGCACAAGGTAGAGGCTGTGAGGCGCGGCAAGGCTGGGGTTTCATCGCTCCCACTTATTCCTGACACAGACCGCCACTTACATCTGGAATCAGGGAGCCCTGAAGGCAGCGACATCTGTTTCGGATGGCACCTGTCCCCTGGCTCTGCACACATCTCTGTGGTAGCCTGCACTCCAGCCTAGGCCCTATTTTCTGCTTTACAGTTCAACTCCCTCCCAATCCAAGTGTTCCCAGTAAACAGACTATCTTGTGCCTTTTTAGCCTTAAAACAGCGCTTGACATGTCATTCAAAAAATGTTGAATCACGGAGTACCTTCAAAAGCTGCTCAGAGTGCCCAGGCCCACTGGTGCTGTGAGTGTTTCCGGAAATGGTGTTGTTATCACCAATTATCCGGGACTTAGTAACCACCCTAAGGTCACAGGCCTATCAGGGACAGGATGCAGATTCTGGTCTGAGTCTAGCACCAGCGTCAGAGGTTCCTGCCTGACTTTCCCAGAGAAGACGTCCATGCCAGCTCAGCACAAGGTTATCAAAGGTACCAGTCTTTCCCATCAAGAAGACAAGAGAAGGAAAAAGGGAAACACAGAAGGCTGTCCCAACCGGCCAACACTGCACTTTCCCTGTGGGTGAAATCAGAGGCTTGTGGGAGTCTGCTAGGAGAGAAAGGAGCACAATGCCTGTTGTCAGTCTCCCTAACTTACCTGCAGCAGGTGATCTTGCTGCTGGATTTGTGCTTGGAGACAGACTTCTGCTCAGGAGACCACAGCCCTTTAGTATCAGGCAATAGAAAAAAGAGCAAGACTATTCAGCAACAGATAGGACTAAACTATCCATTCATACAAAACTCAAATCCTCAGGGTCTTATGTTCAGCTAAGAAAAAAACAGCCAACTTCCAAAGGCATGACACCATAAAAGTCCATGAATACAACACAGTGAATGACAACCACACACCTGCAGAACACTTCTATGGCCATTGGGATTACGGATACCCAAGGGGCAGACACTGGTATGGGATTGGGATCCTGAATTACAGTGGTTGTACAGTGCCACACGTGATTGAAGGACAGAACTAAAACACACTGCCCCAACCGGGCGGTGCTGGCGCACGCCTGTAATCCCAGCACTCTGGGAGGCAGAGACAGGCGGATTTCTGAGTTCGAGGCCAGCCTGGTCTACAGAGTGAGTTCCAGGACAGCGAAGACAGAGAAACCCTGTCTTGAAAATACCAAAAAACAAAATACACACTGCCCCCTCCTCCCTGGTTCCTGGACTGCCCATTAAGTGTCCACTGGGCACGCACTAGGAGAACGGGGTGAAGACTACGCCACATGGCTCTGTACTGTCTCTGAAATGTACTGAGACTCTACAATTGCTTTAAAAAAGAAAAAAAGGTAGATGGTGAAGTTCTAGCCAAGTTCTCCAGGACTTAAATCCCAAAGAAAAGGACAACCTAGCTTATCGCTAGGGCGTGGCCACCAGAGACCAACCCAGCATTAAAATATAAGTTAAGGACATGGAAAGTGCAGAGGTAAAGCTGTGAGGCTTCCCAAGATGACCCAGTCTCAGACAGACAGACAGACAGACATCATGTGTCCTCATGCCTAACTGACATGACCCAGTCTCAGACAGACAGACAGACACTTTGTGTCCTCATGCCTAACCTTTAGTGTTTGTAAATAAGGGTGTGGTGTGACAGTGGGTACAAACAATGAAATTAGTAGGAAACTCTGAGAGGGAACAAGAGGCTTGGGGGAGGGGAATGGTAACAGACACGAAAGTGGGAGGACACCAGGAAGAGGAGGGGGATGAGGCAGAGTGGGGAGGGGGCGGTGAACAAGAAAACAAAATTTGACTGACAGTGCCACCATGGAACCTAACTCTTTGTTAGGCTAATAAAGGTATAATAAGTAATGAATGAGCTTTTTGGAGAGCCCGCTTTCTAGGCTTCTGTCGCTGCACATGACTTGTATGTGAGCTGTGCACTGTGCATGGCACACTGGTCAGTTCAGGTTGCTCCCTACAATCCCAGAGGTGGTCCAGTGCCCTAAACAACAGGCAACAAAGCAAATCCTACCCTGCCTGGGCCTCGAAGTACAGCTACATGAAATACAGAGCACATATTGTCCGCGGCCAGGGGCATCAGAAGAGCAGAGGAAGCCATGAATGAGTGATGGAGTCCTCCTGAGTGAACGTGTTCCCACATGGCTTCATGGCAAGGACCTCACAGCTACGGACCCAGAGCAAAGGCAACGTCTTTTCCCTTGGGCCGGGCCTGGGGAGATGGCAGAGATAGATCCCTTTCTGCTCTGAGTGGATACTGACAATGCATGCAGAAAATGTCCACCACAGCTCTGCTCCCAGCTTTATGGCTTGAAGACTGTGCCCTACAGAGACTGCTCTGGCCGAGACTAGCTAAACCTGCCTCCCTGATCCAGCTGAATAGAACCCTGCCTCCCTATTTAAAATAAACTGCCTCCTTGACTCCGCTGTAAGCAAGAATCCTGCCTCTATGTTCAACTCTATGCAACAAACACACTGGACTTCCAGAGAGCTGTGGTCCACATAATCCCAGTTTTCCCAATGGTGTCTTATCTTTTCTTCATTCCCTCCTGTCCCAGTCACATGAGACCCCAGAGTCCCTGTATCTAAGCAAGGTTTATAAGGGAAATGTCTGTAAATGCCTGAGTCTTCCCCTCCCTTCTTTCAAACATTTCCACCCCACCCATGCATTCTGTCTGTGCTCCATTGCAAGTGCAGGAAACCTTCAGCTGCAGGAACTCCTCCTGCCCAGCCTCCCTCAGGAATATTTGCACTCAAGCTCTGCACACAGTGGCCCAGGCTGGGCCTCAACCCTACTCCTCCAGTGTTGGCTAAGTGACTGCCGGAGACCCCGAAAGCACATTGAGGCCCTGTGTTTTCTCCCTCACCAGGAGAGTGGGAATGAGTGAAACAGGGCTTCAGAGTTGGCACGGAACTCAGACCCTTTTTAATGGCTCTCGAACCAGTTATTCTCTTTTTAAAAAAATTCATGCCGGGTCATGGTGGCGCACACCTGTAATCCCAGCACTTGGGAGGCAGAGGCAGGCGGATTTCTGAGTTCGAGGCCAGCCTGGTCTACAGAATGAATTCCAGGACAGCCGGAGCTACATAGAGAAACCCTGTCTCGAAAAACAAAAAAACAAAACAAAAAAAAAATTCATTGTAAACTATCAGCACAGTGCCAATAAAACATCCCCTGTAGGGATGGCTGCATGTGTGTGCATGGTGGCGTTGTGTGTAGGGATGCTTGCCCTGGGGAGTAGAAACTGATGGTAAGATGTCTTCCTCTATTCCTCTCTATTTTTTAGACAGGGACTCTCATTGAGCCTAGTGCTCTTCATCTTGGCTTGGCTGTCTGTCCAGCAAGCCCTGGGACCTGGCACTGGGGCTGCAGACAGAGCGCCACAGCTGGCTTGCACGAAGGTACTTGAGATCTGAACTCAAGCACTTTACCCACTGAGCCATTTCCCCAGCCTAACTACTTTTACTTAATAAGATGTTTTTACAAATCCCACCTTCCTCTGCCATCAGCTTGGGCGCAGGAATACTTTATTCCACAAACAGGCACACAGAGCAGCACAGGAGATGCCCTAGGGGTTTTTTTTAGACAAACGGCAGTGCTTCCAGAGAAAACCAGTCCCTGCTAGCACTGGGGAGCCAGAGTCTTCAGTGCTTTTCCTCCCATCCACCACACCATCTTCTCCCTCGGACCCTAGCTCATCTGTCTCAAACGGCTTATCATCCTCAAGGCCATCACCTCTCACAGTCTCTGCGATTTGTTTTTTTTTTTGTTTTTTGTTTTTTTTTTTTTTTTTTTAAGACAGGGGTTCTCTATGTAGCTACAGCTGTCCTGGATCTATGTAGTCCAGGCTGGCTTCAAACTCACAAAGATCTGCCTGCCTCTGCCTCCCAACCTCTAGGATTAAAAGCATATGCCACCGCTGCCAGCTCTTTCTGAAAACTTAAAGGATCAACCTCCCTCGGCTGCTGGAGGTGGAGAAGAGGCCTCACTTTCTAAGGACAGACCAGCAGTTCGTGTGTGTGTGTGTGTGTGTGTGTGTGTGTGTGTGTGTGAGAGAGAGAGAGAGAGAGAGAGAGAGAGAGAGAGAGAGAGAACTCTCCACTAGAGGTAATGGAAATTTAGACTTACCAAAGTCACTGGAGGAACACGATGCCAGCTGGTGGGTAACAGGGTTGTAGGAGACACACTGTATAGAGTCATTGTGCCTGGAAGTTGAAGAACTGAAGATTATTCCACAACAAACCACAAATGTCTCAGGAGCTACAAATGGAGATTCAAAGCAGGTTGAAGGGGCTGGAGAGATGGCTCACCAGTTAAGAGCACTTACTACTCTTCCAGAGGACCAGAATTCAATCCCAGTACCCAAACAACAGCGCACAGCTGTCATGCCCGTTCCAAAGGATCTGATGCCCTCTTCTAACCTCGACAGGCAAAATACCTATACACATAAAATAAATTTTAAGAAATAAATTTAAAAACAAAAATGAAACAAAACAAACAAAAAAAGAACAACTCCAGGACTGACACCTCTGGTGACATGCCGCAAGCCCTTCTCTAGGGGACCAACAGCACAGGGCCTCACAGGACTGCCCTCAACAACAGCTTCCACCCACCCCAGCATCCACCCAACTCAAAGTCTTCCTCCAGGGCTCTCCTCCTGATACCTCCAGTGTGTCTGAGACAGAGAAGGCAGCCCAGTGAGAGGGGGATAGGGGTGGGCTGGCAGCAGAGGCCGCTGCAGCTGAGCCCTATGGACGGGGAGGGGCTGGGGGAGAGGGAACGACAGTCAGCTGTGGGGTCAGAAAGGCTGAACACATCACCTGGGACACAGCTCAGTGCTGGCTGAGCCGGTTGCTGACCACTCCCTACCGACCCATCCCCATGCTTAATTCAAGTTGGTCTTGGAGAGCAAAGCTCTTCCATACATTCTTTCCACGAGGGTGTGGCTACAGTAAATAACAGAGCAGAGTGGGGTGTGGTCGATGGGCAGCCATTGTAAACCAGCTAGCAACCTGAGGCTGAAGCAGGAAGGTTATAAGCTTGAGGCCTGCCTTACAGAGGGAAACCTGTCTCAAGCAAACAAAACAGCTGTTACCCATAGGGTCACTCACGTGTACTTCAGAATGCCTTCCAGTTTTGAGGTCCAGATAATGATGCTCTTGTCGGCAGATCCAGAAGCAAAGCGCTTGCCTAAAGAGTTTTTAAAAAGAAAATCCTCAGCCAGGCGGTGGTGGCGCACGCCTGTAATCCCAGCACTCTGGGAGGCAGAGGCAGGTGGATTTCTGAGTTCAAGGCCAGCCTGGTCAACAGAGTGAGTTCCAGGACAGCCAGGGCTATACAGAGAAACCCTGTCTAGAAGAAACAAAAACAAAAAAAGAAAATCCTCACATGTATTTTAAACCAGAATTTTCCAGATAGACTGTCCAAAAAAAACTAATTCTTCATACTCAGCTAGTAATGTAGTTTAGTTGACAGAGTAGCTATCTAGTATGTATGAGGCCCAGGTTCAAATCCCAGCACTGTACAGAGTAGTGGTGTACTCCTGTCACCCATCCATCACCTGGGGTGGCAAGATCAGAGATTCAGAGTCATCTGTGGCTACAGAATGAGTTGGAGGCCAGCCTAGACTATAAGAGACCCTGTCTGAAAAATGCTTTCAAAGGGGAGTACGTGTCCTTTATTCTCTAACACTGTCTTTGGATGTGGTGTAGGATGGAATCTAGCGCCTACACACACTGAGTCCATACCCCGCAAAGAAGCTCACCCCAGCCCTTCCACTGCTTCTCAGCAACACTGGCAACAAAGGAGTCTGCAGTCCGGACTCTGAGGTTCCAACCTGCTCTTCCCGCAACTAAGTATGCCTAGATACACTGAGGGTTGGCTATATCTGTGTGCCATGCTCTTTAGTAAGGGCTGGGCAGTGATTCAGACATCTAAGCTTCATTCCCATGGAGTCCAGTCCAAGAAGCAGACATTAAGTTTATCCAACACAGACACAATATGGGAGGGGGTGAGGTCTATGAAAGAGAGTAACTGGGGGAACTAACATTAAAATATTTTTTAAAGATTTTACTTATTTTTATTTTATGTGTATGGGTGTTTGCTTACATGTCTGTGTACTATGTACATGCCTGGTGCCTGAATAGGCCAAAAGATGACATCAGATTTCCTGAAACTAGAGTTGAAGGTGGTTGTGAGCCACCATGTAAGTGCTGGGAATTGAACCTGGATCCTCTAGAAGAACAGTCAGTGCTTTTGACTGCTATGGCACTTCTCTAGCCTCCTAGTCATTTTCAGAGTCACAGTTGTATATATTCATCTACTCATGTGTTTGTGTGGTGTATGTGAGCACACAGGAGTGTGGGGTAAGGCTGATGTGGCTCAGGTACCTTCCTCTGCCACTCTCCTCCACCGCACCAACCCTGGCGCTCACAGACTTAGCTACATTAGCTGTCCAGAGAGCCCGTCCTGTCTCCACCTCCCTAACGCTGGGACAGCAGGCACACGCCACTGTGCCCACGGTTTTACGTGGATGCTGGAGATACAAACTCCGGTGTTCATGCTTTTGCAGCAAGCACTTAATCAACTGACTCATCCCCAGCCCCCAAAGCTGTATATATTCATGGAGTACGGTACAGTGTTTTGATATATTTAGTCAAATAATTATATCAAGAAAATTAACATATGTATCACCTTTGATACTTATATTTTTAACAGAGAACGTTAAAGTCTGTTCTTTAGCAGTTTTAAATATATATTATTGTTAATTATGATTACCATTCTGTGAAGAGATCTCAAAAACCTACCCATCCTGCCCACCTAAACTGTGCTCTTGGGTCAGCATCTCCTAGAATAGTAGTTCTCAACTTTTTTTTGGGGGGGGGGTATCAAATGACACTTTCACAGGGGTCACCTAAGACCATCAGAAAATACAGTTATTTGCATTATAATTCATAATAGTACCAAAGTTACAGTTATGAAGTAGAAGGAAAATAATTTTATGGTTGGGGGTCACTACAACATGAAGAACTGTACTGACAGGGTGCAGCATTAGGAAGGTTGAGAACCACTGCCCTAGAGGACTGGATGTAGATGAGATCCTTCAGGGCAGATCTAAAGGATAAGCAGAGCTGACCCAAGTACAAAGAAAGAGCAAGATGTATACCTGGGTGAAACATGTGCAAAGGCCCTGAGGCAGCAAAGGCTGGCATGGCTGAGAGGCCATGAGAGTCACAGCTTGGAGCAGGTAGAAAGGAATGAAGCAGAGGAGGGAAGGAGCTCCAGGGCCTTCGGGGCCATAGTGCAGGTAGCACCCTTACCCCCAAGCAGTGGGCTATCTCATATCCTCTAAACATATAGGTTGTATTTTAAAGGTGATTACAGAGTTCTGAAGTAGAAAGCCGAGCAGCTACAAGGCCATTACAGAGACCAGAACCTGGAGCAGCCTCTTACCATCCTTTGCATACGCCACACAGTACACAGTGTCTTTGTGTCCCTTCAGGGGCTGAAGTAAGGTGCCATCAGAGGTGTCATAAACCTGTCAAAAGGGGTAAAAATATCGATTATCTGTGTGACATCCATTATTCAGAATTCCTGCAGGGTGCTACTGCTGCTATTTTTGTTTTTATAACACAACAGTTGTTGATTTGCTAAATTAGTATCAAGTAGAGACAGCACTGCATAACAAGAATGACTATGTCTTAATGCAGGGCAGGCAGGAAGTGGAGGTCCAGCTTACGCTCTGTGCGGCTGGCTGCATACCACCAATGCTGGAGAAACGGCAACCACACTGATTCTCACTCCAGGGAAGGTTCTGCAAGCTTCGCCCATTTTCCCCACTCCCTCACCTCCCCACCCAGGACTGGGAACTGAATCTGGGGCACTGAACAATGACAGACAAGCCCTCGGCTTCTGAACTGTGTTCCCAGCCTTCTCCCAGTTTTTATTTTGAAACAGTGCTTGACTAAGTTGCCCAGGCTGGCTCTGAGTTCCTTCTGCAGCCCAGGCTCTCCTTGAACCTTTCATCCTCCTGCCTCCACCTCTCAAGTAGCTGAGATTATGAGCCTGCAAAACCCAGGCCTGGTACATTTCACTTTTTCTTACAAGGGCCTGGATGAATGATCCATTAGGGCAGGCCCTAGTCAACAAAGCCAGCACCTACAAAGAGCCGGTGGACAACATGGCAAACTGTCAGGGACAACACTGCCACTCGTGTCAGCACACACGGATGCATCATACTTGCTACCACGGCCTGAAAGTCACAGATCTAACAAACAGTGGGGTTTGCAAGTGGGAGGGAGTGTTATAAAACCCAGCTGCAGTGTGCATTAAGAATAGTTTATAGTTGTGCAACATGGCCAAATATGTGGAAATGTAAAAAACACAGCATCTGAGAAACGAGGACAGAGCTCTCCCACACAGGCAGAAGACTGGAGAAGGAAACCAGGACAGGGAGTGAAAAGGATCTATGCTGTTTACCCTGGAGAGAAGTCTGCAGAACAATCCAACCACAATTGTAAGACTATGAAGTTAGCACACAGAGCATGGACATCAGTCTGTGTGTCTGGACACACAGAACATGGACATCAGTCAGTATGTGTGTCTGGACACACACAGAACACGGACATCAGTCAGTCTGTGTGTTTGGACACACACAGGACATGGATATCAGTCAGTCTGTGTGTCTGGACACACACAGGACATGGACATCAGTCAGTCTGTGTGTCTGGACACAGCAGAGAGGAGGACCGTGTCTTAGGGGAGGAAGAGCTATCACAAAGGTTTTAGGTTAAACAGAAAGGTGACTCTGAAGATTACTCTTATATACTAGGATAGGTTCCAGAGGGCACTGGTGGACTTTGAAACTATAAACAATAGGAGAGCATTCATATGGAATTGTTTAGGGGCAGCAGAGTCCAGAAGTGGAAGTCAGGCCTTCTGACTTCTCATGGAAGGACAGCCTTTAGTCTTGCTAATTCACTTTGGTCCAACAAAATATGAACTGACACCCACTCACTTTCAAAGGCATTTTGATTAATTGTCTGCAACCATTTCATGAGTGTCTCAAAGGGGAAAGACAAATGACTCCAAAGGAGGCATTGTTCATGGGTTCCTATCTGATAGACAGTTTACTTACCTGTTTTAAATAGACCATTTCCTTCCTTATTAAAAAGTAATGGCTGGTTTTTCCGCCCTTGCCTTTTTTATCTCAAAAAAAGGGGGGGGGGTCAAATTTCAGAGTACTTACAAGAGGGAGGGAGAAAAAAAAGCACTCAGAATGGAAACGCAGAAAAAATCTTACCAGCAATCTGTTTCCTGCAGCCAGAATCAGCTGAGTTCCATCAGGCTTAAACGCGAGGTCGTAGATACTAACAGGAGACAGGACAAAAAGACAATTAGGGACCAAAATGATGAGGTCTGCTAATGGCCAAGAAAGCAAACTTTATTTCCATTACGAAACACTATGTGTGTGCTGGGGGAAAAATAATGGCTAAAAAATGCATCTGGTTGCAAATTCCACTCAACCACCACACCTTGGCAGCCCGTTCAATCATGAGCTGCTCGGCAGTCTGCTCAGTCCTGGTTTCCTCCCCTCCAGAAGCCAGAAATGATTCAAAGGGTCAACAGCTGAGGGCACAGGCTCTTCCAGTCATGCCATGGAAAGCAGGGGTCACCAGCTAGAGTGTGAAGCAGGACAGCTACACAGATATTTGCCAATTACCTGTTAGGTGTAGGGCACCAACAAACAGGAGGATAGAGGGGAGAGGGCTTGGCAGAGTCTCTCTCTGTCTCTACGAATTTTCACTTGAGTGGGAAACTATAAAGCAGACATGTTGGCCAAGAACTCCTATGGCACCAAGTTTAAGGAATATCCTTTTAACCTTTTTTTAAGTAGTTTTTTTTTTTTTTAAAGATTTATTTAACCTGGGAGGTGGTGGCACATGCCTGTAATCCCAGCACTCTGGGAGGCAGAGGCAGGCGGATTTCTGAGTTTGAGGCCAGCCTGGTCTACAGAATGAGTTCCAGGACAGCCAGGGCTACACAGAGAAACCCTGTCTCGAAAAACCAAATCCAAAAAACAAAAAAAACAAAAAAAAAATATTTATTTTATTTACATGATGAGCACACTGTAGCTGTCTTCAGACACACCAAAGAGGGAGGGCATCAGATCCCACTACAGATAGTTGTGAGCCACCATGTGGTTGCTGGGATTTGAACTCAGGACCTCTGGAAGAACAGTCGGTGCTCTTAACCACTGAGCCATCTCCCCAGGCCCTCCTTTTCAACTTTTAATCTCTCTGAGTTTTCGGTGTTCCTCTACGTGTCAGAGAAGTACAGCTGTATTTTGCTCGCTTGTGAGCTTGCTTTCACGCTGATGTGCATGTAATGGTCTTTTAGAGTCAAGGCCCTCTGAGTGTGGGTGAAGTGATGAGGAATACTGAGACTGCAGAGGGAGCTGCCCGGAACTCTGCTGCTGTGCTCGGTTCAAGGCAGAGCTGCACTCTGCCCTGGGACACTCCACGAAGAACAACACATTCTTGGAATGTGGGGCAACTCCGAGCCGTGCAGAGAGCAGCGAGTACAGCTCTTCGGGAAAGACATCAAGCAAAGAAGTGGACACAGCAAGGAATGTAAATAATGTAACAAGACTGAACCCTCAGACTACGTCCCAGGGGGTGGTGTCGGGACTGTCAAACCAGCACCACTGAGATTCTCAAATGTCCCAGCCAGAAGAGTCTCTAATGAAGAGAAGAGTGACAAGGCAGTGAGTGTCCGCTGGTCTATATAGAGTTCCAGGCCAGCCAGAGCTACATAATCAGACCCTGTGGGTGTGTACACACACACACACACACACACACACACACACACACATGTATGTACACATACACATATGCACTACAAAAGCATGTACACACGCAACCCTCAAGGAAAAGCCTTGTCTGCGGTGAGCACATGCACTCTCCCCTTATCCTTGCTCTGTGACAGCAGAGGATGCCGTGACTTCTGCAGCACTCCCATGCTCTCCTGAGGTGATTTACAGCAGAGCAGCAGCTCTAGGCTCTGCAGACACTATGCCGACTGAGAGGACTTGAACATCGGTCAGTTTGCTGTCTTTGGGGTTTCTGAAACAACTTTACCATGGTCAGGAAAGGACAAAGCAGGCTCTGCTTTATAGATAGCAGCATGGTCAGGCTGGGAGAAGCCTCACACAGGCAGCAAGTGTCAGGGCCTCTGAAGCCTGGGTCCTGACCACCCTACTGCACGGCCTCTGCTCACTTGGGTTATCACCAGGTGTGTCAAATGTTTTTCTGAATGCTCTTCCAGGAGCTGACATTTATTGGTACATTTGTTACTGTGTACAGGATACAGTTTAAATGCTCAGTTGTATAAATTCTCTCAACCTCACAGCTCTAAGCCTATCTTGCAGATAAGAAAACAACAGTTAAACAACTTGCCTGAAAGTAAACTGCTGCGGAGAAGAGGGGACGCCAGGATTCGGGTGTCCCCATCCAGCAGCCGAACCCTAGTCCATGTGTCAACCCTCAGGCCATGAAGCCCTCATTATCGCTATTAGTGTATATCATGGGCGATGAAGCAATTCATAATAGCTTTCTTGCCTTCTAAAAACTGCCCCCCCCAAAAAAAGTATTAACATTTATACAAGGCATTCCATGTAGAATTTGGAAAGTAACTGAAAAATAATAATTGTGTATAATAGCCAGGCGTGGTGGTGCATGTCTGTAATCCCAGCACTTGGGAGGCAGAAGCAGGCAGATTTCTGAGTTTGAGGCCAGCCTGGTCTACAGAGTGAGTTCCAGAACAGCCAGGACTACACAGAGAAACCCTATCTCGAAAAAATCAAAAAAATAAAAAATAAAAAAAATAAAAATAATTGTAACATGATGTTGATAAAATATAAATATATATTGCAAAAACCTAATTAACATGTTTATCACTTCAAAGACATCGCTTACTGCAATGAGATATTAAAAATTTGTCTATTAGCCATTTTGAAATATACAATATATAACTGTGGCCCTCATGAGACTGCTGAAATGTATTCCTCCACTAACTGAAGCCCAGGGCCCTCTGGTCACCACCTCCCTTCCCCCATCCTCTTTTCTGTAGTTTTAGTATTATTTTATTTACTTCTTGTGTCTTTGTGTGGGGTCATGTGGAGAGTCAGAGAAGACTCCTAGAAGATTCCTTGAATAAAAGCTCTTCACACGTGCAGACAGTTGAGCACTGTGAGAGGCAAAGTGTCTGCTAAACCCACATGCGCATACATACCACAGCACAATGGAGTAGGTGGGCCCACTGAGGAAATGAAAGGGTACACAGGGCTGACGGGTGAGCCAAGGTAAGCCTGTCTGGCCTGCCAGCTCGGCATACTGCATCCTATATCAAATCCTGGCTCAAGTTCTGCCTTGTCCTTCTTCACTGTTTTGTGGTAACAGGCCTGGGCTTCCTTGACATGTTCCACATTCAAAAAAGCAAGTGTTAGGCTAAAAGGTAGAGGGGAACTGGGGCCAGGAAAGCTGACCTAACTGAATTTCACCCTTACTATAAAACAGGTAGGGTGCTGTGTCCTAATGCCAGGGGCCAGGGACCCGCCTGGTGTCTGTGTGTCTTCACGCTGAGACAGTAGCCCGGAATGGCTTTCACCTTTCATGTAGTCCTTGGTTGGGCTTCTTCCTGCCTGTACACATCTGGACCAGTCATGATGGTTCTCGGACCTCTTCTCCAAGAGTTGACAGTGGCTGAGTTAGTTCTACTTATATTTGTTTGTTGGGGCGGGGTCTTACTCTGGCCCAGGCTAATCTAAGACTCTTTTGTAGCCTAGGCTGGCCTTGAATTTATGATACTCCTCCCAAATGCTGAAATTACAGATGTAAACTGAAAGGATAAGGTTATAAGCTAGGAATCCCCTGTGCCTGGGCACGTGGGAGGCACCTGGATCTCCAACTCCAGTGGGGGAGGGTGGGCGCGACACTGCGTGGCGGCCACGTAAGCGGATATGACTTAACTAGTTCTTCCTGCCTCTGTGAGAGGCTGATAGGTTATCAGAGAGCTCAGGTTCAGATGGTTTGAACTGATTGGCTTAGAAGCTTGTGGTAGGCGGGTTCTGTTATAAGTCTATAAAAGGCCAAGGCAAGCCACTCCTCGCGGGTTTTACTTCTTTACCCTGCGCGGGGAGGATGTAACCCCCCAGAGCTCTGGAAATTAAAATCCTCTTGCGAAATTGCATCAGGTCTGTCTCTCGTGAGTGTTTTGGGGTGTGCCGGTTTCCGAGGCATGGGGTGCAGAAGTACCCCGTTTTTTCTTTCGGGTCTTACATTGGTGCATTGGCCGGGAACATGCGGGCACCCCTACACACTCGAGAAACAACTTGGAGGTAAGGGGAACCCTCCGATGTCTGATTGTCCTGAGTGTTTGAATGCGGCTCCGCGGTCTGTATGTGTGTTTACAGAGGAAGTGGATGTGGAATCCCACTTCGGGCAGCTGCCACTGTGAACCGTAAGGATACAGGGGCCGTGGGAGGGGACACCCTCGGGCCACAGGCTGCGAGACCCCAGAGGACGCTCTGGGGTGTATGTAAGTCTGCCAGGGATGCCTAGTAGACTCCGGTGCCGGTCACTGACCGACGTCTGTGCTTGTAAGAGATGCGGATGGGTCGTAAAGTCTTGAATCTGTTGGTTTCTGTTTTGTGCATTGCTGTTCTTGTGTGCTTTTATATACTGAGCCTGTATTGGTGCGGAGAGTTCGACTGGCAGTGGAAACCGCCGGGGTCCGGAAGACCCTGGAGGAGGCTCTTCTCTGTATTCGGTTTCTGCAACGAGCAGGGGCAGGAACATTCGGTATCTGAAATTGGGCCCGTCTAGCAGCAGATTGTATGTTGATTTTCCTTGCTCTAGGTTCTTGAATTTAGACGCCTGATGGTGGCAGGGTCAGGCTGTCTATGTGGTGATTGTTTCTGTTTTGTATAGTCTTGTGTTCTCGGACTTAGATGACTGACGCATAGGGATTTAGACTGACTGGTAATTTTGTTAAGAATTTAGACTGACTGAAAGGACCGCCATGGTGGGCTCTGTGGCGGCAAGATCAGGTCCCGTGACTCAGGCCCACCATGTTAGGGTCTGGCGCCAAGATCGGGTCACGTGACTCAAGCCCGCCATGTTAGAACAAGAGACAAAATATTTAAGCTGTGAGGCCCCCTAGTGGGGGAAATAATTTCTAACAAGACACTCAAAGTGGTGGATGTAGGAATTCTGAATTTAAGTTACAGATGGCTTATTTCTTTTATTTTAAATTGTTTAAATTATTATAATAGATATACTGTTAAGCTGTGGCTTTATTGTTTCTCTGGGAAAGAGGTCAAAAATAAGGGGGACCTCTAGAAGACTAGATTCTGAAACATTAAGCAAAAATATCTGTCTCGGTGGTACTAAAATCTTGTTTTGAGAATTATATTATGTTCAAGGCATAAATTCTTATTTGATAATGATTTTATTTTGATACAAAAATCAAGGTTTTCATTGGTATAAATACTAAAAATGCAAAAATGCAGGATTTACACCCAGTCCTTTCTTGCTGTTATTGTTATAGATCTGAAATGTTTAAGCCTATGAGTTTGGGGCCATACAAAAATATAAGGCTCTGAGTTTATTATTAGGGTGTTTTCAATGTTTTAATTAGAGTTGCTTCTGTTATGGCGAGAGAGAGAGCATCAAGATTGCCTCTCTTCATTTACAAACTCAATGTGTCTATAGGTTATTATATGACTTAATAATTCCTGATTCTTTAAGTCTGTCAGATGTTCTTGTGCCAGAAGGCTGAAGATCAATGTTTCAACATTTTGAAGTATAAACTGTTCAGGTGTTTAGCAATCTCTATCATTTGGCTAAGTCTTAAAAGGTGTGTTAAGCTTTCTATATATTTTCAGTTAATATTGGTCACTCTTAGATTTCTGACGGGGATAAAAACTGTTAGTCTCATAGTCAGCTCAAGCTCTTTAATCTTGAAAGCTGATATAGGTTTACAGAAATGATTTTCAGGTGATATAAAATTTATAGCCAAAACATGAGTCAGGTGTTAATTCTTATAGTCTTTCAAGATAGTAAAGATGACAAAGGTTCTGTTTGACAGATATTGGATGTTAGGCCTATCTTATAGTTTATAATTTACAAAATAATGATAGTATGCTCAATTTATATTTAGAGAAGACCACAGAATGGAGCAGAAGATCTGAAACCACCTATCCTGATTCACGGTGACACCCTCACTAAAGACACATTTCCCAAGAGACTGATTAATCTCTTTGAGACTGTTTTATTTGTAATACAGGAAGCCAGAAAAGAATACCCCCTCAGACGAAAGGTAAGAGGCACCTGAAGGACCGACACCAGACTCCATTGGCAGGTCTTGAGGGCATGATAGCCCACAGATTTGGCAAAGGTATGTGAAGCAGGGACCAGAGGAGTCACTGGCAGCCTTTCTAGTGCAGCTCAGACGCATTTTGCTATACACCCCAGACTAGAAGGACTTTAGTTTGCTGAGAAAGTATGTAGAGGGATTTGGTACAAGTTATTTAGAAGGTCTGTAGAGAGATTTGGTGGTGCAGGTTGTTAGAAAAGTCTATAGAGCCGGGCGTTGGTGGCGCACGCCTTTAATCCCAGCACTTGGGAGGCAGAGGCAGGCGGATTTCTGAGTTCGAGGCCAGCCTGGTCTTCAGAGTGAGCTCCAGGACAGCTAGGACTACACAGAGAAACCCTGTCTCGAAAAACCAAAAAAAAAAAAAAAGTCTATAGAGAGATTTAGTATAGTTTGCTGAGACAGGGAGAGTAGAAAGAAAAAATGAGAGAAGGAAGCTACAGAAAATCCTGGCTAAAAGGCAGAAAGGAATCAATGTGCATACTATATGGAGAGGCCACTGAGCCAGAGTGTGTCCTAACAAGCTGGGAGCAAGAACTCACAGGTCTTTGGAGAAGTGCCCCCAAATAGCAAAGGTGTTATCCCTGGATAAAGACATTGACTAGGGGAGATGGGTGTTCTGACCACCTCCCCCAACCCTGGATAACTGTGAGAGGGAAAGAGAAACCCACTCAGTTCTTGATGGACACAGGGGCTTAACACACGGTCTTCCAACCCAATGGCCCTGTTTCCAAGAAAAGATCTAGGGTCCAAGAAGCCACTGGCACCAAAATATGTTCATGGACTACCCGAAGAACAATGGACCTAGGGATGGGATGGGTAACCCATTCATTTAAGGTCACCCCAGGATGTTCCTAACTGTTGGAGCAAGGCATACTCTCCAAAATGGTGGGGAGGACAGATATATTTACTGTCCAAAGGGCTGCAGCAACTGGCCCAAAAAGAGAGACTGACCCCTGCTGAAAGTTGCTACAGACAGGAGCAATTTTCTCCGTGAAGGATAGGGACAAGCAGGTGCTGCTATGGTGGGCAGCACAAACGGCATCTGGGTAGAAGAATCTTTACCCCCTGGCATGTCAACGCAGAAAGTGGAGCTAATGGCCCTTACCAAGACCTCGGAACTTGGAGACAGCAAGAAAATCAACATCCACATGGATAACAGGTATGCCTTTGCCACAGCCCACATCCACAGGTGTATATGCCAAAAGGACTGCTCACATCAGAGAAAACCAACAGAAAATCTTGGACCTCTTAGATGCCCTAATGAAGCCAACAACCGTGAGTATCACCCTCTGCCCAGGATGTCAAAAGGGAAAAGACTCAGTGGGCAATAGCCCGGCAGAGCAAATGGCTCCAAGGATAGATATACAGGAGCCTATACTGGTTGTAGGTCTGCGAGAGGCATCCACTGACAAATGGGACAAAGTGAGATAGCCTCATTTAAAATATGCTGAAGAAAAAAAAGGACTGAGATTGGTAGCCATCTGACCAACTATTACCAAGGAAAGGTGCACACAAGAAGGGAGAATCATACTCCCCAGAAAGTAAGCCAAGGACTCGCCAGGGCAAATGCACACATGAACTCATTTAAGGGATCAATAAAACAGTGTAAGGTATGCCAGCGAGTGAATGCTTATGCAGCAAAGAGTAAATAGGGCAAAAGACCAAGAAAAACAACCTAGAGTATATAGAGGTTTTATAAAAGATAAGGCAGGAAAGTATGGTTATGAATATCTTCTAGCACTTGTAGATAGTTAATCTAGATAGATTGAGACTTCCCCTAGCAGGCAGGAAACAGCAGCCAGGGTTAAAAGAAATTTTCCTGAGTTTCAGAGTGCCCAAGGTAATTGGATCAGACAATGGTTCTGTTTTTGTTTCTAAGGTAAGTCAGAAATTGACAGATATTGGGGACTAATTGGAAACGTTATTGGATGTACTGTCCCCAGGGCTCAAGACAGCTAGAGAAAATAAACAAAACTCTATGAGAGACCTTAACTAAATTGACCTTGGAGACTGGTTTAGGCTGGGTGGTGCCTCTCCCTTGTTTCTGAATAGTCCTTGCCATTTTAATCCTCTTTGTTACCCCAACTTCTTTGTCATCTACTGGGTCCTCCCGAGAGGTGTACCACAACATGAGATTTGGCTCAAACTGTCCGCTTTAATGCTCTAGGCATGTCAGAGACTCCTCGCTGCTTCCAGACAGGTTACCGGATCTGTCAAAGAAGGCTTCAGAAACAGTTGCTGGAACCCTGGTGAAAGAGATCCTCACCAAATTGATCACAGAGACTGGACCTTTGCTCTCTAGGCTCGAGGTGCTCCAATGGATAAGGCATCGAGGTCCCGGAGGCCTACTCAGGAGGAGATCCACAAGTCCCACATCGCTTCCAAGTTGGAGATATGGTCTACATTAGATGCCACCACGCGGGAAACTTTAAGACTCAGTGAAAAGACCCATATCTTGTATTCTTGACCACCCTGTTTTCTGCCCTGATAGGACCCCTAATGATAATGCTCCTGTTTCTTACAGTTAGACTTATACAGTCAATAGGTTAGTTGCCTTCATCAGGGACCAGGTGAGCGCGGTCCAGATTATGGTACTTAGGCAGCAGTATAAGAGCCTTCTGAGACAAGAAGAGGCTGACCTTTAATTCTCCTAGTTCTAAGGTTAGAACTATTAACAAGACAGGAAGTGGGGAATGAAAGGATAAGGTTATAAGCTAGGAATCCCCTGTGCCTGGGCACGTGGGAGGCACCTGGATCTCCAACTCCAGTGGGGGAGGGTGGGCGCGACACTGCGTGGCGGCCACGTAAGCGGATATGACTTAACTAGTTCTTCCGGCCTCTGTGAGAGGCTGATAGGTTATCAGAGAGCTCAGGTTCAGATGGTTTGAACTGATTGGCTTAGAAGCTTGTGGTAGGCGGGTTCTGTTATAAGTCTATAAAAGGCCAAGGCAAGCCACTCCTCGCGGGTTTTACTTCTTTACCCTGTGCGGGGAGGATGTAACCCCCCAGAGCTCTGGAAATTAAAATCCTCTTGCGAAATTGCATCAGGTCTGTCTCTCGTGTTTTGGGGTGTGCCGGTTTCCGAGGCATGGGGTGCAGAAGTACCCCGTTTTTTCTTTCGGGTCTTACAAAACCATTTCACCTGGCATTTTTTGGTTGTTGCTTTTTACACAGTCTCCTGGTCCCAGACTCTCCAGGTAGTTGACATGGATAACCTTGAACTTCTGATCCTCCTGCCTCCACTACTCAAGTGTAGGATTATAGGCATGTGCCACCACTCTTGGCTTCAGTTCGTTTTTCTTTTACGTTTATCTATTTATTTTAGGAGGCAAATGAACGCTGGGCGCATGTGTAAGCAGAGAACAACTAGCAGGAGTTGGTTCCCTCCGGAGTATCGTGTTGGTCCCAGGGATCAAATTCAGGTCATCTGACTTAGCAGGAAGGACCTTTACCTACTAAGCCATCTCCATGTTTCATGTTTTATTTGGGCTAACAATCTTCTCAAATGTGAAAGTTCACTTTCTGGATGTCCTGAAATGTACTTTCTTAAATTACAACATATATATCTAATTTGTGATTATGTATCGCCCAACATGAGTGCTGAGGACCAAACCTGGGGCCACTGAAAGGAAGAGCAGAAAGTACTCTGCAGCCCCAACTTAACTCTTGCTGTACTTGGAATCCAAACAGTTCAGCTTCCCTCTAAGCACCTAGTCTTCTGTATCTGATGTTTCATAGCATGCCTCCTTAATACACATGTCTTCAGCCTGAAGGCAATAACCAAGTTTTACGTTATTGGTTAGACCAGGGGCCTGAAGTACTGATCCTAACTGGCAACCTGCCGGGATTTTATGTTTAAACCCCACCCCTGGGCTTTAATGAAATCACAACATCACAGAACCCCTAAATTGGAAAGGACCCAAACTTTATCATGGAATCTAATACCCCACCCAGGCAAAGGCTCCGTCCACACGACCGTCTAGCCTCAGCTGGCACGCCCTCAGGCTGGAGACTTGCTGCCCTCTGGTAGTTGGTGCTACCATGGCAGGCTCGCTCCCAACCTCTCCTCTTTTAGGAAAAAGATAAACCACATGCTCAGATTTCATTGCTGAGAGATGAGAGGTGAGCCCTGCCAACTGTCCTCTGCACACCAAAGTCCCAAGGTGCCCTTCAAACTCACTACAAGCCACACACACTCTGCTTACTCTTTGTTGTCTTCCCCCTCCCCCACAACCCCGAGTGAAGCCCAAGACTTGCCTCTCCTTTTTCTGAGACGAGCTCTCTCCTAGGCTGAAGATCTACTCTTAGCCTTTGAGTAGCAGGAATTTGCAATCTCAGACAAATTATATCACTTTATTAAATGTTTAATGTGGTGCTAAGAATGCTAGGCTTCACACACACACTGGGTAAGCCCTCTATCACTGAGCCACACCCCTAGCTTCCTCCATCAATCCCAATATCTCTAATGCTAGCTAGCCTGCCTGAAAGAAGGTGGGCTAGCCTAAAAAGGCACTGTGGTTGAACCTACAGCAGTGTATTTAAGAAAGGAAGGAAAATGAAAGATCAGAAGAAAAAATAAAGAGAGAAAGCACTTAGAGGGCAGGAACTAGCTCAGTGGGCAAAGTGCTGGCTCTGCAAGCAGGCTTGAGTCCTGAGTTCAGATCCCAGTATCCCATGACAGCCCAGGTACAAGTCATACCTGTGACCCCAGCGACTGGGCTGTGCAAACAGGCAGGTCCCAGGGGCCTGGTGGCTAACCAGTCTAGCTTAAATGGTGAATTCAAATTCACTGTTGAAACCTAATCTCAAAGAAATAAGGTTGGAGCCGGGCGGTGGTGGCGCACTCCTGTAATCCCAGCACTTGGGAGGCAGAGGCAGGCGGATTTCTGAGTTCGAGGCCAGCCTGGTCTACAGAGTGAGTTCCAGGACAGCCAGAGCTATACAGAGAAACCCTGTCTCGAAAAAAAACCAAAAAAAAAAAAAAAAAAAAAAAAAAAGAAATAAGGTTGGGGTCTAGAAGGCTAGCACAGCATTTAAGAGTACTCTCTGTCTTGTAGAGGCCCTAGGGTCCCAGCTCCTGCTGGCTCACTACTGTCTATAACTCCAGTTCCAGGGGATCTGATTACCTCTTTTGGCATCTGCAGGTACCAGGCACTCAGGTGGCACACAGACATACATGCAGGCAGAACACCTATATACATAACATAAAAAATAAGTAATAAAATAAGGTGGACAGAAATAGAGGAACATACCAATGTCAACCTCTGACCTACTCATGCCCACGCACAGTCAAGTTCATCTGCATACACACATGCATGCAAGTCCATCTGCATACACACATGCATGCACACACACACACACACACACACACACACATACACACACACACACAGAGAGAGAGAGAGAGAACAAAAAAGGGGGAGGGGGAGGGAGACAGGAGATGGAACGAATCAGTTAAGAAGGATCTTTGGGTAGGAAAATGGAGTCTTTGGCTAAGGTCCAAAACATCATCTAAATGTTAGCAGCCTAGAGGCAAGAAGGCCAGGGGGACCACCCAGCAAAGGACATGAAAGGGGTCACTCTGGGTTTATGAGAAGCAGAGCAGCAGAATCACAGTAGCAGGTCCTGAGTGAGTGCTTTTGATGGGTGAAGAACAGACCAGAAGCAAAAGCATAGAGCAGGAGCCTGTCGCTGACTGGGGAGGGGCCTAGTTAAGGGCATCTGGGATTGCTGGGTTCGATCTAGGTGTGAATTTTGTTGTTTTGTTCTGTTACATCAGCTGGCATATCAGGCTGCTGGCCTACAGAATCTCTGCCCTCCTACTCTAATAGATTGTTTCAAATCTGTAACAGCCCTAAAAGCAGACAGCCCGTCTTCACTGTCATTCCTTCTCTTCATGACTCCTCCATGAACACACACATCTACTCACTAGACACTAACAGGCTCCAGAAACATTTGCGAATAGAATACAGCCATTGCTTTTACAGGGTTTCTAGACTTCTGGGATAAACAGATTAAAAAATAACTCTTATACCCAACAGACTCTTAAGCACCACAAGAGCAGAATGAACAAAATTCTGTGCCAGGGGTTGAGAACAGAGCAGATCAGGCTGCATTTGACCAGCAAATGTTTTGTTTGGCTCACATGGTGTTTTACTTTGTTTTTTCTAATTAGGTGCCAACATTTAAAAATTAGGACATTTCACACTTCAAACGCAGATTCCTAGCTTCTGGTAAAAATAGGAAGATCTGCACACGCCAGGCCAAATTTCTACCCATGATAACTGGCAGGAGCAGAGCAGCAGCTGCCCCTTCCATGCAGAGTGGGAGCCTTCCAGTTTGCCACAGTCCGTGGCACTCCCTATTGCTCTCTAACACGGAAGCCAAGGCTTGGCTGCCAGTTATGGCCAGCTTGTGCAGTGGGTGCTCTTGGTTGGTTGGTTGGTTGGTTGGTTGGTTGGTTGGTTGGTTGATTGTCTCAGTATGTAGCCCTGGCTATGCTGGAACCCACTATGTAGGCCAGGCTGGCCTCAAACTTAGAGATCCAACGCCTCTGCCTCCTGAGTGCTGGGATAAAAGACATGCAGCACCCCTGGCTGTGGGTAATCTTTATCCTAGAATGAAGAGAAAAGTAATAAAACTATGTTATTACCCCAGCACTGCTGAGGTTGAGGCAGGAAGACCAGAAGCCCAAGGCCAGCTGGGCTACATGAGACTCTGTCTCAAAAAAGTAACATCAAGACTTTAGGGTTGTTTTGTTTTGTTTTGTTTTGTTTTGTTTTCTAATGTTGAACTATTTATTGGGACATGTGTACCGCGGAGCACTTTTGGAGGTCAGAGGACAACTCGGTTCTCTCCTTTCATCACATGAGGCCTAGGGCTCAAACTCAGATCATTATGCTTGGCAGTAGTTAACTTCAACTGCTGAGCGCCCTATTGGTAACCTCCACAAAGCTGTTTATTAAAATGAAAGACACCAGCAAGTGACGTGTTTCAAGCAGGATGCAGGAGAATGTCCTGCAAGTAACAGAAATCCCTTCTATTTAACATGCAAGTACGGGCTGTCTAGTCACATTCCTCACCTAACGGAAATCAGAGCCGGAGAACTGGTTCTGGATCAGGGCGGCCTGAGCTTGCAAGCCGGCTCCACCACACACAGATATGTGCACCTATCTCCCCTCCCTGTAAGTCAGTTTTCTTGTCTGTAAAGTAGAGATAATTAGAGTACCTACCTAGAGCTGCTGTGAAGGGACAATGAGGTAAAGGACACAAGTCCTTAGCTAGTGTCTGAATCACGCCAGCATTAGCTGTTATGTGTACAAGTTCCTCCAAAGCTAGCCTTGAGGGACGTTTAGGATCTCAGTGTTGCACAAGGAACAGTCTCAGGACAGACAGTGGTGTGAAGCAGAAGAGACCATCTAGGAAGACTCTGAGTCAAGCTGAGAATTATTTAAGCCAGAATTTCCTGAAATGTGTTCCTGGCTGGTGGATTTTAATGACAAAATAAAATAGGCCATCAAATCATACTGAATTAATTAAGATGACAAAGCCATTCTATTGTCAGTCTCTCTTTTTAAAACATTTTGATTTTTTAAAAGATTTATTATGTATATAGCATTCTTCCTGCATGTATACCTGCAGGCCAGAGGAGGGCACCAGATTTCATTATAGATAGTTGTGAGCCATCATGTGGTTGCTGGGCATTGAACTCAGGACCTCTGGAAGAGCAGACAGTTCTCTCAACCTCTGAGCCATCTCTCCAGCCCAATATTTTTTTTTTCCGAGACAGAGTTTCTCTGTGTAGCCCTGGCTGTCCTGGAATTCACTCTGTAGACCAGGCTGGCCTCGAACTCAGACATCTGCCTGCCTCTGCCTCCCAAGTGCTGGGATTAAAGGTGTGTGCCACCATGCCCAGCCTTGTTGTTTTTTTACTCTTTATGTGTAGCACTGTGTGTGTGTGAATGATATGAGGTACACATGCCATGGAACTGGTATGAAGGCTGGAGGACAACTTTATGGAACTGGTTTTCTTCTACCAGGTTTCATCACTGAGCAGCAAGTGCTTCTGTCTGTTAAGGCATTTTCCCATCCAGTTTCTTTTGTTTTTTTGAGACATAGTCTCACAAAGCCTAGGCTGGCCTTGAACTCGTTATGTAGCTGAGAACTCCAGACCCTCCAGCTGCCTCCCACAGGAGTGCAGGGATTACAGGCTTGGGCCCAGCTTTCTTTCCAACAAACTATTTTTACTTGCTTGTGTGTAATGTGTGTATATGTCAGTATAAAACATGCATGAATACATTATGTGTGTACATGTGTTCTGCAGAGGCCAGAGGGCATCAGGTGTCCACCTCTCCTCTTCTGACTTGTTCCTCTGAGGCAGGGTCCTCCCCCTTAACTTTGAGTGTCTCTCTTTTCGGCTAAGTTGGTGGCCAGCAAACCCTATCAATTACCCTGTCGCAACTCCCCTCTGTGCCACCGTTACACGCTTACATAGGACCATACCTGGCTTTTATGCAGGTGCTGGAATCAGAACTCTGGTCCTTATGCTCACTCAAAGTGCTCTTAAATACTAAGCCTTAATCCTCAGTGTTTTTAAGCATTAAATTAAGCTCACTCTTTAAAAAAAAAAAAAAAAAGATGTATTTATTTATTATATGTAAGTACACTGTAGCTGTCTTCAGACACTCCAGAAGAGGGTGTCAGCTCTCGTTACGGATGGTTGTGAGACACCATGTGGTTGCTGGGACTTGAACTTAGGACCTTCAGAAGAGCAGTCAGTGCTCTTAACCACTGAGCCATCTCACCAGTCCCAATTAAGCTCACTCTTAAGTACTAATTTTGAAAATACGCAGACTTTCTAATCAGGAGATGTGTTGATTTGGTGTGCATCTTACATGTTTTCTGACCTTACAAGGAAATGTCCTGCTTCAGACACAGTAGATCTCAGCTCAGGTGGAAATGCTCAGTACCTAGATGCAAGTTACTCACACTGTTTTGTTTATTCCTGCTTGAAAGTTCTTAATCCCAGCACTGGGGAGGCAGAAGCAGATGTTATCTCTGTGAGTTCAATGCCATCTTGGTCAACATAGTGAATTCCAGACCAACCAGAGCTTTAAAGTGAGACTCTATCCCAAAAACAAACAAGCAAACAAAACAGAAGAAACTTAAAGAATGTCAGATAAACAAAAGTGCGGGCACTTTGACGAGTTAGGAAGCTGAGAAAACACTGGTGGATGAGAGAAGTCCAAGAGTGATTTTGAGAAGAGAGAACTAAAACTGGGTGATGACGACGTGTAAACTGCTCTAAGCGGACCGCCACCCTCAGATGGTCCCTAACCCCCCTCCAGGAATCTCGGTTTCTCTTCCATTGGGGAGTTGAAGGCACGGAATCAGCGTCCTCAGTCCAGGCCACAGGCCCGTTGCCATGGCAATGCACCGGTTCCCGCCGCCTCCCTCGCCATCCCCGAGGTTCCCGCTTCTCACCACTGCTCCGCTTTGTCTCTCCACGTCAACACGGCCCTCATCGCTGTTTCCCTCACGCCTCGGGCCCCTCCTCCCAGCCTCGGCAACAACAGGCTTCTCTCCACAAACCACTTCAGCTACCTGCGCTACCCTTAGCAACGCACATGCGCAATGAACGGCGCGTGAGTTTTCCAAAGCTCCAAGTGCGCATGACCGAAAGGGAGCCCGGCTCCGCGGCAGCAGCGCCGAGCGCGTAGGGACGCAGGATGCGGAAGCGTAAGTATGACACGAGCGATTGGTTAGGGAAGGTGGGTGGGGCGAGGAGTCTTGACGACGGAGAGTTTGATTGGCGGGACCCCGGGCTGCGGCATCTGTAGCCGTGGCGGGAAGGTTGTTGTGTGGCTTGACTGACTTTCACGTCAGTGTTTGGATTCGGCCCAGGGTTTTGAGTTGTGTTTTACTCCACCTCTCGGCCTGGAGCTGCAGCTGCGCCCCAGTGGACCAAAGCAGCGGGGATGGAGAGCCCAAACCTTGGGGACAACGGAGTCCCCTCCGTCACTGCTGGAGAGATCCTAGTTCCAGACCCGCCTTGGGATCGCTGGCAAGTTTTTAAACCTCTCTCGGGCCTCAGAGGAGTCGCTGTCGTGTGGGTCTTCCTAACCTTCGACCCACGGTGACGGACACCTAGAGCTGTCGCCCTGTGGGAACAGACTAGGGTGTACCCGATTCCTTGGCCGAACTGACTGGGGAGCATGGGGGACAAGGGAGGTTTTGTGATGCTAGCAGGTAGCCTTGGGCCGGAAGGGCCCCTCGGAAATAGCCCTATGAAAAGTCACAGAGGAAGCTACTGCCGTGCCCGGGCTAAAATGATAACACTTATTTGCATGTCCCAAAACGTGTCCGCTCAAACAATTTTAAGGTCTGGGTATTTAAGTTGGTAGTGTTTACGTAGTAAACACAAAGTCGTGGGTTCGAGCGTCAGCACCGAATACCCAGGCTTGGCGGCTTATGCCAGTGGAGGCAGGAGGATCAGAAGTTGAAGATGAGTCTCTGGTACGTCATGGGTTCAAAGGTAGCCTGCGGTGCAGAAGATCCTGTCTCAAAAGCAAACAACAACAAAACTTTTTTTTTTTAATGGTATTTCCTTTTTACAGATGGAGAAAGGAGATTTTGAGCCCAAAGTGACTTTCTGTTTGGAAGCTGGGCTAATAATAAATAGCGGTGCTGAGATTTTGACCCATTTTGTTAACCTAACAGTTTGTAGTGATTCCCTCAGGTTTCAGTTACTTTGTCTCCCTATAAGATCCATCTAGCTGATACTTAACGCCAAATTCCATCGAAGAATGCCGTGGTTCTAATTGTGGTTAGTCTCTAGGTCTTGCTTAGTTTCCCTATTTCCCCATTTGTAGACAGTAGATTGGGTTAGAAGGTCTCTGTAGAGGCTCACTTTTATTTATGTGTTTGTATATGTATGTGGGTGTTGGTGGAGACCAGAGGAGGTCTCAGATTGACTGGAGCTGGAGTTGTGGGCTGTTAGAAGCTGCCTGATGTGGGTGCTGGGATCTAGCCCCTCACTCACCTTTTAAAATGTATAGTTTAGTGATTAAAATAGGCTGTATTAAAAGCTGGAGAGATGGTTTAATAGTTAAAGCACTTACTGCTCTTCTGTAGGACCTGGGTTTGGTTCCCAGCACCCACAGCAGAGGCTCACAACCATCTATATAACTCAGCTCCAGGGGATCTGGTCCCTTCAGGCCTCTGCACCTGCATGTGCACATAAATAAGAATAAAGGGGGAAGAAATCCACTGCACTGAAGGTGTTGTGGGAACTATTCCCTCCATAACAGTATGGGAGAAGTATTAGGTAGGCCTAGATTTTGGGATCCACTCTGCAGGTGATTTTTGTTGTCACACAATTGTCAATAAGAGTAAAAACAATTTTTTAGAGTGTATTTATTTGTTATATATACATATATATAATGAATAAATTATGTGTGTGTGTATGTTTTGTCTTGCATACCAGAAGAGAGCATCAGGTCCCATGTGATTACAGTTAGAAAGTTGTGAGCCATCATGTGGATACTGGCAGTAGAACTCAGGACCTCTGGAAGAGCAGCTAGTGTTCCTAACAGCTAAGCCATCGCTTTGGCACCCAATGAGAGTACATTTTAACCTCACAAAGTGATGAGAATCAAGATTGACAGAGAATCAGAAGTTCTTATCAGAAATGATGTATCTTTTAGAAGGCTACACCATTTTATGAAAGTGGTAGTTGCTGTTTTTCAAAAATGCACACATATGTGAGATGTTCCCCTTACATGTTTGCAGGAAAGAAGGGTGATTCATTTAAGCAGTTTGACTGATCTCAGATGAAAAGTTCAGTTACTGGCTCATATCTCACACTTCCAACAACTGTTATCAGAATCCTTTATAATAGCCCTATAGTGTGAATTAGAAAAAAATTTACCAGGTATCTTCAACTCAACTGTTACTGTGCAGAGATTCCTAACATTTAAAAACCCATGTTGAGCTGGGCAGTGGTGGTACACGCCTTTCTTCCCAACATCTCGGACACAGAGGCAAGCGAATTTCTGTGAGTTCAAGGCCAGCCTGGTCTACAGAGCAAGTTCCAGGACAGTCAAGGCTACACAGAGAAACCCTGTCTTGAAAATCAAGGTAGAGGAGGACATCCTGTTGAAGGATGAGAAGTTGTCATCAGAGATGGGACAGTACTCATGGCACAAGGCTAACTCACTGACTTTAATCTGTATTTTATGCAGTCCCATTCTGCTGTGGGTAGAAACGTTTTAAACGTCTGCAGGGTAAGAGACGTTTTAAATGAGTTCGTCACTTGGGTTTTGTTTTTCCAGCAAGGAGGATGCTGCTGTTGGCCTGGGGGGAGTGAGAGAAGATGGAAAGGACCTGCCGACAGGCAGTGAGAGCAGCTCCCTTCTCCAGAGCACTGCTTCTCCTCTGTCTGGTCGTACTGCAGCGACAGACTGCCAAAAACCTGTCCCGTGTGGATGGGAAAGAGTTGTGAAGCAAAGGTTATCTGGGAAAACTGCAGGAAAATTTGATGTATACTTTATCAGGTAAGCATTTGGGAAGGAAAATAACAATACAGCCAAGTGATTTTTTTGTCCGTAATGGGAAAGGATAGCAAGAATCTGAGGTTTCCGGGCTAAGGAAATGACTCGGGGAATAAAGCATTTGTCATTGCAAGCATGAGGACCAGAGTTCAGATCCCCAGAATCTGTCTACAGAGCTAAGTGGGCGCAGCAGCTGCCCGTAACCCTGCGATGGGATCCTCAGGGAGAGCTGGCTAGCTAGACTAGCTGGACTTAGTGCTTCTGGGCTCAGTGAGAAACACTGTCTCAATAAATAAAGTGATCAGGGACACCGATTTTAACCTGAGGATTCCTTCTGTGTGCAGGTACACATGAGAACACTCATATACACATGCATAGACCACATATATACATTTTTAAAAATGTATTATAAAATTATGGTTCCATCAGTGTCACTGTATCAAGTGATTTGGAGACAGTCACATAACGTATTCATTCACGGTGTTGATCCTGTTTTCAATGGTAATGAGATGTTTGGATTTAAGCTACATTTGTATGTTGATTTTATTTATTTATTTATTATATGTAAGTACACTGTAGCTGTCTTCAGATACTCCAGAAGAGGGAGTCAGATCTCATTACAGATGGTTGTGAACCACCATGTGGTTGCTGGGATTTGAACTTAGGACCTTCAGGACCTTCGGGAGAATAGTCAGTGCTCTTAACCACTGAGCCATCTCTCCAGTCCTGTATGTTGACTTTATACTATCATAGAAGAATCTATTGAAAGGGGCCATTTTATCACTTTATGTTGCTTTAAAATGCCATACATCTTTGGTGACATTTAGAAATTATTAATTGGAATTCTGAAATGTGGTCCAGTTCTTTTTAAAAGTCACTCTTTTTTTTTTTTTTTTTTTTTTTTGGTAGCCCACAAGGATTGAAGTTCAGATCAAAACGTTCACTTGCTAATTATCTTCTCAAAAATGGAGAGACTTTTCTTAAGCCTGAAGATTTTGATTTCACTGTACTTGCTAAAAGGAGCATCAGTTCAGGTTATAAGCACCAAAGTTTGGCAGCTCTGACTTCCCCGCAGCCAAATGAAACTGACATTTCAAAGCAGAACCTCAGGACACGAAGCGAGAGGAAGACAGATGTGTTGCCTCTGCCCAGTGGTTGTTCGGAGTCGCCAGATAGCAGCAGACTGTCTGATCCTCACTCTGCTCCCTTGCTATTGAAAGAACATGAGGGCATTCAGGATGCTGACTCCGGGGAGAGGAGAAAGTCCAAAAGAAAGGTGACTGTTCTGAAAGGAATTGCAAGTCAGAAAACCAAACAAAGGTGCAGGAAGAGTCTCTTAGATTCTACTCGAAGAAACAGAAAAAGAGGATCTGTGGTTCAGAAAGTGGGTGCTGAGAGCGAGCTGGCTCTACAGGAAAGTCAACTCAATGGAACTCTCTGCCCTGCGGATGCCTGTGCGAGGGAGCCGGTCAGCCGGGCTGGGGAAGAAAAGGGCCCGGCACAAGAAAAATCACCAAGCCCGGGGTCGGATCTTTGTTTCATACAAGTAACTCCTGGCACCACAAACAAATTACCTTCAACTGAAGCAGCAGGTGAAGCAACGCCTGAGCAGACTCTTTTAGCATCAGAGGCAGTCAGATGGAAGGGAGACGAAGAGGGGGAGGCACATTTGCATACCGACGGTTTACAGGATGGCTCTGAAATGCCCAGCTGCTCACAAGCCGAGAAACCCTTTACTTCTGAGACATTTCAAGGTACTCGGTGCATGGACGTTCTGTTAGCTGTGTGAACTGTCTATTCTCCCGGACCCTGTATTTCATGCCTGGATGTGGTTGAGATAGGGAGTATAGCAAAGAAGAGGCACTTGTCAGATAAATCCTCCCAGTATCTGCCCTACGTGATCTTTGAGAACAGGGTCTCTTGTATCCCAGCTAGCCTGGGTCTCACTGTGTGGCTGAAGATACTTTAGAAGTTGTATCCTTCTGACTTTGCTTTCCTGGGTGCTGAAATTAAAGGCATGTGCCACTATGCAAGTTTATGTGATGCTGGGCACAGAACCCAGGCCTTAATGCCAGGCAGACAAGCACTCTATCAACTGAGTCACATCTCCATCCCGTAACTGATCTTTAAGCTTGGTCATCAAGCCCTTAATTATGGCAGAGAGGTACTCAGCCGGCTACAGCCAGGATATTCAGCAGAGGAAGACTGGTGTGTCAGGACTGCTGCCACCTCTCCCTGGACAGCAGCCGAGCAGTGGAACTTTCCACACGTGCTATCTTCTTTTTTGGCAGCAATTCTAAGATCGTAAGGAAAATTCTGTGAATAATGTAGATAAGACTCCTTTTATAAACTGACCAAGAATAGTCAGCATCTTCCTGCCCCTCCTGTGCTGCTGCTTTGTGACTCCCAATTTAATTTCTTCTGTATTACATTCTTTTTTTTCTTTTGTTACAGCGTGATGCTTCTCTAAAAGGCCTTAGAGCCTTCAATAATTCAAAAGTATAATCGCTTAGTTCATGTATTATTTGCACTGTGCTCTTCACACAAGAGTCCTGGGCTTGGCAGTTTTGCCTATACAATGCCTCAGTGAATAATGGATAAAAAGATCTGAGCAGCTCTGGGTTATTCATTATGCTGTTATGGCATAATGAATATCTCCCTTAAAGAAGAATAGTAATTTTAATTTTCCTTAGATTCCTTTGGGAACGGCCTGCACAGATCGGTGGGACCGGGGTAACACTTAATTTCTGCTTCCAGTCCCATCCATAATTGTGCGTCTTCTCTGTGCCTGGGCTTTGATGTGTCTTTATCAGATGGCCACATATACCTAGGAAATGGATAAGACTTCCTCAGTGTATGTCCTTTAAGCTTCTTACAGCATTGGATTGTATAGATATACTGCAATTATAATGGGTAGGTTAAATATTAAAAGCATATTCTTTTGACTAATATGGAAGTATCCAGCTCATCCTATACTGAAGTCTAGTTCTCGGTGTAAGAGGAAATTCTGTGGGGTACTAGGTACCCAGTGGGATGATCATTGCATGGCTAGAAAGTATCCAGTCAACGAGTAATAAAGGAAGCTGGTTAGTTAGTGCGGGAACCCAGGAGAAACCTAAGATCCCCCTAAGATCAGTTTCTTTTGTTCTGCTTCATGCTTTCTTCTGGACTTTCCCTGTCCAGACTAGAATAGCAATAGCCACCGACAGCATTATGTGAAGACCTGGATACTTGCTGCAGTGTTTATTCAAATCTGATATCATTTTCTGGCAACTACTTTAAGTTTTAGTTTCTGAAAATTAAAGGAATACCCCAAATGAGTTCTGTTTTTCATATCAAGACAAAAGGCAGCTAGAGAGATGGCTCAGCAGTCAAGAACACTTTCCGCTCCTCCAGAAAACCGAATGAACTTCCCCGCACCCATGTTAGGTGGCTTATAACTGCCTGTAACTCCAGCTCCAAGGGAGCTAATGCCCCCTGCTGGCCTCTACAGGTATCTACACACGTGTAACATGCAGAAATTAAAATTAAGCAATTTTATTATAAGGTAATAGGTATGCTGAGTATGGTGTTACATGTCTATAGTCCCAACACTTGGGAGTTAGATGTAGAAAGATCATGAGTTCAAGGCTATCCTCAGCTACATTGTAAGTTTGAGGTGAGCCTGGACTACATGAGACATTGTCCCAAAACAATAACAAGATAATTGTGAGGTAAAAATAAGAAGTGAAAAAAGATGGTTTTCTAATATACAAATGTAAGATATTAACTGATACTCAGAGGGTGTAGCCAAAGGGAGTATTCTAACCATTTCAACTTGAGAGGTTTGATAATATGGGTTAGGATTTTTATTTTGTATATGTGGGTGACTAGGTGGGTATCCACAGAAGGCAGAAAGGGGTATTAGATTCCCTAAAGCTGGAGTTCCAGGCAGTCGTGAGCCACTCACTCAGCACTGGTACTGCAAACTGAACTTAGGCCCTCTGGAAGAGCAGCAAGTGCTCTTAGTGCTGAACAGTCTCTCTAGAAGCTTGCTGGGTAGCCCAGGCTGCATCAAGCTCACAGCTCTTTCTCAGCTCTCCTGTGTGCCTCCTTTTTGGTAAATACAACTGGAGAACCTTTCAAATGTGTGGGGAAATTACAGAAGAAAAGAAAAATTACCACTTCTAGCAACCACTGTACCACTGGGATTCTATTCTTAGTGTATCTGTGTGTATGCATACATACACATACAAATTCATGTTTATAAATTTGAGATCATATATAGAATCCAGCCTCTTTTTTTTCTATTTGAAGTAAATGTTAGTAGAAAGTACTCATGATAGAGTCTCAACATTTTAATAACCACATTGTACAAATATATTATAATATTCAGACTGAGCTGGGCAGTGGTGGCGTATGCCTTTAGTCTCAGCACTTGGGAGGCAGAGGCAGATGGGATTTCTGAGTTCGAGACCAGCCTGGTCTACAGAGTGAGTTCCAGGACAGCTAGGGCTATACAGAGAAACCCTGTCTCGGAAAAAAAAAAATTAAAAATTAAAAAAAAAAAAAGACTTCAGACTGTTACAGTTTTCCATACTGTGAGCTGACCACGTAAATCATAGGGCACCAGTAAAGGGCACGGCCTCTTGAGCTAGCCTGCCTGGATTTCCACTGTAACTCTGACACTAGCTGTGTGACCTGGGACTCATTTAGCTTCTCTGTGCCTCAATTTCCTTATGGATAAAGTGGAGATAAAATAATGCCTGATAGGGTATTAGTGGAATTAGGGTAATTTATGTAGCCTAGGCTAGTCCCAGCATTCTCTAAGCCATAGATTATAAACTATTTTTGCTTTTCAGAAGACAGCATCCCACGAACACAAGTAGAAAAAAGGAAAACAAGCCTGTATTTCTCCAGCAAGTACAACAAAGAAGGTACCCACCCTTCCCCAAGTAGAACAGGGTATGGGGAGTGAGGGGAGGGGTTCCGAGCCTTTTATGAGAACAGCTTTGACAACCCTATGTTTTCGTAGCTCTTAGCCCCCCAAGACGCAAAGCCTTCAAGAAATGGACCCCTCCTCGGTCACCTTTTAATCTTGTTCAAGAAATACTTTTTCATGATCCATGGAAGCTCCTCATCGCAACTATATTTCTCAATCGAACCTCAGGTTTGTGGGTCACTGTCATCTTGTCCTGGTTAAAAGGGAGATACCCACCCTGGTTAAGAGGCCCACGTGCACAGTGCACTTTGAGTTTGTGATGTCGGACAAGGCTTTTCCCTTTTAGCACTCAGAACTCTTTACCTATACAAACATTAGACCGGATAACACCCAACATTCTTTTTAATACAGAGGGCCAGGTGATCATTGATTTCCTACTCACTGATTAGCTTCGGTTATCAGTGAAAGAGCAGTTAATATTTTTTGCTCTATCCTGGTTAGAACTTTCCTGTGTTCATTGGATACTACTTATAGTGGTTATCTAGTGAGCTGATTATTTGAAAACTAGCCAGAGCCGGGCGGTGGTGGCACATGCCTGTAATCCCAGCACTTGGGAGGCAGAGACAGGTGGATTTCTGAGTTTAAGGCCAGCCTGGTCTACAGAGTGAGTTCCAGGACAGCCAGGGCTATACAGAGAAACCCTGTCTCGAAAAAAACCAAATAAAAAAGAAAGAAAGAAAGAAAGAAAACTAGCCAGTTTCAGTATGATTTGGACTAACAACCAGTAGATTAACAGTGCTGGTAATTGGTTCTGTAAGTGGCTGCTGTTTTGGGTCGTGACTCGACAGTAGTTAGGCAAGGCTGGGGATAGAGCTGAATGGCGGAGCCCTTGCCAGCATGCAGAATACCCGATCTTCACTCCCACAAGCACAGTCACAGGAATGCCTCGGCCTGAAATTTCTAGATGTAAAACTACCTAAACAAGAAGTCAGCCTTTCCCAGACAAGTGTCTGCCATTGTTTATGCTCCCCAGGCAAGATGGCCATCCCTGTGCTGTGGGAGTTTCTAGAGAAGTACCCTTCGGCTGAAGTGGCCCGAACTGCTGACTGGAGGGACGTGTCCGAGCTTCTTAAGCCTCTCGGTCTCTATGATCTCCGTGCAAAAACCATTATCAAGTTCTCAGGTATGTTCCCGAAGCCCCAGTGGAAAGAGCAAATTGTGCCCATGAAGGCAGCCACACCTTAAACTTTAATGCCCTGAGATACTATATTAATTGAGGTCATTTAGCTCAAGCACCAAAGACATTTAAAACAGGCCACTTACCCCATGCCACAGACTCCTGTTGACCCAAACCACAAATCTTTGCCCAACGCTGAATAGCCCTGTGCATAGAACAGAAGTATTTCTTCTGTGTATTCAGCAAAGCACAGAAGAGTGGTGAGGAAGAGGCAGATGATAAGGGCATTACAGAATTGAGGCCACAATCTGTGCTGCTTCAGAGAGAGGGGTCATCTTGCCCCATTACAGGTGTAAGGAAGGTGACTTTCTCAAGGCTGACCACGTGTTGGTGTGTATCCCTCAGATGAATATCTGACAAAGCAGTGGAGGTATCCGATTGAGCTTCATGGGATTGGTAAATATGGCAACGACTCCTACCGGATCTTTTGCATCAATGAATGGAAGCAGGTAAGCCCACCACTGGCCACATCCAACATAAACCAGCATATCCAGCATATTTGCCTCTAGGGCAGAATAAGTCCACCAGTATGCCTGGATCTGTGAGAAAGCAGTCCTGTTGTAGCCCCAGCCAGATTTGCCCTCTGTTCAAAGAGCAGCAGGGTGTGAGGTTATGAGTTGTATTTATGAACTCTTGAGGTGCTGCTCCAGTCCCTGTGCTGTGGCCTCCCACTGACTTGAGCTGTCTATCCTGACCCTATTACCTATCTGTGTTTTGTTTAATACTGACAGGGTTTCTACCTGCTAGAAAAGGAGCCCCTAGTGCTGAGAGGAGATGGCTTAGTTTGTAAAGTGTTTGCCAGAAGAATTCAGGGCAGGTGAGGTGGCTCAGAATTAAGAACCTGCTCTTCCGAAGGTCCTGAGTTCAAATCCCAGCAACTACATGGTGGCTCATAACCATCTGTATTGAGATCAGACGCCCTCTTGTGGTGTGTCTAAAAACAGCTACAGAGTACTTACATATAATAATAAATACATCTTTATTTAAAAAAAAAAAAAAAAAAGACTTGAATTCAGATCCCTAGGACTCAGAAGAGCCAGGCAGCACATACCTTCTACCTGGTAGTCCCAGCACTGTGCAGGCAGAAACAGGAGGATGCCTGGAAGCTCCTGGATAGCCTGTCTGAGCTTGTATACCAGACAGCCTAGCCTATGTGGACAGAGCTCCAGGCCAGCGGGAGACCCCTTCTCACACAAGAAGTGGATTGTGAGCCAGGTGATGACTCGGGGTGTGAAGGTGCTTGCTGTGCAAGCCTGGTGACCCGAGTTCCTGGAACCACACAAAGGCGGGAGAAAAGAGCTGACTCTGAAAAAATTGTACTTCATGAACATGCCTCAGTGCACACACATATACAACTAATAAAATGTAATGTTTTTCTGAAGGCAGAAGGTGCCCTGAGTCCTCTGGCTGCACATGCACCAAGAATATACAAGTGCCTGTACTGACACACGCATCCCCCAAACGGGATCCTCCTAGAAGAGGGAATGTTTGGACTTAGAGTGTCTAATTGTCAGTTTCTCCTCATATATCTCAGACTGGAATGTGGCATCTGGGTCCATTACAGCTACCCATTCCATGGTTCCTGCCCAGCACTGGGCATGTGATGGCACACTGCCTCCTCACAGTATGGCCAGTGAGGTCTAGGGACACCGAGGCTTGAGGGCCACAGTTCTGCCCCTCCCCCAGAGCCGTCGGTTAGCTTCAGTCTCCAACCATCACTGCCCTCTGCTCCAGGTCTGGGTTAGTTCAGAACTGGAGCGCACCTTGTGAACTGTGGGGTTTCTGTTATATAAGGTATAATTATACAGTCTTGGTTGCTGCTGGGTTCATTGTCCCTGTCTATCTCAGGTATGTTATCATGATGAACTCCCTCACCAAACCTTTAAACGTGTCTGGCTGATATGTTGCATTTCTTCCAGGTGCATCCTGAAGACCACAAGTTAAATAAATACCATGACTGGCTTTGGGAAAATCATGAAAAATTAAGTCTCTCTTAAAGCCGCCTGTTTGAACTTTCTCGTGCATTGCTTTGTGCTTCCAGTGCTCAGGGCCCTGTGGTATACAGTGAGGTCCCTTCCCGGCATGTAGATTTCTTTCAGTTTGTTAGAAGCTAGTGTATGTCTTAAGCCTCTGCCAAAAAAGAAAAAAAAATGTTGGATAATGATCCTAAAAGTGTATTCAGTTTAATTTTTCCAGTGATGAAATTCAACAGGCTGATGCTCAAAGCCAGTTACCAGCACCCCTGCTGAGGAAAGGCTAACCATGTATTCTCTTTCTGTACAAAGTGATACTGTCATGTGCGGAAAGACTGCCATTCTTACCGGTATTGGAGTGTTACAGTTTAAATAGTGAAGCATTTACTTTAGAAAGATATCACTAAGCCGGGCGTGGTGGCTCACACCTGTAATCCCAGCACTTGGGAGGCAGAGGCAGGCGGATTTCTGAGTTCAAGGCCAGCCTGGTCTACAGAGTGAGTTCCAGGACAGCCAGGACTACACAGAGAGAAACCCTGTCTTGAAAAACCAAAAAAAAAAAAAAAAGAAAGAAAGAAAGATATCACTAAATAAAAAACAAATTGACCTGCACATGGCAGCACACACCTGTAATCCCAGTACTCGGGAGACTGCGGGAGAAGCATGGAAGGTTGAGGGCCTGCCTGTACTGTAGAGAGAGACTCTGCCTCAAACACACACAGGGCAGGGCCAGTGAACCCGCCCAGTAAATGAAGTCACTTGCTGCCAGTCATGGTGATCTCAATTCCATCCCTGGAACCCGCTCCTGAAGATTGACCTCTTACCTTCACTTGAACCCACACATACATGTTGCAAAGTACATAACTTTTTCAGAAATAGTCTGGAGAGAGATGGTTCAATGGTTTAGTGTGCTTGCTGCTTTTACAGAGGACCTGAGTTCATATTTTAGCACCCACATCAGGCAGCTCACAACTGCTTGTAACAACAGCTCCTGGGGACCTGATACCTCCTTTTGGCTTCATTGGGTATCTTAACACATGTGGCGTGTGTGTGTGTGTGTGTGTGTGTGTGTGTGTGTAAACACAAACATAAAAAAATAAGTCTTAATTACTTAACACTATTTTAAGATGTAGTTTAAAAATTCTCAAGGCAACATCCACTCAAAATGCATAGTATTCCATCCCATTTTTCATTAACAAAATATGTTCTGATATATTCACCCATGCCAATCATGGTGGTACACTACTATAATCCTAACACTTGGGAGTCTGGAGAGGATCATAATCAAGGCCAGCCTGGGCTACATGGCAAGAGTGGGCACACACACAATGAACAGGTGGGCATTATAATGTACATGTGATGGAAATACATACATGTACAGTACTTGGGACGCTGAGGCCACTTCGAACTCAAAACAGCCTGGCTTATGAGAGTATGAAGGCAGCTTTGGTTACACAGCAAAACCTGTACAAAAAATACAAACCAAGCTTGTTGAACTAAAGCTATGTCTGGAGAAGTATCTGTTTGTCTTGTATAATGGAATTTTTAAGATCCTAATATTCTGTGAAACCTATCACTTTGTATCAGGTAGTTAATAAAATATTTTTATTAAGAAAGGACGGTCCCTTTGGCATCGTGTTCTTGACCGCTTGCATTGGCTCTTAGGAATTTTGGGTTTGGCTTCAATATCCCTGTGAGAGTATGACTTATGGCTCCACTGCAACTCACTCTTTAACCCTGATCCTTCGTGAAACCTCACCAAACCCAGTGTTTGGTGCCATTTTTATGACAGGTATTATACCACCATGGTTCTTATCCCAAAGATCAATTGTCGTTCTAAGGATTGGTTTGAAAATTAAATCAAATGAAGGCAGAGTAAACCAACCGTCAGGAAGCTGTCTGTCTCAGGACAGCGAGTGGGTATAGGCAGATGTGCCATGATGCAGGCTAATTGATTTTTCCCTCTGGTGAACAAGTGGCAGCTGTTGAAGAGCGAGCTGGGCCTGGAGAGATGACTGGTGACAGCGTAGTCAGGTTCAGTTCCTAGCATCTCTATGGAGGATCACAGCTCCCTCTGGGCACACAGTGTGTATACATACATGTGAAATAATTACACATAAGTGTAGAGAGATGTGGCAGGAAAGCTGGCCACACCTCCCACTTCACAATAACCCATAATATTTTCACAGACATCACAGCAACACCCGTAAGTGCAGAGCCCTGGGCTGGGAAGAGGCAAAAAGATGAGAAGAGACCTCCCAGGAAGAGCAGTGCTAGCAGGGTGGGGAAGGGAGAGTAAGGATGGGCATCCAGACACAAGCAGCTCACGTTCAGAGAAGCCTTCGGATCCCTGCGCCGCAGCCATGGTTAGGTGACAGAGCACATTTCCTAAATGTCAGCCGTGAGGCAAGGCTGCAGGCAGGACAGGGCCGCTTACAAATCCCCTCTCCCTGGTCACCTCGAAGGGGAACGCTGCCTGGCCGGTGGCTGCGGTTCCCCCAGGGCGCCTCTTCCCTTTCAGGAAGGGAAGAAAGGGAGGTTGCCTGGCCCCCGTGCCTTCCCTCACATCTCAGTGAAATCATGTTGCCTTGTGGTCATGGTCTTGTAGTGTTCAAACGCTGTGGCTCAGAAGGGCCAGTAGAAGAGAGTGCCTCAGGTTGTAGGGAGTCAGGGAGACGCTAAATCTGGTGAAGATGGCCCCAGCACAGAGAACTTGTTCAAATATTGATCTTTATTTTGTGACAAAGTTTAACATTTTAGAATCAGGTTTGTAGTTCAACAGTTGAGTTTGCCTGCCTAGCATGCACTAGGCGTAGGGCTCAGTGCCCAGCAGAACAAAACAATTTTTTTTTTTTTTTTTTGAGACAGGGTCTTTTTACATAGACCAGGCTGGCCTCCAATTTGCAGAGATCCTCCTGTGTACTACCATACCTGACCAGAATAAATTTTTTTAAGTGTTCAATTAAATGGTTTTGTTTTAACCACTAACACTAGCTAACTTCAGGACATTTCTGTCACCCAGAAAGGAGACCCCATTCTAGCTAATAGTCCTTTCTCACCACTCATGTCTGGTCACCAGCAGCTGATTATGTTGTAGACTTACCTATTCTGGGCATTTCATTTAATAGAACCATTCAGTGCGAGGCCTGAGTCTGGATTCTTCCATTTACTAGACTCCATGTAGTGTGGGTCATGTGTCTTTCCATGCACACCCCGTATTTCACCTATTAGTGGACATTTCAAAGGTTTATTACTAGGACTGGTTCCAACCTGTTTCTGGCTTTGATTATTAAAGATAAGCTCTCATTGTGTAGTTCTGGCTGGCCTGGGACTTAAGGGATACAAGTGGTTGCCACCATAACTGTTGATTCCAGACCATAACACCCTGTCAGGGCACTCAATACCTGTCTTTTGTTTGACCCTGACTAAGATTCTCAGAACCCAGTGTAGAGTATGATACTGTTTTTTTGAATGAGAAAAGTGAAGCCTAAAGAGATCTGTGAAAATCCTGCAGCTTACAAGAAAATAGGAAACGTTTTTCTTTAGAATTAGGGGCCATGGGAAGGCTGGGACATAGGTGTGATTTCCCAAAGGAGGCACCAGCCAGAGCGAAGCAAATCTCTGACGCTCCTGGCTTCCGGGGTTTTGGGGGGTGGGGGTGAGAGGGAAAAAGGGTTTTCCCCACCTCCTTCCTACAAGTGGAAGCGCTCAGCCAATCGGTGTAGGGCATTTGTAGTTATGGCAACAAAGGCTTACTCTGACCAGGTTGAGCTGCTTTTTTTTTTTTTGCGAAACAAGAAGCTAATTTGCACCAAATGGTTAAACCGGGGGCCATGCTCCACAACGCCGTCTACAGGAATCCTCCGGCTCCTGGCGGCAGAGCCATTGGAGAGGCGCCAGGATAGGCTGGAAGCCTCATTGTGCCGTTTCCATTGTGGGATAGGGGTTGCCAGGAGTTCCAGAAGGTCACAAACGTGCTAGATTCCTATGCCGGGACCTAGCTAGAGAACCAGACCGAGTCACGTGACTTGGATTCTAAGCCGGCTCTCGTGCCTGGGAGATTGCATATTTCTGTTACGCGACAATGCGTTCTATATTGAAAAAGAGACCTGGAGAAGAGACAGCCAGATGTCTGTCTCCAAACAAGCTCTGCAATTTGAGAAGTGGAGGGCACAGACAGACAAGAAGAACTGCAGGCCAGAAGACCCAGGCTCTCGGAAAACCTGCCCACCTTCCTGGGGCAGCCCAGAGGAATGCTGGTCCCCCTAGCCGCCTTTCCTCAGCACACAGTCAGAATGTGGCAGAAACCCTGGCCAAACATAGTGCGAAGCCAAAGAAAGCCGAGGAAAAGAAAAAGAGTCGTGTGACGTTCAGCCTGACATTACCTGAAGTCGGTAAGTGAGGGTGCCTTCCACCGAGGTGGAAGGTGTCTGGAGGGCCTGGTTAGATGAAACTGGAACCAGGGGACACCAAAGACCCTGTAAACTACAGAAATGAGATGTTTTCAGCCACATGGTTGTGCTGGGATAGGGTTACTCAGCACAGAGGTGAGTGGGAGACGCTGTCTGGCGTGACCGGGATGGCAGGAGCCCAGGATGATGGCCAGAAAGGAAGGCAGCAGCTGTGCCGTGAGTCAGAAAAGGAGAACAGGTGTGTTTTCTGAGACAAGTGAGGGTCTCAGGCGATGCTCCTGGGAAACATGTGGGTCAGTAAATGGGGTCTTATCCAGCATTCCAGGCCGCAGTGAAGTTCTCTGCGTTCCTGGGAATGTACAAACAGAAGCAAAGCCAGCCAGGGGCAGCTGTTGACATCAGAGTGTACCTGACCCGTGCAGGAATGAAAAGTCAGCACTTTCCCTTCCAGTTCCACCATGTCTTCTAATGGCAGGGTGGTGGCCTCAGCCTGTCACTACAGGAGACTACCTGCCATGCATAGTCATGGTACTGAAGAGCACTAGAAAGAAGTGCCATCTGCATGCAAGAGGGTGGCTGGGATGACCCCTGATAGGCTAGTCACTGCTCTTTGCTGTGAAGAGAGACAACGCTTCAAGGCGAACTCTTATGAAAGACAGCTTTTTTGTTTGTTTGTTTGGTGTTTGTTTTTTGTTTGTTTTTTCAAGACAGGGTTTCTCTGTATGGCCCCGGCTATCCTGGAACTCACTCTGTAGACTAGGCTGGCCTTGAACTCAGAAATCCGCCTGCCTCTGCCTCCCAAGTGCTGGGATTAAAGGCGTGCGCCACCACTGCCCAGCGAAAGACAACATTTAGTTGGGGGTCTTGCTTATAGTTTCAGAGGCTTAGTTCATTATTATCATGACAGGAAGTATGGTGGCCGACAGGCATGGAAAAGTAGCTGAGATTTATACCCTGATATGCAAGCTGAGAGAGCAGGAGCAGGAGTGCATCTGATATGGGTGTTTAAAGCCTCAAAGCCATAGGCAGTGGTTGTGTCAGTCTTTAATCCCAGCGCTCAAGAGACAGAAGCAAGCAGATCTCTGAGCTCAAGGCCAGCCTAGTCTACAGAGTTAGTTCTAGGACAGCTAGGGCCATACAAAGAAACCCTGTCTCAAGAAAATCAAACAAAACTCAAAGCCCACCCCCAGTGACACATTTCCTACAACAAGCCCCCCCTTCCTCCTCCTCCTCCTCCTCCTCCTCCTCCTCCTCCTCATCTTTTCAAACAGTTAAACTTCCTGGTGACTGAAAGTATTCACACATATGAGCTTATGGGAGCCATTCTTATTCAAATTATCACACCCTTACTGTGAACCACAGAAAGGGAAGGGCTGGAAGAGAAGCTTCAAGGAATACCATGCCCTTTGGAGCACACAGCAACTGGGTAAATGGAACCCAAGGGCCAGGTAAGGAGCAAGGAAACATGACTGAACAGGAAGAAGCAATGCACCAGGCAGTGGTGGTGCACACCTGTAATCCCAGCACTTGGGAGGCAGAGGCAGGCGGATTTCTGAGTTCGAGGCCAGCCTGGTCTACAGAGTGAGTTCCAGGACAGCCAGGGCTACACAGAGAAACCCTGTCTCAGGAAGAAAGAAAGAAGGAAAGGAAGGAAGGAAGGAAGGAAGGAAGGAAGGAAGGAAGGAAGGAAGGAAGGAAGGAGAGAAAGAGAAAGAAAGAAAAAGAAAGGAAGAGAGAGAGAGAGAGAGAGAGAGAGAGAGAGAGAGAAGCAATGTAGAAAAGAGGAGAAGGTGGGTGTGAGATCCCAGGGGAGAAGAGGGACAAAGAGCTTTAGGCCATGGCAGGTGTGTTAACTCCCTGAGCACCAAGGAGTCAGCTGTCTTAGGGTTTTACTGCTGCGAACAGACACTATGACTAAGGCAACTCTTACAGGGACACATTTAATTGGGGCTGGCTTACAAGTTCAGAGGTTCAGTCCATTATCATCAAGGCAGGAGCATGGAGCAAGAGGAGCTGAGAGTTTTCCATCTTCATCTGAAAGCCCCTAGGAGAAGACTCGCTCCCACTAGGTTAGGAGGAGGCTCTTAAAGCCCACACCCACAGTGACACACTTCCTCTGATAAGGACACATCTCCAAGTAGTGCCACTCCCTGGACCAAACCTACTCAAACCAGCCACATTCCTCTCCCTGGCTCAAAGATGGAGTCTGTGGGGGCCATACCTAAACATAGCATAATGAAAAATGCATTTAGTCCAACTTCCAAAGTCTCCCTAGTCTATAGGAGTCTCAACAAGATTAAAAGTCCAAAGTTCAAAGTCTCTTCTGAGATTCATCCAGTCACCTAACTGTAATCCACAAATCTAAACAGGAAACCAGCTGGGCAAACTCCAAACACTGCATCTCCATGTCTGATGTCAAAGCGGTCATCAGATCTCCAACTCCTTTTTCATCTTTGTTGACTACAACAAACTTCTTTCTCCTGGACTGGTTCCATTCCTTGTTAACAGCTTTCCCCAGCAGGTATCCTATAGCTCTGGCATCTTTAAAATTTTGGGGTTTCCAAGTCAACCTCAGTTTCACAGCTTCCTATTCCAGTGTCTGGAACCCACACATGATCTTCTGGGCTCCTCCAAAGGGCACATCACATCTCCAGCTCTGCCCTCTGTATCACTCCACTCCACTGTTGCTGCTCTTGGTGATCATCCTATGGTACTGGCATCACCAATACACTGGTGTACTGGCTGGTTTTATGTGTCAACTGGACACAGGCTGGAGTTATCACAGAGAAAGGAGCCTTCCCTCGAGGAAATGCCAGCATGAGATCCAGCTGTAAGGCATTTTCTCAATTTGTGATCAAGGTGGGGAGGCCCATTGTGGGTGGTACCATCCCGGGACTGGAAGTCATGGGTTCTATAAGAGAGCAGGCTGAGCAAGCCAGGGGAAGCAAGCCAGTGGGTAACATCCCTCCATGGCCTCTGCATCAGGTCCTGCTTCGACCTGCTTACGTTCCAGTCCTGACTTCCTTTGGTGATGAACAGCAGTGTGGAGGTATAAGCTGAATAAACCCTTTCCTCCCCAACTTGCTTCAAAAAAGCAATAGGGTTTTTTTGTTGTTGTTTTGTTTGTTTTGTTTTTTGTTGTTTGTGTTGTGGTTGTTGTTGTTGTGTTTTTATTTTGTTTTGTTTTGGTTTTTTCAAGACAGGGTTTCTCTGTGTAGCCCTGGCTGTCCTGGAACTCACTCTGTAGACCAGGCTGGCCTCAAACTCAGAAATCCGCCTACCTCTGCCTCCCAAGTGCTGGGATTAAAGGTGTGCACCACCACCGCCCGGCAGGTCACAATGTTTTGTGTAGGGATAGAAACCATGACTAAGACAAAGGGGGTCTTCTGCTGCAAGTAGACCCCACCAATATCCTCTCACAGGCTCTCTTCATGGTGCCAAACCTCAACTTCTTTGCATGACCTCTTCAGTCCTGGGCTGTCAACTGCAATTGAGACTGCACCTTTACTAATAACTTCCCATGGCCCCTCACAAGCCCCAGCTGGTCTCCATGAGCCCCCCCCTTTTTTTTTTGAGACAGAGTTTCTCTTTACAGCCCTGGTTGTCCTGGAACTCACTCTGTAGACCAGGCTGGCCTCGAACTCAGAAATCCACCTGCCTCTGCCTCCCAAGTGCTGGGATTAAAGGCATGCACCACCACTGCCCTGCGAAATGTGTAGCCCAGGCTGGCGTTGAACTTGTGATCCTCCTGCCTCTGCCTCCTTCAGCAAATCCTACCGGCTTGCACCACCACAACTGGCTCCATGGCCCCTCATATCTTTCAAAACCAGTACCACCTGGGTGACTCTTACACATTACCAAGTCCAGCTGTAGCACAGAGTACAACCTTGGCTATCTCTAGAACACAGCTTCTTTTTGCTCTCGGAAAACACCAGAAGATTTCACCTCAGTGATGCTGGTCTCTTCATAATCATTGCTAATTTCTTAGCTCCAGCTAACCAACATCAATTTTCCCAGTTGTCCCCTCTATTCTAAAGGCAGAGCCACATGACCAAAGCTTCGGAGTTCTGCTCCTTGCTAGGGCTGGAACATAGTCCCCCTTGTTCTCTTCCTAGCTTTCTGTTTTCCAACTGCCTCACTGCCTAAGCTTTGCTGTCCTGGAACTTGCTCTGTAGGTTGATTCTGAACTCAGAGATCTACATGGCTCTGTCTCCTGGGATTAAAGGTGTGTATCATAACACCTGGACTTACACTTTTCTTCACCTAGAACTTGCTGTCTCAGGCTAGCCTTAAACTCAGAGATCTGCTTGGCTTTAATCTCCTGAGATTAAAGTTGTGTACCACTATGCCTGAATCTAAATTTAGCTGGGTGGGATCTTGAGATCCCCAGAGTCCCACTCCCTTAATCTGTTATCTCATAGTACACAGCATTCAGCTCCACTCCACTTCCTGGTGCCTCTTTTGGTCCATATATTTTGTATTTTTCCTTTCTCAGCTCGCTCCTTTTCTTTTCTTTTCTTTTCTTTTCTTTTTTAAATGATTTATTTATTATATGTAAGTACACCACAGCTGTCTTCAGACACACCAGAAGAGGGCATCAGATTCTCATTACGGATGGTTGTGAGCCACCATGTGGTTGCTAGGATTTGAACTCAGGACCTCTGGGAGAGCAGTGCATGTTCTTAACCGCTGAGCCATCTCTCCAGCCCCTCACTCCTTTTCATAAGAGTGAACTTCAGAGCCAGGCAGTGGTGGCGCACGCCTGTAATCCCAGCACTTGGGAGGCAGAGGCAGGCGGATTTCTGAGTTCGAGACCAGCCTGGTCTACAGAGTGAGTTCCAGGACAGCCAGGGCTATACAGAGAAACCCTGTCTCAAAAAACCAAAAAAAAAAAAAAAAAAAGAGTAAACTTCAGTAACCATAATACAGAATTTACACCAGCCCCAATTTTTTGTTTCGAGACTTCCTTTTTAAAAGCAATTAATTTAAATCTCTTCACCTTAGCCTCAGGCAGATTCTTAGGATAATGGCAAAAGGTAGCCACATACTTCACCAAAATGCCCCCAAAACAGTCTCTAGGCCATATACTGAAATTCTTCTCCACTGAAACATCTTGGGCAAGATCTGCACAGTTCACAACAAAGTCCTCCATATTTCTACTAGGATAGCCCATTAAGCCCCACATAAAGGATTCTACTGTTTTCCAAGCCAAACTCCCCAAATGCATTCTTCCAAACAAAAGTATGCTCATGCATATCACATCAATACCCCACTCCTGGTACCAATTTCTGTCTTAGAAGGGATTTACTGCTGTGAACAGACACTATGACCAAGGCATCTTTTATAAGGACAACATTTAATTGGGGCTAGCTTACAAGTTCAGAGATTCAGTCCATTATCATCAAGGCAGGAGCATGGTACAGGAGGAGCTGAGAGTTCTACGTCTTCATCTGAAGGCCACTAGGAGAAGACTGGCTCCCACACATTACAAGAAGGGTCTTAAAGCCCACAGCCACAGTGGCACACTTCCTTCAACAAGGCCACACCTACTCCAACAAGTCCACACCTCCAAATAGTGACACTCCCTGGACCAAGCCTATTCAAACCACCATTACCAGCCTTGGGGGTGAAAGCTGTCATCCCATAATTTGGGAAAGTAAAGCATCCTGGCCTACCTGGTGAGACCCTGTCTCAAACTATGCTATGGTGGGACTAAATGTAGGGACTGTAGGGGACCCAGCAGGGGGGTGGGGTGGGGGGTGTAAGGGGGTGGGGAGGTGGGGTGGAAAAGAATTGATGGGAAGATTTCAAGGGATAGTGATGCCCGAGCTGGGTCTGAAAGGTAAGTTAGAGATAATTGGGTGACGGGGTGGGAGGCAGTACGGGTGAGCTGGGCTGCCTGTGCAGTGCACCAGGCTGCTCTACTGGGGCAAACGCAGGAGAGGAGCCAGTCCCATTGCTCTGTCCAATCCCCGGCACAGGGATGGGGGGATTGATGGCGGCACAAACCATTTAGAAATGAAAGTCTTGAGACATGAAGATCAAGTGACAGTTGAGTAGCGGCAAATAGCTGAGAGCTTGACTCTGGGGGCTGGAGAGATGGCTCAGCGGTTAAGGTCACTGCCCTTGCAGAGGTCCCGGGTTCAGTTCCCAGCACCCGCATGGAGGCTCATAACCAGTTATCACTCCAGTTCTGTGTAATTCAACCCCTTCTGACCTCTGTGGGTACTGTACACACGTGGTGCACATACATGTTCAGGCAAAACATTCACACACAGACATTAAAAAGAAATCCTAAAACAAAAGTACTTGTCTATGGGACTAATTAAGCTCTGCTAATAATCAACCCAGTGACTTTGGGCCTCTCTGCGCCTCGGTGTCTGTAACTGAGAAAGGAACCCAGTCATAGCTCTGACTCCATGTCTATATCTCTCATTCATGAACTGTTTACCGAGTTCCCATTACAGGTAAGCACCATGGTGGAGCCAGGACTTCAGAAGAGAATAAGACAGACATAGGCAGGGGCATGGCCTTCACGGAACTTTTTCCTAGAGAAACAACCAAGGCATTGGGCCAGGAGTCACAAACAGAGGTAGTTATGAAATGAACTGAGTTTAGCTAGTAGAGAATGTCAGGAGGTACTGCAAGCTAGAGAGGCCATGCCCCGGGCTACAGTACTACAACTGGAGACCTTTAAAGTAAAGTGCCCAACAGTGTGAGAGCTACCAGTGTGCAGCCCAGACTGCGTGCAGTGGTATCCTAGTTACTTTCCTATTACTGTGAGAACACACCATGACCAACCAACCACACAGTTTGTATTCTATCATCTAGGGAAGTTAGGGCAGGAGCTCATGCAAAGGCCATGGAAGGGTGCTGCTTACTGGCTTGCTCCTGGTAGCTTGCTCAGCCTGCTTTGTTATATCACCGAGGACAACCAGCCCAGGAGCGGCACCACCCACAGTGAGCTGGGTCCTCCCACATCAATCATTAGATAAGAAAACACAGCACAGACTTTCCCACAGGCCAGTCTGGTCGGGACATGTTCTCAGTTGAGGTTCCCTCTCCTAAAAGGGCTCTAGCTTGTGTCAGGTTGACATAGAACTAGCCAGCACAGATGGTGACGGCGGCATGGAGGAGCATATGGGTCAAGGTATGCAGAACTGCTCTGGGGCTCCAACTGTGAGATTGGGCATGGTCCAAGGCTGGGAAGAGGAGGAGGAGGAGGAGGAGGAGGAATAGGAAGAAGAGGATAAGATTCAGAGCAGAGGGAGCAGCAGGTGGCAAAACCTTGGACAGGATGGGGCTTCCTTCCATCACAGAGGGACAGAAGGGACCTAAATGAGCCTGTGAGAAACTAGATGCCAGGAAGTCTGTGTGGGAGAAGATAAGGGGCCTCTTGTCCGCAGGACTGCAGCTGTCAGGGTTCATGATGAGTGAGCAGATATTGTCACCAGGTATTCAGGTCTGTAACTGCTGCCTGAGCCCCCTGTATTCCAAAGCAAGTTAAGAAACAACCCAATAAGGAAAAAAAAAAAAATGAGCCGGGAGTGGCGGCGCACGCCTGTAATCCCAGCACTTGGGAGGCAGAGGCAGGCAGATTTCTGAGTTCAAGGCCAGCCTAGTCTACAGAGTGAGTTTCAGGACAGTCAGGGCTACACAGAGAAACCCTGTCTCGAAAAACCAAAAAAAGAAAAAAAAAGGGGGGGGTTATTTACAAGTTAGCCAAACTGGAAAAAGGAAATATCTATTTCTCTCTCTCTCTCTCTCTCTCTCTCTCTCTCTCTCTCTCTCTCTCTCTCTCTCCCTCCCTCCCCTTCCCTCCCCCTCCCCCTCCCCCTCCTCCTCCCCCTCTCCCTCTGTGTGTGTGTGTGTGTGTGTGTGTGTGTGTGTGCATGTGCATGCGCGCACAAGCGCTCTCGCGGACTTACAAGTTCTAGAAAAGCATGAAACAAAAGGCAGGTTAGCTGTGAGACTGTCCAACCAGTCCTTTCTTTTGTTTTTTGTTTTGTTTTTGTTTTTTTTGTTTGTTTGTTTGTTTGTTTTTCGAGACAGGGTTTTTCTGTGTAGTCCTGGCTGTCCTGGAACTCACTCTGTAGACCAGGCCGGCCTCGAACTCAGAAATCTGCCTGCCTCTTCCTCCCAAGTGCTGGGATTACAGGCGTGCGCCACCACCGCCCGGCTGGTTTTTGTTGTTGTTGTTGTTGTTGTTGTTGTTGTTGTTAGTGGTGGTGGTGGTGGTGGTGGTGGTGGTGGTAGTGGTGGTAGTGGTGGTTTGGTTTGTTTTTTTGGTTTTTTTGTTTTTTCGAGACAGGGTTTCTCTGTGTAGCTCCAGCTGTCCTGGAACTCACTCTGTAGACCAGGCTGGCCTTGAACTCAGAAATCCATCTGCCTCTGCCTCCCAAGTGCTGGGATTAAAGGCGTGCGCCACCACCACCCAGCCAGCCAGTTCTTTCTTGAGAGGAAGAGAATGGCTCAGCCCCAGAGTGCCTAACTGTCTCCATTAGCAGAACAGAGGGTCCGCCGTAACCCTTATGCAGATGGGTGTTTTCACTGCACATATGTCTGTGAACAATGTGTGTGCAGCGCTTTTAGAAGGCAGAAAAGGAGGGTTGGAGAGATGGCTCAGAAGTTAGAGCATTGACTACTCTTCCAGAGGTCCTGAGTTCAATTCTCAGCAACCACATGGTGGCTCACAACCATCTGTAATGGGGTCTGATGCCCATTCTGGGGTGGCTGAAGACAGCAATGGTGTACTCATACACATAAATAAATCCTTTTTTAAAAAAAGGCAGTAAAAATGTAAACATAGCATATAGAAAATAAAAATGGAAAAAAAAAGGCAGTAAAGGTGGCAGACTCTCTGTAACTGGGCTTACAGGTTTGTTGTTCACCATTATGGGGATGCTTAAAATTGAGCCCACGTCCTCTGAAAGAGAACTGAGTCATCTCTACAACTAACCCCCCCCTTTTTTTTTTTACAATTATTTATTTCAGCAGGTGGAGAAGGGCCTGTGCCATGGTGCCTTTGCCATGTGGTCAAAGGATGATTTGTGGTGGGCCTTTCTCTCCTTCCACCACGTCGGTCACACAGATTGAACACGGGTTGTCTAACTTGGCAGCAAGCACCGTTATCCTACCTGCTATGCCATTGCAAGTTGGGGTCTGAGGAACATAGAACAGGGGTGCAGTACTTCTCCAGCAAGCACAAGGCCTTGGGTTCAAGTCTTAGCACTGAAGAAGAGAACTTATATGTAGTAAATGTAAATGTGCATATGTATATGTGTATGTGGACATATATAACAGCACACTGACTACAAAGCAACTTCTAAGAAATACCTCCATCACCTGATAAATTGGGTCGCTAGTATCCCCATCTGATGGAAGAAACTGAAACACTGGCTAAGCAGGAAGCAGTGTTGAGGTTTGGTCTTCTGCTATGCACTGTAATGCCCCATGTAATGTAATGTAATGTAATGTAATGTGATGTGATGTGATGTAATGTAATGTGATGTGATGTGATGTGATGTGATGTAACGTATTGTAATACTGGCCCCTCAAGGCCTGGTTGCTACCATGGATAAGAGAATCCAAGTGTACAATGTGACTCTGCCCCTTAATTTAAAACTATTGGTTAAATAAAGATGCTGACAGTCAATAGCTGGACAGAAGAGACACAGGCGGGGTTGGGGCTTCCCGGACGTAGTGTCAGAGGAGAACCACAGTGAGAGAGAGAGAGAAGGAGGTGGAGAGCGGAGGAAGCTGCCATGGGGTAGGTGAATCATAAAAACAGCCATGAGGGCTGGCCAGTTGGAGTCAATTGCTGCCCAGGTGGAACACGGCAAATACGACTTGGGGTTACTGAAAGGGAAAGTAGATTCTGATAGCGTCGAGGGGATATCTGCCTTGGCTCTAGTGCTGACTGAGGCATTATAAATATAAAAGTTGTGTTTCTTTTATCTGGGAACAGAATGATCAAAGGCAGGGTAGGAGCCCCCCGATTGAGATTGAATACTTTCTCCGACAGCGGACCAGGGCTACGCCCCAGCTCTCCGGCTCGCTGCCTTTGCTCCCACCAGAGGGCGCTGCGACGCCCAGGATGGTCAGACAGGATGAGGGTAGAGTCTTTGGAGCATGTGCAGAGGGTAATGGGAATCAGACTGTGGAAAGCCCTTTGCTTCCTGTCTTCTGTTGGTGTGTGCAGGTGATGTTAGCTAATACCGTTTCCCTTACCACTGTGATGCAGTGATACAGCCAGGCCAGGGACCAGGCACTGTGATACACACCTAGTTCCCACAACAGCCTCTTCCCTGATTCTTCTTAGTTCCCTTAAAAAAAAAAAAAAAAAAAAGGAACTTGGGCCAGGCGTTGGTGATGCATGCCTTTAATCCCAGCACTTGGGAGGCAGAGGCAGGTGGATTTCTGAGTTCGAGGCCAGACTCTGGTCTACAGAGTGAGTTCCAGGACAAGGACAGCCAGGGCTACACAGAGAAACCCTGTCTCGGGGAAGAAAAAAAAAAAAAAAGGAACTCACCCTATAACCCTCTTCCCCCAAGGGTCCTACCAGTCTTTCACCTCAGTAGATGATGACTTTGATGAAACCACCAGCAGGGCTCCCGTCTTCAAACCTGAGCTGGTCACTGCCCACTGCTTCAGGCGGTTGAAGGAGAAAGACTTCCGTCTGCCAAAGAGCCGCCGGCGGATCATCATTGTGCCTGGTACAAAGGACCAAGCGCCAGTCCAGCCCACAATCCCCCCTGAAGCTCCCCTTCCACTCATACCTAGCTTCAAGGTTCTGGATACTGGAGACATCCAAGAGCTGCCAGTGGACATGAAGGAGTGGCTGAATCAGAGGGCACAGCAGCGGAGACAGCTGGAGACATTTGGTGATGCCAAGATGTGGTTGAAGAATAAGCCCTCTGTCACATCATCAGAGGCCAAGGTTCTGTCCATGATTCGCCAGGAGCAGAGAGCCCCCAAATATCCCTTTATTTCAATCCGGAGACCCAAGGTGAGAAGCCCTAATGGCCAGAAGGTGCGGAAGGCCTCAGGAGTGCTGTTGTCATTTTGTTTCCTTGAACTAGACATGACAAGGTGGTTTGCCCCATTTTACAGAGGAGCAAAACTGAGACCCCCAAAGGAAAGTGTATGAGTGATCTATTGCTGCATAACAAATACTCCAGAGTGACTTTGAAAAAAAAACAATAAATGTTTATCATTCTATAGTGTGTCTGTGACTCTGGACTCTAGCTGAGAGGCTTTGTCTCCATATCATGAGACTGTGGGGCAATACAGAGGCCAGCCTCTGACTTGACCAGGGCAGGAAAGCAGACCGCCTTCCCAACTTGTTCAAGTGGCTGTTGACCAGATGCTTCAATGGCTCCCTCAGGGATCTGGAGGCTGCATAAGAGTACATACAGTAAGGAGGCTAGCTGCCCACAAAGTGAGCCTTCCAGAATGAAGAGGAAGGAAGCCAGTGTTGTCACACCCTCCGCTTCATTCTTGTGACTGCACCGTGTCAGAATGAGCCGCTGAGTACTGTCTGCACCCTGGGAATGGGAAGGAGAGTCCATCTTGATGGGGGAAAGTCAGAGACCACGTGGATGTGCTTTAAAAGCACCCCAGCTGGGGCACACTAGCAGTCTGTCTTGATGATGGACACCTGTCTGCCGGGGTGGACAGGTGATGAACCTGAAGATCAAGACTATCAGGTCAAGTCAGGGAGAGGAGGAAGGCCACCTGGGATGGCATTACCCAACTTGGAACCATGGTTTGTACACTGAGAATAGAAGGTCAGCCACCCACCCTCAACAAGCCAATTAAAGCACCCTAATAAATAAGAACAGAAAAAATGAGATTTATTCAGTAAATATATACAGTGCAAATATATACATAAATACAGGGCAAATATATACAGTGCATCCTGCCCTCCAGACCATCATTGGGCTTTGAAGTGAGATTGAACTTTAACACGAGGGCTAGGGATATGCACATCTAAGCGGTCCTCCTCATCTGCCCCACTCTTGCCTCTTCTAGAGCAAACCTCACAAATATGTCCGCCCAGCTGCACCCCAGCTGCGACTGCCTAAGCCCCCTGTCCTGTCTGACATGTATGCCTACCTGCGTAGTCGAAAGATCAAGATCCTGGAGATATTTAGCAAGGGGGATCGGGGTGAGAACCAACGTGTCACCAGAGAGGAATTTCTCATGGCTCTGAAGGCAGTAAGTATGAGCTTCTTGATGGGGCTTGGGGTATGGTCCTCCCTCCCCCCCCCCCGACCGTCCCACCCCACCCCCCTAGCTCTGCAGTCCTGAGGGGCAGCCTCATATTTGCAGAACCACACTAGGAAACATAGTACAACCCACAGTCAGCTCATAGTCTTAAAACAACCTCTGCACTAGGCTGACCTGCAGAGATGGCTCAGGGGTTACGAGCCTGGCTGCTCTTCAGAGGACCCAGGTTCAGTTCTGAGTCACCTACATGACCACTGCCAATCACCTCTGACTCCATCTGCAGAGGATCTGATATCCTATTCTAGCTTCCAAGTGCACTGCATGCACATGCTGCATAGATACACATGCAAGCAAAACATTCATAGACACACCCAAGATAAGCTGTGCACACATTCTTAACTGCTGACCCATCCTCTAGCCCACAGCTGTTTCTCCAGCTGGGATTTGAGCTCAGGACCTTGCATATACCAGCAAGCTCTCTACTACTGAATTATAGATCCAGACTAATACTTTCAATTAATTTCCAAACATTTTTATGTGTAAGATCCAAAAGAAAAACGGGGATACCCCAGCACCCCATGCCTCGGAAACCGGCACCCCAAACACTCACGAGAGACAGACCTGATGCAATTTGCAAGAGGAATTTTAATTTCCAGAGCTCTGGGGGTCACAGTCTTACCATGCAGGGTAAAAGAAGTGAGCCCTGTGGGCTGGCTTGGATGGGCTTTTTATAGGCTATAACAGAACCCGCCTACCACAATCTCCTAAGCCAATCAGTTCAAACCATCCGAACCCGCGCTCTCTGAGAACCTATCAGCCTCTCACAGAGGCCGGAAGAACTAGTTAAGTCATTTCCCCTTCCGTGGCTACCACGCACAGGGTCTCGCCCACCCTCCCCCACTGGCAATAGGGGGACCTAAGTGTCCCCACAGGCAGGAGTTCCGCAGCCCCCCGCAGTGATTCTGCCAGCCCCCAGCCACACCCGTCCTTGCCACAGCCGCTCCGCGGAGGCGAGACAGAAAAGATGCCAGGGACACTCCCAGCCCGAGGCTCACAGCCGGACCCTGGAGGAAAGAATGGGCCAAACCTCCGCTCCCCTGGGGTCACCCCAGACTCAGGCACGGGGGATTCCCAGCTTGCAACCCTATCCTTTCATATGAAATAAAATTATGTGAACATTCAAAACATTTTTAAAAAGTAAATGTCTTCGACTACTAAAACAAACAAAAAAATAGTTTAAATATTAAGTCCTGGGACAGGAGAGGTGGCTTAGCAATTAAGAGCACTTACTGTTCTAGCAGAGGACTGACGTTCAGTTCACAGCGTCCAGTGACAGCTCGCAATCCCCTGTACTCTCGGTCCAGGGTATCTGTCACCTTCTTGGAACCTCTGAGTATACTAGGCATGTTTGCGGCGCACTTACATATAGCGAAGACACTCAGACACATAAAATAAAAATAAATCTTTTTAAAAATGTTTAAATATGAAGTCCTTTAGCATCAGAACAGTTCTGAGCTGGTCCAAGGACAGTTAAGTAGTGACTGTTGTTTAAAGAGAATGAAGAGACATTATATTCGTAATTATGTTTCCTTTCAAACGTATCTTTATGAACATTCAGTGTTTCTTGGTAAGTACTGCATACCTCCAAAATTATCTATTGTCCTTTGTATTAGTCAGGGTTCTCTAGAGAAACAGAACTGATAGAAAATGCATGTGTATATGTATGTATGTATGTATGTATGTATGGTATTTATCAAAGCAGCTTACAGGTTGTGGTCCAACTAGTCCAGCAGTGGTTGTATCCTGATGGAAGGTTCAACAGTCCAATAGTTGTTCAGTCTAGCTGTCTCAGCCGGTCTTCAGAATAGGTTGGAATCCCAAAGAAGTCGTAGGCTTTAATGGCGGTGAAAGGATGGATTTGTCCGTGAGGGCCAAGGCAAGCTGGGGAAGAGCAAAGGCTTCCTCCTTCCCGTCCTTCAGATGGGCTTCCAGCCCAGGGCACGGCCCGGCTTAAAGAAGAACCTCTCAGCAGGTATACCCAGCTACTTGGGCTTTAGTTAATTCCAGATGTAGTCCAGTTGACAACCAAGAATAGCCATCACATCCTTAAAAAGTATGGATTTCTAATATAGTCGAGGAGGGCATGCTTGTTCCTCGTGTATACTGATGGATGTATGGCTTTCTTCCTAGCCAGAATGTTAATCAACAGAAAGAGACCGTGTAAAGACAGAGGCTTCTGTGGCCTGAGTTTTTAAGGAGGGATGGGAGTTTGTCAGGCAGAAAGAGGGAGCGGCCTGTGTAAAAGCCAGGTGTGATAAATTCCAGCGTGCCTCGGGGGCTGGACAAGGGCGCTGCACGACACAGCATGGAGTGAAAGAGTTGAGCATGCTTGTCATGCCTGCTCACGGCTGAGGTGGGCCTCAGTAACTTCCTGTGCCTCCTCAGGTGAGAGTGGGTGGGCCTCAGTAACTTCCTGTGCCTCCTCAGGTGGGAGTGGGTGGGCCTCAGTAACTTCCTGTGCCTCCTCAGGTCGGAGTGCCTCTGAAGAGCCAGGAACTGGAGGACATCATCATCTACCTTGGCTCCCTTGGGAAGCAGAATGCCATCACCACAGAAGCTCTGGCCAGTACCTACAAGCAGTGGTCCCTGGCCCAGCAGAAAAGCACCATACCTAGCGCCAAGGAGTGTGCGTGCCCCATCCCCTACCCCCACCCCGCACCCCACCCCTCCGGGATACAGTCTGGCTCTCTCCAGCACGACATCCTCAAGTGGCTCCTCCTTCTCTGGCTCGCTATAGGCTTGCCAAGTTCTGGAGTTTCCAGACAGACAGACAGTGAGGAAGTGGATATTTTCTCAAAGGCCCAGCTGCCCTTTTGTCTATTCAAAGATGAAGTCCAGCCCCTGTCCTTAGAGTGTCATAAACTATTGATTTAAAACGAAACTGAGGGCTGGGCATAGAGAAGCTGGCAGCGTGCTTGTCTAGCATGTTGGGAGCCCTGGATTCTGTTCCTGCAGTGCATAACCTAGGCTTAGTGTTGCACGTCTTCAGTTCCAGCGCTCGGGATGGAGGTGGGACATCCTTGGCTGTGTAGAGACTTTGAGGTCAGTGTGGGATACAGGAGAGAGGGCGGGCGGGAGGCTAACTAAAATCTCTTGCTCAGAAACTGAACATGTTTGGAGTTAGCTGCTCTGGGCTTCCTGTCGTCACGGATATTCTAAGGGATGCTGTGAACAGTCGTGTAGGATAACACAGCCCACGTTATGTTTGCCCTCGTGTGCTTGTGGGGCTACGAAAAGCAGCAAGACGAGGCAAACTAGAAAGGACTCTCTAATATGTGCGCTATGAATTTACTGCACAAGCCCGTATCTTTCTTTTGATTGTTTGAGAGAGGGCCTCTCTACATAGCTCTGGCTGTCCTGGAACTCACTGTGTGTGTAGATCAGGCCTACCTCAAACTCACAGAGCTCCCCCTGCCTCTGTCTCCCGAGTGCTGGGATTACAGGGGTATGCCTCTATGCCTATTTTGGGCAGTGCTGACCTTGAACTCTGGGTTCTGTGCTTTAGACAAGCATTCCACCCACTGAGCTACGCCCCACAGCCTCTCTGTCTTTTCTTTTTAAAATGTATTATTGTTATAGTGAGAAAAAAAAAAGAACAGCTCCAACACTCCCCCATCCCAGCTCCCATTCAAATAGAGCAACATCATCATTTCTTTACGTGGAATGAATGAGTCTTGCTCTGCCCCTCTCCACCAGGCTGGCAGGAAATTAACTTCAGATACATTTTAGGGTGGGGTGGGGTTCTCTCTCCTTTAAGATGAAATCAGAGTTGCCAGGAAGCAGTGGAGGGGTTTTCTTGCAGGGGCGCCAGGCTGAGACAGGGTTTCTAGAGTCAGGGTGAACGGCCACACTGAGAGCGTGGCGCCCTCCCTGGTATGGGGTCTTAGCCAGCTCCTGCATGGCGTGTATTCCCCAGCTCGAGGTGTCAGGCTTCCTGTCTGTGTGTCACAGACGTCCTGCAGACACACTGGCACCCAAGCTCAGCCCACTCCCATGAGGGTCCCTGACACATCAGAAACCCAGAACCCCCACCCCAAGCACCCTCACAGTTCTGATGGCCCAGAATCAGCACCTCGTAGATTGCACTTTTCCCCTCTGCTCCTCCCATAATCTCACGAACGCCCAGAGCTGCTGTGATCTCACAGCTGGCTGGAGTCACTAGGGCACAGTCCCTCTTAGCGTGATTTGAAGTCGGGCTGCAGTTATTTCAGCACCGTCAGATGCCACCCTAGAGGGCAGCAGTTAAGACACGTATACTTGGGGAGTCTCTCGGTTTGTCTAAAAGAGCAAGCACCTGGGGCCCTGGAATCAGAGGAGAGGAGGACCATGTGGGCTGGCAGCGTGAGCTTCTTGTCTGGAGTCTAAGAGGAGGTGAGGCCAAGATCTCACCTCCGCATGAGGCTGCTGCCAGGACCGTGGCAGGGTGTCCGAACCCTTCCATTGGTCGCCATTTGGCAGTATCTTCCAAATAGGCCCACTTATAGGGACTGGGAGACTGCAGTGGACTAGCCCAAGCCTGGCCTCCGTCAGCTTACATGATAGGGTGCTTGTCCACAGAGATGGCTGCCTTGGGGTCAATTAACCGGAGTGCCAGGGCGGTAGTCAGGCAAAGCCCCTGAGCTGACCCTTGGGAGACCAGTGCACGGCCGGGGTCTGGAAAGGGCATCCAAGGCAGGTGGACCTGCCAAAGACTTCTGGGATGCAGTCGATGAGAATGGTATGGAGGAGGGGTGGCCAGCCGGAGGGCAGCTGAAGCAGATTCCCATGGTGCTTGCCGTCCAGGGCAAGGAGTCTGTTTATAGTGTGTGTTCCCTGGGAAGTCAGGAACGTTGATGAGTTGATCTTGTCTACATTTTTTGTTTGTTTGTTTTTGCTTTTCGAGTCAGGGTTTCTCTGTGTGACAGTCCTGGCTGTCCTGGAACTCTCTTTGTAGACCAGGCTGGCCCTGAACTCACAGACATCTGCCTGCCTCTGCCTCCAGAGTGCTGGGATTAAAGGTGTGCGCCACCATTTCCAGCTGCCATCTTATAAGAGTTCTGTTTGCTGCTTGGTGGGAACGGGTAACAGAGGATGGGGAAAGGTGCAGGGAGGGTGTGTGGGGTGTGCAGATTTGGGGCGTCATAGCAATGGAGGAGACAAACTCCCAGTGCCCCTCAGATGGATACTGGCTGGACATGTGGGAAAGGAGCAGAAGAGCATGCTGGCATCTGCGCGCGGACATCAGGTTGAGTTCCACAGCTTGGTTGCCCTCTTAGCCCCACCTCCATCTCGCCCTCCCACTCTAGATTACAATTTGTCTACAAAGAAAACGTCCCGGAAGCAGAGTCCTAAAAAGCAGCAGGCTGCCTCATCCCCACGGCCTCCCGAGATGGACCTGCTGAAGGTGCCTGAGATTGATACGAAGATGGAGGGGCGGCCCATGTCAGAGGAAGACATGGAGGATGTCGGCAGACGCTACCGAGAGCGGCGGAGGCAGTACAGGGTACCTCTCTAGCACAGGCTTGGGGGCTGGGCGAGCCAGGGTTTAGGACTTGGCCCTGGCACCTGCTAGCTGAGGAGCCCTCGGGAAGGTGTCACCTCCCTCAGCCCTTGCCTGTCATCTGTACAGTCAGCTCAGGATGCGGAAACACCGCCACGATCCCATCACTCGGGAAGTCCAGTTAAAAGGATTATGAGTTTGAGACCAGCCTGGGCTACATAGTTAGCTCCAAACCATTAAACCATTAGAGCTCCACAGCAAGAGTCGGTCTCAAAACAAGCAAGCGAACAAACAGAAAAACAACCCACATATGCAAACAAACCAAACAACAGCAAAACAAAACAAACAAAACCAAAACACAAAACACACACACAAAAAACCCACCCCTCAACAGCCAGTGGTGACACTTCTCAGCCCCTCTGCACTGGCAGTGTGGGTCCAACTCAGGATTCCACACCAATGGCTCTGATTAGAGTCCCCCTGCGGCCAAAGACTCCAATATTTGTCAGCAGGACACCCCTGGGTCACTGACTGCTACTGTGCCTTTTTATAGATAGTGTGCACTAGAGAGCACATGGGCGCACCAGTACCAGTGTGTTCTGAGGACTCAGGAGCCAAGTGCCTGATGCAGAGCCCCTGAGGGGGTAACCTTGGCCTCGATGCTCGCCCCTCTAAGCTGTTAGCTTTGGGACCCGAATCACAGCCCCACTGCGCCCCCGTTATTCTTCATGGGGGCCTCTTCGAGGACATAGGGATGGTGCTAGGGACGGTGCTATGCCGTCTTCTAGCCAAAATAGATGACACAAAGATACACGATATCTTCTGTTCTCTCTGCAGCTCTCTCTCCCCTCCATCCAATACGTGGAGAACTGCCGGCTGGTTCGGTCTGGGACGAAAGAGTTTGACAACCACTGCCTGCCGTCCACCATTTCTGGGGAGATGGAGGAGCTGCTCAACGTGACCCGCAGGGATAACTTCCTAGTCTACCTGCAGTGCTGGGAACTGTGTGAGGCCTATGGCCTCCCGCTGACTGAGGATATCCTCATGAGAGGTAGGGGCTTGCTTCAAGGGAGAGCCTTGGCCAATGTGGAGCTGGCCCTGATACTGGCTACCCTATACATGCACCTAACCAAGCCACCGTGGCCTTTGGTGGGAACACTGGGAAGGGGGAGGAAGAAAGGCAGACAGCCTGACTGCCAGGAGAGCTTCCTAGGACACGGGCTCCGAGGCATGGGCTCCTTAGGTGAGATTTGGGAGATCTGGGTTCTGAAGCTCTGCCTTCACACACATGTATTCCCCTACCCATATGTGCACTCCACATGAACACCCCCCTCCACGTCTATGAGACAAATTCAAACCATCGAGAAAACCACCATCAAAATAGTTGAAGCAAGCCCCTACCTCTCATCAAAGTAGTTCTAAGGGCTGGGAGTGGCGCTCTGTGGGAAACTCTTGCTTATCAAATATGATGTCTTGACTTCATACTTGGCACACACACACACACATTGGCACGCGCGCGCACACACACACACACACACACACACACACACACACATTCATGCAGGCACACACACTAATAACCTAGTAAAATCCAGTTGAATCTTTCCACCTCCAACCTAAGCTTTCGAAGTAGCTGCATCCTGATTTGCAGTTACAAACTGATGTCCCTCTCTGGCCCCTGGTGAGCAGGGTCATCCAAGGTCCTTTTTGATGCTGAGCTGCAGCTGTATGCCATGCTACATTATGAGGAACTGTGGGAGAGTTCAGGCGAGCTTTATATCCTATTATATTTTGCAATTTCCAAAGAACCTACTGCCAACTAAAAAATAAGAGGTCGGGCTGGCAAGATGGCTCAGCAGGCGAAGGCCGTTGCTGCCAAGCTTAGTGACCCGAGTTCAATCCCTGGGGCTCATGTGGTGGAAAAGGAACCAGCCAACCAACCAACATATACTTAGAGACTTTGGAGTGAGATGGTTCAGTGGATAAAGGCACTTGCTGCCAAGCCTGATGACCCAAGTTCAATACCCAGGACCCACATACATGCAGAGAGAACAGACTCCACGAAGTTATATTCTAGCCCCCACATATGCACTTAGCCACTCTACCTGCCAAGCCATCTTGATAGCTCAGAAAAAAAAAAAACTTTTAGACAGAAGCGAGAATTTTTTAAATAGTTTCCACATGACCCTAAGTAAGTAGCTTTGGCTAATGGACTCTGCTGTCTTCCTTGCTGCCCACAGCACTGCTGTATCCAGGAGATAAGATAATTTCTCTGAAAGAAGAAGTCCGCCCGATCCGGCAGCCTGGAGGCTATTATATAGACCAGAGGATTGTCCACACCCTGGCTGGATTCAGGAACCTCCAGAAGCACGGGGGAAAGAAGCGAGACAAGCTGAGTGTCGAGCTGCCCCTGCCCCTTGATTGCTGGGGCTGGGTCACTGGCGTGCATGTAGTGTCGTGTTACGCCAGTATCTGCGTCCCTACCTCCTTCACTTCTGGCTGGCCAGTCCACAATGTCACCCTCAGTGCATATCTTAGGTTCACACAGCTCTCCTCCTGACCGCAGGCTTACATAATCATAAGGCCCCATGGGAAGGAGCCAAAGGGGGGTGGTGTTATCTTACCCTGCATCAGAAGTTGAGGAACTCTACAAAGGACAAGGACTAATTCCTTCCCTGCACTGCCACCTTGTGGCAAGCACACTCATTCTCCAACAAGAGGCAGGCTGGGAGCCCCTGGGGAAACAAAAGTTGCCCTAACCATTAGACTATCCTCCTTTGAAGTGACCCAAAACCAATTCCCCATCCATTCCCACTGGATGTGGGCCAATCAGGAGACAACTACTGATAGTAGCATCGGCAGTGACTGCCAAGGGGAGAATGAGATGGCATCCCTGCAGAGGGTCGGGTGGTGTGATGGGACGGAATGCAGGCCGCAGTACAGCACAGTGGATGCTGTCTGGTCGAGAGGCAAGTTACTGCATTCTGAATCATGTATAAAGTGGACACGTCACTCGTAATACACATAGAGAGGGTCTGGCGAGGGTCACAGAGTGTCCTCAGCACCTCGAGGGTGGCTGTTGCTTTTCCTGGCACTTGTCCTGTTTTTGAGTACAGGGGCAGTCTGGGCCCACAGCAATTGCAGCTTGCAGAGTTCTGAGGATGACCCAGCCAGGCTTAGAGGGCCTCTGAAATACGCCTTCTAGCCTGTGGCTAGCTGGTATCAATCACTGAACTATGAACCCAGGAAGTGGTTTTGAGGGCCGAGCTGTCAAACACATAAGCCTGTGGGGTACACAGAAAAGGAGCCCACTGGTGACTGAGCAGGCCACTCATGACTGCTGCTCTGGGGTTCGCCGCTGGAAAACTGCCGAGAGAGCTGGACTGGCCCCCTGTGTGTCAGGGATCCAGAAAGAGATGCTTCCTTGTGTTTGACCAGTCACAGCTGTAAAAGAGAAAGAGAGGTTCCCTAGCTAAAAGAGGGACATGTTCTCTCACCTCTAGGGACTAACTTGTAGGGGTAGAGCGTGGACAAGGCTCACAATTCAGTTCTTTGTATCAGAAGAAAAAAAAACAACCCAGGATTCTGAGGCCAGATGTGGGTGGGCTTGGGAAGGAATCCAGTGATCAGTTAGGATGTCTGCCAGGTGGGTCAGGGTATGGAGGGTGAGCCCTTTTCATGCTTGTCCTGCAGAGCTTGGCCTCTGGCAAGGGAAGTGGGAATCAGGCTCAGCATTTACCAGTTGCTGAACACATCTATCTATTTTGGACAAGGTCAGGGTTTTCCTCACCCTACCAGTCAGGGGTGTGTCTTGGAGACACAGTTAGGGCCTCCACAAAAGAAAACCATTCCCAGCTCTGCTCTGAGACTCAGAAATGCATCTCTGAGTGGCCTCTGCCTCCTCAAAGCCCACTTTTCCTGATGTTTCTTTTTATGTTTGTTTGGTTTGCTGTTTTGTTTTGTTTTGTTTTTTTTGAGACAGGGCATCTCTGCGTATATCCGGCTACCCCGGAACTCACTCTGTAGACCAGGCTGGCCTCCGACTCACAAGAGATCCACCTGCCTCTGCCTCCCAAGTGCTAGGATTGGAGTCGCGTGCCACCACTGCCCAACTCCTGGAGTTTCTCTTACCTAACAATGCCTCTCTCTATTCCCTGGCAGGAAAACATCAAAGAAAATGAAGAAAATGCACTTTCACGATTTCGAGGAATTTACTGGGTTTGTAGTGGTGCTACGTGTCTGCTAGGAGGGCAGGGGATGGGGATGGGAGGGCTGGCCTCTCCTCCACCCAGAGGCAGCTTTGGGACCTATGTGGATTGAACAAATTCCTGGCCTCGTGGTGGGGCTCCATGCCCAGGTCCGAAGGGGCAGCAGAAGAGTGCTCAGAGAGTGCCAGGCATGGCTGCTCCGAGCCTTCCATGAGTGGACTCAACTACACTGTCCCCAACAAGCCTGAGTTACTCTAGAGGACACTGATGCACAGTCCCCAGTCAGAAGCAGAACTAAGCGAGGCTGGCCCCAGAAGCTAGATTCCAGACCTGATATCCAAATGCTTCCGTGTGGGGCCGGGCTGTAGCTTAGCAGCTGGATATTAGCCTAGAGCATGTGAGGCTCTGGATTCTATGCCTAACACCTAAAAGACCAGGGAAGTGGGGGGAGGAGCACGTCCTCGAGAGCATTGACTCTTAACCTGTGGGCGTGACCCTTCGGGAGTTGAACGTCCTTTTCACAGGGGTCACCTGAGATCATTGGAAAGTAGATATTTACATACAATTTATAACAGTAGCAAAATTACAGTTATGAAGTAGGAACAAAACTAATTTTATGGTTAGGGGGTCACCACAACATGAACTGTATTAAAGAGTCAAAGGATTGCAGCATTAGGAAAGTTGAGAGTCACTACTCCAGAGCTAGGATGGCACATGTCTGAGTTTGGGTTTAAGAAGGAGTGCCTAGGGGGCTGGAGAGATGGCTCAGCGGTTAAGAGCACTGACTGCTCTTCCAGAGGTCCTGAGTTCAAATCCCAGTTCACGACCATCTGTAATAAGATCTGATGCCCTCTTCTGGGGTGTACTTATATATAATAAAATAAAGAGGCCAGAGTGGGTGGGGCTGGAGGGGGGCCGGATTAAAAAAGAAGGAGGAGGAGGAGCAGTGCCTAGGCACTTAGCCACTCATTCACTGTATGGTCTTGATCTTTAGATATCTAGACTCGGCCACAGCAACCTTCCCTATGTCTTTTCCCTTTCCAGGAAGCTTAAGTCGAAGAGGCTAAGCGGTCCCTCATGCACCCACCCCAATCACTTCTGGCCCGGTCACCTCCTGGACAAGCTGAGGCTCTACCTGCCCACTGTGGCCAAGGACCGGAGCCTGGCGATCTTCAGCTGTGTAGAGCAAAAGCCCCCTGTTTACCCTGCCATCTACCACTCTAAGGACTGGTGGCCAATGAAAGGCTTCACTTACGTGACCCATGCCTATTATGATGCAAACAAGGTGTACTCCATCAACTAGAGTGGCCTGAAGGATGCTGGGCCAGAAGACAGTGCAGCCAGGAGCCCGCAGCTGCAGACATGAGATACCAACGAGCTATACCAAAGGAACGTTCCCAGGGAAGGTCGGGGGATGTATCCCCCGATGCCAACAGTGTCCAGTGGAGTGTGGATGTGTCAACACACACACATGCTGTGTTTTCTTCTCTGTCATGACCTCTGCCTTTTGAATTAAACAAGGTTAGAGCTGACCTGTAGCCTAGCTCGTGTGATTTCCTGCTTAAGGGATGGAAAACTTGAAGGTGTGAGGGTGTAAGAGACAGATTCCCCAGGACACCTCCCACCTCCCATCCTGGGACATTAATACCTACAGGGACAAAACAGGCCATCAGAGTGTCCTCTGTTAACTGAGGTGGCATGTCCTCAGCTGGAGAGACACTTAGACTGAGGCCCTCAACCCCTGTGAGTCTTCAGAAATCAGAGTCATACTCTAGTTCATGGGCCTTCTGTATGATTCACCCACTTGCCTTTCTCTTTATGTAATGTACTCTGTAAGGTGCCATTAGCCACACACTTCCATGTTCCATTGGCCTTCATATAGCCTGTAGGACAAGCAGCACTTGGGAAGGGCAGGCAAGCCACAGACACAGGAAAGACAGTCCTGCCCTCAGGCTTGCCAGCCAGCCACCTCAGACAAGACACTATCCTTGTCTGGGTCTCTACTCCCCCTTTACAGCAAGCACAAGCGCTGGGGCAGCATACCCAATCCAGCACTTGTCCCCACCTCCTGGAGCCACTGTGAAGGTCACCAGTGGCATCTGTCGTGTTTGAGTTTGTAGAATCAAGGTTTTAAATTTTTTTAATTTTTTATTCTGGGCAGTGGTGACACACACCTTTAATCCCAGCACTTGAGAGGTAGAGACAGGCAGATTTCCAAGTTTGAGGCCAGGGTTACACAGAGAAATCCTGTCTTAAAAAACAAAACAAAGCCGGGCGTTGGTGGCGTACGCCTGTAATCCCAGCACTTGGGAGGCAGAGGCAGGCGGATTTCTGAGTTCGAGGCCAGCCTGGTCTACAGAGTGAGTTCCAGGACAGCCAGGGCTATTTGGAGAAACCCTGTCTCAGAAGAAACAACAACAACAAAAAACTCCCCCAAAAAACCCAAACCAAACCAAAACAAAAAATAGGGTAGGGAGTATGGAGGGGGGTTGGAGAGATGGCTCAGTGGTTAAGAGCACTGATTGTTCTTCCAGAAGTTCTGAGTTCAATTTCTAACCACATGGTGGCTTACAACCATCTGCAGTGAGGTCTGATGCCCTCTTCTGGTGTGTCTAAAGACAGATACGGTGTGCTCATATACATGTTTTTTTAAATGAGATTTATTCTATGTGTTTGAGTGTTTTGCCTTCATGTATGAGTGGGTACCACATGCATGTAGTGCCCACAGAAAAGGGCATCTGATCCCCTAGAGCTGGTGTTACAAGGTTGTGAGGCAACGCCTGGTTCCTGGGAACTAAATGCCAGTTCTCTTCAAGAGCAACAGTGCTCTACCAAGCCACCTCTCCAGCTCTGGTTTGGCTTTATTTCCTCCTAAAATTAGAGCTTTCACAATGATCTGAAAAATAAAAGTTAAGCAAAATAGACTACACTCTGCCTGCCTCTGCTTCCCAAGTGCTGTGATTAAAAGTCGTGCACCACCACGCCCAGCCAATAGACTATTTTCTTAGCCATAGTATTAACCTATCACTAATACATTGCTCTAGGTGCATACCATAAGTAGAGAAGATTTAAACATAAAGACGCGAGAAGGCTCGGTAGCACTTCCTAATACAGGGGTTTGCGCATCTGTATAGTCTGAAGTTTTAGGACATTTGCTCAACCAACTCCCTAAGGATCCTTCGAAGAGTCTGTTTTGCTACCTCCTAGCCACAAGGGGGCACACTTGGGAACGAACAGTTTAAAAAGCTATTGGGCTTCCACTTAGGACGGAAATAAATACCCACCTAGCAGGTCTTAGTTCAAAGAGAATCCCAAATTTCTTAAGTAGTCCCAAGAGAACAATACATTTTAGTTCATTCGAAGATGTTAATATCTACTACATAACACTAGTACACTAGGGTTTTCTTCAGCACTATTTCTCAGGCACATCTTAGTTACCTTTAGAGGACCCAGAAGCCGGAAGTGCTTACCTTTTCTCTGCCAGGACCTAAGACTCCGTCCCATCATCCCTTGCGCGCCGCCGCCTCTTCCTTCTTCCTCGGCGCTGCCTACGAGGTGGCTGCCATCTGTTTTGCGGTGAGTCTGCATCGGCGGCCATCCGTCGCCTGCGGGTTCGGCGGGACCCAGTCTCCGGGTGGGGAGGCCTCGGCGTCGGCCTCCGCACTGGCGTTGTAGTGGCGAGCGCGCATGGGCCTGGCCACTAGCGCTGCTTCGGAGGCCGCCCGGGACCAGGCATCGGCCAGGGCGGCTTTGCTGCCATGCGGCCCGTGGGTTTCGGACGGCACTCGCCGCTTCCCAGTTAGCTTGTTAGCAGCCCTTTTTCCGTGGCGGGTACGAAATTCTGCTCGCCGGTGAGCAGAAATGCTTTCTGAACACGAGTCCGTTGGGTACCCAGTGCAAGCCCGGCAAAGCAGGTTGTCTGGCGGGGGGACAGAGAGCGCACCCTTTGGTTGGTGCCCTGGGACTATCCGAGGGACAGGCAGTCTGGTGGCGTGTTAGAAGTGCCTGATGGCTTTGCGTATTTAAGGGCGCAACACTTGAAACATAACGAACCTTAGTGGAGTGGGGTTTGCTGCTGCTTCTCCGCTGGAAAGGCCTGCTTCGGGGTCTATAGGTCGGTTGCCGTTCTTTGAGTTCAGAGTGGGTGAGATGACCCACTGACCTCTTGGGATCGCGTCTGGAGAGTGACTAGTATTCTGCCAGCTTCGGAAGCAGGAGGGAGAGCAAGCCTAGCAGAGGTACCCATTCCATTCCCAGTTTGCTCGGTAGCTGGTGATTGGAAGACACTCTGCCACATCACTGGAGGTCTGAGACACGCAGCCCCACCTCCCAGTTTCTTTACTAACGTGGATCTGACTTTTGTAAAAGGCATCATGGCTGCCCTCCGGCCTCTGGTGAAGCCCAAGATCGTCAAAAAGAGGACCAAGAAGTTCATCAGGCACCAGTCAGACCGATATGTGAAAATTAAGGTATGTGGTCCTGGCGTGGGGGTTGAGTGCTGGGGTTAAGATCTCGGCACACATTCTTGGTTGACTGAAAGTTCACTTTTAAAATGACACTTTCTATTTTATACGTGTGAAGGGCAGGGGACTTAAAGGAGTTGATTCTCTCCTTCCCGTCTTGTGGGTCCAGGTCAGACTTAGGTTGTCTGGCAGCAGGCATTTGAAGCCATCTCTGCACCCTGACCCTATATTTTAAAGATCTTTGAGTTCTTGTCTGCCTGTATGTGTGTACACCAAGCACATGCATGCATGGAGTTAACTTAGGACCTCTGGAATTGCAGCCAGTGCTCTCAACTGCTAAGACCCCTGTCTCGGCCCAGCAGTCACCAGGTGGCTGAATGGGCATGCACACCCAGCAGTTAACTGACCCCTTCTCCCTGCCCCTTTTTTGAAACTTAATTGCAATGGAAGATGATGCTGAGATTCCAGTCCAAGTGCTAGGGATGGAGCCCAGGGTTAATCGTACTAAAACCTGAGCTACGCCTCAGCCTTGGCGCGCGTGTGTGGTTTTTTTGTAGTTTTGGTTTTTTTGAGACAGGGTTTCTCTGTGTAGCCCAGGGTGTCCTTGAACTCACTGTGTAGACCAGGCTGTCCTTGAACTCAGAAATCCACCTGCCTCTGCCTCCCAGAGTACTGGGATTATAGGCGTGTGCCACCACTGCTCGGATGGTGTGTGGTTTTTATGGGGCAGAAATCTTGGGTACTAAGAACAGTGTGGACACATTGTACTGCATGCAGTCCCCACCCGTGTGATCAGAATCTGGTCAGGAAGGAAGGTTTGATTTTGTTGGGAGATTATACAGTGAACCACAATTTTGGGACCTTGTTTTCTGTAGTAAAGTGTATAAAGAAGTAGGAAGTTATATTACCCAAGAGTACCCATATATATATGGCCCCCTTGAATTCTGCCCCCTTCCTGCCAAGGAAGAGCAGGCAGTTTGCACAGGGACTAACTTGCCTGTGTGTCTTTAGCGAAACTGGCGGAAACCCAGAGGCATCGACAACAGGGTGCGGCGAAGGTTCAAGGGCCAGATCCTGATGCCCAACATCGGCTACGGGAGCAACAAGAAGACCAAGCACATGCTGCCCAGCGGCTTCCGCAAGTTTCTGGTCCACAATGTCAAGGAGCTGGAAGTGCTGCTGATGTGTAACAAGTGAGTTGGGCTGCTGGTTAGGAGTGAGCCTGCCTCCTGTGAGACAGGAGTGCTGCAGTGGGCATGCGTTTGAGATGTTCCCTTGCTCTAGGCGGGGCATTTGCACTCAGAAGGATTAAAACCTGAAACAGCCGGGCAGTGGTGGTGCACGCCTGTAATCCCAGCACTTGGGAGGCAGGGGCAGGCGGATTTCTGAGTTCAAGGCCAGCCTGGTCTACAGAGTGAGTTCCAGGACAGCCAGGACTACACAGAGAAACCCTGTCTCAGGAAAAACAAACAAACAAACAAGCAAAAACAAAAAACCCTAATACTGGAGAAGAGGGAGGTCTTCATTTTATACAGTGGATGTTCGGGGTCCTTTCTGGAACGCTCTGTGGGGGCTGTGTCTAACCTGGGACCTGAGCTGTGCAGGGCTCGGTTCTGACAGGTGGGTTTGCAGAGCATCTCAGGTCTGTTGGGTGGAGGTAGACAAAGAGGCTCTGGGCACATCAGTAGAGAGGTTGTGGGGTGTTCTGGGTACTTTGAGCAAGTTACAACCCTTGGTAATCCCTGAGATGCAAAACCAACCTGCCCCCTCCCCCAAGGAAATACTCTTGACTTTGGATGTAAGGATGTGGTAGGAACAGTTTATCTTTCCCAAGTAAACTAAGACTGCAGGGAGTGGTGCCTGAGGACTGCAGAGGGTGTATATGTTTATAAGGCTATTTTCTGGGGTGGTTGTAGTGCAGATGGAAGGAGTCAGCATGGGGAGAGTATGTTGTGCATTTAACCAAGCCTTGACTGAAGTGCTGAAGTTCTTTTGGAAGGGTGGATGCAGGGATTGTGTGTGTGTGTGTGTGTGTGTGTGTGTGTGTGTGTGTGTGCGCGCGCGCGCGCGTGCGCTTGTGCAGCAGTCCATGTGGCAATGTTGGAGCTGCATTTCTAATGGATACATCTGTCCCAGGAGAGCTGCTTGGCATTGACAAGCCCTGCAGGTGCGCCTGCTCATTGAGTTCTTTCTGGGCATTTCCCCTGTTAACTGTAGAGTGGGGGAAGTGAAAGGACCATTGGTATTAGTTTCTGAGTGGTAAGAGTCTGGGGTGGGGTGTGGCTGCACAGTACTTGTGGATGGTGTGGTTACAGCTGTGGATGCATGGTGGCTGGGGATGTGGGCTTCAGGTTAAAAAATCTCTGTAAGGGAGGGTCCATCTGTATTTGGTGTGCGATTTATGCCTTTCGTAGTTCTGCTGTCCTGCTTCTCTAAGGGTTTTTCTTCAGCTCCCTGTCTGGCTTCACGGTCCTCTCCATACTGGGAATGTGTTCATTAGGACAGTTTCTCAACACTTTGAGGGGTACACAGGTAGTGTTGGTTGTTGACTCTACTTGAACTGTGTACCTTACAGTGATCGCACTGGAAAGCCGTTGGCTCCTATGGGAGAATTCTGGGTTACTCTGAGTTTGAGGAGGAACCTGAGCCTGCCGTGGGCCCAGCCTCCCCTTGTGGATTAGTGCCTAGTCACTACCATAGACCACTGTGGAGGCCTGGCTCTCAGGATTTGAGCCTATAGTACTATCAAACCATTTCCCTGGTGACCTTTATTGGTTTGCTTCTCTTTCAGATCTTACTGTGCTGAGATTGCTCACAATGTGTCCTCTAAGAACCGAAAAGCCATCGTAGAAAGAGCAGCACAGCTGGCCATCAGAGTCACCAATCCCAACGCCAGGCTACGCAGTGAAGAAAATGAATAGATGGCCTGTGTGCATATTTTGTGTTTTAATAAAATCACAAAACTGCCATTTTAGTACTTTCTATTTTGGTAACTGTTTTGGAGATTGTTCTTTGCTGTTTGTCCCCTGGTGGAACCTTCAGCTGGAGGCAGCAGGGCTCAGAATCAGTCCCATACTGGCCTCGGTTCATGGCCCTCTACAGTGTGGGCTCACAAGGCTAATCTCTGCCCTCACCTGTTCTAGCTGCTAGCATGGACTATCCTAAGGCACTTTTCTGAGGAAGCTTATAGTTTCATGAAATTGGCCTCACTTGGATTGACAACTTCATGAGACTGGTAAATATTCTGTCACACGAGATGCTGCATACAAGGGCAGTGCCTTCTGTATCACAGGCCAGACTGACTCCACTCTTGAAACAGTAATGAAGTTCAGGTGTGTTATATTGTGACAGATGACTGGACAGGAAGACATTCCAGCCTTTTTAAATTTTTCTCATTAAAAATGAGTTTTAAGCCGGGCCTTGGTGGCGCACGCCTTTAATCCCAGCACTTGGGAGGCAGAGGCAGGCGGATTTCTGAGTTCGAGGCCAGCCTGGTCTTCAGAGTGAGCTCCAGGACAGCCAGGACTACACAGAGAAACCCTGTCTCGAAAAACCAAAAAAAAAAAAAAAAAGTTTTATTGGCCTGGCAGTGGTGGCAAACACCTTTAATCCCAGCACTTGGGAGGCAGAGGCAGACGGATTTCTTTTGGTTTTTTTTTTTTTTGAGACAGGGTTTCTCTGTGTAGTTCAGGCTAGCCTCCAACTCAGAAATCCGCCTGCCTCTGCCTCCCAAGTGCTGGGATTACAGGCGTGCGCCACCACGCCCGGCTAGGCAGAGGGATTTCTGAGTTGGAGGCCAGCCTGGTCTACAAAGTGAGTTACAGGACTACATAGAGAAACCCTGTCTCGGGGGAAAAAAACAAAAACAAAAAAACCTTGTTTTTTTGGAGTAGCTTTGGGAGTTTATTTACCTTAAAGTGGTCTGTGTTAGGAGTGCTCTACAACTGAGCTTTTTAAACTTTTTGTGTTTTCCTGCGTGTGTGTCTGCCCTGGGGGGCACTGGGTCCTTTAGGACAGGAGTAAATTGCTCACTACAATTACTGTGATCCAGCCTGTCTCCTAAAGAACTGGGATAATAGGGTCTGTGCCGTTTAAATTAGCCTTTATACGATCTGGATAAGAATTATGTGAGGACAGCTTTGTATGTCTTTTATTAACTCAGATAACTGACCTCAGCTGGCTTTAATCCAGGCAGGTGGATCTGAGTTTGGGCCATCTGTGGCTATAAAGAGAAATGTCTTTAAAAAATCAAAACCCTGGTCTGTCACTTGTACTTATATTTTCAGAACTAACAACTGCACACATGGAAAGCACAAACTGGCTGTTACACACCTGGGTGACCAGATTAGGGATGTTTCAATCAGTGGGCCTACACCTGGCCAATGATCTACACGGTCTTCCCTGTAAACAGTTCTTACTATAATTAGGCACTAAGTATAAACTGGTTCTTGAGCCCAGACCTAGAGCTCGCATGGGCTCTACCTAGCCCTACCCAGGCTAGGCTGGGGTGCTGACACTTGGAGTCCAGAGCAAGGGAGGTAGGAAGTCACCCCTGCTGCCTTCTAAGTGAGGGGAGGGGTGTAAAGGTGGTGGGACATCACCCTCGGGAATGAATGTCCTGAGTTGATGGGCCCATCATGGGCCCGGCTTTGGCACTGGGGCTGTGAGCAGGGGGCCCTAGCAAAGGCACTGAGGCTGAGGGAAGGACGGGAGAGGCCACGGCCTACAAAAGGGAGGCTTGTATTAGGGACAGCTAGCTGAGTTCCATAGAGTCCATGCTGGGGCCAGAGGCTGTGTCCTTCTGGATGCTCTCGAACAGGGTGGCGAGTTCTGGGTTGGACCGGATCTGGGCAGAAAAGTCGGCCACACTGGGGCTCTTGCGCACCTCAGGGTTGGTCAGCAGGGCCGCCACTGCCCGCATTGCTGAGCGCTTCAGCTCATCCTGCTTCTCCAGCTCCTGCTTCACAGAGCCAGCCTTGACCTGCAGAGGGAGACAGTGTCCTTACTGAGCCTGTTACCCATTTTAAACAGGTTTCAGTTTAATAAAGGCCTAATCTCTTCTGACTCATACCAGATTTTATTTTTTTCTACTAATGTGCTGCTGTTTGAAGATCACAACTTGGGGCTGGGTACATGGCTCAGTTGGTAGTGTTTCACCTGGCATGCACAGCGTGCTGAGTTAGACACCCACATCTGTGCAGGGAAAGGGGACCAGCCCTAGCACCACACCAACTCTGCTGGCAGTCCCAACACTTGTGGGCAAGGGCATCAGAGCCAGAAATTCAAGTCACCTTTGCCTGTATACTGAGTTTAAGGCCAGCCTGGGCCAACGGAGCATCTGTGTTTTGTCTCCTACCCCCACGGTCCCAATATCTCCTACATACACACAAAGAAAATGAAAAAATAACAATATGTGCCTCAAGACACAAGCCTAAAGTCCCAACTACATAAAAAGCAAGACAGGAGGAAGGAATCACTTGAGATGAGGAATTTGATGCCAACCTGGAGAACACAGATTTTTTTTTTTTTAAATAAATAACAAAACCACTATTCTGAGTCTTGCCTAAAGACTGAAATTCTTGGTTCTCTGAGTAAATCTCACCCTTAAAACTAAAACTCGGCAGGCAGTGGTGGCGCACGCCTTTAATCCCAGCATTTGGGAGGCAGAGGCAGGCAGACTTCTGAGTTGGAGGCCAGCCTGGTCTACAGAGTGAGTTCCAGGACAGCCAGGACTACACAGAGAAACCCTGTCTCGAAAAAACAAAACAAACACCCCCCCCCACACATACTTCTTTCATTCAACAGGTCTCCACTAGGACCCCGAGTGTGTTCCCAACATTACAATGCTCATAATGCATTCACCCAGATCTCCCTCAAGACCTTGCCCTCTGTATAAGCAGTGCTCTGCCCTGGGGCAGCCAGCCAGCCAGCCAGTCACAGGAGCCAGGCCCAGCTCCAGCTGGGATCTGCATAGACCGAGTGGGGAAGCTAGCACTGGGAGCATTGCACCCTGGGTCCCTGTCCCAGGCCAGCACCCAGGAAGTATTTAATGAAGGAATCTCACAGCCTGGGAAGCTGTGTAGACCGGGACAACAGTCAGCCCACCCCACTGCAGTGCACATGGTTCAGTGAGTGCTGACTAAAGCCAACAGGCACTCCAGGGTCCGGGCAGGGCAGGGCGGGACTCACCTTGGCAGTACAGGTGGCTCTGAGTGGTTCGATGAGCCGGTCCACCCTCTGCAGGACAGGTGCAGGACAGAGAGTGGCCAGCCGGGCCAGCATGATGAAGGTCAGCATCTGCCCAGGGAAGCAGATGGTCAAATAGCACCCAGACAGAGCACTAGGCCCAATGGAAGCTCCGGCTTGCACCCCACAAACCGACAACCAAGTCCCTCCAGGGCCCCCTGTCCTCTCTGCGTTTCAGTTTCCTACTATGGATGTACACCACGGTGCTGAATCGTGCCAGCTACTCAGCTGTGTGAGAATGGCTGGATAACAAAAGGCACAGGGAAGGGCAGGACGCATGTTCACACGCCTCTGGCACAGGCCTGGGAAGGAACATAGCAGCACCTTAGCTCCCACTGACAGTGGCTTGGACATGCTGCAGTTGAGATACAACTTGAGCATGTATCACAAAAGCCTGAGTGCTGGAAGCTTGATTCCCCAGGATAGCAATGCTGAGGGGCGACGGAACCGTCAGCAGGAGGTGGCTAGGTCACTGGAGGTGGTCCCGCTGGAAGGGGTTAGTTCAGGTCTCAGAGGACCTCAGTTCCCACAAAAGTGAATGATAAAATGAACATGCCTCTATCTTTAATCCCAGCACTTGGGAGGCAGAGGCAGGCAGATTTCTGTGAGTGAGGACTCAATTTGAGGCTGCCCTGATCTACAAAGCGAGTCCAGGATAGCCAGGGCTGTTAATAGAAAGAAACCCTATCTAGAAAACACAAAAACAAAACAACAACAACATAAGAATACACCTGATAGCAGGCAGTGGTGGCTTTAATCCCAGCCCTTGGGAGGCAGAGGCAGGCAGATTCCTGATTTTGAGGCCAGCCTGGTCTACAGAGTGAGTTCCAGGAGAGCCAGGGCTATACAGAGAAACCCTGTCTTTGTGTGTGTGTGTGTGTGTGTGTGTGTGGTTCGAGACAGGGTTTCTCTGTGTAGCCCTGGCTGTCCTGGAACTCACTCTGTAGACCAGGCTGGCCTCGAACTCAGAAATCCGCCTGCCTCTCCCTCCCAAGTGCTGGGATTACAGGCGTGCGCCACCAAGCCCCGCTAACCCTGTCTTGAAAAACCAAAAACCAACCAACCAATCAAACCAACCAAAACCAAACAAAAACAAACAAAAAACAAAGCAAGAGCTGGAGAGATGGCTCAGCGGTTAAGGGCACTAGAGGCTCTTCAAGAGATTCTGAGTTCAATTCCCAGCAACTACATGGTGGCTCACAACCATCTGTAATGGGGTCTGATGCTCTCTTCTGGTGTGTCAGTGACAGAGTACTCATATGTGGGAATCCCAGATGTGGACATGCCCACAAAATAAATAAATACATAAAAATAAATAAAAAACAAAGCAAAATGACATAACAATTACCAAAAAAACAGACTAATATAATGGCAATGTGGGAATTTACCTAGCACTATGGGTTGTTTTCAAAAGAAATACTATTTTTCATATAAAATCTCATTAATTTTTAAATGTTGGTAACATTTTTTTTTAAAAAAACATACTTCAGATCTTTTACATTTCTATTTTATTTTTTAAAGATTTATTTATTATATGCGAGCACACTGTAGCTATCTTCAGACACACCAGAAGGGGGCATCAGGTCTCATTACTTAGGGTTGTGAGTCACCATGTGGTTGCTGGGATTTGAACTCAGGACCTTTGGAAGAGCAGTCGGTGCTCTTAATCGCTAAGCCATCTCTCCAGCCCGGTAACATTTTTTTTAAAGATTTATTTTATATATATGAGTACACTGTAGCTGTTTTTAAGACACACTAGAAGAGGGCATCAGATCCCATTATAGATGGTTATGAGCCACCATGTGGTTGCTGGGAATTGAACTCAGGACCTCAGGAAGAGCAATCAGTGCTCTTAACCGCTGAGCCATCTCTCCAGTTGGTAACATTTAAAACAACTTAATGCAAAGCAAAAATGGCATAAGCCATTCCAATACTACAATAGCCTTGGACCTAGTATGTCCCGAGTGCACACTCTGAAAAACATCTAAGACCTGGTTCCTTGTTCTTTTTTAAGATAGGGTTTTTCTGTGTAGCCCTGGCTGTCCTGGAACTCACTCTGTAGACCAGCCTGGCCTACAACTCAGAGATCCTCCTGCCTCTGCCTCACAGGTACTAGGATTAAAGGTGTGCGCCACCACCCGGCTGGTTCCTTGTTCTTGACATAAAGCACGGCTGCTTTCATGGGGTGCCAGGAGAAGAGGAAACAGCAGGGGCCTAATGTTGCCTGGCTCCCTTGCTCTGAGCTGGGCTTGCATCAGGTATGGTGCTACCTACCCGGATGTCATAATGATCCTTCAGCCCATCCTCCACATGATTCAGAAACTCGCAGATGTCCAGCTGGCCCAGGCAGCTCTCCAGCAGTGAGTACATGCACTCGAAGGCAGCCTTCCTCACGTCCAGCCCATCGTCTACAGTATGCTTGAAGGGCCCCATCTCCACCTGCAGGAAGGAAGGACGGAGAGGGTTTTGGAATATAAAGTGCCCCCCGCCCCCCATTTTGCAACTCACCCCACCTGCTCAGCACTACATCCTGGCCCCACGTCACGCCCCATGTGCTCAACCTCAGGTCTCAACTCAGCCTGCAGCATCCCTGGCACTGGATAAACATGGCACGCGTCTGTAACCCAGTGCTCAGAAGGTGGAAGCAGGTCAGAGTTCAACCTAGACTACACAAGATTCTGTCTCAAGAGAAAATGAAAACCTTAGGAATAAGGTGCTGTTATCAATCCTACTCAACATGGCACTAAGGCTCAGAGAGGTAAACTGACATGCTCGAGGACACACAGCCAGCAAGTCACAGAACCACACTCAAAGAACCAAGACCTTTGAAGCTTTTTTTTTTCTTGCCTTCGAGACAGGGTTTCTCTGTATAGCCCTGGCTGTCCTGGAACTCACTCTGTAGACCAGGCTGGCCTTGAACCCAGAAATCTGCCTCTGCCTCCCAAGGGCTGGATTAAAGGCGTGCACCACTACTGCCTAGCCCCTCTGAAGCTTTTAACCATGAAATCTGGATTCTAAGTAAAGTTTGAGCCTCAAAATCCAACTGAAGAGATCACACAGATTAAAAAGAATGCCTTGTGGGTAGGCAGAGCTTCAGTAATGGTACCGCCTGCCAAGTAATGCTGGTGGCCCATGGGAACTGCAAGAGGCAATATAGTGCCCCGTGGACATCCTGGCTTCAGTTCCGGGGTACAGATCTTAGACTTTTGACCTCCAGAACCATGTCTGATACCAGGTACAGTAAGTAGCTCACATCTTTGCCTCTACTCAAGAGGTAGAGGCAAGAGGATAAATCCTGTGAATTTGAGAGCCACCCTAGTCTACAGAGTGAGCTCCAGGATAGCTAGGACTACAGAGAAACCCTGTCTCAAAAACAAAAAACCTTCAAATGTCCTTCGTTTAGAAAAGTTTTCCAACCCCTCTCAAGAACTTCCTCCTCAGACCTCCATGAGGTGCTGTAGGGTGACTTGGCTGTCAATCTCAACCCCCTCTGCCCCTCCGGCTCTCTCCAACCCGATTCTCCTCACCACCGCTCTCCTGGAGGCCAGGCTTCCAGTCTTGGTGGCAGAAGCCAAGTATGGTGGGACTATGTGCCCCGGGACTCTGGCTAAGTGACAACAGTTGCTGACACAGTGGTCTAATCCCGCATGCCTGAGACCTGAGGTTCAGGAGATTGCGTTTGTTTGGATTGTGGATGTTAGAATGTCTGTATAGTCAAAGAAATGAACTGGGAAAGGGACCCACGTCTAAGTAAAGAGCCCATGTATGTCCAATAAGCATCCTTCTTCATATGCCTGAAGGCAGTGTCAGACAGTATTTGTCGGGTGCCTGCATTTTAAATAGGGCCTGTCACAGGTGGCATCACAGCTGGGGACTAGGGTGCTCATGCTGAACATGAGCCACTAAGCACACAGCTGCCCAAGTGCTTAGGGCACATCCTTGTGGTACCAGCATGGTGACTCTCCTCACTTAGCTCCAGGGAAAACTGAAGGTAAGCGGGCACTGGGTTGCCCAGTCTGAGCCCCAGCTGGGGAGAGGAGGGGCAGGACACGTAGGGCCATGTGGCGCGGCTGCCGGTGTGGGCGTCACTCCTGGTCCTTAACGAGCCTGGCCATACTAGGTGTCCATGTTGCCTCATACCTCACGGATGAGGTCGCGGCGGATCTTGGTCTCCTGGTAGAGGAGGGGTAGGATGTCATCCAGCAGGTCCCGGACCAGTGACGGTTTGTTGTGCACAGCTGAGTTGAAGAAGGTGAGTGTGGCCCGGCGCACGTTCAGGTCTGGGTCCTGCAGGCTCTCCATGAACTCTGCTGCAGAGCGACAAGACAAAGGACATAGAAGCAGAACACAAAGCCACCTCCGTGCTGTACCTGGTGACCTGGGCACTGTGAGTTATGCAGAATGAAGGGCAGACCTGTCCTGAACATCGATCTACCTTAAGCCAGACTCAACACCCTCACAGTCCACATGAGAATGCTTAGCTAGCTTCCCACTAACTTTGGGTTCTGGCAGCCTTGACCCACAGGGCTGAGAGCCGGCCCAGAAGACTGCTTTGTTCTGAGACAGGTCCTCACTGAACAGTACCAGTTCTGGGATCTTCCTACCTCAGCCTCTTGAGTGTAGGATAACAAGTGAAGGCCACCTACGGGACCAGGTCTGAAGCGCCAACCCGACACGGTCGCTCTGAGTAGGCCTTTTTAAAAAAGAGGTTTAATTTGGGAATTTGGAATAGTGCTGAGGATGGAACCCAGGGCCTCACACATGCTGAGCATCCTCATCTAGAAAAATAAGACACAGAAACTTGGGTCTCTGCCGCGACCATGTGACCAGAGTGACCATCAGCACCCCAGGGTGTGCTACGGTCATGTGATACCTAATTCCCCGACACTGGGAAGAACTGCAATCTTCCAGCAGATCAGGACTCAACCACAATGGGCTCTAGGGCCCTTCCCAGTGTATGCTGGTTCTTAAAGTCGTGCTTCTGTGAGGATACAACCTAGAAATGGGACAAGTCTGAACCCTCTCTTGGGACTCAGTTTCTCATTTGTAAAATGGGACCAGTGCCCTTTACCAGGCTGGGGCTATTAGAATTAACTGATAAGTTTTATCAAAGGGCATCTCATGGTGTCCATCTTAGGAAGCTCAGAACTGAGGATCAAACATGCTCAAGGTGGTGGCACATGCCTGTAATCCCAGCGCTTGGGAGACAAGGCAAGATCAGGAGTTCAAGGACATCCTCAGCTATACAGGGTGAGTTTGAGTCCAGCCTGGGATATGCAGATTCTGTCTCTAAAAACAAACCAGTCTTGGGAGCTGGAGAGATGGGTCAGCAGTTAAGAGCAGGACTGCTCTTGCAGACACCCGAGCTTGGTTCCCAGCACCCATGTGGTAGCTAATAATCATCCATAATTTCAGTTCCAGGGGATCCAATGTTGTCTTCTGATCTCTACAGGCACCAGGAATGCATGTGGTGCACAAACATGTTCAAGTGAAACACTAATACACATAAAACAAATCTTAAACACAGACACAGACACAGACACAGACACAGACACACACACACACATCAACTAATAACAAAAACAAAGAACAGAAACAAACCATGAAGCAAAATCAAGACACCGCTGTTGGGCCCCTGGACACGCAACCACAGCAACTCATAAGGGACAGACATCTGCCCATGGCCATCCAGGCCACCCCAGACTGTGACAATGATACAGTTTCCAATTCACTGCTGCTCTTTGTTCTGGCACAGTGCCTTTGCATGTGTCAGCACCCCATTTTGTAGTTGAGATTGAAATGGCCTGCCCATACTTCTTTTTTTTTTTTTTTTGGTTTGAGACATGGTTTCTCTGTGTAGCCCTGGCTGTCCTGGAACTCACTCTGTAGACCAGGCTGGCCTTGAACTCAGAAATCCTCCTGCCTCTGCCTCCCAAGTGCTGGGATTAAAGGTGTGCACCACCATTGCCCGGCCTGCCCATGCTTCTAAGTCAGTATTCAAAGTCAAACGCGGGGAATACCAGCCTCCTCGACATTCTGTAGGGCTGCCTTCTTTGAAGGAGGGCTGAGATTCTGGTGTGGCCCCCTGAGAAGATGCTGGCACTGGGCTTTGAAGGCAAGAAGTCTGGTCCTGCAAGAGGCTTCAAGGGAGGGTCTAGCCTACCCCATGAGGGCTCCTCCAGCCAAGGCTCCCTCAGACTTGGTCAGGTGGGAGCTTGCCAGTTTGCTTTTCACCCTCAGAGCCTGTGCCTTTAAAGAGCATTTCCCACTCTTAGCTGTTTCCAAGAGAACGTTCTCTAGAAATGTCTCATAACCATTTGATAGACAAGGAAGCAAAACTCATCAGTAGAACACGTGAGGGCCACCAGGGCCTTGGCGGTGACCTAGGGGTTTGAAGGCATATCTCCTTACTCAAGAGTCTGACTCCCTTGATTAATTTGTAAGATGTCCTAGCCACGCTCCAGACCCAGGGTGAGAGGTGTTAGTTGCACCTACCAATGAAGCTCTTCAGGAGAGGGTCTATGGAGTGTGGCTGGTCTGAGATGAGGAACTTGACGGCAGTGATGACTGTGCTCCGAGTGTACGGCTGACCTGCAAGACAGGAGACAACAGTGTGGGCAGGGGGCCACCTGGAGACCCAGCAAAACACAGGACGCCCTCTCCCTACTTGAGAAACAACCCCTCCCAGGAAGTCCATGTGACTATTCCCCACGCAGCCTGGAGTCTGCCCAGTTCTTCGTCCTGCTGCTAGGAGAGTAAGAGGCTGGCTCTTGGCAGGTCCAAACAGAACACTAGGACCCCAGGGAAAGTCCTGCCCTCAGACTGAGACTACACTGCATTTTCAGACATCCCTCCATTCAAATTCACATAATAACAACATGTTAATTAAAATAATGAAGCTGGTGAGGTAGTGCAAACCTGTCATACTAAGGTTCCAGGAGTATCTTCAGGAGTTCAAAGTCAGCCTAGGCTACAGAGTGAGTACCTGTCTCAAAAACAAACAAAACTATGAAGAACTATTGGTCTGGTTTTACACAGGAAAGAGGGACTCAGAAAGACCATGCTCATGTTTAAGGTGACAGGGGAGATTCGGGCAGGCTGCGGGCCAGTGGGATCCCCCAGGTCCTCAACCCAGTGTTGTGAGGGACTGGAGAAAGGAGGGGCTCACCCAGATCCCTAAGGATGGAGGGTCACAAGCGTCCAGCTTGGTCCTCCCGTGGGAACTGGTCGTGCATCTTTGGGCCCGGGGCCCGGCAGACAGAAGTAGGCTGCAGAGGGTGAGCCTTGATGTTACCTTTGCCTTTGAGTCCAGCCTGAACTGCGTCCTGATCCACCAAGGTGTGAACTAGCCACTCCGCAGGTTCCTGCGGCCATGACTGCTCACAGCAGGCCTTCCCATCTGGGGCTGCCTGCTCCCTCTAAGCGGGGGGTCCTCTCTACAGCTACTTCTATCAGGCATTTTGTCACAGCAGTGAGAAAATAACTGCTACAGATCGTGACCCTATATTATGGCAGATTATGAGAAATGACATCACATGGTTTATTTCTATGGTTTCTCTATAGAAGCATTGGAACTCAGTATGTAGCCCAGGCTGGTCGGTATTTCAGAGTTCCTCCTGCCTCTGCCTGAGTGCTGAGATTAAGGTGTACACTACCACGCCTAGCTCTATTTCACCTCTTATTTGTGTGAGACGGTAGGAATGGAACCCAGGGCTCATGTGTCATAAGCAAACATTCTCCCACCAACCAACAGCTCCAGCCCAGCCCCTTATTGATTTATTGGAGTTAGAGTCTCACTAACTCGCACAGGAAGGCCTTCAATCTCTGTAGCACGCAGACTTTGAAGTAAACCTTCTGCCTCCTGGTTATATATTTCTGATCCTGTATGCCTAATGCCATCATGAAACTTTACATTGTATTTTTACCCCTTAGTATCTTCAGAGGACAGGATCCAGGATCTCTTTGTCTACTAAGCCCAAGGATGCCAAGCCTGTTCCACAAAACAGCAGTGTTTATACAGAACCTATACTTGTATTTCAATCTTCTTTAAGTTACTTACATTAAACATGTCAACAGTAGTTAAATCTATACTGTTTAGGGAGAAAAGGGCTTGCAAGATGATTCTTGCTATACAAATAGTTATTACCAAGCCTGGTGACCCGAATTCAAGTCCTTGGGATCCACAAGACAGAAGGAGAGAACTGACACCCGTAGTTGTCTTATGACCTCTCTATTGCATGCCATGGCAAACATACACGCACACAAAATTTTAAAAAGGAAATAAAGACAAGAAAATCTTTCACATGTTAAGTATAGACACACTGTTTTCTTGGGTTATTTTTTGTTTGTTTGTTTGTTTGTTTTGTTTTTTTGAGACAGGGTTTCTCTGTGTAGCCCTGGCTGTCCTGGAACTCACTCTGTAGACCAGGCTGGCCTCGAACTCAGAAATCCGCCTGCCTCTGCCTCCCAAGTGCTGGGATTACAGGCGTGCGCCACCACTGCCCGGCTCTCGGGTTATTTTTGATCCAAGTGAGTTGACTCTGTGATGTAGTCCCCTTCAGTGAGAGGTCTGAACTAAGGGGACATCTTATTAAAGCACTTCCTGTGCAATTAAAAGCACTGGCAACTCTTGCAGAGGACCCGGGCTTATTTATCAGTGCCCACATGGCAGCTCACAGCTGTTCCAGGGCATCTGATGCCTTTTTTGGGCCTCAGAGGGTGGACACTGCCTGTATATAATACACGTACATATATGTAGGTAAAAAAACACTCATACACACAAAATAAAATAAAATTTGAAGAATCCCCACAAACAAACAAACAAACAAAAAACCTCGTCCCTCTACCCCAGAGAAAGGAAGGAAGAAGGAAGCCTGCACATCTGGGAAGCCCCGTTTGTTTGACTGGCTTCTTTTCCTTCATTAACAGACATGTGACTCTCATCTCCAATGATCTGTGTGGCTTGAGGACCAAGTACCTGCCTCGTGCTCAGCCCACCTGGGCCACTGTACTGGTTTTTTTTTGTTTTGTTTTTGTTTTTCGAGACAGGGTTTCTCTGTGTAGCCCTGGCTGTCCTGGAACTCACTCTGTAGACCAGGCTGGCCTCGAACTCAAAAATCCACCTGCCTCTGCCTCCCAAGTGCTGGGATTAAAGGCCTGCGCCACCACGGCCTGGCCACTGTACTCTTACCTGCAGCGAGCTGCTTCCGGAATCGAGGCAGGAGGAAGGGAGGGTTCACAAACACTAGCTTGGCGATGCACTCGGCCACCACACACCGAGTGCCTTCCTCGGGGCTCTCACAGCGCTGGAAGAGCAGTGCCCACACATCCTCAACATAGGGCTTCAGGTTGTCAGGCTGGGAAGCCCCCAGGGCCTCCCTGAGTGCATGTAGCAGGAGGTACTGTCGCCTGGGCTGGGCCTCAATTTGTGCCAGCAGGAAGGGCAGGAAGTCGGGCAGGTTGCCAGCACCCACACGGCCCAGGGCATACGCGGCCGCAGCCCTCACGTCCTCATTGGGAGACCCCAAGGCTTCCAGAAGCACGGTCTTCAGCTCCCTCTGGGGGCCTGGCCCAGCCACCTGGCCCACCTCAGCCAGTGACAGGAATGCCAAGACTTTGACCCCCGTGCTTGAGTGGGGTGACCTGGCGTCACAGACCAGGCGGCTGGCAGTACCTGCTGCCTCCTGGGGGCAGGCAGCTGAGAGGGCAGCTACACACCGGGCCAGTGAGTGGAAGACCTGCTTGTGCAGGCCGGGTCCTCCGTCCCCAGCCTGGTTATAAACCGGTGCAGTGAGCAGGCTAATGAGCTCCGAGTACTCCACACATGGAGGGCGGGTTCCCACCAGCGCCTGCAGGAAGCCTTCAGTGGCCGCCAGCACCCCAGCAGGCAGCAAGGGTGAGTGCAGCAACTGCAGCAGCTCCTCCAGGACAGGTCCACTGACCTCAACCAGAGAGGAGGGCTGAGTTTGGGCCACCGTGGTGAGGAAGTCAACAGCCAGCTGGGCCACATGCATGTCATTCTCGCTAACCAGAGCAGGCAGCTCAGCCAGCACTGTCCGCACGGCAGGCGGAGGCAGGCCAAGGCCCTGACTCTGCGCCAGAGCGTCCAGGGCAGCCAGCGTGGCCAGCCGCAGGGCCCGTTGATTCTTGCGCAGAAATGAAGCCAGGATGGGCAGTGCCTCGGCCAGGATGGGCTGCAGGTCAAGTTGCAACGGGGACACAGCCACCAGTGTCAGTGCCTTGACAGCAGGCAACCGGGTGATCTCGTTCCGCAGGCGATCCAGGAGAAGCATAAGTGTGGGTTCTAGGTCATCCCCAAGTCGGTCACCAAGGTGACCCACAAGGTGGCCCACACAAGAGATGGCCCGTTCCTTCACCTCCTGGTCCAGATCACTGGCTCTGAGTCGTGACAGGGTAGCTGTGGACATCTCTCCAACGTATGGCTCAGGGTCCAGCAGCCGAGGCCTATCCAGTGGCCACAGAGTCCGCACCAGTTCCTGGAGCACCAGTAAGGCCTCAGCTGCCACCTTGTAGAAAGGGTCAGCCACACAGGCCATCACATGTGGTAGGAGGGTAGGCAAGTGTGGGTGGAAGGCCTCAGCTGGCTCTGTACCCAGAAGCCCCTGCAGGAAGGCCAGGGCATCCATCCGTATGGTGGAGGAGCTGGAGTAGTCAGCCAGTGAAAAGACAATGCCTGCAGGGGAACCAAGGTTAACCAAGGGGAACCAGGCTCTTCTGCCTGGCTCAGTCTGGGGCTGCAGTGACCAATGTATCTGTACTACGCCAAGGATCTGACGCTCCGGGACTCACCTGAAGCTTGGAAGCAGCCTTGTTTTCCCCGTAGCCAGGGGTTGTGGGTAGGGTGTGGGGGGGTACAGGACAACACCCACCCACCATGAGCCATCATTACACAGAGCAAGCCCAAGAATACTGCTGGGCTCTCAGGGATTGAGGGCTCCAGAGAGGGCAGGGTCTGTATTCTGGAAGAGGCCCAGAGGGAAGAGAGCCAGCTGAAGCCCAGCGTACCTGACACCAACACAGCCATGTGCTCTGCCAGGCTGCCAGGGAGGACGCCTGCCAGCTCGGTGAAGAGGCTGAAGCAGCCTTGGCGGGTCCGAACATTCCGGTCCTTAAGTTGTCGCTGCAGGGCCTTTATCACTAGGGGCACCTGTGAGTAGGCGGGAGATCAGGAACCAGCTAGGAAGTCACCCCAGGGAGAATGCCAACACAGACAGGACACCTCAGTGCCCACCAGTCCCTACTAGTCACCTGATTGAGACTCTGCAGACACAGTGGCAGCTACCTCCATCTTATAAATGTGCACGAGGGACTGGCTCAAGGTGACCCAGCCACCTGGCTGTCACCTCTGTGTCTATGAAGAAAGCAGACCTTAGCTGTCTTCAGCACATGGCCCCTTCCCCCTTTACCTATACACCCTCCCCAGAGAGTCCTGACTCCAATGGCAGGAGTACCCCTGACCTGTATCTCCGATCCAGCCTACACATTTCCTGCCCACCTAAGTGGCTCCGCCGGAGCATCTGCTACAGTCTACGTAAGTCCGTGCCCCACAGGACTCACATACTGGAAGCTTGGTCCCCAGTGTGCTGGTGAAACTCAGAAGAGGAGAGACCTTTAAGGAAGTCACTAGAAAGGATGAAATGGGTCTACTGGACAGGTTTATTATAGAATGGGGGCTTAGTCCTCATTGTTCTGGCCTCCTGTCTTACCATGGGCTGGCTCTCTCTTGTATATTCATGCTACCTGCAAAGATGTCACACAGCTAGGGCAAGCCACACCAGGGCACATGATTTTAGGACTCTGTGTTTCAAACCTGAGCTAATTAAGCCTCTTTTCTTAGTAGGGACCTAGCCTCTGGGGTGTGTGTGTGTGTGTGTGTGTGTGTGTGTGTTTATCATATGAACAGAAAATTCACTACTTAAAGCCAATGAGGACTTCAACCATAAATACAAAGATATAGATGTCCCCTCCTCCTCAGTGTCCCATCGCAGGAAGCCAAGAAGTCAACTGCTACCTGCCTATCCCAGACACTAGCAACCAATTACCAGCAAGATCCAGCCGTTCAATCCAGCCCACTTCTCAACCATTCCTTTCAATCCCTCTGCCTTCTGAGTTGAAGGCACCATCTCTTGTCACCTGACACAGCTGCAGTGTCCTCCTGTTGGTCCCCAGCCATGACTCTTGCCCTGTCACAATCCATTCCCCACCCAGCAGCCAGAAGAAGAGATTTTCAAGTGAAACAAACGGAAGTCTCCTCGCTCCTGCAAGCCCTACTTGTGTTGCTGCTGTCTGTGTCCCAACCTGCACGGCGCAGACCAAGGGTGAGGCAGGGCTCCATCTGAGCACAGGCTGGGCACAGAGAGGCGCTCACACCATCCCTCAGCAAGTGAAGAGAGGGGGAAGGAAGGAAGACCAGAAAGAGCGAGAGGGGTCAGGACACAGCCCACCTGTGCTCGGAGCATATTGAGGTTTCTGCCAGTCTGGGTGGGCTCCTCCACAGCCTCAAGCCATCCTTTAGGGGGCCGTGTGTGTCGCAGCAATATGATGTAAGCGCTGAAGATGTCTGCCTTGACATTCTCCTCCCGCTCCTTGAAGCGGCGGATGAGCGCAGGCGCCAGTGTGCAGTGGAAGTCGGGTAAGAGGTCTGGCCGAGAGCTGATCAGGGCCGCCAAGCACTTGGCCGCGGCTCGGCGAACCTTCCAGCTCATGTCGTCATCGTCACTGTACTCATCCTCACTCTCTGGGGAAGGAAGAAGACACACAGAGTGTCTCTCAGCTCAGGGAAGGAGGCAGCGGAAGCCCTGCCCTGGGCTCCACATTCTGATGATCAGTATCCGGCCCACTGGGAATGCCACTACCCCTAGTGAACACCCGTGGCGCGCTCAGGATGGTACCCACGGCTTTGATCCACAATCTCTCCTGTGGGCAAGGACCATTCCCCATCGCAGAGAAGAAAACTGGGACCAAGAGACAAGAAGTGGCTTGATGCACACTATACGATTGTCTGTACTTCAGCCACAGCCTGTAGTCAGATCCTCGTCTGACTATGTCAAGGAAGAAATGGGCTGGTATGCTGACACAGGCCTGTAAATCCCAGTACTGGGGAGGTGGGCTGGGAGGGTCATAAGTTCAAGGCCAATCTGGAATACTTAGTGAAACATTGCCCTCTTCAAAACAGAATGACAGGGCATCCAGGTTTGCAGTGGACGCCCAGAGAAGCTTTCTGGGGCTCAGGCACATCCTCTGGGTCAGGTCTGGACTGTTCATGTTCTGGGATTTTCAAAGAGAAAGGCAGGCTTCCTGTGCACTCAGAGCTAACCCAGTCCCGGTCAGCTCTCAAAGGTGTTCAGAAAGACCAACACCAAAGAATAGGTGTGTAAGGCCCTCTCCCGACAGGACAGAGAGTCAGCAGCAGATAAACAACTCCACAAGAACAAAGGGACTACAGGCCCATTGTACAGATGTCAAGGCCAAGGTTCAGATAGGGTGAGAGACCTCCTCAGGGAACATAGTTAGGAAAATGCAGGGTAGAGATTCAATCCATCTATCTCGCTAGGGGAGAATGTACGAATCAGAGGTGACAAGGAGCATCTCTGCGTCCTGTATCTGAGACCAGGTGTTCCTACTGTACCACTCTGTTGACAACTCCGACTCGAATGGCAAAGAAATCTGGACCAGCTACAATGGGCCATGGGCACTGGTCAGCTGAGCACACATCTCCTTTAATGGCCCCTGTGCCCCCCTCGAGAAATGTTCCTAGCCCTCTATTACTGGCAAGAAAATGACCAACTCTTAGCTCAGCATTCAAGGCCCCAGGATGCCTGCCCCATTTTGTCTCGAGTCCCTAGTGTCCATGTGCTCCCCACGGTAGGAAATCTGAGTGATGGAGAGAACCTGGAGCACGAGGGAAGTCACTGCGCTTCTGGGCTTGTCTCCTCCACGTGCCCACTCTTCTCCCTCTCGCTTGGGCGCTGGGCTAAAAGCATTATCTTGAAAACCATTTATAAACTGGTAGCTTAGAGGTGGAAAGTCTATCAGAGCCCACCCAAGTCCTGGTGGGGTCACTTCTGGGTGTTTCCTTGGTTCCTGTCTGAAATATGAGTTTGATCCCCCTAGGTTTTAGGGTCACTAGGAGGAATATGAGGGAGGAACTTAGAATACCAGTGGATACTCAGGAAGTGACGATAGAGTTGTCTCTTAGGACCTTTGGGAGCCTGGATGCTAGCCAGTATCACCCCACTGCCTGCCTTGAGTGACCACTAAATACACTGGATACAGCATAAACACCCGGACACCAGCTGTCACACCACTGTCTATGTGTTGAATACAGACTAACTTTTTCCCCAGGTATTTTTGGTCTGGGCTGTTTAACAGGGCAGGCAGGGAGACTTCTCCTTACAGCTAGAGAAGAGCAGCATCCGGCCAGGCGGGTCTGCTGAAGGCCCTGCTTTGGCCGCTGTGCCCTGCTCTCCCTCAGACAGGCTGTCCGCCTACCTTGCTCACTGAATTCACTGTCCTCGGTCTCCATCTGCTCCTCTTCATCACTGTCATGGTCGTAGTTGGGGTCATGCTTCATGTGCTGCAGGCAGAGGCTGGTCACATTGGGGACATGGGGGTCCATCTCCTTGGGGCACCTGAGGGACAAGAGGGGGGGCCTCACTGGAACTCGGCATGGCAGGGCAGGGGTGGGGCCCAAAGACACGTCAAGAGCTGTCTCCATCCCTGCCAACTTCCCACGGAGCTCCCCTGCCCGCTGTCTGGCACAACTGCCACACTCACTTTCTTAGGAAGGCCTCAAAGGCCTGGAGGCAGGACTCTCTCAGCTCATCGTCATCCAGGTTGCAGAACTCCTCCACCATGGGCACCAGACGGTCCAGGTGGGCCCCTGCAGAGCCGAACAGAGTCACTGAAGTAGCCAAGCTTCCCTCAGTTACCAGCTTGAAGCCTCAGCTCAATCCTGCCTTTGGAGGGCAGATTCAACTTAGAAGCTTTAGAGGCAAGCTGACTGGGGTCTAGCCTGGGTGCTATGTGTTATGGGCTGTGGGCCACTTGCAAAGACTTCATGACTCGGTCTACTGCTGGGGATGGTGTGTAAACCAGTGAACCACACTGCAGGTAGAGCGGAGCTCTGGTCCCTGCACACCGGGCACATGTGGTTGAGGCACAGGGCTGTGCCTTATTCCTACACTAGGGTGTGAGCTGCAGATGGGAGAGCACGAGGGTCCTATGCCTGGTCCCCACCCACCACCTTGTGGTGACTACCAGCCATAAGATTTCATTGCTTGGGCTGGTGAGATGGCTCAGTGGTTAAGAGCACTGACTGCTCTCCCGAAGGTCCTGAGTTCAAATCCCAGCAACCATATGGTGGCTCACAACCATCTGTAATGAGATCTGACTCTCTCTTCTGGTGTGTCTGAAGACAGCTGCAGTGTACTTACATGAATAAATCTTTTTTTTTTTTTAAAAAGAAAAGATTTCATTGCTACTTCATAACTGTACTTCTGCTAGATATGACCCATAATGTAAATGTTTGTTTTCCAATGATCTTAGGTGACCCCTGTGAAAGAGTCATTTGACCCCCAGGCTTTAGAGGATCTATTAGCCCTCGTCCAGCCATACCCTTCCCACTGTGCAGAAGGAAGATGCTAAGCTGGAGAGCCTCAAACATCCCTTCCAAATGTATTTATTTGTTTATTTATTTGCATGTGTGTGTGTGTGTGTGTGTGTGTGTGTGTGTGTGTGTGTTGCCTGCAGAGACCAAGAGAGGGTGTCAGATCTGCTGGAACTGAAATCACAGGCGTTTGCGGGCAGCCTGATACCGGTGTTAGATTCTGAACTCTGGTCCTCAAGACTGAGCAGCAAACGCACTTAACCACCGAGCATCTCTCCAGCCCTAGACAGCCCTTTATAAACTCTTTAGGATCCTTAGGAACCCAGTTTCCTGCCCAACCAAACATGAGCCCTAGGCTGAGCCTCTCCAGCCTCCTGCCCAGATCCATGTTCTGAGGGTAGCCAGGAGCTCAAGTCCCCTGGCTCACCAGGATTTAGGGGGCGGCTTATGCTGCCGCCACTCACACTGTCCTGTTCTGATGACAACGCTAGCAGCACACCTGATAAGGCCTGAGGTAGTGATCTGAGGAGAGGCACAGATGGAAATGGGGGGGGCGGTGGGAATGCTGAGTGGGTTTCTTTTTCTTTTTAATTTTCTGTCCATTGGTGTTTTGCCTGCATGTATGTCTGTGTGGGTGTGTCAGGTCCTCTGGATCTGAAATTACAGACAGCTGTAAGCTGCCATGCAGATGCTGGAAACTGAACCTGGGTCCTCTGGAAGAACAGCCACCGAGCCATCTCTCCAGCCTAATGATGAGTGTTCTGACTGAGATGTGAGCTCCTAACTGTATGCTGGTGTACACTTTAAACAGTGTGGCTTCTGTAGACCTATCATTCTCAGTAAAAGCTGAGAGATTCCAACCCTGGCTCACAGGTTAAGATGTGCCTGTCAAAGCAGAAGGCTGGAACACATTCTCAATAAGGGTTTGCTATCATGACTGCAAGGACTCTCCCTAAGCCTTGGGCCACAGCAGTCAGTCGCAGAAGACCACACAAGAGGCATCAGACTCAAGAAGGAAAGCCAGTTTACGCTGGCGCTGGGAGCACATGCCCTCCCCCCCCATCAGTGCTTTAGTCCCACCCCCTCACCCAGGCGATGGCCGGCCTGACGGCCCACGCTGCCCAGGCACTGGATCAGGGTCCGAATGGCCGCAGGGCTGGCAGGAGCCCGTGGCCCGGGCAGCCGGTCCAACAGGTGGTCAGCAAGCTCCACGAAGAGGTCGGTGCTGCAGGCGGCTGCCAGATGACCAAGGGCGACGACAGTGCGCTTGCGCACAGCCAGGCGCGGGCTGCTCAGCTGGGGCAACAGGCAGTGCAGCAGGCTTGCATGGAAGGTGCCTAACGGCGCACCTAGCCTGGGGACAGGAGGAGGCAATGTCGGGCCAGGCACTACATTCAGGCAGTTAGGATCCGCACCCCATCCTCTCTGTACCCCTTATTCACGCTATTCAAAGACCCTCGGAAAGTGAGAAGGTACCTCTCACTTAAGTCAGTGGGGAGTGACTTAACCGCTTTTTATAGGGCAGCAGTGGAATGAGACTGCCTTCCGAAGGCTCTGAAGTCACAGAAGTCCATGACCTGAGCCCAGGTGTCCAAGCTCTCGGCTCAGGAAGGAGTGCAGTAGGTACAGGGGTGCTGGGAGCCTGGGGTTTGCCTCTATGCCCTCCCTGCACGTCTATCCTCCTTACTGAGACTCGAGGGGACTAAAGTCTAACACTCATCACTCTCTGCGTAATCCTGCCATGGCTCCCCAGTGTCCCCTGGATGAGCTGAGCTCTGAACTCAAGACAAGCAGCAGCCCTCATACAGTCTCTCCACGGGTGGAACCTGGCCCTCGGTGGCCCCAGCTCCTCTCCCACAGTCACACAGCTCTGGGTGACTTTGACCCCAGTGTCCCAAGGCTGTTCCCTTCCTGCTCTGCTGCCCTCCATGTCCTCACTCTCCTGTGTCCAGCCCAGGTCACTCTGCTGCAGCCTTTACCTACTTATTCATCTACTGTGTCACAGGTTCTATGCTGGAAGTCGGCCACAAGGACAGACTCTGGGCCTTGAAGCCCAGGATTGAGGGGTGCCTTCCAAACTCCACAAACTCAACATGCCCAAATGGAACACATCCCCTCCTACTGTACCCCTCCGCTCCTGGAGCACCCCAATCCTCTCATCTCCTGGTTCCTAAAACAGACTTGTAGGCTCATCCTCTAGTCTCACCACTCTGCATCCCGTGGAGTCCACCTCTTCAGACAACTCATGGAAGCCAAGCCAGGCTTGGGCACAGGCCCATAATCTCACCTGCTAGCAAGGCTAAGGTGAAGGATTACAGGTTTAAGGCCGATCTAGGTTACAGAGTGAGTTCAAGGCCTGCCTGAGCAACTCTGAGATGGAGTCTCAAAAATAAAACATGACAATGGTTAGAAGCACAGCTCAGTGGTAGGGTTCTTCCCCAGTGAGTGAAACCTTGGGTCCAATCCTACCACAAATGCAAAAACAAAGACACTCCTACCTAGCCCTGCTTGTCACAGGGCTGTGTCCTCACTCCTGCCCAGCCCTCCAGCCTCACTGCTGCACACCAGCTTCCGCAATCAACTCACCATGCACAAGCCCGGGGCTCAAATCCGGTAGGACCCAGAGCAGAGACTGCTTAGGTCATGATCACAGCTGGCCTGTGACCTTGCGGCACACACAGATAGCCAGCCCTGAGCCTGCTAACACTGTATTAGGCCCCAGACTAACCCCTATACGTTGCATACATACTCATCGATGGGCCCCTCTTCCCCTGAGGGTCACTCCTTCCTCCAAATACAAGAATTCTTCCCCGACCCCTGCCATCCTGGATCAGAGAAGGCCTGGTTACAAGCACCAATTAAGGACAGTTATCACCCACAGGCTGTGAAGCCTCTCAACTCCTCTGAAACCTTTAAGGGACCCCACTCTGTCACAGAGGCCTAAACTTTGCTTAGAGCCCACCGTGTTGGGTCTCCCCTCCCTGCCCAAGATAGGGTTTCTTTGTGTAACAGCCCTGTCTATCCTAGAACTTTCTTTGTTGAATAGGGTGGCCTTGAACTCATAGAGATCTGCCTGCCTCAGCCTCTGGAGTACTGGGACTAAAGGTGGTGTGCACCACCGCACCACCACACCTGGCCCTTCTAATCTTTTAATCAAAAAAGACAATCTGGTCGGGCGTTGGTGGCGCACGCCTGTAATCCCAGCACTTGGGAGGCAGAGGCAGGTGGATTTCTGAGTTTGAGGCCAGCCTGGTCTACAGAGTGAGTTCCAGGACAGCCACGACTACACAGAGAAACCCTGTCTCGAAAAAAACAAAACAACAAAACAAAACAAAACAAAAACAAAAAAGACAATCTGCATCAGTGTCTCCTTGAGCTCCAAACCTGAACCCTTTCACAATCCTCTCCTGCCTCTGCCCTCTGAGATGCCCTTAGACCTGCTGGGCCCATGAAGACTCGGCTCCAGTAAGATGCCTGTCCAGCAGCTGGGCTGGAGCCTTTGAGCTTGGGCCCTGTACTTGACCTAAGCACTCTACTACTGTATTTAGCTGGCCACCTGCCTGTGAGCGCCTCCCCAGGGACAGTGCAGACACGGGGGTTTACTGACTGAGTGACCTTGGCGCTAACGACCTCCCAGAGCCCATTCTGAAGTGTGACACTGTTGCTTTCTGTGCAAGGCTGCCGGGTGACTAAGGAGTCCTAAGCACAGGGCCTGGCACACAGGCCACTCATCTCAATCTGGCCTGTCCCCATCTTTCTTGCCTACAGTGGCCTCGCTCACCTGCTCAGCATGTCAGAGAGGATGTCCAGGGCTTCCAGCTGCACGGCCACGTCCTCCTGCTGGGCGATGGCACTGGTGAGCTGGCCCGTGACCTTGCGGCACACATTGATAGCCAGCCCTGAGCCTGCGCAGGGTACAAGTGGAAGGGTAAGGCCCTGGGTTGGGACGGGGGCTCCAACTCTGGCCTGCTCATGCTTCTGAACCCACACCCCAGATGTCTGTAGTTCAGGAAAGCCAGGGCTTCAGTGGTGCAAAGTTAAACCAAGTCTTAAGGAACAACTACAGGGATCAGCTCTGGGGAAGGTGACAAACCACCAGCTGTGATGCTGCTGGCTCTCACACTAGGAAGGGAGACAAACATTCCTTTTTCCAGTCCCTTACTACTAGCAATGGCCGGGTGGCCTGGCTCTGACCAGTGCAATCCATTGGGAAAATGTGTCTCTTCTTACAAAGGGGAGAGAACAGGGATAAAGAATGTGACCCTGTCAGACTGAGTTACAGAACCACTACAAGCATGGGCGGGAGTAGCTGGGCCTAGCACATCAAAGCCCCTGTATTGAGTCTCCAGCACTACCACCAGAACAAAGGAGAGAGGAGAAGAGGAGGAAGAAGGGGAGGAGGGGTGAAGGAGAAGATCAGAGGCAGCAGTCATCCCTCCAGAGAGAGCACAGCAGATCTTTAAGCTGCTATGACATCGAGCTATTTTCTTATGGCTGGAAGCATTCCTGACAAACAGGCAGTCATAAGTTTAAACCGATCTGTGTCTGAATTCTTTACTACCGAGGGACCCAGGTCTTTTTACTTTTCTGAGCCCTCTCTCCTTTTAAATTTGAGACGAGGTCTCACTATTTAGCCCTGGCTGTCCTGGATCTATGTAGATCAGGCTGACCTCAAACTCATACTGATCCACCGCCTCTACCTCCAGAATGCTAGGGTTAAAGGCATGTGCCACTACTTACTAGAGATAGTTAATATAGGCGTAGGCACTGGGTGAGGAGAAACAGACACAGAAGGCGCACTGTGAACACAGGTGTGGGCTTCCCACAGGAGCCGCTTGACCTTAGTATCTGAGACACAGGTGGGCTGAGGAGCAGCACCAGGCCTGGGTACCTGTGGCAGCGGGAGGCAGCTCTGAAAGCACAGTCTTCAGGCCAATGCCAGCGATGTCCCGGAGCTGCTCCTTGTCTGACCGCATGCTGGCACAGAGGGTGTCCACAATGTTCTCTACTTGGTACTCCTTCACCTTGCCCACCAGGGGACCCAGGCTGAGGCAGAGGAAGGGAAAAGGGTCCAAAACTGCAGGCATGGCTTAAGCCAGGCTGCCTGCTTCGCTCCTCTCAATCTTGCGGGGACACACATACTGAGCAAAGACCTCCGCTCAACAGGAAACCCTTTCTTGCCCAAGCCTGTGATTTGCATCTTATCCTGGGGTCCCACCGTGTCCCAAAGCCTCACACCTGAGCTTGTGTCACATCTCCCAGGGGATTACTCAACAGTTGCTGAGCCACCCTGAGGGTCTAGGTGGGGCCTTCCAATGCATGTCTAACTGGTTTCTACTTTCCGATGCCGGCCATCAACCTGAGGTCTGGGGCCTCATTTCTCAAAGCCTGGTCCAGATCATTACCTGGGGACCTCTCAGGGCTCCAGAACTGCCCCCCCCAATCTCTTCTTCCCCATTTCCCTTCCTATTCCCTGGACCGCCTCCCACAGAACTTAGATTTGAACTCTTGGCAGTGGGTCAACCTCTGAGGATGGCTAAGCTACCATCTGACCCTACTATGGGCCCAAGAACTGCCTGATGTCTCTCACAGGCTGCATCCTGGGGCAGTGGCCCTCCCCCAAGTCAGCCCCACTCACTCACCACTTGACAGCCAGGTTCTGCACCTCGCCACTCCTGTCCTCCAGGAGCCGCAGGAGCGTCCTCACCACCTTACGCTCGCTGTCCTCATCCAGCTGGATAGAGTCTTTCTGCAACTCTGACATCAGGTCACTGGTAGCCATGAACCTGGTGTAGCAACAGGGGAAAAAGAGGGCTGTCCAGCAGCTTCAAGGTCCTGATAATTTGGTGTACTATGTCAGAGTTCCCCAGAAGTAAACCTCAGTGCAAGAACCCGAAGGCAGGTGGGTAATCAGGACTGTGGGCAGGGCTGAGCCATCTCAACTAGACCAGCTGCCACGAGGTGGGAGACTGAGACAGGAGGACTGGCTAAATCATGATGTAACCTTCCTAGAGCTGCAACCCTTTGTTTGTTTGTTTGTTTGTTTTTTGTTTTTTGTTTTATTTGTTTGTTTTGTTTTTTGTTTTTTGTTTTTCGAGACAGGGTTTCTCTGTGTAGCCCTGGCTGTCCTGGAACTCACTCTGTAGACCAGGCTGGACTTGAACTCAGAAATCCGCCTGCCTCTGCCTCCCAAGTGCTGGGATTACAAGAGTGCACCACCATGCCCGGCTTGCTGCAACCCTTTAATATAATATGTTCCCCATGTTGTGGTGACCCAAACCATAAAACTCTTTTATTGCTACTTCATAACAGCATATCTGATATGCAGGATATCTGATAGCGACCTCCAAAAGGATCACGACCCACTTTGGGAACCACTGGCCTGGAAGCTCATGTTTTGGGTCCTGGGGGCTCCTGCCACTGCTACTTCAAAAACTGGAATTCATGAGTCAGTTGCCCTCCCTAATCCTTGGTTTACCTGTTTGAAAGGTGGGAATGAGGGGCCAGAGGTAGTTTAGTGTTTAAGAGCACTTGCCAGCCAGGCAATGGTGAGACACACCTTTAATCCCAGCACTTGGGAGGCAGAAGCAGGCAGATCTCTAGGTTCAAGGCCAGCTTGAACTACACACACTGAGTTCCAGGGCAGCTAGGGCTACACAGAGAAACCCTGTCTCAAAAGCCAAATGCCAAAAACAAACAAAAAGAGAAACAAACCCCACAAACACATAGTGCTCTTGCAGAGAACCTGGGTTTGGTGCCCAGCACCCGCATCAGGTGACTCACAACCACCTGTAACTCCAGTTCCAGGGTTCTGACCTTCTCTTCTGGCCTCCAGGAATACTGGATGTATGGTATAAGCACTACTACACAGAAAATAAAAGGAAATACATCTTTTTAAAATATCTTTTTAAATTGAGGGGGGAAATGTGAATTAGACTTGGGTTCTGTTAATAGGGTTGTGGGGTCCACGACACACACCCCGTAACTGTGCCTCACGTCTCACTGTAACAGGTGGCTTGTGAACACCTGCCGGTGAGACAGACAGCGTCATGGCAGAGTCAGGCGTGGGGCAGAAGTACCTCCAGATGCAGAGATGCACCTTGTTCAGACCTGCCCTGAGCAGGTATCTGAGTCTGAGCCCCTCACCCAAGGGGCTTGTTCATCACAGCTAGGCCCAGCCCAGCTTCTCCGGCCTCGGCCTCGGGTAGAGGCTTTGATCTAACAACACACATTTCCACGTTCTTAAGTGGTGCTCAGGGACACAAACTTGTTTGTTTGGGTTTCTGTTTGTTTTGTTTTGAGACAGCTTTCGCTAGTGTATGAGCTGGGTACACTAGGTAGCACTCTGTAAGCCAGACTAGACTCAAATTCATAGAAATCCCCCCGCCTCTGCCTCCTAAGTTCTAGAGTTAAAGTCACAGGCCACTATGCCTGCCTGGTCATGAACACTTTTAAAAACATGCATATTTTGGAGACCAGAGCTAACAGTTGACCAATACTCTCCTAACTACAGGACTGGGCTTCACCCACCCCAGACAGGTGAGTCCTTGAGGCCTTCTTTTTTTCTTTTCTTTTCTTTCTTTCTTTCTTTCTTTCTTTCTTTTCTTTTCTTTTCTTTTCTTTTCTTTCTTTTTTTTTTTTTTTTTTTTGAGACAGGGTTTCTCTGTATAGCCCCGGCTGTCCTGGAACTCACTCTGTAGACCAGGCTGGCCTGGAACTCAGAAATCCGCCTGCCTCTGCCTCCCAAGTGCTGGGATTACAAGCGTGCGCCACCACCGCCCGGCTCTTGAGGCTTTCTTAAAAAGGCCCGCTGCTGTCCTGAGCATCTGGCTTGCACTGGGAGTTCAAGTCACAAGGTAACCGAGAAGGGAATGAAGGGCCTCGTGAGACATCATTCTTGCTAGAGTAGAGGCCCTAGCTGGCTGCCCTCAGCTGTGTGTGCGGCTTACAGATGCTTCCCCTGGGTAAGTTACTCATCAGTATCCAAACACCATTAAAGTATTCTTCTAACCCCATATACAAAAGATCTGAATATGACTGGGTCTCTACCTAGTGCACTAACTGCAGACTTCAGGGCACCTATTCCCACAGGCCACCATTCTTGCCAGCTCCTGCTAGCACATGAATGGGGACTTGAGTGGAAACGAGCCAGAGCAAGAGAGATGCTATAAGCGGAGTCCAGAGAGAGCCCGCTTCCCGTGCCAGCCTCCTGGGGTAAAATCTGTCACCCCTAGAGTGGGTCCCAGCCCTCACATTGCCGGCCCAGGCCTGCTGTTTAGTATCATGGCAGCCCACAGAGCCTGGAGGACCCTGTCTATACCATCCTTTCTTAATTTTAATAGCTGGGTCAGCCTGAAGGCGCTGAGAAAAGGCAGGAAGCCGAGCTGACGGGGAGGAGGGCTCTGTTGCTATCCCGTCTACCACCCAGGCACTTTAAGGTAAAGGACGCTTGCTTTCGGACCTTCTGAACTTCTGCTGCATGGCGCCCCGACGGGCCCGCCAAATCCCACTCACTCACTGCCTCAGTTAAGGTTTCTACTGCTCTGCGAAAGACCACGGCCAAAGCAACTTAGGGAGAAAAGGGGTTATTTCAGCTTACACTTCCACACCACAGTCTGTCACCGAAAGCCTGGAAGCAGGAACTGAGACAGAGGCTGTGGAGGTTTAAAAGCGTGTGCCACTGTGCCTGGAGAGGCCACAGAGGAGCGCTGCTCCCTGCCTTACAGCCACGACTCTTCCAGCTTGCTTTCTTAGAGTATATACCCCAGGACCGTCTGCCCAGGGTGGGCATCACGCACAGTGGGCAGTGCTCTCCCTAACCAGCCACACTAATTAAAAAAATGTACCACAGCCTGTCTCCAGGCCACTCTTATGAAGCCACTTTCTCGATGATGGTTCCCTCCTCTCAGGTACTTTAGCTTGTGCCAACCGCATGAAAACCAAGTAGTGCAGCCATCAGAGTGTGACACCAACGCTTCTGTTTCAGGGATGATCCTGCTCACTGTGAGTGACACATACCTAGGCACTGCAGCTCCCTAGATAGGCCATCCCAGGACTGTGCAGCCCTCCTTGACAGCACTTTCCCCCTGTGTGGCAGTGAATGTATGAGAACACGTCATCAGACTTCACACACACAGACACACACACAGACACACAAAATATCCCCCACATATACACATACATATAAGACCCCCCCATACCAAGACACAGACACACACACAAATGAATACATATACTCCATACATGTACACACAAACACACATACATATACACACATACATCTTGCACACACATTAACACATGTACACACACACACACCCTTGCTCAGCGAGTTCACATCTGACACTCCCAGCTCAGCAATGGTCTGAGGTGAGGAGTGAGGGCAGGAGAGTCTGTGCTCAACACACCTTAGAGCAGTGGTGTGGACTGAGACCCCCTTTTTGGTCACATATCAGATATCCTACATCAAATATTTACACTACAATAATGGTAGCAAAATTATAGTTATGAGGTAGCAACCAAATAATGTTATGGTTGGAGGTCCCCACAACATGAGGGACTGTGTTAAAGGGGTGCAGTGTTGGGGAGGTTGAGGGCCACTGGCTTAGAGTCAAGCAGTCTCGTGGAAACCTGAACCCAGAAATCAGCACTCACAAACCTCCCTCAGCATTCCAAACACCTCAGGTCTGCAGACACCACTCTCAGAGGAAACGTCATGGTGCTGGGGTGCTGGTGATAATAATTTGACAAGCTAGAGCTCAAAGCAGAGTGAGGCTTGAGGTAAACAGAGGTGTCTTGCCCTATCAGTAAAATCTGCCTACCTGCCTCCTTAGCCCTGAGTCTCAGTTTCTCCGTGAATAAAATGGAGATTTTCTTTGTCCCTCTCCCACGGCATCCTTGAGGGTATTTTTTAAAGGATTTATTTCTTGTATGTATGTATGTAAGTACACTGTCGCTGTCTTCAGACGCACCAGAAGAAGGTATCAGATCTCATTATGGATGGTTGTGAGCCACCATGGTTGCTGGGAATTGAACTCAGGACTTCTGAAAGAGCAGTCAGTGCTCTTAACCGCTGAGCCATCTCGCCATCCCCCTTGAGGGTTTTAATAGGTCGATCTGAGACAAGTAGGCTCAGAGAGGTTATGAAGCACCAGCGTGAGATAGGCCATCTGAATCCTCAAACAGCATTGTCACTGCAAAAGGATTTAGAAATCCCTGCCATATCTCTCAAGTTCCTGGTTTTCCCCAAATAAAACTGGGAACCAAGGCTTGCTGTCTCTTGCCAGTCAGCCATTCCCCTCTGGGAACCGTAAGCCATGGTCTCCTGTCATGTGAGAGGCAGCACCACAGGACACTGGGACACATGGTGCCTGGACAGCTGGTGGGGGGTGGGGGAGGAGGCTCAGGCTCCTGGTATTCAGACTTTTAAAAATAGATAGCATTCTCATATGCTCAGGGTGGTTTTAGGTGTCCTCAAGGCTGCTGGCAGGGACTGATTTAAAGGGCTTCTCGGGCCCTGGGTGACAGGGACAACTCCCTGATAGGCCCAGGAGTCATTCCCTCAGCTTCGGCAGGCTATGTGATTTTGAATAAGCCAAAGCCCCCTCCAGACTTCTGGAGAACAGGACGACCCTGGGCCCAAAGAACACTCTACCAGGACCTACCCAGTTTCCCTGCACAGAGTCAGGACAACCATTCGCAAAGTACCTACCCGTTACCTAAAGCACAAATAGAACTTAAGGTTCAGAGGGGACGGAGTATTTGCCCATCACTTACAGAGCTAGTTAGTGATGGCTGCCCGGATCTGAAGCCAGGGCAAAGGATCCAACGCCCTGCTACCACCTTGGGCTTGGGGCTGCAGAGAGATTTCTGAGGGATGTATTTACAGGACACAGTAAGGGTCAGATCACACAAACAGGAACCCCACTGACATCTCCATCTCTGCTGGTCCTACCTTTAGCATTGTACCCAGGCCCTTCATGTCCCCGAACCTCAGTTTCCCTGTTTGTAAAAGGAGTGATAACTAATGTGACAGAAGACTCAGGGTGGGTGCAATGTCCCATCAACTTGAGGGTACAGAACTGGATATAGGTTCCTGGGCCAACCCTTTTTTGTCACTGAACCTCAGTTTCCCCTGCAAGATGAGGGGCTACATCAGATAGTTCCATCCTTCTTGGCAGCTCTGTTCCTGTGTTTCTGTGGTGTTTGGCGAGAAGGGTGAGAAAGAGAATGGGGGGGACTGAGGTAGCCCTCACCCCCACCTTTGTTTCCTGCTCTAAAGCACGCTTAACTTAACATCTTGGGAGAAGAGGGGAATGAAGAGGATAGGGTGGTGATGAGGGGCCTGGGAGAAGAGGGATGGGATGAAGGGAAAGAGATGAAAGAAAGTAAAGTTAGGGTTAGGAGGCCCGGCAGGGGTACAGGGTGCGGGGGATGGGAGAACCTAGAGACCGGGCAGAAGTGTGGGTCTCGGAAGATAGCCTTGGATGGAGGTTGTGCAGAGAAGCCCTGTTTCAACGAGGGTCAGAAGAGAACTGCATGGGTTCCAAGGAGAGGCGGACGGGGACTTCACTGAGGGGCCCGGGGTGGGGGGCGCCCAGTGCGGGGGACTTGAGAGGCCAGCGCAGCAAAGGCGGGAAGAGGCTGGGGGCGGGGCTGTTGCGCCGGGCAGCAGGCCGAGCCAGGCCCAGGCGAAGTGGACGGGGGCTCCCACAGGGGTCTGCAGGGGGGCAAGGGGGCGGCCGGGACAGGCTGAGACCCCTGCAAACGAATCCCGAGCCGCCGCAGGGCGCACCTGAAGTCTTTGTCGCTGGACGTCATCTTCTCCAGCAGGCTGGAGATGTAGAAGGCACCGGTACTCATGCTGGCTGCGCCGCGGGTTGCGGGTCGAATCGAATATGGCGGCCCAGCCTCCCCTCCCCTCAACCACGCCCCCTCCCCCATCGGCCACGCCCCTTCGCTCTCCCTCACCCCTCCTCGCCAGAGAAGGACTGAAGGAAAGGGCCTGGTCCCCTCTCCCGGAGAGCTCTGCTCAGCATGGGCTTGCACACTCTGAGACCAGCAGCTCGCCACGGAGCACTGACCACGCTGCCTCCTGGTTGTGCCTTGAGGATTCCTTAACCTTTTCAATGGCGCTCATGCATACATGGACAAGGATGGCAGTTCCAGATTCTACCAGGTTCCACACAGCCAAAGATCCTGAGATGGATTAAGGATGGACTTCAGGTTCCTAAAGCTGAGAGCAATAGTCCTTCCCCGCCTGGCAGTTGTGGCACACGCTTTTAATCCCAGCACTTGGGAGGCAAAGGCAGACGGATTTCTGAGTTCGAGGTCAGCCTGATCTACAGAGTGAGTTCCAGGACAGCCAGGGCTACACAGAGAAACCCTCTCTCAAAAAAAACACAAACAAAAATAGTCCTTCTCCAAAGTTGATCACAGTTTTCCCCAGTTAGGAGCGCGCGCGTTTGTGTGTGTGTGTGTGTGTGTGTGTGTGTGTGTGTGAGACAACCTCTCTTGGCTATTTTTAGACAATCAAAGGAATGGGCGTTTGTGTGCACGTGTGTGCACGTGTGTGTGTGTGTGTGTGTGTGTGACAACCTCTCTTGGCTATTTTTAGATACTCAAAGGAATAAAGCCAAGAAACCTTTATCTTTTTTGCTTTGTTTTGTTTTTTTTCGAGACAGGGTTTCTCTGTACAGCACCTGCTGTCCTGAAACTCAGTACTCAGTTCAGGCTAGCCTCAAACTCAGAGATCTGCCAACCTTCAGGTATTGAGATTATAGGTATGCACCACCACACCTGGTTTTGTTACTTCTCTACCACAGAGCCACACCCTAGGGTTGGTAAAAGGGAATCTGGGGGGTTGGAGTGGCTCATGCCTGCAGTTCCAGAACTTGGCAGGTGAAGGCAAGAAGGCAGGAGGACCAGAATGTCAACCTTGGCTATGTAGATCCTGTCTTCAAAAGAAAGAAAAGGGAAAGAAGGCTTTCAATGATACATCTGCTACCTCGTTGATTTTGGGCTCTTAATACAATCTCGATTCCTCTAAATGACTGAACAGTGGCTACAAAGTCCCAAGCCTTGGGGGCTCAGAGACCGCCACATTTCTCCTAGTCTCCTTCATCCTGTCTCACTCACACCTATGTGACCATCCCAGAAGAAGGTCATTTTTTTCATGAGTGGGAAGGGGAGACAGCCCTTCAGGGGACTGCGAATACTCACGGGGAGGAATATAGCAACCGCCCGGCACCTTAGGTAGTCGTTTAGTAGATGACAGTGGAGCCAAAATTGGATTTTTTTTTTTTACATTTTATTGTTGTTATTTATCTGTATGTTGTATGTAGGAGTGTCTTGCCTACACACTTATGTATGTATACATCCATACCATATGTTGCAGTACCCATGGTGGACAGAAGAGGGCAATAGAATCCAAGAAATTGTAGTTACCAAGGGTTGTGAGCTGTCACATGCAGGCTGGGAACGGGACCCCAGGACCTATGCAAGAGCACTGAATGGTTTTAACTCCTGAGCCATCTCTACAGCCCTCTTTTTCTTTTCTCTTCTTTTTTCTTTTTTCTTTTTTTGGTTTGTTTGAGACAGGGTTTCTCTGTGTAGCCCTGGCTGTCCTGGAACTCACTCTATAGACTAGGCTGGCCTCAAACTCAGAAATCTGCCTACCTCTGCTTCCCAAGTGCTGGGATTACAGGTGTGCACCACCACCGGCCGGCTCTCTTTTGCATTTTTTATAACATTAGACTGATTTGGGTAAAGGTTGTTACTTAGCTCCTTTGAAAACCCCTGTTTATAGTTCAGCACTTCAGAGCCTACTCCTGGAGCACTTGCTGGGGCTCTGGAAGCCTGCCTGTGTTGGATGAGAGCATGTGTCTTCTAACTTAGAGGAGTGTATCATCTTACAGTATTTCAATCAAACTTTTTAAGATAATTTAAAGATTTGTTTTGTTTTATGTATATGAATGTTTTGCTTGCATGTTCTGTGCACCATGTGCATGCAGTACCCAAAGAGACTAGAAGAGGGCGTCAGATCCCCTGGAACCAGAGTTATAGACGGTTGTGAACCACCATGTGGGTGCTGAGAATCGAACCCAGGTCTTCTGCAAGAATAATAATTGCTCTAAACCACTGAGTCATTCTTCTACCCCAGCCTTGTTTTAAAAAATAAATAAATAAAATCAAGATTTTTTTTTTCCAAGACAGGGTTTCTCTGTGTAGTCGTGGCTGTCCTGGAACTCACTCTGTAGACCAGGCTGGCCTCGAACTCAGAAGTCCGCCTGCCTCTGCCTCCCAAGTGCTGGGATTAAATGCGTGCGCCACCACTGCCCGGCCTAAGATTTATTTTTTAATAATTAATTAACTAGTTAATTTTGGTTTCTCAAGACAGGGTTTCTCTGTGTAGCCTTGACTGTGCTGTACTCACTCTGTAGTCTAGGCTGGATTCAAACTCAGAGATTTGCCTGCCTCTGCCTCTGCCTCTGCCTCTGCCTCCGCCTCCGCCTCCGCCTCCGCCTCCGCCTCCGCCTCCGCCTCCGCCTCCGCCTCCGCCTCCGCCTCCGCCTCCGCCTCTGCCTTCACCTCTGCCTCTACCTCTGCCTTCTGGGCTTAAAGGCATGTATCACTACTGTCCAACAGTAAAATCTATTTATTTTATGTGTTACAAAATTTAAATTTCCATCATCATTCTTCCTTCCAGACTGTTTCTAACAGAACTTCTGGTGGTTCAATAGTCATGTTTAAAGCCTGAAGTCAATCATTTAAAGAGACAAAAAGGACAGCTAATATTCAGTCCCTACCCTCCAAAGTCAGTCAGGTCTCAAGGACGAGAGTATGACATCTCAAAGAGGATTCTAAATAAAGCACCACTAAGTGTGCTGCTCTGTGTGGGAAACGGCCCCCATGGTCTCAGGCACTTACACACCTGGTCACCAGTGGTGATCTGCTCGGGGAGGCTTCGGGGGTATAGCCGTGATGGAGACAGTAAGGAGAAGGGGTGGACTTTGACAGAGCATAGTCTTGTCCTATGCTCAGTTTTCTCCCTCTAAAAGATGTGATTGCTGAACTTCCTGCTGCTCTTGCCAGACCTGCAACTGGCTGCCACTTTCTGACGATGAACTCTTGTCCCTCCACAACCGTAAAATCAAATAAACTTTTTTTTTAAATATTTATTTATTTTTATTTCAAGTATGTGGGTACACTGTCACTGTGTTCAGACACAGCAGAAGAGGGCACTGGATTCCATTACAGATGGTTGTGATCTACCGTGTGATTGCTAGGAATTGAACTCAGGACCTCTGGAAGAACAGTCGGTGCTCTTAACCACTGAGCCATCTCTCCAGCCAGGTCAAGGTGTTTTAACACAGCAACAGAGGCCTAATTAAGATCAAGGTCACATGGCTGAGCCTACAGCTGGAGACTCTGGGGATCAAACTGTATCCAGCAGCAGGTGACTGCATCTGACCTGCGGGGGAGTCAGAAACTCATCCTCCTGGAACTAACGAGTCTTCATTCTGTGTTGCCTGTGTGGAGACGGCGAATGCGGTAGAACTTGGAGGTGAACAGGTATGCTCCCACCCCTGACGTCTCAACCCTGTGGATTTCAAACTTCCTGTTGGGGAAAGGCACGTGTGGACCCTAGAGTTTTGAGACACAAGAAGGAGCTATGGAAAGAGGTCTGCTAGCCCAAGGACCAGGGGGGTCTCTGACATTGGAACATGGTCCTCAGCCTGCTTCCGGCCCAGGCTGCACCTGAGGAAATTGCTAGGCACTGGGGAATGGTTCCGGAATGGGTACAGTCCATCACGCCAGCAGGAGCCTATCAGTCAGGAAGCAAAGAGGCCACACTTCATAGGCACAGGAAGCAGAGAGCGCTCTCCTCCTTTTCAGTAACCGAGGTTCTATGGGGGATTCAAAGGTGCCTTGCCTGTAGTTACAATCTGAAAACCAGGAGCCACTAGGGTTCCACAAGAGATTCAGGACATGGCTTTTACTGTTAAAAAAGAAAAGAAAGAAAAGGTTTCTGCTGTGATTCCTACAAAATTGTAGATTTATGAAAGGCCTCCTTAGGGGGCTTAAGGGACACACTGAGGAGGATTGTCCTCTTGGTTAAGAAGTTTATTAGAAGTTATTTATAGCCGGGCGGTGGTGGCACACGCCTTTAATCCCAGCACTTGGGAGGCAGAAGCAGGTGGATTTCTGAGTTTGAGGCCAGCCTGGTCTACAGAGTGAGTTCCTGGACAGCCAGGGCTACACAGAGAAACCCTGTCTCAAAAAACCAAAACCAAAACCAAAACAAAAAAAAAAAAAAAAAGAGTTATTTACACTATGGGCAGACAGACAGTCAGCAGGGCAGAAGCTCTGATGAGAATTCTGGCCCCAAAGGCCTAGTGTGTGATTCTTATAGGTCTCAGAGAAAGAGGCCAGGTGTCACAGGCTCTCCCTGATTCCTAAGCAGCAGGGGAAAGGAGGGATGTGCTACTTTGAGGATGTGCAGGAGGAGGGGCACGCCTGGATGAGGTGTTTTCATCACACGGATGGTGATGTGCCGGGCCAGGGGTGTGCCGCAGCTCTCTGAAACCTCCGGGTCTGGCAACTTGAGGCCTGCGCTTACACTTCCTTGAGGAAGTGCAGTTGGTACCTGTCATTCTCCTGGAATCTGGGCAGCTGTGGAGTCTGTTTACAGACTCAGACAGGATCTCGGAACGGGCCTTGTCATTTCCTTTATAGTAGCTACAAGAAAGAGACTGGTGCAGGTAGGCAGGGCCTGATAAGGCCCCAGCCTCAAGCCTAACAGTGCAGTGCTCACAAGATGGCTCCCCTGGTAAAAGTTCTCGCTGTGCAGGCCGGCAACCTGAGTCCAACCCTGGAGCCCATATGTGGTTGTTTGAATGAGAAATGTCCCCATAGGCTCATGCATTTAAACTCTTGGTCTCCTATTGGTGGTCCTGTGTGGGGAGGTTATGAAAAATTGTTTTTAAGATTTTAATTTAATTTATTTTATGTGCTTGAGTGTTGTACACACAAGTCTACCTTCTGAATGCCTAATGTCCAAGGGGGTCAGAAGAAAGCACCAGATCCTTGGGGATTAGAGTTATGGATAGTTCTGAGGCACTATATGACTGCTGGCAACTAAATCCCCCCCCACCCCACCTCCCCCACCCCCACCCCCCACCCCCCCGAAAGAGCAGCACATGCTCTTAACTGTGAGCCGTCTCTCTAGGGCAGATCCGGGAACTGTTAGGACTTGGAGCTTGGCTGCAGGAAGTGTGCCAGTGGGGTCAGGCTTTGAAAGTTTACGGTCTTGGGTTATTTCAGATGCACTCTGTGCTTCCTTTGTGCTACCTGGATGTGACCCGCCGGCTTCCTGCTCTGCACACTTGCTACCATGACTCCCCAGTCATTGCGATATATATGTGGGGGTCAAAGGACAACTTCCAGGAGGCAGTTCTCTTTTTTTCTTTTTCTACAGTGCGTAGCCTACGGATTGAACGTAGTGATCAGCCCGGAGAGCAAGTGCGCCTGCTAGGCGAATCATTATCACCAATCAGTATTCTATTTATTTATTTATTATTTGTGTATTTATTTACATATTTTGAGACAGGGTTTCACCTTGTAGCCCTAGTTGTCCTGGAACTTACTCTGTAGACCAGGCTGACCTCAAACTTATGAACATCTGCCTTCCTCTGCCTCCAAATGCTGGGGTCAAAGGTGTGTGCCACCACACCCAGTGTCTGTTTTCTATTCCCGTTAAGAGATACCATGGCCAAGACAACTTATAAAAGAAAATATTTACTGAGACTCACAGATCCAGAGGTCTAGAGTCCATGATCATCCCAGTGGGGAACACGGCAGCGGGCTGGCAGGCGGGTGGGCGGGCGGGGGGGGGGGGGCATGAAGCTGGAGCAGTACCTTGAACTTACGTCCTGATCCACAGGCACGAGGCAGAGAGGACTAACCTAGGCTTCTGAAATCTCAGAGCCCAGCCTCAGTGATACCTCATCCCCAAGGCCATACTTCCGAATCTATTCCAAACAGTCCCGCCACAAGGGACTGAGCCTGGGGAGCAGTCTCATCCGATCCACCATATCCAGCTTTATTTTATTGTTTTAGAATTACATTTCAGGTTTTTTTGTTTGTTTGTTTGTTTGTTTCCCCTCCCCCCCCAGACAGGGTTTCTCTGTGTAGCCCTGGCTGTCCTGGAACTCACTCTGTAGACCAGGCTGACCTCAAACTCAGAAATCCACCTGCCTCTGCCTCCCAAGTGCTAGGATTAAAGGCGTGCGCCACCACTGCCGGTGGCAACTTTCTCAGCTATAAAATGAGTTTAAGGATGACTATTCAAGGGTCAGGCATGGTCACCCACACCTTTAATCCCAGCATTTGAGAGGCAGAGAATCTCCTGAGTTGGTGTCCAAAATGTTTCCACCCATAGCTACAGAGTGAGACTTTGTTTTGAAAAAGAATGACTATTTCTTTTTCATTGACTCACCCATAGAGCTCTTGCCCAGCACCCACTGTGAGGTGCTAGACTCAGGGTGTGGCTCAGCAGTACCCCTGCCTGGCATGCAGGAGGCCTACATTCTATTCACAGCTCTGGGGGGTGGGCACGGGGGTGGGGGATGGGGGAGAATCCAAACCACTAAAAAACTGTTCATCCAGTCCGCTTGGCCTCTGTGAATAGACAAGGGAAGGGCTACTCAGCACTTTCAGAGAATGGCCTGTGGACTCAGAGAGTGTCTGCCCACCGCGAGCTGACAGAGGATCCGAATCGTCCATTAACTCTGCAGCAAAGGCAAGAGCAAGCAGAAAGCAGGCCAGAGGCATGGACTGACGTCTCAGCCGGAGAAAGGCAAGTGTGTGGAGTGATGTCCAGCACGGTTAGCCGGCACGGGAAGGAGATCGATGGCTGGGGGGGGGCGGGCGGGGGGGCGTGGTTCGGTGATGGGGGCTTGCACAAGGTCCTCAGTTTGGACCCCAACACCCCAGAGGAGGAAGAGAAAGAAGAGGAGGAGGGAGAGAAGAAAGGGGGGAGGAGAAGGAAGAGAAAGAAGAGGAGGAGGAGGAGGAGGAGGAGGAGGAGGAGGAGGAGGAGGAGGAGGAGGGGGTGGAAAGCTCGGTTTCTGTTGCAGATCTGAATGTCATAAACTGAAACTGTGAGCCTGTGGATTAACTTGGAGTCTCTCCATGGAGGAGTGGGAAGGGCTGGCGTTTCAAGCCGAGGAGACCTTGGTGCCAATCTCAGCCCAGCCCTGTGACCTCGAGAAAAACAATTTCATCTCACTTTCTGTACTCATGAAATGGACACAGTACTCTTTGATTTAGAATTGTTTGTTTGTGTTTAACTAATTTTTTTTTTTTAAGATAGTAGACCTCGCTGGTCTTTTAACTCACAGAAATCCTCCAGCTTCAGCCTCTTGAGTGCTGGGAGGGAGTACAAGTGTGAGCCATTAGCCCTGGCCTTGGAGAATTCATTTTACAGGCAATTTCAGATAGAAAAGATAGGTCCTGCCATCCTAGACCTCCTTGGGGGGGGGGGCTGCAAATGGCCAGACCCCTGGAGCTCACAGCAGGGAAGATTCATAGATTCATTTTCTTTTTCTTCTACACCTACAGGGCATACGTGTCAGGTCTAAGAAGTCACTGGGGGGCTTCTTCAAGAATCCTAAGATTAGCCGGGCAGTGGTAGCACGCCTTTGATCCTAACACTTGGGAGGCAGAGGCAGACATAACAAGGCTGAGTGTCATTGGCCAGCAGACATAAGCACCCTTGCCACATGTAGGGAGCAGCTGCTTCATCATTTTAACAAATGGGGAAACTAAGGCTGGGCTGTCAGACTGTTGTCTTTGGGGTACACGTGCCTGCTGAGTCAGGGGCCTGGGTAGCAGTTCTGGAATGCAGGAAAGCTGTAAGTCAAGGTCAGCTGCCGTGCTGACTCCGGCCGGTCAGCCTTGCTGCATCACGGTGGGAGGCTGTGCTGTGAATCACCCACAATCTGGGCACTGACGTCACCTGGGCGGAGCAAGGCTGGGGCGGGGACTCCTGAACACCTCAGACATGTCTGCCCTGACTATGACATCTGCCCACGTGGAGATACCTCTGTCAGGCTCCAGGTAAATATCCAAGCAGGTGCTACAGGAGAGGCAGAGAGGGAAACTGAGGCACAGGGAGGGCAGTGCCTCATGACAGAATTAGAAGAAGGGAAACCAGAGTTAGAGGATTCCTTTGGGGAGGCGCCTTCTGTGTGCCAGGCCCTTAAGCCTACAGAAGGCCCAAAGCGTTCAGACTGGTGGGTCTCTGACATGAGCAGGTGTCAGCACAGATGTGCTAGGATAGCCTGGGGATTCCACAACTTCTGACTGAGCGTGGTTTCCAAGTGATGTTGTCGCTTGCTCATCTAGTGAAGTAAGTACATGATGAGAATAAATAAGGTGTTTGGCTTGTTTGCTTGTTTGTTTGTTTTTCTGAGACATAGAAGTTCTCTATGAAGCCCAGGCTAGATCATCTTGATTCAACTTCCTGAGTGCCAGGACTATAAAGTGAACCACTGCTGGGCAGTAGTGCTATATGCCTTTAATCCCGGCACTCCGGGATGGAAGAGGTGGGTGGATTTCTGTGAGTTCAAGTCCAGCCTGGACTACAAAGCAAGTTCCAGGACAGCCAACAGAGAGACCCTGTCTCAAAAGAAAAAAAAAAAAAAAAAAGAGTCCCTGATTTATTTTAATCCACCCTCCTCCCGGCTTAACAGAGGTCTTGAAGTTTCTTCTTATATTCAGCCCTCAGGAAGAGGGCTCATTGCCTTTCTTACCGGCCTATTCATTTCTAGCAAATTCTCATTTGGAAGATGGGTCTTTTCGTGTGTTCTGTGTCGATGTGACAGCTGTCCGTCAGGCTCCCCCTGCGGCTTCTGAACCACACACTCTCATCAGAAGGGTTTGCTGGAGAAGGGAGAGGGTGAGAGTTATGTTAGCCTGAGGGTCTCCCTCACCCCTGTATCCTTACCCCCACGTTACAGAGACCTGTGGGCTCTACTCTCAGCCCGTCATACAACCTTCAGTGGCTACATGAAAAAATAGTTAAAGTTGTAGTAACATACTCTATTAACCAAGTCGACCTGACACTTCACATTTTGATATCATCAATATGAGCAACAGAAGAAGAAGGAGCAGGGTGTGGCAGTGCATACTTTGTATAATGGCATTTGGGAGGCAGAGACAGGCGGATCTCTGTGAGTTCCAGGCCAGCCATAGCTACACAGTGAGACCCTGTCTCAAAAAGAATGATTCTCCATTTCCCATTGACTATGCAGTTTACATGCCCTGCACACCTCGGTCCACCCAGCCACAGAGCCCAGGTCCTGTCGTATCTGTAGCTGGCAGGCCCAGAACTTTGCAGAACCCTGCCCCCTAGGCCCCTGACTCCCTATTCCTCAAGACAGCCTTGTCAGTCTGCATCACGCCTTCCAGGGCTGTTTACCCTGGAACGGACACACTAGCCTACCCTTTCAGATCTCTTTCTCATCCAGCAAACTTGTCTGAATGCCTTCTGCATATTGGTCCCTGTCCCAGATCCTAGAGCACATGCTTAATGAGGGAATCTGCGCCAGAAAATAATGTGTGGAGTGTGGAACAGTGAGGCAGGCTGAGGCAGGCTGAGGCAGGCCGAGGCAGGCTGAGGAGGAGCTGGGGCTCCTCCTCTAGCAGGCTGATCAAGGCAGACCACTTGGGGAGGTAACATTTGAATAGAGACCTAAGGAGTGAAGGAAGAAGCCTTTCTAAGGGAGAGAGTTCTGAATGGGACAGCCAGTGCAAAGGTCCTGAGGTAGGTGCCTCTCTGGGATATTTGGAGCATTTTCTGGTATGGCACTGGCTGAGGGAGAGAGGCTGTCATGGAGTTAAGGTCAGAACAAGAGGCATGGGGCAGACGAACTTTGAGAATGAGCTGTGCCCTGAGAACTGCCAGTTATGCAGAGCGGGCATAGAGCTGAATTGGGGACTGGGTGGGGACTGGGGACAAAGCAGAGGCAGGCCGGCAGGACTTGCTTCACAGGCCAAGCCAAGCGTATGCTGAGCTTGAGTGAACAGTCATGGGCCAGGCCTGAGCTTAGGATGAGCAGGGCTGCTTTTCCTGGAAGCTCCTGGCCCTGCCTCTTATCCCTGCTGGCGGCTACTCCCCTGGGCCGTGGCAGCGAACATTTCCTGTCCTGCTGCTCAGGGTGACTGAGCGCTCAGCAGAGGTGGCAGCGGTGTGACGTAGCCCTCCCTCGTTTTCCTGCCCATCCTAGACAGGTGGCTGCCCTCCTGACCTGCCTCCTTGCGTTAGCCCAGTTCCCTTCCCAAGGGAAGCACTGCATAGCTTTTCAGCCCCTCTCCCGCGGTCCCTGCGCTCCCTCCACCTCTACACACGCCACTCCAGCCTTGGTCTCCAGGAGCAGGGAACGTGACAGCATCTTCTAGCTTGCAGGGCAGGTCGGGACACATGGCTGGAGCCTGAATCAAGCTCCTGAGCAAGGAGGGGAAACGCAAGACAAACCCTCAACTCCTCCCTTCCTGGAGCTTGTCACAGCCCGGGGAGGCCCAACATGCTTGCCACTCGGGGCTTGGGGTCACAGTGTGATCCCGGGGGGGGGGGGTCGGCAGGGGTGTGTTTGCCACCACCTTCCCCTCCTAGGATGCTGAGGGAAGAGGCAAGTCAGACAGGAAGGCCTGGGGGCTGATAGCACCACAGGAAGGAATGCCACAGCACCCGGGTGAGCCAGCGGGGGCCCAGGGGCAACGTCATGGTTGCCCCGCCCACTGCTGTCGAGGTGCCATGGCCTCTCCTTCCCCAGCCTGGCCACATTCACAACCAACACACAGCTCGCCTCGCTGCTCACGTGAGCCCAGGGACTCCAGGTAATGGGACGTGGGGCGTGGGACTGGTCAAGCAGGGGTAGGGGGTGGGGAGGTGTACATGGGGTGGTTTCAGGAGGAATGAGAGAAATGGTTGATCCTGAGGCTTGGCTCTGTGTGCTTCCTTGGTGGACCTGGGATGGAAGCCCAGCTCCGCGCCTTCCCGGCTTGCTGAGGCTCCTCACTCAGTCTCACACTGTGGATGAAATCGGGGCAGGATGAACCATTTGCCTTGTCGTCGTTGTTGTTTTGACACTTCCATCGCTTAGACACTCCATGATCAGCTCTGACTCTTATCACCCGGCTTGCTGTGGACTTTTAGAAATCCCTTACCTCACTGAATCTCAGTTTCACCATTTGGAAATGATAGATTTGGCTAAGCACCTGGAGGCTTTTCTCAGCCTGTTGTGGTGGAACCCAGAAGCTTAGGGATGCAAAGGGTCCCAGCCTCTGCCTCTGGCTTAGATCAGGCAAAGCCATCAGCCTCCCTCACCAGGTGGGGGGACTTAGGAGAACCCTATGCTGAAAGGCACCTGTAGAGTGAAATTGGTAAAGACAGCAGGGGTGGGGGTGGGACAGATGCTGCTACCAGGCATAGCCTCTGGGGAGAGGGTGCTGGCAGACCCCAGGGAGCCCTGTTCAGCCCTCTTGGGGTTACTTCTCCCCATAACAGCCATCCTGACCCTGTGGTCTCTGCTCAGAGTATCCCGGTCCTCAAGCCTCCAACAGGTCTTTTAAAGGGGACAGAAAGGTATCCAAGATTGCTAATTGTTTTCTTTTGTTGTGTTTAAAACTTGCCTAGATAATCTCAGCTCTACCTAGAGGTTGGGAGCATGTGTTAGGGGAGGCACAGTGAAAAATAGTGTGTGTGTGTGTGTGTGTGTGTGTGTGTGTGAGAGAGAGAGAGAGAGAGAGAGAGAGAGAGAGAGAGAGAGAGAGAGACCCTGTTTAGGTCAAGGAAACAGATCGGTAAGGAGTAGGACCTGAACTCAGGGTGGTGTGGCCTTTGCAACACTAGCCCATCTGGCTCGGAGAAAGCTGCTTTCTCAGTCGTGTGTGTGTGTGTGTGTGTGTGTGTGTGTGTGTGTTTCTGTCTCTGACTCTCCCTCTGTCTTTCTATCTCTGTCTCTGTTCCTCTCTCTCTATCTGAAACAGCTTTGTTGAACCAGACATGACAACATATACCAGTAACCCCAGCACTTGGGAGATGGGGTCAGGAGAATCAGGAGTTCAAAGTCACCCTCAACTATACAATAAGTTCAAGGCTTGCCTGGGCTACATGAGACCCTGCCTCACCTGCCTCCTGCTAAGCAAACCTTCTTTATTGACAGATGGGCTTTATTTGCCATAATCTTTCCTTCTTTTCAAGGTACAGTTCAGAGGTTTCCCATATACTCACTGAGTTATATACAACCTTGACTATCAAATTTAAAACACTTCGCATCCCAGGATAGAGCCACATAATACGCACTTCCCCCATAGGAACTAGCTGCCTTAACCCCATGAGTGTAGCTAGGCATTTCAGAGCCTGGAAAATGTTTGTTTGTTTAGTATGTGGACATGTATGGGATACATGTGTGTGCATGCTATGACATAAATGTGGAGAACAGAAGGCAACTTTTTTTTTTTTTTGAGACAGGTTTTTTCTGTGTATCCCTGGCTGTCCTGGAACTCACTCTGTAGACCAGGCTGGCCTCAAACTCAGAAATCCACCTGCCTCAGTCTCCCCAGTGCTGGGATTAAAGGCGTGCGCCACCAGGCTAGAAGGCAACTTTTAAGAGACAGTTCTCTCCTTCCACTATGTGAGTGACGGGAAACTGAACTGTCAGGCTTTGGGGTCAAGTGCCTTTACCCACAGAGCCACCTCACCAGCCCTGGCTGTGCGGTTCATATGCTTGCAGTGTTTGGTCCCTTCTGACTGGGGTGCTCATCCACATGGTACCAGGTCACCCTGCCTCCCCCGTGTGGCTGGGTAGCCGTTTATCCCTTTTCTGGGGATCCATTTACCAGTTGACAGAGACTTCTGCTGTTAGCACTTTCCGGCTCTTTTGAACGATGCTGCCACAATTGTTCAGGCACTGGTCTCTGTATACGTATGGGTTTTCACTTTTTAAAATTTCTTTTAAAATTATACTTATTTAGTGTGTGGGTGTGGGTGGGTGGGTGGGTGGGTATGTTTGTGTGCATGTACACAGACCATGGTTTGTGTGTAGAGGTCAGATTATAACTTGCTGGAGTCGGTTCTCTCCTCTTGTTAAGTCCAGGGGACTGAGCTCAGGGCGTCAGGCTTGGTGGCAAGCACCTTACCCGCTGAGCCATCTCAGCAGCCCAGACTTCCGTTCCTTTGAGTATATACCCAGCAGTGAAAGCCTGGACCAGCTGGTAGCCATGCTTAGCATGTTCTCCAGGGCAGGCTGCACAGTCTTACCCTGCTTCCACAGCTCTAAGGCACTCTCTGGTGTCTTCTCATTCTTGTCAACACTTGTTCCCGACGGTCTCATTTTAACCATGCTAGTGGGAGCGAAGTGGAATCGCATTGTGGTTTTGATTTGTGTTTTACTGATGAATGATGGTGTGGAGATCTATTGGTCACATGTATGAGAAACTTCTATTCATATCCTTGGCCCTCTTTTAAACTGGGCTAGAGGTCATTTTATTATCACACACACACACACACACACACACACACCAGCAATAACACCAGCCTTTGCTCTTTAGGCATCCAGAGCAAATGCTAGTCCAGGCCTGAAGATAGAACAACCATCTTCAGATCAGCCACTCGATGAATACCCAGCACTCAGCGTGCTGTACCGCCGGACGGCCGAGCTGCTGGCTAGGCACAAATGTGCAACAGGAACTGATCCCACTGTAAGCTCGCAACTATCAGGGTCTATCCATTAGGTGCATTCACTGGTGTCCTGAGGCCCGGTATCCACAGGGAGTGAAGTCAGTCACGAAAGGGAAAAGTCACTTTTTTTTTTTTAGCACTCTTATTTTATTTGTTTGTTTATTTATTTATTTATATAGTTAGTTAGTTAGTTAGTTGGTTAGTTAGTTATCTTTTGGTTTTTTTTTTTTGAGACAGGTTTCTCTGTGTAGCCCTGGCTGTCCTGGAACTCACTCTGTAGACCAAGCTGGCCTCAAACTCAGAAATCTGCCTGCCTCTGCCTCCCAAGTGCTGGAATTACAGGCGTGCGCCACCACTGCCCAGCTAGCCCTCTTCTTGTTATTGATCCAATGACCAATTCGGCACAGGTGAGAGCTGCGTGTCCTCAGGGGAATGAGGCTGGCCGAGGGTTTGGGAGAGCAGAGCTGGGGGGGGGGGCTGCACTTTTCCTGTTCTTGTACTTCCATGATTAGCGCTATCTCCATTTGCAGTTTCTTTCTGGGGACTCTGGAGCCACTTGCTCATCCTTGGGGCTGACTCAGTGACAGCTGTGTCGAGGTCTGAGTCTCATATCTACCCAGTGGGCCTCCTGCATACTGCTTGCACCCCAGCCTGTACAGTGGGGCTCTCTGCTGGCCTTGGGGACACTGCACATGGACACCTGTGCCCTGTGTGACACGGGCCAAGGGTGCACATCAGGTTCCCACTCACAGGAGCTCCGAGGAGACCTTGCCAGCTGAGCCGGCATAGCAGCCCTTGCGACATAATGGCACCAACCACCTCACACAGGGGGACAAGCTTGCAAAGGTGAGATGGCAGAGGAGGAGTGAAATGGGGACTCACTTGGGCTTGATGTGGCCTGTGCCTGCCAGGCAAGTGACATGCCCACTAGCTCAGAGGAGATGGCTGATGGTAGCCTCAGGATATCCCGGGGCCAGACTCTTGGGCTGCTGACTCGGTTTCCTCTGTAGCTCTTGCCCAGCAGTCCTGCTCGGGGGCAGGCTCCGAAGGTCGCACCTCGGGTTCTGCTGCTCTGGTGAAATGTCTCTGGGGTCTGTGTCCCGAAGCCACGCAGGTCATGCTTGATCCTGTGTACCCCAGCAGTTCTGACTGATGGGTCTAAGAGGCGGGCACTGTCCGCAGTGGGCAGTGACAGCGCTCAGGCTTGGATTCCAGGGCATGCAGGGTTGTGTGGACAGCACTGGACTGCATCGTGGGGTCAAGGACTGGGTTCTTGCACAGTCTAGGAGAGAGACCAGATGGAATCAAAGTGACGGAGCGTCCCCTTGCCAACCTCAGAGCCTTTTAATATTCGTATTGCCCAAGCCTCGATATCCACCCAAGCACATGCTTCCTGTTAAAGAACTGCTGTCCTCAGAAGATTATTAAAGATTGTTCTAGTTTCTCTGACAGGTCCCATCATGCCTGAGTCCCAAGGTTCTTATGATGGGACAGGTTAACCCTGAAGGCTTTATCTCAAAGGCAGGGCTCCCATAGAGTGCCAGAGCTGGTAGGGTATTGCAGCGATGGGGAAACAGTTCCAAAGCAATCCAGCAGTGTTTGGGGAGGGGAGGCGGGCAGCAGACCAGCCGTATGGTTCCGGTCCTGGGCTACAAGTGAGGAACAATTAGAGAACCACATTCTCAGCTAAGTTTGCTCCTGACGTTGGATCCCTGACTTGAAAACCTCCAGGAAATCCCAGGAATTCCTGGTCACCATGCTCCCATGAAACCAGATCATTAGTTAATTTGGAAGACATTGTGTCTAGAAGGGAGGGGCCATAGCGTATCTTGAAGGTAGGGGGCTTGTGTTTTTTTTTTTTTTTTTTTTTTTTTTTTTGGTTTTTCGAGACAGGGTTTCTCTGTGTAGTCCTGGCTGTCCTGGAACTCACTCTGTAGACCAGGCTGGCCTCGAACTCAGAAATCCGCCTGCCTCTGCCTCCCAAGTGCTGGGATTACAGGAGTGCGCCACCACGCCCGGCTAGGGGCTTGTGTTTTATGCGCAATATTTTAGCTTTATAATTTCATTCCCAGCTGGGCGATGGTGGTGCACACCTTTAATCCCAGCACTTGGGACACAGAGGCAGGTGGATTTCTGAGTTTGAGGCCAGCCTGGTCTACAGAGTGAGCTCCAGGACAGCCAGGGCTACACAGAGAAACCCTGTCTCAAAAACCAAATAATAATAATAATAATAATAATAATTATTATTATTATTATTATTATTATTTCATTCCTGTGGTGTTCAGAGCAGAGATTAGCATTCCCATTGTCCAGCCAGGGAAACTGAGGTTAGCATAGTCTGGAATGAACAGTTCTGAAGCTCGTTCCCCTTCCAGGGCTTCGGGGTAAGGTTTGGTGGACAAGGACTTCTGGGGTCTTCTCAGGCTTTGGTTAGTGGGGAGGGAAGTACTTTTGATTTTTCTGACCTTGGAATTTGGGCTTCCAGGAGCATGGTGGACTCAGAGGAGCCCTGGCGGGCAGGGAGATGACTCAGTAGGCAAAGTACTTGCTACATAAACAAGAGGATCTGAGTTCAAATCCCCAACACTCACACAAAAGCCTAGGCTTGCTGACATGGGTCAGAGCTGGGAAAGTGGAGATGGATGGACCCCAGGGACTCGATGGCTAAGCATTGTAGCCTAACCGGGGAGTGCCAGGTTCCATGAAAGGCCTCAATGTCCCCCCCTCCAAAAAAAAAAGGAAAGAAAAGAAAAATATGGAGCCAAAGATGACCTTAAATACTGGAATCTCCTGCCTCTATCTCTCCAGGGCTTGGATTACAAGCTTGTGCCACCATAACTTTTTATAAGATGCTGGAGATGAACCCAGGGTCTTTTCCATGCAAAGTGAAAACACTACCAACTGAGCCACAGCCCCCTTTTCTCTTCTTTTCTTTTCTTTTCTTTTCTTTTCTTTTCTTTTCTTTTCTTTTCTTTTCCTTTCCTTTCCTTTCCATTTCCCTTCCTTCCTTCTTTCCTTCCTCTCTTCCTCCCCCTCCCTCTCTCCCTCCTCCTTCCCTCCCTCTCTCCCTCCCTCCCTTTCTCTCCCCCTCCCTCTCTCCCTCCTCCCTCCCTCTCTCCCTCCCTCCCTTTCTCTCCCCCTCCCTCTCTCCCTCCTCCCTCCCTCTTTCTCTCCCTCCCTTCCTCTCTCCTTCCTCTTTTTTCTTTCTTTGAGACAGGTCTCACAATGTAGCTCTAGCTGTCCTGAAACACACTATGTAGAACAGACTGACCCAAAACTCACATTTATTTTCTTGCTTCTGCCTCCTGAGTGCCGGGACTACAGGCTTACACCACCACGCCTGCAAACTTGTTTTTACAAGTCACCATAATGACCAGAGCAGATCCTCAGGGTTTGATCTCATCTCGTTAGACCTTTCCCCAACACTGTTGCTTTGAGATGAAGTTTCTCGGTGAACCTCTGCCAGCACACTCTGACCACAGCCGTGACCTCAACACAGGTTTCTTTATTTCCCTGCCTCAGCTTCCCCCTCTGTGAAACAGAATCCTGTAACACCTGCCACCCGAGTGGTGTGGCAGTGGCGTGGGAGGAGCAAGTTGTGAGGCTGAGAGGGATTGTTGGGGTCATTACCAGCCCCCACCGTGGGCCTTGGGGGACCTGTAACAGCTGGAGCTGGAGGGAAATCCAGTCCTGAGCCCAGATGCCCTGGTGACACAGATGAGAACATTGGAAGAGAAAGGTCTGGACGCTGGAGCGATGGCGCAGATGCTAACAGCACTGCTGCTCTTGCAGAAGGCCTGAGCTTGGTTCCCTGCGCAAACATGGTGGCTCACACTCCATCCTGGAGCTAGTTCCAAGGGACCAGACGCTCTCCTGCCACTGTGATGGTTCCATCTGTCCCCTCCTGATAGGTCAGACGCTCCAAACACTCCAGGCTGTAGCCTGTGCATCTGCATTCCTGTCAGGAAGGATGCCTTTAGCTCAGGGGTAAGACCAGTGTGGGAACTCAGCAAGACACTGTCTTAGAGAGCAAATGAAGATGCGCTGGGCACTTCGGGAAGAAGGTGCCCAAGAATAGGATGTGCCCATGTCCTTCAGGGTCAGCCCCAGAGGAGGGGTCACCTCAGGGGCTGGGAGCCTCTCACCAGGACAGGTGGTGACTGGAAGTGGGTTTCTCTGTGGAGGAGGGAGTGGGCCCAAGTATAAATTGGAGACCGTGGACAGGCTATTCCATGGACCTGAGCCTCAGTTTCCTCCTGCGCAAAATCACACTTAAATGGAATGAAATAAGGTTGAAGAAACTAGGCACGATGCATGCCTGTAATTGTAGCACTCAGGAGTGAGGGGTAGGAGAACTGTAATTTTTAGGTAGCCTGAGCTATATAATAAGACCTTAACTGAACAAACAACAGGAGCAAAACAGAGGTGGTGTGGTGGTGCCCATCTCTGGTCCCAGCACTTAAGCAGGGACAGTAGAGTTCTGTGAGTTCTTGGTCAGCCTGGTCTACATAGTGAGTTCTAGACCAGCCAGGCCTGACTCAAAACTACACTAAACCGCCAGGTAGTGGTGGCGCACACCTGTAGTCCCAGCACTTGGAAGGCAGAGGCAGGTGGATTTCTGAGTTCGAGGCCAGCCTGGTCTACAAAGTGAGTTCAGGACAGCCAGGGCTACACAGAGAAACCCTGGCTCGAAAAACAAAGACAAAACAAAAAAAAACCCTACACTAAACCAAACAGAAAAGAGGGTGCAAGTAGGGTCTGGGGGGTGTCCTCAGTAGTAGAGAGCCTACTTAGCATGTCCTGGGTTTGAACTCCAGCACAACAAATAAAAACACAACACAACGCACCTCAGCTCAACCCTGCAGGTACAGAACATGCTGGGTTCCCTTTCCTCCTTTCTCTCTCTTCACTTCTTTTTCTCACCTCCCAGGGTCCGTTTAAGCTCAGAGGAAATCACGTGTTACATGGTTTGGTTTCTGCGGTGCTGGTGAGGAACCCAGGGTCTTGGCCTGCTCTACCCCTGAGCCACACTTTCGCCCAGGCTGTGGCCTCTGAACCTGAGAGTTGAGAGGCCCCTCCCACCAAGCCCTGTGTGGTCGCGTATGCCTCTTGGTAAACTCAGTTCCTGTGTGCTGGGCAGTGCCCTGCAGATAAAATCTTGGTGGTGAAATTTTAACAACTATATATGCTTTCTTGTAGTTGAGAAGTATATAGGGGAAGAATGCGACAAAAATATCAGAGGAGGGGCCAACTTAGGCCCTGCCCCTGAGATGTTTCCATCAGTGGGTCAGTGCCACTGCCCAGGAAGGCTGGGTTTGGTGTGTGCACCTGTAACCTCAGCTACTCAGAGTGGAGGATGACTTGAGCTCAGCAGGCTAAGTGTAGAGGGGAGTAGTCGATCTGCTTTGAGCTCCTTCTTGGTGGGTGATCTAGCCACCTGCCAGAGTTCTCTGGATTTGTGAATGAAAGACACACACACACACACACACACACACACACAGACACACACACACACACAGACACACACACACACACACACACACACACACACACACACGGGGGGGGGGGTTGGGCTAGCACACACACTCCCCTCCGGTATTCCTGAGCTAACGTTTTTTTTCTAAATCCGTGTTTTATCTTTGCAGCCCTGCTTCCCTCTGGGCAGCCCTCCCATGGGGCAGCTTTCCCTTCGCACCTACATTTCAGCGTCTCACCCTCCTCTCCTCCACAGCATGGCCAGTCCTACGCCCCTCTCTCTCATAGCGGACCCTCTTGCTCTCCCTTGACTTTCTCTCCTTCCTCTTTCACACTGCCCAGCTATTAGCTCTTTATTCATTAATCAAAAACCAGCTGGGGACAGGGACCCTCAGCATCTGGACATGCGTGTTCCCATGTGATTTTGAAAGCTGAATTAAGACAAAGCATTAGAACCAGTCCCCAACACGTAAGGCTAGTCTGGGTAAGATTTGCAAGACCCCATCTCTGAAAAAAAGAAAGAAAGAAAACATTGCCCTCAGAAAACATGGCTGCGGAAGGCCATGAGGACACTCACTCCAGTGTCCAGAGTGGCTAAATCTAAGCCAGGTCAACAGAATCTCATAATGCTCCTAGTGACTGCATGTGGCTTCTTTCCTGATGCTAATGACAGGCTTGGAGGATGTGCTAGATGTGCTCCAATCTCCCAACCCGGACAGAACAGCAGCCCTTGTTCAGCCCCCTTCAAAGTGTGCGTGCCAGGCAAGTTCCTCAGCTTCTCAGTGCTTTGGCATTCTTACCTGTAAAATGAGTATAATCACAATGAGCCCGCATTGGGCAGTGGTGGCGGTTAGAACATTGCCCAGCAGGTGCTGAACTCTGAGATTTGTCTCATCTCCGCAGTCCTTGTCATTCTCGACATCTTTTGCTCTGCGCCTCACCCTATTCATGTAGGGAATGGGAATCAGATACCGAAGCAGACCGAGTCCTGCCTCCCTCCTCTGGGTTCATGACCTGTGGGATGTGAGGCCCTCAGAGGAGCCCTGCATGAAATGTGAAATATGAAGTGTAGGGGTGTGGAAGGTATGTGCTTTCATGCCAGTGACACTTATGTGCATACACACTCACAACACACATACCACATACCTACATACACCACACACACATACACCACACACACATATATACCACACACACCACACATACACTCACACTACACAGTCACATAACATACCACAGACATATACACCACATACCCCACCACCACCCCCCCCACATTCCACATAGACACCACACACTCCTACATACCACACATACATATGCCACATACCCATCACACACTCACACCACACACACACACACACACATCACATGTCACACACACACACACACACACACACACACACACACGCGCGCGCGCATCACATGTTTGCATTCCTTCTTTATGCACAACCACTAAACATTTCCTATCAGGCCACTACATCTCTTCCTGTCCACTAGCAATGAAACACATGACTGTACCCAACTTAAAGGGATCTTGGGAAATGTAGTCTCCAGGTGGTAGTTTCCTGACCATCTAAAATCAGGCTATTGGGCCCAGTCATATCCCTCATACCCCTCTTCTGGACACTGGGATTTTCCGAGTCCCCCACCTGCAGGCACACCTCTGGTGACCCCTAGTGACCTCTCAGAAGCTCAGGAAAGCAGAGAATGGACTCAACTCTGGTCTGGTCTTCATCAGCTTCACCCATAAACATTCAGTCCATGAGCTGGTTGGTGTCCCTGGCCACTGTTTTCAGGTGTGGTTGATGGAATTTGAGCTCTGGAGTCCCAGCAAGACCATCGTCTCTGTGAGCCCACACTCCCTGGATATCCAACACAGTTGGATGGCAAAGCTGACGCTGCGGGGTCACCGTAAGGGTCAGACCACCTTTCAAAAGGTCTTTAGTGTATGGAAATGAAGATTCACAGGTCAGGGCTGATCCTGGCGGGTGTATCACCCGTGCACAGGGACTCAGGGACACATGCCCTCTGTAAAATGATTGACACAATACACATACAAGGTGGAATTAAAAAAAAAACAACAGTATTTGTTGTTATGTGTTTAGGTATTTTGTCTGCATGCATAACTGCACTGTGTGTGTCTTAGGAGTTCTACTGCTGTGAAGAGACACCATGACCAAGGCAACCCTTATAAAGGAAAACATTTAATTGGGGCTGGCTTATTGTTCAGAGGTTTAGTCCATTATCATCATGGCAGGAAACGTGGCAGCATGCAGGCAGACAGGGTGCTGGAGAAGAAGCTGAGAGTTCTCCGCCAGAATCTGCAGGCAATAGGAAGAGAACTGTGAAACACTTGCTCCAGCAAGGCCACACCCACTCCAGCAAGGCCACACCTCCTAATAGTGCCACACCCTGTGAACGCCATTTTTTTTCAAGCAACCACACTGTGCCTGCAGTGCCCTCCAAGGGAGGATCTCATGGAACTGGGGCTTGGGCCATTGTAAGGCTCCACATAGGCGTTGGGGATGGCTCCCAGGCTGTCTGCAAGAGCAGCTGGGCTCTTTGCTCATTTGGTTTTGTGTTTTGTTTCGTTTTGTTTATTTATTTTCTTTCTTTCTTTCTTTCTTTCTTTCTTCCTTCCTTCCTTCCTTCCTTCCTTCCTTTCCTCCTCCTCCTCCTCCTCCTCCTCCTCCTCCTCCTCCTCCTCCTCCTCTTCTTCTTCTTCTTCTTCTTCTTCTTCTTCTGAGACAGGAGTTCACTACGTAGCTGGCCTAGAACCCCTTAAAGGCAAACATCTGGCCTCTGCCTCCCAGCTTCTGGGTACCACCATGCCCAGCTGCATCAAGTGCTCATGACGCTGACCCATCTCTCCAACGCCTGTGGTTTTTCTATCTTTACATAAATAAATCTTAATTTTTTTAAAGCAAAAAGTAGAGATGTAAGAAGGACCAAGGGTAACCTGGACTACATAGCAAACGAACAAACAGAGGCTAGTCAGATGACTCTGGGGGTAAAAATACTTGATGCCATGCCTAAGGATATGAGTTCAAGTCCCAGGATTGGCACGGTGGAAGAGCGAATTAATTCTTGAAAGCTGTTCTCTGACCTCTGACCTCTACTCCCACGTATCCACATATATTCACATAAGTAATAGCGCTAAAAGCAAAGGAACAAACAACAGCAACACTACCTGCTGGTAAGTGGCGCACACCTTACACCCCAGCACTCAGGAGGCAGAGGCGAGCAGATCTCTGTGAACTGCGGGCCAGCCTGGTCTACAGAGCAAGACTTGGCAGGGCTATGCAGCGAGATCTTGACTTTAAAAAACAAAATAAAACAAAATCCTAATACCAACACAAGCATCACACCTTTTAAAAGGGTTCCTTGTTGTAGCTTTTGAGAGTCTTGTACTCTGCTTCATAGGCTGGTGTCAAGCCCCCGAGCTCAAGCAATGCTTCTGCCCTTAGCCTCCCAGAAAGTGGGAACTGCGGGCATTTGCTGCTTTGCCCAACTCGGAAGGGCTCTGTGTGTTCGCAGGCAGGCATGTGGGGTGGGAGGTCGGGAGACACCTTGCCCGTCGGTCCTTGCCGTCTGTCTTGTCTGGCAGGGTGTCCATCTCTGCTGTTCGCTGCTGGTTGTGCTGTGCTGGCTGGTCTACCATTCCGCAGTTCTCACTCCTCCCACCTTCTTACCACAGGGCACGCTAGGATTACAGAGATTCAGATTGCCTTTACACGGACTCTAGGGACCTGAGTTCAGGCTATTAGGCTTAAGAGGCTAGTCAGCCTTCTCTCCAGCCTCTAAAAGACTTTAATGTTATCAAAAGATGATCAATATCCAAATTCTCCTAAGTATATTTGTTTGTTTGTTTTTGTTTCATTTATTTGAGACAACATATTGTCGTGTGTATCTCTGGTCTCCTCTTTTTTTCTAAATTGTTTTCCTGGACCTGGTGAGGTGGCTTAGTGGGTAAGGCCAATCGAGATGATCTGAGTTTAACCCTTGAGAGGAAGATGGAGGAAGAGAATCGATTCCACAAGTTGTCCTGGGGCCTCCATACATGCTGTGCATTTGAAGGCAACATATTAAACAAACCAACAAATAAGTATGTTTTAAAAATAAAAATGGTTCTGGGAATGGTGGCACATGCTTTCAGTCCTTGCACTTTGGAGGCAGAGGCAGGCAGATCTCTACAAGTTCAAAGCTAGCCTGGTCTACATAGCAAATTCCAGGCCAGCCATAGCTGCATAGAGAGACTCTGCCTTTAAAAAAAAATCCTTATAACATCAAATGTTGGACGTTTTCCGTCCTCTCCTTATTCATTTGCCAAGCTCTTTACATATGAAGAACCTTAACTAAAGTGAAGTTAACAACTCATGTTCTTCCTCTAGGGAACATGATGGAAGCTTCAGGATCTTCTTCCCAGTCTCAAGACAGCAGTGGAGTTCACAGGGAAACAGAAGATCTACACCGTAAGTTTGTCTCCTCAGACCCTGAGCATAGCCTCCTTGGGGCGACTCCGCAGGGGTGGGGGCCGACCCCAAAGACCCTGCATGATGGCCACAGCCAAGCTGTAGCAGAGAAGCCATTTTCCAAGCACTCGCTTGCTCCGGCCTGTTCCCCACACTTCCTAGTTGGGCAGGTCCTCAGCCACTCTCCAGATTTTGAGAAGTTTCTGGGCAGCTGTGTTGGACGTGGGGAGAGTCTCTAGAAGGTGGGAAGGGTCTCGTGCACCTGCTGTTGAAGGGAGAGTTTAGGGCTTGATCATAGGCTGCCTGTGTGCGACTTAGAGAACTCTGAATGGGAACCTGATTTGAGTCTGATGTCTCCGGGTGGGGTAGGATACAGGGTTTGGAAGCCTCTGCTCTAGAGTCTGTATGCAGAAGGATGTTCGCCGTGGGCTGCCATTGACTCCCCCACCCCTACTGAAGGGTCTCTGAGAACCTTGATCGCAAACACCTTCCATCAGCCTTGGATTTTCGGGACAGTAGTCCTCCCTCTTGGCTTGATGAGTGCTCCCTGAAGTGGCTGTACTGGTGTCTGGGATGGGGGAGGGGCAAGAGAAACTCATCACCTTCCCTGTGTGCCTCCAGACCAAGAGACAGAGTTCCACAAGCAACATGGGAAGGTCCCGGAGAGATATAAGAGACACAAGTCTTCCTCCTCATCTTCATCCTCCTCTTCCTCCTCTTCCTCCTCATCTTCTTCCTCCTCCTCAGGTATAGCAAACATTCTTAGGACTGGAGTGTGACTTGAGGGTACAGTGCTTGCCTTGTATGTAAAGAGTCCTGGGTTCCATCCCCCCCATCCCCAGCAAACCCACCCTCACACACACACTAATAAAAATACATTTAGTAGTGGGGCAGTGCTTTAATCCTAGCATTTAGGAGGCAGAGGCAGGCAAATCTCTGAGTTCAATGCCAGCCTGGTCTACAGAGCAAGCACCACGACAGCCGGAAACCCTGTCTTGAAAAAACAAAAAATAAAAAATAAAAATAAAAATTTAGAAAACATATAGGGCTGAGTTTATAACAACGTCAAGGCTATCATTCCGTGAGTGCTTATGTAAACCAGACACTCTTCCTATTACTTTGTACATAAGAACTCAGCGGATTGTTCTAGGACCCCATGGAAGAAGATGTAACACTTTTGTTAGTCTCATGTTATAGGTGAGGCACACGGAGGCTGTGTTGCCTGCTCTAGGAAGGAAGGCTCGGTAACAAACTTGAGCGTCCTCGGAGGTCTTTCAGGGACCTGGCGGTGTATGGAAGTGGCTCTCTGCCTGTTCAAATGGAGCTTCAGCACTGGGGTCCAGTTCACATGTGGGCCTGAGCTTACAATTTTAGCTGCCGAAAGAGTCCTAGGCTTGGGCTGAGGGTGTGGCTCTGCTGGTACTTGTTTAGCAGAGCCCCGGGTTACATGCAAAATGCAGCACAGCACAGACAACCACAGCACAGCACAGCACAGCACAGCACAGCACAGCACAGCACAGCACAGCACAGCACAGACAACCACAGCACAGCACAGCACAGCACAGCACAGCACAGCACAGCACAGAACAGACAATCACAGCACAGACAACCACAGCACAGCACAGCACAGACAACCACAGCACAGCACAGCACAGCACAGCACAGACAACCACAGCACAGCACAGCACAGCACAGCACAGACAACCACAGCACAGCACAGACAACCACAGCACAGCACAGCACAGACAATCACAGCACAGCACAGACAACCACAGCACAGCACAGAACAGCACAGCACAGCACAGCACAGCACAGACAACCACAGCACAGCACAGCACAGCACAGACAACCACAGCACAGCACAGCACAGCACAGCACAGCCAAACACAGCACAGCACAGCACAGCCAACCACAGCACAGCACAGCACAGACGACCACAGCACAGCACAGCACAGCACAGACAACCACAGCACAGCACAGCACAGCACAGACAACCACAGCACAGCACAGCACAGACAACCACAGCACAGCACAGCACAGCACAGACAACCACAGCACAGCACAGCACAGCACAGCACAGCACAGACAACCACAGCACAGCACAGCACAGCACAGCACAGCACAGCACAGCACAGCACAGACAACCACAGCACAGCACAGGCAATCACAGCACAGCCCAACACAGCACAGCACAGCACAGCACAGCACAGCACAGCACAGCACAGCACAGCACAGCATAGCACAGCCAACCACAGCACAGCACAGCACAGCACAGCACAGCACAGCACAGCACAGCACAGACAACCACAGCACAGCACAGCACAGCACAGCACAGCACAGACAACCACAGCACAGCACAGCACAGACAACCACAGCACAGCACAGAACAGCACAGCACAGCACAGCACAGCACAGCACAGCACAGACAACCACAGCACAGCACAGGCAATCACAGCACAGCCCAACACAGCACAGCACAGCACAGCACAGCACAGCACAGCACAGCACAGCCAACCACAGCACAGCACAGCACAGCACAGCACAGCACAGCACAGGCAATCACAGCACAGCACAGCACAGACAACCACCGCACAGCACAGCACAGAACAGACAATCACAGCACAGACAACCACAGCACAGCACAGCACAGCACAGCACAGCACAGACAACCACAGCACAGCACAGCACAGCACAGCACAGCACAGACAACCACAGCACAGCACAGCACAGACAACCACAGCACAGCACAGCACAGCACAGACAATCACAGCACAGCACAGACAACCACAGCACAGAACAGCACAGCACAGCACAGACAACCACAGCACAGCACAGCACAGCACAGCACAGCACAGCACAGACAACCACAGCACAGCACAGCACAGCCGACCACAGCACAGCACAGCACAGACGACCACAGCACAGCACAGCACAGCACAGACAACCACAGCACAGCACAGCACAGCACAGACAACCACAGCACAGCACAGCACAGCACAGACAACCACAGCACAGCACAGCACAGACAACCACAGCACAGCACAGCACAGCACAGACAACCACAGCACAGCACAGACAACCACAGCACAGCACAGCACAGCACAGACAACCACAGCACAGCACAGCACAGCACAGCACAGCACAGCACAGCACAGCACAGCACAGGCAATCACAGCACAGCCCAACACAGCACAGCACAGCACAGCACAGCACAGCACAGACAACCACAGCACAGCACAGCACAGCACAGACAACCACAGCACAGCACAGACAACCACAGCACAGCACAGCACAGCACAGACAACCACAGCACAGCACAGCACAGCACAGCACAGACAACCACAGCACAGCCCAACACAGCACAGCACAGCACAGCACAGCACAGCACAGCACAGCACAGCATAGCACAGCCAACCACAGCACAGCACAGCACAGCACAGCACAGCACAGCACAGCACAGGCAATCACAGCACAGCACAGCACAGACAACCACAGCACAGCACAGCACAGCACAGCACAGCACAGCACAGCACAGACAACCACAGCACAGCACAGCACAGCACAGCACAGCCCAACCCAGCACAGCACAGCACAGCACAGCACAGCACAGCACAGCACAGCACAGCACAGCACAGCACAGCACAGCACAGACAACCACAGCACAGCACAGGCAATCACAGCACAGCCCAACACAGCACAGCACAGCACAGCACAGCACAGCACAAACCTGGTATGGTGACACAGATCTCTATTCCTACCACCTAAGAAATAGAGGCAGGAGGATCAGAAGTGCATGGTCGTCCTTAGCTAGCCTGGGCTACATGCATGAATAACTACTAAAGCCAAGGATGGTGGTATACATCCTTGTATTGTACTTGGAAGGCAGAGACAGAAAGATGAACAGGCTTTTCCAGACTAGCCTGGGTTACAGAGGAAACCTGCCCAAGGCAAGCAAAAATAAAACAAACAAACCATCTAAAACCCAAATTTATGTTATGACTAAATCCTAGGCAAAGCTAAAATAATGTCAGTCGCTTGCTGATGAACGCTGCCCCTGGTTGATAGAAGCTGGAGTAATTTTATTTTATTTATATTTTCTATATTGTTTGATATTTGGTAGTGAAGATACTTTCTCTTTCTCATTGATGTATAGATGTAAAATATAGAAAAAAGAGAAATAGTTGGGTCTCATGACACTTGCCTGTGATTCCAGCACTCTGGAGACAGACTGCCACAAATCCGAGGCCATTCTGGTCTACATAGTGAGTTTTAGACCAGCCAGGACTACATAGTGAGATGCTGTCCCAAAAGTAAACAGGGGTGGGAATAAAGTCACTCAAAATCTTATTCATTAGCCAGGCGGTGGTGGCGCACGCCTTTAATCCTAGCACTTGGGAGGCAGAGGCAGGCGGATTTCTGAGTTCGAGGCCAGCCTGGTCTACAGAGTGAGTTCCAGGACAGCCAGGGCTACACAGAGAAACCCTGTCTTGAAAAACCAAAAAAAAAAAAAAAATCTTATTCATTAAGATAAACATACATTTGAATGTGCTTCCCACACACATAATAAATATCCTTAAAATTAAGGAAAATTACACAAGAGGACATGTACAGTTTCTACACAAACACCACATTGTTGCGTGTACAGGACTGGCATGGCCGAGGACTTTGGTATGTGTGGCAAGTCTTAGAACCTTCTTCTCCCCATGGATACCGAGGGACACCTGTACTACCAGACAGCTCTTCCTCTGTGTCAGGTGAAATTACATGAACACTGACTTAGAAGCACAGCTCACTTGATTTCCTGGATTTTTTTTAATGAATACACAATTGACCAGGAAGTCCCCAAGCATACTGAGGGAACTCATTTAGGGCCATCTTGGTAGTCCTGGGGGAAAGCCCTGTAGCCAGAGACTCCTGGCTCTGAATTCTCAGCCCACTGACCAGTCTAAGGTGTACGACTCAAGCATACTGTCCTTACCCCAGGCTCCTGCTTCTGGCTAGGCATCCTGGAGCAGTGGATGATGCAGGCTGTGACCTTCGGGAGCATGGGTGGTTGGACAGACCTCACCCAGCCATCATGGTGACTGACTCAAGGCAGGGAGGGCAAGGTCAGGGAAGGCTTAAGCAATATGCTTAGGGGTTCTATAGGACGTGTGACATCGGCTTAACGTCATAATCAAGGAGACAAGTTGAAAAGACATTCCAGGCAAGTAGAACACATGGCAGACACCCAGGGTCATATGACGTCATGAGGACAGAGGTGATACAGCACTGTGCTTGGTGGACTCCGGAAGATGGTGCGTCCTGGAACTTGGTTTCCTCAGGAAAGCCTCTCTAGGCAGCAGCAGAGGTAGGGCTCAGTCACAAAACACAGAGAGGACAGAAAGGTAGAGGCCACTGTCCTAACCTGCAGCCAGGCCGAGCGCCTTCCTCTACAGTGTGGGAACCCTGAGAATGTCCACCAGAGCTGTTGTGGTCATGGCTCCTTCCGACTGAAGCCCTACAGCTTGTGTTTGCTCCTCACAGACAGCAGCGATGAGGACCAGCACTCCAGAAGTCCCAGGAAACACAGAAGGAAGGCCCGCAGGGACAGCTCTCCTGGTAGGCAGCAGGCTTCCCATCTTTTCTTTGCTTCCTGCCTTACTGCTGAGCTTCTCAGTGGGGCCCTGTGAAGAGGTGCCTCATGGCGTTGTTTGTACAGGATGAAAGGGAAATGGCCTAGCTCACACCCTACAACAGCCACAGCCACCAGACAGAAGGGAAAGCTGGGCTTTGTCTTGGTGATAGTCATGGTTGTTGGTTTTATTTGTTTTGAGGCAGGGTATCACTGTGTAGCCTTGGCTGTCCTAGAACTCTCCACGTGGACCAGGAAAGCATGGACCATCACACCCTGCTTTGAGTGCTTCCCGAGCTCTGACGTGATAGGTGCCAAGTAGCAGAACTCAGCTGGCTTCATGTGTATTTGTAAAAAAGTCATACAGAGGGCTGGAGAGATGGCTCAGCGGTTAAGAGCACCGACTGCTCTTCCAGAGGTTCTGAGTTCAATTCCCAGCACCCACATGGTGGCTCACAACTATCTGTAATGGGATCTGATGCCCTCTTCTGGGGTGTCTGAAGACAGCTATAGTGTACTCATATTCATTAAATAAATAAATCAGTAAATAAGTAAGTAAATAAACAAGTAAATCTTTTTTAAAAAATTCATACAGAGAACAGGAAGAAGGGGGCTGGTGAGATACTTAGTGGGTTAAAGGCACCTGCTGCCAAATTTGATCCCCTGAGCTAGATGCTTGGGATGCTCCCCCCCCCCAAAAAAGGAAATTGACTTCCCAAACTTGCTGTCCTCTGACCTCTGCATGTGAGCTGTGGTGTGAGCTCTATGCCCCATGCAGATAAATAAATATTACAGAAAGAAAGTTTACAAAACAGAAAAACATAAAAATATTAATAGCAATTGTGATGGTGAAGTTGTGAGATATATCGATGTGTTTATTTGTGTGTCTATTGATTTCTGCTATACTGGGGTGGTACCCAGAGCTTGTTCTGCTACTGAGCTACAATGAGTTACAACCCCAACACTGCCCCCTTTAAAAACCGTGTCACTTATGTGTGTGAGTGTTTTGCCTGCATGGTATGTATGTGTACTCTGTGCATGGGCGGTGCCCGTGAAGGCCAGACAAAGGTATCTGATCCCCAGGAACTGGAGTCATAGATTGTTCTGAGACAACTTACGAGTTGGGAATTGAATGGGAATTGAATCTGGGTCCTCTGCAAGAATAGCCAGTGCTCTTAAGGTTCCAGCCATCTGTTCAGTCCTGGGAAATCACTTTTGCCTAACTGGATAAATAAATTTTGTGAGAATGTCATGGAGAGAATGGGAATTAACAAATGAATGTCTAGTGCAGAGCCTGGTATACACAAAGTGCTTAATAAATGCTGCCTATAATGTTAGAGTTGAGCCTGGGTTTTATTTATTTATTTATTTTTTGAGATATAACTTGGGGGTGTAGCTCAATATGTGAAATCTGTGCTTAGTATGCAGAAACCCTGTGGTCAAGGTCCACTACCAAAGATGATGGTGGTGGTGGTGGTGGTGGTAGTGACGATGGTGGTGGTGATGATGGTGGTGGTGGTGGTGACAATGGTGGTGGTGGTGGTGGTGGTGGTGGTGGTAGTGACGATGATGGTGGTGATGGTGGTGGTGGTGATGGTGATGGTAGTAATGATGATAAATAAATGAATACAATAAAACAACTATAAATAAAAAAATCAGGAATACAGGTTTTATGAGAGACCTGTAGAGTCATACCTTACTTACTATGTAAATTTGGTAGAATCATTTTAATTTTTTTCCTCCATCATGCACATCCCTGTACTGGGATCAGACCAGTCCCTGTACAGGCTGGGCAAGCTCTCTCCCACTATGCTGTTCCTGAGCTCTAACTGAACTTTTGTGCCTCAGCTGCCTTGCCTGCATAATGGGTAGGCAGCCTGCACTGGTGTCTTCTCCATGCTCTTTCTGTGAGAACCAAATGTAAACATCCCGTGTACATCACCCAGGACAGCGCTCCACACCATAATACAGTTGGCAACTACTCTTTTTATATGATAATGTAAAGGTTTATTTACATGTATGTGTTTTGCCTACCTGAACATGTGTGTGCCACATACATGCCTGTGCCCACAGAGGCTCGAAGATGGTGTAAGTTCACCCGAAACTGGCAATTGTTTGTTGCCCTGTGGGTGCTGGAAACTGAGCCTGGGTCCCCTGGAAGAGCAGCCCTGTGCTCTCAGCCTCTGAGCCATCTCTCCAGCCCCCTCCCATAACTACTCTTAACTGAGACCTGCGTCCTCTCAGATCTGCAGTCTCTTCCCAGGAGGGGAACATTGCAACCTCTAGGGGCCGCAGGGCGGGCGTGAGGAGCACTGCTTCGCCTTTTGGAGATTTCAGATGTAGGGAGATGAAGGCAGTCCTCAGATGCTGGAGGGACTCACCGGAGGTTTGTCTTCCGCCCAGGTGCCGACCACGGGGAACTGGAGGAGCTGAAGGAGCTTCAGCTCTATGGAGGTAACTGCTTGTCTCCTGACCTTGGAGAAGAGAAACGTGAGGGCCCAGCGGGCACACAAGGGCTAGAGTCTCATGATCCCAAGACTCCCGGCAGATACAGATGCGAGAGTGAGGCTGCAGCCATTCGGGTGGGGCTTGGCCCCCCTCTACCACGATTACAGTGGATCAAGGGCCATCAGCCTTCCCTGCTGACTAAAACCCCGACTCTCAGCATGGTCTTGACTGGTCACAAAAAACCAATTGGTCCTCAGTTTTGTTAGCAGAAAGATGGATTGTGATCCATCCACTATCTTGAAACCTTGCACTGTTTAGGAATGGCTCAGATCCCCTGTCCGCATTTAAGAACTGTTTCCAAGAGCGCTGTATGACGGCGAGGAGATGGACCACAGAGATGAAGTGTGAATGGCAGAACTTCTGTCAGTAGCACAAGAAAGAACAAAGAAGGAGTCCACAGAGAGCCAGGGACATGCACACCACCCAGTGAGAGAGATGGGTATCCACCCACTGCCCCAACCCGGGGTAAGACCCAGCAAGCAGCAAGAACACAGGCACACTCAGAGCAAGAAGACCGTGCAGCGCGCGTGTCTGCCTCGGCCCTGGCGTTGTGGGTCATCTTGATGTTATTTCATTTGCTTATCTGAATTTATTTACTCATTTATTTTAGTACTAGAGATAGAACCTAAGGCCGATTTCTTTGTTGTTATTTCATTTCGTTTTGTTTTTAATATCGGCTTTGCTTTAATTGTTTTAGAGATTTGTTTATTTTGTGTGTATGAGTGTTTTGCCTGCATGGGTGTCTGTGCATGCCTGTAGTGGCTGCAGAGGGCGTCGGCGCTCCTAGACATAGAGATGTGAGCTGGCATGAGGGTGGGGACTGAACCCAGGTCCTCTGAAAGAGGAACAAGAGGAGCTGTTTCTCGGCTCCCTAAGTTTATATGTGTGTCTGAATGTGGGTTTATGCATAAGTGCAATGCCAGAAGAGGCCAGAAGAGGGCACCAGATTTCCCCCGAAATCGGAGCTCCAGAGCTTGTGGGCATCTAGTATTACTCAGCCATCTCTCCAGCCCGGCTCATTTCGTTTTAAATAAAGAGTACTGGCTTCCCATGGCTTGTGGTGGGGACTGACTTCCCGATAGATGGGGCAGGATCCTTCCAGCCTGCTCCAGTCCCCGCTCAGCCTACACCCTATCAGTGCAAGTCTCCACGTAGGCCCTACCCTCTTCCCTAGACCCCCTCCTCAGGAGGGCACCAATCCTGTGTGTGCTCACTGATTCTCCTTCCGTGCAGGCCCCGCTGGGGAAATGGTGCTTGCTGGGGAGTCAGGTGAGTACCCAGGAAGGGGAGGGAGTCGAGGACTCTGGAGTTGAGTGGGGTCTGAGCATTGTCCTGGTGGAGCACTCTCGGCGGGCATTGTCCTGGTGGAGCACTCTCGGCGGGCATTGTCCTGGTGGAGCACTCTCAGCGGGCATTGTCCTGGTGGAGCACTCTTGGCGGGCATTGTCCTGGTGGAGCACTCTCAGGGTCACAGCCCTGAGACACGGCAACTCGGAGCCCACTTAGGGACCTGACTGCACGAACAGACAGGACAGGGGTTGTGGGACATGGAAATGGAGGTCCAGGCGAGAGGAAGTGGATATCAACCAATCAGGAAAGGCCCCTTGGGTCCCGTGGCTGGAACTTTACCTAGAGAAGCGGACCTCAATCTGTGGGTCTCAGCGCCTTTGGGGGAGTCACATATCAGATATCCTGTATACCAGATATTTGCATTATGGTTCCATAGCAATAGCAAAATTATAGTTATGAATAGCAAGGTAATAATTTTATGATTGGAGGGTCACCACAACATGAGGAACTATTTTAAAGGGTCGCAGCGTTGGGACGGTTGAAAACCACTGTCTTAGAGCCTCTTCTTAGTCACCTGAGGTCTCTCCCCAGGGCCAAAGCAACCTGGCAGGGAGCCTTGGCCGACCTGGCCCTAACACTGAGTTTCTCATTTCCAGGACTCCGAAGGAGAGGCTCCGGCTCCGCGGGGGGTAAATATACACGCTCTTCGCGGGGGTGGGGGGGGTGTAAATATACACGCTCTCCAAGGACAGCAGGAAGCTGTCTGTCCAGGGGCCAGAGGGGACCACCAATGACCCGAGACCAGTTCTGGCAGGGATGTCAACACATGCATGATTCCGAAAGAAGTCTCCATCCTAGGAGAGACAGAAGGAAGAACAGGGCTAGGCCTATGGAGGGGTGAGGAGGTCGGGAGGGTCCCGGGGACCCTGCTGCTCCTGCTGTGAGCACCCTCTCACCCACAGACGAAAACTCACTGATCAAGTCTCTAAGTGGGGAGTGGCAATCTCCAAAACACATCTTCCTGTCTTTCATTCTTAAGGAGAAGTGGAGGCTGCTCAGTTAAGACGACTGAACATAAAGAAGGACGGTAAGTGTTCGAGGGCTGTCCTCACCTGGCCAGCCCCGATTTGCTCCTTCCCATGTATGTGAAAGCGCCGTGAGATAGATGCGTCTCAAGGCCCTGTGGCAGGACACAGTTCCCCTGGAGAGGCGATGACAGCTTCTAGGGCTTCCTGTTTCAAGCCTAGACTCCACGAGGACTTCCGGGAAGACTGCGAGGGTAGGAAAGAGAGACCTTGGGGTTTTGTTTGTTTATTTCATTTTTTGAGACACAGCTTCTCTGTGTAGCCCTGGCTCTCATGGAACTAGCTCTGTAGACCAGGCTGCCCTCAAACTTAGGGTTCTTTTCCTCAGTATCCCCAGGACTGGGATTGCAGGAGTGCGCCCCAGACTTCCCTTGTCTCTCTTGTATTCCCCTTGGGTGAGAGAGAAGGGAGACCTTGCTGTCAGTCCCCGTGACATCTCTTTAAGAAGCACCTGGAGATCCAGCCTCTCCTCTCAAGCCGGAGCCTCAGAACTTCCCTCTTGGAACCTTTGCATTTTTTTTAATATTTATTTTATTTATATGAGCACACTGTAGCTGTTTCCAGACACACCAAAAGAGGGCATCAGATCCCTTTACAGATGGTTGTGAGCCACCATGTGGTTGGTGGGATTTGAACTTAGGATCTCTGGAAGAGCACTGAGTGCACGTTTTAATGCTCATTCAACAAATTCTTCCCCCCCCCCCCCCCGAGACAGGGTTTTTCTGTGTAGCCCTGGCTGTTCTGAACTCACTTTGAGGACCAGGCTGGCCTCGAACTCAGAAATCCGCCTGCCTCTGCCTCCCAAGTGCTGGGATTAAAGGCGCCCGCCACCACCGCCCGGCACAAACTAATTCCTGAGCATGGCTGTGGGGCTGCTCTAGCTGTGCAGTCTCCTCTGCGGGAGCTGACTGGGATTCTCTAAGACTTAGAGGCAGGGAGGAGGGAACCAATAAACACGGAAATAAAACCCAAGCAGAGTGGCTGTACACTTTCCAAAAATGAAGAGGAGAGATAGGGCTGGAAGGGGGGCTCTGGGTGCTCAGGGGCAGGAGCACTGCCATTTAAAAACAAGAAAGGGCTGGATTGATGCTTCCTCCCTTCCTCCCCTTCCTCCCCTTCCTCCCCTTCCTTTGTCAGAGGACTGGAGTTTGGATCACAACACCTATATCAGGTCCCCCACAGATGCCTGTAACTCCAGCCCCAAAGCATCTAAGTCCCCTTCAGGCATCTGTGGGTACTTACTTGATGCACATGTGTATGCATATGCTCATGTGTGCGCACGCACACACACACACACACACACACACACACCACAAAATAAAAAATAGAGTAGTTGGGTGTGGTGGTGCACATCTTTGATCCCAGCACTATACTAAGTTGGATCACCAGCCAACGTTATATAGTAAAACCCTGTCTCAATTAAATAAGTAAGTAAATAAATAAATAGGCGTGGTAGCACATGTTTTTAATCCTAGTACTCTGGAGGCAGAGGCAGGTGGATATCTGTGAAATCAAGGGTCAACTTGGTCCTACATAGAGAGTTTTAAGTCACCCAAGGCTACATAGTAACACACACACACACACACACACACACACACACACACACACACGAGAAACCAGGCATGCCAAGGCATGGTATTGTGGCACACACCTGTAGCTCTAGTGCTCTGAAGGTTGAAGTAGAAGAATCCTAATTTGAAGGTCACCTTGGGCTGCTTAGAGACCCTGTCAGGAAGAAAAGCAAAAAATAAAAGCAAGAGGGTTGTGTGTGTGGGGAGAGAGAGAGAGAGAGAGAGAGAGAGAGAGAGAGGCACAGAGAGACAGAGAGAGACAGAGAAACAGAGACAGACACACACAACAGAGACAGAGAGAGAGACAGACACACACACACACACTGAGAGAGAGAGAGAGAGAGAGAGAGAGAGAGAGCGCTACCATCCGCCATCCTTTCTTACAGATGAGTTTTTCCATTTTGTCCTTCTCTGCTTTGCCATTGGAGCCTTGCTGGTGTGTTACCACTACTATTCAGGTGAGGCCTGCTGGGGACCCGGGGAGGGGCTGTGTGGGAGGACAGGAGTCAACCTACAACCCTACAATGGCTGATTATTGTCTCCTGGCTGCCCTTGCAGACTGGTTCATGTCCCTCGGGGTTGGCCTGCTCACCTTCGCTTCTCTGGAGACCATCGGCATCTACTTCGGGCTGGGTAAGTAATTCTGTCAAAAAGCTACACAGCCTCGCAGGCTCCGGGTGGGGTGGCAGCTGGACTGCCCGTCACACTCTTGATTGGCTAACAGTTACAATCTAAACTTTTTTTTTTTTTAAGTAAAGTCCTTATGTTTGTATTTTCTTCCTGACCGCATGAGAGGTCAAAGGGAGGGCATTGGCAAAACCTTGTGGAAAAAAGGACGTAGTTACACAAAAACACCCAGTGGCAAACACACATAGCTCCTCAGACTCTGAAAACAAGCGAGCAGAGCCAGGCTTCGAGGTCGCGGGGTTTCCTGCCCCTGTTATTACCGCCTGTGACTCGTTTTCCGTGTAATAACCGCAGCAGTGTCGTTGACGTTAGCCTGAAATTGCATGTTAGGGCTCTGTTTGCGTGGGCTGTGCTTTGGTTCTGGGACATCGGGCAGTGAGCCTGACCCTGGGGCCCTGGAGGGGCCGCCTTCCTTACCAACATTTCCCCTTGTTTCTGAGCAGTCTACCGGATCCACAGCGTCCTCCAGGGCTTCATCCCCCTTCTCCAGAAGTTCAGGCTGCCAGGTAATGGTTCAGAACCTTCCTCATCCAAACCCTCTCCAGATTGGGGCTTTCTTCTTGGAAAAAGATCTGTCACCTATGGAAAGTCCTGGAGTCAGGAGGGTTCAAGTCCCGCCTCTGTCCTGTGACCCCAGACAGCCTTTTTCTGTGCTGAGAATGGGACCCGAGCCCTGCAGCGTGCTAGGCGAGTGACAGTCCTGCCATCTGTAGCCTCTTTGAGCCTCAGGTTTCTCAACTGGAAAACTGGTGTATTTCTTACTGCACAGAGAGCCCATCGAGTGCGAAAGCATGCAGAGCTTTCGTCAGCACTGACGGAAAGCGAGGAACTCTGTACCCCCCAAGCGCTACCTCCTCCCTGCCTGCATTAAGTAACTTTATACTTGCCTTTGAGATAGCCTGGGCTAAATTAGAGAAGTAGAGTCTCTCTATGAATATGTGTGTGTGTGTGTGTGTGTGTGTGTGTGTGTGTGTGTTGCTAGGATAGAACCCAAGGCTTCACACATGCTACAAAATTGCTCTACTGCAGAGCCATACCCCACACATGGTCTTTGACCAGCAAGTCTGGCGGCTTTGTACTTGATGGTATTCCTCCTCAGAGCCTAGAAACCAGGAATGGTGTGTTTCTGTGCAGACGATGGGAGTGGTAATGTTCCCACAACTGTGAACCGTGGGGACCCACAATGCCTTCAAGAAGAGTCCTTTGAGGCCATCCCTGTGATATCTGGGCATTTGAGGTGGTGGTTGGAGCAAGTCTTGGCTGCCTACAGAATCCTATGTCATCCTCTGGCTTTGCCTTCTAGGGTTCAGGAGAACCAACTGAGACCACGCCTGACGGCCACTGAGCCAGTCCCCAATGTGACCACTGTAACCACTGCCATGCCTGAGCCCGGAAGACAGAAGGACATGCTGGAAGACACCAGGAGGCCACACAATAAAGAGCTCTTTCCTTCCATGTGAGCTGAGTGTTGGCCCCAGGGGGCAGGCTCTTGCTCTGCAGAGTAGCACAGTCTCCATGGGGAAGAGAGGAGGGACAGCGTCTGGGTCAGCCAGAAGGAGCTGGGATACCACTGCTCAGAGGGCAGCCTGAGTGCTGGGCCCGGCAGGCTGGCGTCTGCGGGCTTCCTCAGGCCATGCCCATGAGCTCACAGTTCCTGCAGAGCCATCTTGAGACAGCATCCCGAGGCAGGGATGGGTCTCCAGGGCTGGTAATCTCCTGCTGCAGGTTAGACACTGGGACCAAAGCTGTGGACCCATCACCCAGTGACCAACCCTGCTGTCCTTGGACTCCTAAAACCCAAATAAATATTCTGTTCCCTGTGCTAAAAAGAGTCTACTAAATATTCCTTTAAATTTCCATCCCCTCCCCCACTTTTTAAAGGATTTTTTTTTAAAAAAAAATGCAGACTCTCATAGAGTTCATACTTGTCTCAAACTCTCTGTGCAGCCAAGACTAATGTTGAATTCCTGATCCTCCTGCCTCTACCTCCTGAATGCTGGGATCGGAGGTATGTGCTACTGTGCTGGGTGCCTCGAACCCTGTACCTTGTGCCTGGTAAATGAGCATGTTATCAGCTGAGCCAAATGTCCTTAGCATCCTTTAGGTCTCTTGAGCATGAGAACACAACTGGGGACTCCTCCAAATCCATCTAGATGGGGTGAGCACTTATCCAATTGCATAGAGTATAAACAAGAATGTACATAGAGTGGCTCGCAGACTTCTTTTGCACAGCTGAGAATGGAAAGAAGAGGGTAGCGAACATTCTTGTTTTAAAAAAAAAGGTGTGTGTGTGTGTGTGTGTGTGAGAGAGAGAGAGAGAGAGAGAGAGAGAGAGAGAGAGAGAAAGAGAGAGAGGAGCTGGGTTCGGCTCCTATGGTAGTAACTTGAATGACGATGGCCCCTATAAGTCTAATGTTTTGTTTCCAGTTGGTTTGGCTGCTTGAAAAGGATAAGAAGGTGTGGCCTTGTGTGAAGAGATATGTCACTGGGGGGGGGCAGACTTGAGGTCTGTGCTTTTTTCTGCCTCCTACTGGGACATGAGCTCTCAGTGGTTCCTGCCACCGTGCCTTTGCCCCACTACTACGGACTCTACTCCTCTGAAAGTGTAAGCTCAAATTAAACACTTGCTTTTACAAATTATTTTGGGCCTGGCATCTTATTACAGGAATAGAAAAGTAACTAAGGCAGTTCCCATCACCGATATGATAGCTCACAACTGTTGTAACTTCAGTTTCAGGGGATCCAGTGTTTTCATGAACACTGTCACTTAAATCAGAATTGAAAAAAAAAAACTTTAAAAATGAAATAGGGTTGGAGAGACGGCCCAACAGTTAAGAGCACTTGTTCTTGCACAAGACCTGGGTTCAGTTCCCAGCACTCAAGGTCGCTTACACATATAACTTCATTTCTAGGAGATCTGATGCCATCTGCTGGCCTCTTTGGGTACTGCACAATGTAATCTAATCTCCAAGGATATGAGGCACACATGGGGTAGGGTACATTCAGACAAAGTGCTCATACACATAAAACAAATCTAAAAAGTAAAATCTTTATTTCTTTAAATCTTTTATTAAAATCTAAAAAGAGGGTTGGCGAGATGGCTGGGTGGTTAAGAGCACAGACTGCTCTTTAGGAGGTCATGAATTCAAATCCCAGCAACCGCATGGTGGCTCACAACCATCTGCTGAGAAACAAAGAACTTGTGAGCCTAAGCAAGAGGGAGAAAGGCGGAGAAAAAAATCTAAAAAGAAATAAAATAAGAATTTAAGACAGGATTACCATATGACTCCGAAGCTTCACTTCTGGGAATATATGCAAAAGATATTTTACGATCTATTTGGACACCTGCATTCACAACAGAAATGTTCATAATAGGCTAGTTGTAGGAACAGGTCTGAGTCAGTCCTCGGGAGGCTGAGGTGGGAAAGTCACTAGCTTGAGGCTAACCTGGGCTATATAGCAAGATCCTACTTCAAATGCCAACATTATAAAAATGATAAAATGAAGCCGGGCAGTGGTGGCACACGCCTGTAATCCCAGTACTTGGGAGGCAGAGGCAGGCGGATTTCTGAGTTCAAGGCCAGCCTGGTCTACAAAGTGAGTTCCAGGACAGCCAGGACTATACAGAGAAACCCTGTCTTGAAAAAAACAAAACAAAACAAAACAAAAACAAAAACAAAAAAACAAAAACAAAACAAAAAAATGATACAATGAAAAAAAAAACAGGGCTGGGGAGATGGCTCAGTGGTTAAGAGCACTGACTGCTCTTTCCGAAGGTCCTGAGTTCAAATTCCAGCAACCACATGGTGGCTCACAACCATCCGTAATGAGATCTGACACCCTCTTCTGGTGTGTCTATAGACAGCTACAGTGTACTTAGATATAATAAATAAATGAATCTTAGAAAAAAACAAACAAACTTTAGAGTCTGAAGAGATAGCCTAGTCAGTAGAGTGCTTGCCAGGTAACCATGAGGACCCAGATTTGATTCCAGCTCCCACATAAAAAGCAAAGTGTGGTATGGAGTACCAGCCCTCGGGGGTGGGGGAAAAAACAGTTGCTTACTGTCCAACTGAGTAACCAGACAGCCCCTAGTCTTAGTAAGATACTCTGTCCCTAAACTAAAGTGACTGACTTCAGACTGCATGTGTAACTGTGCACACACATGAACATACTCACAAGTCCATACGAAACCCAAAACCTTTTAAAATTTAAGAAGAAAAGTATTTGGCCGATTTCTGAGTCCGAGACCAGCCTGGTCTACAGAGTGAGTTCCAGGACAGTGAGGGCTACACAGAAAAACCCTGTATTGGAAAACCAAAAAAATAAATAAATAAAAGAAGAGAAAGAAAGAAAGAAAGAAAGAAAGAAAAGAAAAGAAAATTGGAGGACCAGGTATGGCAGAAACCTTTAATCCCAGCACTTAGGAGGCAGGCATAGTTCTGTGAGTAGTCTGGGCCAGCAGGGCTATAGAGCGAGACCCTAACTCAACAAAGCAAAACAAAATGTTTTAAGTGTCTAAAAGTACAGGTCAGTGGTTGAATGTTCGCCTGGTATGCAAGAGACCCTGGCTTTGAATGCCCAGCACTCAAAACAAAGAGATTAAAAAGGTAAAAGCTAGGGAGCTGGAGAGATGGCTCAGTGATTAAGAACACTGACTACTCTTCCAAAGGTCCTGAGTTCAATTCCCAGCAACCACATGGTGACTCACAATTATCTGTAATGGGACCTGATGTCCTCTTCCGGTGTGCATGAACACAGCTACAGTGTACTCATATAATTGGAATGAAAGGATTTTTTTTTTTTAAAAAAAAGGGTAAAATCTATATTTTACCTTGTATTTTTTCAATCTCAAATTATTAGTGGCTATAAAAGCAGGACATGGCTGCAGGGTGAAGCCCCCTAGGCATGGTGCTATCACAGTGTAAAGCCAGAGCTGGGAGTGGGAGGAGGCACAGAATGGGAGAGAGGCAGAGTAAGATCAAGGACACAGTTGTTTTGGTCCTCGGCAGCCTGGACATGCCAGAGAGAGAGAGAGAGAGACAAGTTCAGCCTTGATGCCCCCAGGTCTCCCAGCCTTGCCAAGGGTCTGCGTGGCGTACTCCCTCCCAGCCCAGCCCAGCCCAGCCCAGCCCAGCCCAGCCCATGATGGTCCTCAGCTCCTGTGTACCACCGGAGCTTGGGTTCTGGTTGCATCTCAGGCTGTGGATTCCAGGAACTCCAGTCCAAAGTGGGGTCAAAAAAAAAAAAAAAAAAAAAAAAAAAAAAAAAAAAGGCACGGAATCCTGAGCTGGGTAGACAGGACTGAAAATGAAGGGGCTTTGGTCCTTGGCCGTCCGGGACCCTGGTCATCAAACTTCTGCTGTCATCCGCCCACAGGCGGAAGGAGCACTGAGTGTGCTCTGAGACCATGCAAGTCAGCTGGCTCCGGGAGAAAGGTCAATCCCAGGAGAACAGTGGCAGCTGTTTGTCCCAGTTTCCTGAAAGGGACCCAGTTCAGATGTTGCTGTTGCCCGAGGCTGGATGTGACAGTTTCATCCCCTTGGTGGAACTATTGGGAAGCGGTGAAATCTCGAGACAACGGAGCCTTCAGAGCCTACCAGTGGGTAGAGGATGGCGTACCAAGACGCTTTCGAAAGATCTCTCTAGCCATCCCCTTCAGGCTGTGAGAACAAGACCCTGGACCTGTGTTGCTACTTTGTTTCCAACCCAATTCCCCAGTAAAAGAAAGCTCAACCCAATCAGTCAACAAAACAAGCTACAAGCCTAGATTGGGCGACCTCCCACCACACTACTCTATTTCCGTCTATATTATCCCATATAACTTGTGGTTTCTCCAGGCCACGAGCTTCTTTCCCTGCCACTTCTCCGTTTATCTCCCGTTGCTCCTCCCCTCCCTGTTTCCCCCATCGCTCCTCCCCTAGACTCTCAGCTCCTCCCACTTCCTCCTGCCCAATCATTGGCTCAAGCCTTTATTTGAAAAGTTAAGGTGGGGAGAAGGTTCACAAGGCAACTCCTCATCTGCTGCCCCTCTGAGGAGTGGAATTAGCATCAAAATACAAGCCCAGGGCTATCCACAACAGACCTGTAGACAGATCACCAAGATCAGGATCAGAATTGACCAAGGCCATACTCGGTTGGCCACACTGGCAAGAGAGGGACCCTGACACAGACACTTACTTGGAGACACATACACCTCTGGCACTCACCTTTAGCTCCCAGACTCCCTAATGTGGCAGATGGACGCACCCACCTTAGGCGGCAGCAGAGACCTCTCCCACATACTCTGCCCCCTCTCCCCACCTGACTTCCATGAGAGCCTTCCAATGTCCACTTCCCTCCTAAATCCTCTCACACCCAGACTCTCTCTTAAAAAGTCTCTGAACATTTAATCTTGCCCTGGCATTGGCTTCCAGAAGGATCCAGGCTACCTGAGTGAGCTGTCTTTTCCCTTTTTCTATTGCTTACACACAGCAAGTAAGGTGTGGCGGCTGTGTCATGTGCACGTCGTCAGTAGGTGGCAGGGAGGAGAGAGGTTATGTCTATGCCCAGTGTTCTGACCTACGAATATCTGAATGTCTGAAAAAATCGAGCCTGAGACAACCACCATTCTGGTGCCAGGCAGACCCAGAGGGACTCCCAGGACAGGGAGTAAGCCAGAGACTAGAAGAACCCTGCCTGTAACTGTAGGCCCCCGGTGGAAATAGGCCCTAGACAGATAATTCTCAAAAGGGGCCACTCAGGCAAGTGGGGCAAGGAGTGAGCCTGAAATGACTACCAGCCCAGTGCCAGGAGGCCCATTCAGGGACCTGGCCTGAGATAATCATCAATCCAGAACCACACTTGCCTGGGTTTGGGCAGACCATGTCCAAGGGGACCCCTGCCCAGAACCAACCATAATGTACATAGCACTCTGTGTGTGTGTGTGTGTGTGTGTGTGTGTGTGTGTGTGTGGTGGTGGTGGTGGGGAAGGGTTGTTTGTTTTTTTCGAGACAAGGTTTCTCTGTGTAGCCCTGGCTGTCCTGTAACTCTGTAGACTAGGCTGGCCTCAAACTCAGAAATCCGCCTGCCTCTGCCTCCCAAGTGCTGGAATTAAAGGCGTGTGCCACCACCGCCTGGCCACATAGCACTCTTGAGACCACTCCTGAGATAATCCCAGACACTCAAAGATCCTGGGCACCACTAAGAGGAGCAAGTAAGTGTGGAGAAATGGAGGAGAAAGAGAAGCAGAAGGATGTGGGAGCACTGAAGGGGCAGAACTGGAGACTTGAGCATCCGTAAGAACAGCCTGATGTGAGGAGCTGGTGATGCCACCTGCGACCATGGTGGGGTCCTGGCCTGTGCTGCCACCGGGGACCACATGTGGGGCCGTTGACCTGCAGCAGCAGGGATCTGTAATCACCAAAGAAAGGTCAAGCAGGTGTCCCTGGTCTAGGCTGCCACTAGGGACATGTTGATGTCTGAGAGCTGTGCAGAACTGGCCCTGCTCCTCACTAGGGCATTGTGGGAGAGCTGGCCCTACTCCTACCCAGCTGCAGTAATGGGGAGTGTGGGCTCCACACATTGCAGGAGTTTCGGGTAAGCCAGCCCGGTGTGAGTGTGGAAAAGCTGGCCCTGCCACTCATCTCCCATGTGCTGGCATGGATGCAGGAGAGATACCCTCTTCCCCCCTTTTCCTTCACCACCTTGGGCAGGCAGGAGGAGACCTAGCCTCGGGGTCATGAGATCTGGAGAGCAGTCGTTGGCTTTTACCAGTTGCAGCACTCAAGAGAGAGAGGACTCGGCACCTCCTCTGGGCAGCCAGGTGACCCCGGTGGCAGAGGCAGGGATGAGGCAGCCCTGAAGGTGTGAGAGCAGGAGAGCCAGCAGGTTGTTCAGATACTGCCCTGGCCCAGATCCAGGGCGTTGAGTTGGCCCACCCCAACATCTACCCCCTGATGAACTGCTGCGGTGCGGTGCGTGAAGGGGCCGATCCTGCAGATCCAAAACTACAGATCTCCATGACACAGGGCAACAACAGGATATCTAAGAGGAGTCCCCGTGAGCATCCAGCATTGCTGGAGAAGCAGAAGCCAGAGGCCTCACACCAGACCAATGAACATTCGCTCTCAGTGTGGATGGACGGGTTTGCTGTGGGACACACTTCAACTTCCATGGCGAGGAGACTTGTCTTTTTCTCTGTGGGGAAGTTGCAAGAGTGGGAAGCAGGTATGAGAGGAGAAGAGGAGGGGAAGATGAGTGGGATTGGGGTGCATAATGTGAAATCACAAAGAACTCATAAAAAGTCAAAGAAAGGAAGAGAGAGAGAATGAAAGGGAGAGAGAAAGAAGTTTTTTTTTTTTTAATTTTTTTAAGATGGGGTCTCTCTGATGTGTAGCTCAACTGTTCTGGACCTCGATATAGACCACGCTGCTCTTGAACACAAGAGATCCACCTGCCTCTGCCTACCGAATGCTCCAATGAAAGATGTGCACCAGAACCACACCCAATGTGTTGGCTGGACTTATGTCTTGTTTGGTTCAAGACAGGGCTTCTCTGTGTAGTTCTTACCATCCTGATACCAGGCTGGCCTCGAACTCAGAGATTAGCCTGCCTCTGTCTCTTGAGTGCTGAGATTAAAGGTGAGTGCCACCACCACTCAGCTAGTACTACGTCAACTTAACACACGCTAGAATTATCTGAAAGGAGGGACCCTCAGTTGAGAAAACACCTCCATAAGATCCAGCTGTAGGACATCGTCTTAATTAGAGGTCCCAGTCCACTGTGGGAGGTGCTTTTCCTGGACCGGTCATCCTGGGTTCTATAAGAAAGCAGACTGAGTAAACCACAGAGAGCAAGCCAGTAAGCAGCACCCCTCCATGACCTCCGCATCAGCTCCTGCCTCCAGGTTCCTGTCCTGTTTGAGTTCCTCTCCTGTTTGAGTTCCTGTCCTGACTTCCTTCAATGATAAGCAGTGATGTGGAAGTGTAAGCTGAATAAACCCTTTCCTCCCCACCTTGCTTTTTGGCCATGGTGTTCCCTCATGGAATTAGAAACCCTAAGATACTCAGCAAATAAAAATTTTAAAACTAAATAAAGCTGGCATGGCAGTGTGGGTCTGTGATTTCTGGGAAGGCAGGGGCGGGCAGAGCTCTGTGCGTTCAGGGCATAGACAGACCCTGCCGGAAACAAACTGAAAAGGTAGAACGCAAGAAAGAGGGCTGCTCCGCCTCTCGCCTGCACATGCAGCACACAGGCGCCACCACACAAGCACACATGTGTAAGACAAACCAACCAAACACTAAACACAAAAACCCCACGAAGAAGAACATCGAAAATTAATAAGCACTTTTTTTTTTTTTTTTGGTTTTTCGGGACAGGGTTTCTCTGTGTAGCCCTGGCTGTCCTGGAACTCACTCTGTAGACCAGGTTGGCCTCGAACTCAGAAATCCGCCTGCCTCTGCCTCCCAAATTCTGGGATTACAGGCATGCGCCACCACGCCCAGCTAATAAGCACCTTTTTTGAGACTAGGTCTCACTATGTGCACCAGGCTGGCCTCTAACTCAGAGATCTGCCTCTCTCTGACCCCAGAGTGAGGGATTACCACACTTGGCAAATTAATTTTTATGCACGTAAACAATGTTCCTTGATTCATTTTTTGCTGCTTTTGCTTGCTCGTTTATTTTTGTTTTTGTGGGCAGTTTTGCCTTTTCTTTTTAGAGCTGGTGACTGAATCCAAGTCCTTATACTTGCTAGGCAATTGCTTTGTCACTGAGGTTCACTTCCAACTCTTGATAGACATTTCAGTTCAGATGAAAGTCAGTCAACTGATAAACGTGTGAAGGCATGCTGTGGTGGTTTAAGTAGGTTTGGCCCCTATAGACTCATGTATTTGAATGTTTGGTCATAGTGAGTGGCACTATCAGGAGGTGTGGCCTTGGTGGAGAAAATATGTCACCGTGGGGGCGGGGCTTTTGAGGTTATATATGCTGAAGCTCCGCCCAGTGAGGAAGACAGTCTTTTTGCTGCCTGAAGATCAAGATGTAGAGTTCTCGGCTCCTCCAGTGCCATGTCTGCCTGCACGCTGCCATGCTTCCTGCCGTGATGATAATGGACTGAACCTCTGACACTGTAAGCCAGCCCCAATTGCCTTGGTCATGGTGTCTCTTCACAGCAATAAGACTCTAAGACACATACTCAATAAACTGTATTATAAGGAGTCATTAAAATGACCATGGGCTACACACCCTCAAGACAGGTGACAATTACTATCTGGTGATGTAAAATGCTGGTGAGTGGAGCAGTGGGAATGAGCGGTCTGCTGGGCAGGAACATCCAGGCATTTCTTCGGGAACTAAGGAAAACTCTCTGGCATTATCTAGTACAGCCGGAGATACACTGTCACATAGGTAGGTATCTGAGAGCGAGGCACAGCTTCATGTAGCACAGCATAAGGATGGCTAGAACATTAGAAGCAGTGCTGTTCAAGACAGCCCCAGTCTGAAAGTAGTCCAGATGTCCATGAGCAGAATGAGGGAGAAATTATTGTATAGTCTTACACTGAAATATTACACAGCAATATTTCAGTCCAATGACTTAGCAGGTAAGAGAGCTTAGCCCTCGGGCCTAGCTAGCTGAATTCCATCCCCTGGAGCCACCACATGGTGGAAGGAGAGAAACAACCCCATAGCATAGTCCTCTGGCCTCCATGTCTACGCTGTGGCTTATACTGCTGAACCCCCACATCATACACTCACTAATAATTAATTTTAAAAGAAAATGAGAAAACCCATTTTCATGCAATAGCATTGATGATCCTCACAAACATGATTTGGTAGATCATTTTAATTTTTTAAAATTATGTGTATGTGTCTGCGTGTGAGTATGTGTACATGAGTGCCTGGTACCTTCAGAAGCCAGAAGAGGACGTCAGATCCTCCCCTGGGGCTGGAGTTACTGACAGCAGCGAGCCAGCCACCCTGTGGGTGCTGGGGATTGAACTCTAGGCCTCTGCAAGGTCAGTAATCATTCTCAACGGCTGAGCCTTCTTTCCAGTGCCCATAAATATAATATTGAGTGAAAATATGTGACTTTATTTATACAAACTTCCCATTTTTTTAAAAAAATGCATATTCTAATGATTAAACACAGAGCAAAAAGACACAGGCACATCCCTGCAGTTACAGGAGATGGGTGATTGCCTGGGCAGTCTATGATTGAATAAGGTATTGTCAAAGGCCTCTTTCTTTGTTGTTTGTTTAGGCTTTTCAAGACAGGGTTTCTCTGTGTAACAAAGCCCTGACTATCCTGGACTTGATTTATAGACTAGGCTGCCCTGGAACTCACAGAGACCCACCTGCTTCTGCCTCCCAAGGGCCACCACACCTGACTTATTTCTTTGGATTTTAGGATACAGTACTTACAGGTGGCACAGGTTGTCCTCACACTCGAATCCTCTTGTCTCTGAAACCCGATTTCTGGGATTAAAGGGATGTGCCATGCCAGACTTCTTGATCTTTTCTATGAATTCCATGATAAAAATTAAGGGCTGGAAGTGGAGAGATGGGTTAGTGATTAAGTGTGCGTATTCCTCTTCCAGGGAACCCGGGTTCTATTCCCCACACCTGCGCTGGGCAGCTCGCCATGGCCAGGAACTCCAGCTCCGAGGGAGATCCAACATGTCGGGTCTATAAGGCCACCTGCATCCGTATGCACACATAACCACGCACAGATACACACATACACACAGTGAAAAATAGGACCTTTAAAAAATAAGGCCTGAGGATGTTGTCCAGCATACATAGATTCCTTGGTTGGATTCCCAGCACCAAACACAAAAATATTTAAACCATGCATTAAAGTCTTAAATCTCTCTCTCTCCCCCCTCCTCCATCTCTCTCTCTCTCTCTCTCTCTCTCTCTCTCTCTCTCTCTCTGTGTGTGTGTGTGTGTGTGTGTGTGTACACAGAGACATAGGGAAAGTCAGAGAGGAAGAGAGAGGGAGATGAGAGAGAAGTGGGAAGGAAAGAGATGGGGGGTGGGGAGAGGGAGGGAGGAAGGAGAGTCGGGAGGAAGTTTGAAACCATGAACTTTGCTCTTCTAGACACAAGAGGGGGTGCTAACCAGTGACCAGCTAAGGAAACTAGGTTTCCTAGCAACAGAGAAAAACATTGAGCAGGAAGTTTCTAAGACTCAGTTGATGGGTTTCAGCTTTGCACCTGTTTGGGGCACGGCTCGCTCCTGGCACCCGGAGCCTTCTGTTGAGTCTTGAGCATTCTTGACCTTTTGTGGAAAAGCAGAATTCTCCTGAACAGGAGGTCAGACCACTGGGGTGCTGAGTCCTGGCCCTCCTTTCTTCCCTGGTCTTCTCTATAGGACTCCGACCCCCCTTGTGTTTCCCTCAAATGCAGAGGCAGTTAAGGCATGGAAAGGAGGTAGTTTGCCTGGAGCATGCTGAGATCTCAGGATGTAAAAACAGAAAGATTTGGGTTGCAATGACCATTCTCGGGTTTGTTATTTTAACAGCTAAGTATTGGGTAAATAAGTATTAGGTAAATCCTGTGGAATAGTAATAACACAGGAAGAATCCACTGTAAAGGGGCTGGGCTGGGGCTTCGTGCTTGAATGTGCGAGCATCGCTGCCAGGATTTTGGCTGGCCCTGTGGCACTAGTAGGAGGTGCTGGGCCCTTTAAGAGGCGGGGCCTACCTGGATAGACTTTAGATCCCGGAGTGCCCGTCTTTGTATGTGGCAAACTTTCCCTGGGACACACACACACACACACACACACACACACACACACATCTATTCTGTCAGAAAGAGAACCCCATGACAGAGCCAAGAAACATCAACAGCAGGGTCCAACTTGGTTAAACTAACGAGGTTTTATTGGTTTGCGAACAGGAGTGTGGGGGAGGGGTTACAGTACTAGGTGTGGCTCAAAAGCAGCTGCATCACCAAACAGACCCAAGAGGGCGACGACTCACAAAAGCTGCAAGCCCGGAGCTCTCTGTACAGCGTGCAGGCAGCCGACAGATCCGAGAGCTCCTCTCTGCAGCTGGGCTGCTCAGAGTCTCCGCCGACAGCTGTTTACTCCTTCTGGAAAGCTGGAGAAGGGCCTTCCAGATTCTGGCAAGTTTCCACTTCCCCAGATTGTGACCTCTTGTTTACCTCCGTGCTCTCCCGAGGAACCCCCCGCGCCCCTCCCCCCGGCCTGGAAGGAAAGTTTGGGTTCCGAGGAATCGGCTGCCCCTGCCCCTGCCCGGCACCAGCCCTTCCCTGCCTCTCTTGCTCCAGCTTCAATGTTTGTCCTCACCACAAACCCAAATGTCTGAAACCAGGAGCCAGAAGGAAGCTTTCCTCTTTTTAATTTGAGTCTCTACAGAACTGTCAAAGTAACAGAAATCCGGCTAACCAAATGGAGAAAGAAATTAAGAGTCTGGGCTGGAGAGAGGGCTCATAGTTCAATTGCACACGCACACACCGTACAGTTCACAGCGGCCTGTGCTGCCAGCTCCAGAGATCAACGGCCATTTCTGGCTTCTGAGAGGACTGCATGGATGCCCACTGTTAGCATTCTGTGCAAGCTCCACCCCACGGTTACCTGGCAACAGGGGGTTGATTGCCCCCTTCTCTCTCTCTCTCTCTCTCTCTCTCTCTCTCCACCTCCCCCTATACTTTTTTTTTTTTTTTTTTGGTTTTGGTTTTTGGAGACAGGGTTTCTCTGTGTAACCCTGGCTGTCCTGGAACTCACTCTGTAGACCAGGCTGGCCACGAACTCAGAAATCCGCCTGCCTCTGCCTCCCAAGTGCTGGGATTACAGGCGTGCGCCACCACCTACCTTCTTAACTCCCCTCCCCATGACCTGAATAAACTCTCTTCTATCCTATGGTACTATGGCTGGTTCCTCAGGGGGAGGGGGGAAGGATCAGGGGGAAGGGGGAAGGGATGCTTCATCCTGGGCCCTCCCACTCCTTCCCCCAATCTCACCACACATACTTAAAACATACCCCTCCCCCTTATCTTCTTATAAACACATCACCCACCACATGCATGTCTCCACTCCCCTACATGTTGGTCTACATGTAATTTAAAACAAAATAAGTCTGAGAGAGAGAAAGAGAGAGAGAGAGAGAGAGAGAGAACACCTGAGACTCAAGGAGACTAAACAGGATGACATGCAAATTGCTTCCCCAATCCAATTTATAAAAGAAATATTTAAAACCATATTTTAATTTATTTTATTTTTGAGACAGGGTCTTACTCTAACTGGCCTGGAACACACTGTATAGACCAGGCTGGCCTTGAATTCACAGAGACCTGCATGCTTCTGTCTCCTGAGGATTAAAGGTGTGCCCAACCTACCATCTTTTTTAGTCTTATTTTAAATGCTTATTTTTTTGTTTGTTTGTTTTGTTTGTTTGTTTGTTTCGTTTGTTTTGTTTTGTTTTCGAGACAGGGTTTCTCTGTATAGCTCTGGCTGTCCTGGAACTCACTCTGTAGACCAGGCTGGCCTCGAACTCAGAAATCTGCCTGCCTCTGCCTCCCAAGTGCTGGGATTAAAGGCGTGCGCCACCACCGCCCGGCCTTAAATGCTTATTTTGAAAGGTAAGAAGCTAATTATTGTCTCTAATAACCAGATAAATCAATGCTAACGCGTTGGGGAGGTAGTGTTTTCTTTAGCAAGTGAAGAAAACCACTTGCAATAAGAGTGCGTGCGTTGCTGGGAGGAACTTACAGTCGTGTTGGGCCTCACTTGGAGAAAGTGGTCTGGCTGCGACTAGCGGGAGCCATGAAGCGTCCCTCCTAGACCATGTGGCGATGTGTGCCTGCAATCCCAGCCCTCGGCAGGTGAAGACAGGGCTACCCTCAGCCTGGTGGGGTCTCAGAGGGAGAGGATGTGCTTAGGCCTACTGGACTGGATATCCCAGGGCGGGGTGTTACCCCATGGGGCTTCCCCTTTTCTGAGGAGAGGGGGAAGTGGGGGAAGGGTTTTGGAGGGTGGGACTGGGAGGAGAGGAGTGAGGGGGCTCAATCAGTATGTAAAATGAATAAATTAAAAAAAAGAAGAGTGCATACTGTTCTTGTAGAACTGTTGCAGAAACTTTTCTGTCCAACTTCATCGGTATGGTGATTGAATGGGGAGATAGGGGGCGGAACAGGCTCGGGAGGAGGGAGACTCAGGGAGGTGCGAGGGGGTGGGGGTGGGGTGGGGTCGCGGCAGGAGTGTTGGACACCGTAGCTTGGGACTGTCTTTTTGTATGTATTGTGAGGTTAGAGATATTGGCAAAAGCTTTCATTGTGTTTGCATCTTGAATTTGTGTTTTAAATATTGACAAATCTGATTGGCAAATTAATTGAGTGTTGAGAGTCTGTTCTGCCGGGTAATTTGGGAACTGGCTGCCCGTGGGTAGTGTGGCATGTGTGGAATGTGGGCCCGCGATGGCGGAGGGAGGACGCAGCTGAGATGCTGAGGACGCAAGCTAGGAGAGACTGGCTCAAAGGCAGCAGGGAGAGCCATGCTGAGCGGGACCCGCTGGGACTTGGTGCAGAGGCCTGGCCGGGCGGTCATTATTAACTAACACTACACAGAGCCAGAGTTCGGTTCCCAGAGGCCATGTTGGGCAGGCTCACCAGTTCCTCTAACTCCAGCTCCGGGAGTTCCAACAGGCCTCTGTGGGCGCCTGCATACACACGGCACACGCAGAGACACATAAAGACCCATCTTTTAAGTTATCTTGGGTGATGTGTTTATAAAGAGATAAAGAGGTAAAGAATAGGTTCTATGGGGTGTGTGGTGAGGTGTGGGGGAAGGGGGTACGTTGGCGGGCCCATGCCGAGGCATCCCTTCCCCCTGAGGGACCACACACGTGACAGGTATAGTAAAGAATAGAGTTTATTCAGGGCATAGGAGGGGAGCTAAGGGGGTAGTGGAGGCACAGAAAGGCAGAGAGAAGGAGAGAGAAGTAGAGGCGGGCCATGACCACGTGGAGAGAGGGGAGGGAAGGGATTGAGGAGAGCCCAAGAGGGCGAGAGGCAAGAGAGGAGAGAGAGAGAGAGAGGAGAGAGAGAGAGGAGAGAGAGAGAGAGAGAGAGAGAGAGAGAGAGAGAGAGAGACCCCTTTTATAGTGGGCCAGGTCTACTGGTTGTTGCCAGGTAACTGTGGGGTGGAACTTAGAATGAGTCCTAACCTTGGGGCCTGCGGAAGTAAGTGGTTTGTGGACTAGCGTTTGGTTAGTCTAAACCCGAAGCTCTGGGTTTAATTCCCAGCACCATGTGGCAGCTCGCAACCACCCCTAACTCTCCAGTTCCAGGGAATCTCACATTCCCTTCTGACCTCTACGGGCACCAAGAATTTACGTGGCACAGGTAAAACATTCAGACACATGAAAAAAAAATCTTTTAAAAATGTTTAAAATCTTTTGAAAAATCAGCTTACTAGCTGGTTGTGACCGGACAAGCTGGTGCAATATGCCGAAGGCACAGTCAGGAGAATGGGCTGCACCTTCCCAGGCTGGCAAAGTGCCTTTTTACATGTATTTTTTAAATTGGGGTCTATGTGTGGAGGGTGAAGGACAACTTGAAGGAGTCAGTTCTCCTCTACCGTGTGGGTCCTGGGGATCTCACTCAGGTCTTGAGCAGTAAACACCTCTCACCACTGAGCCCCACACCCGTCAGCTTAATTTCCAGGTGATCTTGCTGTGTTGCCTAGACTGGCCTCATCTAGGCCTCTCGGCTGACCCGGAACTGCTTCCTTTGCTGCCCGTTTCTCCCACCAACCCCCTCTGCTCCAGGTCAGGGGACATCATAAATAAAACTGGCACCAATATTGTCATGTGTACCCTTTGACAACCCATTTGCCTCAACCACTGAGTGCTGGGATTACAGGCACAAAAACAAAATAAAACAAAGCAAAAACATTTAAAAAATCCATATTTTCTTTGATAAGGAAACGCTCTAAAAACACCTTAGGGCTTGTGGTCTTTGAACTTGGACCCAATCACAAGCACCTTATTAAAAGAAAGCATATGTAAACCATTTATTTGCTTATTTACTTATGTATTTCTGGTGTGTGTGTGCGTGTGTGTGTGTGTGTGCGTGTGCGCGGAGCAGTGGCTTATGTCTAGTATCTAACCATGTCAGAGGCCTGAGATAGCCTGAGCTACACTGTGGATGCCATCCCAGTCTGGGCTAAACAGTGAGGCCCTCTCTCAAAAGAAACAAAGACAAATTAAGGAGATGGCCCAGTCAGTAATGTGCCTGAGAGGCAGGTGCCAAGGCCTGCCTGGCCATCCCCAGTCTTCAGGTGTGGCCGTGGTGTTGACGTCTGTGACCCCAGCACTGAAGATGCAGAGGCAGGAGGATGGCTCGCTGGCTACCCAGCCTACAGGAATCCAGGAGCTCCAGGCTCGGTCAGAGCCCTCCACCTCAAAGACTGGAGTCCAAGGAGAAAACCTGACACTCGTTTCCGGCCTCCACACAAAGCAATGCGTTCATAAGCGTGTACACGCACATATACTAAACACAAAAATATTTTAAAAATTCGAACGATTTCCATTTTTCACACGTTTCTCAGGTAGCATGATACTGCTATTCCCAGACCCACGTAGAGGATCGTCCCTCAGCGCATCATCTGAAGAATCTCGCTGTGGGCTGAGGTGGTAGCCCAGTGTGTGGCTTGCGTGCATTCAGGAAGCTCTGAATAAAACTGTGGTGATGGTGGTATTCCCCTGCACTCAGGAGATGGACGCCAGAGGATCAGGAGTTTAGGGTCATCCTCAGCCAAATATGATTGGAGGCCAGCCTACATAGGGCATCTTTACCACCACCCCCAACATGTATGACTCTCTGTGTACTACACACAGACTCCATAGCCTCAACAGACAGGCACTGGTCTTCCCAGTGTGTGTCCCGAACTACCAATCGCCTGAGTAAGATTATCATAATTGTTCTTTTATTCCCTTAACTACCTAAATTATTACTATTGTTTTCCATTCTACAAGTAGAGCTGTTGAGTCAGGCAACAGGCATGAGCTGGGTGTGGCGGCACATGTGAGCCCAGCACGATGGAGGCTGGGGTAGGAGGATTACTGCCCATTTGAGGCCAGCCTGGGCTACACAGTGAGTTCTAAAGCCAGCCTGGGTTTATTAAGTGAGACCTTGTTGGGGTGGGAGAGATAGGAATGGTTTTCAAGCCCTGGAATATGAATGCCATGCACTGTGGGCTGCATGTGTCATCTAATTTAATACTCAAAAGCCATTAATTAATTAATACAGTCTGTACTTATCAAATGATACATTGTATCAAGTACTTTGGACTTTCAGGGTTGAGCAAGATGTAGGGGTTAGATATTATTATGCCCATTGTACAGATGAGGAAACTGAGACCTGGGAGGTAACTTGCCTGAGAATTGCTAGTGACTGCTCCCTCACTGGTACATCTGAAATGAAGGTGGCGATGCTTGCATATAATACCAGCAGAGGATAACAGCCAGGAGAGGCTAAGTCAGAAGGATTTGGAGTTCAAGTCTAGCCTGGACTACATAGTGAGTTCTAGGCTTTCCTGGGCTGTATATGCACAGGTAGAACCTGTCTGGGTGAGGGGAAATGTTATTTTTATAAGCCTCCAGACGCCTCAGAATGCTCTGGTTTGAGAGAAGTAGGTGTTTTCATTTTGGGTACAACTTATTTTCTGCCCCTTTGATGACTTCCTCTTTCTTTTTTCCAGAACAATCCTGGAATCAAATCAAATAATGAAATGTACTGCCATAAAGCTCAGGAGAGCGAGCCTGTCCAGACCCTGCCAGAAGTTAAAAGCTAACACTTTCCACATTGACTTTGATTTCCCGCTTCTAAGGAATATTTAATTTGTATTTACATGTATTTGTCTGTACGGCAGGTGTCCATGGAGGCCTAAAGGGGGCGCCATGCCCCCTGAAGATGAACTACAGGGGTTGAGAGCTGCCACAGGAGATGAGGGCTGGGAACCCACCTGGGTCTTCCAGAAGAGTTATGTGTGATCTTAACTGCTGAGCCATCCCTCTACTCCTGAGTTACGGTGGGTGTTTTTTTTTTTTTTTTTTTTTTTGGAGGGGGGGGGTGTTTGAGACAGGTTTTCTTTTCTTTTCTTTTCTTTTCTTTTCTTTTCTTTTCTTTTCTTTTCTCTTCTCTTCTCTTCTCTTCTCTTCTCTTCTTTTCTTTTCTTTTCTTTTCTTTTTTCTTTTTTGGTTTTTCGAGACAGGGTTTCTCTGTATAGTCCTGGCTGTCCTGGAACTCACTCTGTAGACCAGGCTAGCCTCCAACTCAGAAATCTGCCTGCCTCTGCCTCCCAAGTGCTGGGATTACAGGCGTGTGCCACCATGCCCGACTGGTTTGTTGTTGTTTTTTTTTTTTTTTTAAATACAAGCCAGGTATAGTAGCTCACACCTCTAGTCCCAGCAGAGGCAGTCGGAACTCTGAGTTCAAGGCCAGCCTGGCCTATACAGAGAGTTCCAAGACAGAGCTACATAGAGATCCTGTCTCAAAGTATATGAGGAAATAATTAAATTAAAAAGCACAGCAGATACGTGTGGACGTGAGCAGACAGGGTGTTCTCTTTGAAGGATTAGACCAGTGACCATTCCTGTGCCTCCCTTGGAAGAAAACACACCACCCGTGGACATCTTCAGGGGCCAGACTCAGCACGCTTTGCTCTCAGGAATCCAGCCAACCTGTTACGTCCATGAGTTCCACATTCCTGAATTCGATGAACCACAGATTAAAAGGCAGTGTTTGCATATGATCAGGTGTGGCAGCTCATGCCTGTAACTCCAGCACTCAGGAATCTGAAGCAGGACTGTTGTGAATTCAATGCTATCCTGGGTCTGTATAGAACATGTACACATTTCCCCCTATTCCAATACCTAAACGATCCAATATAATAACTATTTATGTGCCATTTACATTGGATGCTTTATCCAATCTGCTAAAGCAGCAGGCTGTCAGCTGTTGCCCCTTTGAGGAGTCGAACAACCCTTTCACAGGGTCTCCTACAACCATCCAAAAACATATATATTTATAGGATGACTCATAACAATAGCAAAGTCACAGTTATAAAGTAGCAATGAGAAATAATAATAACTTACTTGTTGGGCATCACTACAACATGAGAAGCTGTATTAAAGGGCCACGGCATAGGGAAAGTTGAGAACCACTGCTCTAAAGGTTTAAAGCCTATGAGACTTTACGCCCAGGTGACATGTGAACAGTGCTCTGTTTTATGTGACGAACTTGACTGAATGAAGCTTTGGACCTCCCTGGCAATCATGGAAGCAGTCCATACCTACTGAGGGGTGAGCTATTCCTGTAACTAATTTTCTGAGCAATAAGGGTTTTGAGCAGATCCCAAGGCAAACAAGAGCTCTGCAGTCACTCCTGGCTTTGGGATAAGCAGCTCTCCATGTCGTCTGGAAGACTATCAGAGTGTCGCAGTGAACCTGAAATGCCCCTCTGCCCACAGCTCCCATTTGTTCCACGTTGGGGGGTTGTGGGAGCCACGGGGCATGGGACCTCACTGATGGAAGGAGAGCTGTATGGGTGGGTCTTGCCTCTGAAGAGTATAGCCCAGCCTTTGGCTCTGGCTTGGCCTTTTCGTTCCTGGTCCACCGTGATGTGAGCAGCCTTAGACACACATCCCACCCACCGCCGTTGAGCTGTTCCTTATTCCCTTCCCAGCTGTGATGGGCTGAAGCCCCCTAAAACAGTGAGCCAAGATAAATCTTTCTTCCCTTACACTGTTATGTCACAGTGGGCTCTGTGGTGTGACAGACATGGTCCACATCTCTGGAGTTCTGAGCAAGGCTATTCAGTCTGTGGCATAAATTATTGCCCGTTGAGGAGCTTCTCAGTGCTGGGAAGGTGGCTCAGCAGTCAAGAGTGCTTGCTGCTCTTGCAGAGGACCCAGGTTCAGTTCCCAGCACCCACGGGGCAGTTCACAACTGAATATAACTCCAGTTCTAGGGGATCTGATACCTTCTCTTCTAGCCTCCAAGGACTTCTGCACATATGCGATGCACAGGCACAATGCATGATGCATATGCCGCACACAGGCACCAACACATAAAAATAACGAATAAATAGGACTTCAAGAAAAAAAGGCAAAGAAACTTCTCCTAGTGTTGGACCCCCAGAGACATGGACATCTGACTGTAGGTTTTAACTGTCCCTGCAGCCTGTCACAGGCCTAGAAGAATTATATCATGTAGCCTTACAGTATTCTACAGTAAGACAGTACAGGTGAGATCAGGCTCGAGCAGGGTCTCAGGGCCCAAGAAGGCTTCCCAAGACCTTCAAGGCAGCCTCACCCCCACGATCAGCGCCATGCCAGTATGTCTCCTCCAGCCACCCCGGCTACAGTAGGCTCTCCTCACACCGGCAGCCACAGATGAGTGTGTGTGGTCTGAGCGTGCAAACTGAGACCAGACAAGGTGCTGAAGTAACCGATCAAGACAAAAGTGATCTAACCAACAGGCTCCGCTTCGGGGCAGTGTGCACAGACATCCTCCCGGGGCGGGGGCGAGAGGGGTGCCAGAACAGGAGGGTTAAGGCGGCAAAGGAGGCTGGGGGTGGTGGTAAAGGCACCGCCGCCAAGCTCAAGAGCCTGAGTTCAGTTGCTGAGCCCCACACGACGGAGAGAGAGAACTGTCTTCCGTGCTAGTCCTCTGACCTACACACCCATGTGGTGCTAAGCCCCCCTCTGCCACACCCACAAATAAACGTCATAAAAGAATTAGACAAGATCAGAAGAGAAATCTAACAGAACCAGAGAGGAGGAGGTGTGGGCAGGCCTGTGAGTGGATTTGCTGCCGTTTGGGCGTGGAGGCTGGGTCTGAATTGTGAGGATGGAGTCTCAGGAATGGAATAATGCTGTTGTCCGGGCTCTTGGTTATTTCCAGAGTAGTTTGTTGTGGACATGCCCGGCTCCATCTCCACCCTCTTCCTGGGTTGCTTTCCTCGTGAGGCTGGGGCTGTATGCTTGATCCAGCATCACGCCCTTGGGCTGCCCCGCCTCCATTGTTTTGTGCAGAACTCTTTTACTTCATAAATTACTCAGTCCAAGGTACTCTGATATAGCAATAGAAAGTGAACTGAGGCAAAGTGTGGAAATGTTTGCACCAAGTGTCTATGTCACTAGAAAGCATCCATAACTGGTTGGAACCGCCTGAGCATGCTGATGTAGTGAGTCAGCCTGTGCTCGAACAGGCTTCTGTCACCAGCCACACGGGTGGGCTCATGAACAGGAACCACCAGGGTTAAAGGTTCCGAATTCACTGAGATGTCTCCGTACTGCCAGTGGGAATGTCTGATTTACCAACAACAAAGGCTGAAACATCCCTCAGAATGGCTTCCATCCTTCAAGGAAGACCACAGCACTGGGTGACTAAGTAATGGCGGGAATCCTTTTTTAACCCAGAAGGATAAGTAAGTCATCTTGACATGGACCGATATTGTATATTTGGGGTGTGGGTTTGCCTTTCCAGGATGCAGAGGCTCAGTCAGTCTGTGCTGGTCAGGTTATGTCAACTTGTTCTAAACTAACATCACCTTGGAAGAGAGAACCTCAACTGGGGAATTGCCTTCATCAGATGGGCCTGTGGGGATGTCTGTAGGGAATTTTCTTGATTAATGATTGATGTGGGAGGGCCCAGGCCACAGGAGGCAGTGACACTCCTGGGCGGGTGGTCCTGGATTGTAAGAGAAAGTAACCTAAGCAAGCCATGGAGAGCAAGTCAGTGAGTCAGCACGGCTCCCCATGGCTCCTGCCCTAACGTCGCTCAGTGATGGACTGTGATTGGAGCGTGAGGATAAGTGGGCCTTTACCTCCCCAAGTGGATTCTGTTCTCTATCACAGAAACAGAGGACCTTACTAGTACAACCTAAAATTAGATCTCAGATAAGCTCACGGCTGAGCTGAGGCAGCCGAGCTGGCCCATTGGCTGGCGTGTGACTCAGGAACTCATCCCAGAGGCCTTGAGACCTGTAGCCCACGTGCAAGCCTTTGAGCACTGCTTCTTTCCCTCTATCTTCCTCCTCCTCCCCTTCCTCCTCCTCCCCCTCCCCTTCCTCCTCCTCCCCTTCCTCCTCCTCCCCCTCCCCTTCCTCCTCCTCTCCTTCCTCCTTCCCCCTCCTCCTCCTCCTCCTCCTTGAGGCACTTTTCTAGCCCATCTGCCCCACAGACAGGAAAGAGCAGGTCTCGCAGTTCCTTACTCTTCCTACTTGTGTCCCTGCTTTCTTCCCCAGTGTAATCACGTCAGCTGCTGTGCTCCCTGGAGCATCCCTGCCCTCAAGTGGCTTCCCACAGGACCTCTGCCTGCCTTGAGGCTTTCTCTGTCAGCATCTAGAGGATTTTCATCCAGCTAAACCAAAGGTTCTGTTGCTCCTTCGCCTAAATCCTGCCGATCCACTCCAGGTCTCCAGGGCCACGGTGAGAAGTGCAGCAAGAGGAAGGAGACTCAGACTCCACTTCATCTCTCTCTCTCTCTCTCTCTCTCTCTCTTTCTTTCTCTCTTTCCTTCTTTCTTCTCCTTTCAGCCTAGAAATCCCTTAAAAACTCTGTTCTCTACTCAAAAGACATGGCCAACGGAAAGGTGAGGACAGTCCCTGCCACTCTTTACACACTTCCTCCTCCTCACTGGATGTGTCTTTTGCTAGAGGCCACGGTGACATGATGACATACCAGGGCCACCTGGAGTGGCCATTCAGGCCCTGTGCTTTTGGTCGCCTGGGCCTATGCTCTCCTGAGGCTCTGTTCTGACGAGGCATGGTGGCACAGGCCTGCACTCTAGCGCTCGGCTCGGAGGGTAGAGAGGCAGCCAAGACCAGCTTGCAAACCAAAGAGCAAGAGTGATGGCCCAGTCGGTAAAAAACATGGCCACGTGTGCTCTGAGACCTTGGTATTGTCCCCAGAATCCATGGCAAGGGGACAGAACTGACTCTGTTTTCTACATGTGTACTATGACACACTGGTGACCAAACTCACATTACACACACACACACACACACACACACACACACACACAAAGATAGATAGATGATAGATAGATAGATGATAGATAGATATTTAGAAGATAATCTCATGGGGCTAGAGAGATAACTCAGTGCTTAAGAGTGTTTGCTCCTCCTGCCGGGCGTGGTGGCACACGCCTGTAATCCCAGCACTTGGGAGGCAGAGGCAGGCGGATTTCTGAGTTCGAGGCCAGCCTGGTCTACAGAGTGAGTTCCAGGACAGCCAGGACTACACAGAGAAACCCTGTCTCAAAAAACCAAAAAAAAAAAAAAAAAAAAAAAAAAAAGTGTTTGCTCCTCTTCTAAATGAACTTTAGTCAACTCTCTGCACCCTCTAACCCCAAGTCCAGGGAACCTGACATTCTCTTCTGGCCTCTACATGTGTCTGAACACATAAGGCATATGATACACACACACACACACACACACACACAGAGCTATGTAGCAAGACCCTGTCACCTTGTCATATATACATACATACCAGCAAACAAAAGGTTATTGTCGTGGCAGGCTATTTGGACATTCTCACATGAAGGGAGTAGGAATAAGTGTCTCTTCACCCAAGAGCAAGGGAGAACGCTTGTGACTCATTCTAGCTGACTGTTGGAGTGGCCCCTTGGTTCTTCCGTGATGTAAAATCAGCAAAATATATCAGCCACGAGGAGATCCAGGCAACACAGGTGCAGTGTCCAGGAGCATAGACAGCACAGGGCCATCTCAACAGGTAAGCCACTTAGAGAAGCGGAGATGTTGGCAGAAGGCGAGGCCACCCAGACGGGAAGGTAGTAGACGGGAAGACAGTGAGCGCAGGTGCCAAGCAGAGATGAGCTGTAATCCAGAGCTGCAGGTTCCATCTCCCCTACCCTCTAAAGTTTCCCCTGGAAAAGAGAGAAATCTAAGGCTAAGAAGTGAACACTTGTAGATCAGTTGCCAGTGCAATGGTGTCAAATGAAACACTGGCAATTTGGGTAGTAGCTTGTTTGTTTGTTCTGATTTTTAATTTCACACTGGGGATTGAACCCACGGCCCTGCATAACCCCCACATAGCCAGCCTGTGGTAGTTTTAATTTGCATTTCTGGAGTGAGTAATGAGTTGAACATCTGTGTTTTCACACGCTCTCTTTGGAAATATTCTTGGCACTCTTATGGTCCCTGTTACATAGACCCTCTTGTTTTGTTGCCCGACAGGAGGATTCTCGAAGGGCAGATCCCATGCTACATGGAAAGGGGAGGCTGGAGAGATGGTTCAGAGGGTAGGAGACCATACTGTGCTTTTGAGGACCTGAGTTTGATTCCTGCCCACACTGAGTGGCTTACAGACTCAGGAGAGCTGATACTCTCTTCTGATCTCAGTGGGCATATGCTACACCTATTTGCATGTGCAAGTAGACATGTGCCTATGTACGCTTATATATACACACACATTAAAAATCAATAGGTACGGGCTGGAGAGATGGCTCAGTGGTGAAGAGCACTGGTTGCACTTGCAAAGGACCTGTCTTTGATCCCCAGCACATACACAGTGACTTGTCCACCATGTAAAACAAATTCCATGGACATCCTCTTGTGGCCTCTGCTAGCCCCAGGCACACACATCTTGCATATACGTATATACAGACAAAACACTCATGCACAGATAATAAAAATATTTTTTAAACTTACATTTATTTATTTATTTACTTATTTATTTATTTATTTATTTAACATTAGGTCTCTCACCCTGTAGCCTTGGCTGGTTTGGAACATGCAATATAGACCAAGCTGGTCTCAAACTCACAGAGATCTGTCTGTCTCCTCCTCCAGAGTACAAGGATTAAAGGAATATACCACCAAGCTAACTAATAACAAAACAAAACAAAAGCAGACAAACAACTCTCCCCCCCTTAAAAACAACCAAACAAACCAAAAAAAAAAAAATAAGAAAAGGCTGGAAAGATAGTTTGTAGTTAGGAATACTTGCTTACAGGTGACCAGAGTTCAGTCCCCAGCACCTACTTTAGGCAACTCACAACTGCCTGTAACTCCACTTTTCCAGGAGTATGACAATTCACTGAACCCCTACACACAGGTGGCTGACTCTCTGTCGATCCTCCTCCTCCTCCTTCCTCTCTCTCTCCTACACACACACACACACACACACACACACACACACACACACTTTTAAAAATATTTAAAGGAGACAGACAGACAGAGCTACTTGGTGCCTATAATTCCAGCACTTACGATATGGAGCCTGGATGATCATGAGTTCAAGGCCAACCTGGCTACAGGAGACCCTATCTCAAAGAGGCAGAATGACAGCAGTAAATGCCTTCACTTTGTTGTTTCTCTGGGCTCTGTAGGTCGACTGGGGACAGCTGTGCTCTGCAACCGTCAAGCCTGACATCCCCATCTGTGTGGCGACATCCATGTAGCTGGCAGCTCAGGGTTGCTGGGATGTCGACTCTGCTATGCTTTTTCTAACAGTTTCCGACTCTCTCCTCCCCTCCAAGCCTTTCTATGCTGCCTTTCTCGGTACAAGGTGGCTCAGGGTTGCCTCAACTAACCCTGCTAGGCTCTCTTCACTACCAACCCAGAGCTGGCTCAGCACTTCCGCCTCCTTCTATTGGCTAAAGCAAAGTTGTAGAAGCCAGCTCACTGAACGTCTTTGGAGACCAGTCACTGTAGTTTGCTTTGATGGCTCAGAGGTTAAAAACACTTACTGCTCTTCCCTAAAGACCCAAATTCGGTTTCCAGCACCCTTTTAGGTAGCATACAAACCACCTGTAACTCCAGCTCTGGGCAAGAAATGATGCCCTCTACTGGCCATCCAAGGTACATGCCTCTCTCACGTACAAAACCAACTATTCTCTCACCTTCCAAGGCCCTCAAAATCTCAGCCGAGTCCAGCCTTAAGCTAGGGTTAAAGGGTTAAGTGTTGACGAGGTCCTGGGGTGAAAGGGACAAGTTCTCAGGCCCCACATATCTGAGGCAAGACATGTCAGGAAAGTTATGGGGCCACTGAAAGGGTAAAGAACTCCTCACTCCAGGGTCTGAGGAGAGCCTTCCTCCTGCAGAGAGGCAGGGATTCCAACACAATCAGTGTTTGCTGTAAAAGTTGTTCACCCACAGGGAATATTCTCTTGGCATATTTTATGTAAAGCAGCAATGATCCAGGCTTAATGCTTGAATATATATATCTATAACCTTGGGTGAGGCTTCATTCCTTTCCCCTCAGGGCCTGAGAATCTCAAACAAGACCTGTTTGCAGTAAAGATAGCTGACATTCCTATGTTCCTGGAAACTGGACTTTACCTGGTCAGCTGGGACCCGCCCCTCTGGGACCACCTGGGGACCTCATTAGCCTTTCTTTGTCTTGCTTGTTTGGGGCAAGGGTCTCTCTGGTCTTGTTTGGTCTAGCCCTGGCTGGCCTGGAACTCACACTGATCCCCCTGCCTCTGCTTCTCAAGTCCTGGGATTTAAAGCTGTGCACTGCGATGTCCGGTTCCTAATTTAGGCTTTTGAACCACCCTCTTTAAATACAGTGTCTACAAACCCATGAAATTCCCCCCCAAAAAACCCAAAACAACAACAACAACAACAACAACAAACAAACACAGATTGAGCCTGGAAGTGGTGCCACGCCCTTTTAATCGCAATGCTTAAGAGTCACAGGCAATACTTACCTGGCAGGGGAGATATCATGATCAGGAAGGTGGTTTTCCCACAGCAAGGCTTATCCATTGCACTCCGGATGTGCTGACCCCTGCGATTTCCCCAAATTCGGGGAAACTTGATTGCATAGTGGTAGTGGGGAGACTGCATGTGCGCTCTCCCCTAAAAAGAAGAAGAAGGAAAAAAGAGTCACAGGCAAGTGGATCTCTGTGAGTTCAAGGCCAGCTTGGTCTAAAGATCTAGTTCTAGGACATCTAAGGCTATGCAGAGAAACCCTGTCTCAGAAAAACCAAAACTAGGTAGATAGATAGATAGATAGATAGATAGATAGATAGATAGATGATGATAGACAGACAGACAGACAGACAGACAGACAGACAGACAGATAAAATTGTCGGGGCTGGATAGCTGGCTCCAGAGCACTTGCTCGTCTTGCAGAGGATCTGGCCTCCTTGAGCACACGCTCTTAGGACCTAGGTAAAGTATTAAGGACTAGATAGAATGTTAGGCCCTGGGTAAACTATTAAGGTTTAGATGGATGTTAAGGCCTAGGTAAAATGTTAAGTCTTAGGTGACAGTTACCTTATTAGCCTGCCATTATAAGGAAACTTTCTCATATGTTTCTAATATTACTAGGAAACGTTTTAATGCCAAGATTGATTACATATTCTGCTATGTTCTGTGTCCTTGGAAACCAATCATGATAGAAGCCAGTAGAACTATTTTGTATAGTTACCCACAATAAGCTTGGACCCAAACCAACCACCCAATAGCACTTCCTGCAGCTGTGTATAAGCTTTTATGGTATAAGCTGCCCCTGGGATGGAACCCAGCCTAAGAGAGACATCTGCACCAATATAAGAAACTAGTTGGAATAAGACTTTCATTTTGAGTTGTGGTCAAGTAAAGTTTAAGTTGCCAAGACCTTCCTGGGAACTGACATCCTGCTTGGCAGAGAGAGACATGTATGTGGGCAACTGACGTCCTGGTCGGCAAGTTAAAACATGAATGTTAGACAAGGCAAGTCCCCTGCCACAGTTGAATACCCAACCAATGGGAACAGGATAAGTGTTCAAAAAAACCATGTTCCTAAGGAAATCCCTTATCCCCAAATCCTGATTGGTGAGATAACTTGGCACAGATGTTTGTGGATTCTGGGCTTTAAAACACTGTAGGACAGTTGAAGAGATGACTCAGCATTTAAGAGCACTGACTGCTGTTCCAGAGGTCCTGAGTTCAATTCCCAGTAACCACACGGTGGCTCACAACCATCTGTAATGGGTTCCATTGCCCTCTTCTGTTGAGTCTGAAGAAAGTGACAGCATAGTTTCACATGCATAAAATAAAGTAAATAAATAAATCTTAAAAATACCTGTAAGACCCAAAAGAAAAAACAGGGGCACCCCAGCGCCCCACGCCCTGGAAGCCATTACCCCAATCACTCACGAGAAACAGTCTTGATGCAAATAGCAAGAGGATTTTAATTCCAGAGCTCTGGGGTCACAGCCATTCCCCACGTGGGGTAGATGACAGTGAACCCTGGGTGCAGAAACAGGATTGCTTTCATAGATTTACAGCAAAACCCGCCTACACAAGCCACTCCATAGCTTCCAAGCCAATCAGTTTAAATTATCCGAGCCTGCGCTCTCCGAGAACCAATCAGTTTCCTATAGAGGCCAGATAAACTAGTTAAGTCATTTCCGCTTACGTGGCCGCCACACACAGGGTCACGCCAGGGTTACATACAGCATCACAGATGGGGCTGGCGCAGCGGTGTCCACCCTTACCTCAGCTTCTCCGCAGGAGGCGAGGTGGGAAAGGATGCTAGGGACCTTTCCAGCCTACAGCCTTTATCCTTTCAAAACAAAACAAAAAACAACCACCCACACCCTAAAAACCAAACCAAAACAAGCACACAAAAGACAAAAACCCCTGTAGGATGTTAACTCGGGGTCATGGTTCAGTTCCTGAATCTGGACCATGGCCCTGGTGGATCAGCCCTGGGGCATACACTCAATAGCTATCCCTGTCTGACTGAGATTAATGTTCATGAGGTTTGTGAGGCTATTCCTAGACCCCAACACAAATATTTTGCATATACATACATGCAAGCACAACACTCTTACGAAGAAAATAGAATAAATCTTAAAAGAATTTTAAAATGAGAAATCTTTACTAAAATTAGATAAAAGAAGATAAAAGTGTAAACATAAAAAGTTTTTTTTAGCTGGGCGTGGTGGCGCACGCCTGTAATCCCAGCACTTGGGAGGCAGAGGCAGGCAGATTTCTGAGTTCGAGGCCATCCTGGTCTACAGAGTGTGTTCCAGGACAGCCAGGACTACACAGAGAAACCCTGTCTCGAAAAACCAAAAAAAAAAAAAAAAAAAAAAAAAAAATTTTAAAACCCACTCATTTCTATATTTAAAAAAACATATCTCTCTGTGTGTTTTTAAAGATTTATTTACTTATTATATGTAAGTATGCTGTAGCTGTCTTCAGACACTCTGGAAGAGGGCATCAGATCTCATTACGGATGGTTGTGAGCCACTATGAGGGTGTTGGGATTTGAATTCAGGACTTCTGGAAGAGCGCTCAGTGCTCTTAACTGCTGAGCCATCTCTCCAGCCCCATCTGTGTGTTTCTTATGTGTGGCATGATCAACTCCAACAGAACTATGCTTAAACTGGAGTTACAGGTCACTTCTGTCATCCCAGATGCTAAGGCAGAAGGGTTGCCATGCAGTCAAGGCTAACCAGAGCGCCACAGCAAACTTTGTCTCATTAAAAAACAATAAAAACAATATAAACCACACCTAGCATCACTTGCTGGGCCCTTGTCTGCTCTGGGCTGGGCACTGTATGTACATGGGCACTTAGGGAGCATGCAGGAGCCTCAGTGGTCGTCATGATGATCAAGGATAGCCTGGGCTCAGTTCCAGGCCATGCTGGTGGGGACAGATGCATGTGTCTTAACTGGCCCGGAATGCCCGACTCCGCTCAGACTCATAGCTGCTTCCTTGGTGGAGACAGTTGGAATCCTGAGCTCAGCTGAGACAATGGGGCACGGGCCTCTCCCTTTGGCTTCCCCATGCATTCTTTCCTGACAGATTCTTGAAGTCGGTAGGAAGATTGAGGTCAAGTTTTGCAAATGCTTTGGCCTAGGTGTGGCCCATCCTTCAGTTCTCTCCAGAGAAGGTGCCAACCCCTTTTCTTCCTATGTGCTGTGCCGAGCCCCACAGTGGGAACTTGACATTTATTTTCTCTCTGTACTGCCTTTTTTTGTAGTAGTAGTTTACACACATTTATTGTTCCCTGCCAATACTTGCTATTTAGGGAACCACGGCAACCATTTCACAACACACTTCAATTACCTCAAGAAGTTCTATTTAGAAGCATCTTCCCAAAGCTTTGCAATGCAGGAGGTCACAAGGGCATCAGTGAACTTTCACACAGTCACACAGGGAAATATTTTTCCTTTGCCTTGGAACAAGAGACATAAAGATAAAACTTGAGATAAAGGACAAACGCAGGCCCTGGATAAATAAATAAGAAAATAAATAAATAAATAAATAAACTGAAAATGATGGTTTGATTTAACTGAACCTAAGAAAAATTTATAATTTATAACAGGATATTACTTTTAAAAATATTTATTAGCTGGGCATGGTGGCACACGCCTGTAATCCCAGCACTTGGGAGGCAGAGGCAGGTGGATTTCTGAGTTCGAGGCCAGCCTGGTCTACAGAGTGAGTTCCAGGACAGCCAGGACTACACAGAGAAACCCTGTCTTGAAAAAAACCAAAAAAAAAAATCTTATTTTGTTTTTACTTATATGTATATGTGTGCATCTGTGTATGGGTATGTATACCTGAGTGCAGTAACCTTGGAGTCCTGAAGAGCGCGTTGGTTTCCCTGGAACTAGAGTTACAGAGAAGTGTAAGCTGCCCCAAGTGGGTGCTGGGAACTGAACTCAGAGCCTCTAGAAGAGCAGTAGGCTCTCTTAACCACTGGAATATCATGCTAGCCCCAAAATATTACTTTTTTGTTTGTTTGGCTTTTGTTTTTGAGACAAGGTCTGATTTTGCAGCTGCTATTGACAATCTGGGCTAACGTCTCTCTCTCCAGGGTGAGTTCATCTTCTTTGGTGGGTGGGATTACCAGAGGTGATGTGTGGCCGGGCGTGGTGGCGCACACCTGTAATCCCAGCACTTGGGAGGCAGAGGCAGGTGGATTTCTGAGTTCGAGGCCAGCCTGGTCTACAGAGTGAGTTCCAGGACAGCCAGGACTACACAGAGAAACCCTGTCTCGAAAAAACAAAACAAAAAACAGAGGTGATGTGTGACACCTGTACTCTTGGAGGATCTATCTTCAGTCCAGCCGGGGAAGTTCCCTTGCATCTCTTCCTAGAGTCTAAAGAGGCATGGGTGGGAGCCGGACGTGGTGGTGTATGCCTGTAATCCCAGCACTTGGGAGACAGAGGCAGGCGGATTTCTGAGTTTGAGGCCAGCCTGGTCTACAGAGTGAGTTCCAGGACAGCCAGGACTACACAGTGAAACCCTGTCTCGAAAAACCAAAAAAAAAAAAAAAAAACAAAAAAAAAAAAAAAAAAAAAAAAAAAGAGGCATGAGTGGGAGTGTTTTTCTGAATGTGTGCACACTCACCTGACCAGCACCCAAAGGCCAGAAGCTACCTTTTTGTGCTCCCTCTTCCTAGAAACTATCAGCTTGCTTCTCTATAGCCTGCATTTATTTCTCTCTATGCTCACCTGGTGATGGATGTTTGTAGGTTTCTAGATTTCACTGGCTTTGGAATATTCATTTCCTTCCATATGGACAGGCCCCCAGGTGTGTCATATATTACAAACCTCACTCTGTTTTCCTCTGTCCATGGCATTCTCTCTCTCTCTCTCTCTCCCTCTCCCTCTCTCTTTCTCCCTCTCCCTCTCTCCTTTCCTCCTCTCTTCTTCTTCCTCCTCCTCTCCTTTTTGTTTGTTTTTGTTTTTGTTTTTGTTTTTTTTTGAGACAGGGTTTCTCTGTATAGCCCTGGCTGTCCTGGAACTCACTCTGTAGACCAGGCTGGCCTCGAACCCAGAAATCCACCTGCCTCTGCCTCCCAAGTACTGGAATTAAAGGTGTGCGCCACCACCACCTGGTTTGTTTTTGTTTTTTGTTTTTTTTCCCTCCTCTCCTTTTTAAGATAGGAACTCACTACATAAACCTGGCTGGCTTCAAACTCACAGAGATCTGCCTGCCTTAGCCTCTTGACAATCAATTCTTTATATTCTTGGGCATGAATGTGGTGCTCAGTGTAATCATAAATGGATGGATGGACACAGACAGACAGACAGACAGACAGACAAATACATCACTTCGGTGAGACCACCGTATACCAACCCTAGTTTTCACTAAAATCACACCAGGAAATGCTCTTACTGTACCTCAGGGACGGTCCTGGACTTAATTCCCTGGTTTGACTCTGCACTTTAATGAAGTATAAAGATACTATGTGATGTTGGGGAAATCACTCTTCATCTCTGAGCCTCAGAGTCCTCATCTGTAAAATGAAGAAACAAGTCCCAGCCAGACTGGCTAGCACCACCTCTCCTTAAAGGGCAAGCGCCTGGACACGTGCTTGCCCCAAGGGGCAGCTAGTGGTTGTCAGGGTTCCTGGAATTGGGAGAATTGAACAGGTGGCACATGAGTGTGTGGCTGAAGCCCAACCCTTTCCCTGGCCGCCCCCCTCCTGGCTCCCCTCCCCCACCCCCCACCCCACCCCCGTGCTTGCCTTCCCCTTAGTCTTCTCCCTCAATCTGAGCTACAGTGAAACCTTAAAAGGCCTCTCAGCACTTTAGCTGCTAGCCGAGTGCCCCGCCTGTACATCGTGGCCTTCCCTGATCTGAGGGTTCAGGGAGGGCAGTGTTTTGTTTTGTTTTGTTTTTTACAGAACTCATGGCACAGGGCATGTCCGGGACTGCTTCCAGCACTCTGCACATGAGGCCTCATGCCTATCCCGTGAGGTCGAAGCTATTGTTAGCCTCTATTCCACAGGTGAGGGAGGGGAGGCATGGAGTCACTCAACACATGAGAAGTGGCAGCCGCCGGATTTACACTCAGGCAGCCTGGCCCCAGAAGTAACTAACACGCGGTTTACTTCGGGGGAACATAAGCTTCTTATTTATTTTAGTCAAAAATAAACAAATATTTGTTTTTCTGGTATTTAAAATAAACCAAAACAAAAACAAACAAAAAATGTGTAAGCTGGTTATGTTGGCCCATGCTTGTGAGTCCAGCACTGGCGGGGTTGGGGCGGGGTGTCGAGGGAAAAGGGTTGCCACTTCCTAGGAGCCTAGGATTGGATAGTAGTGGATACCCGTACTCTCAGCTCTGGTAGAGGCAGGAGGCAGGAGAACCCTCAGCTCTGGTAGAGGCGGGAGGCAGGAGAACCAGCAGTTTCAGGCCAGCCCCGTGAGACTCGGTCTCAAGTAACAAGAGGGGGGAAAAAGGACTGCTGAGGTGCCCAGCACTGAAGCTAAGCTTGGATAAGACCAGTGGGTCCAGGACCTTCCAAATGTGGGACAAAGGCTGACCAGGGTTGCCACTCATTTGTGGGAAAAGGTGAAAGGAGTTGCAAGCTTGTAGCCTGTCCCTAGGAGGCAGAGGATTCTTCTGTGCTCATCCACAGGGCCCCACAGACCCAGCCTGAAACCAACCACAGTCTCCGCCCTCCCAGTAAATAAGCCTCGCTATTCTAGGCAAGGCCCAGGATAAAAATACTTCTATGTTCTGCAAGTTTTTTTTTTTTTTAAGTCATGAAAATAACAGTGCAGTAAGCTGTCTATTTTTGGCTGGTGCCTGTTGGCACGGGTTCAAAGTCACGGCCCAAATGAGATCTATTTAGAAACAGGTCACCGCACAGTTTGTGGGTGTATCGAGGGGCCTCAGACCTGAGCCTCAGGCAGAGGGAAAGAAGCCCAGCGTCTGGTCGGGCCTGGGCATTCCTGTGTGCTCTGCTTCTTAGCCAAGTCCTTAGGGGTGAAGACTCCACTCCAGCCCGAGGAATCCAACCTTAGGGTGGGACTGGGGTGTGGGAATGTTCCCCAACTTCTCTATAAACCAGCTGCTCACATGGCTGGAGAGCCGCCTGGCAGGTATTCCAGTTGGAGCCCAGCATCTGGGACTGGGCTGGGTTTTTCCAGCCTGGGTGGACAAGACGGTGCTCCTGGAGGCCGAGCAAAGATCATCTTTGTTAGATGTCTTCATGCAGATGTGGAAAGAACCTGCCTAGGCCTGGGTTTCCTTCTTGGCCCTGGGCCTCCTGGGCAGTGTGATGTCTCTACCTTTTGCTTTTTTCTCTTAGTAAAATGGAGATAATAAAGCCAAGCTTAGAAGAAAGTTGGAGGGTTGATGTAGATGGTACATTTTAAAGATTCTGGTTCATACAGGGTGGCTACCCTGGTTTCCTGATTATATGAGCAGGTGTTATCTTTCTAGCCAATCTTTTAGGGTTACCTTTCAGTAACAACAACAACAACAACATGACTATGTGGTGTTATGTGCCAGGCACTGCTCTAAATACTTTCCTTATATAAACACAACTTTTTGCCATAGCAACCCAATGGAACAGGCACTGTATGATCCTCCTCTTACTGATGGGGACAATTGAGGCTCAGAGACTAACCATTTAGCTTGGTGCTGTGGCCTAAGACTGTAGTCCTAGTCCTTGGGAGCTGAGGATAGGAGGATCAGTAATTCAAGGTCATACATAGGGAATTCGAAGCCAACCTGGGCTACATGACACCCTGTCTCATAAAAACAGAAACAAACAAGAGGTTAACACTTTACCCACTGTCACACAGGCAGCAGGTGGCAGATCCAGGCCTCAAAACCACAGTCACACGCGGCTAACCACAAGCTATTGGTTCTTTCTTAATTATAGCTGGTTTCTTGACCCTTCCACAAGGAGAGGACAAGCACAGTCAGGATAGTTGCAACACTCTAGTACCACAAAGAATCTCAAAAGGTCAGCCAGCCTCCTTGGTTTTAACCCTTTGCCTTTCCCAAGCAACTGGGTGTGGTGCAAACCTGTTCCCTTAGCACTTGGGAGATGGAAGCAGAGTGGTTAGAAGGAGTTTAAGGTCATCCTCAGCTACCTCATGAGTTCAAGGGCAGCCTGAGCTGCTTGAGACCCAGCGTAAAAACAGGCAAGGAAAAAACAGTGGGGCTGGAGAGATGGCTGATGGCTAAGAGCACTGGCTGCTCTTGCAGAGGACCTGGGTTTCGTTTCCCCGCACCCCTGGCAGTTACGGGGGATCAGATGCCCTCTTCTGACCTCCTCGGGTACTACACACATGTGTTGCACATGCAGGCAAACACAAAAAGAAATGAATAAATAAATAAGTAAGCAGTAACGAAGAAGAATACTTTAAAAAGATGGACATGGGGGTCAGTAGGAAAGCATTGGATGAGCTCTCCAGGTCCTGAGTTCCATTTCTAGCACCAAACATAAATGTTATATTGATGTTTACTTGGAAGCGGGGTTGGGGGTAAAATGGGGTACAGCCTCAGGGTCTCATGGTGTGTTTTCTCCTATTATGATGCTGCAAATCTTTTCATGTTTGATAGTTTATGCTCCCTCCCTCTGCGACTTTATTCATATCTATGACCTTTCCTTCCCTCACTGCCAGGGGCCTGCCCGGCCTTAGGGGAACAAGCTGAGGTAGAACACAGTTGGACAAAGACCGGACTGATAATCTCTGACCTTTTAACTCTCTCTGACTGAAATGGATACTAGAAACTGACGGCTTCTGGGACCTTAACACTCGCTTGCTTATTCTGTGGCTGAAAACCACTGGCTTCTTTTTTCTTTAACTCTCTGTGCTTTATTTTTACTTTATAACTCTCTGTGCTTTATTTAACCCTGGAGACTTAACTCTTATTGTTCTGTGCTTCAATAAGCTCTAAAACCTAACTTTTTAATGCTTAAATAAGTGCTGGGGAAACTTAACCTTTATCTCTTTCATTACTTGTGGTTAAATAAGCACAAATATCTGGACATTAATACATGCTGTTGGGGGGGGTAAGCAAAGGGATTTATTTCTCTGGTGAGTCAGCCAGGGGTCTCTTGCTGGCCAGGTGAGAAGCTTGGAGCTGGTTAACTCTTTTTGAACCAGAGAGAGAAAGGAAAGGAAAGAAGTCACTCATATAAGCAACACACAAACCCGGTGAAGCAGATAATGGCTACACCACCTTTCTTTATTGCTTTCAGTCTTTTTATAGCTTAAAAAGTTCTCTATGTAAGAATTACCTCATAGATAAAATGTTAAAGGGGGAGTTACAGAAGAATATCAATAATAAGTTCAAAGTAGTATTCATACTGTAAGTTCATTATAAGTTCAAACAACAGTTTCACATGGCCTTGCCTTATCACAGTGCACACCTGTGGCTTCATCCTTGGACCTGAATGTTTTCCTTGAACACAAATTCTTTTTTTTTTCTTTTTTTTTGTTGGATATATTCTATTTACAATTCATTTCCCTTTTTCTGGTTCCCCACCCGCAAAGGTCCCACATGCCCTTTTCCCTCCCCCTGCTCCCTCATCTACCCCTCCCACCTCCCTGTTCTTGTACTCCCCCACAATGATGCTTTGGTCCATTCTAGCACCAGTGTCCACTCCTTTCTTCTTGTCAGATTGAACACAAATTCGTACCAAGCCTATTTCTCTTTTTAATGTAATTATGAAAGCTCATTGTATTTCTTTTTATGCAGCCTTTACTTACTATTATGAGGAGTGGGCACATTCTATTCTTCATTCTGACTTTGTTACATCTTTCTAGCAAAACAACTAAAACCATATCTTTTTACTTTAAAAGTTTCTTTTTAAGATAATTTGAATAAAATCAGGAATTAATTCATCTAAAGAGTATTAATTCATGAAAGTTCATCTTCATGTTGTTCTGCAGAAAATTTTCTCAATAGGGTGGGCTAATGCTAATCCTTAGGCTATGTAATAGTGATAGGAAAGGCATCCCGGTTGCAAGAAGCAATCCTGAGGTTAAGTCTCTTGAGACCTTGTCTCTCAGAGATCACTCATCTTAGGCCATGCAAAAAGGTGGACAGACCACCTTTAGGAAGGTCACCTGATAGCCTGGGTCTCTCCTCGATGGTTTCTGTCACCCCACAGCACTGGGTGTTGAACTCAGGCTCAGGATGTCAGGCAAGCAAGCTCTCATCTGGTGAGGTACATTCCCAACCCTGCCTCTTTTTACTATTTTTTTCTAGTGGGTTCTGGTATCTGACTGATAGTTGGAGCTCTCCTATTGAAGGAATGAGTCCTTCCTATAGAACTGAACTGCTGCTGCTGTTGTGTATGTGTGTATGTGTTGTTTTGTTTTTTTTTGATACAGCATCTCACTATGTAATCCTGGCTGAGCTTAAATTAAATCAGCCTACCTCTTCCCTCTGGAGTAAAGGCATACACCACCACTCCTGGTACTGAAAATTATTTTTTATTTTGGGGAGCGCTGGAGCATAGTCCCCCACTTCCACAACTATACAGCTGAGTTGAGCAAGGTGCAAGGCAGGGGTCAGCACAACCCAAGTGGGATGGATGGATGAGCCTCCAGCTAGAAAGACCTTGTTCATTTATTTTATGGGCACTTGTGTTTTATCCGCATGTATGTCTGTGCATCGTGTACATATCCTGTACCCGAGGAAGTCAGAAGAGGGTGTTGGATCCCCTGAAACTGAAGTTATGGATGCATGTGAGTCACCATGTGGGAGCTGGGAATTGAACCTGAGTCTTCTGCAGGAGCATCAAGTGCTCATAACAGATGAGCCATCTTTCCAGCCCCATACCATATGCTTGACATGATATCTCTGTTACATATGCAGCAATTTTTAAAAATCCAACTTGGCTTTTGATTATATTTAAGGTATCTTGAAAGTTGACCTCAAAATTATTTTAATTGCGTATTAGTATGTATTTAACACTCCAGAGGTATAAGCAGGTGGATTTCCGTGAGTTTGTGGCCAAACTGGGATATATAGAGAGTTGCAGGCCAGCCGGGGAAATATGGTAAGACTTTATCTAAAACAAACCAAACCAAAACAAACAGCAACCCTTTAGTTTTTAATTTTATGGGCATCAGTGTTTTACCTGCATGTTTATGCACCACATGCACGCCTCATACCTACATAGGCCAGAAAACAGCGTTAGATCTTCTGGAACTGAATTTACAGATGGTTGTGAATCACAATGTGTGTGCTGGGACTGGGTCTTGGGTCCTATGCTGAGCAGTAAGTACACATAACTGCCTCTAGCCCTCAGAATAAACTGAAGAGGGAAAAAAAAGACCAAAGGTTCCAGTGGGTGAAAGCACCTGCCTGTGTGCTGAGTTTGATCCCTGGAACCCGCACAGTGGAAGGAGAAAATCAAGTCCCACAAGTCATCCTCTGACCTCCACAGGCATGTTGACATGCACAAAGGTACACTGAGAAACACACACACACACACACACACACACACACACACACACACACACAGAGAGAGAGAGAGAGAGACAGAGAGAGAGAGAGAGAGAGAGAGAGAGAGAGAGAGAGAGAGAGAATAATAAAATTGTTTTTAATTCCCCAGTACTTGAGAATTTAGTTTAGTGGTAGAGTATGCTTAATCCACAAAAGGGCTGTGTTCAAATTTCCAGCACCTATCCCTTCAAAGTCACAGAGCATAACACAGTTTAAAGATAAAAAGTTAAACCAAAGACCACAATAAACATTTGCTACAAACACAGATTAAAAGAAGTTAACTTGCTATCATACAAAATATTTCACACATGTTGATAAGAAAAACCCAGCAACACTCCGTGGGCAAAGGTCACAAACAGATAAGTCCTGAACAGGGAACATACACGTGGGAAAATACCCACTCCAGGGACTAATCAGACTTACAACCTAAAACACGGTAAGGAACTTTCTCTTTTTTTAAATCACCAATAGGAAACATTTTTAATATTTTGGGCTGCCAGCAGTGTTTTGAGACTGGCAGGCTCATGTGCTACGGGTGGTAGTCAGTCTGGCTGGTACCCTTAAGGAGACAGGTTAGCAACATAGATCTAAGGCCATAAAAGGGTTTATACCAGTTGATCCAGTTATTCAGCTTCTCTGTCTTTATTCTACATGGGAAAAAAAGCTGTGGTATGGAGAAGCTTTTTGAGAAGGCGGGAGAGGAGCAATTGTGGGGTTCTTTGGGAGATGCAGAATCTTATCTCATTTCATTACCTCTACAGATAAGGAAACCAGACCTCTGTGGAGTTAGGTATTTGTCAAGGTCATGGGAACTTATAAAGGCCTGGACGGTCGGGTCGGTTTATATGGCTTAGGGCTCTTGCTGTATGGAGGCAGAAGTGGAACCATAAACAGCTGATCCATCTGTCAAACTTTGGGGTCAAAGATGCTCACAGTGAAGGATCCCTAACATTTTTTTTCAGCACTGAGCTTTGAAGGCTTTTTATTGTTACACATGAACCAAGGACGTACGAATGGGAATGAGCAGAAATGACACACTTCATTTGCCCCTTAGCCTTGGGGATGCCAGCCAGGAGCAACTTTTGTTTTGAATTTGTTTCGAGCATATTGGTATTTCCTTTGTTGTTATTGCTGTGGGGAAGCAGTGCCAGTGGAGATCAGAGGATAACCTGTTCGAGCTGGTTCTCTCCTTCTACCTTAGAGGTCTTTGGGATCAGACTTAGGTTATTAGCCTTGGCGGCAAGAGTCTTTACCCACTGAGTCATCTTACTAGCCTAATGATCATTTTGTCTTTGTGTGTGTGTGTGTGTGTGTGTGTGTGTGTGTGTGTGATATATGCATTTATGGAGACTGAACCTTGGGCCTTGTACATATTAAGGCAAGTGCATGCTAGGTTTATGAAGTTCTGGGAATCAAATCCAGGACTTGGTGAATGTTAGACCAACAGCACAACTGAGCTAAATCCCTAGTTTCCCCTTCCCTTCCTTTTCTTCCTTTTTAAATTATTTTTATTACTTTTCGCTCCTCCTCCTTCTCTTATCCAAAAGCTGCTTAATAAGGGTTCTCAAATGCTTCAACTCCCTTTATAGCCTACAATCCAAAGGTAGGGGAGAAAAGATGTTAAATAGGACAAGGGGATGCGAACCTGTTTAGAAGTAGTTCTATGTGGCAATTCCAATCTTCGTTGTTAGGATACCAGCAATCTAGTTCAGTGGTGTCAGGATACTAACAGTACAGTTCAAAGAGTATCATCAAGCATAAAGCAGCAGTGGCAGCACAATCCAGCAGAAACAGCCAGGCCTCCACCAAATTGGCAGGAGTCAGCAGGAGCCATAGCCTCCTTCAGTGTAGTAAAACTCAGCAAAGATTTGAGACCACCAAAGCATTGCACAGCCAGCTAGGCAAGTGCTGCCCTGTTACTATCTGTTGGGCCCTACTTAGACTCTATCCAAATATCATGTGTCCTCTCAGGGGTCTTCATGAGTCTGTATCACATGATACAACCAGAAATAATTTCCACTTCACTTCCCCTCTTTGTTTTTAGCCAGAATCTCACTATATTGCCTAAGGATGGCCTTGAACTCTTGATCTTCCCAGATCTGCTTTTCTAATGCTGGGATTTTAAACATATGAGACACAACATCCAGCCAGATTTCCATGATTGGGTTCTTTGTACATCCATCCATCCATCCATCCATCCTTCCACTCCCCCCTCCCCCTCTCCTCCTCCTCCTCCTCCTCCTCTCAGGACACAGTGAGTCCCTGTAGGACTGGGCATGTCAGCATCTTCAGCAGCTGGTTCAGTCTATGGCTTCCAGCATGAAGTCCTTGATCAGTAAATACCTGTTAAAAATTACCTGTGTGGTGACTATTCCTGGTTGTCAATTTGATTATATTCGGAATGAACTACGATCCAGAATTGGAGGGTATACATGTGATCCAGATCTTGAGTCTAGAAGACACAAGTTTCTGACCTGGATCTTGGCATAGAGATCTTGAGGCATAGTGGCCATGAAAAGCTTAGGCCCAGGCAAGGTAGTACACACATTAAATCCCAGGAGACTAATAAGGCAAGGAGAACTGTGAATTCAAGGTCAGTCTGTGACAAAACAAGTCCCAGATCTAGGCATGGTGGTACTTTGGGCTACACTTTCTGCTGGAGGTCTACACTCAGGACATTGGAAGAAGGAAGACTCGCTCTTCTTTGCCTGCTTTCACTTACTCGCCATCTGTTGGAACCGACTTCTACAGAAGACCAGCTGAAACAACTAGCGTTACGGGACTGAGCAACAACTAGATTCTCGGACTTCCCATCCACAGCTGTCCAACAAATGATTGGCTGGATCTCAGAAGAGACCTTGAACTTTGGATTTTTAACTTTGTTGAGACTGCTATAGATTATAGAGGCTTTGGAACTTGGACTAAATGTATTTTTCATTATGCTATGGCCAGGTATGGCCCCCCGTAGACTCATGTGCTTGAACAAGCCTATAGGGGCTAGGAAGTGGAATATGATGGTTTGTGTATGCTTGGCCCGGGGAGTGGCACTACTAGGTGGTGTAGCCTTGTTGGAGTAGGTATGTCACTGTGGGCGTTGGCTTTAGTATCCTTGTCTTAGCTGCCTAGAAGTCTCCTCATAGCAGCTTTCAGATGAAGAACTCTTAGCTCTGCCTGCACCATGCCTGCCTAGATGCTGCCATGCTCCTGCCTTGATGATAATGGACTGAACCTCTGGACCTGTAAGCCAGCCCTAATTAAATGCTGTCCTTTATAAGACTTGCCTTGGTCATGGTGTCTGCTCACAGCTGTAAAACCCTAAGACAACCTGGTTCTAGAAAATGGAGAGCAGTATGGAACTGGGTGTGGTGGTGCATGCTTGTAACTCCAGCACTTGGGAGCGTGAGGCAGGTGGATGAATGCGAGTTCTCCACCAGCCTAGGTTATGTAGAGAGAAACAACCCTACCCCATCTCTAAAAAACGAAACAAAACCTAAACAGAGAGAGCAGAGCTGAAGAGCTGGCTCAGGGTTTAAGAGCTCTTGCAGAGGACGAGGTTCAATCCTCAGAGCCCGCTCAGCAGCTCACACTGCTTATTAAGCTAGTTCCAGAGGACCCAACACCATTTTCTGGCCTTCTCGAGCACCAGAGATTCACATGGTTCAGGTACATGCATGCACACATAAAACATAAACAAATACATCTTTACAAAAGAAAAGGGAGAAAACCAGGGTGCTGGTACATGCCTGCAATCCCAGAACCTGCAAAGTAAAGGAAGGATTTACTATTCAAGGCCACGCCTGGTGGCAGAGCCAGCTGGAGGCCAGCCAGGATTGCATGGGACCCTGTCTCAAAGAAAGCTTCCACCTCTAACTCCCGAAGTTGGTAGTCTGTGCAATTTCAGCAAACATCAACACCAGCGTGTCTTTGGCTTTGATTCTCTGGCTTTTGTCCCTGCACGGGAGCAGTCCACTGGAGCTAATGAGGGACCATTTTAGCTGTAGATGCTGGATAACAATAACAATGAAGTAACTGGAAAGGAAGGTTTTGTCATCCAAGGGTTTAGTCATCCAATAAGCCTTGCTCTGTTAGCACTAAGAGAAAAAAGTGCACATTAGGGACCAACTGTGTACTCAGTGCTACTCATTCTAGTGCTGAGAGAGGCCTACGATACTTCCTCTTCCTCTTCCTTATTTTATGAAAGATTTATTTATTCATCTTTGTGAGTACACTGTTGCTGTCTTCAGACACACCTGAAGAGGGCATCGGATCCCATTACAGATGGTTGTGAGCCACCATGTGGTTGCTGGGAATTGAACTCAGGACTTCTGGAAAAGAAGTCAGTGTTCTTAACCTCTGAGGCATCTCTCTAGCTCTTCTTCTTTTTAAACAAAATACCTTGTATACTTTTAAAAATTGTAAGTAGTGAGTATAAAATGATGATGTTGACAATAATGTACTTTGTTTTTTTGTTGGTTTTGGTTTTTTACTTTCATGGTGCTTATGCATACTGAATACACATACAACCCTGAGTGCTGCCTTCAGTCCAAGGATGATGCACTCATCATTTAATATTTAACAAAGGAAAACCTTTAAATTCACAATCCCCCCCTTGCAACCTAAGGATAATCTGTGATGCTTTTTAAAACATTTTTTAGCCGTTGTGTTTATTTTTATGTACAGGTATGTGCACATTCATGCAGTGTCTACAGAGGCAAGAGGCATCAGATCCTCTGGAACTGCAGTTACCGGCAGTTGTCAGCTTCCATATTGGTGTTAGAATCAAACCTAGGTTCTCTGGAAGACCAGCAAGGGCTTGTGTGTGTGTGTGTGTGTGTGTGTGTGTGTGTGTGTGTGTGTGTGTGTGTGTTTTCCAAGACAGGGTTTCTCTGTGTATCCCTGGCTGTCCTGGAACTCACTCTGTAGACCAGGCTGGCCTCGAACTCAGAAATCCACCTGCCTCTGCCTCCCAGAGTGCTGGAATTACAGGTGTGCGCCACCACCGCCCGGCTCCAGCAAGGGCTCTTAACAGAGGAGCCAGCTTTCCAGCCTCTTGTGATGCTTTTTTTTTTTTTTTTAAAGATTTATTTGTATGTATGTATATATATACTCTGTCACTGTCTTTAGACACACCAGAAGAGGGCATCAGATCCCATTATAGATGGTGAGCCACCGTGTGGTTGCTGGAATTTAATTCAGGTCCTCTGGAAGAGCAGTCAGTGCTCTTAACTGCTGAGCCGTCTCTCCAGCCTATGATACCCCCCCCCCCACTTTTCCAAGAAAATTAAAGGTTTTCTTTGAAAATTCCCCTCACACGTATGGCCAACTCTATTTTTCAAAGATGGCTGCAGCCATAGCTCCTGTCCCATAGGAACGTAGCAACTTCAGAGTTGGTATCTTTGTTTTCTCTTTTTGATACTGGGTATGTTTGTGACCATTTTATCCAGTCCAGAGACAGTAGGTGACTAGTTCACAAAGGACCAGGCTGCTTCTGAGCTGTGTGCTGGAGTTCTGTTCTCCCGTGACTTCAGGTTGACAGCATGCACTGTGGACGGTTGCACATTCTGGGCCTCGGGGGAATGGATGCTGGGACAGATAGCTGCCCCTCCAAACGTCTGCTTTGCTTTTTTTCATTCCCTGCTCCAGGAAGCAATCTCCACACTATGTTCTCCATTGTTCAGCTCTGCCTCCTGCCTTTCTGGAAAATTCCAATTCATCCTTTGATGCGCCCCACCCCTGTGGAGGCTTTCCTGAACCGCGGTAGCAGAGGCCACTCCTCCCTTCCTCCTCCGGTGCCCTCCCACTCACCTGGTGGGGTAACTGTTTATTTACATGGACGTCTCTCTCCCAGCACCCAGCCCAGGCAGGGCCCACACTCCAAACTCATCTGTGACTAAAATTAACCTTACTGGAGAGGCAAGATGGCAAGCCAGGGCCAGGGCGTGGGTGTCAGGCTGGCTATGAGGCTGCCCTCTGTCCTCACCTTGCTGGCCTCGTCTGCTGGCTCTTCGCGGTCAGCATGCTCACCTTTCTCCTGTCTCACATCATGGTCCTTGCATGTGTCCTTTCGGCTGCTTACAATGGCCTCTTCTTATCCTAGTGTCCAGCTTAACCATCATTTAAGGGAGGCTCTCCCGTCCGGAACCTCAGGGTGTCCTCTCGCCCCTCCTTTCCATTCCCATGCTCGTCCTCACTTACCTTAGGCTCAGATCCATGGCTTACTTGACGGATGCTTATCTGCATTCGCTCCTTTGGGGGACTTTGGCTTGCTCACTGCTGTGAGCTCCTCTGGTGCCCTCCCACTCGCCCGGCTAACACAGGGCTTGGCAGGGCATGTACTTGGCATTACATACATATTTAAGATGGGGTTTTCTCTATGCAACCCAGGCTGGTCTGATCTTTTGGTCCTCCTACCTCAGCTTCCCGAGTGTTGAGGCTATAGGTATACACCGCCACAGCTGGACTTCCCTCAGCTCTTTAACGGAATGAAGCAAGGAGAAATGAAGGGGTCCAAATCTCGGCTCCACCCTCTGGGTCCTTGTGTTGATTATTTATAACCTCTGAAGGATCCTCAACTGAGGATGAGGCCTTTCACTGGCTGTGTGTTGGAGAGTCTGGAAATGAGCATGAAAAATGAGAAGATTTCATAAATGACAGGTACTATTTATTTTGCTTCTTTCATCTCAAAAGTAATTCTTTTGGAGCTGGAGAGAGCTCAGAGGTTAAGAGCACTGGCTGCTCTTCCAGAGGTCCTGAGTTCAATTCCCAGCAACCAGATGGTGGCTCACAACCATCTGTGTGTCTGAAGACAGTGACAGTGTATTTTTATTTATTATAAATAAAATAAATAAATCTTTAAAAAAGTAACTTTTGTATTATTATTATTATTATTATTACTATTATTATTATTTTATATGTATGGTGCCTGAAGAGGTCAGAAGAGGGTATCTGCTCCTCTGGAATGGAAGTTATGGATGTTTCTGAGATACCGTGTTGGTACAGGGATAGTCCAGGTCCTCTACAATAACAGAAAAAACTCTTTACCTGCTGAGCAGGGTTTCCAGCACTTTTACCAGGCTTAAAGCTTGCAGTGTCTTCTAAAAGAAATTTTATTGAGCTATTATAAAAAAGAGAAAGGTATACTTATCAATTTTCACATCTAAAAACATCAACGTTGCCACTTCTGAACTGGAGAACGTTCTAATACTGGCAGAGTTGGCTTTAGCCTTCCCTCTCTTCTTGTTTCTTCCGAAACATCTCCATCTTTCCCCTCCGGATCCAACAGCACCTATTCCTTTTTCAGACTATTATCAGCCCCCACCCCCACACTGCCCTAGCTCCTCTTGCAAGCTTTACCTAATTAACCCTAGCTTGCCTACCAACAAACTAGGTCTCCAAGGTAGGGGACATGCAATCCATCAGGATGTGAAATGTTTCCCCAATTCTTCTCTTAGATATATCCTCCAGAAAATGAAAAGTGGGCATCTAGAGAGATGGTTTAGTGGCTAAGGGCATGAGCTTCTCTGGTGGAGGAACTGAGTTCTATTCCTAGCACCCACAGACACAGCTCAAATTGGGTGGCTCACACCACGTGTAAACCCAGGTCCAAGGGATCCAGCGTCCTCTTCTAGTCCCATAACACCTGCACTGACACGCACAGGCCACCCTCTTACCATAGACACATAATTAAAATTAACCTTAAACAAAACAAGTACGTAGCCAGGAGCACACCTTTCATTCCAGCACTCCAGAAGCAGGGACTGGCAATCTTGTCTGAGTTTCAGGCCAGCGTGGTTTTCATAGTGACTTTCAGGCCTGTCAGGACTACATGGTGAAAGCTTGTCTCCAAAATCAAGTCAAAACCAAACCAAACCAAACCAAAAAACAAACAAACAAAAACAAAAACAAAAACAATAAACCCTCAAGCAAGGCAAGGACACATAACACTCTTTCTAGCACCACCATCCACTGTAATGGTGAATACTGACTGCCACTTTCACAGGCTCCAGGGGCTCTTAACCTGCGGATCTTGACCCTCTTCTCTTTCAAAGTGGCCATCTAAGATCATATAAAAACACATTTACACAACCATTCATAACAGTAGCAAAATTACAGTTATGGTGGGGTCACCACAACGTGAACTGTTTCAAAGGGCCACGGCATTTGGAAGGCTGAGAGCCACTGCTGCAGCATCACCTAGGAGACACATTTCTGGGCGTGTCCTCGAGGGGCCTTCTAGATTGGGCTAACTGCTATCGGAAGACCCGTGCTGAAAGTAACAGGAGTCCTTGGGTAGAGGGTCTCGGACAAGAGAAGGAGACGGAGCAGTAAGCTGAGACCTGCGTCTCCGTCCTGACTGCCCGCGGACACAATCATCAGCCTCCATCTCCCGCCATCACGGCTTTCCCACCAGGATGGACTGTGTCCTTCAACTGTCGACCCTTCCCTTCTTTTATTATTACCATTTAATCTATTTATGTGTATGAACATTTTGCCTGCATGTGTATCTGTGTAGTATGTGTCTGGAACATGGAGAGGTCAGGAAAGGGTATTGGGTCCTCTGCAACTGGAGTTCTGGGAGGTTGTGACAACCATGTTGAGAATTGAACCTAAGTCCTCTGCCAGGGCCACCGGTGCTCTAACCACTGCCCGGTGGTTAACCACTGCCCTTTGGGCCTACCTTCCCCTTTTTATAAATCCTGTATTTGTCCATTATCCTGTCACAGAAACCAGAAAAGTAGCCAACACAAAAGCCAAAAGATGAAGCTGGGCGGTGGTGGACACACCGTTAATCCCAGTACTTAGGAGGCAGAGGCAGGCAGATTTCTGAGTTCAAGGCCAGCCTGGTCTACAGAGTGAGTTCCAGGATAGCTGGGGCTATACAGAGAAACCCTGTCTCACCCCCTTCCCCCCCCCAAAAAAAAAGCCAAAAGACGGAAAGAACCTAAATTTCCATGGTTATCCTAGACAGAAATCTGGTGTAAACTTATGAAATTAGTTTAGCTCTAAAGAGGAATGAATTTTTAGCACACATGTATTACAGATGAACTTGGAAACAGGCTAAGTGAAAAGACTTAAGTCAGAAAAGGCCCCATACTTTATAAATATACACACATACAAGATAATCTAAAGTCAAGTCCTTAGTAGTAAAATGAGTATTAGTGGTTGCTGGGCTTGGGAAGCTAGTGAGAAACTGCTTAGTGGGTAATTTTATTTCAGTGTAATGGAAATGTTTTGGAACTAAAGTTGTGGTTACACAACACTGTGAATGTACTAAATGCCAAGAGATGTTTACTTATAGATGGTTACTTAAAAAAAAAAATTATATGTGTATTTGTAAATGCGGTTGCAGGCTGCGAACGTAGCACCGGGTTCGAATCAAAGTCAGAGGGTAACTTTCAGGAGTCTGTTCTCTCTTCCATCATGGGACCATCAAGTTTTACTCTGCAAACTTTTTACTCTGAGTCACCTTGCAGGTCCTCAAATGGCTACTTTGAAAATACACAGCGGTAGGAGAACGGGAGTCTAAAGGAGATCAGCCTCATATTAAGAGGGACTCTGGCGCGTACCTCTAATCCCAGCACTCAAGAGGCAGAAGTACTGATCTCTTTGAATTCGAGGCCAGCCTGGTTTAGAAAGTGAGTTCCAGAACAGACAGGGTTGTTAGACAAAGAGACCCTGTCTCGAAAAACCACAAAAGTAAAAAAAATAAATAAATAAAAGAGAACCTATTTCAATGAGAGAAAAATTGCACGTCGACAATACACATTGCCCTCCAGGTGTCTATTCCACTGGGGCTGTACGAAGGTGAACAACAGGCTTCAGTTTACCGTGGGCCATATTGCCGCATCGATTTTAATTTTTATTATTTATTTTTTTCTGAGACAGGTCTCATGCGGCTCAGCATGACCCGACCCTCTTTGCCTTCACTTTCCAAGCGCTGGGATTACAGGTGTGCAACACCCTACTTTTAGTTTTTGGCTAATCTGGTGTACTACAGTGAACCCTCGATTTACAAATGAGGAACCTGAGGTTTAATACAGTATGAGGGTTTTCCCACAAAACCCGTAGGCCACCATTCTCCATGGATGTCAACTTCGGAGAGGAAGCACCGAAGCTGGGCCCTGTGTCGTGTGTCATCATGCGCGTCTGGTCCTATGAGGTCCTCGCGGGTGGCCGGACCACGGCTGGAGACCACTACCGCTGGTCTCCGACCAGAGACAGTCACTGGGCTACTACAGATTTAGCCCCGAAATGGCGGCCGCAGTATCGTGAGGCCACGCCCCCGGAGGCGGGCCCAGATTCCAGGCCGGAGCGATAGATCCCCGAGCCAAGTTTTAAGCGGACAGCCGAGCCCAGGAGCTCGCGCAGAGGCAGTGAACCCGCGGCGCCGCAGGTCGTGAGGACGAGTGTCGAGCGCAGAGCTAGCTCGCCGCCGCAGGCTGAGAACGTCTTCGTCGCGGGTGCTTGTGCCGCCATCTTGGATGGCGGGAGTTAGAACCGAGCGAGCTTGAGGCGGGAAGGCTTCTCTGCTGTTCTCCGCAGGCCCTCAGACGGGCCAACTAGCCGAGCTTTGGGGCGCGTGCCCTGAGGCGCGGGGCGCTAGTGCAGCGATGCGGGGCCTTCCCGGGGCCCCGTCCCCCGGGCTGGGGACACGCCAAATGTGACCGCAACCCGTTCTCTCAACCACCGCTGCCGCTGCACGACGGGACCCGGTGTTGCCTGGCTCCCTCAGGTAGGCCGCAGGGCTGACGGTGCGGCCACGGGGCGCAGGGTCGGCCAGGCCGCTGTCATCCTGGTGGCGGGCCGGGCGCGGGCCGGGTGTCATGGCCGGCGAGCCAGCTTCCACACCCCTGCTCAGATTTCCCAGTGTTTCTCGGAAACGTGCCAGCGCCACTCCGGTGCCCAGCGAGCATTCCTCATATTTTGGCAATGGGGAAAAAATCCTCCCAGAGCTGCCCAGTGTCTGTGTTGTCATTGGGATGGGCTCGTTCTTTTTCTCTCGGGCTGCAGAAGTGGGGGGAGCCCGGCCTTGCACCTCCTCTCGGGCTGCTTCGCTTAAGTGACACCCTTTTAGGGAAGACGAGAGGAATCGGGGAAGGCAGCGAGAAACCGGTCAGTGCCCCGTCACAGAGGCGTGCGATCTCGCTCGGGGCTTCCAAATGGGAGGCCTAAGATGCTCGAGATCGGGAGCCCGGCTGCCTTTTGTGTGAAGCGACAGCCTCCCAGGTTCTGCAGAGCCGGTGGATGGATGCAGAATTGGGACACCACGGGAGGCGAGGTGGCCGTGTTCATTCATTGTTCTCTCTCCAGGGCCCAGGGTGTGCCTCTGGTTTTCATTCTTTGTTAGGAGGGACAGTCGGGTCTCTTCTTTCCGGATTGAGACGTAGCCGGGACCTGGGGAATGGGTCAGGTCTGTGTATAGAAGTGGGGAATGAATTCAGGGCACGTCTGGATGCTGCATTGCGCCCTGTGGAGTCTGTGGACACTCAGCTCCCGGCGTGAAAACAATGCGCGGTGATAAGGCTTGCTTTCCCCAAGTGTTCTTGGGACTTAAAACAGTTAGGTGCAGAGCAGAGAATCCCTGAGGTTCCTTGCTTGCTTCTGCGCGGAGTTTGAAGGAGGACTGTTCCGCCAGGTGAGGCCGAGGGGAGGACATTGTCAGCCGAGGGAACAGCTGGCACCAAGGCACAGAGGCATAGCCTACGGGAGTTGGGATGATTTGGGGGAGCAGCTAGTAAATGCAGGGTGCAGGAAGACAGACGTCAGGGTCGAAAAGGAAAGTTGATTGCTTGTGAAGGGTCTGTGTGATGGATGGTGGTGAACTAGTTCATTTATTAATTAATTGACTTAGGTTGCTAATGTTTATTTCTTGCAGGATGCTGCTTTGCTCCCACCTCGCTATGGTAGTGAACAAAATTTACCTTATTAAGTCTTGCTAACCAGTTTTGGTAATTGATAGAAAATGTTTAGTGCTTGTTCACTGGTTCCTATTAGGAGATACTCTTGCAGCTATTTCTAAGGTTATACCTGCCTACAAAAGCACATACTTTATAAACGTAGTATTCTTTACTAACTCTTGAGTTTTAAGTTGCTGCTGACCACGTAAAACACATTCCCCAAACATACAGAAATTGGCATATTATAGAAAGCACCCGAAAAAGTGTGGCATGAAAGTATTTTTAATTAACCCTGTTTACTTAGTAGACTCTTTTGTTTGGACTGAGCCCCCAGGTTGCAGCTTTGTTAACTCTCTAGCCCTGTGAACATTATTCTTCTAAAATAGCTACTTCGATTAAGGCTTATGCTGAAATGGCTATGTAGAAGTGAATACACATCAGGGGCAGTTTCCAAGTCTTTGGTGATGTGAACCACTGGGAAACACAGAGGTTCTTAAATTTGTTTTTACTCTTATCACTTCAAGGGCTAAGTAAGCTGTTTAAAACCCAGCAGCAACATTTGACCTAGCTTGAGACTGGATACTTGGAAAAATAAACCTGCTGATGTTTCTGTTCTGAAGGCTTATCTTCAGGTCTGCAAGGCTGTGCTTGTGCCCTGAAGTGGGATCGGGCAGCTTTGTTAAGGTCTTGTCAATAGTTGAAAGGACCTTGTATGCCTGTGAAGGAGAAGGCTTGACGAAAGGCTTTTGAATGCAGTTTAAGGGATTTGGCCCAGTAGTAAAAAGACTGAAAACCTTTTACTTATGACAAAAGTATCCAAAAATTAACAATGATGCTGCATTACAACTGCTCTGAACCCAGCTGCTTTTGGCTTCAAGTCAATTTTGCTCAGATGATTAAACTACTTGACAGTTTTTGGAAGTTAATTTGATATTTGCAGAATCACTAAATATTTTTAACAGAAATACAATGACTAACTTCAAATTGCTCTTTTAGGAAGTCTATTAGTGAAGGTTTGATTATTTAATGTTAAAATTCAGACAAAACTTTGTTACTCATCTGCTACCTGAAACCATGAAAGAATGCTTTGGTTTGCTTGTTAGGCTTTCTACTAATAATCCTGATCCTGGGAGGAGCTTGCTAACTAAACAGCATGCCTCAATGTTGACTTGCAAATCATAATTTAAATATTCTCTCTGCAAGACAGTGAGCAAATGTAACTGTGAGGGGGCTTATGAAACAAAAATCAAGCTTCAACTTAAAATTTTGTTGTGTTACTTTTCTAAAGTTGTAAGAAGACCATAAAAAGTCAGGGTCTCTCTCCCACTCTTGAAAAATCAGAAATGTTGGGGTTTTCTTCTTTTCTTGTTTTTTGGGGGTTGGGGTGGAGGCTGGATCTCACTGTGTAGTTCTTGGATGACCTGGAACTTCCGGAGATCCCCCTGCTTCTGCTTCCCAACTGTTGGGATTAAAAGTGTAGATTCTTTAAGAGGGTGTTGAGGTTTTTTTTTTTTTCTTTTTGTTTTGTTTTTGATATGTGTACACATATCAAAATATACACTATAAATATTTACGTCAAGATTCTACCGATATGGGGTAGGTCTAAACTCTTGTCTATAATCCTAGGATAGTAATGTCAGATTGTTTTATTTTGGCCTTCAAAGTTGAGTAAAAAACTTTAATTACTTATTAAAATTGACAATTTTTGTAGTGTCTGAGGCATTCTATTACTTCTTTGTTTCCAGGATTATTATGTAGCTCTCAGTGATTTTAGTTTTTTTTTAATTTTAATTATACATGTTTGGATAATTTGCTTGCATAATATGTCTGTGAACCACATATGTGCCTGGTGCCTTGGAGGTTAGAAATGGGCATCATCATCTGGAACTAAGTTATAGACAGTTGTGAGCTAGCATGTGGGTGGATACTGAACCCAGGTCTTTTGCAAGATGGTCTTTTAACTGCTGAGCCATCTCTATAGCCCCTTAGTGGTTTTTGTTGTGGTTTTTGCTTTTATTTTATTTTATGTTATATATTCAGTTTTTTTTTTTTTTTTTTTTTTTTTTTTTTTACTTTTATGTACATGTGTTTATGTTTGAGTGCCTGAGTGTATACACACCAATGCCTGCAGTGTTAGTGGAGGTCTGAAGAGGGCATCAGATCCTCTAGAGTTGGAATTACAGGTAGCTGTGAGCTGTGTGGGTTCTGGAAATTGAACCAGATTTTCTGCAAAAGCAGTAAGTACTCTTAATTGATGAGCCATTGTTCCAGTCCACTTGTTGTTTTTAAGTACATAGTCTCAGGCTGGAGAGATGGCTCAGTAGTTAAGAACATTTTTGGTTTTGCAGAGGACCTGGGTTTGGGTGACTAAGCACCCACATGGGGGTTTACACCTGTCTGTACCTCCAGTTCCAGAAGATCTGGCATCCTCTTATGTCCTCGTGGACACAAGGAACCACATGATACATAGAAATATATATATGAAGGCCAAACACCTATACACATAAAATAAAAAAATGTATGCTTATATTAAATACATATATGTAGACAAGGCTAGCCTCAAATTTGTGATGCTTCTGTTTCAGTTATCCCGAGATTTGGGATTACAGGTGTGTGCTGCAACACTTAGTGAGTGATTTCAAATTCTTGAGTTCTGATATTGCTCTAAGAATCTCAGTTTAACTGAAGGAAATTTCAAGTGGATGGTATTTCTTTGTTATTTATTTAGCTTGGTGCAGGCTATTTGAAGGCTTTTTTTTTTTAATTGCTCAGTGTGTTAATTGGCATTGCATTTCAGTTAGTGTACATAGTATATTTTGAAGAACACTTGACACAGTTTTATTTTTAGACCAGTTTCTAAAGGATTTAGCTGGGTGGTGATTAACAATTCTAACAGAGCTATTTTAGAATTTGCAAACCCTCGTGATTTAGCTATGTTTACATTTTTGGTTAAAGAATGGAAAGCAATGAGAATGTTTTAAGTGAACTCTTGTATGGCACATTCCTTCAGCGAAGGAGTGTGGTCTGTGTTGTGTAGAGTCACCATCCTCTGTCTCTCTGTCTCTGTCCCTGTCTGAGACAGGAGCATCTCTTTGTGGTCCCGGCTGTCCTAGAACTTTCATACAGTGTAGACCAGGCTGGCCTGAACACACAGAGATCACCTGCTTCTGCCTCCCAGGTGCTGGGATTAAAGGGATGGGCGGCCATGCCCTGCTTCTTGCCCTGCTTCATCTTCCTCTACTGTTTCTAAGTTATTGTCATCCAGTAGCCAGAGTAAGCACTCTGACTGGTTGAGTGCTTCTCTCTTTATTTCCTTCCATCCTACTAGGAAGTGAAAGTCCTCTCTGATTTTTCCTTGACTCTGTAATGACACATGATGTTTGGGCAAAAACATCTCCCTTTTCTGTTTTTATGGGTACAGTTCTGGGAATTAAACCTAGGGCTTTAAGTGGACCAGGCAAACATTGCTGTTAGCACTGCCAGTGTTTGCCCTTCTTCAACCCAGTACCTCAGTGTTGGAAGAGTCAGAGTGGTTAATGGTTATGTCTGGTGAGCTTTTGTTTCATGTGTTTATTGTTTTTTAGACAGAAGCCCAGGCTAGCCTCATGGCAATCTTACTGCTTCAGCCTTGAGTGCTGGGATTATAGGCATGCATATCATACCTGGCCTTTTATTAGTTCTTTGAGAATTTTATACAGTGTGTTTTGATTGTATTCACCCCTTTCTCTAACTCTTCTCAGAATCACCCCTCCTTCTCTGCACTTCTGACTTGGTGTCTTTTTTTTTTTTTTTTTTTTTAATACCAATTTGTGCTGCCCAAATATTCCTGGCTGTGTGGTTGTCTACTGGAGAGTGGTTGGCTTACCAGGGGATTCTTAGAGAAAACTGTCTTTTTTCCAGCAGCTGACGATGGTTAGGGGTGGGATTGTGTGCTCATCTCCCTTCTTCATGCTGGGATTTGGTCTGGCGTGGTTTGCAGAGGTTATGTACATATTATCCCAACTGCTGAGAGTTCATATGTGTGGCTGCCCTGTTGTGTCCAGAAGCTTTTTCCTTATCATCCACTACCTCTGGCACTTAGATGTTTTCCTGCCTTCTGTTCCTCAGTGAATCCTGAACCTTTGAGATGTAGTATGTCTTTTCCCTTCAGGGCTGAGCATTCTGCAGTTTCATATTTTCTGCCTCCTGGCCAGTTGTGGATCACTGTGAGCCACACAGTGATCTATTGCAAATAGCAGCTTCTCAGATGAGGGTATAGAGATACATTGCACTATGCATCTCTATGTAACATTAAGTTCTTTAAAGAGTCAGTTTGTTTAATACCTTGTTCTTTTAGCAGCCTAATAGTAGTAAGTTTTCCCCTAGGGCCTAAGACCTATCTAGTCATAGGGTTTTTAGCATGATAATGGTACCCGGTATTGGTTGTGGAATGGGACTTAAAAATCCAATCAGGAAGTGATTGGCTACTCACAGCTGTTTGTCACCATTGCACCAGTGGGCACGTCCTGCCAGGCTAGTCATTATTGTAGCTTGCTTTTCTCCTTTAACTACTGTGCATAGCACTCTCCAGCCCTCTGAAAGCTAGCCAATAAAGATGAAGCTTCCAGGTCCATACCAGGTTAATTTCACCATGTCCTATGACTCAATTATGTGGCGTCTTCAGCAATAGGGTCTTACCATCAAATTCTGGAGGATGTCCAAGAGCAGTGACAGGATCCTGTGATATTGGGAGGGTGCTGTCTGTGGGACCTCATTGGCCAATAGCTCCAAAAGTAGTAAGCCATTTCTGGCATGGGACTTTTTATTAGTTAGCCTCTGGTGTCTACTACTTGTAACTCAGGTCCAGGGAGTGCTTCTGTACTCACATGCATGTACCCCTCCCATGCATGCAACATTTTAGTGTGTGTGTGTGTGTAGATGTAGATACTTTAGGAAGTTTTTTTGTTTGTTTGTTTCTTTTTTTTTCTTTTCTTTTTTTTTTTGAGACAGGGTTTCTCTGTATAGCCTTGGCTGTTCTGGAACTCACTCTGTAGACCAGGCTGACTTTGAACTCAGAAATCCTACTGCCTCTGCCTCTACCTCCCAAGTGCTGAGATTAAAAGCATGCGGCACCACTGCCTGGCAATTTTAGGAAGCTTTTATAGTGCTAGGTTTCCATATGTCTATTTTGAAAGGTCCTTCTCATGCTCCCCCCTGTACCCTACTTTCTGTTCCAGTATTCTCCTTTAAACCTTTATTCCTTTATGTAGTTGGTCTTGAACTTACTATGCTTCCAAGAATGGCCTTGAACTTCTAATTTTCCTGCCTCTACTGAGTTGCTGGGATTATAGACATGAGCCCTCACATCCATTTAATGTGGTGCTAAGTATCAAGCCCAGGACCTCCTGCCCCAGATTTAAAGGTGGTTTTTAATTTAATTTATTTACTTTGCATATATGAACGTTCTACGTGCATGCATGTATGTGCATCCTGCATGTGTCTATCGGATTCCCTGGAACTGGAATTATGGATGGATGCATACTCAGAATCATCCAACCATGTAGGTGCTGGCAATTGAATCTGGGTTCTCTGTAAGAGTGAGAAATGGAGCCATCTCTTTAGCTACTAAATTTCTAAATTCTTGAGCTAGGGTTTCGTGTAGTCTACACTGACTTTGAATTCATTATATATTCAAGTCTAGCCTTGCTTTAATCCTGTTTCAGTGTCTCATGCTAGGATTACAGGTGTTTATTTATGAAAAGTTATTATTATTATTATTATTATTATTATTTTTGGTTTTTCGAGACAGGGTTTTTCTATGTAGCCCTGGCTGTCCTGGAACTCACTCTGTAGACCAGGCTGACCTCGAACTCAGAAATCTGCCTGCCTCTGTCTCCCAAGTGCTGGGATTACAGGTGTGCACCACCACTGCCTGGCTGAAAAGTTATTATTATTTTAAGATTTAGTTATGTGCATACATGTGCCTTCTGGGCTACATGCATGTGAGTGTAGAAGCCTAAGGAATTCGAGAGGCTCTGGATCCCCTGGAGCTGAGTTACACACCTGACACAGATGCTGGAACTGACTCAGGTCTTCTGCAAGAATAGTAAAGACTCTTAATTACTTACCCATCTGTCCAGCACACGAATGAACGTCAGAGGAAGCACTCTGTTCTTTCCTAGGAATTGAATCCAGATCATCAGGCAAGAACCTTTAACCACTGAACCACTTGCTAGCCTTAAAAGCTGTTTTTAAAAAGTACGAGTAGATGCAAGCACTCATTGTGAACGGTACAGGGTAATGAGTGCAAGTTGTTACTGTGAAGGATTTTGTCTGATGGAGGAGCTTTGCCGAGCATAGTGCTTGTTCTTGCTCCTCTGAGAGTCACTCCTTGACCTTTTTGCTTTATGGCCTTTATTGTATAGTCATTTGTGAGCTCCTTATCTTGTTAGATAGTACACCCCAATGACTGATTTCTTCTTTATGTTTATTGATATTTGTGGGGAAATTTCATTTGAGAGGCTGAGGGACCAGGCTCTTTGAGAATGAATTGAAATGCCAACATCTGATACTACTTGCTGTTGTATAGTTCTCTCTCTCTCTCTCTCTCTCTCTCTCTCTCTCTCTCTCTCTGCGTGTATACATGTGTACATGGTGAAGGTCAGAGGACAATTTGCAGGAGTATATTTTCCTACCAAGTGGGTCCTCAGGATCAAGCTGAGGTTATCAGACATTGTGGCAAGGAAGGTAACTGGACTCGGGGCCATTGTGCTGTCATGCCCACCCTCCAACGCTGAGCTTGTGTGTGGACTTTTTGAGACGAGATCTTTTGTAGTTCAAGTTGTCCTGCAACTCTGTAGCTGAGATGATCCTTCATCTTTGGAGTATTGGGATTTCCCATGTTTTACATCATAGTTCTGTTGATTATGTGCTCTGTGATGAGGAAGAATATCATGGTGGTAGGAATATGTGGTGGAGGCTCCTTGCCTCATGGTAAACAGGAAGCAGAAAAAGTGGTCTGGGGACAAGATATAGCCTCTAAGAACCTGCCTTCGGTGACCTACTCCCTAAAGTTTTCAGACTTTCCCAAGAGAACACCACTAGCTGTAAAGTAAACCTCACTGTAAGAGTCTTTCAGCAGAGATGGAAGCACACTTCATATCCAAGCTATTACAGTTGCTTCCTTTTTCCTTCAAATTGATATAAAGTTCTGGTAAAGAAGCCCAGGCTGACTTTAAACTCTCACTTTTAGAACTCTTGTTCCTCTTGACTCAGCTTTCTAAGTGCTGGGATTACAGGTGTAGTATAATAGCATTTGCATGAGAAAGGCTAAACAAATTTTTAAAAATTATTATTGTATAGGACAACTTTCAGGAGTCAGTTTTCTCATTTTATGATGTTGAAACTGGGGATTGAACTTGGGTAGTCAGGCTTGGCAGCAAGTTCCTTTACCTTGGATCTGTCTTGCTGGTCTGAGAAGGGTTAATTTTTCATTCATTCACTTATTTATTTAGAAATAGGATTTTACTGTGTATCCCTTGCTGGCTCAAATCTTGCAGTGTAGAACAGACTGGCTTTGAACTCAGAGGTCCACGCCTTTGCCACCGCCTGGCTGATAACAGTGGCTTTTGCTGCTCCCCTTCTCCCCAGACTTAGTCATTGTAGCTTCTTATTGTGGGCTCAGACTTTGCACATTGTACATTTTGGTATATGTGCTAATGTTTGACTTTGTAAATGATTGTTCATTTAAAAATTATTAGTTACTACCTAAATGAAGAAGCAATTACTGATTTAGAGATGAAAAGAAAAGCTGAGTTTAAAAACAGTACAAAGAAAGCCAGAGTTTGGTCGGTACCATCGACAGTCTCAGCAGTCAGTCTCTGAGATAGAAGGATCACAAGTTCAAGACCAGCCAGACCTACACAGTGAAACTCAAGGTCAGTCAACTAACCAGCCAGCCAGCCAGCCAGCCAGCGGCTAACCAGAACAGTTTAAAAGATTCAGCCGGGCGGTGGTGGCGCACGCCTGTGATCCCAGCACTCTGGGAGGCAGAGGCAGAGGCAGGCGGATTTCTGAGTTCGAGGCCAGCCTGGTCTACAGAGTGAGTTCCAGGACAGCCAGGGCTATACAGAGAAACCGTGTCTTGAAGAAACAAAACAAAACAAAACAACAACAACAAAGATTCAAAGAGGATAATGAAAAAACTCATTTTGTGATGAGAGTTAAAAATGAAATTGGTCCCAGGCATCTTTCACTGTGGAAATGTTTCTGAACTAGCTCATACTCAGTTTGCATTTTAAACTCAGTTACACTAAAGAACAACAAAATCTGCTTCTGCTTCTTGGGTAGCTAATGCTTGCTGACATTTAGAAGGGTGGACTGGTCCATTTCTTTATGTAAGCCTATGTTGACCAGTCATCTGATGAAGTCACCAGTTTGTGGCCAGAAATTGAGAAAGAGTTGATGAGGAAATTCAAAATATTGACACATCCTGACCACCTTGCAGTGCATGAGACTGCCCTTTTGGACTGGTTGAGAAACTGTAGCATAAGCCTGTGCAAACTAGACCATTGCTGTTTTCTAGCTGGGGTGAGATGAGAATCAGAACAGCTCACATTGCTCAGCAGAAACTTTGTAAGCCCCTCTACCAAGGGGGTTGTGTGCTCAATTGCATCCGGTTTTTTTTTTTTTTTTTTTTTTTTTTTTTGGTTTTTTGAGACAGGGTTTCTCTGTGTAGCCCTGGCTGTCCTGGAACTCACTCTGTAGTCCAGGCTGGCCTGGAACTCAGAAATCCGCCTGCCTCTGCCTCCCAAGTGCTGGGATTAAAGGCGTGTGCCACCACGCCCGGCTTCATCCGTATTTTTAAGCTAATTACTAGAGTTATGGCTTCGTAGGTGTTCGGGTCCAGAACATTTCATTTTTTTAAATGTGATTTTATTTAGTTAGGCTCCTTTAAAAACCATTTTTATTTTTAATTGTATTCATGTGCATTCAGGTGCCTGTAGAGGCTAGAGGTGTTGGATCCTCCTGGAGCTGGGGTTACAGGTGGTTATGAACTGTGGGTGTTGGGAATTGAGCTCAGATCCTTCAGAGAAGCAGTGTGTGCTCTTAGCCAGAGCCTTTTTCTCCTATTTAGGTGTTTGTTTTTTCTGAGAGAGTGAGTTTCTGGCTGTATAACACAGGTGGGCCTTAAATTCAAGATTTTCCTTCTTCAGCCGCCTAGTATTGACAGTTTAATTTGGGGCTGGAGTGGGGCGATTTATTTCCTATAGTATTCTTTTTAAATATGTAATTGTTGTGTTTTATGTGTATTGAGTGTTTGTGTGTGTGTATGCCTGTGCATCACAAGTGTGTCTGGTGCCCACAGAGGCCAGAAGAGGGCGTCAAGAGGCCCTGGAACTGGAGTTACAGACAGCTGTGAGCTGCCATGTTGGTGCTAGGAGTTGAACCCAGGTCCTCTGAAAGAGCAGCAATGCTCTTCACCCCTAAGATATTTCTCCAGCCCCTGTGTTTCTGTCTGTCTGTCTGTCTCCCTCTCCTCCCCCCTCTCCTCCCCCCTCTCCTCCCCTCCCCTGTCCTTGTCCCTCCCCTCCTTCCCCTCCCTGGGCCTGGAACTTATTTTGTAGACCAGACTGGTTTGAGCCCAAAGAGCTCCACCTCTTCTGGCTCGCCTGATTTATTTATTTATTTTTTGATACTAAATCATTTTTATTATCTAAATTATTCCTCATTTGCTAGGAAATGAAAAGATTTTTGATGAGGTGACAAATTGAGGCAGAGAGGTATTTTGAAAGTTGCTTATAGGTAGTTTAGAAGCACATTGATCTCCTTCAAAGGTTTTGACAGTGTGTCTAGATGGAATGTCTAGAATTATTCCAAGGGATCTTTAAAATATTTACTTACTGACTCATCTACCTACCTTCCTATTTATGTATTTATGTATTTATTTATTTTGAGACAGGGTTTCTCTGTGTTGCTCTGTCTGTCCTGGAAATCACTCTGTAGACCAGGCGGGCCTTGGACTTAAGAGGTCTGCCTGCCTCTGCCTCCTGAGTGCTGGGGTTAAAGGCGTGCGCCACCACTGCCCGGCAGTGTTCATTATTTTAAAATTATGTCTGTGTAGGTTGTCAGTGCAGGTGCTGGTGGGCCCCTCGAGGACATTTGCTCCTCTGGAGCTAGAGTTTCAAGTGGTGAGCTGCCTAACGGGCGCTGGGGCCAAGCTCTAGTCCTCTGCAAGAGCAGCGGCCAGTGGCCGTGACCACTGAACTTCAGCTCCCAAAGAGCCTTTGAACAATTCTGAGGAGCAGAGAGATGCCTCAACAGTTAGAGAACACTAACTGTTCTTCTATAGGATGTTTGACTCCCAGCACCCACCTGGTGTCTCACAACCATAACTCTACTCCCAGGGGATCCAGTGCTTTCTCTGGCTTCCATGGGTGCATAGACATACATTCAGGCAAAACACCATACACATAAAAATAATTAAGAAAATAATTTGGGCATAATCTGCCATCAGGAATGGACATGATGCTGTATAATTGATACAGAGGATATACAGAATTCTCCAAGTAACGTGAGCAGGTGGTTTATAGGCTCATAGTTGGTCAGCCCTTATTTCAGAACCTGGAGCTTTTTTGGAGTAGGTAACACTGTTAGGTAGCAAGCTCAGGAAATCCTCTTAAGAGGTAGAAGAGCAACTTAACATTTCTGATCAATAGAGCCATCATTGCTTCTATAGCAAAGAACAACGACCGTATCATTTGGTAGCTTATGCTGTTTGCTTTCTCTGTAATATTAAAAGACTAAGAAACATGTCAGACTTTATAGATAGTTGTACTGGAATCCCAGCAGTGGAAGTGAAGGAAGGATTGGTATTTTAAGGCCAGCCTGGGCTAGACAATCGGGCCCTGTCTTAACTAACTGCAAGAGCTCGGCATGTAGTTCAGTCATAGGGCACCCACCTGAGCTTATTTTCCAGCTCCTGGGTTGTGGGGCACAGCATGGTGACACTAGACATGTACATGCCAAACAGAAGAGAAGCAACACAGTATCCTGCCAGAAATTACCTTATTTTTTCTTCTGCTTTCAAGCCTAGGAGAAACTCGGCCACAGCATGTAACATTATAGCACAGTTGTAACTTTAGGATGGTGCCTAGTTTTCCCCTCAAGGAGGTATTGCTTTGTCTTGACTAACCTTTAGAACTAGTTGTGGTTTGTAGTTCAGCAGTCTTGTAATTACATGGGGATTTATTTTACCCAACCTACATTTATTACCACCTATGGGGAATTTTTTTTTGGTAATGAAGATTTAAAAAAGAATGTACACAATGACTTAATAGAAATTTTAGTGTCTTCAGTATATATTCAGATTGTTAGCTGAATAAACAGAAGTTCATGATTTTAATGTATCTCCTTTCATTTAATGGCTAAGAAGGAAGGACCAAATTAGAAAAGCTTGGGAGTATGACTGCTAAGAGAATTACAAATTGCTAATAATATGTAAGGTATAGTCTATAGTTTTTGTTCTTTCACACATCCTACACATCATTTATAAATTACTTCAAAGTAGTATAATACTAACATCATTACATAATAATTACCTCAAGTCCAGATTTATATAAAATTTATATAATTTAATTCAGTATTACAGTTGATCTGTAATATAAAGCCCGAGGACCTGATTTTTTTCTATATATTCATTATGCACAATACTGGATTTCACCAATTTGTTTTTTAAACTCTTAAGTTGTTACTTGCTCTTTTTAACTTTTTTTTTTTTTTAATTCTTTTTCAGGTGTAGATAATTAAACTTCAGGCCTTATCTGCCACATGCCACCATGCTTGATTAATTCTAACAGTACTGTGAGATAATGAAGAGAACTAAACAAACTGATTTCTATAATTCTGAGTTTCTCTTTATTGATGAAGACTTTCTACAGTTAATACTGACCACATAGTGTATTGTTATATTCTCAGAAACTAGGGTTTTTTGTTTTTGTTTTTGTTTTTTTGTTTTTTTTTTTTGGTTTTTCGAGACAGGGTTTCTCTGTGTAGCCCTGGCTGTCCTGGAACTCCGAAATCCACCTGCCTCTGCCTCCCAAGTGCTGGGATTACAGGTGTGTGCCACCACACCCGGCTACGAAACTAGGGGTTTTAATTGTTTTTGTTTTTTTTTTTTTTTTTTTTTTTTTAAGATTTATTATTATATGTAAGTATAAATAAGCTGTCTTCAGACACACCAGAGGAGGACATCTGATCTCATTATAGATGGTTGTGAGCCAACATGTGGTTGCTGGGATTTGAACTCAGGATCTCTGGAAGAGCAGTCAGTGCTCTTAACCTCTGAGCCATCTCTACAGCCCCCTTTTAAAAAAAGATTTATTTATTTATTTATTTATTTATTAGATTTTTTGTTGTTGTTTTATTTCTTAAGACAGGGTTTGCCCTGGTTGTCCTGAAATTCACTCTAGACCAGGCTGGCCTCAATAGAGAGATCTATGTGGGTGCTGGGATTAAAGGCCTGTGCCAGCAACACCCAGTTTACTATTTTTTTAAATAAATGTAGACGAAATTCTGTATGTATGTATGCATGTATGTATGTATTTTATGTATATAAGTACACTGTCGCTATCTTCAGACACACCAGAAGAGGGCATCGGATCCCATTACAGATGTTTGTGAGCCACCATGTGGTTGCTGGGAATTGAACTCAGGTCAGGGACTGGAAGTTGGCCCAGTAGTTAAGAGCACTCACTGCTCTTGCAGAAGATCTGGATTTGGTTCCCAGCAGCTACATGATGGCTCACACTGAGTTCAGTTACAGATGTGGTACCTTTTTGGCCTCTGCAGACACTGCACACAGATGGTACACATGCATACATGCAGGTGAAACACTTGTACACATAAAATAAAAATATAAAACAAAATTATTTAGAAGTTTTCCAGGCCAGTCTTGAACTTATTCTGTTGCCCAAACAGGCAGGCCTTACAGTGATCCCTCTGCCTTGTATCCTTTCTGTCTCTCCCTTTCTTCCTCGTGCCAGGGATTGAACTGGCTTGGGCAAGTGCTCTGCCTTTGTGCCACCATTTATTCCCCCCCCCCCAGCTTGCTTTATTTTTTTTTAATTTTATTTATTTATTTATTTATTTATTTATTTATTTGAGACAGGGTTTCTCTATGTAGCCCTGGCTGTCCTGGAACTCACTCTGTAGACCAGGCTGGCCTTGAATTCAGAAATCAGCCTGCCTCTGCCCCCCAAGTGCTGGGATTACAGGCGTGCACCACCACTGCCCGGCGCTTGCTTTATTTTTATAAAATGGATTTTATTTATGTATTTTGTACGTGCATGCATGAATGCTGTAGTATGTACAGAGAAGTCAAAAGACAACTTTCTGTAGTCATTTCTACCAAGTGGATGCTGGAGATGGAATTAAGGTTGTCAGGTTGGTGGAAGCTACCTTTACCAGTTGAGCCATCTCACCAGCCTTGTTTCTTTGTATTACAAACTTTTCTCTTTCTTTCTTTCTTTCTTTCTTTCTTTCTTTCTTTCTTTCTTTCTCTTCCTTCCTTCCTTCCTTCCATCCATCCTTCCTTCCTTCCTTTCTCTCTCTTTCTCTCTCTTTCTCTCTCTCTTTCTCTCTCTCTCTTTCTTTCTTTCTCTTTCTTTCTTCCTCTTTCTTTCTCCTTTCTTTCTCTCTCTCTCTCTCTCTCTCTCTCTCTCTCTCTCTCTCTCTCTCTCTCTCTCCTTTTTCTCTTTCTTTCTCTTTCTCTCTTTCTTTCTTTCTTTCTTTCTTTCTCTTTCTTTCTTTTCTCCCTCCCTCCCTCCCTCCCTTCCTTCCTTTTTTTTTGATAGTAGGGCAGTGCTGGGGATTGAATTCAGGTGCTTAGTTTTATTTGTAATTTGAGAAACTATGAAGGGATGTACCAAGCAGACTTTGGAATTCTTTTGCACAGTAGAGCTTCCTAACCACTTCAGCTGGATGTTTTGTGAGTGTGTGTGTGTGTGTGAGTGTGTGTGTGTGTGTGTGTGTGTGTGTGTGTGAGAGAGAGAGAGAGAGATAGAGAGAGAGAGAGAGAGAGAGAGAATAGAGTGTTTCGACCAGAAATTGATGTCAGGTGTCTTTTTTTTTTCCCCTTCCTCCCCCTCCCCCAGACGAGGTTTCTCTGTATAGTCCTGGCTGTCCTGGAACTCCTCTGTAGAGCAGGCTGGCCTCGAACTCAGAAATCCACCTGCCTCTGCCTTCTAAGTGCTGGGATTAAAGGCATGCGCCACCACGCCCGGTGTCTTCGTTGTCTTGCTTAGTTACTAGTCATCTTATTTTTTGAGACCAAGTCTTTTGCTGATCTTAGAGCCTCATTGATTTGGCTATGTGAGTTTTAGGGATCTGCATGTTGCTGTCTCTCCAGTGGTAGGATTGTAGATAAATTGCTACACCCAGCCATTTACTGGTGCTGAAAATCGACTGATGTCTTGATACTTGAGTGACACGTGCTTTATCAACTTAGGCATCTCTTCAGCCTTTCAGTTGGGTACTGGTTAATAAAATTCACAGAAGACCATTGTTTTGGACTAGCTTCTTGCACAAGACCACTGAAGATAGCTTGTGCCAGATGCTGCTAATCAGCTGAACTCCTTAATGGGCAGTTAAAAGACAAAGATATCAGCCAGTCAGAGGGCCATCTTATCTAAGCCAGCAGAAGGAAGACTCCTCTGTATTATTTCTCCCTCCCTCCCTCTCTCTCTTTCAACCCCCCTCCCTCTCCCCCTCCCCTCCCCTCCCCTCCCCTCCCCTTTCTGTCCTGGAACTACTATGTAGAGCAGGCTGCTTGAATTCACAGAGATTTGCCTGTCACTGCCTCCCACGTGCCTATCTGTATTACAGATCTTATAAGGAAAATAAGCTTAGACAGCTGCCCACTATTCTATTTCTTCCTTCTTTAGGTTTCATTTTTCCGTGTGTGTGTGTGTGTGTGTGTGTGTGTGTGTGTGTGAGCGCACACACACACACTTAAGTAGGTATGCTCAGTCATGTGTGTATGTAAATGATGGTGTGGGATTGTATGTCATTCTCAGTTGCTTTCCACTTTTTTTTTCTTTTTAATTTTTGAGACAAGGTCTCACTGTGTATTCCTGGTCTCAAAGAGACCCTTCTGCTTCTGCCTTCTGAGTGTTGCCATTGAAGATATATGGTCCAACAGTGCCAACTTGTGACAGTTCTTGCGCCATATGGGATTCGGAGTTGGAACTCAGGTCATTAGGTTTGGTGGCATGTGCTTTTACTTAGCTGTGTTGCCAGCCTCACTGTATTCTTTTAGATAGGTCTTTCATTGAATTGGAGCTTACAGGGTTAGATTGGCTAGCCAGCTAACCTCAGACGTCTCCTGGATTAAAGGTGCGTGCGTAAAGCACATGGGTGCTATGAATAAGACTCAGATCCTCAAGCATTCGATTGAGCCCCCAGATGTCTTATATCACCTTTTAATATCTTTAAAACTAATCTTGCTTCGCTGATTAAAACACGTATTTTGTTTTGTAGAGTGAGATGTTGCCTGATTTTAGAATCATAGTTTAAAAGCCCATTATTTACTGGGTGTGGTAGTTTGAATGGCCCTATAGGCTTATATATTAGAATTTTTGGTTCCTAATTGGACTAGGAACTATGTGGACTGTTTGAGAAGAATTAGCCGGGCAGTGATGCCATTTGCCTTTAATCCCAGCACTCGGGAGGCAGAGGCAGGTGATCTCTGTGAGTTCTAGTCTAGCCTAGTCTACAGAGCTAGTTCCAGGACAACCAGGGCTACACAAACCATCTTTTTCCCCCCTTCACTTTCTCTCTCTTGCTCCAGCTCGCCCCAGTCCCTGCTCCCTCCAGCCCATAGGTTCTTTATTGTTTGTTTCTCATCAAGGATGGCTGGGAGCCACCATCTGGTTGCTGGGATTCCTCCAGAAGAGCAGTCAGTGCTCTTAACCACTGAGCAATCTCACCAGTCCCAAGAAACTGTCTTTAAAAACAAAAACAAAAACCTAAAAGCCCAAGCAACAGCAGTAACAACCCCAAACTCCAGAAGGTTTAAGAGCTTTGCCCTTGTAGGAGGAGGTATGTTATTGGGGGTAGGCTTTTAGGGTTTAAAGCAGGATACCAGGCCCATTCTCTCTCTGTCTACTGCCTGCGGATCAGGGTGTAAGTAAGCTCTTAGCCACTGCTCCAGAGCCATGCCTGCCTGCCTGCCTGCCACCATTCTTTTACCATGATGGCTATCAACTAACCCTTTGAAGCTGAAAGCAAGTCCCCAGTTAGGTGCTTTCTTTTATAAGTAGCCTTGGTCATGGTGTCTCAATACAGAAATAGAACAATAACTAAAACACTGGGTCTTAGCTGTAATGCTACTTGTAGGTGGCACATACTTGTTATCCCAGCACTGGGAAGGCTGAAGCTGAATAATTGCTAAAAGGTCATGGCCAGTTTGGACTACATTGAGTTCAAGATCAGGAAAGGCTACATAGACTCTTTCTCAAACAAAACAAAAACCCTAAGACTAAAATCACAACCTAAAACAAACCAAAATGAAGGTTACTCGTAATTCTCTGCATTAAAGTAGATTATATGCATACATGAAAATATCACCATGAAACCTATTATTTTGTCTACTTGCATTAATAAAAAGAGTAAAGGGGCTAGAGAGATGGCTCAGTGGTTAAGAGCACTGGCTGTTCTTCTGGAGGTCCTGAGTTCAAATCCCACAACCATATGATGGCTCACAACCATCTGTAATGAGATCTGACGCCCTCTTCTGGTGTGTCTGAAGACAGCTACAGTGTACTTATTTATAATAATAAATAAATCTTTAAAAAAATAAAGCAGTTAAGATCCTTAAGCTAACTGTAATTCTGTCTTATTGCAGTATTAACTGTTAACAGTGGCTTCTGTTTGTAGTTTGCTTATAAGCTGGACTTGAGTTAATTGCCAGCCAACAGTTACTCTGTTGGTTCTGTAGTTTCTTCATAGTTGTTAGGGTTCCAGGTCTGGGTATAACTTCATAGCATGTATGGCACATAAATGAATAGTGCCTCTGATGATTGCTGAACTGCAGATGGCCACATTTGTTATTCAGGAAATAGATCTTAGAGGCCTGTTATAACTTGAACACTCTTTTGTTTTGTTTTTGTTTTTGTTTTGAGACAGGGTTTCTCTGTTTAGCCCTGGTTGTCCTGGAACTCACTTTGTAGACCAGGCTGGCCTTGAACTCAGAAATCTGCCTGCCTCTGCCTCCCAAATGCTGGGATTAAAGGCGTGCGCCACCACTGTCTGGCAAGTTTAACACTCTTAAATACAGAGGGTAGGCAGGTGACATGAAAAGAAATAGAGTCAGAGCCCTCGATACGCTTGCAGAGAACCTGGGTTTATTTCCCAGCATCCACATCACAGCTCCACACTGCTTGTAACTCCAATCCCAGGCCATCCAGTGCCATGCTGGCCATTGTTGTGGATATAGGCGTCATGGCTGGGTAGGACTGCTGGTTGCATCCCGCCTTTGAAAGCTTGCATGGTGCCTTCTGGTACCATGCCTCAGGTAGTAAGCATATGGTCAGTTTCAGCTCAGAGGTCTTTGGACCCTGTATCATTTATGGTGTCTTCAGCAGTAGCAACTTAATTTTCACCCCTGGGGTGGGGGTGTGTAATCAAGGGCAGTAGCTTCTGTTGAACAGACTCCCAAAAGATAGATGGCCTCCCTCAGGGGTTTTTGTTTGGTCTTTGATTCTTGGAGGTAGTATCATTGTTAGCCCAGATGATAAATTTTCATTACACACACACACACACACACACACACACTCTCTCTCTCTCTCTCTCTCTCTCTCTCTCTCTCTCTCCAATAATTCACCACTCTTTTTTTTTTTTTTTTTTTTTTGAGACAGGGTTTTTCTGTTTAGCCCTGACTGTCCTGGAACTCACTTTGTAGACCAGGCTGGCCTCGAACTCAGAAATCCGCCTGCCTCTGCCTCCCAGAGTGCTGGGATTACAGGCGTGCGCCACCACCGCCCAGCTTCACCACTCTTTTCTTGATGAACTGCTTCCCTAGAAAGCAACTGTCACTGGGAACGATGAAAATAAAAATGAAAAGTTCTGGGATTGGAAAAGCAATAGAGAAGGGAATAGTAGAGTACAGTGATTAGATCAGGGAACCTGGAAGTGTGTGTGTGTGTGTGTGTGAGAGAGAGAGAGAGGGGGGGGCTCACTTTGCATGGGTTTGCATGGCATGTTCAGGTACATGTACAGGTTTGTGGGTACATGTGATATTAAATGTCTTCCTTGATCATTCTTCATCTTATATATTGAAGCAAGAGTCTCTAAGTCAGCCTGGAGCTGGCACATTTGGCCGGTCCAGCTAGTCAGCTTGTTCTCCTAGGATCCTGGGTGCTCAGATTACAGATGTGCTGCCACACCCGTCTGGCCTTAATATGGGTGCTGTGCTAGAAATTCTAACTCAGGTTCTCATACATGTGTTACAAACACTTTATCCACTGAACCTTTTTCTCAGCCCTCCAATGATTACTGTCCTTTCCTTGTTTTTAGAATACTACACTTTTTTTAAAAGATATATTTATTGTTATATCTAAGTACACTATTGCTGTCTTCACACACAACAGAAGAGGGCGTCAGATTTCATTACAGATGGTTGTGAGCCTCTGCGTGGTTGCTGGGACTTGAACTCAGGACCTTCGGAGGAGCAGTCAGTGCTCTTAACCACTGAGCTATCTCTCCAGCCCAGAATACTATACTCTTCAAGGATCTTCTGAGGAGAGGAGAGTTCAGATTTAAGCCATAGCTCCTTGTAATATTCATTTAAGATTATTAATACATAGGATTCTTTAAACTTTTTTTTTTTTTCGTTTTGGTTTTTCGAGACAGGGTTTCTCAGTGTAGTCCTGGCTGTCCTGGAACTCACTCTATAGACCAGGCTGGCCTCAAACTCAGAAATCCGCCTACCTCTGCCTCCCAAGTGCTGGGATTACAGGCGTGCGCCACCACGCCTGGCTTCCTTTAAACTTATTGAGACAGAGTTTTGTGTGTCTTGAGGTTGGCCTTGAATTTACTATGTAGTCTTAGTATGACTTTGAACTTCTCATTGTCCTGCTTCCACTGTTAGCTGGAATTAGAGGTATGTACCATTGTGCAAAGTTTATAATACATAGATTTTAGTATACCTATCATTTAACAAAAATAAGTACTTAAAGATGTGTGTGTGTGTGTGTGTGTGTGTGTGTGTGTGTATGTAGTCCTGTTGTGTACAATTGTCCTCCAATTCCAGAAGATGGCATAAGATCTGGAACTGGTAGTTGTGAGCTGTCTGGTAAAGTCTGGAACTGCCCTTGATTCTTCTGGAAGAGATGGGATCGTAACCCTTTGCCACTGTTCCAGCTCTCACTTAGTGAATTATAAAATGTTTTTATCACCCCCAAAGTACAACAGTATTAGGGAACCACTGATCTACCTTTTACTTGCTCTTTGTTTCTGATCCCCTTTTCTTATAGTTGTCTTTCTTTCTCTTACCTTTTTCTTGCTGTATTTAGCTGACTTCCAGGTAGTCCTCTGTCCTTAGCTTTCTGAGAAGCAGGGACTGTGGGCACATTATCATATTATATTTATGAATTTGCCAATTTGGAGACTTTTGTATGAATAGAGTCAGTATTTGGACTTCTGCTTAGCCCAATGTCTAACATTGCTGTGTTTTCACATGTGCTCTGGACGTGCTTTGTCTCAACCAAAACGCACACCAAAATGTAATTGCTGAATAGGAGTCATCTTTTGCTGGTCTGGGTTCATTACCCTGAGGGTAACTTTAAAAATTACTATTTTTTATTTATATGTGTGTTTTTGTCTGTGCACCATGTACATGCCTAGTGCCATGGGAACCAGAAGAAGGCATCAGATCCCCTAGAACTAGAGATACAGATGGTTGTTCACTGCCATTTGGGTGCTAAGAACCGAACCCAGGTAGGTCCTCTGGAAGAGCAGCCTGAGGCTTGAGCCCTCTCTCCAGCCCCTCAAGAGTGACTTTTTTTTTTTTTTTCAAGACAGGGTTTCTCTGTATAGTTCCGGCTGTCCTGGAACTCACTTTGTAGACCAGGCTGGCCTCGAACTCAGAAATCCGCCTGCCTCTGCCTCCCAAGTGCTGGGATTAAAGGCGTGCGCCACCACCGCCTGGTAAGAGTGACTTTTTTAAAGCATGAAGGTCCAGTGCTTTCTCTCTTTGGCATATACTGCTTCCCTTCTGCCTTTGGCTTTGAGCTGAAGCCAAGGTCCTGAGCAGAAGCCAGGCAGACACTGTGACATACTGTTGGCTTTCTAGCCTCCAGACCAGAGCCAAAATAAGCGTCTTTACAAATTATGTCTCTTGTTCTGTTGTAACAACTGAAAATGGACTGACACTCTTGTCCTCAGTTTTGCTTTGCCCCAGTATTTTCCTGTTATTTAAGAACATACCTATGTTAGGTGCGTTCTTAAAATATTAGCTGGACAGTTAGAAATGAACAACTCTTGAGTTTTAAATTATGTGCCATTTGGGGTAGCATGAGGAAATCTCAAACCATCTTTTCTGTCCTGCCTGGGACATGAGTCATCTCCTGGTTCAACACACCTGCACTAGATCTCTGTGCTTCCCTCCAGTCACATGGTCGCTGTCTGGTTATCAGATCCTCTGTGTGGTATTGCAGACTGGTGCTCATGCTACCCTTTTTAAAAACTTGATAATGACTCATTTTGCAAGAGAAACAATAAGGAACCTAAGAAAAGAAGTGTGCAAGCTGTAGATACCTGTGCTGCGAAGGAGTCAAAGACTTGTCCCAGGTTTGCTATTATAAGAACCGAAAGAAAAAACGGGGTACTTCTGCACCCCCATGCCTCGGAAACCGGCACCCCAAAACACTCACGAGAGAAAGACCTGATGCAATTTTGCAAGAGGGTTTTAATATCCAGAGCTCTGGGGGGTTACAGTCTCCCCAGCAAGGTAAAGATGTAAGCCCGCCGAGGACTGGCTTGCCTTGCCTTTTATAGATTTATAACAGAACCCGCCTACCACAAGCTTCTAAGCCAATCAGTTCAATCCATCCGAACTTGCGCTCTCTGATGACCTACCAGCCTCTCACAGAGGCCGGAAGAACTAGTTAAGTCATTTCTGCTTACGTGGCCTCCACACAGTGTCGCACCCACCCTCCCCCACTGGAGTTGGAGATCCAGGTGCCTCCCACGTGCCCAGGCACAGGGGATTCCTAGCTTATAACCTTATCCTTTCACTATCGTTCCTCACAGTTACGGCCATCCTGCATGACGAGCTGGGTGTTGGGGAGTTGACTAGAGCTTATTAAGTACTAGCTGTGGGCCTTAGCATTACTGAGGTCTTGAAATATACACCCACAGGATAAGGGGCTTCTCTACTAGCATTTAATTCCTTTTTTTCTTTTGTTTCTTTTTAAAAATTACTTTTATTTAATCTTTCACAGTATCATGTGTGTGCATATTTTGATCCTATTCATCCAACTCCTCATTACTTTTTATAATCAAGTTCTATCAGTCTGTTGCTTAGATAATGTCTCCTTGTCACTTCATGGACTTTGGGTTTTTTTCTCCTCTTTTTGGCTATTTGGAATAATGCTGATATGGAATCTGATGTTTTAAGGTTATTAAAACCACTTGTGTTGGAGCCATGACTCAGCACTTTAGAAGACATCTGAGTTCAGTTCCCAGCACCCACAGTAGTTGGCTCACACCCACTTGTAACTCCATCTTCAGGGCATCTACTGCCTCTGGCCGCCATAGACAAAATAAATAACTCACATGCACATAACCTGCCCTCCATACACATTCATGCAGTGTGCACGAGGGCATCAGATCCCCTGGAAGTGGAGTCAGATGGTTGTGAGCCACCATGTGGTTGCTGGGAGTTGAACTCAGGACCTCGGGAAGAGCGGTTAGTGCTCTTAACCGCTGAGCCATCTCTCCAGCCCCTGCCCTCCATACACAAAATAAAAAAAATAATTTTTTAAAATTACATGGAAGTCTTACAAGTTTGGTTGATTAAAAAATTGTTCTGGACAGACTTGGAAGGCAAAAGGATAATTTTATTAGGTTTTATGTTGTATATTAAATAGCATTTTTTTTCCTTTTAAACTGATGTCTCCAGATTTCTTGAGACTTCATGCTGGGATTGGGATTTGATAACAGTGTTACCCCATCCTTGCTGTCACAACAAATAAGCCACTAAGATACTGAAGATGTGTAGCTCTCTTAAGAACTTCAGATTTAATACCTGTAACTTTAGTAATGTTCCACTTTTAATGATCAGCATGCCTTTTTAAAATGACATAATAAATTCAGTTAACTGTAACAGAAGAAATTATGGCAAAATATATGTACAATAAAGTTTTCTGGGTATAATGGTGCATATCCTTAATCCCAGTGCCTGGCAGACAGAGGCAGGCAGCCTGCCTGGTCTCCTGCATTGCAAGTTCCAGACCAACCAGGGTTACACAGTGAGACCTTGTCTTAAAATAGGAGGTTAGGGCTGCAGAGAGGGCCCAGCAGTTAAGAACACTGGCTGCTCTTCTAGAGGACTTTGCTTTGGCTCCCAGCACTCACCTGTAGCTCCAGTTCCAGGAGACCTGCGTCCTCTTCTGGCCTCGGTAGGCACCAAGCAAGCACATGATGTACAGACATACATTCAGACAAAATACCCATATATATAAAGACATAAAATTAAAGATAAATGAAATAACTTTTAAAAAGTCACGTTCAAAGATTTATTATTTTACAAGTATGTGTGTTTATTTCTGTGCATCACAAGAATACAAATGCTGTCAGGCTAGAAGAGAATTTTGGGTCCTTCTGGAGTTACAGGTGGCTCAAGGTTAGTTTGTGTTAAACTGAAAATTCCAGTCTAGTCTATAGTCTAGATCCTGAGTCAAAACAATAACAACGCTGGGCAGTGGTGGCACACGCCTTTAATCCCAGCACTTGGGAGGCAGAGGCAGGTGGATTTCTGAGTTTGAGGCTAGCTTGGTCTACAGAGGGAGTTCCAGGACAGCCAGGGCTACACAGAGAAACCCTGCCTCGAAAAACCAAATAACCACCACAACAAAAAACCCAAACCAAAAGTGAGATTGTTTTGGCTTCTCTTCATCATCTTCTACAAAAAATTTACATTAGAGTGTGTTCTGGTTACTTGATTTTTTTAATTTAAATTTAATTTAATTTAATTTTTGTCACCTTGACACAGGTTAGAGTAATCTGAGACGAGGGGCCAGAGTTGAAAATGCTTGTATAACTTGGATCTGTGTCCTAACCTGTGGAGCAGTTTCTTCCTTGGTGACTGATTGTGGGAGAGCCCAGCCCACTGTGGGTGGTCCTGGAGGGGGGCTAAGAAAACAAGGCAGGAGGAGCAAGCCAGCAAATAGCACTCGTTTTATGGCCTCAGCTTTTGTTCCTGTCTCCAGGTTTCTACCTCAATTTCCTACGCTGACTTCTCTGGATGATGGAATACAGGCTGTAAAATGAAATAAACCCTTTTCTCCTAAGTTGTTGATGATCATGATATTTTATCACAGGATTGCAACCATAAGTGAGCGTAATAGGCATTGGTTGAAACTCCTAGATGAATGTGGAGACTGTTGCCTCTTTAACAGTGACCAGTGTATTGATGATATGCATGGCCCAACATGCTCATGAGTTTGTTTTCAGTTTTAAGAACCTCATGCCGAGTGTCTCCATTTAAGATCAAGTTTCAGCTTTGATCCTGCTGTTCTTTGTCAAGGTTGGGGCTAGAGTGTGAGAGAGATAGGTGTTGAATGAACATAAGTGTTTCTTTAAAGAGGAGTGTAGGTTGTGCATCTCACTTTACTGAAAGAGAACTCTGCAGACTGGCTGTGAACAATCAGCTGTGGTGGTACACTTGTGTGACCCCTGAACTCAGCTGAGAGGTGGCGGCTAGAGAGGGTGGGCTGGGCTGGCTATACAGTGAGGCCCTCTGTCTGGGAAAAACATGGGCAGGGGAAGCCACACAACTTTTGAAATGATCCTTGATGTCTGCTTTGAGGCCAGAGAGATGACAGAGCTGTCGACCGGCGCTGCTAGGTGCTTTGTTTAGCAAGAGACTGCTGGAGGTTCAGGAGAGTGGAAGTGGACAGACAGGCTTTAGGTCAGGTCTAGAGTTTTATGGTAATTAGATTTGTTTAAAAGTCTGGGGTGGGGCTGGCGCTGTGGCTCAGAGGTTAAGAGGTTAAGAACACTGGCTGGTCTCAGAGGCCTGGGGTGGGGTCCCAGTCCTCACGTGGCAGCTCACTGCTCAGTTATCTGTAACTCCAGTTCCAGGGGCTCGGTGCCAGCTTTTAGCCTTCCTGGCCTCCTGGAGCTGCTAAGTACAAGGTCATTTTATGCAAAGGACACCATTTCTGTTAGCATAGTGCTCCCCTAACTTGAGCCTTGCCTTTCTGGCCTAACAGAGCAGTGAGCTGCTGTACTTAAAATGCACTGCACTGCATCCAACAGCTTTTACAATTTAATTTTTATATTTATGTATTCCTTCATTTTGTGTGAGTTTGTATGTGCATGAATGTGTGTATTTGTGCCATGGCGCACATGTGGAGATCAGAGGACAGCTTGATGTAGGTTCTTATCGTCAGCCATGTGAGTGGAGGTGATCAAACTCAGGACAGGCTTGAAGCCAATCCTTTCACACACTGAGCATTTCACTGGCTCTCAACATTTCTTACATTTTTATTTATGATTATTGCATGTTTATGATATATAACTGCATATGTGCTTGCTATGGCTCAAATGTGATCAGAGAACAACTTAGAAGAGTCATGTGTCACTTTCCACTATGGGTTCTGGATAGTGAACTCAGGCTTGAATAACAAGTGCTTTTACCCACTGAGCCACTTCGTCGGCCCTGGTTCATTCACTATATATATATTGGTTTTTCAAGACAGGGTTTCTCTGTGTAGTCCTGGCTGTCCTGGAACTCACTCTGTAGACCAGGCTGGCCTCGAACTCAGAAATCCGCCTGCCTCTGCCTCCCAAGAGCTGGGATTACAGGCGTGCGCCACCACGCCCGGCTTCACTATTTATATTTATTATTTTTACCTGAAATCAAGGAACGGCAATGTTATAAGTACTTATAAGAATGTGGACATTGAGCAGAGCTTCTAGGAGAGTTGCATATAATATTATACTTTCTATACTGTTTTGGTAAAAGAAAAGTCAGCAGTGTTACTTTAATTAGCTATCTAGTTTTGGTTTCTCCAGGGCTTTGAGCTGGAAAGGAATTAGGAAGTATTAAAGAAATGCAAACAGAGCCTTCCTAGCACCAGCTGAGGTTTTCTCCCCTCAAACTCCTGTTAGGATCATCGGTTGTAGTCAGTGCCATGCCCCATACTCCTTAAAGTCACCCAGGAGGGATGTGTGTCCTGCGTTTTGTGAAGTGCTGCCCTGTTGGGTTATGTCACCCTTGTTCAACCACCAGGAAGTTCTCAGAACCCAGCACAGGCCTCACTGCTTCCGCCATGGGGAAGACGACAAGCTTAAGGGGCTAAGTTCCCAGAAAACAAAAGCATACTTGTGTGGAAATTTCTAGAAAGCTGAATGAGAACTTCTTTAATTGTGGAGAGTTAGAATGCTCTGAGTGAATTATCTTGGGCTACATTTAGTCTTCTTAATAGTCATTCATTGTCTAAGCATATATTTGGCCAAACACTTTGATATCTGAACTGTCCTCTGGACAGACCTTTAGGTTCCATCCATCCCTAGTCTAAATGTGTCTTGGGGTGGATCTGGAGCCTGTAGTAGAACTTCTCACTCCCCTTGCATCCCCATGCTGTGTCCCTGCCAGTGCACTCAGTCAGTGCTTTGACATGTGACTTGTTTCCCCTGCAGCCACGTCTGTGGTGAGGCTTGTTGTTTGAGGCCACATAAGTCCTCGTTCCTGGACTGTTGCCACTCATTTTTGGCTCAGAATAAATTCTCATTCCTTTGAGGTGAGCTGTGCTGTGCTTGTGTCAGCAGGACCATAGGTGCCTGGGAACTTAAATGTGGGTTATCTGCTGTTTCCTCTTTTCCTTAGAAGAAAAGAAAAAAAAAAAAAAACCTTTTTGTGTATGTAAACATTGCTAGTGGTAGTTCGATGTTTCTAGACTCAGGTCATTAGGGGTTCCTATGTCTGGCACATGTGTGCCATTCAGGAATTGCCCTCTCCTGCCTGCTGGGAGTTTCCTTTGCTTCTCTCCTATATTCAGTGTCCTCTGGTTTCCTGTATCTTAAGTTATTTTCTCTCATGATTTATGTGAATAATGAGGCCCTTCAGAAAGGGAGCATGAACAGTAAAGCTCATGAATCATGAATGTTAGAAAAAGCTCTCTCTTACCCTTCTTTATAGTTTTCTTTCATATTGTATCTGATATTTCTTCCAATGATGAGATTTGAAGCCATTCTGATTCCTGATCCTTTGGCTAAAACTTCTGAAGTCTTGTTTTCTTGTTATAAAGAAATAAATGTGAAGCATTCTATGTATTCTTAGTCTGATATAGTTCAGGTCCCCATCCATGTGGTTTGGTCTTTGTCCTTTATATTGGAAGTTCTCTGCTAATCTCATTTGTTAACAGGACAAGATTAAGAACTGACTATACAAAGAATCAACAAAACCCGGAGCTGGTTCTTTAAGAAAATCATCAGGATAGATAAACCCTTATCTAGACTAACCAGAGGGCACAGAGACAGTATCCAAATTAGTAAAATCAGAAACAAGAAGGGAGATATAACAACAAAAACTGAGGAAATTCAAAAAAATCATCAGATCCTACTACAAAAGCCTATATTCAACGAAACTGGAAAATCTGGATGAAATGGACAGTTTTCTAGATAGATACCAAATACCAAAGTTAAATCAGGATCAGATAAACCATCTAAACAGCCCCCCATAACCCCTAAAGAAACAGAAGCAGTCATTATAAATCTCCCAACCAAAAAAACAAAAACAAAAACAACCCAGGATCAGATGAGTTTAGTGCAGAACCTCTATCAGACCTTCAAAAAAGATATAATACCAATATACTTCAAACTATTCCACAAAATAGAAACTGACGGAACACTACCCAATTCATTCTTTTTTTTTCTTCTTGAGACAGCGTCTCTCTGTGTAGCCCTGGCTGTCCTGGAACTCACTCTGTAGACCAGGCTGGCCTTGAACTCAGAAATCCACCTGCCTCTGCCTCTGCCTCTGCCTCCCAAGTGCTGGGATTAAAGGCGTGTGCCACCACCGCCCGATTTACCCAATTCATTCTATACACTGCATGTTCTCTCTTGGAAATGGAATGGTTTCTGTCTAATCAGGAACTTATTACAATTTCCTTTCATAGAGGACTTCATAAGAGATTTTTTTTCTACTTCTGTCATGTTTAATGTTTCAAATAAATTTTAAAAACAGAAAAAAAAATAGATGTAGACCATGAAATATATAATGACTATATATATTGGACTTTAGATAGTATTTCTATGTTAACTTAAAAATATAGAAATACTTAAGGCACATTAGAATCCTATCTTTCCATATTTACTGAAAAAAATTATGCCACTGGTAAACTACAATCATGTTTGTTTACTTTTATCCTAGACATCGATGATTTCAGCTTGTTCTTTCTAATAGTTTTTATTGTTGTTCAATTTGTAGCCTTACATATAAATACATGTAATGGAAGCACCAGTTTATAAAAGCATGGAAAAATTGTTGTGGAAGTATGTTGGACAGAAAAGTCTCTGATTTAGAAATGTATGGAATATAGATTCAGTTGTTATGAAAATCCCTTTGATTTCATGAAGAAAAAAGTAAAATGCAAATATTTAATAATAAGCAGTATTTTAATGGCAATTCACACAAAATACAAATTATTTTCTCCAATTGGAATAAAAATGCAATGTATCCATCTTTACAGTCCATGCTGGGCTGTAACCAGAGCTCTGCATGCCTCTGCCTATGACTTGGAGCTTTTGTTTTCTTTTGAGTCAGGGGCTTGCTATGTACATCAGGCTGATCTTGAATTTTCCATCTTCCTGCTTTGTGTCAGGAGTGCTGGGCATATACAGACCTGTACTACCAACTGGCCTGGTGTGGTGTGTCTGCCTGTCTCTGTCTCTCTTTCTTTTCTCTCTCTTTACTGAGCCATCTCTCCAGTTCTGTTTTTTTTTTTGTTTTTTTGTTTTTTGTTTTTGTTTTTGTTTTTGTTTTTTTGGTTTTTTTTTTGGTTTTTTTTGGGGGGGGTTGGTTTTTTCGAGACAGGGTTTCTCTATGTAGCTCTGGCTGTCCTGGAACTCACTCTGTAGACCAGGCTGGCCTCGAACTCAGAAATCCGCCTGCCTCTGCCTCCCAAGTGCTGGGATTACAGGCGTGCGCCACCACGCCCGGCTTCCAGTTCTGTTTTTTAAAGGCATAAATAAATATAAGTCTAAAATTTTTCATTAAATACTAGAAAGTAGATCTAATAATGCGATTCTTAGGCATATTACAGGGCTGGGGATGTGGCTTGGTGGTAGAGGGCTTTCCTATCTGGAGTGTGCTGTGTGGGTGGAAGGAAAGAAAGAAAAGTTACACCCGCTAATGTTGGCTACTTTTATCAGCCTGTGTCTTTATCCTCTGTAAACTTGAAAAGCGTTTGGTCCTTCTGAGAGAGCTGAAGCAGTAGCACATCTATGCTTTCTGTACTCACCCGCCCGCCCCCAGAAGGGGATGACAAAAAGTAGATATCTATTGACTAGTCAGTTAAACAAATGGAAAGGCCTTTCTTAACATAAAAATCATCCAAAATCTAATTTTAAAATGTAAGAAAAGGCAGTATAACTTTTCATTCACCCAGTGTTAATGAGAATTGTGTATGAGATGACTCTGTTCCTACATCTCATTTGTCTGTTTTGTGTTTTCCTTTTTTCCCTAGGCTTTTGTCTTTCTGTTCCAGGCTCTCTCCCCTCCTCTCAGCCTTTGTCCAGCTTTAGCCTGTGCTAATAATCACTTTTCTGGGTTGATTGTCCACATGGCAATGTATCAGTCTTTTCCCACTGCACATGTACAGAGTAGGTGGCATTATTTTTTACTGTAAATCTGAACTACTCTGCCATCTGCTGACTTCTGTAGTGTCCTTGTACAACCTGAACGTCATCATCTTTTAGGGTGGGTACATAGCTAATGCTAGGCTTCTGTCTGCTATTTGGAAAAAGGAAAAGACATAATGTTCTTCAAGTGTGAGAAGGTGCAGTCTGTGTTTCTTGCTTTGGTCAGAAGTTATAAAGAATTAAATTTCAGCAATGACTGAAAAAGGGAAGAGCTGTATATAATTTTACTGATCTACCAATCCCTTCCGCAGATGTCAACAGACTATTGTGCTTCATGGCATGGGGTTCTCTGTAAGAGCAGTACTTAATCTAACTCCTAACCTCTGAACCAGCTCTTCTACCCAGTAGTTCCATTTTGTTTTTTTTTAAATGGAACCTGCTTGTGACTATAATTTTATATTGTATCTTATAGCAATTTTCTTAGTACATTTTAATATTTATTGTTATAGACTTTTAGAACCACTGCTGTTTAGTTTTTTTGTTTTGTTTTGTTTTTGTTCTTTTGAGAGTCAGGGTCTCTGTATAGAGCCCTGGCTGTCCTGGAACTCCTATGTAGATCAGGCTGGCCTACTTACAGAGATCTGCCTGCCTCTGCCTCCCTGTGCTGGGATTAATGCTTGATTTTGATTAGTTTTTTTAAATTTCAGTTGATAGCTAACTTTGGTTAGCTTTGGTTGATTCAAAATAATCATAGGGATTATAGTTATTATGATTTGCTGAGTAGACCTCTTCTACTTTAAAATCAAATCACAATAATAAATAAGGTCATATAATAACTAATAGTTATTGTGAAAAGAATGAAAATTTAGTGTACCATAGCAATGGAATGCCCGAAAACTCACAGAATTCCACAAAGCTTTGGGTTAGGAGGTGCCTTTGTGTTGCGGGTACTGGTCCAAGTACTAAGACTATACCAGTGAGCTCTGCTCACAGAGCAGACATTTATTAACAGTCTCTGTAATAATAAATGTCACACTAAGAATTAATCAGGTATGTTTTCTGGGGGCAAGGCAATAGACTGTTTTGGCTGGAGTGTCAGGTAAGGACTCTTTAAAAGGCTGTCTTGGTGGAGACAGGTAGTGAAAAGGTCATCTTGACTGTTTCTAGGGTTTTCATCCTTTTGGGTGAAGGGAATAAGAAATTCTGAGGTATGAATACTGGCATGTTCTGGTGGGTTTGTTTGTTTTTTAAGACAAGGTTTCACTATATAGCCCTGGCTGTCTAGGAACTGAGTATTTAGACCAGGATAGCCTCACACAGAGATCCACCTGTCTCTACCTTCCAAGTGTTAGGATTAAAAGTGTGTCCACCCTTATCAGTATGGCTGGCATGTTCTGAAAGCAGTCTTAGAGGCCTGGTTAGGTAGTTTAGATTACATTCTCATTCTCCTCCTGAAAGGTTGTACCAAGATTTATTTATTTTATTTTTTATTTATTTTATTTTATTTTTTTATTATTTTTTCGAGACAGGGTTTCTCTGTGTAGTCCTGGCTGTCCTGGAACTCACTCTGTAGACCAGGCTGGCCTCGAACTCAGAAATCCGCCTGCCTCTGCCTCCCAGAGTGCTGGGATTACAGGCGTGCGCCACCACCACCGGCTTGTACCAAGATTTATAATACCACATAGTGATCTTGAGCAACTCTCTAAACTTTGCTTTCCTGACTTTGAATTAAAGTTACAGATGTCCCATTGTGTCTGCTGGGCTTTGTTCCTGCACCCCTGCACCCCTATCCCACAGTCTGCATTTGCTCAGCTCCCTCATGTAGAGCCATAGTATTTGCATGGGCCCTGCATGTCTCTGATGTAAGTCAGAGAACTCAGGATTGCTAATCCATTGTAAATGTTATGCAGAAAGCCACACAGTGACAAAAAAGAAGGCTGCATTTATTATTTATTTATTTATTTATTTATTTATTTATTGGTTTTTTTGAGACAGGGTTTCTCCTTGTAGCCCTGGCTGTCCTGGAACTCACTTTGTAGACCAGGCTGGCCTTGAACTCAGAAATCCGCTTGCCTCTGCCTCCCAAGTGCTGGAATTACAGGCGTGCGCCACCACCACCCGGCCGTCTGCATATATTTAGTGTAGACAGACAGACAGACAGACAGACAGACAGACAGACCGTCTGCATATATTTAGTGTAGACAGACAGACACACACACACACACACACACACACACACACACACACACTTTTTGATTTACAATTGGTGGAGTCTATGGCTGTGGACCCACAGATATGGCACAGGAGTTTGGTCGCAGTTAATCCCCAATTTCTGTTCTTGGGCTGAGAGTTTAGCACATAGTGGGTAGTCAGGTACAAAATTCTGGTTGAAAACGAGGTGTAATTTACATTTTCTTTCTTTTTGTTGTTGTTGTTGTTGTTGTTTTTTGAGACAGGGTTTCTCCATGTAGTCCTGGCTGTCCTGGAACTCACTCTGTAGACCAGGCTGGCCTCGAACTCAGAAATCCACCTGCCTCTGCCTCCCAAGTGCTGGGATTACAGGCGTGCGCCACCACACCCGGCTTACATTTTCTTATTCTAGTCCATTTCATCCCTGACTAAGTGATGTGTATCAGAATTGTATGTGGAGTCAGAGATGCTTAAGTGTGTATCTTAGCCTGGGTACTCAGAAGTATGTTGTAGGAATTTTCTCTGCTTTAGATGGGATATCACTTCTTAGTATCTAACTGTACATATTAAGGTGGATAATAGGAATGGGACATATGTGTATACATAAATGTGTGTGTGCTAAATTTGCATGCATGCGTATATATATATCCCGCTTCACAATAGAGACTCCTTGTGAATTCTATCTCTTGCTGGATAGACAAATGAAGTGTCTGACATAAGGCTTTTTTGTTTGTTTTTGTTTTTGTTTTTGTTTTTGTTTTCCAGACAAGGTTTCTCTGTGTAGCCCTGACTGTCCTGGTATTCACTCTGTAGACCACGTTGGCCTCGAACTCAGAAATCCGCCTGCCTCTGCCTCCCAAGTGCTGGGATTAAAGGCGTGCGCTACCATTGCCTGACCATGACATAAGGCTTAATGGGAGATTCTCTGTTAACCACCTAGTTTCCTAGAGGAGGGGGACCCTTACTTTGTCTCCTTGCGACTTGCAAGTGTCTGGGTGTTTTAGTCTTTACGCCTGAGGCATGTTATGTAGTTAAAACAACAGATCTGATGGGTTAACTGACCTGTCTGCTGCTTTAGTTCTGTACCCAACTGATTCCTGTATATTACAATGGAAATTTCATAGACTTTGTAAGTAGATATGGAATCTGGGAGTTTTGGGCCAGCTAGGTTGATTTCCTCTGGTTTAAAGAGAAAGAGTAGAAGGAAGATTTAAAAGCTGAAGTTCTTATACAAATTAAATGAAAAAGTTTATGCATAAAAATAAATATATATGGTATCTATAATGCATCCTGGGAATTAAGTTTTCTGCTTCTTGATGGGGGTTGGTGGCGCATGCCTTTAATCCCAGCATTTGGGAGGCAGAGGCAGAGGCACGTGGATTTCTGAATTCAAGGCCAGCCTGGTCTACAGAGTGAGTTCCAGGATAGCCAGGGCTACACAGAGAAACCCTGTCTCAAACAACAACAACAACAACAACAACAACAACAACAAAACCCAAAAAACAACAAAAAAAAGTTTTCTGCTTCTCTCTTGGAGGTAGGATCCCTTTCTACCCAGTGCATAATTTTCAAGAGTTTAAAATATATTGCTCATGGACAGAAGTGATAACCTAGTTTATTCATACATTGTAATCAAAGAAAATAAATACATATGAAAAATATTGACTAGAAGCCAGATGATCCTGGCTTATGTTCTAGGTTAGCTATGATTTTTGGTCTCCTTTTCTCATTTTATGGAAATATACCACTATTTTTTTCCTGACTAACTTGCTCAGATTACAAAAAGCCATAAACCACTGTTTTCACAACTTTCTATATTGTGTTCTTGGAAAAGTACTTTTCTTCTAAAATTATAATTATTTGTTTTTCAGGTATAAGTATTATTTAAATTGCATCAATGGAGCACATACAGGGAGCTTGGAAGACGATCAGTAATGGTTTTGGACTCAAAGATGCGGTGTTTGATGGCTCCAGCTGCATCTCCCCTACAATTGTTCAGCAGTTTGGCTATCAGCGTCGGGCCTCAGATGATGGCAAACTTACGGATTCTTCTAAGACAAGCAATACTATCCGCGTTTTCTTGCCGAATAAGCAAAGGACTGTGGTATGTGACCCTAGAAAATGTAGTTCTCTTACTCTTGGAGACTCTTGCTATGCTGTCCAGTTTATAGATGGGAGAATCTCCTTGTCACTTGTGGTCTCTGTTAATAGTTTTTTTTTTCTCGCCCAAGTGCAGATTTATTTTTATTTTTAAAAAGACCTATTTGTTTTATCTCACTCTCTATGTATAAGTGTTCTGTCTTTATGCACACCACAAGAGGTAATCACATCCTATTACAGATGGTTGTGCGCCACCGTGTGGGTGCTGGAAATCAAACTCTGTACCTCTGGAAGAATAGTCAGCTTCCTTCCTTCCTTCCTTCCTTCCTTCCTTCCTTCCTTCCTTTCTTCCTTCCTTCCCTTCATTTCCTTTCCTTTTTTTCTTCCTCTTTCCTTCCCTCCCTCCTTCCCTCCCTCTCACTTTCTCTTTTTTTTTTTTTTTTTAGAATATTCAGTTCTTAACTACTGAGCCATCTCCTTAGCCTTGCAGATTTATTTTATTAAATCATTGTTCTGTTCACACTCCCTACTGTGTTCAAATGTTGCCCACAAAAGCCTTTTTTCTGCATCTTTATTTTTGGGGGAGAGGAGAGGATATTTCTGATACTTTTTTCTTGGAAAGTATACTTGAAACATTTTAAAAATTGTATTTATTAATTTTATGTGTGTTCATGTGTGTGTGGTGCTTGCATGCATATGACATAGAGGTCAGAGAACAGCTTGTATGAGGAGAGCCTTCTCCTCTTTCATTACCACATGGGCCCTGGGGATTGAACTCAGACTGTCGGGCTTGCAGCAGAGCCATCTTGCCAGCTCTTAGCCATTTCTTTGAGAAAGCTTTTTCTTCTTCTAGTTTCCAAGTTAATTAAAACTAATTAAAGAAGAAGAAGAAAAAAGACATTCTTCTATGAATGCAAAATATTGGCTTAATTTTTGAGATTGCAATTAAATATGAGGAAAATAAATTTTCTAGGTTATTTTACTTTAGGAAAAAAGTCTAGATTTTTAATTTTGAAAAAAATTAGTTTTTGTTTTATGTGAATGGGTGTTTGCTGCCGTGTGTGTGTGTGTGTGTGTGTGTGTGTGTGTGTGTGTATGTGCCAGTGCATTCAGTGCTCCCAGAGGCCAGAAGAGGATATTGGATTCTCTGGAACTGGAGTTACAGACAGTTGTGAGCTGCCCTGTGGTGCTGGGGATTGAATAAGGCTGCTCTGGAAGAAAAGCCAGCGCTTTTAACTATTAGGCTCTCTCTCCATCTCCTAGGAAGAGAATATTTTGTTATTTTATAGGCCCAAGACAGATTAGGTTGCTTAAGAAGAAACTCCTGCCTTGTGCCTCAGGGCACAAAATATTTCTGCATTTTCTCCATGGAATCAGTGACAAGTTCATGTTGGAACCAGATGTCAACAGGATTTTCTGACACAAAACTCCATTATTTTCTAAGGACCCATTGCTCAAAACCCTTTACTGTTCTGAACTTTAAAAGCAAAAAACCTGTTTGCCTGAAACAGAAAAGTGAAGTTATATTGGCTTTTGTTTGTCAGGTCTTATTTAAACCTAAATTTGAAACTTGTACCTCCTTGCCTTCCATGTCTGTGGAGCAGTGTATGACATCTGTTTGTTCCCTATGGCTCTAAGACTGGGAGGCCCGCCAGAGCTTTCTTGGTTTTCTTCTAACAGTCCCCTCTGGTTTCTCTAGTTGATCCCTTCTTCCTAATTTGTTTTGTTTGTGTGGTTTGTACCTGAGTCTATGTCAGTGTACCATGTACATGCAGTGCCCGTAGAAGACAGAAGAGGACCCTGGGTACTACTCTAGATCTGACGTTACAGATGGTTGTGAGCCGCTGTGTCGGTGCTGAGGGAGAATGATTTTAAGCTTGAGGCTTATCTGGACTACCTGGTGTTTTCAGGATTCATAGGCAGCTTAGTATGAGATTCAAAATATATTGTTGTTGTTGTTGTTGTTGTTGTTGTTGTTTTCAGGATTCATAGGCAGCTTAGTATGAGATTCAAAATATATTGTTGTTGTTGTTGTTGTTATTATTATTATTATTATTATTATTATTTTAAAAAGAAGAAGGTTGCTGAGCAGCTGCCTTAAGATTAGGGGCAGTGTTTGTGCCGGTTAGCTGTGCTAGCTGCTGTTTCTCCTTTCAGACTGTGTAGATTATTTCTCCACTTCCTTTTCCACTCTGGAGTCCAGATTCATAGATCAGATATTTCATAAACAAATTTGCAGTGCCAATATTAGATCATAGACCTACTAGCTTGTGTTCCCTTCCCTGGATCTAGAACTTGGAGTTGTAGGTTGTCTAGGGTATTTCTCCAAGTTAGGACCATATTGGCTCGGTCATATGGAATGTCCTGCTTCCCCTAAGCCTGTAAGAACCTGGCCTTTGTTCTTCTTGACTAAAAATACCCTTTTTCTCCCCCCTTGTTGCACTTCTGTAGTACAGTCTTTCAACTCTCCTAATTACCTTCCCTCGTTAGGGCTTACGTTGGTGGCTGGTTATGCCTGGGAGCTCATGACTGTTGGATAAAGTTCTTTTAAATGTGTCAGCTCTCCTAACTTTACATGTCATGTTTCTACTAACCTGCTGTAATTTTGAATAGCCAGCATTTCTTTTTAGCTTATTTCTCCAGGGGTGAAAAAGAAAATCTTCACTTGTTATTATTGCTTTATACAAGCAAGGTCATTTTAGTACTAAAAGAGTAAAAAGGACTATTTTGATATGAGAATGGATTCTGTTCCGAAGGTGTATCACTTGACAAGATAATTCAGCATTTCATAAATAATGAGGAGTTATTTTTCATGTTGCTGAACACTGAAATTTAGAACCAGATTTAATACTTGTTTTGGTCCATTTATAGATGTTGAAAACTAAGAGCCATTGAGGCTGCAGAGATGGCTCTACAGTTAAGAGGGTCCTGGAGCTCAACTAGCAGCACCCCAGTTAAGCAACCCACGCCCTCCTGCTCCAGGGGATATTACTGTAGCCTCTGGTACAGTGCACATGCATTTATGTACATGTTCTCCCCCAGCCCATCCTCCACATAGTTAGAAATAATAAAACCCCTCTAAAAAGAGAAGCCAACAGTAGCGGCTGCTAATAGTATTTCTGAGTGTTTTATTCATCTGTGTAATCCTTGACAGCTTCTGTTGGAACACAGCAGGTGGTTGGGAGTTTGACATCTCCTGAAGCTTAGGGGAAGCCTATAGCAAATGTTAGTTTCTTCTATTTCTTTGGCAAAAGATGGACCACCTTTCTCTGGGAAAACCAGTGGTGGAAAGGAAAGGTCTTTTGGCAGCCAGTGCCCTCAGCACCCACCCATCCCCAATCTCACTCTCTCTCTCTCTCTCTCTCTCTCTCTCTCTCTCTCTCTCTCTCTCTCTCTCTCTCTCTCCCCTTACAGCTCAGTGAGACACCATTGAACTAATCAGTGTGCATCCATGGGGGTAGGAGAAACAGACTGAGGATGTGTCTAACTGAAATGATGTTAGAAGAATAATTGTCTTTAGAAGAATAATAGTCTTTTAATGTTTCTTGTCATTTTGGTTTCTAAACATGCATGTCTCTCTGGCTGTTTCTTCTCATTGTTACTGGACAAGTGTGTTGCTAGAGCTGAGAACTGCTGCCCTTACCACCAGCCACCTGGCAGGCAGGCATAGACACAGGTTCCTGGGCTGTATGCCAAAGTAATGGGAGCAGACTCCTTGGATGTGTGGATACAGGAGGCTAGGGAGTCTCTTTCACAAACCCTCGGCTGCTTCCCACGAGTAGAGAATAGATAAAGAGCTGTCTGTCTAGCTCTCAGAATCTGTGACTGCTAATGGAAATAATAAAATAACCACATATTACCTTACAGTTTTGAAAGCTGTGCTCTGCAGTATAGCTGCATGAGTCTGTCAGTGTTTGAGTTTAATACTCTTTGCTGTTTTCTCTTCTCATGTCTTTATAGCTCAGATCTCTAGTGCAGGCATGTCTGCCTCGTTTTACTGTACACTAGTAAGATGTTATACGGGTAAATACCTATGAAAATAAAGAGGTTACAGTAACAGTTCTGGTATGTTTATCACCTGACTTACCCTTGGCTGATCATAGCAGTTCTTTTTGTCTGTTTCCACCCACACCTTTTCATTTGTTTTGATACAAATCCCAGATAACGTTTGTCTAAACTAGTTTGGTATGTCCACGGAACTTTTTTCTTTAGACAGAGTCTAACTCTGTAGTCTATGCTGGAGTTAAACTCAAAGCAGCCATCTGTTTCAGACTCTTAAATGTTGGGGATAGATGCAAGCCACCATGAAACTATTAGAAACTTAAAGAATGTTAATTGTTTAAATAGGCACCATAATTTACAAGTATGGGTGACTTCTCCCCCTGTCTAGTTCCCCAGTTCTTTACTTTAGTACTCTGTGATAAAGAAGGTTTATTAACTTGAAGAATCAGATGGGCTCACCCACAGCAAAGGAGGAACTTTTATAGTTTAGAAAACCCTTTTTCTTTCCTCTGATATAATTTATCCTTTAGGAGAATTTTCTCTTTGACCCCTGTTACCCCTAAATTGTGTGTCCTATACCCTTAAATTTTGCTGTAGTTCTCTCTTACTAACCTATCTATTCAGGGATTGGTGATTGACCAGCTAAGTCCCTGTTAGTGGCCAGTAATAGCAAAATAAGGCTATATGAAGAACAGGGGAGGTGTCATTCCTTAGGCTCCCTCTGACTCCTTCCGACTGACTAGCTGTGTCTCCACTTTGTATCCAGATGGTGTGGTCTGTTTTGAGGTTAGACTTGCCTCTTAAGACTCATGTCTGTCTGAAATCAACTAGAAAAGAACGGTTGGAAAGGGCAGAGACTGCTTCTGACAGAGTTCTAGTCAGCCGCAACAGGGTTCCCTGCAGGCAGTTCATAGTGTCTTCTAACCATCCTTGCTGGTTCTGTTGACTCCCATTTAAAAAAAAATTAATTTCCTAGGCTTCGAACCCAAAATATCTAAACTATTTAAGATCTTCTTCAGTATTTCAATGCTGTGGGTATAGATACTTTGCATTATGCCTCCAATGCAACCTGGCTTTTGAAGCATGGATTAGGGCATTGCCTGGGACACACACTGCCTAGGCTATCTGGTGAACATCAGTCTGTCACTAAAGTCAAGCAGGAACCTGATCCTCCGCCTCCTACTCACCCTCACTACTTTGAAATTTGTTAGGAAGATAATCTCTCTATTTTGTTGAAAGTAGGCTCACCTCATGTTTGTTTTACCTTCTGTTCATGTTTAAGTACACTTAGGTGTACTTGTGCAAGTCCAGAGAGCTAGAGTGGACCAAGTATCCCCCCATACCAGGGGTGTGTGTGTGTGTGCATGTGTGTACACGCGTGCATGTGTGCTTCATGGTGTATTCGTGGAGATGAGAGGATGGATAACTTCTGGGAGTTAGTGTTTGCTTCCACGTATTTGTCTCCGGGGTTGAACTGTACCTTTCCTTCTGATGTTAATAGCAAGGTGTACATCTTCCTAACCTATACAGCACATAAACACATACTGGTTTCCCCACCTTAAAATATTCTTATTCTTTGTATTGTTCTAATAAAAGTACTTTCTCTAGTTAATATGCCATAGACTACTGTCCCCTCAGATAACTAATTAAGGGCAGTACAGGAGAATATAATGTTCCCAGTGCTGATGCAGGTCTGTGTGCATTCACTTGTACTTAATTCTGGACATTGAGGTGTTTTTCTCTGTGTGTTCACTATTGCAAACAGTATGTCTTACGTTTATACCATTTTACATGTGGGTGTGTGTATTTTAGTGTTCATCTTTGCAAGGGGCGCTGTAGCCCACATTGGTACATTTGTTTGCAGGTCAATGTGCGGAATGGAATGAGCTTGCATGATTGCCTTATGAAGGCTCTGAAGGTGAGAGGCCTGCAGCCCGAGTGCTGTGCAGTGTTCAGACTTCTCCAGGAACACAAAGGGTAAGAGCCAAGCGGCACCTTTGAGAATTCTAAGCATTTCCTAGTCACAAATAACTTGTTATATACAAATGCTTTATATTAGCTTCCTAGGGATTAGTGCATGTGTATATACTTTGTTTTCAAAGTATCAATTCAGAAAAATTTGCTACTGAGAACTTGAAATTATTGCCTGGACATTGTCTTTAAAACTACAAAAAGTAGCTGGGCAGTGGTGGTGCACGTCTTTAATCCCAGCACTTGGGAGGCAGAGGCAGGCGGATTTCTGAGTCGAGGTCAGCCTGATCTACGGAGTGAGTTCCAGGAGACAGCCAGGGCTACACAGAGAAACCCTGCCTCAAAAAAACAATAAAAACTAACAACAACAACAACAACAAACTACAATAAATAGGAGATGCTAATAGCATTGTCCAGGGATGGAGCAGCATTGTTAGAAGGCATGGTTTTGAGTGCAAAGAATTTTCCTGGTGTTTACCACGAAGAGTGGGTACTTTGCATTGTTTTTATGGTTAAGATGCTATTCCTCTGTTTATTCAGCTGAAGAGACGGCTCATTCATGGCATGTGCAGGTCTCCCAGAGAACTCAGGTTCAGTTTCCAGCACCCACATCAGGCGGTTCACAACTAACTAGCTCCAGCCCCAGGAGATATCATGCCTTCCTCTGGCCTCCAAGGGGATCTTTACACACATGGCACACATACCACTTAGAGACATTCAGATACACAGAAAAACATTACTTCCCCTCCCCTCTTTTTAAAATTTTTTGAAAGGATTTATTTATTTACTTTATGAATATGTGTACCCTGACTTAATGTACACCAGAAGAGGGCATTGGATCCCATTAGAGAAGGTTATGAGCCATCATGTAGTTGCTGGGATTTGAACTCAGGACCTTTGGAAGAGTAGCCTGTGCTCCCCTCCCCTCTTCTTCGCTCTTCTCCTCCTCTTTTCTTTACCCCTTGCCCTTTGCCCCCTATTCCTTATCCCTTCTCATGTTTGACCTGAAGAAATACACTAGTCAGTATAGTGCTTGCTGTGCCATCTGATGGCCAGACTGCCATAAAACCCTGGGTGTGGTTGAGTCGTTGTAACCTCAGCACCTGGAGACAGAGACAGGCAGGTCGCTGAAGCTCGCTGGCCGGTTTAACCTCATTGGTGAGCTCCAGATAAGTGAGAGAACTTGTCTCAAAAAGCAAGATAGATGGGACCTGAAGAATAACACCTCCTGTTGTTTTGCTACATGTACACATTTACTGCAGTCCTAAAGAGAGATTCTGGTCATTCATTGATGCTTTCCTCACCCATCTTTTTGTTGTTGTTGTTGTTGTAGTTGTTGTTGTACTGGAGGAACCTAGGACCTGGAATGTGCTAAGTATTCAGTTTGACGATTATTAAATCTTGGCTCTCTGATAGCCACAGGGCTGAAAGAGGCCGGGAATTTCTACTTCCCGGGAAATTCATTGTATTTCCAGTGGTGGTAGCAAGATAGAGATGGTTTTCCCCGCTCAGCGGCTGAGATCATGCTCATAGCAACAGAGCACTGTGTACACATCTTTACTTACTATGGCAGCCAGGCCTTTGACTGTCCTCTTTGGGGAGTAGTGCTTCTGTTACTAACCTCTTGCTTGTTCTCTGTGGTTCTGAGTTCCCTGGCTGGAGAGAACATCTCAGGAGAGTCTCCTCAGAGAGCTTACCTTCTGTGATGCTATTCCTCTGTTTATTCAGCTAGTTTGCTGATTGACAACATGTCATCACTTATAGCTGGATTGATTTCCGTGTCTGTCCCCAAGCTGATACATAGACTTCCTTCAGGACTAGGGAGATTCTGAGAAGGGTCCACTCTTCTCCAAAGCTGTACTGATTTGGAACTGATGTCCATTCTCTCCTGCCTGTTCAGGAAGTGGGGTTTCCTTCCTGGTGTTCATTAGTAAACAGTAGCACTTGAGACAGATACCATTTCCCTACCTTGCATAGGGAATTATCTTAAGGAGTGAATTATTGCTCAATGGATAACCAGAAGAGTAGCTTGTTGGCTTCTGGCAGGTGATAAGAGGGATCTGAGTGATGTCATATGTTATTTCTTAATTGGAAATACTCATCCTTAGCAAATGGGGCAGATGAACGGAACCAAACAGTTTTTGCTTAAATCACTATGATTCTTGTCTTCCTTGTTCTGGGCACAGAAAGAGTGATGTCAATTAATTTTAAAGATGTTTTGTTCCTATAGACTTTTTATTTTTATAACTTCTACAAACAACTTGAAGTCTGTAACTAATATACCGCGCAGTTGTGTTTATATTATATGTATGTATTTTAGACTGAAGTAGCTGCGGACCACTAACCTGTAGTGACTCTGTAGGATTTTAGCATTCTACAGTCCCCTTAAGACAGTTACTCTTGCATGAGACTGTTCTCGTTCATTGTTTAAAGGACACTTTGTTCTAGGAGCATACAGTTTGGAGTCCAACAGGCTTGGATTTTGACAAGCCACACAGTGAGCAGTGTTGGCTTATTTTTAGGGTGGGACTTGAACACCTGTGAGGTGTGCTTAGACAGCATGCAGTAAGTAGACAGTGGAACTACTCTGTGTCTTGAGCCTTGTCCAGTGTTTTCTCATGTTATGCTTTGGGTAATTTTAGTAAGAAAGCACGCTTAGATTGGAACACCGATGCTGCCTCTCTGATTGGAGAAGAACTGCAAGTGGATTTTTTGGATCATGTTCCACTCACAACTCACAACTTTGTAAGTTTCAGCTCTTTCTTTGCCATTTTGGGCTCTCTATGGTGGGTTGTTGACCTTTCCGAGAAGCCCTGGGTACACATTGTTAGTTGCTTTCAGCTCTCCTCATGCTGTCATGTATAGTGGCAGTTTAGAGTTCATTAACAGAGGCCTTTCTACCCTGTGTCTCTGAATCTGACAGTGTTGGGACCGTGATTCTTCGGGGTCGGGGTGGGGCTCTTATGGGAACAGTGCTGCATTTGCTTGTCACTTGAGTTCTCACAGTCATGTACCTGCTCCCTTGTCACAGGCTCGGAAAACGTTCCTGAAGCTTGCATTCTGCGACATCTGTCAGAAGTTCCTGCTAAATGGATTTCGATGTCAGACTTGTGGCTACAAGTTTCATGAGCACTGTAGCACCAAAGTACCTATTATGTGTGTGGACTGGAGTAATATCAGACAGCTCTTGTAAGGCACTGTGGTTTTTTTCCTTGTAAAAAATGTCAGGGTCAGGTCCAGAAACACTTTTGAGGGTGCTCATTATATACTTTCAATGTTAAGTCTGAGTTTTAGGTTTGCTAAATAAATGATTGCTGAGTTAGTAACTATCTACTTTAGAAGCATAATAGTTCTGAAATTAGTTATTTTCAGTGTGGTGGTCATCTAGCTGTAAAATAAACAGGTGGGGAGCTGGGGGATGACTCAGTTGGTAAAGTGCTTACTCTGCAAGCTGAGAGCTGAGTTTGAGCACCAGCCCTGACATAAATTGGGCCCACGGTGTGTAATCTCAGGGTTGGGGAAGTGGAGACAGGCCTATCCTTGGGTTTGCTAGCCAGCTGCTCTAGCTGAGTCATTGAGCTCTAGTTTCAGTGAAAGATCTTGTCTAAAAAAATAGGTGGAGAGTGATGGAGGAAGACTCCTGGCATTGACCTGTGGCACTCACACCAGTCATGTGAGCTCAGACACACACGCACACACTACCACAGCAGGCAGGGCTCAGTGTCTGTTATATTGTTACTGACACTGATTTGTCATGGAAAAGAACAGAGACATGGACATTGAAGGGCTGGGCTTTCTCTTCACCTGGGCTGCAAGTGCCCAGTGCTTTGGGCTGTCCCAAGAAAGCAGAGTGGAGCTTGTACTGTTTCCTTCCTCTCATACCAGGGAGCGATGTGTTTGGGCCTCATATAGTTTGGACATAAAAGACTGAGGATCAGGCAGTGGTGGCGCATGCCTGTAATCCCAGCTCCCGGGAGGCAGAGGCAGGTGGATTTCTGAGTTCCAGGACAGCCTGGTCTACAGAGTGAGTTCCAGGACAGCCAGGGCTACACAGAGAAACCTGTCTCGAAACACCAAAAAAAAAAAAAAAAAAAAAAAAAAAAAAAAAAAAAATGAGGCTTTCTGTTAGGAGATAAGCCAGATACAAAAATATATTTCACAGAAAATGATTTAAATAATTGCATATTTAAAAAAATTTTTGTTTTATTTTGTTTTGTTTTGTTTTTTCGAGACAGGGTTTCTCTGTGTAGTCCTGGCTGTTCTGGGACTCACTCTATAGACCAGGCTGGCCTCGAACTCAGAAATCCGCCTGCCTCTGCCTCCCAAGTGCTGGGATTACAGGCTTGCGCCACCACGCCCGGCTTAATTGCATATTTTAAATTACACCTCTCAGAGTCTTTTAAAAACTTGTATTGAGATTGTGAAAAGTTTTACCCTTATTGAAACATATTAGGAAAATGAAAGGAATATTGTCTTCATTCACAATGGGAGGGGACCTTTTAGCTCCCACAGAAGTCACGTTTTGGTTCTTAGAGCACTTGACTAGCAGAAAGGTTTGTGTTTGTGGCCATCGAATACCTTACAACCTCAGGTCTGTCACTAGCACCTCCAAGTCTCAGCCCCCTCATTTCAAAAGGGTTGGGCTGGGATAACATAAGATTGCTTAGCACAAGGACCCAGCATACAAATGAAAGTACCTAGATAATAGCAGTCCCACTTTCCCTTCTGTTTTACTGTTGGTACTGAATGTAATGAATGTAACGTATTCTCTCTCGTCCTCTCTCTCTCTCTCTCTCTCTCTCTCTCTCTCTCTCTCCCTCCCTCCCTCCCTCCCTCCCTCCCTCTCTCCCTCCCTCCCTCCCACATGTGTGTGTCTGTGTGTGTGTGTGTTTCAAAGCCAACAATTCTAGAAAAGCTGTATGCAGTATAGCTACAATTAAGAAACATTATGTAGTATAGCTGGACAGGATCTCTTTTCTAGAGATGTATTCTGGCAGGATTTGGATTTAACATCAAGTTACTGTTACTCAATCTGTAGTACAACCCTTTAGATTGATAGTCTTTTCATAGCAGGTGACTGACCAAAGCACTTAAAGAAAATGCATCAAGAGAAGCGGGGTTTTAACTTTGGGTTTAGAGGCAAGGTGGGATGGTTTCTCTGTGAGAAGACTGAATCCATACACCAGTCTTTCCATGTTTCATTTAGGCTGTTTCCAAATTCCACTGTTGGTGATAGTGGGGTCCCAGCACCACCTTCCTTCACAATGCGTCGGATGCGAGAATCTGTTTCCCGGATGCCTGCTAGGTAATGTTTTACTTTGAGCTCTTTTGGAAAGTTACATTGGGTTGGGTGGGTGGGCTGCCTGAATGCAAAGTAGTCTTCTTCATGTCCTGCTTGGTGGAACACCAAGTGGAGATCTTTCTCTCTGTGGTCCCAGCATACTTAAATTCTGGAACGTGATTTTGACTGCGGGCCCTCTGTTACGGCACAGCCCTCAGTCTCACATTACATTTATAAAAAGCTTGAGGTTCTGCCCTTTTCCAGTTGTGGTGAATTAGGTGTCTATGGAAAGGGTTCCCCAAGTGATTATAGCAACTAAGAAGAAAATCAGACCTTAACTTGCAAAAGTTTATCTCACTCAGCCTTAAAATCCAGGTAGTTGGAGCTAGGTCTTCCTGTTATGCTCTGAGTCCGCCTTTAACCTGACTGTGCTGTTTTCTGCTTTTACAACTTGAGTTTACATCTTGATCAGTGACATGAAAATATTCAGAACCTGAGATAAAAATCTACATTTTTATCTAAAATGTCTGATAGCTAATCAGCTACCACTTAATGACCCCTATAAAGCTCCTCTAGAACTAGCTAAAGGCAGCATTCTAGAACAAGGTGTTATACTGAAATATGTGTTTATCCCTGACTTGAATGAATGTGTTTTGGTAATTTAAAAACCACATTTGAAGCCGGGCATGGTGGCGCACGCCTGTAATCCCAGCACTTGGGAGGCAGAGGCAGGCAGATTTCTAAGTTCGAGGCCAGCCTGGTCTACAGAGTTCCAGGACAGCCAGGACTACACACAGAAACCCTGTCTCGAAAAACAAAAAAACAAAAACAAAAACAAAAACAAAAACAAACAAAAAAACCCCACATTTGAAGAAAAAACAGCTTGCTTTGAGGATGAGAAACTAGACTCTGAAAACCTAAATGTAGAATTCCTAGTGCAAGGTGGCATTTCAGTGAGGGAAGAGCCAGGCCTGTTGGGTGGTGTGGGAATAGATGGGACTGTATCCCTTGGAAAAGCTGGTCTTTATCCCTTGAATTCATGTAAGTGTGACCTGAACAGACCTTACTTAAATTTCATCTACAGAACAAATACTCTCTCCTTTGGTTTTTCTGGAGTTGGGGTGGAATTTAGGGCCTCCCCTAGGCTGGGCTGGTGACATGCTATGCAGTCATCCCCTTAGTCACAGCAGTCACTAGTTTCAAGACGTTGTGGCTCAGGCCTAGAACCTTATACGGGCTGGGTACACCTTCTGCCGCTGAGCTGCGTCCCGCCCCTCACTCTGTACTTGTTAATGTTGGCCCTGGGCTGAAACAGTCTTCATAGCTCGGTGTTGCGGGTGTTCTAACAGTAGAACACATACTTTGCTGTGGAGAGATTTTCAGTCTTTGTTCAAATTGGGCAGATTCCAGTTAGGTGGTACTTGTAGCAAATACTGATCTGTTCTTAGGAATGTTGTAGAACTCTGAAGTGTTCTGAAGAGTGATTTGTTACCAAGGAGAGATTGTATAATGGACTCTCCTTTTCCCAGGGGATGACCAGCACATTGGTTTTTTCATTGTCAACATTTTGCATGAAAAGGAACACAGAAGAGTTTTTAAATAGTGCATATTCAAATAGTGAAATATTGTGTCAAGGGTTGTATGGGTCAGGTTACCCTTAAGTGTCTTAATGAGCTAAGCAGTTGAAAAGACTTTGCCAATGTGGATGCCTGAGTGCCAATCATGGGACTTTCTTTCTCCTCCATGCCCAGTTCCCAGCACAGATACTCAACACCCCATGCCTTCACTTTCAACACCTCCAGCCCTTCCTCTGAAGGTTCCCTGTCCCAGAGGCAGAGGTCAACGTCCACTCCCAATGTCCACATGGTCAGCACAACCCTGCATGTGGACAGCAGGATGATTGAGGTAATAGGGCCCCTTGGGGGTGGTGATGAGCAGCAGTGGTTAACATTGGGAAGCAGAGAATGTGGATTTCAAAGCTGCTCAGGAATGTGGCAGTATTTTCTCAGGCTCTTGGACTTTGAATTGTTCTTTTTAAATCTGTTAACATCTATAGACTGGCTTAATAACTAGGCCAGTGTGTCAGTCCAGCAGGAAATGGAACTCCTCGCTAACCACTGTGCTCTGTGTCCCAGCTTTGGACATGATTTCTTTGTGCTGGTACAGGTACTGCAGAGCAATGAGGAGTGTAGTGTGAAGCCTCAGATGTTCTAGAGGCTTGTAAAGTAGGAGCTCTGGGGTCTACTGTGCATTGAGTCAAGTGTTTGCAAACTGCCTTTCTTTTCCTGTCTGTTCTGTTCCTTTGGTTTGCTTTCTAGCTCATCTTTAAAGTCGACTGAATACACATCAAATGCTTCCTTTGTTCTTTATTCTTCTTTATTTCTCATTGCTTTGGACTAGAATAACAGCCTGAATGCTTCTCCCAGGGCGTGCTCCAGACGGTTTTGTCTGAGGGGAAGAGTAGGTATTTTCTTCATGCCTTTGCTTTCTTGGGTTTAACAGGAGAGACTGTCAAGATGGTAGACTATATTAAGTGATACAATACATTCATCTATTCTAGCCAGACTTGTTGCCATAATTTTTTTTCCTTTTCTAGAGTTATGAGTAAAACAAACACTCTGGGTTACCACTGATAGTTGAATTTCTCAAGGTAAAGTCTTGAAGACAAAGGGATTGAAATAGTTTTTAAAAACTCAATTCTCAGCCGGGCAGTGGTGGCTCACGCCTGTAATCCCAACACTCTGGGAGGCAGAGGCAGACAGATTTCTGAGTTTGAGGCCAGCCTGGTCTACAGAGTGAGTTCCAGGACAGCCAGGGCTACACAGAGAAACCCTGTCTGGGGAAAAACCAAATCCAAAAAAACCAACCAACCAACCAACCAACCAAACAAACAAACAAACAAACAAAAACCCAAAAAACCCCTCAGTTCTCTCAAAAGATGGACTGATATAGTAACACAGCATCTGGACTGAGTTCAGACATTAGAAATCAAAACATTTAATCCATCTGGCTAATATGACTTAGAAAAGTTTATTAGAAAGTTTGGTATACGAGCACATGACTAGAATTCCAGCACGCTGGAGGACCTTATTCAAGACCAGCCTCGGTCTTGAATGGTGAGATCCTATTTCAAAATCAAATAAAAAAAGACTCAAGAGACATGATCACATAACTATGCTTTCTCTACACCATGACTTGATTGTTGTAAAACCTTGTTCCTTGACATCTCAGGTGCAGTTTCTCTCTAGCTATAAATCACTTTTATAAATCACTCTAGCTATAAAACCACTTGTCCTACCCATGTAGGCTACAGGCTTTATCATTATTAGTCCTAGTAATATAATCATAAAGTAGCTACTTTCTTTCCATGTCCAACTTGTTTCTGTTTAAACTGTTAGTACATTCAAAGTGAAAAATTCTTTAGTTTCTAACACAGGTAGCACAAAGAAAATTTTGCTTGTGGCTTTTCCCCCCTTTTTAGAGATGGTGATGTGCTTTCTGAGACAGGGTCTCTCTACAGTTCTGGCTGTCCTGGAACTCACTAAGTAGACCAAGGTTGCCTCTAACAGTCAGAGATCTGCCTGCCTCTGCCTTTCAAGTGCTGGGGTTAAAGGCATGTGCTTTTTTTTCCTTTCTTTTTCTCTTTCTTTTTAATAACACAAGATTCATTGAGCATTTTGGACTGTATGTTGTTTGGCTTAACACCAGTTATGTTCTTCTAAAATAATACTTAAACTTAAGAGCACTTAAAATTTTATCCTGGGATTATGTGATCCAATTATAGTAATTACTACCAAATATAATGGACAGTGGAAGAAAAAAGTAAGAGACATTAAAAGGTATCCTGCTGTACTCTGTGAAAATAACAGAAGAGACTGGCTGAGTGACCAGTAGTCCTCCTGGGCTGCCATCGTATTGTACTTAAACATGCAGACACCAGGCTTTGCCACCTTTCCCACACAGATACATCATCAGGCCTACTTTGAGTTGTAGAGTGAAGATCTGTATTTTATGTGTGTATAGACATGTGGAGGCTGAAGATTGATGTCGCGTGTCTTCCTTAGTTGCCCTTCCATCTGTGTTTTGAAAAAGAGTCTCAATGAACCTGGAGCTTGCTAGCTAGGTTAGTCTGGCCAGCCAGTGAGCCTCCAGGATCCTCCTGTCACCGTCTGCCTAGTAGAGGAGTCCTAGGCATGTGCCACCACAGGGGGATTAAACTCTGGGCTTTCTGCTTACATGGCAAGCCCTTCAGCAACCAAATCTCCCCAGTCCCAAGGATCTGGATTCTTAAGTATCTCTGTGGATGTTTTACAGATGGGTTTGGGACTCAGAATTAGGCTTTACTCTATGCTATTAAGATAGTTGGACAGGGTGGCTAAGTCTCTCTCTCTCTCTCTCTCTCTCTCTCTCTCTCTCTCTCTCTCTGTGTGTGTGTGTGTGTGTGTGTGTGTGTGTGTATGAGAGAGAGAGAGAGATAGACAGAGACAGAGAGGGGGCGTTGAGAGCAAGAGCACACAGTAGCTTGGTTTGTGATTCTTTTACTTTTGTAAAGATATCTTTGAAAGTTAATCGTGGTGACACATGTCTGTAATCATAGCTATTGCAAGTTCAAAGCCAGCCTGGGCTACACAGTGCGACCTGTATTTAAAAAACCAACCAGCCCGGCTGGAGAGATGGTTCAGTGGTTAAGAGCACTGACTGTTCTTCTAGAGTTCCTGAGTTCAATTCCCAGCAACCACATGGTGTCTCATGACCATCTGTATTGGTATGTGATGTCCTCTTCTGGTGTGTCTGAAGACAGCTACAGTGTACTCATATAAACAAATAAAATAAATCTTAAAAAAAAAAAGTTTAAAAAAAACCAACCAGCCAACCAACCAACCAACCAACCAACCAATAACATGTTTGGAGTGACGGCCCAGTAGTGAAGAGCACTTTTTTTGTAGAAGACCCTAGTTCAGGTCCCAAGCACCCACGTACAAGCTCACCACTGTTTATAACTTCAGTTCTGGAGAATGTAATATCCTCTTCTAACCTCACAGGGCACTACACAAATGTGGTGCATATACGTGTATACAGGCAAAACACCCTTACATATAAAATGAAAAGCCTTCAAATATTGAGTGGGAACATTCTAGTAATAGCATTGTAGAACAAATATCTTCTTTGCTGTGGTTATACAAAGAAAAGTTACAGATGACTTTCTAGAAAGACATTGTCTGAAGTTGTGATGGTCAAGTGGTTTTATATTACTGCCTATAAATTCTACCCTCATGGAAGAATTTTAAACAGTTTAGAACTTTCTCCGGAGGGCTGTCTAGAGAGCTGAGCAGCTAAGCGTGCTTGCTGCCCTTGAGGTCCAGTCCAAGGACCCGTGTGAGGAGGAGGCACACGGCTGTCTGTCACTCCAGCTTCAGGAGTCTCAGTATCCTTTGACTTCTGTGGGCACCAACATTTTCATGTGTGTGCTGCACCACACAAATCAAAAATAAAATCTTGAAAAAATGCCCTGTCGAGGTGGGTCTCCATGATTTGAACTATTCTTTGGAACTGTGTCTAGTAGAGTTGGCTTGTCACATAAGAGATGTAGCCTGCTTGAGACCGTCACAAAGGTTTAAAGTAGCATCTCAGTGCTAATGGAGCGGAGGCTGAGGTCCATATGTGATGGTTCTGTTTCTACCACCTACTGTTCTATGACCCTGACTGAGGCTCCCTTTCTGTCCATGTGGATTTAAAAAATGTAAAGACAGGATTCCGGCTCTGGGCTTTGCCGTCTTACCAGGCCCTGTAACTTACCAGTCCCTGTGACTTACCAGTCCTCCATGACTTACCAGTTCCCCGTGACTTACCAGTCCCCTGTGACTTAGGCCTCAGGTAGTGCTCACCTTTGTCACACCTAACTTTAGGGTTGTCCTTGTCCTTATTCCTAATGAAGTGAAAATGAGCCTGTCCCTGGAGCTCTGTCTCTCTGTCTCTGGTTAAGTCTCAGTAGAGCAGGATCCTGAGTCTTTGGAGGAGATTCCCATTGATATTAACTTTGCCACCCTTTGCTGAAGGTTTGTTTCTGTTGCTTTTTTTTCTGAGACATGTCACCATGAAAAGTTACACTCAACCTAATATTTAATAAAAATCAATCTTGGAAAAATGTGCTTTTGACATTAGATAAACTAGGAATTTAGAGTATGGAAGTATACTTTCTATTTTAGAGAGTTAATAGTTGTTTTGTTCTTACAACCCTTCATCCACAAGAAAAAGCCTTTCCTAGCTTGTCTGATCCACTTTTGTTCTTTGTTTCAGGATGCAATCCGAAGTCACAGTGAATCAGGTACTTTACCCCAGTCACTTAGTGTTTAGTAATGGGCTTTCTCTCTCTGCTGTGATCTTCTGTTGGCTCATCTACGTGTGGATTTTGTTTGTCTTGTCTATTAAGCCTCACCTTCAGCCCTGTCCAGCAGCCCCAACAACCTGAGCCCAACAGGCTGGTCACAGCCCAAAACCCCCGCGCCAGCACAAAGAGAGCGGGCACCAGGATCTGGGACCCAGGAAAAAAACAAAATTGTGAGTCTGGCCAATAACACCTCCTGTCACTCAGGGTTCAATAAAGATAAACTCTTGGAAATTAGATATTTGGGGGGAGGGGTGGAAACCTAATAAATATATTAAAGGAAAATGAATGCCAGTGCACCCTGGCACTTTCATATCCTATAAGTTGCCATCCGGCTACAACTCAGTAAACCGGCATCTCCTCAAAGACAGAAATTGTAGCTGCAGTGACAATGTCCATCTTTAAAGGAAGCAGGAACAGATGGGGTTAGGAGGTTCCTTTCTTTGATAGTATGGATTATGAATGATCTCCACTTGTTTCAGAGACCTCGTGGGCAGAGAGATTCAAGTTATTACTGGGAAATAGAAGCCAGTGAGGTGATGCTGTCCACTCGAATCGGGTCAGGCTCCTTTGGCACCGTGTACAAGGGCAAGTGGCACGGTGAGTTTGGGGCCTATTTCCAGCTGTGGGGCTGGTGGTCAGGTTCCAGCAGAGAGGGCTGGGGGCCTCTTGGTTCACGGTGGCCTTCTCTGAGTTCTTGATCACACTTGTCAGTCAAATCAATTTTGAAATTTCACAGCATTTAACCTTGCATTTTAATTGGTATAATAAAGTCCTCGTGGTGCTTAGAAACCAGTGAACAAGTATTAGCCCTGAAGTGAAATATTAGTGGTGTGATTTCTTCTAAGCTAAGCTAGCTGTACTCGTAGAACATGCTTCTTCATGAGCAGGTATCTGCTGCTTTGGGTGGAGTGTACCCTTGACACCAACAGCTGAAAGGGACCTTATAACAGGTACAAGGAGGAGCTGTCTGCTCCTGATCATCTTAGTGCAGAAAAACTGGACACTTCCTGACTAGTGTCACTGCTTGGGCCCCAGGTTTAATTGTAGTTATCTCTTCCTGTGCCATGGGAAATACTTGGTCACTTAGAAGGAAGATTTGAGCTTGTAGCCATAGCTTGAATAATTTGGCAACATATTTAACCATTTCCATATCAGGTTTTTAACACCTGGATTTAGGATGTTAGCAATAAAAGTAGGGGTTTCTTGTATGTGTTTATAAAGTTTCTTGATGTCCCACCCCCCAGTTCACACATGGTGCTAATAACCTTTATAAATAATGGTGCAGAGATGGAGACAAGTTCTGAGCATCAAGTGTGCAGGCATTCAAATTCCTCTGGAAACAGCAGCATGTACTTTTCTTAGTGCATATCGATCATTACATGGATTTTTGCCTTGTCTGAGTTGTTATATGAACAGTTGATTTCTTGGTTAGTGACTTGTAGAGTGACCCTTTTTCTGAGAGCTGTTAAGTACTGCCCTGCTAGCCTGTCTCTTGGTCTGCAGAGGAATGCCGTCACAGCAGCAGGCCGTGAACTAGGCAGAGCCTGCTCTTGAAGGGCTGCTTAGTATCACCTTGAAGCAGCCTCCTTCCTGCACTCATAACCTGCCTGTCCTTTTAAGTTTTGCCTTTGCAGGCACCTGGCCACCAACCATCTTCCTGGCCTCACCACTTAAGCTGACCTGACCCCCTCACCCATCTCTCACCTCTACCCTAAGCCCTCCTAGTCTGTTCCCCACTGTAACTCCAAGCCTGCCTTCACCTGGGCTATTGCACCAAATTCTTCTCTAGTTCTTCTGTTCTACAGGTGCTCAGTTACGTGTCCCCACAAGATCACTTACTTTTGTTTCTGGTGCAGTCTAGAATACCCTTTCTAATATTCTTCCTAATGCTTACAGTCCGCTACCTCCAGGAAGCACCTCCATACACTCCCCACTTCTCAGTAGTCTTTGAGCTCAGCTATTGTCTTTTTTCAAACTTCACAGCCATGTAGCAATCTCCCGTCCTCTACCATGTGGCTGCCTCTAGGGCACATGTGGTTTGTGGTCACTGTGGCGACAGGTGGCTCCAGCACTGCTTCTCCTCTACTCAGATGAGCTGCATCCTCTCCAGCAGTACACCTTTGGTGCAGGGTGATGGCAGTTGTCAGGTCAGGTGTAGATGATGAACTGGAGCTCACAGGGAGTCCAGACTGGGACCTCATGGGAGTCCTGTCTTTACATTGTTACTCTCCAGAACAGACTGGTGCAAGACTGCACTCCTCAGGGTGAGGGCCAGCCACCTCCAGGGTGCTTCCCAGCTGACTCAGACTTTGATCTTTGGTGCCTTGGTTAACTGTTTTTTTTTTTTTAGACAAGGTTTTGGTATGTAGCCTAGACTGGTCTTCTGCCTCAGTTTCCAGAGTAGACAGCCTTATGAATATTTAAAATCCCAGGAAGGCAGAGGTGAGTTCTCTGTGAGTTCTAGGACTACAGGGCAAAACATTGTCCCAAAGCCCTTCCCTACTCCTGCCCCCAAACTGAGGTATTTACAGGGTTCCAAGTAATTTATTATTGCTAATACATCTATATAAAACATATTTGAGCGAGACTTCTAACTATCCTTGAAAGCAAGTTGACTTCTGGGTGTTTCAGAAACTATGGGGGAGGTTACCTGGATTGCTGCCACTACTGAAAGTCAGTATTGTGGCTCCACTTAACTCCCTCTTCTTCCTGGACCTCTGACCTCTATTTCTACTTCCTCTCTGGTCCGGCAGTGGTGGCTCATGCCTTTAATGCCAGCACTTGGGAAGCAGAGGCAGACAGATTTCTGAGTTCAAGGCCAGCCTGAGTTCCTGGACAGCCAGGGCTGCACAGAGAAACCCTGTCTGGAAAAACAAACAAACAAAAAAGACCCCCCCCCCCAAACAACAACAATTGAACTCTCTGCAGAATGAGTTTAATAGTTGTGCATACATGCTTCGACACAGCGAGGTTTCAGTGTCCCTGCTGCTCCCACTGGTAAAGAGCTCCTTTCAGCTTGCGTTCTCATCAGTTTGTAGTTGGTGGGCCACCCATGGCCTGGGCACTGCTATCCCCCTCACAGGGTAGGCTGTGGAGCTAGCCATATGACCTACCTTGATGCTCAAGTGGTTACAAGCTTGTTGAAGGCCTCCATCGGTATGAGTGGCATTGAAGCATCTCACCTACTTGATGTTCTACCTGCAGACATGTTCTGTGAAAAGCGACTCCCTATCTTTCTTAGAATTAGGGTTTTTGAAAGGCTTGCTGGTGGCTTAGTTGGTAAAACGTGCTCTCCATCCAAATATGAGGACCTGAGTTCAAGCCCTAGCACTTACATAAATATTCAGCTGTGGTTGTACTGACTTGCAATCTCAGTACTGGGGAGGAAGAAAGGGGCTTACTGGTTGACCCTAATCATTGAGTCCTGGGTCCGAAAACAAGGTAAGATGCACATAAATCCTCAGGTATTTGAAAAATAAAGACTATATAACTGAGTGTGACTACAAATTAATTTGCAGGAGATGTTGCAGTAAAAATCCTAAAGGTGGTCGACCCGACTCCAGAGCAGCTTCAGGCCTTCAGGAACGAGGTGGCTGTTTTGCGGTGAGCCCAGCCCCTGGACAGCAGGGTTAGCTAGGGCCGGGCTGTGCAGGCCAACACCTGCTGTGGGTTTTAAGGGACATTCTTCCTTTAGCATGTATGTGCTGGAGGCCAGAAGAGCCCTTTCATGGACACACCTCTACTCTGCATTCAAAACTCAATAGCTCTATGGGGTTTGGTTGTGGTAGGGAGATTGTTTTTAATCTTTATTTCTTTTTATAGCTAATAGCATCTTTTTATAGCTAATCTGCTTTGCTCTGGAGCGTAATCCCCCAGTCTAGTCACTGACTCACTCTTAGGTTTGTAGGGATGAGTTGGACAGAGGCGGATCCCACAGACAGGGGGCGGGTCCTGTGCAAAGCACATCCTCTGTAAGCAGGGCCAGCTAGCATGGAGGTGTATGAAGGATGGTCTCACGGCTCTGCTTCCCCTGCTTCCCCTAGCAAAACACGGCATGTTAATATCCTGCTGTTCATGGGATATATGACAAAGGACAACCTGGCGATTGTGACCCAGTGGTGTGAGGGCAGCAGTCTCTACAAACACCTGCATGTCCAGGAGACCAAATTCCAGATGTTCCAGTTAATTGATATTGCCCGACAGACAGCTCAGGGAATGGAGTAAGTAGACAGCTTGGTGAGTCCTTGTGGTGTGAACCCTGAGAGTTGCTTTTGTGGGGCCGGATTGAGTGGCCCTCGGGTGGGCTCTCTGTCAGTAGATATTCATGTACAGGAAGTGCAGAGTTCCCACTTCTCATCAGCCTGACTGCCCGCCGATTCAGCCATGGTCTACAGGAAAATACCCTCCTCACCCATATTTTTCTCAATTAGAATTTAAAAAAAAAAATACTTTAAGTTATGTATATTTCTGTGGGTCTCTGAGTAGGCATATAATAAGAGTGCCAGTACTCAGGAGTTGGGCCCTCCAGGGGCTGGAGTCAGTTGTAGGCTGCCTGATGCAGGTGCTTGGAATCGAAACTTTTGTAAGAGCAGTGCATTCTCTTAAACACCCGAACAGTTTCTTTTGTCACCTTTGATTATCCATTTTCTTTCAAAGGTCATCTTTAGGGTCTTTGGCTCCACACGGTGCTGAGTGACCACGTGACTACCAGGCAGTGCTCTGGAGCTTTTATTTTCCAAGGGCCCTCACGGTGAAGGTGCAGAGTCCCTTAGTGCTCTTTTACAGCCAGGTGACTGTAGTTGGCATAAGTGCTACACAGTTTTGCTCTGTCTTAAAATCAAGCCAGATAATGGCGGTACATGCCTTTAATCCCAGCATTCAAGAGGCAAAGACAGTTGGATCTCTGTGAGTTTAAGACCACTCTGGTCTATAGACCAAGTTCCAGGGCAGGCAGGACTAAATAGAAATCCTGTCTTGAAAAATAAAACAACAAAAAATTTCATACAGAGCTCTAACGTGTAAGAAACACTGAGGTATAGTTCACACACCATACAAATTATTTTGGAAGTGTATGGCTTGGAGGCTTTTCTATATCCGTAGGATAACCATCCTATTACATTTTGTGTTACCACCCAGAAAAATACCCAGTTCACAGCCATCCCGGCTCCTGACAATCTTCCTTCTCACTTCTGGGTTTTGTCTTTGGATAGGCAGAATGTGAGGTAAAATATAGCATCCTACATGCCTGGCTTGGTTTGCAGAGCAAATCCAAGTTGCAATATGCAGGGCACAGTGCTGTCCACCATCCAGTTAGCTGATGGGCAGTGAGGCGGTTAACTGAGCTTTCTTTCTCCTTCACAGCTATTTGCATGCAAAGAACATCATCCACAGAGACATGAAATCCAACAGTATCCTTTGATATTGAGTTCTCAACTTACGGACCCAAAGGGGCCTTTTTCTCATGGTTCATGGTGCCGGACTGGGGAGAAGGGGACTTTTTAAAGGAAAACAGAAGTATAGTTGAGAAGCCAAACATGGTGATCATGAGAGTTACTTCCTTAAGGTTTTTTTTTTTCCTTTAAACCAACAGTGATCTGGAAATAATTCCTTCAGAGTTGGGATACAAACTTGAAATAGATGTGAACTCAGCCTGGTTGGATTATCCAAAGTATAGCTTGAGAAGGTTATTAGCATCTATTCACACTGAGTCTATGGAAGGTGTGTGACTGAACATACAGATGGGAAAGTAACTGTAATCCTCTGATGCATATACTATTACCAACAGTCGAAAGTGATTGCTACCTCCTGCTCACTTGGTCAGACCAGCATAATGTCATCCATATAGTAGACCAGTGAGATGTTTTGTGGAAGAGACATGGTCAAGATTACTTCAAACTAAGTTATGACACAGGGCTGAGAGTTAATATATCCTTGAGGTACAACTGTAAAGGCATACTGCTGATCAAAAGCAATTGCTTCTGCTGGTTCTTTTTGCTAGATCAATAGCTACACAGTGTGTATCAGGAGGTGTATTAATTGCTCAAGCAAGGAGACCACATGTGGTACAGCCTGTCATTTTTTACGGTCCATCTGTCTTCTGCGCTGGCCAGATTGGAGAGTTAAAGGGAGATATGGCATGAATCACCACCTGTGCATCTTTCAAGTCTTTGATGGTGGCACTGATTACGGCAGTTCTGCCAGGAATGTGTCCCTTTTGGTTCACGTCCCTGGCAGCGACCACTCTAAAGGCTTCCATTTAGCCTTCCCCACTATAACAGGCCTCACTACACAGCTCAGGGGAAACAGTTTGAGAATCTGCCAGCTTCAAAGCAAATTATTCATTAATCATCCTGGAGAAATATCCACAGGATGATGAGTTTGGGGGCCCACTGTAACTATTGTGAGTCATACTTCAACCAAAATTCCATTAATCACCTGACATTAATTTAGCTGCTAGGACACAATATTTCTTGAGGTTCCTTGGATTGGCATGAATTTAGAACCAGTTTCCCAGAATTCAAGAAATTTCAAAATGACTACTTTCTGTTCAATGTACAGAAGTCAGCCTAGAGGCCGCTGTTAAAAATAGCATCTCCCGCCAGGCGGTGGTGGTGCACGCCTTTAATCCCAGCACTTGGGAGGCAGAGGCAGGTAGATTTCTGAGTTTGAGGCCAGCCTGGTCTACCAAGTGAGTTCCAGGACAGCGAGGGCTACACAGAGAAACCCTGTCTCGAAAAACCAAAAAAAAAAAAAAAAAAAAAAAAAAAAGCATCTCCCCCATGGGAAGAACAATGATTTCGGCCACTCAGACGCCCCAAGACTCCCAGGGACTGAACCATCAACCAAGGGGCACACATGGTTCCAGCCAAAAATGTGGCAGAGGAAGGCCTTGTTGGGTATCAGTGGGAGGAATGGTTCTTGGTCAGTTAAAGGCTCAACAGAGGCCTGAACAAAGGGAAACCGAGGGGGAGGGGAGGGAGTGTGTTGGGTGGAGGGGCATCATAAAAGTGGAGGCAGGCCGGGCATTGGTGGCGCACGCCTTTAATCCCAGCACTTGGGAGGCAGAGGCAGGCGGATTTCTGAGTTCGAGGCCAGCCTGGTCTTCAGAGTGAGCTCCGGGACAGCCAGGACTACACAGAGAAACCCTGTCTCGAAAAACCAAAAAAAAAAAAAAAAAAAAAGTGGAGGCAGGGGAAGGAGGAAGGGGAAGGGTTGGGGGTCTTAGAGGGGGATATTGGGAAAGGTTTTACCATTGGCAATGTAAATGAAGACAATATTCAATTAAAAAAAAAAAAAACCAAAAAACAAACAAACAAAGAAATAGCATCTCCTCACCAACCGTACCTCTCATGCTGTAAGATGGCACATAGCATGCTGGTTAAGCTCAGCTGATCTGCATGGCCAATGAGCTGTGCTTATTCAGTGGCCATGACCTCCTTGCTATGCTTTACTGAGGTAAGTTTTTGAGGCAGCTAAGCACTGGGCCAAGATATTAACATAAACTTGAACTCCAAAAAACCAGCAGGTCACAAAAATCAGACCAAAATTGTCTGATACCTAGAAGTAAGCTGACAGAAGTCAAAAAGTGCACCAGTTCTATCCAGAGATTTTTAAAGAAAGCTTTAGGTAGTAACCTGCAGGTTTGCTGCTCAGTGAGTGCCACGTGTAGGCCGAGGGGTACGCAGTGTGGAGGCCTGCAATTGAGGATAGGCCTCATTTCCTGTCTCCTGTTATGAACCGTGTAAACTGTCAGTCTCCTTAACAAGCATCGAGACATATTTCTCCACGAAGGTCTCACGGTGAAAATTGGAGATTTTGGTTTGGCAACAGTCAAGTCACGCTGGAGTGGTTCTCAGCAGGTTGAACAGCCCACCGGCTCTGTGCTATGGATGGTAAGCGTAAGCATGATGGAAGTACTGGCCCAGAGCAGGGTGCAGAATTGACAGCATTTCTGCACAGCAATGGGAGTCTGGTTGATCTGTGGCATCAGTCAGCTTAAGGCAAAACTCTGGCCACTGTTGCCTGCAACGCAACAGAGGCCAGAGCATGCAGGCTTTTTGTGAGTTGAGTCTTTGGGGAAGAGCTACCCTGGGCTAAGGACTTGGACTCCCTCCCTGACTAGTTAAAATAGCCTGGCTCCTCAATGTCTCTGGAGACCATTGCCCAGGGACTACCACACTTCATCCTTGCAGGCCCCAGAAGTAATCCGAATGCAGGATAACAACCCGTTCAGCTTCCAGTCTGACGTCTACTCCTATGGCATTGTGCTGTACGAGCTGATGACTGGAGAGCTTCCCTACTCCCACATCAACAACCGAGACCAGGTAATCTGCACGGGGTGGGGCAAACAGTGAGGGGCTGTCAGGTGTTCTGTTGTTCACAAACTCCTTTGCTTAACTGTTTCTTCTCTAGATCATCTTCATGGTAGGCCGTGGGTATGCCTCCCCAGATCTTAGCAGGCTCTACAAGAACTGCCCCAAGGCAATGAAGAGGTTGGTGGCAGACTGTGTGAAGAAAGTCAAAGAGGAGAGACCTTTGTTTCCCCAGGTTAGACAGAGCTCAGTTGAAATATGATTGCATTCTAAAGCTGTAAATGTGGCGGGCCAGGATTGGGTTGGTAGGGCGAGGACCTCCACAAGCTCTTTATACATAAAACCAGCCTGGGTCTCGGTATGATTGGGGAGATACCCAGTTTCCAACTAATGAGACCGCACGGGGCCTTGTTTCAGATCCTGTCTTCCATTGAGCTGCTTCAGCACTCTCTGCCGAAAATCAACAGGAGCGCCTCTGAGCCGTCCCTGCACCGGGCAGCTCACACTGAGGACATCAATGCTTGTACGCTGACTACGTCCCCGAGGCTACCAGTCTTCTAGCTGATTTTGTAGCTGTTCTTAGGCCACCAGGGGATGAAGAAGTCAGCAGGCACCACTTTGTTTCCTTGGGGGCAGAATGCATGTTTTTGGAAAAGCTGCTGCTGCTAAGGACCTAGACTACTCACGGGGCCTTAACTTCATATTGCCTTCTTCTACCCCCCTGCCCTGGAGATGGGAGCAGAACAAGTCCGCCTGCTCTGCTCCAGAGGGATACGAGTCAGCTGAGTATTTTTAGGGCAAACGGCCTTGGAGAGCAGGCAGGGCACTCCAGCTCTGCAGGGACATGCAGTTGGGAACTTGGCTCCCTAAGCCTACACGTGCAGGGCACAGACAGTGGTCCAGCCTGGCCACCTGGGGGAGCCTGCTTTGGTACTACAGAACTTCACTTTGTGGACACACCTTCCTGTGTTTGAGGTGTCTGTGCGGATGGCTTTCCAAGTGCGGTGCTCCACCTCTGGCAGCCTCCCACACGCTGAATCTGTCTTCCAGGAGCTGCCCCTATGGGGTGGGCCACAGCCCAGCCCTATCTCTAGTCATATCCTTGTCTGTAAGAAAGCCAAGAATACAGGTTTTCTTAATGATTTTGGGTTTTAATTTTGTTTTTATTGAACCTGATGAAATACAGTTATCTGATGGTTCCTCAATTATGTTATTTTAATAAAATAAATTAAATTTAGGTTTAATGGCTACTGACTCCTTCAAAAGTAGTATCAAACTCGCAGTGTGGGCCCGCCCTACTTGTTCAGTTTCTTATGCAGACAGAACTCAAGGAGCCTCCTCTGCAGTTACATGAACAACCAAGCAAAAAGCACACAGGTAATAACATCTTTTTACAAAAATAAATTCAGGCTTAAGACAAACTTGCTCTTTCTTGGCCCCAGTTCTTAGGTAAAGGAGTGACTGCTCCTGTCTACCACAAAAAACAGTGTAGAGCCTACTTCATAGGCGAGAACACAGTTTGAGCATGAGCCCTGTGTCCTGTGCTCTCAGTACAAGGGGAGGATAGGATGAGTTTCCCTGGAGATCTTTACAACTGCACACACCTGTTGACTTGAGACCCTGGAGGAACTCAACAGCCACCCTCACAGCTGGAGAAGTCTACACTGGCACAGCACCAACATGACCAAATGTGTTCTCACTACACAGCTGCATACATTCCAAGGCTCAACAACTATTGGAGATGGTGACTGCAGAGGAGCCTTTATAGGCTGGCAATGTCTTGGCAAGGAGAAACAGATCTGCTGCTTTATGAGCAGCTGCAAGTTTACTGTTGCTTAAGGAAGAAAGTCACAAAAGAAAGATGGCAGTCAGATTTCATTTAAAAGCAATCAATTAAAACAGCTGGACCACATAGCTGGTTCCTGATAGGGGCTGGAGGTACAACCAAGAGCTCAACTCTGAATGTCGTGACTCCGTGGACCTGGTGGGCTCCCTTCCCTCACCAGGGCAGAGGAAGGGGATCACATCCCAGTACCATGCCACTGCAGGTCAGTGACAGATGCGTCCGCACCATGCCTTGGAAAGTTGACTGCAGAGCCCAAATGAAGGCATGCGCTAACTAGGGCTCTGATGACTCTACTCCAGAAAGGTGCATGAAGAGGTCTCCTAGCTCCGTCACATCCACATCATCGGTGTTGGGGACTTGCCGGGTTTCTCGGTTCTCGATGAAATCCCAAAGCCGCACTGAGTTAAAGAACTGCAAAAACAGCCAACAAGCACGCCTGGGTCAATAGAGACAGCAGCAGGCTGAGTGCCAGCGTGGGCTTTGCTTATGCTGACTCCACTGCTCTGCTGCCAAAGCTACTATTCCCACAGCATCCCCAACCAGCTTACCCTCACGGTGCCTTCAGAACTTAGCTGCTTCCGAGGTTTCTCTGGCTCTGCCAGCCGCCCATCAGGGTAAGCATGGCGGTAAAGGCACTTGCTTCCAAAGGGGCAGGTCCCCTTGCCTTGTTCAAAGTATTTACATGCCTTTTTCCTGAAAAGCACACACACAAATCAGGCTGATGAGAAAATGAAGTTAAGTGTGACTACTGTGTTATGGCTACCCTACCTTTTATACTGGGGAAAGCCTGTGCTGGGAGAAGTGAGGTGACCTGTTGGCCTCACCACTGGTATTCTGGTTCCCCAGCTGGGCAAAGCTTCTGGATGCACTGTGTAGAGGCTGCAGTGCTCAGAAGCAGGTCTCCACACCCCATCCCAAAGCTCCAGTGCTGCACTGGGGCTGAGTGAGGCTTGGATAACTCCAGGGCCCAGCTCTGAAGCTGGTTCACTTAGTTTCCTTTCCTCTTGACAGCCTAGGAAAGCAGGTCTTAGATCCTAAAGTGACAGATCCCTTCTACTGTTTAGAATCTAGCTTAACTCTTCACTCTGCCCTTGGCTCTTCTCTACTGTTCTGCAATCTTTTCTTATGGCTTGGACAGTAACCTCTCAGCTCCCCAAGGGCCCTTCACCAGCTTCAGAACTGCCTTCTCATTGGGTATGATGGCACAGACCTTGAAAAGCAGAAGCAGGAAGGTCCCCAAGTTTGAGGCCAGCCTAGTCTGCAGATACTCCAGCCAGGACTATGAAGCAAGACCCCGTATTAAGACAAACCTCGCCCTCCCTCCTCCTCCTCCTCCTCCTCCTCCTCCTCCTCCTCCTCCTCCTCCTCCTCCTCCTCCTCCTCCAGTCCTACCCATCTGTCCACCAAAGTCAAAAGCTCCAGGCTAGCTACCTCACTTGGTGTTCTCAGCTCTCACATCCATCTAATCTACTGACAAAGCAAACCCCAAACCCACCCGACCCTCCAGTGCCCACTGCTCTGTTACTAGGGTGTCATGTATGACTGCCTGTCTGCCAGTCATGTCTTCCTTGACACCCTCCCATCCCCACTTGTGACTCTCCAACCTCTTCAAAGGAACAGTGGAACTGCTGCTGCTGAGCACACAAGGACAGGCAGAGAGATTCACGTGGCTATGGTGGACACACAAGGGCTTTGTCAGTTCTGGTTTGGGTTACTAAGGAAGAAATCTGCCACCATATTGCCCCATCACTTTTTTTTTTTTTTTTTTTTTTTTGGTGTTTTGAGACAGGGTTTCTCTGAATGTCCCTGGCTGTCCTGGAACTCACTCTGTAGACCAGGCTGGCCTCGAACTCAGAAATCCCATCACACTTTGATGAGAGATGATCTTACTAATCTTTCCCTGGTGGTGCCTAGCACAAACCCAGTGTCTGGAGACTGCCCAAAACGTCCAGAGGGATGCATAGCCAGGCAACATCAACAGCAGTGAAGCAACCTCAAACGGCAGCACAGCACCTAAGTCCAACCAGCTCTGTCTGGCAGCATCTGCCCTCTTGTGGATGGACATAATCACATGACAGGAGGAAAAAGTGGTAAAATGGGTAAATATCAAGCCACAGATTCTAGATAAATATAAAAACTTTCAAAATAAAAAAATTGGGGGTGGTGTGCACTTAAAAACAAAAAGTGTATTTAGGCCAGGCCTGGTCATGTAGGCCTTTTTTTTTTTTTTTTTTTTTTTTTTGGTTTTTCGAGACAGGGTTTCTCTGTGTAGCCCTGACTGTCCTGGAACTCACTCTGTAGACCAGGCTGGCCTCAAACTCAGAAATCCGCCTGCCTCTGCCTCCCAAGTGCTGGGATTACATACAGGCGTGCGACACCACCGCCTGGAATCATGTAGAACTTTTGCTCCAGCACTGGGTGACACAGACAGGTGGATCTTTTGACTTCAAGCCAGCCTAGTCTCCATAGCAAGTTCCAGGCTAGCCAGCATTACACAGTGAGACATACTCATACTCATTTGTGACATAAAAGGAAAAAGTTTTAATGGCAAATGTGATGTTGCCTTGTGGGTTTTGTAATAATGTAAATACAACACACTATTATTCCCACTATAAATGTCAAAGGACACATAAGGCAGTGGGGGTATTCTGTGGAAAATTATGCCAGGTGTGGTTGTACATGCCTGATATCCCAGCAGGAGGGTGACTGGGGTAGAAAGCTGGTGTGTGTGTGGGAGGGGAGGCGGGGGGGGGGCAGTTCTCATCTCCTACCTCATCTGAGGCAGGCTCTCTGCCTCACTCACCTTCCTGACTGGTACTTCCCTTTGCTACGTGTGAGCTGTACCGAGGCTCTTTTGGACCCTGCCGTGGGCAGGCTGTGAGAGGGCAGAGCCTCAGTAGTGCTTGTGAAGTGCATGGACAGTCAGATGGCGAGACAACCTTGGCACACAGGGATAGAGCGCATCTGCGTCCTCAAGGCCTCACTCAGCTCTGCAGCCCAAAGCCCAGGAAAAGTGTCTGACAGGAGCAAGAAGCTCTGAGATCCATCTACCAGGTCCATATTCTTGGGAAACCTGAAGATGACAGAGGCTCAAACCACACCCAGCCAGGTAGGTACCAGGATTCTCCTGTGAAATCAAAGCACTTACCCCATTCCCTGTTTGAAAGCTTCAATTAATTCATTCTTTTTATTCTGATCTTCTACCCAATACACACTTGGAATTACAAACTCTGATATCACACGGCATTCTGGACAAGACCTACAAAGACAACAAAACCAATAGGTTAGTGAGGGAGAAAACATGTCATGAATCCTCTGCACACACCACTCCAAACACCCATGCTCAAACACACGGCCAAAGACACAGTTACCATAATCTAAGAGCAGCTTCTGCTGCTGAAAAGGTTCAACGTGATAGGAAACCGAGACCTGAGTATTCATCTAGGACAGCCGATGAGCATACACAGTGACGCTCACTATCTCCAGTGACTCAGGAAGGCAAGGTGACAGCTCAGATTAGGAATAAAGCGAGTACAAGAACCTCGGTCTGAGGTGAGAAATACGGGAAAAACCCTCTGGGGAAACAATGTGTTGATGTTCCGTCAGAGGCCTGGCTACCGTGACCTTTCCGGGGTCTCGTCTTGTGTATGAGCGCCCACTAGCTGTTGAACAGGTACAAGCTGTTCTCAGAGAACAAAGGGGGTAAGTGCTGAGCAGGCTCATCAGGGGTGGCCCTGGGAACGTTTGCTAAGGTAAAGGGTATGCATGATGACAAGCAGAGCAAGGTTTCTGTGGAGAGAGCTTGGCTAGAGACAGCATGACAGAAGACAACAAGGGTCAGCGGGTGGCAGTACAGGCTTAGGGGATGAGGAAATTTCTAAAACTAGACTGCATGTCAGCTGAGCAACTCTGCAGAGCACTGGACACCACAGAACTGTGCTCTCTTCTCAGTGAAACTGCCGCACATAGGCGGGTTCCCCAGCAATGTGCACCGGGGAGTGTGGGAGGAGCACAGAAGCCTTCCTCCCAGGGAGCCGCAGTCCCTTTATTAAGTGAAAAACCAAAGGCTCCAAGGCAGCTAGCCTAAGGTAGACACTGTAGACAACTGTGGATGAGAGCTGCGAAGCAACCCAGCCGCAACAGCTGACAGTGCGCAGAGTTCCCAGCATAGAGAGACTGGAGAGGCTGGTCAGAGACAGGCAGATGGGCTCAGGAAGGATGGTCTGGACAAGATCACACTGCGGGGGGCCTGGGCTCTAGAGGGTAGCAGCCCCCCTGGCTGCAGAGAAGCCCGGCTGCACTCACTTTATGATCGGGTTTTCAAACTGCTTGGCGCATCTCCACTGACGGATGCAGGACAGGCAGTAGGTGTGGCTACAGTTGGAGAGAATGCCAAATCTCCTCTCTGAAGCAGACGCTTTCTCCAGGATCACCTCCATACAGATGCTGCACACCTTGTCCTGGCTCGCCTGGAAGGCAAAAGCCTTTTCCATCTCATGTTCAAATGTCGACATACACATCTGAGAATGACAGGAAGGGAAGATCTCAGGAGCTGTTCAGCCACATAGTGACAGAAGCTACTGGAAGCTGTGTCTACAGTCCCTGGATTCAGGACACACAGATCTGACCACAAGGTGGACCTCAAGCCACCTTGTCCTTGTCCTAAAATCCCTAGTAAGATATGGTCACTTCCAGCTTACCAGCTACGGATTTCTAGACCACTTAAGATTACCATGGAGGGTGCGGCATTCATCAACACTGGTCACAGGTCTCTTGGGATGCCATGCCTAGTCCACGCCACACCAATACAGGAAACACTGAGCTGGGTGAACCCAAATGACAGCAGGCAGATGCGGGGAGCCAGGTCTGCTGAGCGGAGAGCACAGCAGTGCTCTGTGTGGAGAGTGGGTCCAGAGACCGGGCTATTCGTGACCTTTCAAGGCTTGGCTCTTAAGAGTCCATGACAAAAGGCTAGAGGAATGGCGGGCAGTCAAGAGCTCCCGCTGCTCTTCTAGAGGACTCGAGTTTGGTCCCGCACCCTCATCAGCTCACCACTGCCTAACTCCAGCCCGGAGTCTACACTCTCTTCTCACCTCCACAGGTACTCACATGCACAGACAGACACACGTACATTAGTTATAATTAGATAGCTTGACAGATAACCAAATTAAGGAAAGTCCATAATAAAGGGTTTTCAAAGTTTCCAAAACATTAACTGCCTGTATCCCAACCAGAGAGACGTGTAAACCTAGGAAGAAAGATGTGTGTATGCATGTCTGTGTGTGCTGAACACAAATGAGGGTCCTATGGAAGCAGGAGGAGGGTGCTGGCTCTCTAGTGCTGGAGTTACAGGAGGTTGCACAGAACAGCAATTGTTTTTTGTTTCTTTTTTGTTTGTGTGTTTGAGACAGGTTTTCTTTATATTGCCCTGGCTGTCCTGGAATTCACTCTGTAGACCAGGCTGGCCTTGAACTCAGAAATCCACCTGCCTCTGCCTCCTGAGAGCTGGATCAAAGGCATGCACCACCACTGCCCCGCTCAACAAGTGCTCTTAACTGGTGAGCCTTCTTTCCAGTTCTGAACTTTGCATTTCTAATACTTCTTATTCTTCTTTGTTCTCAATATTCAAAAATGGCAACAGGAAAAGAACTTGAACACAGAATGAAAACAAGCCAGGAATGCAACCCAGGAAATTCTGGCAGAAAGATAAGTGCCCCCGAATGACTCCGTCCTGGGGCTCATTCAGGCTTCTTAAAATGATTTCATGCCAAGGTTTTCAAGTTACCTTCTCGTGAGCTTTCCTTTGTTCTGGGTCAAAGGGGTGGAGGACTTGAAGCCTGCAGATCTCACACATGTCCCCATGCAGGTAGACACAGGCATCTCCAAACCGGCACTCCCCAGCAGCAGCATAGGGGCACAGCTGCTGCTCATTGCTGTAGGAGCTGCTGGCCTCCAGGCCATCCAGGCCAGTCCTGATGGCGTCTAGGTAGGAGTGGGGCTTCGTCTCTGGGCTGGGCTGAGGGTCACTGCAGCCACCTGGATTATTCACTGTGCTTGGAGGAGTCTTCTCTTCAGCCAGACCAGTGAGATCTCAACATGGAACAAACAACACACATATACACACATGAGAACAGGCTCAACCTTTCTTATCAGCTAACAGCCCAAACTAGGAATGCCTAGTGAAAAGCCCAAGAGCAACAACAGTGTAGAGGCTGAAGATGGCCCAGGCGTAGAGCATGGGTCAACAGCAACAGAAAATGCAGTATTTTTTATACTGAACACAAGATGGTAACATACAGACCATTTAATGCTAAAACCACCTCAAAACATGAAGGAACTGACAAGGTCATCAGAACACAGGGGCTCCTTTGTAGAAGCACCAATCCAGAGACCTGAAGCCAGTGGGATTTTGCTGTCACACACTGCTGACACTGTCAGAGATGACCCGCTGCATCAAGCTGACGATATGTTTGCTAGGAGTAGAATCTGCCTATCCTGAGGGGAACAACCCCCAGAACTAGGAAACTTCCCAGGGAGGATCAGCAGCTCAGAAGCCTTTACCACTTGATGCCTTTTTTCTTCCAAACCTGGTGTAGGCCCAGACCCCTCCCTTGTGCTGTGTCTGAAGATGCTCTTGAAAACCCCAAAGCAGTCACTACCAGGACATGGCACCAAACAAGAAAGTATCACATGCCCACCATTAAAACACCCAGCTAGAAATGAGTAGTCAATGGTCCCTACAAAGAGGCAACTTCATGGTGACAAATGCCCACTCTGATGCTTTGCTGGGCTCAAAGTGGGGCTCAGCCAGGCTGTGGAGATACACCTTTGAAGCCCTGCAGCCTGCTTTCAGGTCGACTCTAGGCTCCTGGGGTGTCAGGAGTACGTGACAAGGAGGCCGGAAAGCAGCACTGCACTGCACTACGATGTCCATGCAGCTTCCCAGAGGCAGCGGAGCTGCAGTTCACTCACTGCGGTCTCTGAGCACCAGCGTCTTCTTCTCCCGCTTTCCAGGTTCATTCGAGTGTGTCCTCACAACAGAGGTGGCGATGCTGGGAGAAGGCTGAGGACTATGCAGGCCTGAGGAGGGTGAAGGGTGGGGTGCAGGACCCACAGCTCCACCCGCTGCAGCTGGGGGCTTTGTATGATCATATCTGAACAAAACACAATGATGTGTCGGGACCACGCATGCCGCAGCACCTGTGCCCTCCCTTCCCCTGCACTCCCAGCCACCAACAGCTGAACTCCCCCAGGTGGGCAAGGGTCTATCTCTGTGCTCTCAACTGAAAGAGGCTACTGGGGCAGGTATCCTGATACCCACCCACACCTCTGTCCCAGTAGGCTTGACAGAAACCCATCTACTGTCAAAACCCTTGACACCTGTGCTACCAAGACAGGCCCCTCAGTAGGAATCTTCAGGATACACTGATTGGGGGTGGGGGGTGGTGGTGGTGCATGGGTCCGGAAGGGCAGACAGCCAACTCAAGCTCTAGAACTCTGCCGGACAGTGAGGACTAGTTGGGCTCTGCCACCAAAGCATGGAGCATCTCACACTGTTGTCCAACCTGGAGCAACAGGGCTCTGTGTGCATGACTGTCATGAGCATCCACACCAGAAGTCACCTGAACATGGACCAGAAATGACTTTCAAACCAATGGTATATCACCCTATGACACACAAAACCATACTGAGGGTATGGTCTGGTAGCAGTGGGAAAGTCTAGGGTGTGCTATATAGGGTTTAAAGGTATGAGACATATTATTAATATTCTAAATACAATTTTAAGTTACAATCTCCGCGCTCAGGCCCATGCTCAGGCAGGCGTATGGCATACTCCTGTACTCCCACCCCTGGAGATGGAGGCAGGAGACTTTGGCCTTGGCCTCACAGGAATGTTGAAGTCAGCCTGGGTGGCATAAAACCCTGTCAACAAGCCCAACACAGCTCCACTCCAGTGACACAGCGGGGCAGCCTTGCCTGCAGCGTGCACCGTAGGCGCAGTAGCCCTTCTGGTAGTATTTGCAGATGGTGGACGGCTTGCTGTTCGCCAAGTCATGTGAGAACAGGCACTGGCTGCCTTCGCGACATACACCATGCATAAAATACCTGGGAAGACAAGTCCAGGAGAATTGAGTCATGCCATGGGGACTCTCAACACTACACACCCATGCCCACAGTGCACCTAGTTTCCGTGATTTTCCATGTACCATGAATTTATATGACCTAAGACCAGCTTTGTAGAAAAATTATCTCAAAAGTTTCTATCTTGCTGGGTGGTGGTGGCGCACGCCTGTAATCCCAGCACTCTGGGAGGCAGAGGCAGAGGCAGAGGCAGAAGGATTTCTGAATTCGAGGCCAGCCTGGTCTACAGAGGGAGTTCCAGGACAGCCAGGACTATACAGAGAAACCCTGTCTCGAAAAAAACCAAAAAAAAAAAAAAAAAAAAAAAAAAAAAGTTTCTATCTTGTGGGGTGAAGAGCACTTGCTGCTTTTGCAGATGACCCAGCCTCCATATTCCCAGCACCTACACCACAGCTAACCACCACCATAAACTCCAGTCTCAGGGGTTTGGATGCCCTCTTCTGGCCTCTTTGACCACTGCATGCATGTGGTGCAAAGACATACATGCAAATATATTCATACACATAAAATATTTTTCAAAACCTTTCTATGGAGAAGCTCTTGATTCATGTTAATTATTTAAGATATGAGTTTTATTATGTTTATGGAAAAACATGTCAGGAAAACCTGCCTCCCCATTCTCCTGGAGCTGTTAAGAGATGACTGCATGGGGTGAGAATGTCCTGGGCTCAGCCGAGTCCCAAAGTCCTCTTCCCCATCCTTGCCATTTCATCTGTAAATGAAGACACCGCATACTGCCTCACAAGGCTGCTGACTGAGTCCAAAGAAGACAGTGGCACTGAAAGTTATGCTGGGCATTGTGGCGTCAGCCTGAAATCCTAGCACTCTTAGGGGCTGGGGATTTAGCTCTATTGGTAGGGGCTTGCCGCATGTGCTAAACCATGCACCCCATTCCCAGCACAGAACTAAGCAGATGTGGTGATGTGCACCTACAATTCCAGCACTCAGGTCAGAGCCAGAAGGATCAGAAACCCAAGGTCACCCTTAGACATACAACAAGTCTGAGGCTTGCACAGGACACCTAGACTTCAAAACAAAACACAAAACATGGTCTAGAGAAGTGGTTTTAAACCTGTACAGGTTGTGACGACCCTAAAGTGGTCATATATCAGATATTTATATTACAATTCATAATAGTAGCAAAATTAGTTCTGAAGTACTAACAAAAATAATTTTATAGCTGGGAGTCACCACAGCATGAGGAATTGCTTTAAAGGGCTGCAGCATCAGGAAGGCTGCGAAGCACTGGTCTAGAGCGGAGTCAGTGGCTAGCAGCCCTGGCTGCCTTCCAGAGGACTCGGGGTCGGTTCCCACCCAGAGCACATGGCAGCTAACACTCTGTACGTCCAGGTCCAGAGGGACCCAACACTCTCTTCTGGCTTCCTCAAGCACCGCATGTACAGTCATACATGTAGGCAAAACCATAATAACATAATAAAAATAAATAAAAATAAAAACAGAAAGGGAACCAGTGTGTGCTCTCGGGATTAAGGTTAGCGCTAAGGTATCGGGCATATCATGTATTCACATTTACTGATAACAAAACAACTTCTGGCATACTTCTAGCAAATTTGTCTAAGTTACAGCTTGATACACCTGGGGGGGGCGGCGCTAGACAAGCAGTCAGTGGTATGTATGGTTGGTAACCAGGTGTAGCATCCACAAAGACAGCTTTGAGACAATCCATTGGAGCTTGAGTATGGACAAGCCAGCAGGTAAAATGGATACCGGACACTCACTCTGAGTTAAGCTGTATTCCCTCCCCCTCACCACAGGCCCATGGCACCCCTCATTCTCACAGCCTGACTTCTGGTACGGATGCTTATGGCATTCATACACGCAGAGTCCTGTTGCTCCAGGCTAGACCACAGTGTGAGACTGGAGTTCACATACTCCTCTATCTAGGACCCAACCCTTGGCCTCAGCCTGGGCTGGGCCCCCCATCATAGCATCACCGTGGCAGAGAGGATGGGATGTGGCCCAGCGCCTCCCTGTTTAGTCTGCCGGGGCAGCAGCACTCGCACACACCAGCGGCAAGCGGAGCACAGAACCACACGGGGCTGCTGGGCAGCCCACCCGGGACTGTGTGCACAGGCCGTGCATGAGGACATCACTGGAGCCACCGTACTTGCTGTCTGCAATGCCAGCACTCTGGAGAGGGAGCAGTTCAAGGTCACACTTGGTGTCTCCATGTTGACTCATCCACCAATCCCCAAGTAAGTATTGACATGGGAAATTGAAGGTAGCTGAGAATAGATTATCAAACTGTATAAAGCCAGGCATGGTGGCTCCCAACTTTAAGTGTAGTATTCAGGAGGCAGTCTGATGTCTGTGAGTTCAAGGCCAGCCAGGGATACAGTGAGCCCTTGTCTCAAAAAAAAAAAAAAAAAAAAAAAAAAAAAAGAGAGAGAGAGAGAGAGAGAGAGAGAGAGAGAGAAAGAAAAGGAAAAAATGCACAAACCTCATAAAAGTAGTATGTACAGATCATGGGATATTACTCAGCCTTAAAAGGGAAAACATTTCCAACTCACAACATGAATTAAGGACATTGTGCCAAGTGAGAGAAGCTATCACAACAGAGGGTACTTTGGACAGTTAAGTTCACAGAAGCAGAAAGCAGAGGGCTGTTGGCAGTCACGGGGAAGCCTGGAGGTCAGCAGCTATTTCTGTCTGGCAGGCGGAGCACCAGGGACTGCTCACACAACTGCATGCACTGTGAGTGGAACTGGCCTGGGCGCCCTGGCGAAGCTCAGCTATGAGATTCCCTTCATCACAACACCTGTCAGGGTTTCTGCTCTTATGATGAATACCATGGCCAAGGCAATATGAGTTAGAAAGCGTTTATTTCAGCTTTCGATTCCCAGGTCCCAGTCCGTCACTGAGGGGACTCGAGGCAGAAATGCTGCTGACTGGTTTGCTCAGCTGCTTTTTTATAGTGCCCAGGGGTGGTGCTGCCCACAGGGAGCTGCTCTCCCTCCCGCACCAATTACTAACCAAGAAAAAGCAGTCACAGGCTTGCCTATAGCTCAAGCTGATGGAAGCATTCTCAACACTTCTCTTCCCATATAACTCAGCTTGTATTGACAACAAACTAACCAGGACACACAACATTCTTTAAAATAAAATGCCATATAGAGGATCTCATTTGGTTAAAAATATCATAAACATAAACTAGCGTGCTAAGAGTGGCAACCCACCTGAGTAACTGTCTAGGATGAGGGGACAGTGGGAGAGGTAAAAACAGAGAGGGTGGAGGTAGCCGGGACAAGCTCAGTGTGTATGCGGGGGCAGACACTCTACAGCTGCCGATGCCCGCCGCGGCTGCTGCCGACTGCCCTTCCCAATGCTTCTGCTGTGAACATATTGTATAACTGCCTTTGTAGTAACACAAGGCTGACGTCACTTCAAACGAGCGGGTGCCGTGTGAACTGCTCTGCTCAGCCCAGCTTTATTCGGGCTCCCCAGAGTACGGCTCCTATTAAGGCCTATAAAGGGCAGGGCGAGTGGCATTAGTCACACTGATGTCATCTTCCGAGTGAAGGCTGAATGTGGGGAAGCAGAGACACAGTCAGGCTGAGGGAGGGCAGCGTTCTCAAGCTCTGGGAAGTGGAGACTGGAAGGTCGCTCTGTGTGGGGCGGGGGTGGAGCAGGTCTGCTGGGAGCCTAGACTGGAATCACGCCAGCAGCGCTCACCAGGTCACCTCAGTGTCAGCTCAAGGTGAGGTGCAGAGCTGAAGGACGCGTGCTTAGGCCAGGGTTTCTGGAGACTCCAGAACATCCCCTATGTGGTGCAGGCAGCCTGCAGGGGCACACTGCAGGGAGGAGGGGCCTGCAGGACAAGGTGAAACAGTCCCTTTGCAAAAGGCTCAGAAATGCTTTTCTTTTTTTCTTTCCTTTTTTTCTTTTTATCTCTAAGAATTCTTTCTCTTTTTTAAGATTTGCTTATTTTATATATAAATATACTGTTGCTGTCCTCAGACGCACCAGAAGAGAGTGCTGGATCCCATTACAGATGGTTGTGAGCCACCATGTGGTGGGAATTGAACTCAGGTCCTCTGGAAAAGCAGTCAGTGCTCCTAACTGCTGAGCCATCTCTCCAGCCCCAGAAATACTTTTCTATTATAGCTTTATTGGGAACTAGTATTTTTAAACTTATTTAAGAACATGGCAGGTGTATGAGATGCTGAAGCAAGACAGTTGCTACAAGCTAAATGCCAGACTAACTACATAACACCTTGTAGAAAAAAGGAACACACACACACACACACACACACACACACACACGAATAAAATTTCTCTCACCAGGCACAGTGGACCAGCAAGCTGCACCCTGAGCCATCAACTGGGTTGCTACTGTCCTGCCCTGGGAGGAGTTTGAGGTAAACCAGGCAGACCTCAGACTTAAGTGGCTGAGAGCACAGGCCTAAAACAAAGACAAAAACAAAAACAAAAACAAAAACAAAAAAACAAACAAAAAAACCTTAAAAAACAAAAATGTATGTGTATGTGTTACTTGTGGTTGTGTCTGTGCACTGTGTGTGTGTGTGGTACCTGAAGAGGCAGAACAGTGTCAGACCCCTAGAACTGGAGTTACAGACGGCTATAAGCCACTGTACCGATGCTAGGAACTGAGTCTGGTTTCTCTGCAAGGCAGTCAGCATTCTTAACTGTCCATCCGTTCTTCATACATACCCTTTTATAAAGAAATTTCCTTTTCATGCACTGTTGTGAGAATGAGAATATGTGCAAATGTGAAGCATCTTTCAGTTGAGCCCAGGGTCTAAGACTCAACGCTAGCTTCACACCTGTGTCACTGGAGCTGATCTTAGGGAAAACCAGACAATACCGAGGTCATTTCACTGTGGAAGATGTTCATTGGCTTGACAGATCTCAAGACTGTGATAGTTGCCACTGACTGCAAATCACTGGAGAGACAAGTCTCCGGCCCATCCTGAGTGTGGAGGTGTTGTTCCTTAGGCTGGGAAGGGTGAGCTGGGCACAACACTCACTGCTGTCTGTGTGAGACCTGCTACATCAAGCTCCTACCACCATGCCTTCCCCTCCATCATGGGCTGTACCTTCAAACTGAGAGTGGGAACACACCCTCCCTCCCTTCCTTCACTACAGGCTTCACTCAGGCACAGCACTAGACAGCACCACACGCTCCAGTCAACTCTTCCATAGGAACCTTCCCTTCCCAGCAGCCCAACTCTCTTTGTTTGTTTGTTTGTTTGTTTTTCCCATGAGACAGGGTTTCTCTGTGTAGCCCTGGCTGGCCTCGAACTCAGAAATCCGCCTGCCTCTGCCTCCCAAGTGCCGGGATTAAAGGCGTGTGCCACCACCGCCCTGCCCAGCATCCCAACTCTTACCTGCACCATGTCTTAGGGCTCTTTTATTTGTGAGACAGAGCTAAAACTATCTCCAAGTACAAAAGGGGAAAAAGAGAATAAAAATGACCCGGCTTAAGCATTATATAAAGGTTTTGTAGACACATATCTTAGAAAAGCTTTTAAGTGGTAGAATTAAACTAAAAAGCAGCTAGGTGTGGTGGCACTTAATCCTAGCATGGGAGGAAGAGGCAGGCAGATCTGAGTTCAAGGCCAGCCTAATGTACATAGAGAGTTTCAGAATAGCCAGGACTACACAGAGAGACCTTGTCTCAAACATCAAAACCATAAACAAATAAAGGACACTATGATGGGAGCGTTTCCTCCTGAGAGGGAAGGGAGTAAGCACCCATACACTCATCCTCAACAAAGACACTCTAGTAGTAATGACAGCAAGCACTGTTACAGGACTGTCTTAAGGTTCCTACTGCTGTGATAAATCACCATGACCAAAAGCAACTTTGGGAGGAGAAGATACTTCTAGGTATCTTCTATTTAGCTAGCTTACCTCATCACTAAGGAGATCAGTGCGGGACTCTAGGCAGGAGCCACTGCAGAGGCCAAGGAGGAGGGCTGTTGACTGGCTTCATCATCTTAGCTTGCTCAGCCTTTCTTACAGCACCCAGGACCACTAGCCCACGGGTGGCACCCACAGTGGGCTGGGTCCTCCCACATCAATTATTAATCAAGAAGCATTTTCCCAACTGAGGTTCCCTCTTCCCAAGTGACTCTGGCTCATGTCAACTAGCTCTGTTTCCTGATAACTACTTAACATAAACCACCTGGGACCTTGGTATGTGGCTCAACCCTTAATAGCTAATTCGAGCCGGGCGGTGGTGGCACACGCCTGTAATCCCAGCACTTAGGAGGCAGAGGCAAGTGGATTTCTGAGTTCGAGGCCAGTCTGGTCTACAGAGTGAGTTCCAGGACAGCCAGGGCTATACAGAGAAACCCTGTCTCGAAAAAACCAAATTCAAAAAAGAAAAAAAAACAAAACAAGTAATATCTAATTCGAACAGAACTCTTCATAAAGGCATTAGTTCTAGGAGTCTGCACTAATGAGAAATAACAAGGTAATTAAATACCACATAACCAAACTACATTTCAATTTCTTAATTTACTGAAACCAACTAAAATTTGTATATGCTGAGGCTCCTTTAATCCAAAAGGCTTGGGTTTAGGAGTGTCTTTAATTTTTTTTTTTTTAAATTTTGGAGTATTTTCATGTACACAATGTCTTGGGGGATAATTCAAAAGTCTAAACACAGAATTAATCATTTCATATATGCTTATACACATACCCTGAAGAAGTTCTCTGTGTAGCCTTGGCTGTCCTGGAACTCACTCTGTAGACCAGGCTCGCTTCAACTCAGAGATCCACTTGCCTCTGTCTCCCAGTGCTGGGATTAAAGGAGTGCGCCACCACCGCTCACCTTCTATTTAGGTATCTTAAGAATTTTGGATTTTGGAGCATTTCGAAATTTGGATTTCCACAATCGGGATTCTCACAAGCTGTACTTCCCAAGCTGCACTTTCTAAGCATGCAAATTCACAGGATTAGACCCCAATGACAGCCATAAGCCCGTCACCAAGTTAGGACGTTGCTATTCAACCTAACTATTTTTGTTTCAAAATAGTAGTCACGGAGTAGTTTTCTGGTTTTCCACTTCGTCTAACAAGCCGTCCGCTCATGACACCTTTCTGCTCCTAAATGGGTGTCACTTTTACCTCTCTATGGGGCGTCGGTTTCCTGCATCGCGAAATGGGACTCTCCGTTCAGTGGTGATGCTGGATAAGGAATGCGACCTGCCCATGTTTCCCCGCAATCCCTCGCTCGCTCTCTGCAAGCCGCGGTTGCAGCAGCTCTTGCCGCTCCAGCCTCTACGCGGCCTTCCTGCGCGTTATCCCCGCTGTACACGACCCGCCACCGCTCGGCTCGGCCCCTCACCTCCCTCCCCGGCCGCCCAGCAGCGCCCAAGGTCCCGCGGCGCCGCGCACTTACCTGCAGGTGACCTGCTTGGTGCTCATGGCGGCGGGGCCACGGGCTGGAGTCGCACTGAAATCTCAGAGCCGCCAGCGCCGTGGCCCAGCCCGGCCCCGCCCCGCCCCGCGCGCGTAGCCGCGTCACTCCTGCGCGCGCCACCCTTGCTCGTGCGTTACTTCTAAGGTGCCGGCCGGAAACCTAACCACCATCACAATGGGTTCCGACAGGGCGTAGGGCCGGAAGGTCCCTACTCCTTAGTAGTCCGGGTCCCAACTTTCTGAAACTAAGGGTCTGAGCATGTCTAGCACACTAACCAATCACCTGCGCGGTTGTTTTTGTCTTTGTGGCTGTACACCAAGTGCATGCAGTGCTGGTGCAGGCCACAAGAGGGAGTGGGTCACCTGGAACTGGAGTTGCAGACTATTGTGAGGTACCAAGTCGGTGCTGGGAACTGAACCCTGGTCCCCTACAAAACAGCCAGTGCTCCTAACCTCGGAGCCATCCTCTAGGAAGAACATTTTTATTTAATTTTTGATAATTTAATGCATGTGTACAATGTATTTGATCATATCCACACCAAATATCCTCTCTCCTCCCCCCTCCCCACTGGCTTTTTTATATAAATACATACATAACTCAAGGCAGGAACCTGGAGGCAGAAACTGAAGCCGTATGAACATACATATACATATATATATGTATACATATGTATATATATATGTGTGTGGTGTGTGGGTGTGTGTGTATATATATATATATATATATATAATTTGGATTTTTGCAAACTCTAGTTGTCTTGTCAGCTTTGAAAAAGTGTCTCCTGAGCCAGGCGGTGGTGGCACACGCCTTTAATCCCAGCATTTGGGAGGCAGAGGCAGGCGGATTTCTGAGTTCAAGGCCAGCCTGGTCTACAGAGTGAGTTCCAGGATAGCCAGGACTAAACAGAGAAACCCTGTCTCAAAAAACCGAGGTGGGGGAAAAAAAGAAGAAGAAGAAGAATTAGACTTGTGAACTCTCAGTAGCTGTGACTACCTACAAAAGATCTGCACAAGACTGTGCCCAGGGCCAAGTGTGGTGGTGCATGCCTGTGATGGTTTGTATATGCTTGGCCCAGGGAATGGCACTGTTAGAAGGTGTGGTCTTGTTGGAGTAGATGTGTCACTGTGGGTGTGGGCTTTAAGACCCTTATCCTAGCTGTCTGGAAACTAGTATAATGCTGGCAGTCTTCAGATGAAGATGTAGAACTCTCAGCTCCTCCTGTACCATGCCTGCCTGGATGCTGCCATGTTCCTGCCTTGATGATAATGGACTGAACCTCTGAACCTGTAAGCCTGTCCCAATTGAATGTTGTCCTATAAAAATTGCCCGGGTCATGGTGTCTGTTCACAACAGTAAAATCTTAACTAAGGCATGGGGTCAACAATATTTGTTTCTCTTTTTCTGGTTCAGTGCTAGGGATGTACAAGGGTCTCAAACAACACAAGGGCCCTACCACTGAGCGATTGTCCCCAACCCTGGCCTAAAAGTGATACATTTTGTCTGTTCTTTTTTTCCTGATGAAATAAAAATAAAAAATGTCAGCTCCCAAGCCCAAGAGCCTCTCTGACTGTGGGAAAACACAAAACTAAATATGAGTAATTGACTAGAGAGTTCTGCAACCTAAGTCCAAATGGGCTATTCAGTGTAGGAGGGAGGATGGCTCTGCCCACACCCATCTCCTTCACCCTGAACCCCAGTCAGTGGTTTAGATGGTGGCCCTGTCCTTCCACCACAGGGGCAAACCATGCCAGCCTCATGCAGCCGGGTGGAGTCTGAGAACTGTGGGAGAAGTCATGTGGCCTCTACACCTGCTGGGAGAGCCCCTCACCTGGCGGACAGCGTTCAAAGATGCGGGTCCTGTGCTGTGAGAGCTCCGCACTTTCCCTTAGCATCTGATATGGAGACTTCAGCCTCGGCCAGAGGAGCAGCTGTCCAGAAGATGGAGATGAGGAGAGGCTACATCACTACACAATGGGAGGGAAAAGGCTACAAAGGAATCAATCTAAAGATGAAGGCTCTGGGGAGAAAACAAAACGAGAAGCAACAACCCAAAACTGGGCTTCCTGGAGAAACCTGAGAGAGCAGAGGTGAGAAGACTCGGGCGCATTTGCCTAGGGAGGTGACTGTCACAGAGACTCTCCAGACTTTCTCTATGGTGTCAAGCTTCAAAGCTGGGAGGACAGGGCTTTGCACAGTGGCCTCAAGTAAGACAGAAGACTTCATCCCACCTAACTTCTTTTAAGATAATTCTGTGGGCCTCGGGTGTGTCTCCGGCCCACTCTTTTTTTTTTTTTTTTTTTTTTTTTTTTTTTTTTGGTTTTTCGAGACAGGGTTTCTCTGTGTAGTCCTGGCTGTCCTGGAACTCACTCTGTAGACCAGGCTGGCCTCGAACTCAGAAATCCGCCTGCCTCTGCCTCCCAAGTGCTGGGATTACAGGCGTGCGCCACCACCGCCCGGCTTTCCGGCCCACTCTTGAGAGCATGTGAGGGGGCTGCTCCACGGCCGGCGGTCAAGCAGACCTGCCCTGCCTGTGACATAAGACACTGTAGCCGGCACATCTCAATGCAGTTTGATGAGAACTCAGCACTCCTTGGTACACAGCCAGGAACACAACTGCTGGTGCCCAGCCCCAACGAGGACGAGGAGGCTAACTCTGAAATAAGCTCCCTGCTTTCCCCTGGGAGGTGCTGCTACCCAAGACTGCCCCGTGTGGAGCCACGCCTCTCTGTGGTTTCCTACAGCATCCCTCCTCCCGCTCACAGCTCTGCCTGCCACAGGATGGTCCTGGCTATTCTAAATGCTAAGAGAGAGTTAAAAAAAAAAAAAAAAGAAAAGAAAAGAAAAACAAGAACAAAACCCCTTTGAACTATTCCACGTACTTGAGGCTGAGAAGAGCAAGCAGCCGCTCTCATCCTATCCTTTTAAAGAGGCCTACGGCCGGGCTGGAGAGATGGCTCAGTGGTTAAGAGGTAGAGACAGGCAGATTTCCAAGTTTGAGGCCAGGGTTACACAGAGAAATCCTGTCTTAAAAAACAAAACAAAACTGGGCATTGGTGGCGCACGCCTGTAATCCCAGCACTTGGGAGGCAGAGGCAGGCGGATTTCTGAGTTCAAGGCCAGCCTGGTCTATAATGTGAGTTCCAGGACAGCCCGAACTACACAGAGACACCCTGTCTCGAAAAAAACAAAAACAAAAACAAGAACACTGACAGCTCTTCTGGAGGTCCTGAGTTCAAATCCCAGCAACCACATGGTGGCTCACAACCATCCTTAATGAGATGTGACGCCCTCTTCTGGTGTGTCTGAAGAAAATTACAGTGTACTTATGTATAATAATAAATAAATCTTTTTTTTAAAAAAAAGAGGCCTACGACCATATCTGCATAGCAGACATTTACACTATGATTCACGGTAGCAAAATTACAGTTAAGACGTAGCAACAAAAATAATTTTATGTTTGGGGGAGGTTCATTACAACATGAAGAACTGTATTAAAGGATCACAGCATTAGGAAGGTCTAGAGATTTGAGGCCGCCTGGTATTGCTGGACTTTTCAAAGAGCCTATTCCCTATGTGGTGGATTTTTGATTTATTTATTCTTATCCAATGTACACTGGTTTGGCTTTTTTTGTTTGTTTGTTTGTTTTGTTTTTTTCTGAGACAGGGTTTCTCTGTGTAGCCCTGGCTGACCTGGAACTCACACTGTAGACCAGGCTGGACTTGAACTCAGAAATCTGCCTGCCTCTGCCTCCCAAGTGCTGGGATTACAGGTGTGTGCCACCACTGCCCTGCTTTGTTTTGTTTGTTTGTTTGACAGGGTTTTTCTGTGTATGGTCCTGTCTGTCCTGGAACTAGCTTTGTAGACCAGAGCTGGCCTTGAATTTATAGAGATCTGCCTGCCTCTGCCTCTGCCTCCCTAGTGTGAGGATTAAAAACCACAAGACAAGACAAGCAGTGGTGGTGCATACCTTTAATCCTAGCGCTCAGGAGACAGAGGCAGGTGGGTTTCTGAGTTTGAGGCCAGCCAGGGCTATACAAAGAAACCCTGTCTTGAAAAACCAAAAAGCAAACAAACAAACAAAACAAAACAAAAAACCCACAAGACAATTTTTTTTTGTTGTTTTTTTTTCAAGACAGGGTTTCTCTGTGTAGTCCTGGCTGTCCTGGAACTCACTCTGTAGACCAGGGTGGCCTAGAACTCAGAAATCCTCCTGCCTCTGCCTCCCAAGTGCTGGGATTACAGGTGTGTTCCACCACGCCCGGCCAAGACAATTTTTTTTAATTCTTTCCCTACCTCTACCCCCAGACAGGGCTGGGATTAAAGGCATGAGCCACTACTGCCTGGCTGCCTTTTTTTTTTTTTAATTGAATGCATTCTTGTTTTTTGTTTGTTTGTTTGTTTGTTTGTTTTTTCGAGACAGGGTTTCTCTGTGTAATCCTGGCTGTCCTGGAACTCACTCTGTAGACCAGGCTGGCCTTGAACTCAGAAATCTGCCTGCCTCTGCCTCCCAAGTGCTGGGATTACAGTCGTGAGCCACCACCGCCCGACGAATGCATTCTTTATTTACATTTCAAATGTTATTCCCTTTCCCAGTTCCCCCCATCCCAGAAAACCCCTATTCCCATCTCCCCTCCCCCATTTCCTCCACCCAACCCACTCCCACCCTACCCTCCCTTGATTTCCTACATTGGGGCATCTAGAGACCCTTCATAGGACCAAGACAATGGTTTTTATCTTTTTTTTTTTTTTTTGGTTTTTTTTTTGAGACAGGGTTTCTCTGTTTAGCCCTGGCTGTCCTGGAACTCACTCTGTAGACCAGGCTGGCCTTGAACTCAGAAATCCGCCTGCCTCTGCCTCCCAAGTGCTGGGATTACAGGCGTGCGCCACCACGCCCGGCGACAATGGTTTTTAAAGTCTCTTAGCCACCAGAAATTCCTGCCCCCTTTTCCTATAAGCTGGGATGTGCCTCCTCTCTAAATTCCCCATCCAATTGGTTCAGGACACAAAGTCTTATCTAATGACTAATTGGAGGTCTGAGATTGCCCTCTTTATGATGGAGTCATGCAGCAGGCTGCCTGTAACTTCCCAACTTTCAGAGTCCTGGGACCTGGTGACACTGCCCGGTAGGGGAGAGAGGGGCCAAACCCCTCCTGTTTATGTGATGACCCTCTGATGAGCCCACCCCAGACTGAAAACAGACTATAAAAATTTATCTATTCTGGTAGGAAGACAGTCCCAACGAATTACTGTTAGTATCACAAGGAAAGGCTGAAGGACTGCAGGGGAAAGTAGGGCTTTAATGAATGAGTAGGGGCTGGCTGTCACCAGCTGCAAATGTGCAGCATCTACGGAGAAACTTGGTAAGCCAGCTCAAATAAGAACTAGCTCTTTAAGAGTCCAGCAGGTGCAGCCTGGTTACTGGTTAATCTACCTAGCTTAGTGTCTAAAGCGTCCATCCATGATGATGTCACTGTAGATCAGGTTACTCAGGTGGTGTGTTAGCCAGCTGTATAATGAGGAAAAGGAAGTCTTCAGAAACCTGTTCTGGTGGCCCAGCAATCTCACGGAATGCACTTCGAAGGAGCTGGGAAGCCTCTAATTAAATTCAGGCACTGCGAGAGGTCCATCTACACTTTCAGTGTGCCCCAATGCTGCCCTCTTTGCCAGGGGGACGTGGGCTCCACCAGGATAGAGGACGCACCTATCAGCATTTCAGATCCATTCTCCAACGGTCATCAAGAGAGATGCTCCTTCCTCCTGAAACCCACGAGAGGGACGTTCCTCAGGTACAGGGGCTTGAGTTATGATACACTGTGCATGCGTTTCTGCTGTGTGCCGGTCACCAAGCCTTCTCTGGAGGACACATGCTGGGCAGTGCGGTGTGGATGGGTTGCTTTGGGGAGACTGTTGTCCTTATGTCTTCATCTGCAGGCCTGTTGGTCCATCAGAGTGGGTGGTGTGGGGCCAGGGTGCGGGGCTTGCCTGCCTAGGGTAAGGTCGGGGGTTTCGTGTAAACATTTGTGTAGTATGTGAAAGGCTGCACATGACATGAAGACACCTGCTCGGTGATTTTAGGAGAAAGGGGTGTGCTGAGTGGCTGACTGGTAATAGCCAGGCAGTGAACGTTACTGGCGTGATGTGTAAGCGACAGCTCATAGCTTATATGACAAGCAGGGACAATGTGCAGAGCAAAGGACAAGCCGCAAGAGATGGCTCTTGATGGAGGTGAACTAAGTTAGCAAGGAAGTCCAACGGTCCCTCCCCCTTTCCCTCTTTTCATTTCCTCTTCCTTTTACAGTGCTAGAGGTGGGACTCAAAGTCTCACCCAGGCTACGGGCTGGACACTTGCTCGGAGCTAAGCTGCGCCCCACCCCCACTGCCTTTCTCTTTTCCCTTGGAACAGTCTCTTGCTGTGTAACACAGACTGGCTTGGAACTCGCTATGTTGACCAGGGTGATCCTTCTGCCCAGGCCTCTTGAGGCTGAGATCACGAACATGAGCCACCAACACATAAGCCTCTTCCAGTCTTAAAAACAGGCAAGTTAATGAAATTCCAATAAAAAACCATTACTTTTTTTTTCTTGAAAGTGTAAAGTTATTTTAATGTTAACTGGGAAAACTTTGCCAGGTAGTGGTGGCGCATGCCTTTAATTCCAGCACTTGGGAGGCAGAGGCAGGCAGATTTCTGAGTTCGAGGCCAGCCTGGTCTACAGAGTGAGTTCCAGGACAGCCAGGGCTACACAGAGAAACCCTGTCTTAAAAAAACAAAACAAAAACAAACCAAAAAAAAAAAAAGAAAAGAAAAAAAAAAAGAAAATTCAACAAAAAGAGTTAAATGTTAGCGTGTTAGGGCTGGAGGGGAGCTCAGCTATTAAAAGAGCACTGGCTGCTCTTCCGGGGACCCAGGTTCACAGAACCTACATGGTGTCTCACGACCGTCCATAACTCCAGTTCTAGGGAAGTCAACTCTCTCCTCTGGGCTCTGTGGGTAGTGAACATACATGGTGCATGTATACACACACACACACACACACACACACACACAGACAAAACACCTGTACTCATAAATTTAAAAAAATGTACAATATTTAGAACGAGGAAAATATACATATAGGTTTTTATTAATTTTAGATTCATACAATCATATTTCAATAAAACATATATCTGATATTACTCAAATATTCATCTTTTTGGAGCTTCTCATTCCTTTGGGTAGATCCAAATTCTCATCTTCCATTGTCTCTCTTTGGCTTAAAAACCTTCCTTTAATTTTTTGTTGTTCACTTAGCCAAGGCTGGCCTTGAACTTGCTAAGTAGCCCAGGCTGGCCTTGAACTCCTTTTTTATTTTCTTTTAAGATTTATCAGATAAAGGGGAAGGCTGACCCTCCACTCTCTTTCCTTCCCTTGTAATGAGCATCTATGTATTCTCTGGCAAATGCTAATTCTGTTGGGCACAGTCCTTACTGACATGGGCAGACTGCATGCAGTGGTGGCTGCAGGCCACCAAGGCAGTCCGAGCCCACGGGACTCCAAACAATTCCTTCCCTTCATCCACATATCCAGAACTGCCTTGAGTTCCACAAAACTTGTGACAGAAGCTGAATGAGCAGTGACCCAGGGGCTCACCAGGCTCCGCTTGGATGAGGTTGGGTTGGCCAACCTGCTGCTATGGCTGTGCAGTGTGCAGAGTGTGGAGGAGCCTGGTCAGTGGGGGACACGACACTCAGCCAAGGGCGCGGTCCCCAACTGCAGAGGAGGCCTGTTCATGATCTGTGTGAAAGGGCTCTAGGAAAAGGGGGGCCAGGCCTGTTTCCACATTTTGTATTTTCTCCTCATACTGATCCGTTGATTAAGATTTGTTGAACTTCAGTCTCCTGTATCACGAACTAAAGAAAACAGACTTGCCAAACTAAAAGTGAAATGGCCCTCCTGGAAGCAAGCCATAGGGCAGAGCCTCTCGATTTCCTGTGTCACCAGCCTGACTCGACAGGCCCAGAGTCAACACCCAGTGAGCTGTCAAACGACTGAAGATTTGTGGCAGGGATGGTAGTCTGGCAAAGATGGTGCTGAGGAAGGAGGCGTGTGGAGCACCCAGAGACGGGCAGAGCCAGCCCTCAGCACAGACACGTTCTGGCTCATTCTTGCTCACTCAAGTCTAGCCTGAGTCCATGGGGTCTCCGTGAGCTCACAATGGTCCCTGGGGCTGACTGAGAAGGAGCCGTAGTCATCCACATAGTCGTTGGCCATGATAAAGCTGGGGTCACTTGCTTTATTGAAGAATCAGTTACCCAGCTGAGAGCTGACAGCAGGACTGTGGTGCCCTCCTAGGAATGAATGACCTGTGGAGCACGGTGCACAAATCATATCGAATGCATGCATGTTATATACATGTCAGAAAGCGTCATAATGAAGCCTATTTTTTTGTTAATGTTCAATAACAAAAGAATTCGGTGTTGGCCTATAGGTTCAAGGCCAGTTCGGGCTACATGGTGAGCCTTTGTCTTAAACAAAACTTAGAATATTTTTAAGGGTGTGTGTGGGATAGAAAGCTTGAGCTGAGCATATGTGAGACTCTGGGTTTCATCCAAGAACTAACCGATCCAAACCAGAAAAACCTCAAGCCAACAAAGCAACTGTAAGAAACAGTAATCCAGGGAGTGCAGTGGCCACAGGTTGTACTGAGCTGAGGTTAAGAAGGCTGAGAACCAAGCAGGGTGGTGTTGGCAC